>JAIFKI010000015.1:35905900-37290900 GCA_025389145.1 Misgurnus mizolepis
TTTTTTCCAGTTAATGAATGCAAAGAGGAGATGGAGATTGCTGAGAGATTCTTTTGCCAGAAACAAAAAGCAAAAACAAAGACCAAGTGGTTCTGCTGGAGGCTCAATTAAAGAGTGGAAATATGAAAAAGTGATGTCGTTCCTGTTGCCATATATGCAGGCAAGAAGATTAGTATGTCAGTATAAAGGTAACAATTGTTTATGATTACATTTCACTTAAAAAAAAAAAAACAGTTATTTCAGTCTCATGTTTGTAATTGTACATATAAAATTGTATTATTCATTTCATTAAAAAATTATGTTATTTCAGTTCCAAAAACACTTTACAACCTGAAGAGCCACTAAATATGTCAATGACAGAGGAGGATGTGGAGCCTGAATTATGCCAGATAAACAGACCGTACAGTCCTTTGGCACAGAGGTCTGAAACATACACTCCAGGAAGCCAAGTCACAAAACCTACACCACCTCCAGGCACGTCCACTCCTCCATTATCTTCACAGCTAGCTGCACCCTCCATCCCACATCCAAGAGTAGAGGCAATAAGGAGTGAAGGAAGAAAAACACAGAAAAGAAGAAGAGCACCAGCACAAAATACCACTGAACAACAGCTTCTGGATATTATAACCCAACCTACAAACCACAGCTTCACCCACACATACCAACACATGAGGATGAAATGTACTATTTTGCCTCAGTTTAGTTCCTAAATTAACAGGCTTCAACCAGGAACAGAAACAGGGCACAACTGCATATCTTAAGCTACCTAACTGATTTGGAAGAGGAAGAAAACAACAAGCCATTCAAGCCCCCGTGTTTACAGATAACCAGCCTGTAGAAAGAAGAAGGTTTTCAGCCATTTCACCATACCCCTCCAGCCAAGAACCCCAGACATTACATACCCAACACCATTTGCCATCTCCCCCAACATCCTTCCCACCTCACAGACCAGAAAATTATCCTGGTCCTGTTTACCACACATTCAGTAGTTTTATGTTGTTACAGAGTGCTAAAATATTTTTTGTTAGTTATTAATAGTGAGTATTGTATAACATTTGTTTCTTTAGTGTGTAGTGTTATTTATTGTAATGTTATACAGAAGCTTCAGAATTCTTAGATCAGAAGCATTGTTATTAAAGTAACTGATAGTTTAGTTCATATCAAACCAAATATACATGACTTTGTTTTATGTTTGTTTGCGTGCATAACTTAATAAACACTTGTGTACAATTTGAGTAGTTTAAATAATTTTGTATACATTTCCACCTTGTATTAAACAATTACTAACTATGTATATTGAACAAATAATGACCTCTATCTATACAGATGTGGCCTTTAAAAATGCGCGTCTCTGAAAGCAGAATGCCGCGAGCACTTCCGAAATTCTGCGAGATCCCGCAGAGGGGGGATTCGGTGGGGGACGCAGGAAATAAAAAAACCTGTAGAGGGCAGTCATGTTTCAAGGAGGGCATACAACGACAATGTGTGCTCGACTTTATGCTTAAGCATACTATATGATATGAAGTAACATGACAGGGATTCGGTGCTTTGGCAGTACTTGATGTCACATGAAAGCTTTTGACACAAAGTTTTCTTTGCCAGTTACATAAAACAGTCAAATATTCTTCATAAAAATCTGACTTTAACGCGGATCATTCGTCTTATTTTTTTGTGTACACTTACAGTAGAAGAGACGTGATGATAACGGATTCTTACAACAAAATAATTCGCGAAGACCTTTGAAGAAACCGAGAGCATTGCGCAATCATTAACTAGTTTATCTAATTGTACATTTAGTTCATTTTTGCATCTGAACGTTTTTAATAGCTTGAACATGTACAGTAATGCAGAAAAGCGCATTACAACCTTTTATATTATCATGTTTCCTTTACATGGTATGAATCTCGATATAAAGTGTGCAATGGTGTGAATAAATTTGTATAATGTGTTATATTTTGTAGTAAGTAAATAAAATCATGTTGTAAGTGTAAATATTCAATTCGAGGAGTTTCTGAGGTGTTTGTCATCGGCAAAAGGCGCAGTTTCTCTGTTGCTGATTAAAACCGTTGGCTATATGGGATTTTTTTAATTAACATTTGTTCTACTTATTTTTTATTTTTGCCTACATTTACTCAAATAATATCAATGTAAAAATAGTAAGTAAATCATAGTTCAAGTTAGGCGTAAAACGTACATTTTTTAAGTTGATGTTAAATACAAATAATATTAATTTGAAGAAAGCAATTATTACAGGTTTAAAAACTTAAATATATAATTCTGACATTATCAAATATATTGATTAAAATAATCTGTAAATTAAATACTTATATTATTAAGGCGTATACATCAAATAAAATATGTACATTTTAAACAAAATATCTATTTCTAGTCATTAATTTTGGTTTGTCTAACTAAAAAAAAAAAAAATCACATAACTGACATTAAAAGATTTTATTAAGTTACTTTAATCATTTATTTTAGATAGCCTACATTACAAAGCACTGAATCATTTTTTACAGTGTATACATTGTGATCTTACGGTATTATTAAATGCATATAAATAAAAATATGTAAAACTAAATAAAAGAGATGTCATACACGGACTTCATGAAAGCATAAGTTTTCTTGTTCGGTCCAGGTGGGTTAAACAGTCACATTGCCTATTCTCCATAAAAATCCGACTAAAATGCGGATCATTTTATCATTTTTTCTGTGCAATAAGAAGAGACGTGAACTGGGTCTTATAACAAACCTCTATTCGCGTAGACCTTGAAGAGACCGAGAGCATTTGCGCAATATCATTAAACTAGTTTATCTAATTGTACATTTAGTTCATTTTTGCATCTGAACGTTTTTAATAGCCTGAACATGGTTGTAATGCGCTTTCTGCATTACTGTACTTTTTATATTATCATGTTTTCCTTTACATGGTATGAAACTCGATATAAAGTGTGCAATGGTGTTGAATAAATTTGTATAATGTGTTATATTTTGTAGTAAGTAAATAAAATCATATTGTGAGTGTAAAAATTCATAAATTCGAGGAGTTTCTGAGGTGTTTGTCATCGGCAAAAGGCGCAGTTTCTCTGTTGCTGATTAAAACCTGTTGGCTATATGGGATTTTTTAAAATTAACATTGTTCTACTTATTATTAATTTATTTTTTGCCTACATTTACTCAAATAATATCAATGTAAAAATAGTAAGTACATCATAGTTCAAGTTAGGCGTAAAACGTACATTTTTTTAAAGTTGATTTTAAATGCATAATAATTAATTAGAAGAAAGCAATTATTACAGTTTCAAAAACTTACTGCATTTACTGCATTTTATATAGCGCTTTCATAGACCCATGGCCATCCAAAGCGCTTTACAATATTGCCTCACATTCACCCATTCACACACCGACGGCGACGTCAGCCATGCAAGGCGCCATCCAGCTCGTCGGGAGCAGCTGGGGTTAGGTGTCTTAAAAACTTAAATATATAATTCTGACCTTATCAAATATATTGATTAAAATAATCTGTAAATTAAATACTTATATTATTAAGGCGTATACATCAAATAAAATATGTACATTTTAAACAAAATATCTATTTCTAGTCATTTATTTGGGTTTGTCTAACTAAAAAAAAACACACATAACTGACATTAAGTTAATTTAATCATTTATTTTAGATAGCCTACATTTACAAAGCCACTGAATCATTTTACAGTGTATACATTATGATCTTACGGTATTATTAAATGCATATAAATAAAAATATGTAAAACTAAATAAAGGAGTGTCATACACGGACTCATTAAAGCATACGTTTCTTGTTCGGGTCCACGTGGGGTTAAACGGTCACAAAGCCTATTCTCCATAAAAATCCGACTTAAATGCGCATCATTTGATTCATTTTTTCTGTGCAATTAGAAGAGACGTGATGTATAACGGAGTCTTATAACAAACCTCTAATTCGCGTAGACCTTGAAGAGACCGAGAGCATTGCGCAATATCATCAACTAATTTTTCTAATTTTACATTTTTTGTGATTTGTGAATTCATGTTCTGCTTGCCCCCATTCCAAATATTCTGTTGTATTATTATTCCCATTTTTTGTTAAACCGAGTATAACTCCCAAGCTAAACACCTACAAAACTAACCGTTTTGTCCAGTCTTAACAGTGTATGATATTCAGCTCGTCTTAATTAATTATTTTATTCCGCCGAATGGAAACAAATCCATAGGCTATCTGAATGAATGGGATTCAGGAATTAAGTACAATAGTCTATACGTGCGTTAGTGAGACCTGTCGGCAGATCACGTTTGCCAAAACATGAAAAGAAACGCGTTTTCAAAACATATGCGAGCAAACACAGACGCTTCATCCGGACGGGATTACATTTCTCAGATGACCTCTGAGTTCGGCGTAAAACAGTAGGTAAAATGCTCTGAAATTTACAGATTACAGAGGTCGTCAGAGAAAAACACAGACATGGCCGATTCAGACGGGATTAAAAACACAGTGGACCTCTGAGAAGCATGATTTTCTCAAAATGATTTTTGTCGAGGGTGCCCCGCAAGCACGAGTTTGAAGCCTATGAATGAAAACGTTATTATTCGCTTTGCGCCAAACCCTGTTGCTGAAGGAGACGGACCGAAGCTCCGGCAAGGTATGTTGTGGACCCGAGGAGGCGGAGCTGCGCTCCGGTGCGCTCCGGCCCAATTTAACCTATTACTTCCACTAACTGAGGTATCCTTCCTCCTTTGCTGTCTGCCTGGTATGATTTATTGGTCATCTAGGAATAATTTTCACTTTATCTTACTTAATGGGGCGCAGCGCAAACCCGTTGGCCTTTGACATCACACTACCGCGAGATCTATTCAAAAGCATACTGTAGGCCTACGTCTCGCGGTGCTAAGACGTCACATGCCGTCCGATCGGGCTGCGTGGCGCCGCAAGTCGTCAAACGAGCGCTGAGCATTGAGTCAAATAAGACACGCGTCAGAAAATTACCGAGGTCGGACGGCCATGCCCTTTTTTTTGCCTCAAAATGCAGACAAATACTGTTTTTAGTAAGGCATGTTTGTTAAAACTAGTTATATTTCCTATTTAAAACTAAGTCCTGGCTTAAGCTTATAAAGACCCAGCAAAAACCCTGCTACAGCTCCTGAGGGGGTGCTCTCACTATTCACATGTAAATAAAATGGTTAGAAACCGGTTTTTCTGGTTCTCATTGCAGGACTGTGCGGGGGAGGGCATTCCGTTTCCATGTGGAGACATTTAACAAACACATTTGATATACACCAAGTTCCAGATTACAACAAACACCAAAAACACATCACGTTTGATAGCAGTGCATGTAGGCCCTACTTATTTGAGTATAATGATAGAGTGAGTATTATGTTGGACACTATTTGGATATCAAATTGTCCTTTTCTCCAGACAAATAAAACACTGATGGTGCATGTCTATAGATTATCTAAAGAGTCATTGCTATCATTTTCACTTTTGTGTTGGGTTAATTCCCTGACCAGACCTCTGTCATTTTCTTACGTGTCTTATAATTTGACTCAACGCTCAGCGCTGTGTGGCTTCTTGCTGCGCCGCGCAGACCAATCGGCATGTGATGTCTATAAGCAGAGCTGGGACAAAGTCATTGTTATGCAAGTCACAAGTAAGTCTTTGCCCTCGAGTCCCGAGTCAAGTCGAGTCAAAAATGAGGCAAGTCCCAAGTCGAGTCAAAAGTCAAGCCAACAAGTCTCAAGTCGAGTCCAAAGTCCTACCATTTTAGTTTCGAGTCATGTCAAGTCCTCTTACAACAGAAATAAAATACATGCTGTGGACAGGTGGAGGGAGGCCCCTATACTGCATTGCATTTTCAAAAGATCAAATTGGCCATGATGCCACCATGGCTGAAAACTCGCTCCACTGTAGCACTAGAAGCAGGCACTGCCAAGGCTACTTGAAAGAGTGAAGGAAGAGTGCCCAGAACAAAATGGCATTCTGTCCTTCTGCCATGTCAATGTAGTGACTTAGCTGCAGTGGTATATATCTCTTGGTGATGTCAAAGTACCGCGAGAGCGATTCCAGTTATCACGTGGATAAATCCGCTTTGAATCGCTCTCGCGGTACTTTGCTGTCACTCGCCTGTGGGTTTTTGTAGCGCCACACCACTCTGCTCCCCAGTCACTTTCGCGCCGCTATAGTGATTTCATATGCCGATCGGATCGCGCAGTTCGGCAGAAAGTCAAACACCCCAAATATATAGCCTAATATGTATATGCATTTCAACCCGCTAAAGTAGCAAGTGTAGCATGCTAATGGTCAGTGATTCATATTACTAAAAGTTTGAAATGTCACAAAACCATGCTGTTACTCATCCTCTCACGCTATTTTTAGCGGGTATACGGAAATCCTTTACAATTCCTAGTAGACTACACCACTGCTGAGCTGTACTGGTACGGTCCCAACATCCAACCAACGTGGGACTGCAGTGATTGGATGTCGTGCAGGCAGCGCGCGTGCTCTCTGCATGCAGGTGGTGCACATTTTTTTCATAGATGCAGACAGACTGAGAGCGGCGCGGCCGTGTGCATTTTTTGTGTAATGGGTAGGTTGCTTCACTGCTGATTCTTGCCATACCTCCGTTGCCTAAATGCGCACGCATACGGTGCCATGTCATCATGGTGTACAAACAGTTAAAGGGTCTATTAAGTAAGATAAAGTCAAAATGAAACAGAGATGACCAATAAAATCAAACCAGGCAGACAGAGGTGCAACACAGAGGTCAGATGCGCAGTTAGTGGAAGTGCAAGAGAGATGTAAGTAATCAAACGCTGACTATTATACAGCAGTTTATTGACGGGAAATATGAAACCGTAGTGACTGTCAAGGTGACAGGACTAGAAACATTACTGCAGCTGAGCACATATGGGTCTAAATTTAATTCTCTCCCTCCAGTAATTCACTTTCCGTTATTCAGCGTGTTTATAACAAAATTCAACACCACCCTTTAATTCTTGAAGATATGTTTTTAACTGTATGATTAGATTCACTGTGTTGCACTGGACTTCTGCTAAGCTTGAACTTGAAAACGCGCGTGCAAGGAGTTTAAATGTTCATATTTTGGCTTGAAGATTTTATTGCATTCAGTCTTAAAGCCTAATAAACAGTACCTGTTAAAGTCATTAAAGTTAAAAAATAACAAAAGAAGAGAAAGTGTGCAGCAGTGTGCCCAGGATGGTAAAATAATTATTAATGTATTCCTAATGACCAACACAAGTCTTCCGCATACTGACATGGTTTGAAATCTATAGGTATTTGATTCTTTGGTTTTCTGATGTATTAAAATTCATATATGTAGAGCAGGGAAATAAGAAGCTTTTTTCCTGGGGTGCATGCCCTGGAAAATACTTATATGGACCTCGGTATTTATAAAATCATGCAATGCGGCGTGTTTGTCTTTACAGTTATGAAATTTATTATTTTAAACACACATTTCACAAAGTATATACTGTAAGTGTAAATATTCATAAACTCAACACTTCGGAGGCGTTTTTCTAAAGAATAATGTTTAAACTTTATTGGTGGTGGTTGAGAATAATTCCTCTTTCCATATGTAACGCATTTTAGCGCAATATAAATGTATCATATTGTTATTCTTAATATATAAGAATACTAATATATTTTTTACAACATTTATAACATATATATATATTTATATATATAAAGATGCTTAGTACAATAGCTTTGCTTCATATAAGTTTCTGTAATAAATCATTAAATCAATCACAAAACGTGTTGACAGTGGCAAATAAAAATGCTTGTTAATTTAAACAAGGCAGAAAGGTGTATAAAACAGCTTTAATAACAATATCTGAATTGGCTCTTTTGTACACTTCTAATTTTCTCATGTAATAATTTAGGTAACACTTTATTTTACGACCCGCAAAGTACCGCGTAATTAAACCGAATTTACAGCGTACCTATTTGTAACAACAGGGTAGGTAACCTGTAGGTATAAGGAAATAATATTTTAAGTTTGGGGTAATAAGGGGGTAAGAATATGAAGAATTATAAATTATTTATACTCTAAGTATTTTATAACAACAGGGTACCTATTGTAATATTACGTGGTATGTATGACTTAGTCAAGTCTATGGGGAAATTATGTTTTATTTATTTTTTATTGTGAATTTTTCATATTGACTACTGAATGTTGTATACAGTCAATGTCTACGAGCCACATCGGCAAATAAATATAACAGCATATCACTTTTATTTTAGTAGCCTATATTACTTGCTTTTAATAACAAAAGTCCAGCTGATTTAATGTGGTTATCTTTTTTTTAAGGTAAGTACAATACAAATAGCAACTTATTCCCTATTTACCAGGAAACTCCTACATTTGCGGACATATTGAAGTGGTGCTTTGCAATTTATTTACTGTAAACACAAGTATTTTAGCCAAATATAATTTATGAAATGGCAAACCAGAATGAAACAACAGCAGATATCAGCTCCGCTAAAGCAAAAGACGACTACATGCGTAGGTTAGTGCGCAGGTGTAGAGCGCGCGGCCGTCTGCAGGAGGTTTGCTGGAACGCGATCCTGAGGTGAAATTTCTTTAAGAGGTTTAAAAACGTTCTACACTGTGGAGTACAGCTGCGAGTGATGTTAGCAGGTTCCGCATGCTGGATAAGGTGACTGGTTTTGTTAATACATGACTCACGCATTTCAAACAATGTTTTTCAAGAAAGTTGCTAGCTAACGGTAGCCGGTTAGCTAGCACATAAGTAAGCCTAAACTTTATAAACGTAACTGGCTTAGAAAACTCTGTTTCTGTCAAGGCACAGTGAAGAAACATTTACTGAAGGCTTTCATTTATGTTTTTTATATGTAATGCAGAACAGCATTTGTGAGACGACATCATCTCATCATCCGAGTGGACAAGAACACCAACAGAGGAAGCCAAGCCGCAAAAACAATGAAAAATTGTCATGACTTTTTATTTTAAATAAAAGTTATGTGATAATAAACATTAAGTGTTCACTGTAAAAAAAAAAACGTTTTTACAGGTAAATTCTGTATATTTTTACAGAATTTTCCAATTTTTTCATTAAACAGTAAAATGCTTTTGTTTTACAGATATTTTCTGTTATTTAAAGATTTACCATTAAAATGACAGTATTTCCTTGTAATTAACAATCACATCAAAATTATGTTTTTTAAAGGCAATTCATACTATTTTTACAGATCAAAAATGTATTTTCACAGACATTTGCCGTTAATTTCCCAAACATTTGCCGTTAATTTTCACAGACATTTGCCGTTAATTTTCAGACATTTGCCGTTAATTTTCACAGAAATTTGCCGTTAATTTTCACAAACATTTGCCGTTTTTTCACAGACATTTGCCGTTAATTTTCAGACATTTGCCGTTAATTTCCACAGAAATTTGCCGTTAAATTCCACAGACATTTGCCGTTAATTTTTACAGACATTTGCCGTTAATATTCAGACATTTGCCGTTAATTTCCACAGACATTTGCCGTTAATTTTCACAGAAATTTGCAGTTAATTTCCAGACATTTGCCGTTAATTTCCACAGACATTTGCCGTTAATTTCCACAGACATTTGCCGTTAATTTTAACAGACATTTGCCGTTAATTTTCAGACATTTGCCGTTAATTTCCACAGACATTTGCCGTTAATTTTCACAGAAATTTGCCGTTCATTTTTACAGATTAAAAAATTATTTTTACAGAAAATTTCTGTAAATGTTTTATTGATTATTTTTCTGTAGAAATGTAAGTAAAATTACATAAATCAGTAAATTTATAGTGTTTTAAATGTATCCCTCTTCAGCATTGAAACTTTTAGGGTTTTGCTCTTGCTGCAAAGTAAGACCACGTCCACTGTTAACTCACATTCCACCTCAATCTCTAACTGGTGAACATTGTTCAGCAATACTACAACATGACTTCATCAAATCCACTTCTTTGGTTTTGTGCTGCTTGTAGCTATACAACTTGACTAAGAAATGTTTTGGAGCTGCAACTTGTGTCATGGTAGCCTACACTGTAAAAAAAATTACTGTAATTTTTTTTAACTGCTGTAAATCATTTAATGTAATGTAAACTAAAACACTTAAAATAACAGAAAATCACAGATGTAGCCAAATGCATTTATTGTTCAATAGTCCAAAACTTTCCAATGCATTAAGATAATAAGTATTAGTTTCCAAAACTCTCCAATACAATGCAGATCACAAAATAAGGCTTTAGCCTTGGAAATACAACAACGAATACCACTAAGCACTGCAGCATTTAATTAACCACAAAGGAACACATTACTACATAGTGACCAAACTTCAGTCATAAATTTACAGTTTAAACAAACACACAAGAAAAAGTTTTAACTGTGCCTACCTTTAAATTGCTTATCTATGAAGATAAACTTTTAAATTAAACACAAACTTGAAAATCTTGTCAGAGTCTCTTCTTCAATTCCATTGGAATTAACTGGCAAGCCATTCAAAGTCCATTAGTTTTCGTAGCAGTGTTCATACATTTGGGTTCATTCCATGCCTTTATTTGTCTCACATTCCAGCAGCAAATTTTGATCCATTTTCCGGACTGATGCCCACAACTTCTCTGTTAAAAAAACAACAACCAGAAGATCTTATTATAAAAAATCAGCATATACTAAAACAATAAAATAAAAATTTGCTAGAAAAAGATTTTAAAGTTTTAGTTCTGCCAAACATAAAAACTGTCCAGGGCAGTTCCTTTAATTCATACTGGGTTTATAACAATGCAGTATGGGTTGAAATTAGAAAATTATTCACAAATAGATGCACATTTACTGGTGAACTTGATGCACAGTACAAATGTATTTTACCATCCACGAACAAATGTCTTAAATTTGAATATATACAATTCAGAATTTAAATTAATGTGTATTGATTTATACAAATGGAGACATGTATGTGAATAAAAATGCAAAAAATGAGATGTGCATTTGTGGTTCAGGTGACACGCCTGCATTTATCCCGTTCTGTTTATTTGGATTTTGAGACTCATTTCCCCATGTAAAGCATTATATGAGCCAAATATAAACAACTATCGATGAATAAACCAAACAAATGCATTTAATTTTTGTGTCCGTAAAATTCAATATTCAAATGAATGTGCATAGATTTGTACAAACAGAGACATTTGTGAATTTCAGTGATTATATTTTGTATCATTATATCACAATTTGTGCATGCAAAAATGCTGATGTGCATTTGTGAATCAGGTGATGCATGTAAATTCACATGTTTGGTTCATTCAAATTTTGCGACTTTTGTTGCGTGGTTTGTATTTAACCAAACAGGATGAATGCATGTACATCGCCTAATTCACAAATGCACATTGATGTTTTTGCATACACAAATTGTAATAAACTAATAAAAAATATAATCACTGAAATTCACAAATATCCCAATTTGTGCATGCAAAAACAAAACCACTAATGTGCATTTGTGAACCAGGCAATGCATGTGCATTCATCCTGTTTGATGCACATAATTAAATTCCAACACAAAATGAAACGCATTTGTTTGGTTCATTCATTGATAGTTGTTTGTATTTGGCTCATAAAATGCTTTAAACGGCAAAATGGAAATCTCAAAATCCAAATGAACAGAACGGGATAAATGCAGGCGTGTCACCTGATCCACAAATGCACATCCTTTTTTGCATGGGCAAATTATGATATATATAAATACATAACAAAAAAAATTAACATTTTTATTCACATACATGTCTCCATTTGTACAAATCAATACACATTCATTTAAATTCTGAATTTCATATATTTAAATCTTATGGCATTTGTTTGTGCATGGTAAAATACAGTTGTAACGTGCATCAAGTTCGCCGAGAAATGTCCATGTATTTGTTATTTTGACTAATTTCAACCCATAATGCAGTGGTTGTAGTGTTATAGTTATTAGTATCTGCTCTAGAGTTTGCACTTTTATCATAAACCCTTTTGATGCGTGTTCAGCAGGCACTCATTTTGACAATACACATGATGCACATGGTTCACATGACGCAACAAACACATATTTTGAATTTGCTCCCCTGAAAAAAGAAGTCACTAACTAAAAAACTTAACCTAGAAGTCAAAAAAACTTGCAAGTATACAATAGATATTTGTTAAGAGTTTATGCTCTGAATTACCTCTGAATAAACTCAATGTGCATGCAGCTTGATTCTGATATGTGTCTGATATGCCCCAAATGCCTCTAAACATGGGCCCAGGACAACCTTCTCTTCAGATGACAACAACATCCATTTGCTTGAGGTCATCAATTCACCTATATAAATTAAACTTGGATTATAATGGTTGTGACACTATGGTTCATGGCATGCACTGCAAAGAAGAGCTTAGTATTTCTGTCTTTTTTCCAGTCTAAATATATTAAAATTCTTAAATCAAGATGCAGAATATAAGATAAGAAAAATGACAAGAAATTTTGTCTAGCTTCAATCTAAATTAAGTGAATAAAAATAATTTAAAATGATCTTTTTTGGATTATTCGACTATACGAAGAGTAAATTACTTATTTACTTGAGCTCTTTATTGCAGTGTATGTACCTTGTGTAAACAACAACAAAAAAACAGATAACACTAGAAAAAAATTAATCATTACAAAAGAAAACAAAAAATAGTTTGTATTCATTGTATCCAAATTACCTTGGATGATCAGTGAGTGTAGATGAATCCGATAATCCTCATTCCATGTAAGCTGCAGTTGCTGCTACCTAAAAAAATTAAACTATATTTCATATAAACAGGACATAAAAAAACTAAATATGGCAGCTTCAATTAGAAGGGACTAAGTATTCTTTTTCTTAGTTTGGAAGTGAATGGGGCTCATTAAAGATTGGGTTACAAACATTCCTCAAAATATCTTCCTCCGTGTTTGAGATGTCATGAATATGAAGTGAAATGCATTTAACATACTATAATCTTGTATTACAAAAATTTAAGTAAAGCTGTACTCATCTTTCATACAAAGATGGGTTCAAATGTATTACAAGTGGTACATAAATACATTTTTAAATTAGATTTTAGCATATTTCATATGTACTAAGGAACAAAAAATGTAGGCTATATTAAGTACAAAATTAGTACATGAAAATAGAGCACTTTGAGTAGATTATAGAATTGTACTTGTCATTGATCAAGGTACTTGACTTCATGAGGCGAGGCGCTGCAAGAAACGACATATGGATGACATCAGAGTAACGCGAGAGCGATTTGAAATCAGCCTCTTCCGCAACATTTCTCGCGGTACTCTGATGTCATCTTTGTCAGTTCTTGCGACGCTGCGTAAAGTTGAGTACACAAAAAACCTCGAAGCAGGACAATTTATCTATTACTTCTCAGCCTGAGAAATACAAGGTTTGGCGTGTGAGCGTGTTAACTGACTGAAATGCGTGTGTATCACGGTGAATGCGTGAGACTTGACTTGAGAGCCCTGTCTTCCAGCATGCCATGTGCAACAAACTAACACGCGCATATTACATCAAATTATATGCTATAGACTCGCCCAATAAATTCAGCAAAGAAACTAACGCTAATACCCAACTCTGATGAACGTCTTGTGTTTGCAATGTGACAAAATAAAAATATTACTTACACCAGGGGTCTCCAACACGTCGCTCGCGAGCTACTGGTAGCTCGTGTCTTATTTGCAGGTAGCTCGCTCGTGGGTTTATTTATTTATTTATTTTCTGTGGTTATGGCGCATTTTGATGTCTGGTTAGTGTTACAAGCGCCTGTGTTACTAAAAATTGGGTGCGTGTTTGACGTCGCGTTGTAGACCGGCGTATGACATCAGTAATTTAACATGTATGATCCAAAAACAAACAGATAAGTCCGCGCATCTGCGTCCCGGCAACCGGCCGATCCATCCGCGCAACGCTGTGAAGCCCGCGCCACAGCAACCTACCGATGCGTGCGACGCTTTGAAGCCGAACACACCTCGGATCGAGACACTATGTTTAAAAAGGATGCCGTGATTTTCGGATTCACTTTTGGTAAAACGAAAATACAGTCGTTGTCACAAGTTCAATGGGTTATCATCTCATATTTAAACATCAAATGTCAAGAAATACCAGAGAGCCATATGAGCATTACATGTTGACTGAGAACAGGTAAGAGGATGACATGACACAGCTAACGTTAATCACTAAAATGATAGCAAAAGACTTAAGGCTGCTTAATATTATCAAGCTTGTGCTTTGACTGGACGTGTTTAAAAGCATGCAGATGATGCGCATTCAAAACAGGAGTTAAACTTACTGTCCAGTATAACTTAATTTAAGTCTTACATTTTGTGCAGATGCACTTTCTATAATACATTTATGTTGTACCAAGGCTTAATATTATGTAGAGTGCGTCATACAGTATAAAGCGCATCAGTTTGTGTTTATTAACCCTTAAGTTTCACTTCATCACGCAGCTTTTCCTGTTAGAGGTTTCTGTTAAACATCTATTTCATTAATACTCTAATATTAATTTTTTGTCATAGTTTCTTCAAAATTAAATTTTATTTGAGTGTTTAATAAAAATGTTTTTATTTTCACAATGACGCCCTTTCATTGCCTCAGTTAATCGAGTACTCGTTTTTCAGACATATGGATTAATCTAAATGAAAAAATGGCATACATACCTATTATGAATACAAAAGCAGTAAATACTCTATGTAAGTTTGGATCATCTTTCTAAATCTGATCTTTAATAAATGATTTTTTTTATTCAAAATGTGTTTTTTTTAAGAATCCTACCCATATAAGAGGTAATAAAAAGTATAAATAAAGACAACATGAAAGTTTTTTTTGTTGTTGTTTAAAAGGATCTGTACTTTCATTTGATGTATCGTATGTTAATGTTTAAAGAAATGCATTTTCTGGGAGGTATTAAAATTTTGTGAAAAATATTTAAAAAAATGCTGGCACTGGCTGGCAACTTAAAAAAAAAGTGCTGTAGAGGAAAGAGTTCAAATCACAGTGAGTTAATAGATAGTTGTGTTAACTCCCTAATTTAGGTATTACGTGAGACAAGTAGCTCTCGACCACTTTTGTTTTTTAGAAAGTAGCTCTCCAATGAAAAAAGGTTGGAGACCCCTGGCCTACACGATTGAAGAATTATCAGATGCAACAACTTCTTTCCACTCCGTAGACACCTGTCTGCGCATACTCGCAATGCGCATGTGCACCGCGCGCAAATTTGCTGATGACGTCGTGACATCAAACGTACTGCGCTACGCACATGTTGTCTAAATGTGTTTCTTATCAAATATTTTTGACAAAGATTTGTACATTAAAAGAATCTACATGCATGTTTATAATTCATTTAATAGGCTGCATTTATTGCAGTTATTGTAAAGTGCCAAAGCTTTTATTTCCAAACTACCACAGCTGACATTTTCAATAAATACATAAAATAAAATAATAAGTGTCATTACATGTTGTCCTGTAGCATTTACATATTAGCCTATTTTAAAAATACAATATTGCAGACATACTGTAAAATTTGCATTTAGCATGCTCCCACAATTCATTGCAAACTACAGCAATGTAATTTTCAAATTATATAGGAGAGAGAGAGAGAGAGAGAGAGAGAGAGAGAGAGAGAGAGAGAGAGAGAGAGAGAGAGAGAGAGAGAGAGAGAGAGAGAGAGAGAGAAAGAAAACAGGGCTTAAGACAAATTTGATACAAGATCCACAACAACCATTATTAAAAAGTCAGCCTCTCTCACACCCCATCTGCATTCAAACAAAGCAACATTATCTGTGTATTTGTAATATGTAAACTCAATGGACACTCACGATTCTATTAAAGACTTAGACCTAGTCCACACGGACCCGAGTATTTTTGTAGCCGTGGCATTTTTAAATGTGGTTCGGCCGTTTGTCCACGCAAAAATTCAGTATCAGGGCACTAAAACCAAAAATTTTTGAAAATCCCTGCCAGGGTAAGGATTTTAAGAAAACGATGGATGCAGTATTGTCATTTAGACAGTTAAACCAGGGTTTTTGCCCTGCGACGTCAGAGTGTGCACCATTATCTGCTGTATTTGACATCAGAGGTTATATTGTCGCCTACTGGTGTGGCATGCTCTTGACAGCGCTTGATAGCGTGTTTTTGCTTTTTCATGTGGACAGAGATTTCTTTTAAACTGAGCATGTGTGAACAGGATTTGTTTGGAGGAAAAACTCAGGTTAGAAATACCCATGTCCATGTGGACTAGGCCTTATTTTCCTGCATTTTTGCACTGGCGGGATTTCAAAATGGCAAACTTAGGCCTTGTTCACACGGACACGGGTATTTTTATAACCGTGACTTTTTTACACCTTTCATCCACACAGACACGCGGTATCACGTCACTAAAACTGAACATTTTTGAAAACCCCTGCCAGGGTGTGTATTTTAAGAAACGCCGAGTGCAGTGTTGTTGTGTAGACAGTAAAACCGCCTTGCAACGTCACTTGTGTTAGGCTTCTGATTGGCCACGGTGGCTTTATGATTTGAGTAATATCACCGCCTGCCAGTGTGGCATGCTCTTGACAGCGTGTAATTTCGTGTTGTTCCATGTTCATGTAGGCAGAGATTTCTTTAAGCGAGCATGTGTGGAGGGGATTTTCTTTAAACCGCAGCAGGAAAAACTCCAGTTATAAAAATACCCATGTCTGTGTGGACTAGGCCTTAGCTTGGCCAATAAAAAATTACAAGAATCATTGTTGTTGCCATGAACTTTTATATTTATATCCTAATATAAACTAAGGTATTGTTATATGAAAACCCCAATTTTGTGATAAACTTTCAAGTATTACAAATAAAGGAAGTCTTGGACATTCAAAAAACATATGAAAAACATCATAAGCATTACAGGACAGAACAATCTTATTAAACTTTGATACCGAGCTATTTGAGGCTATAATACAACTCTACACTGAAGATCTCCACATCGCTTGGAGATAGAATGTTTACACAATACTCTCCATGATGGATGTACTTCTTCACAAATAGAGATTTTATCCCTTCATTTAGTATCTGTTTTTCCTTGCAAATGTCCAACATGCACAGATTTTACACACAAACGTTTTTCTTTGCCACATTATGAAAAACCAAATCCCTGTCAACAATGCAGTCTGGTTTATATTACAACTCATCCATTTTTAGGGTCACCTTCAGCTCAGGCAAGTTCTGGGGTGTAAAACCATCTACCAGGGCTGAGTTCATACAGGACATGAATGCATGGGGCAAAGCATCCCTAATACACTTAATTATCCTGCCCACAGTTCTCAGAGATTTTAATTTAACCTGTGCAGCAAGTGATTACACAGTTTGTGTAATCATAATCATAAACACACAATAATCATAAAGCACAAGTAATTTTTACAGTTTACCACACTTTTGTTATTTTTCAGGCTGTTTACCTAGTGACTAATGAAAAGTCTCATACATGAATTATCTTGTATGAAATTGATTTGTCCATGTTGAAAAATAGGGTGGATGATGTAGTGAAGTATAGGGTCAACAGTCATAGGCTACAGGAGAAACCCCAACAGAACCTTTGTATATATATATAATATATATATATATATATATATAGACCATTTCACAAGATGTAAACAACACTGGTCCAGAAGCACTTCCTGTTTCCGTTTTTAACACTAGATAAACGTTGGGATAAAATAAACCAACAGAACATATAAACCTGAATTAACTGAAGTTAAACAAACATCTTAAAGATAATAATACATGTGAAATAAAAAATAACTCACAAACTGTAACAGGAAGTGTTTCTGGACCAGTGTTGTTTACATCATTTGAACTGGTCTATATATGTATGTATATATGTATATATATATGTGTGTGTGTGTGTGTGTGTGTGTGTGTGTGTGTGTGTGTGTGTGTGTGTGTGTGTGTGTGTGTGTGTGTGTGTTTGTGTGTGTTTGTGTGTTGGTGTGTGTGTGTGTGTGTGTGGTGTGTGTGTGTGTGTGTGTGTGTGTGTGTGTGTGTGTGTGTGTGTGTGTATATATATGTGATTGTAACTTTTGTTGCCTTTTCAGACTTTGTTTTGACAAAGATTAAATATTTCCACAGAATCATAAAGATAACATTATTCTAATTTCAACTCCATACAACTAACATTCACAATTTTATTCAACAGCACACTTTATGCATCTCTTGTTTGTGTGTGTATGTGTGCGACACAGATTCAAATTTGCCGCCAATTCCCGCCCACAACGTCGAATGTGTCGTAGGTCGTAACAGTCGAATGAGCAGCAATGATTTGGTCACGTGTTTTAGAAGTTTGAATTCACAAACGGATGTCATGTGTCTCCTCAACGGGTTTGCGCGGATATCTTCGATTCACTGCTTTAGGTGAGCCATCCTCGGATATCATGGAGCTGCATTTGCATTTTGGAATAAGGAATATGTTTTCTCCTGCGTTTCGAACGAAGGTAAGAGTGTTTTCAGTTCAATATAAAAAGTATGCATTTGTAACTGGTGTGAATTATTTGAATCGGTTTTTTTCCCTATATTGTATTATTTTCTTGAATTTACTGGTTATACTCCGTTTTATAATTAAAATGGGTTAATGAACCTCAAACAATTTTGTTCATATCATTGTTCACAAGGAAGAGAATATAACGTTGAATTAAGGGAACTTTTCTTCGGGTCTTCGTTTAGGGTGGGAGCGTCACCGGTGCGACATCTCCCGGGTTTCTCCATGTACAACGTGTGATGGTGCTTTTCTCGTAGACGTTTCTCTGGTATGCTGAGTTTTATCGTTCAAATGCTTATTTTTGCTCAAGGGCTCAACAGCATTTGATCGTGTTGGTTTTGATGAAGTGTTGAAGTTTTTAAGTGTAAGCACATTATGAATTTCATAATCTTATAATAATCATGTTACGCTCTGTGTCTTCAGGACAGACAGTGAGAGAGAAGCCGTTGATCCACTGATGATGTTGGTCTGTTTACAGGTATGTTGTTTGTTTAATTATTTTTTATGAAAGAAAATAGATCTGATTAACTGTTAATAAACATGCATTGTACATCGTGTTTTAAGAATCCATTTGAATGATATTTTGTGCTGTGCGTGACGCACGTGGTCAGGCCTGCACATGATGTAGGTAGGTGCTAAATGTAGTAAATGTTTCATTTGGATGTTTCTCATGTCATTGTAGTTGTTTCATTAGAAGGTTAAATCATAAGAATATGAATTAATAACATATTTCAATGTAATCTAGTATATTTAATGTTGCTATATAACGTTACTCATAATACACTATTAGACTGCATTAAAGGAGACCTTTGGTCAATTTTGACATTTTAGCTTTGTTGTTTGTAAATGGAGTGCTGTCAGTACAGAGAACAATTAATGCAATTGTTGTTGGCTACACTGTGTTATCCTCTTTAAAATGTGCACCCAGTTGACTAAAATGGGCCCAGTTATGTTCTTTTAGCCTCTTTAACACCCTGAAAATGTTATCACAAGTGCCCAGCAATGTAAAGTGTTTTCTTCTGAGTGAACACTGTAAATATGACTGCAGTATATGTGAAAGGTATGCATAAAAGTGATGTTAATTCAGCCAGCTCGCATACCTCGGTTTACTTCCCGTTTTCCAGTGTAGTCCACATTAATCGATTGTTGAATTCGAATGATCCAATATGTCAAAAAAAAAAATTATTCCACAAAAAAGCTATTGCCGTGGTTATGTCTATAGTAATGAATATGTAGCAAGTAAAATAGGCCGTAACTTATGGACATACATAACCACTGCAAATTGTTTTTTTTGTGGATTGCATGAGTCGACAACTGATAATTTTTATGCATATCTTAGCAGAATAAATCCCTTCACATTGCTGGGCACTTGTAATGACATTTCAACGGTGTTAAGAAGCTAAAAGCACATTTACAACAGGGCTGCATTCAGCCCCGACAAAACGTTGCACCCTGCAACACCCTGTTCTAATGATGCAAGAGTTGCAACTACGGTAGCTGAGAAGGTCATTCCTTATGTCTTTTTAAATGTTATTTTTTAAATCCATTGTACGAGCTGTCTCTTTAGTATCGCGTGTTTGCTGCAGTTATGACACCCACCAAACAAGAGAAAATGTATCTCAAACGGCGTTGCATACCGGTGCACACCGTTTTCAGGAAATATGTTGTTCAACCCGGAAACTGTAGCTAAACGTTGCACACTGTTTTAAACTTGAACGTGCCCCAGGCCCTGTTTCAGTAAACAGGGGGCATATTCTAAAAAGGAGGATAACACTGTAAGCAACAGCGATTGTTTTCATTGTTCTCGGTACGGACAGCACTCCACATCTGCAAACAACAGAGCTAAATGTTAAAATTGACCGGAGTTCTTCTTTAATACGAATGTTAATGTGATGTTTTATAAGGAAGATAAGAGATGTATATATTGTATTCCGTTTTCTTTACTTGCATGCATTTCATTATTATTTTTTATTGTCTAAGTTAATATCAGTTTACCTGGGCAAGGCTGACGAGTGCATGCACGTTGCTTCTCTAGTGGATGTTTCTTAGAGGCTGTCTACACTTAAGAAACTTAATTAACATGCGTTTTCGTTGATCGGATCACAAGTGGACGACGTTAATGCCAGGTGTAAACGGTGTTCAAAACGTTTTGAGCTTGTCCACTTTCGACCACTTTCAACCACATCCAGAGGTAGTCGGAACCACTTTCGATCGGATCTCTTTGGAGTTGCGGAACGCACATGTGGTTGAATGTGTTCGAACAGCCACACGCGACCGCCTTCTCTCTGCCCATTTATCTAATCTAATATACTAAACACAAGTTTTACGTCTTTTTTTTTTTTACTTCTGGCGTGAACATACGGTGGACAGCTCTATTTTTAGCCTTTCATTGATACAACTTAAGGGGGTGATCTCCGTAGTTTCGTTTTGAAAGCGTGTGAAAGTTGCGCGATCCCATTTCATCAATTGCGCTGAAAATTCAGAGAAAGCTCTAACATATACATATACAAAACACTGTGCAGCATGTTTACTTAAACACAAGCAGCGGACTCCGACATAATATTAGTTTGCGTCCATATAAACTCATAATGACTCCCGCTCGGGTTTGAATGACAGCAGAGACACTCGCCCACAGTCTCACAGACCATCCCCTCACAGTATTCAGGACAGAAGCGGTCGAAAGTGGACAAAAGAGACGGATTTAAATACCAGGTGTAAACGTAATGTGTTTCTCTCGTGAAGTGAAATACGCTTTTTGGGCACACGTGAATGGGTGTTTTTGCTACTGCTTTATAATCAGTGAGGCACAAAGCAAATCTTGAAACAGCGTGAAACTATATTTGTGCAATGTGCGCATGTCAAATGAACAAATCTGAGGTAAATCTTGTGTCATATAAACACGCACATCGTTCCGATCACATTAAGTGTTCATGTAAACACTATGATAGGAGGCTAAATGTGTCCATGTAAACGTAGCTACTGTTAAGTGATCCTGTGGTCAAATAATTATATTATTTTGTATCATTAAAGTAAACTTTTTTTTTTTTAAATCAAATGATATATTCACCACAGTATTGTGGTCAAACCTTAATATCAATCATAATAACAGGTTAAGTGTTTCCTCCATTAATGAGTTTGGAAATTTTAAAGAATGCTTAAAGGAATAGTCTACTCATTTTCAATATTAAACTATGTTATTACCTTAACTAAGAATTGTTGATACATCCCTCTATCATCTGTGTGTGTGCACGTAAGCGCTGGAGCGCGCTGCGACACTTTGATAGCATTAAAGGTCACATATGGTCAAAAGTGAAATTTTGTGGCTTTTTTCATAACAACTGAGGTCTAGGGGCTATGTAAAGACCATATAAGTTTCAAAACAGTCATTTAAGAGTCAAATTCACACAGCCTGCTTGAAGTAGCTGTGAGTTAAAACGGTTCGTTTGTACTTCCGTGAATTTGCTACGTCACCGAGAGACAGTCGCCGCCTTCAGTCTCCACCCCGAGCACTGTCCACCATCCACTGCCCCACCCCCTTGTTGCTAAACAAACTCCATCACACCACGTGAGAAAATGCTGTTCAATTGATGGATGTCAGGAAACTAAATCATTGCAAAGGCTTCTGAAAACATTAATATATGAGAACAATGGCTAATATTCATTTAATTAGAAATTCCTCAGCAATTAGTTCAACTTTAGCCGTCTGATCTAAACATTTCACAAGTGACTGCTTCGGTGTGGCAGTTCAGTGCTGGTTTGTCCAGGAATCTACTCATCAAAGATGTTGCAGATCTTCTTCTTTGAGATTTTAGGATGTTGCAGTCCTTTTTTGGTTCCGACCGTAAATCCACAACCCGTAAGTAAACACATATTAAGCAGGGCTGCACGATAACTTGCACGTGATTGTCACGCGAATCTCGTCGTTAGTAGTAAAGCGGCATCACCTGCTCTCAGAACCGGCTGCCGGTTGCCGCTTCTGAAAGCAGCTGATGGTGATTTACTAGTAATCAATGAACCGGCTTTACTGAAGGGATGCAGGAGACAATTGCATGCGAATTATCAGCAGTCCTAACTTTTAAATTACATTATGGAGCCAGAGAAAACTGAAATGATATATTGTAAACAGTTATGCAATGCTAACGTGTTTGCTAACTAGATGCTAAAGTGTTGTTTTGTAACGTTAAAGTCTTTGGTAGCCACCGGGTTTGATAGAATATCTGTTGGAAATCAGACGTTGTTTGTATTCTTAAGTTACAGACACAAGCCCTTTTGGTGTCTGTTTGTTTATTGAGTTAAACATGGTAAGGTTAAAATCTCTTAGTCTCTGTGTCTATTGGTTTACTAACCTAACATTTAGTGTCCAGAAACTAACACTTCGTGTAATTCCATGGGTAACTTTATTTCAACTGCGTATTTCACTCATAAAATAACAGGCCTATCAGAAGAGAGGCTCATGAATATTACTATTACATGCCAAAACGACCTGTTTTTAGCAGAGCTCCTGAAAGAGGAGCTGTAAAAAATATATAGAGATTGTTTTTGGTACTTAAACAGCAAATATATATTCTTAAGGACATCATAACTTAAAATAAAACTCTAGAAAGCCTAAAAATACGTGACCTTTAAAGGTACCATTTAGAGATAAAGTTAGAAGTGACCAAACACATAAACGTTTTTCCTATTTAAAGGTGCAGTGTGTAATTTTTAGAAGGATCTCTTGACAGAAATGCTAAATAATATACAAAACTATATTATCAGGGGTGTATAAAGACCTTTCGTAATGAACCATTGTGTGTTTATTACCAAAGAATGAGACGTTTTTATCTACATATACCGAGGGTCCCCTTACATGGAAGTCGCCATTTTGTGCCACCATGCTTGTACAGAAGCCCATAATGGACAAACTTTTTTACTAAGTTGTCTCCGATGACATGGTTGTCCGGTGGCGGCTACCGTAGCTTCTTTATGTGCTTAAAAAACGAGGGGTAAACAGTGAACTGAGCCATTGGTTGCAATTCACCACTAGATGCAGCTAAAATTTACACACTGCACCTTTAAGATGAGTAGTTTTAGAGCAAGTTTGGTGGTACAAAATAAAACGTAGCGCTTTTCTAAGCAGATTTAAAAGAGGAACTATATTTTATGGCGTAATAGCACTTTTGGGAGTGCTCTGGCTCCAAACCAGCACCAGCTCTCCCTTGGTGGAAAAGGGGTATCAATGCTTCCTCCATAATGAGTTTGGAAATTAAAAAAATGCATAAAGGGACACTCCACTTTTTGAAAATATGCTAATTTTCCAGCTCCCCTAGAGTTAAACGCTCTGGGTCTGGCTGTACCACTTTTAGGATAGCTTAGCATAATCCATTTAATCTGATAACACCATTAGCATCGCGCTAAAAAAATTAGAGTTTCGATATTTTTCCTATTCTAAGCTTGACTCTTCTGTAAGTTACGTTGTGTAGGTTACTAAGACCAATGGAAAATTAATAGTTGCTTTTTTAAGGCTGATATGGTTAGGACTATACTCTCATTCTGGTGTAATAATCAAGGATTTTGCACTAATTTCTGGCACTGCGTAATATCACTGCTGCAGCCATGTTACGGCAGCAAAGTCGTTGATTATTACACCAGAATGAGAGTATAGTGCTAACCACATCTGCCTAGAAAATCACAACTTAATTTTCTGTTGGTCTTAGTACACGATGTAACTACAGAAGTCAAGTTTTACATAGGAAAAATATTTGAACTCTTTGTTTTTTTTTAAACATGCATTGCTAATGGACTAATCAGATTCAATGGATTGTTAAGCTATGCTAAAAGTGGTAAAGCCAGACCCGGAAATCGGCTGAATGGATTCCAAAACGGTAATAATCAAATGTTTAACTCTAGGGAACCGGAAAATGAGCATATTTTTTAAAAAAGTGGAGTGTCCCTTTAAACTAATCCATTACACTTTAAAGGTGCACTATGCAAGAGTTATTCATAGTTAATCCTAAACCTAAATGTTAATAATTTTTTTTAAATATTTCCTCCTTTTGTGATTTCAGATTATAGAAAAACCTGTGCTTGTGGATCTACATCGGATGACCATGGCAACCCAGGTGTGGAAATATTAGACTGTTTTTAATCTGAAATCTGTGTAATCTAAGATGGACAATTCTTCTGACACCATATGAATGCATACTGTCGTCTGGCAGAAGCTAGATCATTTAGATTATAAAGTTATATGTTTTTACACATGCATCTATTTGCTTCAGAAGGCCTTTATTAAAGGATTAGTTCACCTCAAAATGAACATTTCCTGATCATTAAAGAATAGTCTACTCATTTTCAATATTAAACTATGTTATTACCTTAACTAAGAATTGTTGATACATCCCTCTATCATCTGTGTGCGTGCACGTAAGCGCTGGAGCGCGCTGCTACACTTCGATAGCATTTAGCTTAGCCCCATTCATTCAATGGTACCAATCAGAGATAAAGTTAGAAGTGACCAAACACATCAACGTTTTTCCTATTTAAGACGAGTAGTTATACGAGCAAGTTTGGTGGTACAAAATAAAAAGTAGCGCTTTTCTAAGCGGATTTAAAAGAGGAACTATTTTATGGCGTAATAGCACTTTTGGGAGTACTTCGACTCGCCTGAAAAGTCCGCTCCCCTTCTCACTCTCATAATGGGAGGGAGGGTGTTACTGCGCAGAGTCGAAGTACTCCCAAAAGTGCTATTACGCCATAAAATATAGTTCCTCTTTTAATCCACTTAGAAAAGCGCTACATTTTATTTTGTACCAACAAACTTGCTTGTATAACTACTCGTCTTAAATAGGAAAAACGTTGATGTGTTTGGTCACTTCTAACTTTATCTCTAAATGGTACCATTGAATGAATGGGGCTAAGCTAAATGCTATCAAAGTGTCGCAGCGCGCTCCAGCACTTACGTGCACGCACACAGATGATAGAGGGATGATTCAACAATTCTTAGTTAAGGTAATAACATAGTCTACTCATTTTCAATATTAAACTATTCCTTTAACTCACCAATGCCATCCAAGATGTCCATGTCTTTTCTTTCTTTAGTGTAAAAGAAGTTAAGTTTGAGGAAAACATTTCAGGATTTTTCAACACAATGGACCTCAATAGCAAATTAATGCAGTTTCAAGAGGCTGTACACGTCACAATCCCAGCTGAGGAATAGGATCTTCTTTAGTGATTTTCTAAAAAAAACCCACAAAAACCTTTATAAACTTTTTTTTATCACAATTGTTCAGCTTGTGCTGGTCTGCGATGCGCCAGGCATAACGTCATCACGTTGGAATTGTCACCCGTCATGTCATTTATCTAATATATTTATCTGTGTACTCCATTTAAAAAGTCAGGGAAGGGCAGCAAATTCCATCTAATTTTGCCTCCAATTTCAACATCTTTGTTTTTTATTTATTATTATTTAAAATGTTTCCAACGTGATGACGGAATGTACTGGTCTTCAATGTGCCAGGCAAGATGACCATTTGTGGTTAAAAAGTATATAAATGTTTATTATTATTATTATTATTATTATTTTAGAAAATGATAGATCGTTTCAGATACTGTAAGACCCTATTTCTCAGGTGCGACTGTGCACAGCCCATGAAACTGCATTGATTTGGACTTCAACATTTTGGTTGCAATTAAAGTCCATTGAGTGGAGAAAAGTCCTGAAATGTTTTCCTCAATGAAATGTTTTTATTTTGCCAGTAAAAAATTTTATTTGACACAATTATTTTATTAATTATCATAATGTAGCTATTTTTCATACTTTGCTTGTATTTCTACTGTCCAATTAACATTACATTTTTGTTTACAATTCACTTAAATGACTGTTCTGTTTTAAAGGAGGTACCCTTTACATTTTTATAGTTTTTATTTTACTGCAAGAAATAACATTTCTTAGTTACTATACATGAGATTAGCTATATTTTAACACAAAATTATTGTTGGTAGACATGACTGTTTTATATAACGACAACTAAATACCTTAATTTCCAGATTATGTATGTAGCTTTTGAGGTATTTTAACATACTATGATTATTTTTTCTATTGTCCAATAATTCTGTTAAAATATGTTTCTGTAATATTTTAGTCTTTGATTTTATGTACTTATTGGGTTTTATACATTGTTCTTAGTTGTTTTGTAAAGATAAGCTATATTTAAGAGTAAACTGTTTTTTTACAATGTATTTTCACATACTTATTACGCTTTTATACACGTCTTTTAAATAAAATGACTAATAAAAACCATACTTTTACAGAGATTAACCTGAAAAGTAGTTGTTTTTCGTGCATTTTCACATACTTGCTACGTTTTTACACGGGGCTTTTTAATTATTTTACAAAGATAAACTGTATTTAAAAAAAATATTACTGTATAAATACAGAGAACTTAATAAAGTAACTATTAAAAGCCGTACATTTACAGAGATTAACCTGAAAAGTAGATGGTTTTCATGTATTTTCACATACTTATTACGTTTTTATACAGTTTTTTTAGTTATTTTAAAAGGATTTTACTATATAAATACAGAACAATTAAATAAAATAACTAATAAAAGCTGTATATTTACAGGGATTGACCTGAAAAGTAGTTGTATTTCATGTATTTTCACATATTTAATACGTTTTTATACAGGGTTTTTTTTGTTATTTTACAAAGATAAACTGTATTTTAAAATAATATTACTGTATAAATACAGAGCAATTTAATAAAATAACGAATAAAAGCCGTATATTTACAGGGATTGACCTGAAAAGTAGTTGTATTTCGTGTATTTTCACATAATTTATCTGTTTTTCTACAGTTTTATAACAATTATTAACAGTAATATTCTGTAATTTAATGAATTAGGACTGTAAAAGATTCTCTGTATTTTTACGGTTTTTGTATGTAATTTTGAAAAACATTTTTTTACCGTAATTTGACGGAATTTCTCTGGCAACTTTGCTGCCAGAGATTTACCGTTTTTTTACAGATTTTTTTTTTACAGTGTTGGCTTAATTATAGTGTTTTAAAGATGTTTTGAAATAAGTTGTTTTAAAATAAAAATAACATATTCTGTATGTTTATGGTATTTACCCTATAACAAGAGGTGAACAAAGCACCACTTTAGTTTACAGCCCGCAAATATGTGAGTTACCTGGTACATACACCGAACAATCGGGGAATAAGCCCCACTTTAGTTTACAGCCCGCAAATATGTGAGTTACCTGGTACATACACCGAACAATCGGGGAATAAGCCCCACTTCAATTTACAGCCCGCAAATATAAGAGTTACCTGGTAACTCCTGTATACATATACAGATCAAAGAGGTACAAGTTGCTATTATTTTTATTGTGTGTTATATTTTATTTGCCGACGTGGCTTGTAGACATCAACTGTAGGCTATACAAAACACTTCATCAGGTAAGTAGCAAATATGAAAAAAAAAACATATTACACATAGACCATATTACCCATAGACGTAAGTCATACATACCAGGTAATATTACAATATGTACCCTGTAGTTATGAAATACTTGGAGAATAATTTTCCATATATTCTTACCCCCTTATTACCCCAAACTTAAAATATTATTCCATTATAACTACAAGTACGTACTGTAGAGGTACTCTGTTGTTACAAATAGGTACACTGTAAATTCGCTTTAATTACGCGGTACTTTGCGGGTCGTAAAATAAAGTGTTACCATAATTTATAATTATTAATTAGATTTAATATAAATAAGTTTTGAAAAGTGTTGAATGCGAACGTGTAAGATATCTGGAAGGCGATGCGGCGTGTTTGTCTCTACAGCCACATGTTATAAAATTGATTATTTGACACACACATTTCACAAAGTACATATTGTAAATATTCATAAACTCAACATTTCGGAGGTTTTTTCGTCCGCAAAAGGCACAGTTTCTCTGTTCGCGTCAATTATTTTGGTTTGACCAACTAAAAACACACATAAGTGACATTAAGACATTTTATTAAGTTACTTTAATAAATTATTTTAGTGATATTCTATTTTACAATAATATTTTTTACAATTGTGAATTACGTAGAAACACTGACTGCATATGCGCAAGAAAGGTAGCCTATTATTAAAGATTTTATAAATATAAATATGTAAAAACGAAATAAAAAAGATATCATATGCCAACTGTACAGCCCGCATGGGTTTTGTTAGGACCCCGTTGATGTTTCTCCTTTATTCTATGTGTTGCTTGTCTCTGTCTTCCGCAGGGTGCTGAGGGCAGGGGTGGCGCCTAGGATTGAAGGGGTTGGACTATAAAAGGCGGGGTTTTTCCCCATGGACGCTCTCTCTTGGCTCCTCGCTCATTCCTGTGGCTTGCCCCGATGGGGAGAGTCTCGAGTGAGCTCTCTCCGATCGCGTAGTTTCTCTGGAAGCTCCCATGTCCTCGTTTCGTTATATTCCTTTACTCCAAGACATGTTATGCCTTATATTTTGTTATGCTGATTCCGGCCATTTATGTAAATAAATATATTTATACTTAACGCTACGGTGTGGTCTTCCCCATTTTATGTCAGGTCTGCTTTGAGCCAGGTGGGCCTTGACATGTGGGGTGTTCGTCCGGGATCGCTGTTGAGCGTAATATGTTGCAGCAGACGTAGTACGCTCAGCTGATGTTTGGGGCAACCCCCGTAGTGCTTGGCTAGTTCCGTTGTGACGCGAAGAATAGGAGTCGTTTGATTTGATTATTTGGTGGTTCCTGTTACGGGGAAGAGAAATATTAGCGAATTGGATTATTTTGGAGCAACGTGCACACCCTGCCGTAGGTGAGTCCGCAAAAAGTTTTGTTTTATTTTCTGCTTATTTGTTGTGTTTGCGTGTTGAACGAGGGGGGGCTGAATTCAGCTCAATCACGAAGACACGTGAAGATTAGGATTTGGAAATAGGGTTTTTGTTTTGATTTAGATGCAGGGCGCTCCAGTCTAGATCGTGTATAGTCCTTCTTTGTGTCAGGAACCACTTTAATTTGGTAAACACGTGTAGCTTAAGTTTAAAAGGACAGAGTGAGCGAGAAGTACTGAGTTTGATATTGTTTGGCATAATATTGGTACTTGGATAGTTTGGAAAATAGGTTTTGTGGAAATGGAAACGTGAATGGAAACGAGTGATTTTTAGCTGCCCCGTCGGCAGATAGTTTAAAAACTTTAACTAAAGCTCAACTTGTTAAAGTAGCGAAACACTACGGATTTGAATCACAGTTTCCTAAAAGCATTAAGAAAGATTCATTGTTGCAGTTAGTTATGGACGGGCTGATGGAACGAGAGGTAATTTCATTGCCAGAGCCGGTGGCACAGTCTGGAGATTTGACGCCTCCATTCACGTCGGCGTTGACTTTTGAGCAACAAATGAAATTGTTGGAAATGCAATTAGAACGGGACAAATTATTGGCTAAGGAACGTGAACGGGAAAGGGCAGAACGAGAGAAGGATAGAGAATTGGAATATGATAAACTGCGGCAGGAACAACAACGTTTTAAACTGTTGGAAGAAGGAAGAGCGTTCCCACAACCAGATAAACTATCAAATATGACCAAGCTGTTACCTAGGTTTAATGAGCGTGAGCCTGATCTTTTCTTTTCTCTGTTCGAAATACTTGCAGAGGATCATGGCTGGAGGGATTCAGAGCGTATTTTGCTTTTACAAAGTGTAATTTGTGGCAAAGCCCAGGAGGCTTACGTTGCGTTGGAAGACTCACAGCGGAAAGATTACGTTGTAGTGAAACAGTCTATACTTAAAGCTTATGAACTAGTTCCCGAAGCTTATAGACAAAGATTTAGGAAATGGCGTAAAACGGATAAAAAACACACTTGGAGTTGGTGCGTGAACTGTCTGCGCTCTTTAATCGTTGGCGTACAGCTGAAGGGGTGGATACATTTGCGGGGCTATGTGAATTAATGATTCTTGAACAATTTAAGAACATCTTACCAGAACGTATTGCTACGTATATTAATGAACATGATGTTAAAACCGCAAATGAGGCAGCTGAGCTCGCTGATAAATATGTGTTGATTCATAAACATAGTTTCCGTTCCCATTATCAGGAAGATTTTCGCCCTCAGCGTTTTAGTGTACCCAGGAATGATCCTAGTGTCAATAAAAAATTTGAGTCAGAGGATGTTTGTAATTACTGTTTGCAGAAGGGTCACTGGAAAAAGGAATGTCCTGTATTGCGGGATAAGCGACGTAGTGAGTGACACCAAAGGGCGCAGGTTGTGTGGTTAGAACTGCGCATTCTGATAAACAAGTGTGTGAACAATTGAATACCATTCTAGTCAGTAATGTCACTCCGTTGTACTTAGGGATAGAAAACACTGATACAGTTAGGGAGGTGTTGTCCTTGGATCAATGTATGGCTAGTGAGAGCTATAGCCCATTCATTACCAAGGGTTTTGTTTCCTTGGTGGGGAGTGAGGAGAAAGTGCCGGTACGTATTTTGCGTGATACCGGAGCGTCAGAATCCTTTATTTTGGGTTCAATTTTATCTTTTTCTGATGTGTCCGATACCGGATCGTTTGTTCTTATCCGAGGTATTGGAATGCATACCATCTCTGTTCCGCTCCATCGTATAACCTTGGAGTCTGAGCTTGTCAAAGCAGACGTTGTCGTAGCGGTGCGTCCGTCACTTCCTGTTGAAGGGGTCGACGTGATTTTAGGAAATAATTTGGCAGGGGGACGGGTGTGGCCCGAGATACCACCGCCACCTGTAGTACACATTAAATCTGTTCTGCCTGTAGAACCTGACCAGTGTTTTAATGATTTTCCTGAGGTGTTTACCTCCTGTGTGGTGACTCGTGCAATGAGTCGTGATCAGGGAGGGGACCAAGAGTCAGAAGGGTCAAGTAGAGACTGTGCTAGATTAAATTTGCCAAAACTGCCACCTGTCCTTCCGCGAAAGGAGGTGGTACTAGCACAGAAGGAGGATGAGGAGTTTGTGAGACTTTTGGCTGATGCTTTGCCTGAGGGAGACATGAGAAGTGCAGCAAATGGCTATTTTGTTGTAAATGATCTGTTGGTACGTAAATGGTCTCCGTGTAATGGGGAAATTGGGGACCCAGTTATACAGATACTGGTGCCTAAACAGTTTCGTAGTATAGTTTTGCAGGCAGCACATGGTGATGTGGCAGGTCATTTTGGTGTCCGTAAGACTTACCAGCGGTTATTGCAGCATTTGTTTTGGCCAGGGATGAAGAGGGATGTGGCTAAATTTATAAAAACTTGCCATGTATGTCAGTTGGCAGGTAAACCAAATCAGTCAATTGCGCCTGCGCCCCTGTGTCCTATTCCCTCAGTAGGGGAACCCTTTAAACATCTTATTGTTGATTGTGTGGGCCCACTGCCATCATCTAGGTCAGGGTGTACATATTTGTTAACAGTGATGTGTCAGGCTACTCGTTATCCCGCTGCCTACCCGCTGCGAAGTATTACTACGAGGGCGGTGGTGAAAGCACTTTCGCAGTTTATTTCAATATTTGGCATACCAAAAGTGATTCAGAGTGACCGGGGTACTAATTTCACTTCAAAAATTTTTCGGAACATTTTGAAGTTGTTGCGGGTTAAGCAACAGTTAAGTAGTGCCTACCATCCTCAAAGTCAGGGGGCTTTAGAGCGTTTTCATTCTACCTTAAAATCTCTCCTCCGTACTTACTGCCTTGAATTGAATAAAGACTGGGAGGAGGGGATACCATGGCTGCTGTTGGCAACACGAGAGGTTGTGCAAGACAGTGTGGGATTTAGTCCCAATGAATTGGTTTTTGCCCATCAGGTTCGTGGACCTTTGTCTCTGTTGAAGGATGACTTGGAGGAGCCCAAACCTCCTGTGAATGTGATTGATTATGTAAATGGGTTCCATCGGAAATTGTTGTTGGCCTGGAAGATGGCCAGTGAAAATTTGACTAGGGTTCAACAGAAAATGAAAAAGACGTTTGATAATCGAGCGGTGGAGCGAACATTTAATGCAGGGGATCAGGTTTTGGCTTTGTTGCCTGTGCCAGGTTCACCATTTTGTGCTAAATTTGCTGGCCCTTTCTCTATTGTTAGACAAGTATCTGAGTGTGATTACCTGTTAGCTACCCCTAATAGGAAAAGATCTACCCAGTTATGCCATGTTAATTTGATCAAGCCTTACTATGTGTCAACTCCTGGTCCAGGTTGTAGGGATGTGTCATCTACTGCTGTGGCTGTAGCCAGTGTTCCTCCTAGTAATCTAATGGTGGCAGCTGAGGTTGACCGTGGGGGCACTGTTGATTCGATGCTACAGCCAAGACTTAAAAATTCAGAGACATTGGCTAACTTGGATAGCTTGGTGGATCATCTTTCATCAGAGCAAAGCACTGAATTGAAGTCTTTGATTCGGTCATTTCGTGTTTTGTTTTCTGACACGTTTATAGGTACTGACCTAATAGAACACGATATAGACGTTGGGGATGCTTTACCAATTCGCCAGCGGTTTTATCGTGTTAGCCCTGACAAACGTAAAATTATGGATACTGAGGTACAGTATTTATTGGATCATAATTTGGCTGTGCCGTCCTATTCTAGTTGGGCGTCCCCTTGTTTGCTTGTTGGTAAATCAGATAACACCTTTCGTTTTTGTACAGATTACCGCAAGTTAAATAAGGTGACGAAACCAGATTCGTTTCCGCTTCCTCGAGTGGATGATTGTATAGATCATGTAGGTGCAGCGCATTTTGTTAGCAAGTTTGACTTGTTAAAGGGGTATTACCAAGTCAAACTTACACCGCGTGCCCAGGGAGATTTCTGCGTTTATCACCCCGTCTGGCCTATTTTCGTATAAAGTTATGAGTTTCGGACTTCGTAACGCTCCCGCAACCTTTCAAAGGTTGATGAATAGGGTCATCTCGGGTCTTGAGGGGTGCGCTGTGTACCTGGATGATGCTGTGGTAGTGAGTGACACCTGGGATATACATCTGGCCCGTATAGTGCATTGTTTGAGCGACTGTTGGCAGCAAAATTAACAGTGAACTTGGCAAAATGTGAGTTTGCCCGTGCTACTGTAGTCTACCTTGGGAAAGTAGTGGGCCAGGGGAAAGTATGCCCAGTCCGGGCTAAAGTCTTAGCCATCGATCAGTTCCCTCCACCTGCTACGAAGAAAGAACTGATGAGGTTTTGGGGATGGTGGGTTACTACAGAAGTTTTTGTAGTAATTTTTCCACTGTTGTTTGTTCACTTACAAACCTCCTTAAGGGAGGGGCCAAATTTGTCTGGTCTGCAGAGTGCCAGCTTGCATTTGAGAATGTTAAGGTGTTGTTAAGCAGTGCGCCTGTGCTGGCGGCTCCTCGGATAGACAAGCCATTTCAACTTCAGGTGGATGCCAGTCAGGTCGGTGCTGGGGCAGTGCTTTTGCAAATTGATGAGAATGGCATTGACCGGCCGGTTTGCTACTTCTCACGGAAATTTAATAAATCCCAAGTTAATTATTCCACAATTGAAAAGGAGGCTTTGGCCTTGATATGGGCATTAGACCATTTTGATGTGTATGTGGGTGGGGGGATACAACCGTTAGTGGTGTTTTCAGATCATAACCCTCTAACATACTTGCACACAATCCATAATCCCAATCAAAGGCTCATGCGATGGGCTTTGTTCCTGCAACCCTATCATTTAGACATACGTCATATCAGGGGTGTGGACAATGTAATTGCGGATGCGTTGTCCCGCTCCTGTGGTAGTGTTGAGTAATTGTTCTGTCTCATAATTTTGTCCCTCTTGTTCCCTTTTCCTGATCTTTCCTTAAAATGCTTTCTAAGGGCCCTGGATTGCTGGTGGATGGGAAGATGGGGGATTGGGGAGTATGAAAAGAATGAGGTTGGGAAATACACTTGGTGGTGGTTGGTGAACCTCTAAACTAGGGTTTTGTAATGGGATTTTGGGTTGTATAGTATGGTGGTATGCCTTGAAATAGTTTTTTTTTTTATCAATACAGAGTCCCACTTAGGTGGGCCTCTGTTTTGAAGGGGGGGAAGGTGTTAGGACCCCGTTGATGTTTCTCCTTTATTCTATGTGTTGCTTGTCTCTGTCTTCCGCAGGGTGCTGAGGGCAGGGGTGGCACCTAGGATTGAAGGGGTTGGACTATAAAAGGCGGGGTTTTTCCCCATGGACGCTCTCTCTTGGCTCCTCGCTCATTCCTGTGGCTTGCCCCGATGGGGAGAGTCTCGAGTGAGCTCTCTCCGATCGCGTAGTTTCTCTGGAAGCTCCCATGTCCTCGTTTCGTTATATTCCTTTACTCCAAGACATGTTATGCCTTATATTTTGTTATGCTGATTCCGGCCATTTATGTAAATAAATATATATTTATACTTAACGCTACGGTGTGGTCTTCCCCATTTTATGTCAGGTCTGCTTTGAGCCAGGTGGGCCTTGACAGTTTAAACGCCTTTTTTCTAAAGAATAATTTGTAAACTTTATTGGTGGTGGTTGAGAAGAATTCCTCTTTCCATATGTGAAGCATTTTAGCGCAGTATAAATGTATCATATTGTTATTCTTAAAATATAAGAATACTACTATATTTTTTACAACATTTTTAACTTTAAAAACATATCTTTTTTATACCACATTAATTTCTTTAAAATATTGATACTTTTAGAAAAACTGACAATTATAAATATTATGAACAAACAATGAAACGGTGTCAAAATTCGACAACACAAATAATTAAGATATTCATTGTAAATAGAGTCGCGTTTATTAGGCTCACACTAAATTCTCTGTTGCACTTCCTATAAATTCGCATTGCACGTATCTTAATAGTGTATGCGCTGTTATGCTGGCAAGAAGGGGTTGACATATCACTTTGGTGTTTTAATACAGTAGCAATGTAAAATATTCAGCAATGCCCTTATTAACTTCTGGAAACAACGCAATGCAATGTTTTTATGCGCCACCTGGTGGATATTCTGTGAAGCGAAACACATTAAGGGAAAATGGAAAGTAGCCCCCCGAAAGCACTTGCAGAATGCTGCGAGACTCTGCGAGACGAATTGGCGAATGCCGCGGGAGAAAACGCGCATTTTTAAAGGCCACATCTGTATGTAATAATGCATTTGCCCTTTATTAATCAAGTAGTTTTAAAGAAAAGAAAAAACTTTACCTCAATGTAACAGCAAGCCTCTGCTTGGGTTCAATGGACATGCGGTAGGTTGTTGTTTGTCTCCTGAGATCGGCTCCCACCAGAGATAGAATGTTATCCATTTGAACAGCACTCATTCGAAAATACTTCAAATGCCGGTCACTGTCAAGACGCAGCTCTGAGACCAGATGGTAATATGATCCATATTGTCTTCTGCCCTCGTTCAAAGAGTGGACCCAAATTCTGCGCCTCGTTCTTTTCCGTAGCCGTAGCAACAGATACAACGCAATAGCCTTTCTTTTGTCAACCACTCGCACAAACATAATAAAGAGAATCACAATAACGAAAACAGCTTGTCATATAACACTCTAATAACTTACGTTTTGATTTATCATCAAAATATCGATAAATTACTTACCATTTTTAAATGAATCACACAGAAAAGGCGGATCGCTAACGCACTGCAGACGTAGTATGTGTGAAAGCACAATGGCGCCTGACGGATACGTAGCGCATACGCAACGCTCTACGTACCGCAAATGCACTGCATACGGAGTATGTGTGAAACAGGCGTTATTCAAAATCCTTTACGTGTAACAATAACATTTTAGAATATCTTCTTTAGGATGACCCACACTCTGGTCATGTCACTTTTCAAAACTGTTTCACTGGACATTTATTAAGAAAACTATAGGCAAAGTCTGGCAACAATACATCAACATGCAGCTTTTTACATTGCTATTATTCAAAATTCTTAACGTGTAACAAGAACATTTTAACAATATCTTCTTTAGGATGACCCACACTCTGTTCATGTCACTTTTCAAACTGTTTCACTGGACATTTATTAAGAAAACTATAGGCAAAGTCTGGCAACAATACATCAACATGCAGCATTTTTACATGCTATTATTCAAAATTCTTAACGTGTAACAAGAACATTTTAACAATATCTTCTTTAGGATGACCCACACTCTGTTCATGTCACTTTTCAAACTGTTTCACTGGACATTTATTAAGAAAACTATAGGCAAAGTCTGGTGTAGCGAATCAGCGGGAGGAGGAGAACGGCGTTATTTAAAGAGCACCTATTATGGGATACACGTTTTTAAACATCCTTTTGTGTGTAAGTGTGCATTAGTACATGCTAACGATATTCAAAAAGTACGTACCTCAAAGAAAACGATGACGCGAGTTATCGTCTCTAACGTTCGAGGACTACAAAAACACTCGGATTGTAGGCAACAGTTTACTTCCTGGGATTAGTGACGTAGATAAGACCAACATTATCATAGTTCAGCCCTCTCTGCTTTGCTTGGGTACGCCCTCAAAGACGGGGGTGGGGAGCGCCGAGTCAGAAGAGAGCTAAAATGGCGGAGGTTGTGAGTCCCTGCTATGACTCTGTTTGCAAACTCTTGTTTCATTGTTTAAGCGATTAAATCTCTCGAGTAGACGCTGTCTTTAGATGCGTGGGAAAAATAGCACTTTATGGACTTCCACAGAGGACATCATGTTTAATACGGTTCCGGAAAAATCCAGTCAGAAGTTGTTCACGGAGTTTTCACAATAACTGCTTCTCATCATGAACCGAAGCTGGATTTGCGCGACGTCTCCTCTTGAAAGTTGGATTACTGTGCACTTCTGGATCACAGGCTGTAAGTATTCACGTTTATTATTTGCCTTTTACTGTACGTTACGTAAACCGGTAACCGGAGATTAACATAATGTGCGTGTGTAGAGCTAAGCTTGCAAGCTAATTGTCTTGTGTTGTAATACTGTATTTCCTAAACAACGTACCATATTTACACACGTGTATGTTGAATTATGCAGACTATCGTTTTTTTTAATCGATGTTGGTTTAGACATGTTTACAAACTTGCTAAGTTGCTAAGCTAAATACAAATACAAATGCCAGCTAAACTGTTACCAGTTAAATTTGTTCTCATGATCAAACTCAAGAAACTCTAAGTAGCCTACAGATGATTTGTTTAAAGTTATATGTATTTTACTGTTGTATTTACTTGAAGCTTTCTTAGATTTTGAAACGAAGTAAACACATAATGTGTGTTGCTAATGTTGGGCCATGTAATATGTCATACATTTACGTTTTAATGAATAGTCTAACGATTTATAGTCGTTGTACTCTATTGTTATAATATGTCTTTTTGACTGAATACATGTTTGTTTATTTGTCTATATCCTAGATTTGCAGCTGGACACATCCTTCTACACTGTATGCAAACATGCAACATCATTACACACAGTACAAGGAGTCAGACTGGCAAATGAGGAGCAAAGGTGTGTAACACACATGATGTATTTAGCTAGTGATACCACTACCAGTCTTAGATGTATACCTGATGATGACAAAGTTTTTTTTTCTCTGCATAATAATAGGAACCCAGGCAGTAGCATCGTTTCACAATGTTTCCATCACCATCATCAGTGGATGCCTTTGCCGTCTGTAGCCTGAGATTTCAGATTTGCAGCAAAAAAAAATTGATTTTCTCATTTATTGGAATGCTGTGCAGGTATTTAAGTATTTTAGTAACTTTGTTAAATAAAGTAGTATTTACTTTTACAATAAATTAATTGCTTGTTATATTTTACAGGTCACCAAGCCGTAACAAAAGCAGGAGAGGGAAAGTACAAGGCTATGTTCCCAAAACACACAAGTGACATACCGTAAGCAGTAATGTTTTATTTCAAATACATTCATAATTAAAAACTTAATGTATGAAGCAGGGAAATAAATGATCAAAACAAAAGATTTATTGACTGCAATATTCTACAGTTATGTGGATGATGTGATCAGGCTTGTGTTTGATGAGGTATTTGAAGATAAGCTGAAGGAAGCCCTGATTCCAATGGACCTGGCATCACAGTTTGAGAGACCTTCAAAGGAGGACGTGATTGCATGCCATCTTCAGTGCAGGGGTCGTCGAAAGCCAAAATTGTGACCGATCTGATCAGGAAGCTCCAAACGTATCTGGAGAACAACACACGACAGGATGATAACCTTATAGTGTCGTCTTAAATAGCACCAGCTGACAAAGCTTTGATATGCCATTTATCTGAATAGATAGCTGTAAGAAGTGAATTGAACAATTTTTGAAACAAGAGCACAATATGGTTACTAAAGTATGTTTATTTGTATATTGTTTAACATTTAAATATATATTTGTAATAAATAAAAAAAACTTTTGACTGACTATTATATTTTCTTTAAAGTTGCATCTGTTGGACTTTAAGGCGTCCATTTGCATGTTCATAATTTAGAGGAAAGGCAAAAGATACAAATATCTAAGTTCAAATATTTATTGATCAGATATGAAAAAGTTTAACAGCGCGCTGGATCGTTTCAAGGCCACAAGCGGCAAGCAACGAATGCACAGCATTTGAGAAAACATTTATTTAAAGAGTATATGACGTCGTCTTTCTTCTTAAAGTCTCCACCCACAAAGGCTGCTCTCCCTCGTGAATCTGACTCCTTTACCACACCCAATCTCAGCCTGTAGGCAAAGATGGACACACATAGACAAAGAAAAACAAACTGTTCTCCTCTCATCCCTGGGAGCCCTGCAGTTCCTCTCCAGTACTCCTCCACTTTAAATAGCATGTTATAATGCTTTCTTAAAAACAAATCATTAATAAAACATTAATTTATAAAAAACATAAGCTGTAAGATGCAAGTGATTATTATGTACAACATATTTCAATATCATGACATCATTTCATTATTTGTAAAATTGGTTATATGAATAAGGCACACATTAACTTCTTTAGATAGATAAACACATATTAAATCTTTTACTGCAATACTACTTCTAAGCAAACACTTTAATCATTATTAAAAACCATCTGTTAGAAAAGAAATCACACACACACACACAGGCCCACAGGAGATTCTGTTGTTCAAGGTTGAGCTGCCCTGCCCCCCATTAAGTTATTCTATATGCAACCTTCATTTCATTGGTTAATACAAATTTATCAAAGACAACATCTTATATTTATTACATCAATTATTCAATGATTAATACTGATTAAGTAAGAAATACATTGCATATTTTATCCTGTGAATATTAAGGCATTAGTTAATGACATAGTCGCCTGTTTGCTTTCCCCCTCAGGCCTCTCTCTTATCTTGATCGATGCCAGGCGTAAATTCCTAAATTCCTCCTTGCAGCACACACACAAAAACTGGTAACTCTCCACTCTCAAACATAAACACCTCATTTCTACATAATAGCTCAGTGCATATATGAAACACACAATGTTATAGAGTAAAATGATTAATTAAAGAAATATAACATGGAACAAAATCAATTTCCACAGTCCTTATTTGGACATCTTTGTAACTTTAACATTTTAGCAATCAGCATGAAATATAGGCAGTTAATATGTAAAACATAATTATTCAACAACACAACAGTACTCCATTGTTCATGAATTGGTTAAATGCATTCATTAGTTAAACATACTAATTTTCACTTTCTCTAAATATAACATAGTTATAAAGAAAACAACTTGTTTATTGAAACCATCTGTTCTGCGTGTTTTCTCTTCAGGGCTTTGTTCCTACCCCCAACTGAAACAGCCTTTCAACTTTACACACAGACATTTACTCACATATCTCAGCACAGAAAGCATTATGGCACATATGGATTATAACATAACATACTGATTAATAAAACAACATAAAAATCCCACACATCTTTTGTTCTTTTGGGTACTTTGTTACTATAATGATACTTTAGTGTTATTGGTTTAAAAATGTAATAAAACTTACTCTAGTCCTGCACCTCAAAGGCTTATAGTCGGTACAATAAATGTTCTGTGTGTAGGGATTTAGACAATTTGTGCAAAACCTGGATGATGAATCACGCAGGTAAGAGGCCCTGGAACATGTTGCATTCTCCTTAAAACCTAATAAGTAAAAACAAAGCACTTATAAGTAAGCGGTTTTCATAATAAAGTTTACCATAGTAAAATAATGTAGAACTAACATTCATTGCAATTAATAGTTTTTTTGTGCTACATTTGGTGTTTCCATATAGTTTGCACAGTGATATAGTATGTAAGCAGTCTTTTATAATACAGTTTACTATAGTAAAATAATGTTAAAAATGAAATAGTTTTATAATCATTTCAACAAATACTTTCTATGTGCTACATTTGGTGTTTCCATATAGTTTGCACAGTAATATAGTATGTAAGCAGGCTTTTTAATAAAGTTTACTATAGTAAATAATGTTATTAAGTGAAATAGTTTTATAATCATTTCAAAAAATACTTTCTATGTGCTACATTTGGTGTTTCCATATAGTTTGCAAAGTAATGTATTACGTTATAATTACCTTTTGGATGTCTTTGCAACACATTTTCGTCTTCGTTTAGCATTCTGGCAGAGCTAAGGACACCTAAAAAAGTTAAATCCAATCGCGTTCATTGACGGAGATCGTTTATATCGTAACGGCCGTCTGAACTCTCTGGATCGAGCTTGAAGTGGTAAGGCAGTACAGACACCATCGTTTATAGAGAAATATAGCGCTTGTTTACGTTGCCTGTGACTCTCAGTCAGAACCGGAAAACCCACGCGTAGTCAGGGCGTAACCTTTCAAACACACGCCGAACCCAGTTGACCAATAACAGTTGAGTAGTCATCTGACCAATCCGAATACACTAGACATTTTGGGAGGCGGAGACAGGAACTAAACCGAGCGTTTTCCAGACTGGCAGAAATCGGTGAGGTATGTAAGCAATTTATAAGACTCACAGTGCATTAGTTCAAGTTTTAATAACATGTATGTACTATGGGATATGACAATAAGGTGCTAACGTGCTAATTTATTAGCATAATTGGTGCTCTTTAAAACACCATAAACCACCGACCGAAACACTACGGGAATTCAAGGGAATTTGGGGAAATTCCCATATTTAACTCAAATGGAATAATAAGTACAATTAACTGTAATTAATTATACAAATTATTAAGATTTTAAACTGATTTAGCAGAATAATAATAACAATTAAAGCTGCAAGCAGCATTTACCGGGTTTCGAGCATTAAAGCACGTCAGAGACGTCAGACGTCGTCGACCAGGCTGATACACCACATCGCATGCAGAAAAACGAAAGAGATGGTCAGAAACGGTTCATACAGACTATGTATGCTTACACACAGGTGCACCTATAGGACAAATATGTTACGTCCTTAATGTTAAGTCATTCAGATAATTTGTTAACGAGAATTAGTTTTTCAGATTTATACCGTAACATACAATTCAGAAATGGCCGTGTTTAGTTGAACTACAAGGCCATTGAGTCGTGGTATGGTGCAATGGTGTAAACAGACTGCAGACGTGCACATAAGGCACACACACAGCAGCGCAGCAAACCGCAAGGACCTACAGTGGACAGCAAACACAGCTGGAAAGATAATGCTTGACTTATTTAATGTCCTCCTTAATTGTGTTTGATAACTCCAGGACTAAGCATAAGGCAAAATCTGGCATGTTTGGTATCGTTGGACTCTGCAACAATTCAGGACTCCTGTGAAAAAAGTCCCATGAAAATACGGTGACTGCAGCCAAAGATTTAGGTTTCTAAAATATGCTTCCGACCACTAGGTGTTGGGTGCAACAAAACTGCAGGCTCCCTCAGGTCCTGACTGCCATCAGAATTACCAAGTACTGTGTCAAACGCATACGTTTGGCGAAGATACAACTTAAATACATTAGCTATCAGCAAAAAAAACAGCTCTCATTCAGTGAAATTTCTCTGCTCTCTACTCACTTTTAAGTGAAAATAACAAATAACCACAGGGTGGCGCTACGACAAAATTGTGCATGCAACGTCAGGTCATGGCTTTGTTACTTCTAGCTAGTATCATGGCTGAACACTTTAGTTTAGTGAAAAAAACAGTTGTAAGACCATTTGGCTCGCTCAATGTCAAAGGTTTTGTTCAATTATGAGGCCAACGAGTGGTGCAGGCATATTATTTTTTGGGTATTGCCTCAGACTCTGCTCAGCCATCAGCGTATCAAATCTGGTGAAAAAATGTCATTTAGTTGCGGAGGTATAACCATTTATGTGTAAAAAACACAACATTTTGAGGTAATTTTTCGTTTTTTGAAATTTTCTGCCATTTCTGATAGAAATTTTAACATAATGCCAATAGACTTTTTTGTTCAGAAGGTAATGCAATGTTCCTATGGTTGTTTAAAGTCGATCGGAATAATCCTCGCAGAGTTATTCGCGCATGTTTTGTAAGTGCATTTTTGCTGTGCAGAACTAACCGTAAGGCGAAACCTGGCATGCTTGGTATCGTAGGACTCGGAAACAATTCAGGATGCTAAAAAAATAACTCCCATGAAAATCTCTTGACCACAGATAAAGTTATAGGCGTGAAAGTTGCAACCATTGCATAATCACAGTATTTAGTGCTATTTTCCCGTTATAGCGCCATCTAGTGTCCAATCGGCGAGCTTTTTATATCACGACCTTAGACCGATGGCCTACACATATGATTCAAGCCCCATGATGATATCTCAAACGCCTCTCGAGTTATGACCGTTTAAATGTTTTAAGCTCCGCCAGTTCGGTTTTTGGCCACTCCTTGCGTGTTTGAATACAAATTTCAACTTTTTTTCGATAATTATTCATATTCCCACTCCACAGAATCAATCAGCTTTCGTTAGGTTCAGATCGGATGAAAAACCTAGGACTAGTTCGCAAAAGTAGGTTTGAACGTTATCGCCAATAACTAACGAACCGTTGATTGACAGCAACGCTTCAAGAGGCAAAGTTTTTCGTCATGAACCGATCTATCATATGATGTCATGTTTGTGTGTGTATGTCAAACGTCACGTGATACAGGCACCGAAATACGGTATTACACCCCTAGTGGCGAAATGACACCATAATTCTTACAGACCTTTGGAGCAGTACACGAACAAGCACAGTGAATGTCGTCCGATCGACCTTCGTTAACCCTGTCAAATCAGCCCTCACACTTCATTGGCCGATGACGGCCATGTTTTTGCAGATACGCCAATGTCCTTCTAGACCCTCATGGTACATTGCACAAAGACACAACATACCAAATATGAAGTGTATCGGGCTTACGGTTGTGTAGTGATAGCCATTTTCGACCTCAAGCTTATTATAGCGCCACCTAGTGGCCAAAATCCGCGTATTTTTTCCTGTGACCCGGGAGTGAACTGATACACATGTGTACCAAACCGCGGTTAAGATATCTCTAACCGTTCACGAGTTATAGCCATTTCCTGGAGATAGTCTACTTCCGGTATTGAATTTTGGCGCCCCTTAGTGACACTGAAGCGAAATTACACATTCTGTTCGATAATTATTTACCTACTCACTCCACAGATTTCTCCTGCATTGGAACGATTCCGATCGGGCGAAAAACCTAGGACTAGTTCATTTTGGCTTGAAATGCATATTATGCAAATAAGCGAAAAAAATTGCATACCGGAAATGAAATCGGAGATATACATTTTTAAGTTTGGAGCCAGGGATTACAATGATACCGAACACTTGAGTGTAGGATGTCCGGTTTAGGAGTTATGAGCCCCAACGCGTCGGGCATTGCTATAGCGCCACCTATGGGCCGATTTGGCTGATTCACTGTATCTGAGTAGCCTGCTAATATACAACCAGTTGACCAAGTGGCAAGTTTCTACGACTTACGGTTTGTGCTGGGCGACGCGTTTTATGGCGGAAAAAAATAATAATAATAAATATAGCTGCAAGCAGCGATTACCGGGGTTCAAGCCATTTAGATCACAAGACGTTTAAGGACATGGCCATATAGATATTCTGCATTGTATATTGTACACACACATGTTTACCTGAGAAAGAAGAAACAAGACTTAATACTGACTTGGTTACACACTCATTTGGAATGTAGTTTTTTTATAAAAAACAAAAAAATATAATTCTTACTGCAAATGTCGTGTAAGTGCCTCCAAAATTATGTTCACATTTCACAGCTATCATAAAGTGACATGAGTGTTAAAACTGATAATTCAGAACAATTGAAGTGTTAGTCTTTCACTAAATGTGATTTTAATATTATAACAGTAAAATCATGAAGTTAAAGGTGCAGTGTGTAAATTTTAGCGGCATCTAGTGGTGAGGTCACGAATTGCAACCAATGGCTTAGTCTACCCTCACCCCTCGCTTTTGAAACACATAGAGAAGCTACGGTAGCCGCCACCAGACAAACATGTCATCGTCAAAGACAACTTAGTAAAAAAATTAATCGAGTACCATGAAGGCTTTCTGTTTTAATTAGGTAAATAAAGTGAGGTATGCAAGTTATTAAACCGTTCATATTTTATGGACAAAAGGAACATATACACAAACATGCTCTGCACATTTTGAATGTTTCTCTCATCTTAAACAGTCATTTTAGTTCATAGAGATCTATTCTGTAGGTCTTACTAAATGGTTGCTTGTTTAAAGGTGCAGTATGTAAATTTTAGCGGCATCCACTGGTGAGGTTGCGAATTGCAACCAACGGCTCAGTCCACTGCTCACCCTTCGCTTTTGAAACACATAGAGAAGCTATGGTAGCCGCCACCGGAAAAACATGTAATTGACAGACAACTTAGTTTGTCCGTTAAGGGCTTCTGTAGAAACATGGCGGCACAAAATGGCGACTTCCACGTAAGGGGACCCTCTGTGTATGTAGATCAAAACGTCTCATTCTAAGGTAATAAAAACATAACGGTTCATTATAAAAAGGTCTTTATGCACCCCTGATAATATTGTTTTGTATATTATTTTGCATTTCTGTCAAGAGGTCCTTCAAAAATTACACACTGCACCTTTAAATCTTTTAGACATTTTTTTAACAAAAGTAATGGTTCTTATAGAACATATATATTCTTTGACATAGATATTATGTGCAAACATACAAGTATTTCAGATGACAGCCTCTGTCATATTATAGTAGGCCTAAAAGTAGTACTAAAGCTCTACATTTTTTTATATTTAACCACTGGCTATGTCCATACATAACTGATACAGATGTGTTGTTTATATCAAATGGAGTTAAAAACAAATGATGTCATTAAGCAAATGTCAGTCAGATTTGCTATTAAGCACTTATTAGTGTTCACACATGTGCTGTGCTAGAGTAAGTTTTCAGCAAATCATTTACATTTAAAATAACCAATTGTATCATAACATTACAATTTCATTGCAATAATTCTATAAACAATTATTAAAAACTTTATAAGATACATCATGACATGTTTATGTTCTGGAAAGTAGATTAGAATACTAAAGCTACTGATAACCAAATATATATTCTCTTTATGTATGATTATTAGTTATTATTTCTAATGTTGGCCTATTATTGTTCTTTAAGGATCCACATATTTACAGCAATAATTTTCATACCTTTAGGATTTGAAAAATTCTAAGACAACATTTGAAGCTTTATAACTTTATTGGGTTGTTTCCCACAGGTTTAGATTGATGCATGACTAGCCATTAGTTATGTAAAAACATTTAGGTACTTTTTACAAACAAACCTTATAAAAAACATTACTGGTGTACATCTTAAGACAAAACTATGGCCCAGATATATTTAAAGGTAGGCCAGTGTAAGCTATTTTCAAGTAAGACAACTAAAACTTAAGCCTAAATTTTAGTCTGGAACTACACTTAAACCAATGGTCAGTAACATTAATCTCTAAGACTAGTATTCAAAGTTAGTCATACATTTTTATCTTCACGATTGAACACAACTGTTTTAATTATCACGTGAATTTTTTTTTAAATTATTTAAATTATATTTAAATCCAAATAGTAAGACTGATTAGGCCTAACCAACTACTAATTCTTCAGACTAGTCCTTAAAACACAGTCTTAATTATGTTTTTTATATTATATAGTTTTTTAAATAACATTACTAAAATATTAAATGTATCATTTTTTATAACGAGTTGAATTTGAATCCCGAGCAGTTTTAACCTTACGGACATGTTACTATAACAACTACTCTAGGATGACCTTCAAAGAAACAAATAATTCAACATGAAGCTAAATCGTCAACAATGAAATCTAGCTAACTGAGTAATCCACGTATGAACGACAGACCCAGCAGTGAAGTACTACATTAAAAAGTCAATTCTATGCAATCCAGTTGAGAAAGGAGGATACATTTTTTTCACTAGATTTTAATACTGCTAACTGTGTTTTTATAAATAAGTGGATAAAAAGTTACTGAAGTTGCAAAGGTAGTATATGGAACATCATACCAGAAATGATTTTTAAGAAATTGGGTGGTTTGGAATTTTTTTTGCGATACAATTTTGATATAAACAAGTTTCCCATAAAACTGTCAGGTTTCCATAAACAGGTTTGTTTTTCTTGGATGCTCATATATAAACATAACTTTTCTCCACATAGATCTGTTATTTGGAATAACAAGAATATTCTATACAAGAAACAGATCCTTATTTTATAGAAATTGGTATGATAATAATATAATATTAGTGAGGCAGTTATTTAAAGATGATGGTCACCTCTTCAATTATTGTGAATTCCTCAATCACTATAAGATTCCAGTAACTGCTAAGGAATTTGCAGTTGTATTTGATGCCATACCTAGTGGACTTATTCAACTCTTTCAATGTTATACATCTTATGATTGTAACTCCTTACATAATACTCAGTTATGTATTAATAGAGTAAATATTCTAGAAAAAAAAAATTAATAACTTTTTTATAAGAACAGAAATGAATGTAGAAATGAATATTTGCCTAGACGTAAACCATACTAATCTGCAGTTCAACCTTTAAACAAGTTTTAATTTAAACTATTTGATTGTAATATTATAGTAATGAGTTTCTAAAATTAATATATATATATATATATATATATATATATATATATATATATATATATATATATATATATATATATATAAAAATTGTTCATATTTTAATTTGAAAACAAAAGTGGAGATAATTAGATTTTAATTAGTTTTAATACATTTTGATGATTTGATTATAAAATAAAATAGATATAGTACAGTAAATTCACAAAATAGTTTTTCATATAAACATAAACATCTAGAGAAGTACTTTCAACTCATTGAAATGCAGTGGTTTCTCGAGACCCAATGCTCGGCACATTTTGTATGATTCTCTCATCTGACACAATCAGTTCAGTTCATACAAATCTCTACTGATGATTAAAGTAGATTTGTTTAAAATAGAAGACTTTTGTATATGTGCAGAGCAGTGGGCCTCCAGGAATAACTTTGAGAACCACTGATCTAGGGGACAGTTAACGTAACACCCGTTGTTCTAGATGCAAATATTTCCGGAATGATGAGCCAAAAATCCTCACAGACACTTGAGAACATAAGACAAACAGGCCCATCAGTTTAGTTGTAATCGCACACCATTACACTGGACTCGTACATGGTTAATGCTGGCTGGCTGTTGGTCTCATGTTTTCTAAGATATGTAATTATCCTAATAGACCCTTATAAGAATCTGAAAGCAGATGTTAAGTGCAAAATAACAAGTAGGTCAGACAAATATTTATGTGTCGTATACATATGCTATAGTCATCGTTCTTTGTTCTTAGGTTATAGCGCCACCTCGTGGACAATCTCTGAAATGTTTTGCATGTGACCTCGGCCTAGGTCTATACATATGTATACCAAATTTCGTGTTGATATCTCATTCCTATCATAAATGATGGCCATTTAAGTATTTGTGGCACCGCCTCTTCGTACTTTTGACCGTGGTATTGCGACGATGAGTGCAAAGTTCAACTTTTTTTTGATAATTATTGATATTCAGTGTCTAAGGAATATTCCAGCTCTGGATTGGTTCAGATCTGTCAAAAAACCTAGGACTAGTTTGCAAAAGTAGGTTTATAAGAAAATGATGAATATCTAACAAACGATTCGACTGAGACAAATGCTTCTTGAGGGAAAGTTGTTCATTATAAGTACCTCTATTAAATGATATAAAGATCTTGTTGATATCTGAAACACTGCATAATACACAATCACTTAAACACTGAAAAAACGTGATAGCGCCTCCCGGAGGCCGAATTTTTTCTTACTCTGCACAGACCTTCATGGCCAAGAGACAAACAGGCCCAACGCGTTTCGTTTTGATCGGCCTCCGTTGACCCTGTCTAATACCTGCTTTTTCTTGATTGGCCGATGGCGGCCATGTTTTTTGAGCTACGCGAAATTCCTTTTAGACATAGATAGTGCCCTAGACCAGGAGCACCGGTGCCAAAGGTCAAGTTGATCGGTCGCATATTTCTATAGTTACAGACCTTCAAAGTTGAGGTGGTGTTACAGCGCCAACTAGTGGTCAAGCGGCGCAATTTTTTGCAGGTGACCCCAGAATAGTCCCCTGTATATGTGTACCAAATTTGGTGTCGATACCTCTTTCCAATCCTAAGTTATAGCTATTTAAGTCCAAGAGGCTCCGCCCATTGGGGGCGTTTGGGCGTGGCTTTACGACGGTTAGTCGAAAGTTCCATTTTTTTTTGATAACTTTTGATATTCACACTCCAAGGAATATTACAGCATTGGAACGGTTCCGATCGGACAAAAAACCTAGGACTAGTTCGTTTTAATTTTTTTCGACAAAATCGAAAATAGCGAAAAAAATTTCATGACGGAAATGAAATCGGAGATATACGTTTTGTTCGTCTTGACGCAAGGATTCCAGTGATATAAGACACTTGACATTTGGACAAGATTTGTGGGAGTTATGATCATCAACGCGTTTGTTATCGCTATAGCGCCACCTATAGGCCAATCGGGTTGATACTCTATCAACCTCTCCCCAAATTGGGTCCTACCATTTGGCCAAGTTTCAAGTCTCTAGGCCTTACGGTTTGGGCTGCACGTTCCGTTTTACGGCAAAATAATAATAATTAATAATAAAAATCTTAACAATTACAATAGGGTTTCAACCCTACGGGCTTGAACCCCTAATAATAAAAATCCATACAAATACAATAGGGTTTCAGCCCTACGGGCTTGAACCCCTAAATATAGCTGCAAGCAGCGATTAGCGGGGTTCAAGCTATTTGGGATCACAAGACGTTTAAGGACATGGCCATATAGATATTCTGCATTGTATATTATACACATACACGTTTACCTGAGAAAGGAGAAACAAGACTGTTAAAGAACAAGACTTAATACTGACATGGTTACACACTCATTTTGTATGTAGTTTTTTTTTTAATAAAAAACATAAAAATATAATTCTTACTGCAAATGTCGTGTAAGTGCCTCCAAAATTATGTTCATGTTTCACAGCTATCATAAAGTGACATGAGTGATAAAACTGACAACTCAGAACAATTGAAGTGGTAGTCTTTCACTAAATTTGATTTTAATATTATAACAGTAAAATCATGAAGTTAAAGGTGCAGTGTGTACATTTTAGTGGCATCTAGTGGTGAGGTCACGAAATGCAACCAATGGCTTAGTCCACTGCTCACCCCTCGCTTTTGAAACACATAGAGAAGCTACGGTAGCCGCCACCAGACAAACATGTTATCGTCGGAGACAACTTAGTAAAAAATTTGTCCGTTAGGGGCTTCTGTAGAAAAATGGCGCCACAAAATGTTGACTTCCATGTAAGGGGACCTTGGTGTTTGTAGATAAAAAGGTCTCGTTCTAAGCTAATAAACACATACCGGTTCATTATGAAAGGTCTTTATACACCCCTGATAATATAGTTTGGTATATCATTTTGCATTTCTGTCAAGAGTTCCTTCTAAAAATTACACACTGCACCTTTAAATGTGAACAGATTTCTATTAATAGTAGAATTAGTTAAAGAGTAATCATCTTCTGTGTTTTCTGTGAGTTCAAATGTCACCCAGTGATTGATCCTCTTCTGCCATCTAGTGAACATAACGGAAAATTGCACCTAAAATCCACAATAAGGAATTTGAGTATATTGCCTGATCTCAATAATACATTGTATGCTTTGTCATAAGCTTTAGGGGCCGTTCGTCAGGGCCATTTTCAAAATGACTGTGTGATAGCTATACTTTTGCAAAGTTGTTTTTGTATTTTATATATATATATATATATATATATATATATATATATATATATATATATATATATATATATATATATATATATATATATATATACAGTGTAGAGAAAATTGTACTGCACTGGCTTTACTGTTGTTGAGTGTAAGAACTGAAACAATTTAATAAAACAACCAGATACGTTATCAGAATGGTGGATGGTGTTATTAAATCCTGTCAATAACAAATATCATTTCATTTAGCAGATTCATGTTCATGTTCTTTAATCGAGTACCATGAAGGCTTTCTGTTTTAATTAGGTAAATAAAGTGAGGTATGCAAGTTATTAAACCGTATATATTTTTATGGACAAAAGGAACATATACACAAACATGCTCTGCACATTTTGTATGTTTCTCTCATCTGAAACAGTCATTTTAGTTCATAGAGATCTATTCTGTAGGTCTTACTAAATGTTTGCTTGTTTAAATGTTTTAGACATTTTTTTAACAAAAGTAATTGTTCTTATAGAACATATATATTCTTTGACATAGATATTATGTGCAAACATACAAGTATTTCAGATAACAGCCTCTGTCATATTATAGTAGGCCTTAAAGTAGTACTAAAGCTCTACATTTTTTATATTTAACCACTGGCTATGTCCATACATAACTGATACAGATGTGTTGTTTATATCAAATGGAGTTAATAACAAATGATGTCATTAAGCAAATGTCAGTCAGATTTGCTATTAAGCACTTATTAGTGTTCACACATGTGCTGTGCTAGAGTAAGTTTTCAGCAAATCATTTACATTTAAAATAACCAATTGTATCATAACATTACAATTTCATTGCAATAATTCTATAAACAATTATTAAAAACTTTATAAGATACATCATGACATGTTTATGTTCTGGAAAGTAGATTAGAATACTAAAGCTTCTGATAACCAAATATATATTCTCTTTATGTATGATTATTAATTATTATTTCTAATGTTGGCCTATTATTGTTCTTTAAGGATCCACATATTTACAGCAATCTTTTTCATACCTTTAGGATTTGAAAAATTCTAAGACAACATTTGAAGCTTTATAACTTTATTGGGTTGTTTCCCACAGGTTTAGATTGATGCATGACTAGCCATTAGTTATGTAAAAACATTTAGGTACTTTTTACAAACAAACCTTATAAAAAACATTTCTGGTGTACATCTTAAGACAAAACCATGGCCCAGATATATTTAAAGGTAGGCCAGTGTAAGCTATTTTCAAGTAAGACAACTAAAACTTAAGCCTAAATTTTAGTCTGGAACTACATTTAAACCAATGGTCAGTAACATTAATCTCTAAGACTAGTATTCAAAGTTAGTCATACATTTTTGTCTTCATGATTGAACATAACTGCTTTAAGTATCATGTGAAAAAATATTTAAATTATTTAAAATATATTTAAATCCAAATAGTTAGACTGATTAGCCCTAACTAACTACTAATTCTTCAGACTAGTCCTTAAAACACAGTCTTAATTATGTTTTTTATATTATATAGTTTTTTTAAATAACATTACTAAAATATTAAATGTATCATTTTTTATTACGAGTTGAATTTGAATCCCGAGCAGTTTTAACCTTACGGACATGTTACTATAACAACAACTCTAGGATGACCTTCGAAGAAACAAATAATTCAACATGTAGCTAAATCGTCAACAATGAAATCCAGCTAACTGAGTAATCCACGTATGAACGACAGACCCAGCAGTGAAGCACTACATTAAAAAGTCAATTCTATGCAATCCAGTTGAGAAAGGAGGATACATTTTTTTTTACTAGATTTTAATACTGCTAACTGTGTTTTTAAAAATAAGTGGATAAAAAGTTACTGAAGTTGCAAAGGTAGTATATGGAACATCATACCAGAAATGATTTTTAAGAAATTGGGTGGTTTGGAATTTTTTTTGCGATACAATTTTGATATAAACAAGTTTCCCATAAAACTGTCAGGTTTCCATAAACAGGTTTGCTTTCTTGGATGCTCATATAAAAACATAACTTTTCTCCACATAGATCTGTTATTTGGAATAACAAGAATATTCTATACAAGAAACAGATCCTTATTTTATAGAAATTGGTATGATAATAATATAATATTAGTGAGGCTGTTATTTAAAGATGATGGTCACCTCTTTAATTATTGTGAATTCCTCAATCACTATAAGATTCCAGTAACTGCAAAGGAATTTGCAGTTGTATTTGATGCCATACCTAGTGGACTTATTCAACTCTTTCAATGTTATACATCTTATGATTGTAACTCCTTACATAATACTCAGTTATGTATTAATAGAGTAAATATTCTAGAAAATTTTTTTTTTTATAAGAACAGAAATGAATGTAGAAGTGAATATTTGCCTAGATGTAAACCATACTAATCTGCAGTTCAACCTTTAAACAAGTTTTAATTTAAACTATTTGATTGTAATATTGTAGTAATGAGTTTCTAAAATTAATATATATATATATATATAAATTGTTCATATTTTAATTTGAAAACAGAAGTGGAGATAATTAGATTTTAATTAGTTTTAATACATTTTGATGATTTGATTATAAAATAAAATAGATATAGTACAGTAAATTCACAAAATAGTTTTTCATATAAACATAAACATCTAGAGAAGTACTTTCAACTCACTGAAACACAGTGGTTTCTCGAGACCCAATGCTCGGCACATTTTGTATGATTCTCTCATCTGACACAATCAGTTCAGTTCATACAAATCTCTACTGATGATTAAAGTAGATTTGTTTAAAATAGAAGACTTTTGTATATGTGCAGAGCAGTGGGCCTCCAGGAATAATTTTGAGAACCACTGATCTAGGGGACAGTTAACGTAACACCCGTTGTTCTAGATGCAAATATTTCCGGAATGATGAGCCAAAAATCCTCACAGACACTTGAGAACATAAGACAAACAAGCCCATCAGTTTAGTTGTAATCGCACACCATTACACTGGACTGGTACATGGTTAATGCTGGCGGCTATTGGTCTCATGTTTTCTAAGATATGTAATTATCCTAATAGACCCTTATAAGAATCTGAAAGCAGATGTTAAGTGCAAAATAACAAGTAGGTCAGACAAATATTTATGTGTCGTATACATATGCTATAGTCATCGTTCTTTGATCTTAGGTTATAGCGCCACCTAGTGGACAATCTCTGAATTTTTTTGCATGTGACCTCGGCCTAGGTCTATACATATGTGTACCAAATTTCATGTTGATATCTGATTCCTATCATAAATGATAGCCATTTAAGTATTTGTGGCACCGCCTCTTCGTACTTTTGACTGTGGTATTGCGACGACGAGTGCAAAGTTCAACTTTTTTTTGATAATTATTGATATTCAGTGTCTAAGGAATATTCCAGCACTGGATTGGTTCAGATCGGTCAAAAAACCTAGGACTAGTTCGCAAAAGTAGGTTTATAAGAAAATGATGAATATCTAACAAACGATTCGACTGAGACAAGTGCTGCTTGAGGAAAAGTTGTTCATTATAAGTACCTCTATTAAATGATATGAGGATCTTGTTGATATCTAAAACACTGCATAATACACAATCACTTAAACACTGAAAAAACGTGATAGCGCCTCCCGGAGGCCGAATTTTTTCTTACTCTGCACAGACCTTCATGGCCAAGAGACAAACAGGCCCAACGCGTTTCGTTTTGATCGGCCTCCGTTAACCCTGTCTAATACCTGCTTTTTCTTGATTGGCCGATGGCGGCCATGTTTTTTGAGCTACGCGAAATTCCTTTTAGACATAGATAGTACCCTAGACCAGGAGCACCGGTGCCAAAGGTCAAGTTGATCGGTCGCATATTTCTATAGTTACAGACCTTCAAAGTTGAGGTGGTGTTACAGCGCCAACTAGTGGTCAAGCGGCGCAATTTTTTGCAGGTGACCCCAGAATAGTCCCCTGTATATGTGTACCAAATTTGGTGTCGATACCTCTTTCCAATCCCAAGTTATAGCTATTTAAGTCCAAGAGGCTCCGCCCATTGGGGGCGTTTGGGCATGGCTTTACGACGGTGAGTCGAAAGTTCAAATTTTTTTTGATAACTTTTGATATTCACACTCCAAGGAATATTACAGCACTGGAACGGTTCCGATCGGACAAAAAACCTAGGACTAGTTCGTTTTTATTTTTTTCGACAAAATCGAAAATAGCGAAAAAAATTTCATGACGGAAATGAAATCGGAGATATACGTTTTGTTTGTCTTGACGCAAGGATTCCAGTGATATAAGACACTTGACATTTGGACAAGATTTGTGGGAGTTATGATCATCAACGCGTTTGTTATCGCTATAGCGCCACCTATAGGCCAATCGGGTTGATACTCTATCAACCTCTCCCCAAATTGGGTCCTACCATTTGACCAAGTTTCAAGTCTCTAGGCCTTACGGTTTGGGCTGCACATTCCGTTTTACGGCAAAATAATAATAAATATAGCTGCAAGCAGCAATTGCCGGGTTTCGAGCTTTAAGGCAACGTCAAAAACCTCACACTTCGCTTACCAGGCTGAGCAGTTAAACCCGAACACAGCCACAATGAATGTTAGACCACCTCGCTTCAGAAAATGAAAGAGATGGTCAAAAAAGGATCATACAGACTATGTATGCTTACACACAGGTGCACCTATAAGACAAACATGTAATGTCCTTAATGTGACGTTATGAGGATAATTTGTTAAGGAGAATTAGTTTTTCAGATTTATAACGTAACATACAATTCAGAAATGGCCGTGTTTAGTTGAACTACAAGGCCATTGAGTCGTGGTATGGTGCAATGGTGCAAACAGACTGCACAAGTGTACATAAGAAACAAACACAGCAGCGCAGCAGACCGCAAGGACCTACAGTGAACATCAAACACAGCTGGAAAGATAATGCTTGACTTATTTAATGTCCTCCTGAATTGTGTTATGATAACCCCAGGCAGGGCTGCCTTAACCTAATGTGAGGCCCCGGGGCTAAGAGGTTTTGTAGGCCCCCCTTCCCCTCGATTTATAGTCTAATTTTTTTTTAAAGTGTAATATCTAGGTACATCACAAAATGCATTAGTTTCTTTCGAGACATACAACAGTGAGTTTTCCCTCTTTGAGCCAGAAAACACCATAATATTGTTATTAACATATCACTGAGCCCACTTGAGCATAAACACAAGACACTTTATTTAACAACCACACACAGCAACATGTGGTGATAATAAAACCAAAATGTGTGAAAGTATATATGTTTATAAGCTTTATATTTATATAGTTTTTGGAAAATACAAATTTGCAGAAAATTGCCACTCACAACTAAATGCTCACCACAGTTTTAAAAATATAATAAGTTAAAGTTAGTTTTAAAGTGAAAATGCATTAATGATAACAAAAGATAAGTCTTTATAGACAGAATCTTGTTAAATGCATTAATGATAACAAAAGATAAGTCTTTAGACAGAATCTTGTTTTTTAATCAGTTATTTATTTTATAGGCTATTGAAGATATAGTATGCATTGTATTTAGTATTTATGCATACATAAGCATGTAAAACGACCAAGTATGAATATGCACAAGACAGACAGGGAACATACCTGTATATAAGATCTTAAGATAATGAGATTATAATGGTGCTATCAGGGGATGATCATTTGAGATGGTCTAGTCGCTCTTTACTTTCTTAGACTTGCACCTTTACCGTTGCGTCTCTTTCTCGTCTTTCTAAACCAACAGATGTGAGTAGTTGTAGTGGACCGGCATTCGTCAAACTTTTATGACCCCCTCCCCCACCCGGTGACAGTTGCTGTCTGACAGGTCGTTTTTATGACCCTTTTGACAGGGGGGCGGGACCATCAATCAAAATCAGGACAAGTTGTCAACTTTAGACAGAGAGTATTTAATGGTTTTATGACGGGTCATTTAGTGGTTTGTTTATTCCTGAGTGTGTTTTATGTCACGCGTATGCTGTTATGTTTAATGACAGGTTGTGTTTGTGACATTTGCTATCTATCACCCCTCCCTTTTCGACCCGTGCCAGTCTCACCACTGCGTGTCACACCGCGGGTGTTTGTGTGGGGGTCGTGTGGTGTAATCTTTGAAAGTTTATGACCGAACCTTTATTGGGGAGCGACAAGAGAGCTCCGGCATCAGTTTGGATGGAGTAGAGCTGTTATACTCAAGTCTATTGGTATGTATGTGTTTCGCTGTGTTCGTTCCACTATTTTGTCTGATTTATTTAAAAACTAAAAATTCAATCTCTGGTATTGCAGCGAAATTGTCTAAACTGGTATTAACTATTCCTGGTAAATCGCGGAGAAGAGTGGAATGAACAAAAAGTCAGACCGTGACTAGAACCATCAGCAGCGTAACAAGGAAATCTTGGAACAAAAGAGACGCCGAGTGGAGCGTGTTGTCCGGTGTGTATTTATTTAATCCTGTTACAATAGATTTAAACAAACTGGTTTGTTTTAATATTTTCTAATAACATGTGTTATCTGTTTTAAAGGTTTGGATATCAACGGCAAAGCGAACGTTGTGTGCACTATTGCAAAAATATATACTGGATCTCCACGGTACGTTTATGTTGCATAAGAAAAAAGTTGTTTTATTTAGATATTTATCCTAATAACATGTTTTTATCTGTTTACAGGTTAGGATACAGACCACAACACTTTGGACGTATCTTTAAAAAAGAGAAAAATCTGAGACTTTTTGGATTTGTCTGGGACATTTTAAACATTTTGTGACATATTGGATTTAAAACATTTCGGATACTGGATACCTGTGTTGATTTGTCCACAGAGCTGATCGCTTTTTAAAATCACAAGGGTAAGTGTCTAAATACATTTTTTTTTTTCATCGCTCATATAATCCGTTTTTTATACTCATTTTGGCTTAGAGTTTTTTCATTTGTTTTATATATATTGTTTTACTGATATTTTAAACTTGTGTTCTTGTTATATTTTTGGTTTATTTTTCATCGCTCATATAATCCGTTTTTATACTCATTATGGTTTAGAGTTTTTTCATTGATTTAACTATATTGTTTGTTTTTTTGGTTTAGTTTTATTGTGTTTACATTGTTTGATTATTTGAATATTTTGGGGTTTCACTGTGTTTCCGAATATTGTGTTAGAAATGGCCCAAAAACGTAATTCGGACTCTGGTTGTAGTCATGCGAATAAAATTATAAGGCGCAATGAATCCCCGCTTGGTATATTTGATTACGAATTGGGAATGCAAATACTGATAGAAACTGTCAGAGCTATGAATGGAAATCAACGTAATTCAGCCGAATTCGCAGAATTGATAAGTATGCTCGATCCCATTTCACAGCCCCCTCCAGAGCCGACTATGGTCTTAGATCCTGATGTTTTAAATATGCATCAAGTTTTTGAGGTTCCAGAAGCTGGATTTATCAATAATCAAATTGAACCAGAGGCTCCAGTCGTTGATCTAAACGACGGGGCATCCGAGAATTTACATGTTCAACACGGTGGTGAGGGGTCGGACGACCCCCACCACAATTCTGAAATGGCTGATATGGGTCTAACGTCCGAAGACGTTGAGAGGCTTGTGAGAGACGGGGGTGAATTTAATGGTTATACCGTCGTTCCTCGTACAAGATTTAACAGTGTGGAAATACTTAGGAGTTTAAATCTGAGGGCAATAGCTTCTACAGATATGGCATCGTACGTACTATTTTTGGATGGTGTTCTGAATGAAATAGTCTCTCTATCTAGAATATTAGGGGGGTCAGGCGGAATAATAAATGTTTTATTACGCGGAGAGTCATTAATGTCGGATATAAATGCGATGCTTACGCCCGCTAACGATTATAGCGTCTCCCCGCTGTCAGACCAGCTTGAAAGAGTCATGCAAAGCAACAGGGCCGTGCGCGTTGATGACAATCTGATGTTAAACGTGTCTATTGTCAGAAGCAAAAACGGCGGTGGTGGTGCTCGCAGAAAATTCAGCGATCTAGCACACAATGAGGTTATAAAAAGAAATAGAATGAATCTTTTTTGCCCAACAAATATGTCCGACAAGCTATGCTTCGCACTTTGTCTGGCACACTTTTTGAACCCCCAAAAAACAGACCCAGAATTAATGCCCATAGCTGCTGACATTCAAAAGAAGGCTGGATTTTCAATCCAAGATATGATACGGTTTAATGACGTCGCATTGTTTGAGAGATTGTTAAACATCAAAATTGTAGTTTTCCACAGATCAAGCACGGGTGCTTTGGAAAAGTACATGACAAAAAATAAACCCCACTACAAGACGGTGTTTCTCTATCTGTCAGATAGTCATTACTTCATGATAAAAAGTTTGACAGCATTTATCGGGTGTAAGCACGTCTGTGACTATTGCTACAATGGTTTTTCTAATAAAAGGAATCACAGATGCAAATACGCCTGTGACATATGCAATGCCCCCGACTGTTTCAAACAACCGGCGAAGACGATACACTGTGCTGATTGTTTGAGGTACTGCAAATCAGAATATTGTTATGAAATGCATAAAAAACCTCCACTGAATCAACAGTTTGCTCAGTGTGACGTGACCAAATACTGTCCAACATGTAATCAGCGCTATTACCTTAGCGGTGACAAGCCAAAAGCGCACAAATGCGCAGCGGAGAGGTGCCTGCATTGTGGCATGGAGTTGACACCCGATGCTCCTCATCAATGTTTTATTCAGCCCCTAAGGCTCGAGAAACCCAGTGAGAAGTACATCTTCTATGATTTTGAGACGCGTCACGAGGGTGGAAAACATGTTGCAAACTTTGTTTGCGCCATCACTTTTACGGGTGAAGAATTCACAGCAGAGGGCACCGACTGCGTCGCACAACTCGTGCAGAGATTCAGACACCCTAGGTACAACGACTACACATGGATAGCCCACAATGCTTCTGGCTTTGACAATTTTATTCTTTTGGAATATTTCACAAAAGTGGGGCTCACTCTTAAAATCACGATGCAGGGATGTCGTCTGATATTTATGTTTGACGAAAGCTACAAGCAAAGATTTATCGATAGCTTCTCATTTCTCCCAATGAGTCTAGCCAAGACAGCATCTGCCATGAATCTGACCTGTGCAGAGAAGGGCTATTTTCCACATCACTTTAACCGGGTGGAGAATGAAAACTACATAGGCCCCTATCCGGACAAAAAAATGTACGGATATGACACAATGTCAGAGAAGACCAGGGAACAGTTTGATGAATGGTACAAGACCGTAGAGTGTGAAGTATTTGACTTTAAAAAAGAACTGGCACTTTACGGCAAGAACGATGTTGTTTTGTTGAGAGAGGCGTGCATGAAATATCGTGATGAGTTTATACAGTGCACCGCCCTTGACCCCTTCAGATACACAACTCTGGCATCGTGCTGCATGGCCGTGTACAAGACCCATTATCTGGAGAGAGACACCTTAGCGCTGACGCACAACGGTGCTTATCTGACTAAGAACAAAGCCTATTCAAACGCATCCATCGAATGGCTTGAATATGTCAGTCATTCGCGAGGCGTTGATGTCCAGCACGCGCTAAATCGTGGTGAAATGTCGTTCGGATCCTACCATGTGGATGGTGCTTTCCAGAAAGATGGTCAAACTTATATTTTGGAGTTCCTAGGATGCTTGTGGCACAGTCATACTTGCAAATATAATGAATATGATATTCATCCTGTGACAAAATTGACGCACGCTGTACACAGAAGACAGCATGAGACCAAAATGGAGGTTTTGGAGAAGGCGTATGGGTTGAATGTTGAGGTGATGTGGGAGTGTGAATGGGACGCTGCTAAGCAGTCTGATCCTGACGTAATAGCGTTTATGTCCACTTACACGCACGCCGAGAGACTGAAACCCCGCGACGCTCTATTTGGCGGACGCACTAACGCGTACAAGCTCTATCATAAAGCCGCCGAAGGTGAGAAAATCAGATATGTCGATTTTACAAGTCTGTATCCCTTCTGTCAGGCCAAGAAGTGCTACCCGATAGGACATCCCCAGATAATTTTAAAGGATTTTGAACCCCTTGAAAATTATTACGGGCTTATCAAAGCATCAGTGTTACCCCCAAGAAACCTGCTGCACCCCGTGCTCCCATACAGAGCCAATAATAAACTGAATTTCCCTCTCTGCGCAACCTGCTGTGAGCAGCAGAATCAGTCTACCCCCTGCGATCACACAGATGAGCAGCGAACGCTTTCAGGGTGTTGGGTAAGTCTCGAGCTGTTAAAGGCTATCGAGAAGGGTTACATTGTGACAAAAGTGGACGAAGTGTGGCATTTCCCCCAATCCTCAGAAACCTTGTTTTGTGAATATGTCAAAACATTTTTACAATACAAGCAAGAGGCCAGCGGGTACCCCGCACACGTAGTGACAGATCAGGATAAAGATGCCTACATTGCTGATTACTTTGAGAAAGAGGGGATACAAATGAATCCTGATAAGATAAGCCTTAACCCCGCGAGACGATCTATCAATAAGCTGTTGTTAAACAGTTTGTGGGGTCGTTTTTCTATGCGCGAAAATATGCCCACCACAGTGTTGCTTTCAGATCCGGAAGAGTTTACGAGAGTTGTATGACCTTATGGACAGGCTGAATGAGCGTGTGCTTTACAGCGATACCGACAGCGTGATTTTCACGTCTAAAGACGGCGAGTGGGACCCCCCGCTGGGGCCGTATCTAGGTAATCTGACTGATGAAATTGGGGATGATGATTTTGCGGTCGAGTTTGTGTCGTGCGGGCCAAAAACATACGCTTACCGTACCGCAAAGGGGCGTTCTGTCCTAAAGGCCAAAGGCATCGTGCAAAATTATACAAACTCCCAAATTATCACATTAGACACACTGGTTGATCTTGTCCGTGATTATGTTAATGAGGGTGATCGTGACAGGCACGTGCTAGCTTCTGCTGACAGCATTGTGAGGAATAAAAGACACCTCACGCTCCACAACAAGACAGTTGTGAAGAAGTTTAAACTCGTATACAACAAGCGAGTAATAAACAAAGAAAATCTGACGACGTTACCGTATGGATTCTGATAACGTTTTTGGGCATAAAGGTGCCAGGGATGCTAAAGACCATGACTTTAGGCTACAGCATCCATTCTCTTTAATTGTAGCGGGGCCATCCAACAGTGGGAAATCAATCTTTGTTAAGATGTTGTTGGAAAATGCTGTAAATTTGATTTCTGAAAAGATTGAGAATATTGTAATTATATATGAATGTTGGCAAAAAATGTATGAAGAAATATCAAGAATGTACAAAATTAAATTCATTGAAGGGATTCCACAGACTCTGAATGATGATCATGTGTTTCCTGTTAATAAAACATCTCTGCTAATTCTAGACGATGTCATGCGTGATGCTTCTGGAAACATCGAAGTGGAAAAGGCATTCACTCAGTATGTACACCACAGAAACTTGAGCGTTATTTATATTGTACAGAATTTATTTTGCCAGGGAAAGTCGAGCAGGACTATAGCTTTGAACACAAATTATCTAATTCTTTTTAAAAAACCCCGAGACACAAATCAGGTCATGGTTCTAGCCAGACAGATGTACCCCGGAGAAACAAAATATTTTATGGAGGCTTACAAAGACGCGACCAGTCAACCTTTTGGGTATCTTATGATTGACTATAAAGCCAAAACACCGGAGCTGTATCGTCTCAGAACAGATTTGCTTTCACCGCACCCAGTGGTGTACGTCCGGAAAAGAAAACAAAGAGTTTGAAAATGTCTGATAGGCTTTGTAGAAACCTCCCTCTTTTAAAACTTCTATTAAAATCACCACCCAAACAGAGACGTGTTATTCTACAATCTGCCACGGATGATTTCGTTGTGGCATTGTGCGAACTAGCTCTTAATTTATTACACGGACATATACCTCTAAAACATGTGCAGTACCAAAAATTGAAAAAGAAGAAACGTGAGATAAAAATCGTTGCGGACAAGAAGATTAGTGTGGGGAGAAAGAGACGTTTGATAAACCAGCAGGGTGGCTTCCTTCTTCCCCTCCTAAGCGTCGCTATCCCTTTTATTACAAGTCTGATTGCCTCTAGATAAAGACCAGAGAATGGAATTTGCGGAGAAAATGTATCTAGTCCCACAGCATCAACTGGATAAACTAAAGACCGAATCCCCTCGTGAATCTATTCAACAGAATGTCGAGAGCGATATGGATGAATCTATACGAAATATTTTGCACAGAAATGATTTGGATGTTTATGAAAAAGCAAAGTTGTACTCGAACGCCTTACAGAGATTTTTAACAATCGCAAAACACAGAGACCGTGAAGTCAACACTTTAACATTAAGCCTTCCCCCCTCTGATCACACAGATAAGGAGCAAACTACTTTGGCTGTTAAGGCTAATGATGCAGAGGATGTTGTGAATGATGTGTTAAACAATGCTCCACAAAAAAGTTTAAAAAACATCAGATACATTTTAGATAAAATGTCTAAAGCTAAAGATGTATCTTCATGGACAGGTTCAGGGGAATTTGTGTTTAGGGGAAGACCTATACATGGGTCCCATTTGTTTGATTTAGTGAAAAGTGTTACCGCTTCGCATAAGATCAAAGACGAACACAGACCTGTAGGTTGGTCAGAGTTTTTAGAGGCGATCTCATTGTTAAATTTGCCCTATTCTATACTACCAAACCATGCAGTCAGACAGGCTGTTCAGTCTTTTAAATCACCGGCCACATCATCTGGTGTGCCGGCTCCTTACGGAAAAAGTAAAAAACGAAGATCACGGGCTCGAGCATCTGTTGCTCTATCGGATGAACCTCTGTTTAAATCACCCAATCTAGATTATAACAAATGGTTACGTTTCTAATTTTTTTCCATTGATGTTGTTGTTGTTGAATGTCTGTATTAATAAATAAAAACAATCTTTCTGAAAAATCTTGTTCTGGTTAATAGTGTATTTATTGAATAAAAACATTATACAAACATGTATCCCGTCTGCACACACTGAACACATTTAAACACATTTTTATAACAATCAGACGGTTTTATCTTTTTCACAAAACACGATACCATGTTGTCATTTTTAAGCAGATCATCTGTATACTTTTTTAAAACATTTTCATATTCTCGATCCATGCACATATTATACAGGAAAAAAACACAATGCTGACCGCAGGTATCTGTTGAGAAATCTTGGACTTGTTTGGCAGAGTATTGCACCGTTACAGAATTGAGATTTAAAAAGTCATTGATTTGATGGGGAAAACGGTAATGATCCGGTCTGTTGCCGAAACTGTCAAAAAAACAACCCACTCCGTATTTGTTTATGTAAATAGATAACCAATGTTCGCCGGGGAGTCCGGACGGGTGTGTATTAACCCTTGTGCATTGTTCAAATTTACTACCCTTTCGTGTTGTTAGTGGATGAAAACATCCACTAAATTCAACGGCTATAAAAATGTATCGGATGAATATTTTTTCCAAATTTTTTTACATAAATCTGTTAATCAACCTCAGTACTGATCAAAACTACCAAATCTTCACAAAAATTCAATGATTTTAACTCTTTAATTGCCAAGATTATAAGTGGTGTCACTGATTTGGTGAAAAAACACACACAAAATGACCGATTTTCAATATAAAATGTGATTGTAAACTGGATTTTCTTAAACCTTTTTCACAGTCTTGGGCATGCCAAAGATTGGTAAAAACATTGGCTTTGAAGCATTTTTAGTTTTTGTGTAGCATCAGTTTAAATTTTTTTCTCCCTCATTTATTGTTATTGGCTGTTTTTGCCCCATTGACTTCCATTATAACCACATTTTTTGATTGCAGAGCTATGACACCTTTTTATCATGCATTTTTGAATGTTGGTGTTTTTTCCTTTTGCTAAGAGGTCAAATTAGTCATTTTTACTGTTGATCACCATGTGGCACTATTAACCCTTTAGTAGCCCTGTGCAAAAACAAAACTTAATTTCTGGCTTGTACATTGTGTTTTATGGAGTATAACTCCATAATAAAAGCATATTTGTGTGTGTGTGTGTGTGTGTGTGTGCGTGCGCGCGTGTGTGTACCTGGTAATTATCACGTTGTGGGGACCAATTGTCCCCACAAAGATAGGAATACCAGTGTTTTTGTGACCTTGTGGGGACATTTTGATGTCCCCATGAGGAAACAAGCTTATAAATCAAACAGAATGATGTTTCTTGAAAATGTGAAGTAGCAGAAGGGTTTCTGTGATGGTTGGGGTTAGGGAATGGGGCAGGTAAGGGGAATAGAATATACAGTTTGTATGGTATAAAATGCATTACGTCTATGGAATGTCCCCACAAAACATGGAAACCAGAATGTGTGTGCGTGTGTGTGTGTGTGTGCGCGTGTGTGTGTGTGTGTGTGTGTGTGTGTGTGCGTGCGTGCTTGCGTGCGTGCGTGCGTATGTGTGCGTATGTATGTGTATGTGCATGAAAAAAAGATATTCTATATAAAAATCTTCTCTGCATTAGACATTAGATTTATGAACATCATTATTATGAACACATAAGTGTTTAGTCATTCCAACAGGACTTGCAGCATATCACTTGGTGCTCTCTGCAAGTTTGTCTGGAGGGACAGCAACTCATGCACGAGGGAGGTGAAAAGCTGTTTAGGAGAAGGCTTTCCTAGAAGACCTGGGAAAATCTCTGCAGCAATATTGAGGAGAGAGCATCACCCTCGCACACCAGTTGCTACTGCACTGGTGAGAGAGATTCAGTCTCCTGCAGCTGTCTCTCCAGACACAAATCCACAGACACCAGCAGGCACCAGCAGCTCAGGAGTGAAGAGGGGAACATGCAATTGGTGCAAAGAACAAACATGTCAGCACTTGCATCTGTTGTGGTGGACACACTTGCAGAGAGCACCAAGTGAAATGCTGCAAGTCCTGCTGGAAATACTGAACGCACCCCCGGCACACATACACACTAAAAGTTAGTTTGATTGTTTAGTTCTCCATCCATCCTCTACTCTTGCTTCATTGTTCAATTTATTTGAAGTTGTTTTTGTGTTCATAATAAATGATGTTCATAAATCCGATGCAGAGAAGATTTTTACAGAAAATTTCCCTAACCCCAACCATCACAAAAACCCTTCTCCTACTTCAAATTTTCAGGAAACATCATTTTGTTTGATTTATAAACTTGTTTCCTCATGGGGACCTCAAAATGTCCCCACAAGGTAACAAAGACACTGGTATTCCTATCTTTGTGGGGACAATTGGTCCCCACAACGTGATAATTACCATGTACACACACACACACACACGCACACACACAATAATATGCTTTTATTATGGAGTTATACTCCATATAACTCAATGTACAAGTCAGAAATTAAGCTTTGTTTTTGCACAGGGCTACTAAAGGGTTAATAGTGCCACATGGTGATAAACTGTAAAAATTACAAATTTGACCTCTTAGCAAAAGGAAAAAAATCCAACATTCAAAAATGCATGATAAAAAGGTGTCATAGCTCTGCAATCAAAAAATGTGGTTATAATGGAAGTCAATGGGGCAAAAACAGCCAATAACAATAAATGAGGGAGAAAAAAATTAAAACTGATGCTACACAAAAACTAAAAATGTTTCAAAGCCAATGTTTTTACCAATCTTAGACATGTTCAAGACTCTGAAAAAGGTAAACAAAAATCCAGTTTACAATCACTTTTTATATTGAAAATCTGTCATTTTGTGTGTGTTTTTTCCCCAAATCAGTGACACACCTTATAAACTTGGCAATTAAAGGGTTAAAATCATGGAATTTTTGTGAAGATTTGGTAGTTTTGATCAGTACTGAGGTTGATTAACAGATTTATGAAAAAAAAATTGGAAAAAATATTCATCTGATAAATTTTTACAGCGGTTGAATTTAGTGGATGTTTTCATCCACTAACAACACGAAAGGGTAGTAAATTTGCCCACGGTATATCGTTGAGTTTTTAAAAAATTTCAAAGCATTTTCTTAAAATATATGTAAATATAAGATTTGTCACCAAAAATCATTCAATTTGCTAAAACAGAGAGAAAGTTACGGCCAAATTAAGAGTAAAAAAACCTCTGTAGTGGATGAAAACATCCCCAACAACACATGAGGGTTAATTATGACCATGGCAGGCAATGTTCTTAGGGGGTCATCTGGTAGATGGTCACACGGCACCACTCCTAGGAAATGTGTATTGCATGAGATTTTATCCATTAGGCTCGCTAGTTGCAGAGTGTTCATGATTAATAGTAATCAATCATAACCTGTCGGCGATTAGATATTTCCAGAATTGAATCATAAATCGCATATACGATCAGAGTTATCGTATTTTGGAGAGGCTGCCTAAAACGAAGTTCTAATCTGATATTGCCTGATTTGACTAACGACACGTGCCGCCCACATTCTTCATCTGGTGTGAGGTTAAACGCATAGAGCGTATATCCGTGCAGAAAGGCCTCTCTATCGATAGACAGAGCTTGATTTTTCAAATGTTTTCCCGAGGCCAAAGCTAGCTGGTAAAATTCCCTTACAGCAGCACCGCTTCCAAAGTCAGGCTGGAGAGGTTTTGAAGGTGTCTGAACACCGTCAGAATAGATCGCCAAGAATTCCAGATCGTAGTTTTTAAATGCAAAGGGGTTTTTATTATAAGCGCCTGTAAAAGCGTCATTATCAACCATAGCCAGAACGATGGATTTGGGTAGGGTTCCTAAAAATAAGTTTTCTTGGTTACATACACGGGAACCAGCAGGTATGGAGAAGTTTTTCAAACACACTCTGTCGATGGGGTATTTGGCTGTAGCTGATAACAGAGCCTGTGCGTGTCCCAGTCTCACAGCTGGTGACACTGAAACTTTTTTAACAAACAGAGATGCTGAAACAATGTTTATTCTGTAGTTTATATTATCGTTTCTCATCAAACAAAACTCATCTTTGGCCCTAGTCATACGTATTTTAATATCCACGCCGTTAAGCATCAATTTTTCTTGAAAGAATATATCGCTATGAATGGGTCCTAATAACTCGACGATATTACTGGACTCTGTAAAGGCTGCTCTCTTTGTCAGGCCTCTATTTCCAGCAGCTGGGTCTGTAGCGTCCATATGACCCGGCGAATCTTTATAATAAAGTCCAGAGGAGAATGTTGTTTCGAGAACGTCTGTTCCATAGTTTAACAAACACTCTATGACGCAGCGATAAGGATGCGTGCTGGAACTCTGCGAAATTAATCTATCCCCGAGCGACACGTCCGTTTGGGCAAACAAACTTCCAATAGGATAATTCACTAACCCCACAGGCGCTCCGGCGGCTATGTCCGTACCGTTAGGATTAGTAATTTTCACCCTTAAAAACAGCAATGTGTTATTTAAATCGATATAATCCTCTCCGGTTCCTGCTATAAAAAACTCCAACGGGGCTGTGTCTGATAGTGCTGATAAAGGTGGTATTTCTACATAAGTATTTTTTTCAATAGATGTCTGAGTCAGAGGTACCGTGAATAAATCCAGTTCGGATTTAATACACTCTTCTGACATGTTGTGTAGCAGTGCCATGATCTAGAAAATAGTTTTAACTCTCTTTGCCGGTGGTTTTTTTACTGATGTCTTGCGCTTACGCTTTGCAACTGATGATTTCTTGACTGTACCCCGTGCTTTCTTTGGTTTCTGGCCACTCCTATTGGTTCCCGGCGGCCTATACACACGTTTGCGAGACATAACCATCAAACCCGAACCGTCCTGTTCGTGGTTGTTGAAAGAGCCTGCCATCGTATTGCTAACAACGTCACTAAATATGTTTTTCGCTGCAGATTTAAGATGCGGTTTGGCTATGTTAAAGCCACGCTTCAACAAGGGCATGGCGAATCTAAACAGCCCTCTGAAAAGACCACCAAGCCCATTACCGTACATGACCCCTCCCCCCACATATCCTGGTAGTCCATTTCCAGCCTGGTTTGTGTAATATGTCACGTAGCGCTCGGGGTTTGCGTTATAATTATAATTGTAATAAGACATTACTGAATATTAAAAAGATGACTGCTTCACGGGTCTAAAATGTAGTTTAACACACACTTTACCGTAAGAAAACGCAACGTCTTTGTTTTGATCGTCCTTTACTTCAATAGCAATTTCTGTGATAACGGACTTGTTTGTAGGTACGTAATGAGGTTTGTCGTATCTAATACTGACGATGTTGTTGTTTTCACCAGTTATATGTACGCATCCTAAGAGCGGCACATATGCGTCACCTACTGATTGATATTCGATAATGTCCGTGTAGATATAGAGCGAATAGAAGCCTCCGTGTATGTCTGCTTGATGCGGGCCTCTTGTCGTAACATCTTTGACAGGCTCAGAGTCGGGTGACCGCATGGCCATCCCTATAGGCACATTCGGTTTCAGCCCTAAAATAACAGCCAACTTTCCGCTAAACATTAACAAGACACCGGCTGGTGCTTTTAAAAAGACTCTGTTTCTTATGTTATCATAGCCCATGACACCGTTAGGTTTTAGAGCCTTGTTTATTTCACTAATCACCGATGTGACATTTTCATAATATCCTGCTTTTATAAACAGTCGTTTACTATCGTTGTAAATATTGGACTCTCCTACTTCTGTAATTATATCAAAAAATGCGTCTTCGGTACTAAATGTGTACCATGTTCTAGGATATTCAATTTCAACAATCCCCACCTCCCATTTGCCTCTCAGGTTTATAGGATTTCCTAACATGGTCCTATAATTTGAGATAGTATTGTTGGTGTAGACATCCAAAGATGCATTGCATGGTAATGTAACATAAAATCCGCCGTCACCCATGTCTGCTTTTTATTGGACTGACTTTATTCTGTGTGGGTTTCTCCTTTTTAAGGATTCTGTATATCGACCACCTCTTTTTCTGCGACCCAGCTATTAAATTTATCAGGCCATCCGAGCCATTTCACTAAAACCAATATTTTTTTGCCACGTTTTTTCTTGTCTAAGATTTTTTTCTACTTTAAATGCCTTGTTTTCACACACAGATATTTTTTGTAATTCTTGTTCGTAAAAGCGACCATCAATAACATCGTTATCATAATCCTGTAATTTGTAGACCGGCGGATCCCTGGGTATACACTCTGCGATTGTAAAATACTCTTCTGTGTAATTCTGTTCATAACCTTTCGCGAACGGACCCCTTACTTTGGAGATTCTGACAACATCACCAATCTTGTATTTAAAACACACGGGTTTGTCTCGTCTCACTCCTGCAGTTCCATACAGATTTTCAAACACAACGTGTTCAATATCTTTGTTGACATCGACAGGTCTCATTTTGATGCTCCTGTGATAAGTGGTGTTGTATCCCAGCGTGATATCTTGTAACACGTCAATATATCTCCTGGAGTTTGTGGCTGTTAAAAAACGCCACATTAAGTTTTTGAGACTGCGATTAAACCTTTCAACCACAGAAGCTTTTAAATCCGATGAGACGGCAAAATGATGAATATTGTATTTTTTAACAACTTCTTGAAAATGCTTGTTAAAAAATTCTTTCCCCTGATCCGTCTGTATTTTTTGAGGTACCCGACCTTCATCAAGTATTGATTCAAAAGCCTTAGCGACCTCAACACCGCTTTTGTTCTTTAAGAACCGAGTCCACGCATATTTACTAAACACATCTATGCATGTGAGTAAAAATTTTGTGTCGTCATTTTCCTTGGAATATGCAGACATATCGACCAAATCAGCTTGAAATTGCATGTCTATCCCGTAAACAATCACTTTGTTTCTTTTGAATTTAAGAGGGGCCTGCCTATGTAATGTGTAGGCATCCTGTGAGGAGAGCCAGTCTGAAACCTCGTCGTCATTTAACAACACATCGTAATCTTTTAAAACAGCTTGTTTTAAACGATTTTTACCACCTAAAGACCCGGGGTTGGATGGTGTGTAATATACTTTGCTCATGAGCTCTGCCGACATGATGTCTCCTCATCAGACCACAAATAAGTAATGCATGAGAGTTGGTTAGAAAGTCTTTTTTATTTTCACACACAGCAACGATAATACAGAAAACCATTACAGGGTGTCTAAATACCATAAAAAGTGTATACATGAAACAATTTTTTTATCAATCATATATTCAGCAGCTGTTGCGACAACATCGTACACATTAAACTGTGGATTCTTTAAAATCATAGCAATGCATAAATCAATTACATATGTAGACATTGTGATTACATCGCCTATGTAAAAATTATCATGACTTGTATACATCAAATCTAGAGTTTTTTTAATAAAAACACAAGGATGATCTTCGGCATTAACACACATCTGCACCATGGTATTCCATGTCTTAGCAATATCTCGAACATCAGACATTTGTTGTTTGAGGCTGGTCACACGTTTGACTGTGTTTTCACAAGCATCAGGTTTGAAATCAAAGTCAGTTTCAAGAGATATCACACTACATAAGAGTTTAACCAGTTCGCGTTTATAATGGTTTTTAAACATATTTTTAATCAGTCCGGTAAAACACAGATTCCCCATCTGAAAATCGATGTCAGTTCAAACTCAGCAGATTTTACTCCAGGAGTCCACACAATCGTAGACGAGTTTCTCACATTTCTCGTCGACTAGCTCATCTGTAATTTCTTTCAGCTTAGCCACAACGTAAGGTTCAGACCTTAGTTCACACAGAATAGCGTCCACAGCTCCTTGGACCCTCAGGGGATGAAGTTTCAGACCGTTCTGGTTCAGAGCTTGTACGATGATGTGTTTAAACTCCGGTTTAAACAAGGTTCTGGTGAACTCTTCATAATTAAAGTCAAAGTAATAGGGCGTGGGTTCATAGAGGCATCCGTGTTGTATTTGACTAGGATGGTTGATTTTGCAGCCGTAGCATTCACGTTTCATCTTTGAACCGACGGTGCTTTCCAGAACGGACGCAACAATGGCCTTTATTAGCTTAAAGCCATCGACACCGATACATCCGTCCACGCCGTCCTCTGATGCACCGTGCGCGGCTGTAGCGATGTTACAGCTACGCGTTGTGAGGAAGTTCAGATTGTGATAGCCCAGCTCTCTGCAGAACTCATCCAGCCAATTGTTAATAGGCGGTGTGTCTTCAACACTTGGCGGGGGAGCCTCCATGGTATCGGGTGTATCTTTGACTGTGTGGCAGCGTGTTTCAGAGTCTTGAGACATTATGGATCAGTGTGTTTGCGGGGTCTGTGACGGCTCATTTAATGCTTGTAGTATGTGGGCGGAGTCGGCATCTCGTCGGTCTCAGCCATGCTTCCGCGGGGGTCAAACAATTTAACCCTTACGGAGTTGTATTGGTCTCGCATCTTGCACCATTTAAACATTTTGTCAATGTGAGCAAAAATATCTCCAAGCACACGAACGTCGCGCCATTGGAAAATGAATTGCAGATCGTAGTGGTTGTTGTGCTCATCCTCGGGTATAGGCCAAGTACGCTCGGAAATCTTTGATGCGTCTCTACATGTGAAAATGTAGACACACTCATCAAGTTTCTTTTTACACTGATTGGCGACTACACGATAGCGCATACCCCGTGTCACACCGTTCCACTCTCCAACGTACAACGGCACGTCACAAAATCCTTGCACATCTTTCCAGATACGTTTGTAGAACAATGACCAGTCTTTAGCAGGGAGGAAAAGGAATGGATCGCCGTATTCATGTTTCTCACCAGATTCCACACTGTAAACCTTTACAGTGCGCAATTTCTTGTCAAACTCGTAGTACCCCAAACGCTTGTCAGCCAATAGAAATTCATATTTAACAGCGTCTTCCGAATCGTGTAAAAATTCTGTCATACGCACACGATGTCCCACACCCCTCCGGGGCGCGAAAGTTAGATCCTCATCCATTTCCATACCAGAAGCCGGAGGTGTATTAAACGCGCCAGCCATTGTTCAACGGTTAAGTCAGAGTCAAAGTGTTTTCAGTCACTGAAAACCTATAACCTGTTTTAAACAACCCTATCTTATAACAGCCCATTTATATAACACACACCCGCAGTGTGACACGCAGTGGTGAGACTCGCACGGGTCGAAAAGGGAGGGGTGATAGACAGCAAATGTCACAAACACAACCTGTCATTAAACATAACAGCATACGCTTGACATAAAACACAATCAGGAAAAACAATCACTCTAAATGACCGGCAATAAAACCATTAAATACTTTCTGTCTAAAGTTGACAACATGTACAGATTTTGATTGATGGTCCCGCCCCCCTGTCAAAGGGTCATAAAAACGACCTGTCAGACAGCAACTGTCACCGGGTGGGGGAGGGGGTCATAAAAGTTTGACGAATGCCGGTCCACTACAACTACTGATGTGTGTACTGTGAGCTAACGTCGCGTCAAACATCGCTCCAGCTGCGCACGCGTCACTGATATAAACGCGAGTAAACTTAAACTTTATAACAATTAACAGCATTATGTGCGGGAACTCCTTTCTTAATTTAGCGGCACAGTTTCTTGTGCACGTTTGGAGAGACTTCTGCATGCCAGAGACTCAGACAGCTGCACGAGCACAGAGAGAGCAAACAAGCGAGCGCGCGCGCGAAAGAGAGAGAGACCTGCACCTCAGTGCTTATTATGAAATTTCAGAAATTACTCTTTCATTTGTTGGTGGATTATTTCCCGTTTCTCTGTCACACTCAGTCTAACATGCAGGAATGTCAAGTTGACAACGCGCACTTAATTACATCACGCGGAATAAAAAATATGTTACGTCTAACATTTTATTTCACGTTAAGTTACAACGGACCAATCAGCAGCCATGTAACGTGCAATTAGAGTGATTGACAGAAAACCTGACAAGTTACAAAACAATATGACCTTTTCAGCTCATCATGAACGCAAACTTGGGAGGCCCTTGAACTTGGGAGGCCCCTGGGCTTCAGCCCAGGTAAGCCCGTGCATTAAGGCGGCCTTGACCCCAGGACTAAGCACAAGGCAAAACCGGGCATGTTTGGTATCGTTGGACTCTGCAACAATTCAGGACTCCTGTGAAAAAAGTCCCATGAAAATACGGTGACTGCAGCCAAAGTTGAAGGCATGTAAAATATGCGTCCGAAACTGCAGGCTCCCTCAGGTCCTGACTGCCATCAGAATTACCGAGTACAATGTCATTACGCATACGTTTGGTGAAGATACAACCTTAAATACATTAGTTATCAGCAAGAAAACGGCTCTCATTCAGTGAAATCTCTCCGCTCTCTACTCACTTCTAAGTGAAAATAACAAATAAGCACAGGGTGGCGCTACGACAAAATTGTGCATGCAACGTCAGGTCATACCTTTGTTACATCTAGCTAGTATCATGGCTAAACACTTCAGTTTAGTGAAAAAACTGTTGTAAGACCATTGGGCTCGCTCAATGTCAAAGGTTTTGTTCAATTATGAGGCCAACTAGTGGTGCAGGCATATTATTTTTTGGGTACTGCCTCAGACTCTGCTCAGACATCAGTGTATCAAATCTGGTGAAAAAATGTCATTTCGTTGCAGAGATATAACCATTTATGTGTAAAAACGACAAATTTTGGGGTAATTTTTCGTTTTTTGTAATTTTCGGCCATTTCTGATAAAAATTTTAACATAACGCGAATAGACTTTTTTGTTCAGAAGGTAATGCAATGTTCTTCCTATGGTCGTTTCGAGTCGATCGGAATAACCCTCGCGGAGTTATTCGCGCGTGTTTTTTAAGCGCTATTTTCCTGTGCAGAACTAACTGTAAGGCGAAACTTGGCATGCTTGGTATCGTAGGACTCGGAAACAATTCAGGATGCTAAAAAAAACAACTCACATGAAAATCTCTTGACCACAGTTAAAGTTATAGGCGTGAAAGTTGGAACCATTGCATTATCACAGTATTTAGTGCCATTTTCCCCGTTATAGCGTCATCTAGTGTCCGATCGGCGAGATTTTTATATCACGACATTAGACCGATGGCCTACACATATGATTCAAGCCCTATGATGATATCTCAAACGCCTCTCGAGTTATGGCCGTTTAAATGTTTTAAGCTCCGCGCAGTTCGGTTTTTGGCCACTCCTTGCATGTTTGAATACAAATTTCAACTTTTTTTCGATAATTATTCATATTCACACTCCACAGAATCAATCAGCCTTGGTTAGGTTCGGATCGGGCAAAAAACCTAGGACTAGTTCGCAAAAGTATATTTGAATGTTATCGTCAATAACTAACGAACCGTTTGATTGACAGCAATGCTTCAAGAGGCAAAGTTTTTCGTCATGAGCCGATCTATCATATGATGTCATGTTTGTGTGTGTATGTCAAACGTCACGTGATACAGGCACCGAAATACGGTATTACGCCCCCTAGTGGCCAAATTACACCACAAATCTTACAGGCCTTCAGGAGCAGTACACGAAGAAGCACAGTGCGTTTCTTTCCGATCGACCTCCGTTAACCCTGTCAAATCAGTCCTCAACATTCATTGGCTGATGACGGCCATGTTTTTGGAGAAACGCCAATGTCCTTCTAGACCCTCATGGTACATTGCACAAAGACACACCATACAAAATATTAAGTGTATCGGGCTAACGGTTGTGTAGTAATAGCCATTCCCGAGCTCAAGCCTGTTATAGCGCCACCTAGTGGCCAAAATCGGCATCTTTTTTACTGTGACCCCGGACTGAGCTAGTACACATGTGTACCAAACCTCGTTAAGATATCTCAAACCGTTCACCAGTTATAGCCATTTCAGTGATGGTAGGCTACTTCCTGTATGGAGTTTTGGCGCCCCTTAGTGACCCTAAAGCGAAATTTCAAATTCTGTTCGATAATTATTTACCTACTCACTCCACAGATTTCTCCTGCATTTTAACGGTTCTGATCGGGCGAAAAACCTAGGACTAGTTCATTTTGGCTTGAAATGTATATTATGCAAATTAGCGGAAAAATTTGCATACCGGAAATGAAATCGGAGATATACATTTTTTAAGTTTGGAGCCAGGGATTACAATGATACCAAACACTTGAATGTATGATGTCCGGTTTAGGAGTTATGAGCCCCAACACGTCGAGCATTGCCATAGCGCCACCTGAGGGCCGATTTGGCTGATTCACTGTATCTGAGTAGCCTGCTAATATACAACCAGTTGACCAAGTGGCAAGTTTCTACGACTTACGGTTTGGGCTGGGCAACGCGTTTTACAGTGGAAAAATAATAAATAATTAAAGCTGCAAGCAGCATTTACCGGGTTTCGAGCATTAAGGCACGTCAAAGACGTCACACGTCGTCGATTAGGCTGATCCAGCATCACACAAAAACGAAAGAGATGGTCAGAAACGGTTCATACAGACTATGTATGCTTAAACACACGTGCACCTATAGGACTATTTTGGTTTTTCACAATTTTCGGCCATTTCTGATGGAAATTTTAATATAACGCCAATATACTTTTTTGTTCAGAAGCTATTGCATTGTTCTTCCTATGGTGTTTTCGAATCGATAGGAGTTACGGTTACGAAGCTATTAGTGATTGTTTTTTATGTGGGAAAACGTAGTTCTGATCGAACCGTAATTCGAAACCTGGCATGCTTGGTATCGTAGGATTCGAAAACAGTTCAGGATCATACAAAAGCAACTCCCATGGAAATTCGTTGATCACAGATAGAGTTATAGGCTTATAAAGTGTAACTGTTGGATAATCACAGTATTTAATGCCATCTTTCCCGGTATAGCGCCACCTATTGTCCGATCAGCAAGCTTTTTATATCACGACCTTAGACCGATGGCCTACACATATGATTCAAGCCCCATGATGATATCTCAAACGCCTCTCGAGTTATGGCCGTTTAAATGTTTTAAGCTCCGCCCAGTTCGGTTTTTGGCCACTCCTTGCGTGTTTGAATACAAATTTCAACTTTTTTTCGATAATTATTCATATTCCCACTCCACAGAATCAATCAGCTTTCGTTAGGTTCAAATCGGATGAAAAACCTAGGACTAGTTCGCAAAAGTAGGTTTGAACGTTATCGCCAATAACTAACGAACCGTTTGATTGACAGCAACGCTTCAAGAGGCAAAGTTTTTCGCCATGAACCGATCTATCATATGATGTCATGTTTGTGTATGTATGTCAAACGTCACGTGATACAGGCACCGAAATACGGTATTTCGCCCCCTAGTGGCCAAATGACACCATAATTCTTACAGACCTTATGGAGCAGTACACGAACAAGCACAGTGAGTGTCGTTCCGATCGACCTTCGTTAACCCTGTCAAATCAGCCCTCACACTTCATTGGCCGATGACGGCCATGTTTTTGCAGATACGCCAATGTCCTTCTAGACCCTCATGGTACATTGCACAAAGACACATCATACCAAATATGAAGTGTATCGGGCTTACGGTTGTGTTGTGATAGCCATTTTCGACCCTCAAGCTTATTATAGCGCCACCTAGTGGCCAAAATCCGCGTATTTTTTCCTGTGACCCCGGAGTGAGCTGATACACACGTGTACCAAACCGCGTTAAGATATCTCTAACCGTTCACGAGTTATAGCCATTTTCCTGGAGATAGTCTACTTCCGGTATTGAATTTTGGCGCCCCTTAGTGACACTGAAGCGAAATTACACATTCTGTTCGATAATTATTTACCTACTCACTCCACAGATTTCTCCTGCGTTGGAACGATTCCGATCGGGCGAAAAACCTAGGACTAGTTCAGTTTGGCTTGAAATGCATATTATGCAAATTAGCGAAAAAATTTGCATACCGGAAATGAAATCGGAGATATACATTTTTTAAGTTTGGAGCCAGGGATTACAATGATACCAAACACTTGAGTGTAGGATGTCCGGTTTAGGAGTTATGAGCCCCAACGCGTGGGGCATTGCTATAGCGCCACCTATGGGCCGATTTGGCTGATTCACTGTATCTGAGTAGCCTGCTAATATACAACCAGTTGACCAAGTGGCAAGTTTCTACGACTTACGGTTTGTGCTGGGCGACGCGTTTTATGGCGGAAAAATAATAATAATAATAATAATAATAATAATAATAATAATAAAACAGACAAATACAATAGGTTTTCAGCACTTCGTGCTCGAAACCCTAATAATAATAATAAAACAGACAAATACAATAGGTTTTTAAGCACTTCGTGCTCAAAACCCTAATAATAATAATAAAACAGACAAATACAATAGGTTTTCAGCACTTCGTGCTCGAAACCCTAATAATTAAAGCTGCAAGCAGCGTTTACCGGGTTTCGAGCATTAAAGCACATACAACATGTCAGATGTCGTCGACCAGGCTGATACACCACATCGCATCCAGAAAACGTAAGAGATGGTCAGAAACGGTTCAGACAGACTATGTAGCTTACACACAGGTGCACCTATAGGACAAACATGTCACATCCTTAATGTTAAGTCATTCTGATAATTTGTTAACGAGAATTAGTTTTTCAGATTTATACCGTAAAATACAATTCAGAAATGGCCGTGTTTAGTTGAATTACAAGGCCATTGAGTTGGGTTCAAGCGATTTGGGACCTTAAGACCTTTAAGGGCATGCCTGTGTAGTTTTGCTGAATTGTACAAAATGAATTATAAAAAATAAGCTACCTCACACACCTGTTCAAAGTCATCAGCAAAAAAGGTGCTATCATTCAGTGAAATGTCTCCCTCTCTTCTCACGAAGCATTGACAAATAGAACACTGAAGGAAATGTTTGTGGTGCTTACAGTGGCAAAACTTGGGTCACAAAATGTTAAAATAGTGTAAAAAAGTCAAACGAGCCGAACCCCATATCTCTACGATGTTCTGATACAAAGATACAGCTCTTGCTAAATGGTTGCTAGGGTATTCTGATTGGTTGGGAGTGAATTGCAATCCACCAATGGTTATACTCAAAGCCATGAAAGGCATAATCCACGATGACTCATGATTTTAGATATAAGGTTGCAGTATTTTTAAGTCAAAATAACAAATAACCACTAGGTGGCGCTATGAAAAACTTGTGCATGCAACGTCATGAATGTGTTACATCTAGCTAGTATCATGGCTATACACTTAAGTTTAGTGAAAAAAACTGTTGTATGACCATTGTGCTAGCTCAACGTCAAAGGTTTTGTTCAATTATAAGGCCAACTAGTGGTGCAGGCATACCATTTTTTTTGTATTGCCTCAGACTCTGCTCAGACATCAGCGTATCAAATCTGGTAAAAAAATATCATTTCGTTGCGGAGTTATAACCATTTATGTGTAAAAAACACAAAATTTGGAGTAAATTTTTCGTTTTTTGCAATTTTCGGCCATTTCTGATGGAAATTTTAACATAATGCCAATAGACTTTTTTGTTCAGAAGGTAATACAATATTCTTCCTATGGTTGTTTCGAGTTGATCGGATGAACCCTCGCGGAGTTATTCGCGCATGTTTTTTAAGCGCTATTTTCCTGTGCAGAACCAACCGTAAAGCAAAACCTGGCATGCTTGGTATCATTGGACTCGGCAACAGATCAGGACTCCAAGGAAAAACGTCGCATGAAAATACGTTAAACTCAGCCTAAGTTATAAGCATTATTCGATTCGTATGACCACTAGGTGGCGCTGTGACGAAACGATGCATGAAACCTCAGGCCATGACTCTCATCACAAGTACCAAGTGTCGTGTTGATACTTCATTCCTGTCCCCAGTTATAGCCAATAATGTTCTAGTGCCTGCCCACAATTCAGACGTGTGGGCGTGGCATGTTGACCGTGAGTCGAAAGTTCAACTTTTTTTGATAATTATTGATATTCAAACTCCAAGGAACATTTTAGCACTGGAATGACTCCGATCGGGCGAAAAACCTAGGACTAGTTCGTTTTTATTTTTTTCGACAAAATCGAAAATAGCGGAAAATTTTTCATGACGGAAATGAAAACGGAGATATACATTTTTTAAGTTTGGAGCCAGGGATTACAATGAGACCAAACACTTGAGTGTATGATGTCCGGTTTAGGAGTTATGAGCCCCAACGCGTCGGGCATTGCTATAGCGCCACCTATGGGACGATTTGGCTGATTCACTGTATCTGAGTAGCCTGCTAATATACAACCAGTTGACCAAGTGGCAAGTTTCTATGACTTACGGTTTGTGCTGGGCGACGCGTTTTATGGCGGAAAAATAATAATAATTAAAGCTGCAAGCAGCATTTACCGGGTTTCGAGCATTAAAGCACGTCAGAGACGTCAGACGTCGTCGACCAGGCTGATACATCACATCGCATGCAGAAAAACGAAAGAGATGGTCAGAAACGGTTCATACAGACTATGTATGCTTACACACAGGTGCACCTATAGGACAAATATGTCACGTCCTTAATGTTAAGTCATTCAGATAATTTGTTAACGAGAATTAGTTTTTCAGATTTATACCGTAACATACAATTCAGAAATGGCCGTGTTTAGTTGAACTACAAGGCCATTGAGTCGTGGTATGGTGCAATGGTGTAAACAGACTGCAGACGTGCACATAAGGCACACACACAGCAGCGCAGCAAACCGCAAGGACCTACAGTGGACAGCAAACACAGCTGGAAAGATAATGCTTGACTTATTTAATGTCCTCCTTGATTGTGTTCTGATAACTCCAGGACTAAGCATAAGGCAAAACCGGGCATGTTTGGTATCGTTGGACTCTGCAACAATTCAGGACTCCTGTGAAAAAAGTCCCATGAAAATACGGTGACTGCAGCCAAAGTTGTAGGCATGTAAAATATGCGTCCGAAACTGCAGGCTCCCTCAGGTCCTGACTGCCATCAGAATTACCGAGTACAATGTCATTACGCATACGTTTGGTGAAGATACAACCTTAAATACATTAGTTATCAGCAAGAAAACGGCTCTCATTCAGTGAAATCTCTCCGCTCTCTACTCACTTCTAAGTGAAAATAACAAATAAGCACAGGGTGGCGCTACGACAAAATTGTGCATGCAACGTCAGGTCATACCTTTGTTACATCTAGCTAGTATCATGGCTAAACACTTCAGTTTAGTGAAAAAACTGTTGTAAGACCATTGGGCTCGCTCAATGTCAAAGGTTTTGTTCAATTATGAGGCCAACTAGTGGTGCAGGCATATTATTTTTTGGGTATTGCCTCAGACTCTGCTCAGACATCAGTGTATCAAATCTGGTGAAAAAATGTCATTTCGTTGCAGAGGTATAACCATTTATGTGTAAAAACGACAAATTTTGGGGTAATTTTTCGTTTTTTGTAATTTTCGGCCATTTCTGATAAAAATTTTAACATAACGCCAATAGACTTTTTTGTTCAGAAGGTAATGCAATGTTCTTCCTATGGTCGTTTCGAGTCGATCGGAATAACCCTCGCGGAGTTATTCACGCGTGTTTTTTAAGCGCTATTTTCCTTTGCAGAACTAACTGTAAGGCGAAACCTGGCATGCTTGGTATCGTAGGACTCGGAAACAATTCAGGATGCTAAAAAAAACAACTCCCATGAAAATCTCTTGACCACAGATAAAGTTATAGGCGTGAAAGTTGGAACCATTGCATAATCACAGTATTTAGTGCCATTTTCCCCGTTATAGCGCCATCTAGTGTCCGATCGGCGAGATTTTTATATCACGACCTTAGACCGATGGCCTACACATATGATTCAAGCCCTATGATGATATCTCAAACGCCTCTCGAGTTATGGCCGTTTAAATGTTTTAAGCTCCGCCCAGTTCGGTTTTTGGCCACTCCTTGCATGTTTGAATACAAATTTCAACTTTTTTTCGATAATTATTCATATTCACACTCCACAGAATCAATCAGCCTTGGTTAGGTTCGGATCGGGCAAAAAACCTAGGACTAGTTCGCAAAAGTATATTTGAATGTTATCGTCAATAACTAACGAACCGTTTGATTGACAGCAATGCTTCAAGAGGCAAAGTTTTTCGTCATGAGCCGATCTATCATATGATGTCATGTTTGTGTGTGTATGTCAAACGTCACGTGATACAGGCACCGAAATACGGTATTACGCCCCCTAGTGGCCAAATTACACCACAAATCTTACAGGCCTTCAGGAGCAGTACACGAAGAAGCACAGTGCATTTCTTTCCGATCGACCTCCGTTAACCCTGTCAAATCAGTCCTCAACATTCATTGGCTGATGACGGCCATGTTTTTGGAGAAACACCAATGTCCTTCTAGACCCTCATGGTACATTGCACAAAGACACACCATACAAAATATTAAGTGTATCGGGCTAACGGTTGTGTAGTAATAGCCATTCCCGAGCTCAAGCCTGTTATAGCGCCACCTAGTGGCCAAAATCTGCATCTTTTTTACTGTGACCCCGTACTGAGCTAGTTCACATGTGTACCAAACCTCGTTAAGATATCTCAAACCGTTCACCAGTTATAGCCATTTCATTGATGGTAGGCTACTTCCTGTATGGAGTTTTGGCGCCCCTTAGTGACCCTAAAGCGTAATTTCAAATTCTGTTCGATAATTATTTACCTACTCACTCCACAGATTTCTCCTGCATTGGAACGGTTCCGATCGGGCGAAAAACCTAGGACTAGTTCATTTTGGCTTGAAATGTATATTATGCAAATTAGCGGAAAAATTTGCATACCGGAAATGAAATCGGAGATATACATTTTTTAAGTTTGGAGCCAGGGATTACAATGAGACCAAACACTTGAGTGTATGATGTCCGGTTTAGGAGTTATGAGCCCCAACACGTCGAGCATTGCTATAGCGCCACCTATGGGCCGATTTGGCTGATTCACTGTATCTGAGTAGCCTGCTAATATACAACCAGTTGACCAAGTGGCAAGTTTCTACGACTTACGGTTTGGCCTGGGCAACGCGTTTTACAGTGGAAAAATAATAAATAATAAATATAGCTGCAAGCAGCAATTGCCGGGTTTCGAGCTTTAAGGCAACGTCAAAAACCTCACACTTCGCTTACCAGGCTGAGCAGTTAAACCCGAACACAGCCACAATGAATGTTAGACCACCTCGCTCCAGAAAATGAAAGTGATGGTCAAAAAAGGATCATACAGACTATGTATGCTTACACACAGGTGCACCTATAAGACAAACATGTAATGTCCTTTATGTGACGTTATGAGGATAATTTGTTAAGGAGAATTAGTTTTTCAGATTTATAACGTAACATACAATTCAGAAATGGCCGTGTTTAGTTGAACTACAAGGCCATTGAGTCATGGTATGGTGCAATGGTGCAAACAGACTGCACACGTGTACATAAGAAACAAACACAGCAGCGCAGCAGACCGCAAGGACCTACAGTGAACAGCAAACACAGCTGGAAAGATAATGCTTGACTTATTTAATGTCCTCCTGAATTGTGTTATGATAACCCCAGGACTAAGCACAAGGCAAAACCGGGCATGTTTGGTATCGTTGGACTCTGCAACAATTCAGGACTCCTGTGAAAAAAGTCCCATGAAAATACGGTGACTGCAGCCAAAGTTGTAGGTGTGTAAAATATGCGTCCGAAACTGCAGGCTCCCTCAGGTCCTGACTGCCATCAGAATTACCGAGTACCATGTCATTACGCATACGTTTGGTGAAGATACAACCTTAAAATACATTAGTTATCAGCAAGAAAATGGCTCTCATTCAGTGAAATCTCTCCGCTCTCTACTCACTTCTAAGTGAAAATAACAAATAAGCACAGGGTGGCGCTACGACAAAATTGTGCATGCAACGTCAGGTCATGACTTTGTTACATCTACCTAGTATCATGGGTAAACACTTCAGTTTAGTGAAAAAACTGTTGTAAGACCATTGGGCTCGCTCAATGTCAAAGGTTTTGTTCAATTATGAGGCCAACTAGTGGTGCAGGCATATTATTTTTTGGGTATTGCCTCACACTCTGCTCAGACATCAGTGTATCAAATCTGGTGAAAAAAATGTCATTTCGTTGCGGAGGTATAACCATTTATGTGTAAAAACGACAAATTTTGGGGTAATTTTTCGTTTTTTGTAATTTTCGGCCATTTCTGATGAAAATTTTAACATAACGCCAATAGACTTTTTTGTTCAGAAGGTAATGCAATGTTCTTCCTATGGTCGTTTCGAGTCGATCGGAATAACCCTCGCGGAGTTATTCGCGCGTGTTTTTTAAGCGCTATTTTCCTGTGCAGAACTAACTGTAAGGCGAAACCTGGCATGCTTGGTATCGTAGGACTCGGAAACAATTCAGGATGCTAAAAAAAACAACTCCCATGAAAATCTCTTGACCACAGATAAAGTTATAGGCGTGAAAGTTGTAACCATTGCATAATCACAGTATTTAGTGCCATTTTCCCCGTTATAGCGCCATCTAGTGTCCGATCGGCGAGATTTTTATATAACGACCTTAGACCGATGGCCTACACATATGATTCAAGCCCTATGATGATATCTCAAACGCCTCTCGAGTTATGGCCGTTTAAATGTTTTAAGCTCCGCCCAGTTCGGTTTTTGGCCACTCCTTGCATGTTTGAATACAAATGTCAACTTTTTTTCGATAATTATTCATATTCACACTCCACAGAATCAATCAGCCTTGGTTAGGTTCGGATCGGGCGAAAAACCTAGGACTAGTTCGCAAAAGTATATTTGAATGTTATCGTCAATAACTAACGAACCGTTTGATTGACAGCAATGCTTCAAGAGGCAAAGTTTTTCGTCATGAGACGATCTATTATATGATGTCATGTTTGTGTGCGTATGTCAAACGTCACGTGATACAGGCACCAAAATACGATATAATGCCCCCCTAGTGGCCAAATGACACCATAATTCTTACAAGCCTTCAGGAGCAGTACACAAAGAAGCACAGTGCGTTTCCTTCCGATCGACCTCCGTTAACCCTGTCAAATCAGTCCTCAACATTCATTGGCTGATGACGGCCATGTTTTTGGAGAAACGCCAATGTCCTTCTAGACACTCATGGTACATTGCACAAAGACACACCATACAAAATATTAAGTGTATCGGGCTAACGGTTGTGTAGTAATAGCCATTCCCGATCTCAAGCCTGTTATAGCGCCACCTAGTGGCCAAAATCGGCATCTTTTTACTGTGACCCCGGACTGAGCTAGTACACATGTGTACCAAACCTCGTTAAGATATCTCAAACCGTTCACCAGTTATAGCCATTTCAGTGATGGTAGGCTACTTTCTGTATGGAGTTTTGGCGCCCCTTAGTGACCCTAAAGCGAAATTTCAAATTCTGTTCGATAATTATTTACCTACTCACTCCACAGATTTCTCCTGCATTGGAACGGTTCCGATCGGGCGAAAAACCTAGGACTAGTTCATTTTGGCTTGAAATGTATATTATGCAAATTAGCGGAAAAATTTGCATACCGGAAATGAAATAGAGGTGATACATATTTTAAGTTTGGAGCCAGGGATTACAATGATACCAAAAACTTGAGTGCATGATGTCCGGTTTAGGAGTTATGAGCCATAACGCGTCGGGCATTGCTATAGCGCCACCTATGGGCCGATTTGGCTGATTCACTGTATCTGAGTAGCCTGCTAATATACAACCAGTTGACCAAGTGGCAAGTTGCTACGACTTACGGTTTGGGCTGGGCAACGCGTTTTACCGTGGAAAAATAATAATAATAATAATAAAACAGACAAATACAATAGGTTTTCAGCACTTCGTGCTCGAAACCCTAATAATAATAAAACAGACAAATACAATAGGTTTTTAAGCACTTCGTGCTCAAAACCCTAATTAATAATAAAAATCTTAACAATTACAATAGGGTTTCAACCCTACGGGCTTGAACCCCTAATTAAAGCTGCAAGCAGCGTTTACCGGGTTTCGAGCATTAAAGCACATACAACATGTCAGATGTCGTCGACCAGGCTGATACACCACATCGCATCCAGAAAACGTAAGAGATGGTCAGAAACGGTTCAGACAGACTATGTAGCTTACACACAGGTGCACCTATAGGACAAACATGTCACATCCTTAATGTTAAGTCATTCTGATAATTTGTTAACGAGAATTAGTTTTTCAGATTTATACCGTAAAATACAATTCAGAAATGGCCGTGTTTAGTTGAATTACAAGGCCATTGAGTCGGGTTCAAGCGATTTGGGACCTTAAGACCTTTAAGGGCATGCCTGTGTAGTTTTGCTGAATTGTACAAAATGAATTATAAAAAATAAGCTACCTCACACACCTGTTCAAAGTCATCAGCAAAAAAGGTGCTATCATTCAGTGAAATGTCTCCCTCTCTTCTCACGAAGCATTGACAAATAGAACACTGAAGGAAATGTTTGTGGTGCTTACAGTGGCAAAACTTGGGTCACAAAATGTTAAAATAGTGTAAAAAAGTCAAACGAGCCGAACCCCATATCTCTACGATGTTCTGATACAAAGATAAAGCTCTTGCTAAATGGTTGCTAGGGTATTCTGATTGGTTGGGAGTGAATTGCAATCCACCAATGATTATACTCAAAGCCATGAAAGGCATAATCCACGATGACTCATGATTTTAGATATAAGGTTGCAGTATTTTTAAGTCAAAATAACAAATAACCACTAGGTGGCGCTATGAAAAACGTGTGCATGCAACGTCATGAATGTGTTACATCTAGCTAGTATCATGGCTATACACTTAAGTTTAGTGAAAAAAACTGTTGTATGACCATTGTGCTAGCTCAACGTCAAAGGTTTTGTTCAATTATGAGGCCAACTAGTGGTGCAGGCATACCATTTTTTTGTATTGCCTCAGACTCTGCTCAGACATCAGCGTATCAAATCTGGTAAAAAAAATATCATTTCGTTGCGGAGTTATAACCATTTATGTGTAAAAAACACAAAATTTGGAGTAAATTTTTCGTTTTTTGCAATTTTCGGCCATTTCTGATGGAAATTTTAACATAATGCCAATAAAACTTTTTGTTCAGAAGGTAATACAATATTCTTCCTATGGTTGTTTCGAGTCGATCGGATGAACCCTCGCGGAGTTACTCGCGCATGTTTTTTAAGTGCTATTTTCCTGTGCAGAACCAACCGTAAAGCAAAACCTGGCATGCTTGGTATCGTTGGACTCGGCAACAATTCAGGAGTCCAAGGAAAAACGTCGCATGAAAATACGTTAAACTCAGCCTAAGTTATAAGCATTATTCTATTCGTATGACCACTAGGTGGCGCTGTGACGAAACGATGCATGAAACCTCAGGCCATGACTCTCATCACAAGTACCAAGTGTCGTGTTGATACTTCATTCCTGTCCCCAGTTATAGCCAATAATGTTCTAGTGCCTGCCCACAATTCAGACGTGTGGGCGTGGCATGTTGACCGTGAGTCGAAAGTTCAACTTTTTTTTGATAATTATTGATATTCAAACTCCAAGGAACATTTTAGCACTGGAATGATTCCGATCTGGCGAAAAACCTAGGACTAGTTCGTTTTTATTTTTTTCGACAAAATCGAAAATACCGGAAAATTTTCATGACGGAAATGAAATCGGAGATATACATTTTTTAAGTTTGGAGCCAGGGATTACAATGATACCAAACACTTGAGTGTAGGATGTCCGGTTTAGGAGTTATGAGCCCCAACGCGTCGGGCATTGCTATAGCGCCACCTATGGGCCGATTTGGCTGATTCACTGTATCTGAGTAGCCTGCTAATATACAACCAGTTGACCAAGTGGCAAGTTTCTACGACTTACGGTTTGGCCTGGGCGACGCGTTTTAAGGCGGAAAAATAATAATAATTAAAGCTGCAAGCAGCATTTACCGGGTTTCGAGCATTAAGGCACGTCAAAGACGTCACACGTCGTCGATTAGGCTGATCCAGCATCACACAAAAACGAAAGAGATGGTCAGAAACGGTTCATACAGACTATGTATGCTTAAACACACGTGCACCTATAGGACTATTTTGGTTTTTCACAATTTTCGGCCATTTCTGATGGAAATTTTAATATAACGCCAATATACTTTTTTGTTCAGAAGCTATTGCATGGTTCTTCCTATGGTGTTTTCGAATCGATAGGAGTTACGGTTACGAAGCTATTAGTGATTGTTTTTTATGTGGGAAAACGTAGTTCTGATTGAACCGTAATTCGAAACCTGGCATGCTTGGTATCGTAGGATTCGAAAACAGTTCAGGATCATACAAAAGCAACTCCCATGAAAATTCGTTGATCACAGATAGAGTTATAGGCTTATAAAGTGTAACCGTTGGATAATCACAGTATTTAATGCCATCTTTCCCCGGTATAGCGCCACCTAATGGACAATCTCTGCAATTTTTTGCATGTGACCTCAGCTTGGGTCTATACATATGTGTACCAAGTTTCATGTTGATATCTCATTCCTATCATAAATGATAGCAATTTAAGTATTTGTGGCCCCGCCTCTTCGTACTTTTGACCGTAGTGTTGCGACGACGAGTGCAAAGTTCAACTTTTTTTGATAATTATTGATATTCAGTGTCTAAGGAATATTCCAGCACTGGATTGGTTCAGATCGGTCAAAAAACCTAGGACTAGTTCGCAAAAGTAGGTTTAAGAGAAAATTATGAATATCTAACAAACGATTCGACTGAGACAAGTGCTTCTTGAGGAAAAGTTGTTCATTAAATGTAGCTCTATTAAATGATATAAAGATCTTGTTGATATCTGAAACACTGCATAATACACAATCACTTAAACATTGAAAAAACGTGATAGCGCCTCCCGGAGGCCGAATTTTTTCTTACTCTGCACAGACCTTCATGGCCAAGAGACAAACAGGTCCACCACGTTTCGTTTCGATCGGCCTCCGTTAACCCTGCCCAATAGCTGCTTTTTCTTGATTGGCCGATGGCGGCCATGTTTTTTGAGCTACGCGAAATTCCTTTCCCACACAGATAGTACCCTAGACCAAGAGCACCCGTGCCAAATCTCAAGTTGATCGGTCCCATATTTCTCTAGTTACAGCTCTTCAAAGTTGAAGTAGTGTTATAGCGCCAACTAGTGGTCAAGCGATGCAATTTTTTGCACGTGACCCCAGAATAGTCCGCTGTATATGTGTACCAAATTTGGTTTCGATACCTCTTTCCAATCCCAAGTTACAGCCATTGAAGTCCAAGAGGCTCCGCCCATTGGGGGCGTTTGGGCGTGGCTTGACGACGACGAGTATAAAGTTCAACTTTTTTTTGATAACTTTTCATATTCACACTCCAAGGAATATTACAGCACTGGAACGGTTCCGATCGGACAAAAAACCTAGGACTAGTTCGTTTTTATTTTTTTCGACAAAATCGAAAATAGCGAAAAAAATTTTCATGACGGAAATGAAATCGGAGATATACGTTTTGTTCGTCTTAACGCAAGGAATCCAGGGATATAAGACACTTGACATTTGGACAAGAATTCTGGGAGTTATGAGCATCAACGCGTTTGTTATCGCTATAGCGCCACCTATAGGCCAATCGGGTTGATACTCTATCAACCTCTCCCCAAATTGGGTCCTACCATTTGGCCAAGTCTCAAGTCTCTAGGCCTTACGGTTTGGTCTGCACGATCCGTTCTACGGCAGAAGAAAAATAATAACTAGAATTAAAGCTGCAAGCAGCATTTACCGGGTTTCGAGCATTAAAGCACGTCAGAGACGTCAGACGTCGTCGACCAGGCTGATACACCACATTGCATGCAGAAAAACGAAAGAGATGGTCAGAAATGGTTCATACAGACTATGTATGCTTACACACAGGTGCACCTATAGGACAAATATGTCACGTCCTTAATGTTAAGTCATTCAGATAATTTGTTAACGAGAATTAGTTTTTCAGATTTATACCGTAACATACAATTCAGAATTGGCCGTGTATAGTTGAACTACAAGGCCATTGAGTCGTGGTATGGTGCAATGGTGTAAACAGACTGCAGACGTGCACATAAGGCACACACACAGCAGCGCAGCAAACCGCAAGGACCTACAGTGGACAGCAAACACAGCTGGAAAGATAATACTTGACTTATTTAATGTCCTCCTTAATTGTGTTCTGATAACTCCAGGACTAAGCATAAGGCAAAACCTGGCATGTTTGGTATCGTTGGACTCTGCAACAATTCAGGACTCCTGTGAAAAAAGTCCCATGAAAATACGGTGACTGCAGCCAAAGATTTACGTTTCTAAAATATGCTTCCGACCACTAGGTGTTGGTGCAACAAAACTGCAGGCTCCCTCAGGTCCTGACTGCCATCAGAATTAACCAAGTACTGTGTCATTACGCATACGTTTGGCGAAGATACACCTTAAATACATTAGCTATCAGCAAAAAAACAGCTCTCATTCAGTGAAATTTCTCTGCTCTCTACTCACTTTTAAGTGAAAATAACAAATAACCACAGGGTGGCGCTACGACAAAATTGTGCATGCAACGTCAGGTCATGACTTTGTTACATCTAGCTAGTATCATGGCTGAACACTTTAGTTTAGTGAAAAAAACAGTTGTAAGACCATTGGGCTCGCTCAATGTCAAAGGTTTTGTTCAATTATGAGGCCAACGAGTGGTGCAGGCATATTATTTTTTGGGTATTGCCTCAGACTCTGCTCAGCCATCAGCGTATCAAATCTGGTGAAAAAATGTCATTTCGTTGCGGAGGTATAACCATCTATGTGTAAAAAACACAAAATTTTGAGGTAATTTTTCGTTTTTTGCAATTTTCTGCCATTTCTGATAGAAATTTTAACATAACGCCAATAGACTTTTTTGTTCAGAAGGTAATGCAATGTTCTTCCTATGGTCGTTTAAAGTCGATCGGAATAATCCTCGCAGAGTTATTCGCGCATGTTTTGTAAGTGCTATTTTTGCTGTGCAGAACTAACCGTAAGGCGAAACCTGGCATGCTTGGTATCGTAGGACTCGGAAACAATTCAGGATGCTAAAAAAATAACTCCCATGAAAATCTCTTGACCACAGATAAAGTTATAGGCGTGAAAGTTGCAACCATTGCATAATCACAGTATTTAGTGCTATTTTCCCCGTTATAGCGCCATCTAGTGTCCAATCGGCGGAGCTTTTTATATCACGACCGTAGACCGATGGCCTACACATATGATTCAAGCCCCATGATGATATCTCAAACGCCTCTCGAGTTATGGCCGTTTAAATGTTTTAAGCTCCGCCCAGTTCGATTTTTGGCCACTCCTTGCGTGTTTGAATACAAATTTCAACTTTTTTTCGATAATTATTCATACTTCCCACTCCACAGAATCAATCAGCTTTCGTTAGGTTCAGATCGGATGAAAAACCTAGGACTAGTTCGCAAAAGTAGGTTTGAACGTTATCGCCAATAACTAACGAACCGTTTGATTGACAGCAACGCTTCAAGAGGCAAAGTTTTTCGTCATGAACCGATCTATCATATGATGTCATGTTTGTGTAGTGTATGTCAAACGTCACGTGATACAGGCACCGAAATACGGTATTACGCCCCCTAGTGGCCAAATGACACCATAATTCTTACAGACCTTCTGGAGCAGTACACGAACAAGCACAGTGAGTGTCGTTCCGATCGACCTTCGTTAACCCTGTCAAATCAGCCCTCACACTTCATTGGCCGATGACGGCCATGTTTTTGCAGATACGCCAATGTCCTTCTATAGCCTCATGGTACATTGCACAAAGACACACCATACCAAATATGAAGTGTATCGGGCTTACGGTTGTGTAGTGATAGCCATTTTCGACCCTCAAGCTTATTATAGCGCCACCTAGTGGCCAATATCCGCGTATTTTTTCCTGTGACCCCGGAGTGAGCTGATACACATGTGTACCAAACCGCGTTAAGATATCTCTAACCGTTCACGAGTTATAGCCATTTTCCTGGAGATAGTCTACTTCCGGTATTGAATTTTGGCGCCCCTTAGTGACACTGAAGCGAAATTACACATTCTGTTCGATAATTATTTACCTACTCACTCCACAGATTTCTCCTGCGTTGGAACGATTCCGATCGGGCGAAAAACCTAGGACTAGTTCAGTTTGGCTTGAAATGCATATTATGCAAATTAGCGAAAAAATTTGCATACCGGAAATGAAATCGGAGATATACATTTTTCAAGTTTGGAGCCAAGGATTACAATGATACCAAACACTTGAGTGTAGGATGTCCGGTTTAGGAGTTATGAGCCCCAACGCGTCGGGCATTGCTATAGCGCCACCTATGGGCCGATTTGGCTGATTCACTGTATCTGAGTAGCCTGCTAATATACAACCAGTTGACCAAGTGGCAAGTTTCTACGACTTACGGTTTGTGCTGGGCGACGCGTTTTATGGCGGAAAAATAATAATAATAATAATAATAATTAAAGCTGCAAGCAGCGTTTACCGGGTTTCGAGCATTAAAGCACATACAACATGTCAGATGTCGTCGACCAGGCTGATACACCACATCGCATCCAGAAAAACAGTAAGAGATGGTCAGAAACGGTTCAGACAGACTATGTAGCTTACACACAGGTGCACCTATAGGACAAACATGTCACATCCTTAATGTTAAGTCATTCTGATAATTTGTTAACGAGAATTAGTTTTTCAGATTTATACCGTAAAATACAATTCAGAAATGGCCGTGTTTAGTTGAGTTACAAGGCCATTGAGTCGGGTTCAAGCGATTTGGGACCTTAAGACCTTTAAGGGCATGCCTGTGTAGTTTTGCTGAATTGTACAAAATAAATTATAAAAAATAAGCTACCTCACACACCTGTTCAAAGTCATCAGCAAAAAAGGTGCTATCATTCAGTAAAAAAGTGTCTCCCTCTCTTCTCACGAAGCATTGACAAATAGAACACTGAAGGAAATGTTTGTGGTGCTTACAGTGGCAAAACTTGGGTCACAAAATGTTAAAATAGTGTAAAAAAGTCAAACGAGCTGAACCCCATATCTCTACGATGTTCTGATACAAAGATACAGCTCTTGCTAAATGGTTGCTAGAGTATTCTGATTGGTTGCTAGGGAGTGAATTGCAATCCACCAATGATTATACTCAAAGCCATGAAAGGCATAATCCACGATGACTCATGATTTTAGATATAAGGTTGCAGTATTTTTAAGTCAAAATAACAAATAACCACTAGGTGGCGCTATGAAAAACTTGTGCATGCAACGTCATGAATGTGTTACATCTAGCTAGTATCATGGCTATACACTTAAGTTTAGTGAAAAAAACTGTTGTATGACCATTGTGCTAGCTCAACGTCAAAGGTTTTGTTCAATTATGAGGCCAACTAGTGGTGCAGGCATACCATTTTTTTTGTATTGCCTCAGACTCTGCTCAGACATCAGCGTATCAAATCTGGTAAAAAAAATATCATTTCGTTGCGGAGTTATAACCATTTATGTGTAAAAAACACAAAATTTGGAGTAAATTTTTCGTTTTTTTGCAATTTTCGGCCATTTCTGATGGAAATTTTAACATAATGCCAATAGAACTTTTTGTTCAGAAGGTAATACAATATTCTTCCTATGGTTGTTTCGAGTCGATCGGATGAACCCTCGCGGAGTTATTCGCGCATGTTTTTTAAGTGCTATTTTCCTGTGCAGAACCAACCGTAAAGCAAAACCTGGCATGCTTGGTATCATTGGACTCGGCAACAATTCAGGAGTCCAAGGAAAAACGTCGCATGAAAATACGTTAAACTCAGCCTAAGTTATAAGCATTATTCGATTCGTATGACCACTAGGTGGCGCTGTGACGAAACGATGCATGAAACCTCAGGCCATGACTCTCATCACAAGTACCAAGTGTCGTGTTGATACTTCATTCCTGTCCCCAGTTATAGCCAATAATGTTCTAGTGCCTGCCCACAATTCAGACGTGTGGGCGTGGCATGTTGACCGTGAGTCGAAAGTTCAACTTTTTTTTGATAATTATTGATATTCAAACTCCAAGGAACATTTTAGCACTGGAATGATTCCGATCGGGCGAAAAACCTAGGACTAGTTCGTTTTTATTTTTTTCGACAAAATCGAAAATACCGGAAAATTTTTCATGACGGAAATGAAATCGGAGATATACATTTTTTAAGTTTGGAGCCAGGGATTACAATGATACCGAACACTTGAGTGTAGGATGTCCGGTTTAGGAGTTATGAGCCCCAACGCGTCGGGCATTGCTATAGCGCCACCTATGGGCCGATTTGGCTGGTTCACTGTATCTGAGTAGCCTGCTAATATACAACCAGTTGACCAAGTGGCAAGTTTCTACGACTTACGGTTTGTGCTGGGCGACGCGTTTTATGGCGGAAAAATAATAATAATAATAATAATAAAACAGACAAATACAATAGGTTTTCAGCACTTCGTGCTCGAAACCCTAATAATAATAATAATAATAAAACAGACAAATACAATAGGTTTTCAGCACTTCGTGCTCGAAACCCTAAATATAGCTGCAAGCAGCGATTACCGGGGTTCAAGCGATTTGGGACATTAAGACCATTAAGGGCATGGCTGTGTAGATTTGCTGCATTGTACAAAATAAATGATGAAAAATAAGATACCAGACACACGTGTTCAAAGTTATTAGCAAAAATTGCTATCGTTCAGTGAAATGTCTCCCTCTCTTCTCACGGAACATTGACAAATAGAACACTGAAGGAAATGTTTGTGGTGCTTGCAATGGCAAAACTCGGGTCACAAAATGTTAAAATAGGGTTAATGAGTCAAAAGAGCCGAACCCCACGTCTCTACGATGTTCTGATACAGAGATACAGCTTGCTAAATGGTTGCTAGGGTATTCTCATTGGTTGCTAGGGAGTGACTTGCAATCCATCAATGATTATACTCAAAGCCATGAAAGGAATAATCCATGATGACTCATGATTTTAAATGTAAGGTTACAGTATTTTTAAGTGAAAATAACAAATTACCACTAGGTGGCGCTATGACAAACTCGTGCATGGAATCTCAGGTCATGACTGTGTTACATCTAGCTAGTATCATGGCTGTACACTTTAGTTTATTGAAAAAACAGTTGTTTGACCATAGGGTTTGCTCAATGTCATAGGTTTTGTTAAATTATGAGGCCAACTAGTGGTGCAGGCATACCATTTTTTTTGTATTGCCTCAGACTGTGCTCAGGCATCAGCGTATCAAATCTGGTGAAAAAATATCATTTCGTTGCGGAGTTATAACCATTTATGTGTAAAAACACAAAATTTTGAGGTAATTTTTCGTTTTTTGCAATTTTCGGCCATTTCTGATGAAAATTTTAACATAACGCCAATAGAACTTTTTGTTCAGAAGGTAATACAATGTTCTTCCTATGGTCGTTTCGAGTCGATCGGAATAACCCTCGCGGAGTTATTCGCGCGTGTTTTTTAAGCGCTATTTTCCTGTGCAGAACCAACCGTAAAGCAAAACCTGGCATGCTTGGTATCGTTGGACTCGGCAACAATTCAGGACTCCAAAGAAAAAAGTTGCATGAAAATATGTTAAACTCAGCCTAAGTTATAAGCGTTTAATGATTCGTCTGACCACTAGGTGGCGCTGTGACGGAACGACGCATGCCACCTCAGGCCATGACTGTCATCACAAGTACCAAGTGTCGTGTTAATACTTCATTCCTGTCCGCAGTTATATCCAATAAATCCCTAGTGGCTGCGCACACTTCAGACGTTTGGGCGTGGCATGTCGACCGTGAGTCGAAAGTTCAACTTTTTTTCAATAATTATTGATATTCGAACTCCAAGGAACATTTTAGCACCGAAACGATTCCGATCGAGCGAAAAACCTAGGACTAGTTCGTTTTTATTTTTTCGACAAAATCAAAATAGCGGAAAATTTTTAATGACGGAAATGAAATCGGAGATATACATTTTGTTCGTCTTGACGCAAGGAATCCAGGAATATAAGACACTTGACATTTGGACAAGAATTGTCGAAGTTATGAGCATCAACGCGTTTGCCATCGCTGTAGCGCCCCCCATAGGCCGATTGGGATGACACTCTGTCATCTTCGCGCACGAATGAGACCTACCATTTGGCCAAGTCTCAAGTCTCTAGGCCTTACGGTTTGGTCTGCACGATCCGTTTTACGGCAGAAGAAAAATAATAAAAAGAAATATAGCTGCAAGCAGCGATTACCGGGGTTCAAGCGATTTGGGACATTAAGACCTTTAAGGGCATGGCTGTGTAGATTTGCTGCATTGTACAAAATAAATGATGGAAAATAAGATACCAGACACACGTGTTCAAAGTTATCAGCAAAAAGTGCTATCATTCAGTGAAATGTCTCCCTCTCTTCTCACGGAACATTGACAAATGGAACAATGAAAGAAATGTTTGTGGTGCTTGCATTGGCAAAACTCGGGTCACAAAATGTTAAAATAGTGTTAATGAGTCAAAAGAGCCGAACCCCATGTCTCTACGATGTTCTGATACAGAGATACAGCTCTTGCTAAATGGTTGCTAGGGTATGCTCATTGGTTGCTAGGGAGTGACTTGCAATCCACCAATGATTATACTCAAAGTCATGAAAGGAATAATCCATGAAGACTCATGATTTTAAATGTAAGGTTACGGTATTTTTAAGTGAAAATAACAAATTACCACTAGGTGGCGCTATGACAAACTTGTGCATGGAATCTCAGGTCATGACTGTGTTACATCGAGCTAGTATCATGGCTACACACTTTAGTTTAGTGAAAAAACAGTTTTATGACCATTGGGCTTGCTCAATGTCAAAGGTTTTGTTCAATTATGAGGCCAACTAGTGGTGCAGGCATCCAATTTTTTTTGGTATTGCCTCAGACTGTGCTCAGACATCAGCGTATCAAATCTGGTGAAAAAATATCATTTCGTTGCGGAGTTATAACCATTTATGTGTAAAAACACCAAATTTTGAGGTAATTTTTCGTTTTTTGCAATTTTCGGCCATTTCTGATGGAAATTTTAACATAACGTCAATAGAACTTTTTGTTCAGAAGGTAATACAATGTTCTTCCTATGGTCGTTTCGAGTCAATCGGAATAACCCTCGCGGAGTTATTCGCGCATGTTTTTTAAGCGCTATTTTCCTGTGCAGAACCAACCGTAAAGCAAAACCTGGCATGCTTGGTATCGTTGGACTCGGCAACAATTCAGGACTCCAAGGAAAAAAGTTGCATGAAAATACGTTAAACTCAGCCTAAGTTATAAGCATTTAAATGATTCGTCTGACCACTAGGTGGCGCTGTGACGAAACGACGCATGCCACCTCAGGCCATGACTGTCATCACAAGTACCAAGTGTCGTGTTGATACTTCATTCCTGTCCGCAGTTATAGCCAATAAATCCCTAGTGGCTGCGCACACTTCAGACGTTTGGGCGTGGCATGTCGACCGTAAGTCGAAAGTTCAACTTTTTTTCAATAATTATTGATATTCGAACTCCAAGGAACATTTTAGCACCAAAACGATTCCGATCGAGCGAAAAACCTAGGACTAGTTCGTTTTTATTTTTTTCGAAAAAAGTGAAAATAGCGGAAAATTTTTAATGACGAAAATGAAATCGGAGATATACATTTTGTTCGTCGTGACACAAGGAATCCAGGGATATAAGACACTTGACATTTGGACAAGAATTGTCGAAGTTATGAGCATCAACGCGTTTGCCATCGATGTAGCGCCCCCCATAGGCCGATTGGGATGACACTCTGTCAACTTCGCGCACGAATGAGACCTACCATTTGGCCAAGTCTCAAGTCTCTAGGCCTTACGGTTTGGTCTGCACGATCCGTTTTACGGCAGAAGAAAAATAATAAATAGAATTAAAGCTGCAAGCAGCGTTTACCGGGTTTCGAGCATTAAAGCACATACAACATGTCAGATGTCGTCGACCAGGCTGATACACCACATCGCATCCAGAAAAACGTAAGAGATGGTCAGAAACGGTTCAGACAGACTATGTAGCTTACACACAGGTGCACCTATAGGACAAACATGTCACATCCTTAATGTTAAGTCATTCTGATAATTTGTTAACGAGAATTAGTTTTTCAGATTTATACCGTAAAATACAATTCAGAAATGGCCGTGTTTAGTTGAATTACAAGGCCATTGAGTCGGGTTCAAGCGATTTGGGACCTTAAGAACTTTCAGGGCATGCCTGTGTAGTTTTGCTGAATTGTACAAAATAAATTATAAAAAATAAGCTACCTCACACACCTGTTCAAAGTCATCAGCAAAAAAGGTGCTATCATTCAGTGAAATGTCTCCCTCTCTTCTCACGAAGCATTGACAAATAGAACACTGAAGGAAATGTTTGTGGTGCTTACAGTGGCAAAACTTGGGTCACAAAATGTTAAAATAGTGTAAAAAAGTCAAACGAGCCGAACCCCATATCTCTACGATGTTCTGATACAAAGATACAGCTCTTGCTAAATGGTTGCTAGGGTATTCTGATTGGTTGCTAGGGAGTGAATTGCAATCCACCAATGATTATACTCAAAGCCATGAAAGGCATAATCCACGATGACTCATGATTTTAGATATAAGGTTGCAGTATTTTTAAGTCAAAATAACAAATAACCACTAGGTGGCGCTATGAAAAACTTGTGCATGCAACGTCATGAATGTGTTACATCTAGCTAGTATCATGGCTATACACTTAAGTTTAGTGAAAAAAACTGTTGTATGACCATTGTGCTAGCTCAACGTCAAAGGTTTTGTTCAATTATGAGGCCAACTAGTGGTGCAGGCATACCATTTTTTTTGTATTGCCTCAGACTCTGCTCAGACATCAGCGTATCAAATCTGGTAAAAAAATATCATTTCGTTGCGGAGTTATAACCATTTATGTGTAAAAAACACAAAATTTGGAGTAAATTTTTCGTTTTTTGCAATTTTCGGCCATTTCTGATGGAAATTTTAACATAATGCCAATAGAACTTTTTGTTCAGAAGGTAATACAATATTCTTCCTATGGTTGTTTCGAGTCGATCGGAGGAACCCTCGCGGAGTTATTCGCGCATGTTTTTTAAGCGCTATTTTCCTGTGCAGAACCAACCGTAAAGCAAAACCTGGCATGCTTGGTATCGTTGGACTCGGCAACAATTCAGGACTCCAAGGAAAAAAGTCGCATGAAAATACGTTAAACTCAGCCGAAGTTATAAGCATTATTCGATTCGTATGACCACTAGGTGGCGCTGTGACGAAACGATGCATGAAACCTCAGGCCATGACTCTCATCACAAGTACCAAGTGTCGTGTTGATACTTCATTCCTGTCCCCAGTTATAGCCAATAATGTTTTAGTGCCTGCCCACAATTCAGACGTGTGGTCGTGGCATGTTGACCGTGAGTCGAAAGTTCAACTTTTTTTTGATAATTATTGATATTCAAACTCCAAGGAACATTTTAGCACTGGAATGATTCCGATCGGGCGAAAAACCTAGGACTAGTTCGTTTTTATTTTTTTCGACAAAATCGAAAATAGCGGAAAATTTTTCATGACGGAAATGAAAACGGAGATATACATTTTTTAAGTTTGGAGCCAGGGATTACAATGATATCAAACACTTGAGTGTATGATGGCCGGTTTAGGAGTTATGAGCCCAAACGCGTCGGGCATTGCTATAGCGCCACCTATGGGCCGATTTGGCTGGTTCACTGTATCTGAGTAGCCTGCTAATATACAACCAGTTGACCAAGTGGCAAGTTTCTACGACTTACGGTTTGTGCTGGGCGACGCGTTTTATGGCGGAAAAATAATAATAATAATAATAATTAAAGCTGCAAGCAGCGTTTACCGGGTTTCGAGCATTAAAGCACATACAACATGTCAGATGTCGTCGACCAGGCTGATACACCACATCGCATCCAGAAAAACATAAGAGATGGTCAGAAACGGTTCAGACAGACTATGTAGCTTACACACAGGTGCACCTATAGGACAAACATGTCACATCCTTAATGTTAAGTCATTCTGATAATTTGTTAACGAGAATTAGTTTTTCAGATTTATACCGTAAAATACAATTCAGAAATGGCCGTGTTTAGTTGAGTTTACAAGGCCATTGAGTCGGGTTCAAGCGATTTGGGACCTTAAGACCTTTAAGGGCATGCCTGTGTAGTTTTGCTGAATTGTACAAAATAAATTATAAAAAATAAGCTACCTCACACACCTGTTCAAAGTCATCAGCAAAAAAGGTGCTATCATTCAGTAAAATGTCTCCCTCTCTTCTCACGAAGCATTGACAAATAGAACACTGAAGGAAATGTTTGTGGTGCTTACAGTGGCAAAACTTGGGTCACAAAATGTTAAAATAGTGTAAAAAAGTCAAACGAGCTGAACCCCATATCTCTACGATGTTCTGATACAAAGATACAGCTCTTGCTAAATGGTTGCTAGAGTATTCTGATTGGTTGCTAGGGAGTGAATTGCAATCCACCAATGATTATACTCAAAGCCATGAAAGGCATAATCCACGATGACTCATGATTTTAGATATAAGGTTGCAGTATTTTTAAGTCAAAATAACAAATAACCACTAGGTGGCGCTATGAAAAACTTGTGCATGCAACGTCATGAATGTGTTACATCTAGCTAGTATCATGGCTATACACTTAAGTTTAGTGAAAAAAACTGTTGTATGACCATTGTGCTAGCTCAACGTCAAAGGTTTTGTTCAATTATGAGGCCAACTAGTGGTGCAGGCATACCATTTTTTTTGTATTGCCTCAGACTCTGCTCAGACATCAGCGTATCAAATCTGGTAAAAAAAATATCATTTCGTTGCGGAGTTATAACCATTTATGTGTAAAAAACACAAAATTTGGAGTAAATTTTTCGTTTTTTGCAATTTTCGGCCATTTCTGATGGAAATTTTAACATAATGCCAATAGAACTTTTTGTTCAGAAGGTAATACAATATTCTTCCTATGGTTGTTTCGAGTCGATCGGATGAACCCTCGCGGAGTTATTCGCGCATGTTTTTTAAGTGCTATTTTCCTGTGCAGAACCAACCGTAAAGCAAAACCTGGCATGCTTGGTATCGTTGGACTCGGCAACAATTCAGGACTCCAAGGAAAAAAGTCGCATGAAAATACGTTAAACTCAGCCGAAGTTATAAGCATTATTCGATTCGTATGACCACTAGGTGGCGCTGTGACGAAACGATGCATGAAACCTCAGGCCATGACTCTCATCACAAGTACCAAGTGTCGTGTTGATACTTCATTCCTGTCCCCAGTTATAGCCAATAATGTTCTAGTGCCTGCCCACAATTCAGACGTGTGGGCGTGGCATGTTGACCGTGAGTCGAAAGTTCAATTTTTTTTTGATAATTATTGATATTCAAACTCCAAGGAACATTTTAGCACTGGAATGATTCCGATCGGGCGAAAAACCTAGGACTAGTTCGTTTTTATTTTTTTCGACAAAATCGAAAATACCGGAAAATTTTTCATGACGGAAATGAAATCGGAGATATACATTTTTTAAGTTTGGAGCCAGGGATTACAATGATACCGAACACTTGAGTGTAGGATGTCCGGTTTAGGAGTTATGAGCCCCAACGCGTCGGGCATTGCTATAGCGCCACCTATGGGCCGATTTGGCTGGTTCACTGTATCTGAGTAGCCTGCTAATATACAACCAGTTGACCAAGTGGCAAGTTTCTACGACTTACGGTTTGTGCTGGGCGACGCGTTTTATGGCGGAAAAATAATAATAATAATAATAATAAAACAGACAAATACAATAGGTTTTCAGCACTTCGTGCTCGAAACCCTAATTAAAGCTGCAAGCAGCGTTTACCGGGTTTCGAGCATTAAAGCACATACAACATGTCAGATGTCGTCGACCAGGCTGATACACCACATCGCATCCAGAAAAACGTAAGAGATGGTCAGAAACGGTTCAGACAGACTATGTAGCTTACACACAGGTGCACCTATAGGACAAACATGTCACATCCTTAATGTTAAGTCATTCTGATAATTTGTTAACGAGAATTAGTTTTTCAGATTTATACCGTAAAATACAATTCAGAAATGGCCGTGTTTAGTTGAATTACAAGGCCATTGAGTCGGGTTCAAGCGATTTGGGACCTTAAGACCTTTCAGGGCATGCCTGTGTAGTTTTGCTGAATTGTACAAAATAAATTATAAAAAATAAGCTACCTCACACACCTGTTCAAAGTCATCAGCAAAAAAGGTGCTATCATTCAGTGAAATGTCTCCCTCTCTTCTCACGAAGCATTGACAAATAGAACACTGAAGGAAATGTTTGTGGTGCTTACAGTGGCAAAACTTGGGTCACAAAATGTTAAAATAGTGTAAAAAAGTCAAACGAGCCGAACCCCATATCTCTACGATGTTCTGATACAAAGATACAGCTCTTGCTAAATGGTTGCTAGGGTATTCTGATTGGTTGCTAGGGAGTGAATTGCAATCCACCAATGATTATACTCAAAGCCATGAAAGGCATAATCCACGATGACTCATGATTTTAGATATAAGGTTGCAGTATTTTTAAGTCAAAATAACAAATAACCACTAGGTGGCGCTATGAAAAACTTGTGCATGCAACGTCATGAATGTGTTACATCTAGCTAGTATCATGGCTATACACTTAAGTTTAGTGAAAAAAACTGTTGTATGACCATTGTGCTAGCTCAACGTCAAAGGTTTTGTTCAATTATGAGGCCAACTAGTGGTGCAGGCATACCATTTTTTTTGTATTGCCTCAGACTCTGCTCAGACATCAGCGTATCAAATCTGGTAAAAAAATATCATTTCGTTGCGGAGTTATAACCATTTATGTGTAAAAAACACAAAATTTGGAGTAAATTTTTCGTTTTTTGCAATTTTCGGCCATTTCTGATGGAAATTTTAACATAATGCCAATAGAACTTTTTGTTCAGAAGGTAATACAATATTCTTCCTATGGTCGTTTCGAGTCGATCGGAGGAACCCTCGCGGAGTTATTCGCGCATGTTTTTTAAGCGCTATTTTCCTGTGCAGAACCAACCGTAAAGCAAAACCTGGCATGCTTGGTATCATTGGACTCGGCAACAATTCAGGACTCCAAGGAAAAACGTCGCATGAAAATACGTTAAACTCAGCCGAAGTTATAAGCATTATTCGATTCGTATGACCACTAGGTGGCGCTGTGACGAAACGATGCATGAAACCTCAGGCCATGACTCTCATCACAAGTACCAAGTGTCGTGTTGATACTTCATTCCTGTCCCCAGTTATAGCCAATAATGTTCTAGTGCCTGCCCACAATTCAGACGTGTGGGCGTGGCATGTTGACCGTGAGTCGAAAGTTCAACTTTTTTTTGATAATTATTGATATTCAAACTCCAAGGAACATTTTAGCACTGGAATGATTCCGATCGGGCGAAAAACCTAGGACTAGTTCGTTTTTATTTTTTTCGACAAAATCGAAAATAGCGGAAAATTTTTCATGACGGAAATGAAAACGGAGATATACATTTTTTAAGTTTGGAGCCAGGGATTACAATGATATCAAACACTTGAGTGTATGATGGCCGGTTTAGGAGTTATGAGCCCAAACGCGTCGGGCATTGCTATAGCGCCACCTATGGGCCGATTTGGCTGATTCACTGTATCTGAGTAGCCTGCTAATATACAACCAGTTGACCAAGTGGCAAGTTTCTACGACTTACGGTTTGTGCTGGGCGACGCGTTTTATGGCGGAAAAATAATAATAATAATAATAATAATAATAATAATAAAACAGACAAATACAATAGGTTTTCAGCACTTCGTGCTCGAAACCCTAATAATAATAATTAAAGCTGCAAGCAGCATTTACCGGGTTTCGAGCATTAAGGCACGTCAAAGACGTCACACGTCGTCGATTAGGCTGATCCAGCATCACACAAAAACGAAAGAGATGGTCAGAAACGGTTCATACAGACTATGTATGCTTAAACACACGTGCACCTATAGGACTATTTTGGTTTTTCACAATTTTCGGCCATTTCTGATGGAAATTTTAATATAACGCCAATATACTTTTTTGTTCAGAAGCTATTGCATTGTTCTTCCTATGGTGTTTTCGAATCGATAGGAGTTACGGTTACGAAGCTATTAGTGATTGTTTTTTATGTGGGAAAACGTAGTTCTGATCGAACCGTAATTCGAAACCTGGCATGCTTGGTATCGTAGGATTCGAAAACAGTTCAGGATCATACAAAAGCAACTCCCATGGAAATTCGTTGATCACAGATAGAGTTATAGGCTTATAAAGTGTAACCGTTGGATAATCACAGCATTTAATGCCATCTTTCCCGGTATAGCGCCACCTATTGTCCGATCAGCAAGCTTTTTATATCACGACCTTAGACCGATGGCCTACACATATGATTCAAGCCCCATGATGATATCTCAAACGCCTCTCGAGTTATGGCCGTTTAAATGTTTTAAGCTCCGCCCAGTTCGGTTTTTGGCCACTCCTTGCGTGTTTGAATACAAATTTCAACTTTTTTTCGATAATTATTCATATTCCCACTCCACAGAATCAATCAGCTTTCGTTAGGTTCAAATCGGATGAAAAACCTAGGACTAGTTCGCAAAAGTAGGTTTGAACGTTATCGCCAATAACTAACGAACCGTTTGATTGACAGCAACGCTTCAAGAGGCAAAGTTTTTCGTCATGAACCGATCTATCATATGATGTCATGTTTGTGTATGTATGTCAAACGTCACGTGATACAGGCACCGAAATACGGTATTACGCCCACTAGTTGCCAAATGACACCATAATTCTTACAGACCTTATGGAGCAGTACACGAACAAGCACAGTGAGTGTCGTTCCGATCGACCTTCGTTAACCCTGTCAAATCAGCCCTCACACTTCATTGGCCGATGACGGCCATGTTTTTGCAGATACGCCAATGTCCTTCTAGACCCTCATGGTACATTGCACAAAGACACACCATACCAAATATGACGTGTATCGGGCTTACGGTTGTGTAGTGATAGCCATTTTCGACCCTCAAGCTTATTATAGCGCCACCTACTGGCCAAAATCCGCGTATTTTTTCCTGTGACCCCGGAGTGAGCTGATACACATGTGTACCAAACCGCGTTAAGATATCTCTAACCGTTCACGAGTTATAGCCATTTTCCTGGAGATAGTCTACTTCCGGTATTGAATTTTGGCGCCCCTTAGTGACACTGAAGCGAAATTACACATTCTGTTCGATAATTATTTACCTACTCACTCCACAGATTTCTCCTGCGTTGGAACGATTCCGATCGGGCGAAAAACCTAGGACTAGTTCAGTTTGGATTGAAATGCATATTATGCAAATTAGCGAAAAAATTTGCATACCGGAAATGAAATCGGAGATATACATTTTTTAAGTTTGGAGCCAGGGATTACAATAATACCAAACACTTGAGTGTAGGATTTCCGGTTTAGGAGTTATGAGCCCCAACGCGTCGGGCATTGCTATAGCGCCACCTATGGGCCGATTTGGCTGATTCACTGTATCTGAGTAGCCTGCTAATATACAACCAGTTGACCAAGTGGCAAGTTTCTACGACTTATGGTTTGTGCTGGGCGAGGCGTTTTATGGCGGAAAAATAATAATAATAATAATAATAATAATAATAATAATAATAAAACAGACAAATACAATAGGTTTTCAGCACTTCGTGCTCGAAACCCTAATAATAATAATAAAACAGACAAATACAATAGGTTTTCAGCACTTCGTGCTCGAAACCCTAAATATAGCTGCAAGCAGCGATTACCGGGGTTCAAGCGATTTGGGACATTAAGACCATTAAGGGCATGGCTGTGTAGATTTGCTGCATTGTACAAAATAAATGATGAAAAATAAGATACCAGACACACGTGTTCAAAGTTATTAGCAAAAATTGCTATCGTTCAGTGAAATGTCTCCCTCTCTTCTCACGGAACATTGACAAATAGAACACTGAAGGAAATGTTTGTGGTGCTTGCAATGGCAAAACTCGGGTCACAAAATGTTAAAATAGGGTTAATGAGTCAAAAGAGCCGAACCCCACGTCTCTACGATGTTCTGATACAGAGATACAGCTTGCTAAATGGTTGCTAGGGTATTCTCATTGGTTGCTAGGGAGTGACTTGCAATCCATCAATGATTATACTCAAAGCCATGAAAGGAATAATCCATGATGACTCATGATTTTAAATGTAAGGTTACAGTATTTTTAAGTGAAAATAACAAATTACCACTAGGTGGCGCTATGACAAACTCGTGCATGGAATCTCAGGTCATGACTGTGTTACATCTAGCTAGTATCATGGCTGTACACTTTAGTTTATTGAAAAAACAGTTGTTTGACCATAGGGTTTGCTCAATGTCATAGGTTTTGTTAAATTATGAGGCCAACTAGTGGTGCAGGCATACCATTTTTTTTTGTATTGCCTCAGACTGTGCTCAGACATCAGCGTATCAAATCTGGTGAAAAAATATCATTTCGTTGCGGAGTTATAACCATTTATGTGTAAAAACACAAAATTTTGAGGTAATTTTTCGTTTTTTTGCAATTTTCGGCCATTTCTGATGAAAATTTTAACATAACGCCAATAGAACTTTTTGTTCAGAAGGTAATACAATGTTCTTCCTATGGTCGTTTCGAGTCGATCGGAATAACCCTCGCGGAGTTATTCGCGCGTGTTTTTTAAGCGCTATTTTCCTGTGCAGAACCAACCGTAAAGCAAAACCTGGCATGCTTGGTATCGTTGGACTCGGCAACAATTCAGGACTCCAAAGAAAAAAGTTGCATGAAAATATGTTAAACTCAGCCTAAGTTATAAGCGTTTAAATGATTCGTCTGACCACTAGGTGGCGCTGTGACGAAACGACGCATGCCACCTCAGGCCATGACTGTCATCACAAGTACCAAGTGTCGTGTTAATACTTCATTCCTGTCCGCAGTTATATCCAATAAATCCCTAGTGGCTGCGCACACTTCAGACGTTTGGGCGTGGCATGTCGACTGTGAGTCGAAAGTTCAACTTTTTTTCAATAATTATTGATATTCGAACTCCAAGGAACATTTTAGCACCGAAACGATTCCGATCGAGCGAAAAACCTAGGACTAGTTCGTTTTTATTTTTTTCGACAAAATCAAAAATAGCGGAAAATTTTTAATGACGGAAATGAAATCGGAGATATACATTTTGTTCGTCTTGACGCAAGGAATCCAGGAATATAAGACACTTGACATTTGGACAATAATTGTTGAAGTTATGAGCATCAACGAGTTTGCCATCGCTGTAGCGCCCCCCATAGGCCGATTGGGATGACACTCTGTCATCTTCGCGCACGAATGAGACCTACCATTTGGCCAAGTCTCAAGTCTCTAGGCCTTACGGTTTGGTCTGCACGATCCGTTTTACGGCAGAAGAAAAATAATAAAAATAATAATAATAAAAAGAATAAAAATCAGTACAAATACAATAGGGTTTCAGCCCTTCGGGCTTGAACCCCTAATAATAAAAATCCATACAAATACAATAGGGTTTCAGCCCTACGGGCTTGAACCCCTAATAATAAAGGCATATAATTTTTGTCTTTCAAAAAAAACAAAAAAACAACCGAGAATCGAATCGTGAGTTTAAAATCGAAAATGTAATCAAATCGAGGATTTGGAGAATCGTGTCACCCCTACTTGATATGGTTCGATACATTGATTAAATTTCTAACAATAGGATGCATTGATGCCACACATAAAATATCGATATGGTGTACCTTTTTTTGACACTCTCCTCATTCTTTGACATAACGTCCATCTACGCATTTCCACCAAAACTTGCATATTGTTTACTTTCGTGTGCTATTCTAAGCAGTCAATACAATGCTGCAACAAAGTGGTTATAACAACAAAAACACAGCAAAAGAGGCAGAAGACGTTGTGACTGTTATAGGATGCAAATAGTGGGTTTGGATATTATTTGTATTTGGAAAATGGACTGCACAAACAGATTGGCAGAAAACCCTTACCAGCACAAGCCAAAACGCTAAAGACTTTGACTGTTGCCAACATAAGCTTGATGTTAGAATTTTTTTCCTTAAAAAATAAAGTTTATTTTTTTCTTAGTTTGTTGTTATAAATGTCCCAATTTGTAGAGAGATTGTGCCTTTTTTAAAGAGTTTAATTAAACGTTCATGTTACGTATTTTGGTTGCATTCGTGAGTTATTAAAAATATAACTGCTTAACTAGGCATGTTATATTAAATTATTACACGGCTCTCTGGAATGCTTGATTCTGATTGGTCAATTGAGACATTTGCAGGTTCGTTCTTTTCAAATAATAACCGCTCCAAAGTAATAACGCATAGCCGGTACTACTTTTACGATTAAAATCGCTCCGCGCCAATAAAGATTACTGTTTGGCGCCACCTTGTGACAAACACTGGACAACCACAATTAAGAATGGAACATTTTGACATTAATTTTAACATGTACGGAAAAAAAAAAACAGTGGATAGAAAAACGAACAACGACAAGACACAGACAGCTTACTGAGACTGAACTTGACAAAATAGAGCATGACAGCTACGAAGCCAACACACAAAAAAATACAGAATGGGCATTAAAACTTCTCAAAGACTGGCTAAAAGAGAAAAAAAATGGAGACAGACAAGTATGAAGCAGAGGATCTTAATAAGGTATTACGATCATTTTATGCATCTGTGCAAAGTTTCACGGAAGGATAAAAATGTTAATTTAAAACAAATATGCCAATAAAATGTTTCAAATTCATATTCATGTCCAGTTTTTTTTCTTATGTGGCAAGTAGCCGTGTAATAAGCGGGATAATATAGAGGCAGCCAGTAGTTATCAGGAAATAAGCCCCTTCAGTATGATACAAGACCCTCCGCTTCGCGTCGGGTCCTGATCACACTGTCGGGGCTTATTTCCCGATAACTACCGGCTGCCTCTACATTATCCCTTACGTATCAATAAAAAAAAAAATGGAATTAAATTGTAATGGCATCAAAGAAATGCCCAATGTATCGGCAAACATCACATAGCAGATAATTGATACTGTATCGAATCGCAACAAACTGTCCCATTTACACCCTTAGAAATTGCCACGATTGTTTTACGATGACAATCTTTCATTTGGGACAGCCAAAAATTGTGCAGTGTATCCTGGGCTTTACATCATATATACAATCCATTAACGCCACAACTCCAGTATCTGGACAATACACAGCATCTGCTGTATGTTTTACTGTAACTATGGCAAGATTCAAAGGAGCAGTAGGTAAAAAAGCATCTCACCTCCTTGTACGAGCTCATGATCCTCTCTACAGCATCAGCTGCAGCGTTCAGAAGGTTTCGCGCTGTGGTGAAGGCCTGCGTGCGGTCGCTTACCAAATCCTCCTCCTTCATCACCAATGCTGCCTGCTTCACATCCTCTGAATCTGATTGGACAACACAACAATAAGAGAAAAAGTTGGAAACACCTTATCAATGGTACAATGACCTTGTTTTTGTTGAAGTTGCCTAATGCAAGGACATTCCTAGGGCATGTCACATTTCGCCACCCTTCAATGACGCATAAAAAAACATGCACTTCCATCTTATGCAGACACGCACACATGCACATCAAATCAAAAGTTGCGCAACAAGTGACTGTTTATGAAATATGTTTTGTTTGTGTCCAAGAGGCTTGGTTCTTGAGTTACATCATGTTTGGATTTCAGGAACCAAATGACCAAACCTAAGCTACAAGCGAGCTGAAAATAGCCCCTTTATGCTGCGTTTACACCAGCCGCGGTAGAGGCATCAAGCGCGAGTGATTTTAATGTTAAGTCAATGTGAAGACAAATTGACGCGCGTCTGGAGGTCTTGCGGCACGAATGAGGCGTTTAGCGCGGCACGGTAGACGCAATTCCGCCTCATTCGCGCGAATGGCACGAATTGCTATTCGCCTCAAACGCGTCTTCGCCCAAGTTGAAAATATTCAACACGAGCAAAAAATTTGCATATGCACGAAGTTAAATCCCGCGAGTAATCTGGAGCGAGTAATGCGATGCCCTGCATTTGGTGTGTCCATAGCATTAAACTGTTCAAGCGGCAAACTAGGCGCGGTAGACGCCTCAAACGCGACTGGTGTAAACTCACGGTTAAGGTCACCATATCCACAAATAGTTCAAAGTCATTTTGACATGCAACTACATGGACTCACAGACAATGACAGGAGGACTGAAGATAATCATTACCATATTTAGAGTATCCAATAGCAGTGATGATGGGCACAGCGACCATAACCAAACCCGAAGCACTCCAGAGATACTTCATGAGGAACTGCTCCAACATGACGTACCACAACCTCTTAAACAGTATCAGGTTAATCTGCTCGGACAGCGCCGTGTAGCTCCTCTGCAGCTGCAACATCTCGATCTGCGCAGGCATGCAAACACATGCGCAGACACAGAGGCACAAAACCAACAAGACAACATCAGGTTGGGAAATACAGCAATATAAACAGTACCTAAAGGTTATGAAAACTTATTTACAATGAATTTATTTACAATCAGAGTTAAAACCATCATAATGGTAACCACAATGTCAATGAATGTGAGCTTGATTTTGGGTGAAGACTTTTGCCCCAATTCCAGGGGGTCCTTTTTGTTCAAACACATCACATGACCCTTGGTACACTATGATCACATGACTGCCCATTCAGGAATGTTTCTCATTGCATGCATTTTGGCAGGAGTACCTGCTTTGCCATGGGGCACAAGTTGAACTAACAATGAAATGCTCACCTTATGACCACCATAGAAGGCGATCTCCTCCGAATTGGCGATAATGCGTGAATGCATATATCTCAGGTCTCCTTTTCTCCTCGCTTCCTCAGCCACCAGTTTACCAAAGCGAGGCGAGAAAGCTCGCAGGACCTTGGCAGTGAGCGCCACCACGATCCCAGCTATCATTGAGGGCCATGTAGTGTTGGCACCTTTCGATTCGGCGGTTTTCAGAAGCGTGTAACAAGTCACCACCACATCAAGAATGGGCTTGGTAAGGTTCGAGTACAGATGGGCCACAGAGGCCGCAAACATGACCATATCTTCCGTCAAGGACTGGTCAGGGTTCGCCAGCCTGCCGTCCATGTTGCTGACACGGTAGTATGTCTGATCGCTGAAATACAGCATGTAGGCATGGGTGACCAGCCTGGTGCGAAAGGCCAAACTGAGCTGACCCTCCAAATATCGTATGGCACTGTTAACGAAAGTTGCGGGAATGGCGATGAGCAGCCATTTGGCTAACTCCACCACAAACGCCCTCGGGTCTTTCTTCACAATGGTTTTCACGATGTGGCCATCTAGGTTCGCCACGTAAATGGACAGAAAAGTGCGCGAGATGAGGGCGATAGAGTGGAAACCAAGCAGGACGAGTTCTTTGCAGAAAAACCGGGGAAAGAGAATTCGCAAGAGATGACTTAACCTCTCCAAGAATTCCCGGTTCACAGCTGGACCTCTTTTCTTTTTCCTCGCCTCCGCAACTTCGAGGGCTTCTCCGTTGGGGGTAACCGGGTCAGAGGCTTTTTGTTGTTTACTAGTCTTTCCTTTTAGTCTGCCATATATATAAGGGGAAAGTTTTTTGGCCCCATACAGAGCAACCAGGAGGAGAATGGCCTTTCTTGCAATAGGCTTTTGCAGCTGCGAGGGCAGTTTTGAATACACAGACATGTTTTTTTGTAGCTTATTGGTACTAAATCATTCAAAATGAAAGGAAATGTAATGCTAGTAACCCTGTTGAACAGCTATGTGTGTAAACTAACTTTAAACAGTTTCAAATGTTAGCAACACGTAGGATAAAATATATAATAAATGTTTAACAGCATGGAGAGCGATGGAGACTGCGTCCCCCCTATGACGTCACATAAAAGATCGCAACAGTTTGCTCTGACACAAAAGTTGACTTTAACATGGGTTAAAACTTAAGCATTTATATTTTATTTCGCTGTATAATCTTCCTGTATGTTAACAAATAGCATTTGTGTATATTTGCATTTCCTCAGAAAAACGAACAAAGTGAGGAAACTTTGAGGAAAAAAACGTTCTGAACAATCTTTTCACATGACATAAACAGCAATAAATCGCAATACTGTTTCTGTTTTGTGTATAAATCAACGTAAAATATTCATGAAACCAGCATGTCCTGACTAAAGAGGTAGTTGACAGAAACAGGCAGCTAAGTTAGCAACTCTCAAGCTAACACCGCACTAAACACGAACAACAGCTAAACTTAAAACGTAGTCATTGTAAAAGTGACTATAAATACTATTTACATATCGTTACATCTTCATTATGAATGAATTAAACAGCGTTTGGATGTTAAAAAAGTGTCGTTTAAAGTGAGCTAGCGCCGCTGGCTAATGCGCGTGAAGTTCCTCAGATGAACTTTTCTCCGGTTCTCCTTCACTTCACAGAGGTCATTTTAAAGCAGATGTGAAAGCTGACAGACCTTCATCGTGAAGATCACATGCGGTGTTTATCACTGAAACACCCAAACGGTCCGAATAGCGCCGTGTTTCGTTGAGTCCACGCGTGAATCGCCATCAGATGCGCCGCCAAAGGGTTTCACAGTGAAGACAAACAGCGCGGACAGTCACATTGAAGTGAGCCGATAGGTGGAGTTCAATTCAATCTGTACTTTAAAACACAATCTCTGACTTATCTTACATGTTTAGTGTTTTATTACTGCATTTAGATCGTACCGTATGTATATGATAACTTTCTCTCGTGGGATTTATGTCTGTCCATCGCTATCTCTGTTTATATATAAAAAAAACTAATAAAAGTTTTCAGTTGCTCAAATGGGATTAATGATGTATGCATTTCTTTGTCTGTCTATATCATTTTGAAATTAAATTTAGATTTACACTCATGGGATTATGTAGGTTGGCTTTGGCTCTATCATTCAAAAAAATATTTAAAGGGATATTTCACCCCAAAATGCAAATTCAGGTCATTGAATTATACGAAAATAATGCACACCCAAGGTGGTAATGCGGCACAACGGGGTCCAAATAAGTTTTAATTATTCCGCTTACCACAGATATTGCTCTGGTGGTTATTTTTAGTTATACTACAGGCCTGTTGAATGCTTTATTCTGATTGGTTAAGAAATGTTTCACAGGTGTTGATTATTTTTTGTAAAACACACACCTAACATGTCAAATGTCTTAAAATAACCACCAGAGCAATGTTTGTGGTAACCGTGGTATAAGCAGAATAATTCACCCGCGGCGTAATGCATTATTTTCGAATAATTCAACGACCCGTTGTCAATTATTCCTTACATATTTGACAGGTCAGGTGTGCGGTTATCGAAAAATAATGCATACCCGTGGAACATTTCTCAACCAATCAGAATAAAGCATTCAACAGCCCTGTGGTATAATTTCAAATAATTAAACGGCCTCAATTATTCCTTACTTTATTTTTTAAAAGGTTATATTTTTAATTATTTTAATAATTTGGTACTCATTGTCATGGATCTCAAGATGTTACAGGCCATAACAAAATATTGTTAAAATTAATAAAAATATATCCTTTGGACTTTGGACACCAAATGTACCTGCAATTATATAATCCCCCATGTATATCTGTCTGTATTAAAGGTAGCATGATAATGTTCATTACAGAATTTCCTTCAATGCAATAATAATCAATTAATCTCTCTGTGCACAAAACATGTTGCTTATATGATGCAAATAAAACAAAATATGACCAAAAACACTTTTTTACAATCTTATTTCTTTTATTTTTTCAATAGAGATATAAAACGTTGAAAACAATTTAGTGAACAGCAAATTATATACAATTTGGAAAGTGTTCATACAGAATTGATAAAACACACGTGAGCAGAGAAATAACATTTACAAACTGAACAAGGGAAAAGTCTGAAATACAGAATTAAATGGAAGTGGAAATATACAGTACAATCTCAAAGGATGATTCAAAATGGGTTAACATTTGGTACCATGATATAGAAGCAAAATAGATATTACAAACGTCATTGGTTTTACTTGCCTTCAGCGTTACAACTTTAAACCATCTTTGTTTATTCATGACCTTCTTTAATCAAAAACAAAATAGTGTAACCATTCCTATCCTTTCCAGAAGATCTTCATCTTTCATTATAAGTGTAAAATGATAGATTATCTAAAATAAAACACCCAGTAACCTTCTCATGTGTCACTTGTGGTAAAGTTGGAAAATTGTACTAATGTTGTCGACTTCAAAATGGACAGACCACAATCAAAGCAGCTTTCTGTGTAGTCCTGAGACGAGCATGGCAGCATTTGGGGACAAGATTGAGCATTGCGCTCAGCGTCTGAGAAGATTTCCATTGCTTCAGTATAAGCTCAAATGTCAGTGCATTTCTACAGATATATAAATGTCCAAGCTACATCAAGTTACCTACATATAATGCTGTCACTGATAATAAAAAGAAGAGGAGCAATATTGTTTTAGAGGAAATAAAGAACAGCTAACAGACATTTGCATGCACTGGTAAAGCAAAGGGTTTTCGGTAACACTTTACAATAAAGCTGTATTTTTTAACATTAGTTATGCATTAGCTAACATGACCTACAGTAACCATGAACAATACTTCTACTGCATTTATTAATCTTAGTTCATGTTAATATCAGTAAATTTTTTTATCAAAAGTTGTAACATTACTTAAAGGTGCAGTGTGTAAATTTTAGCGGCATCTAGTGGTAATGTTGTGAATTGCAACCAACGGCTCAGTCCACTGCTCACCCCTCGCTTATGAAACACACAAAGAAGCTACGGAAGCCATCACCTGACAAACATGCCATCGTTGGAAACAAATTGCCTGTTAAGGGCTTCTGTAGAAACATGGTGGCACAAAATGGCGACTTTCACGTAAGGGGACCCTCGTGTATGTAGATAAAAACGTCTCATTCTAAGGTAATAAACGCATTATGTTCATTATGAAAGGTCTTTATACACCACTGATAATATAGTTTTGTATATTATTTAGCATTTCTGTCAAAAGATCCTTCTAAAATTGACACACTGCACCTTTAATGCACCATGAAATGACACAAATAACTTTGTCATGTTAGCTAATGCATTTACTAATGTTAACAAATACAACCTTATTGTAAAGTGTTTCTGGTTTTAACACCACCACTATAAGAAATATAGCAGACCATAATATTAAGAGTGGATTAGCCAGCAATCCAAACTCATTTTTTCTTTGAGTAGTTTTTCATTCATAATCTAAAGAGAGACTAAAATGAGATGGTAATTTATAAGCAGGCGCCTCATTTTGTATTTCAGAAATACACATTGTGATGATAAGTCATTGTTTCTCCCCCGCTTGTATTTGCTAGGCACAATGGTCAAAGCTTGGCATCCTGGCACTGGTATCCTATGCCATGCCACATTCTGAGTATCACAATACATCAAATAAATGAAATCCTAAAATAAGGATGTAGGAAAATTCTTGGCGAGATCCCAAATTAGTTAATTAGTCTTTTTCATTACATCCAATTTAATTACGAAGAAGTACAGTAAATATTGACATGTGCAACTTACAATTGCAATTAAGATTGTATACACAAGAAACTGGTTATTCTTGTAACGAGAGCTGCACCTGGCAGTGTGTTTTGCATACATCTGCAAAGAGCGTTGAGTTGAATAGATTCAGAAAACATCCGATACACGATGAATGGGCTCCTTCTAGTGGTCTTTATATAGAAATCTTGACATTTTATCCCAAAATCTAAAGAAGCTAAATTATTTTCTAATAAATAACCTATTTTAGGGACACATTTTTGCATTATTTTAATATAAATCAAGAACGCTTCCTACAGATTCTCATTATTATGTGTGGATTTAAATTTTATTTTTGAGTTTGCCTGTTTTTCTCATTATTCTTAATGACTATTCTCATTACCCTTATTAATGATGCATTAACAATACTATTGAAATATGTATATATTCATGCAACTTTTTTCTTTTTTCAATTTTTCTTTTGATTTTGGAGTTATATTAACCTCAGACGTTGTACGGTTTTTGCAGGAATGGGATTATTAAGATGTATCAAATGTAATGTTTTACATTAAAGGGTTAGTTCACCCAAAAATGAAAATTCTGTCATCATTTACTCACCGCCCTGTTAGAAATGTGCACATTTCTTTGTTCTGATGAACACAAAGGAAGATATTTTGAGAAATGTTTATAATCAAACCGTTTTTGAGCACTATGGATTTTTCTTACTATGGAAGTCAATGGTGCTTCTGTTTCCTGGTTTATTGCAAATATCTTCCTTTGTGTTCAGGAGAAAGAAGAAACTTATAATGTGAGGGGGAGTAAATTTATTTTGAGCAATCCGTTTTTGAGCACCACTGACTAATGAAGCAGGAAACTGAAGCACCATCGACTACTATAGAAGGAAAAAAATACTACTATGGAAGTCAATGGTGCTTCTGTTTCCTGCTTCATTATATCTTCCTTTACATTCAGCAGAACAAAGAAACTTATAATTTGAGGGTTAAGTAAATGAATTTTGAGCAATGTTTGTAACCAAACCATTTTTGAGCACCACCGACTTCCATAGCAGTATTTTTTTACTATGGAAGTCAATGGTGCTTCTGTTTCCTGCTTCATTATATCTTCCTTTACATTCAGCAGAACAAAGAAACTTATCATTTGAGGGTTAAGTAAATGAATTTTGAGCAATGTTTGTAACCAAACCATTTTTGAGCACCGACTTCCATAGCAGTATTTTTTTACTATGGAAGTCAATGGTGCTTCTGTTTCCTGCTTCATTATATCTTCCTTTACATTCAGCAGAACAAAGAAACTTATCATTTGAGGGTTAGGTAAATGAATTTTGAGCAATGTTTGTAACCAAACCATTTTTGAGCACCACCGACTTCCATAGCAGTATTTTTTTACTATGGAAGTCAATGGTGCTTCTGTTTCCTGCTTCATTATATCTTCCTTTACATTCAGCAGAACAAAGAAACTTATCATTTGAGGGTTAAGTAAATGAATTTTGAGCAATGTTTGTAACCAAACCATTTTTGAGCACCACCGACTTCCATAGCAGTATTTTTTTACTATGGAAGTCAATGGTGCTTCTGTTTCCTGGTTTATTGCAAATATCTTCCTTTGTGTTCAGCAGAAAGAAGAAACTTATAATATGAGGGGGAGTAAATTAATTATGAGCAATCCGTTTTTGAGCACCACTGACTAATGAATCAGGAAACAGAAACACCATCGACTACTATAGAGAGTGAAAAAAAATACTACTATGGAAGTCAATGGTGCTTCTGTTTCCTGCTTCATTATATCTTCCTTAACATTCAGCAGAACAAAGAAACTTATCATTTGAGGGTTAAGTAAATTAATTTTGAGCAATGTTTGTAACCAAACCACTGACTTTTTTTTTTACTATGGAAGTCAATGGTGCCTTTGTCTCCTGGTTTATTACAAATATCTTTCTTTGTGTTCAGCAAAACAAAGAAACTTATGAGGGGGAGAAAAATTAATTTTAAGCAAACCGTTTTTGAGCACCACTGACTAATGAAGCAGGAAACTGAAGCACCATTGACTTCTATAGTAGGAAAAAATACTACTATAGAAGCCAATGGTGCTTCTGTTTCCTGCTTCATTATATCTTCCTTTGTGTTCATCAGAACAAAGAAACGTATCATTTGAGGATGAAGTATGTGAATTTTGAGCAATGTTTGTAAACTAACTGTTCTGAGCACCGCTGACTTCCATAGCAGTATTTTATCTTACTATGGAAGTCAAAGGTGCTTCTGTTTCCTGCTTTATTACAAATATCTTCCTTTGTGTTCAGCAGAACAAAGAAACTTATCATTCGAGGGTTAAGTAAATGAATTTTGAGAACCAAACTGTTTTTGAGCACCACTGACCTCCATAGTAGTATTTTTTCTTACTATGGCAGTCAATGGTGCTTCTGTTTCCTGCTTCATTACAAATATGTTTAAATATGTGAAATGTATAACTTAAGGGTGAGTAAATGATGACAGAATTTTCATTTTTGGGTGAACTGTCTCTTTAATCTAGCTATATTGTGTCTTCTTCAACATTGCGTTTGGTAATACTGGTAAAGTATATCATTAATCCTGAGGTTATAGAGACCATGAGTGATACAGATATATTTTGAGCCGCACAGCGACCGTTGTGCCATTTTTAATGACATCACCCTGAATGAGCATCTTTATACTCTTCCATATTCAAATTAAACAATAAAGATTACAGAAATACACATTTTATTAAATACTACGAGTAATTTGCTGCGTCCAAAATCGTCTACCTTTATACTATATAGTAGGGGAAAATCAGTAGGCGAGGTGAGTAGTATGTCCAAATCTGTCGTAGTAGTAGTATGCCATTTACACTACCCATATTCATCCGTTATAATAACCTACTGTTTTGGCGTGATGTTAAAATGCAGCATGACAAATTAATTCAACCTATTATTTGAAGTTTTATACCTGTGATAGGTTGACATAAAAGTATAAAAAGAAGTTGAAATTGTTTAACTTAATTTGTTAAAGTTAAAGTAACATAAAAATATATATGTTTACAAAATGCTGCATTTTTTTTTAACAGTGTAGGTACTTCATTTAATTCAGTATGTGATTTTGAATGCAGGAATTGTCTCTCTAACAGTCTAAAGTTTAATATTCGGCTTGGCTTTTTTTAATCACGGGTTTTGTCTTTTTGATTGTATTTTGCATAGAAATATGATTTCATAATAAAACAATAAAACAGGGACAAAGCTTTTTGAGAACGGTCAATGAAACAAAAACGGCATAGAAATTGTTCCTGCTAATGGGAATGTGTTGACATACGTTAGCGGTCTGTATTTGATCTAATCTCTGGCAGAACCTGCTGCCACTTTTGTTGATTGTAAGGGAAGTTTAACATAAGTCCACAAATAAAATGACACCTTGATCCCATGCAAAAGGGTCCTATGAAAACGTAGCTAAAAGGAAGGCGGGACTGATTTCTGTCAAAATTATTTAATCAAGAGAATCAAAAAGTCTTTCTGCTATTTTGTCACACACAAGCTGGTGTTTGCTTTAGTCTCTGTGTTTGATGAGATGAGCCCATGTCTGTGTGTGCGCAGGGGTTTGGTTTGTTTGCATGTTAGACCAGCGTGCCTGGACCGGGTCTCTCAGTCTCTTTAAGTGTCACATCCTGCATTTTAGATGAAAAGGTATCTTGATACGTAGAACGCTCCATCGTCCTGGAAGGAACAACAAAGAAAAGTGTCAAAAAGAGACCACAATAAATGACAAAAAATTACTTTAGCTGGCTTGTTTCCACATAGCAATACAACATACTGATCAAATGATGTTCTCATTCCAGTTTAATTAAATATGCCATTTATCCTACACTAAATAACATCCAGTTAGTGCTTTAACATGCACAGAATAAGTAAATAATTATGAAAAAAATGTATAAATTCATGTCTTTATATGCAATTCAATAAAACTGCGTTTATATGGGATTTGGAGATTTGTCAGGTGTGTCACAGGCAGTGGCGTCACCGCCTATAGTACATATGTGACCCGTGCTGGCAAAATGAGTCAGAATGGGCACATTTTTTAAAATAAGTTTTATATTTTGACATTTTCTATAAAAAAAAACTTTTTTTTTTATTATAAGTGCAGACATACAACAGATAGTTAAGTAGTAAACAACGAAAACATAACAGACAACAAAAACAACAATTGTGACAATGATTTGTTCTGCTCAATGATATAGAAAATAAATGAATAATAAATTAAACGGAAATATAGATGATAATATTGTTATGAAGCAATGATAATAAGCAAAATTATAATAATAAGACAAAAAAATAGTAATAATAATTTAAACAGATAATAATACATATTTGGGTAGTATTAATAATAATAATAATAATAATAAATATAATATCATGTATATTATGTCATAATAGTATTTACAATAATAATGGTAATACCAATGATAATTCTAGGGATTGTTATGGTTTTAGGATAGTTTTTTTTCTAATCCCATTATAATAACTTAATAATAATAAATAATAAACAATGATTATTATTAATGATTATTATTAATAGTAATGATCATTATCAATAGCAATAACAGTAACAATACTGAAAACAATCAATATATTATTATATAAAATGATGGTGATGATATTAACATTTTGTAAAAAACAGCGATAGTATTAGTATTATCACTAATAATAATAATAATAATAATAATAATAATACCAACAAAAAAAACTTTAAAACGATGTATCATTTGTTGACAAGAAATGACAGAGCTACATGTTTTTGAAGTTGACAGAGTCAGCAAAGTTAATTTTGAAAAAAATCTAAATTTTTGAGGGTTCAAAAGCAAAATAACCACATCCATATCTTAAAATCACTGTTAAAACTAATAGATTTAGCACACACAAAGTCAAAAACAATACTATAGGAAAATATACGTTCAACTTGTTTCTTTCTTTTATTGTTTGATTGACATTGAGACAGACAGCTTTAGGATCGACTGTAATGCAAGGATCTTATATAATCTCACACATCAGATCCCCAACAGTTAACCAAACATTTACTTAAGACATAACAGATTATATCTGCACAAATTCTTGTCAAAACAGATTTTTAAAACTGTAATTCTGTGTAGAAGTCGCGCACTCGCACGTCAGTCAATGTTTCGGATTTGTCAGTCAGCTCGAGGAAGATTGTTTTCACGTTTTATGGGTCTCAATTACTCTTTTAACATCAATCAGATCCTGAACTTTATCCCTCTTAATAATTAATTTAACATCAAGCAAGTCCAGCACTTTATTTTCAAATTCCTGCAAGTTTTAAAAATGAAACCAGCATGTTAGACGCGCACGTGGATGGAGACACATCTTTGTATTAGATTAAGCATTTAGGATGGTACACCTCTCAGAAAACGTACAAATAAAGATCATTTTAGATGTTTAATGACTATTTAGAGCATTGAGATCGCTAGACGAGGGCTTAATGCTCGTAAAAACCTCAATTTCGACCAAAAATCGAATTTTTCACGATTATGTGACGTATTGAGAACATCACTGAAAAGCTGCAAACAGTTTTTGCAAGTTCCCGCAATTTCTGCAAGTTCCCGCATAGCATAACATTTTATAAATATCCTGCATATTCAATAGCATTTTTTATTTTTATTTTGTTTTTAGCCCGCAACAATCACAAAAAAGCTATGGAAGGACTGATAATCGGCGTAAGACTGTGAATGTAAACGCACTCATTGACTAGTTTGTATAAACACAGGTGAACAAGGATTTAAATCCATTTAGTGTTGCTAGTGTAAAAAATGAGACACCTTACATTTAAAATTCTCATAATCAAGTGCATAAATCTTTATTCAAAATAAGATCTGTAATTACCTGGTGTGTAGCGGATGACCATGAAACGTGGCCGACTGGGGCAGTTGTGGATAAACCGTGTCTCCCTGGAATGACTGTGTTTGGTGTTTGATGGGTGGTTGCGGGTGGGAGCCGTGCAGCGAGGATGTGGTGCGGCGGCGCTGCGTCTGCGTCCCGTCTTTTCCCTTTCCCCCGTTGGCCGCCTGACCAAGCGCGTTCCTCAGATACCAGTCTCTCAACCCCTCCAGTGCCAGGGCTTTGTGCAGGCTGCGTGTGGGGTCATCGGGAGTCGTGGGGGCAGACGACTCAAACGGGTAGTAGGGCGGTCTGTGAGGGTGGTCGTTCTGCTGGTTATGCGTAACGTTGGATGCGGGTATGTCTGTGTAAGCAGAGAGCATGATGGATTCTTGCTGGTGTTGCTGGAGGGGAACAAACGGACCACAGGACTTTGTGCGACTCACTTTGACCCTCCGCGGCTCGCCAGGCTTCCCCCTCAACATTAGAGGGCTGTAGGCCGGAGGGCCAGTGCCCAAAATGAGTTGCTGCGATTGTGGAATCCCATTCCTGTAGGGAGGGGGCGGAGCATTGGAACCCTCTGGCCACGCCCTCGTTTTTGAACCGTTCTGCAGTCTTTGCTGTCGCTGAGCTTGCATCTTCTGCTGCTTTCCCCAAACGTAATCCATAAGGATTTCACTGTAACCGCCACCTGCGTTCGTTGCTCGACTCGCGCGAACGCGGCCCAGTTCTGCGTGTCCGTTGATCTGCTGGTCGGGGCTGTTCCACTGTGCCTGTTCCATCAGTGCTTCCGAGCTCTTGTACGAGCCGTTTCGCACGGGCACTCCCGACCTTTGACCTCCCTCTTCGGCCGCGGTGCCGTTCCGGTCGAGCAGCGTCTCTGAGCTGTTGCTGCGTCGTGTTTGGGAGCCATGCTGACCCTGCTCGTAGGACCCTGAGGAGGTTGGGGGATCCTGAGACTGCGAAGGCGCCGGTTGGGACGCCTCTGGGTTATCTGACCACTGCTTCACAGGAGCAGTGGCGCTGGAGGATTCTGACCTAAACAAATGAAAAACAAATGAAAATACATCAATATGCAAAAAACAAACAAATTTTGCACATTAATTTACGATAAAGCACAGCTATTGACCAATCAGAATCGAGAACTGAAATGAACGTTTTTTTAATATGAATCATTTGCGTTAAATGCCTAAGTATATACTGTATAAGTAGCAAGAATAATTACAAAACATAATATTTCAGATATGTACCAATGAATCTCTGTGCTACAACAAGCTGCTCTGTTCATTGAGTTTGAGAATAATGGGGCTTTACACAAAACGTCCAAACACATCCATTACTTCATTATACATTATTACAAATAAGTCATTTAATTTAACATTTGTGCCATTTTAAAATCAATGCTTTTTAAATGTAATATAAACCGTTAGCCGAATGTCACCAATAACAATGAATAATGCCACATAAAGTGTGTGTGTTTGTGACCTGATGTGCGCTCCTGTTTGTCCGTTTCGGGACAGGAGTGGAGTTGCTGGTACACTTCTGCCTTCCAAATTTGACACACTCCTTGAAAGAGAATGACTCGGGCTACAAGAAAAAAAAACAGAGGTTTAGTTAGGTCTTCTTATGAATTAAATACACAATAAACAAACCGGCTTCTTATTACAATCCCAAACAGGATTGGCCAATGCAGACAAGCAAAAAATTGTCAAAGCGGATGATTTGTCAGAGTCTGCAGGGTTCCCACACCTAACTTCAAATTCAAGGACCTTTCAAGGACTTTCCAGGTCCAATACCCTCAAATTTAAGGACTAAATGTGGGGACACATTTCAAGTGAGAGCAATGTTACATTGTGTTACCTTTTAAGATACATTGTTACAGTTCACTTTTGAGGGAACTCGCGCTGCGTCACTGAGGTGACACTTTGGGGACGCCTCCCGGGGTAAGTGCGTCTGAATGTGTATATCAAATTCAACCAAAGGTGAGGCTTAACGACAAAGACAGGGTGACGCGGGAGTATATCGCTATCTGAAATATTGCCAAAGACGGCGTTACAGGGATGCAGGAAGTATGGCAAGGGAGACACAGCGTCTCGTCCCCTCATTCACAAACTTTCAAGGATTTCAAGAACCCGTGGGAACCCTGAGTCCGAGTAACGGCTCGAGGTCCGTACGAATATCTCCACCCTGTACATACTGTCTATCAAATAAAGGCAAAAATTACAGAAACATACTTTGGGTTAACTATCTAAAGCAATTTGCTGCGTTTTTAAGCTAAACAATTATAAGTATGTATGTTTTTATTGGGACATTAAACCACAATCTTACAAGTTACAGACCCCAATTACTAACATTCATGTATATGCAGCATGTATATTATCTAGTGGAAAATTTAATTTGCTTTATAAAATATTTTTTTAATACAATTTTGTATCCTTATTATTTTGGTATTGTTATTATTTATGTGATGTCATAAGATTAATCACGATTAATTGCAAACAAAATACAATTTTGTTTTTGCATAATATTAGGATTTTTTTTTATTGTTCTATAAACTATTAGGGCTTAATCGCAACTAATAGTTTGCAAAATAAAAGTTTTTGTTTACATCATATATGTGTGTAGCCTGGTTAGCCAGACCTACATCAAGATGTAAGGTCTGGCAACTCTTCACACAAACGGCTCAATGCAAGGGGCGGGATATAAGGTTGTCCCTCAAAATGCCTCTGCACGCAATAGGATAGCGCTATGACCAATCAGAGCAACGAAGAAGGTGACGTAGTTACCGTAACCAGTCGGCAAAACTCCAAACACATCTTTCTTGCTTAAAAAACTTCAGTAGGGTTTATTTTCTCTTCTCTCAAAGAAAAACATAAGTCTAAGTCCTCCAGAGTCGCGGCCAAAGCCGCTTCAAAAGAAAGCTGTTCGCCAGCAGCAGCAGCCATTCTCTGTTTTCAAGTAGGAACCGTTGCGGCTCTGCCGTCATCATGTTAAGCCCGCCCCACAGACGCTACACATGATGTGATTGGCCTGACCAAATTTTGGTTTTTGGACCGGTTAAGTGTATTGTGAGTGCCTAGACTAAACCCTGGCAGCAAATATATTTTGCGGCCGCTAGGGTGCGTCTAGATTTCTAGGCTAATATGTGTGTGTACTGTGTATAATAATTATGTATATATAAATACACACACATGCATGTCTAATTAAGAAAAAAAATATTTATAGATTATATACACACACACACACACACACACACACAGACACAGACACACACACACACACACACACACACACACACACACACACACTTCTTAAATATATATCTACATGCGTGTGTATTTATTTATTTATACATAATTATTATATACAGTACACACACATAAATGATGTAAACAAAAACTTTTATTTTGCAAACGATTAGTCAAGATTAATCGTTATGCAGCCCTATAAACTATAAACCACTCAAACTTTTTTTGGTGAAATCATAGTTAATTTCCTTAAGACTTTATTTCAGTTGTATTGTTCTCTGTATTATCTGCAAACAGTGTACCTGGCTGAGCTCGCAACTGAACTGCGGCGTGTTTTTATTTCATAGTAGATTTCCACAGGTGAGAGTTTTCGAGAAAATCTGCCGTCTGGGCTCTCTGAGACGTGCCGGGTGCGCGAAGGCGATAACCTGTCAGAGACATCTTCTGAGAGAGAGAGAGAAAGACTGTGAGGCTGACATAGAGTCCACTTTCACTGAGATTTATTTTTATTTATCCTTTATTTGCCAGGAAATAATCACATTGATATATAAATCTCTTTTGACCAGAAAGTCCTGGCCAAAATGGCAGCACAAAAAGTTGTTAGAGTTTCAATTTCATAGCGAAAAAAATTTGACCTCAAAGAAAAAAGAGAGAATGAATAAAAGAAAGATTTTGTTGGCTTTAATGACCCCCATTGTGTCTCTCTTTCCACTAAACTCTGATTACTCAACTAGCATATCTTATCTCACTCTCTCACATTCATTATCCTGCTAATGAAACTTAGTAACCTTCACATAACTCACCAGTGTCCTGATTGGTTGAATCGGATGTGGAGCTGCTCTCTGACTTCACCGTGTTATCTAAAAATATAAACAGACGGGTTACATAATCAGACTGATAAAGGGACTCACTGAACCAGATAAAGATTTTTCTTAGTATACTTGTTGCAGTTAACTTATCCGTTATTACACTGTGGGTTAAAATTCTTGAAAAATGTCTATCTAATACACTTCATATACTGTACATGTGCATATTAATATATTGTACTTTGCAACCATTAGATTAGTTGTATTAACAATGGTATAAAATGGCATATACAATTTTTTCTCTGTCTCTTTATTACAATACAACCAGAAAATACAGGAAATATGTATGCTGTATTAAAAAGCAGAATAAAATTAGCTGTCAAGTATCAGGATCTCTTAGGGCCCGTCCACACGGAGACACGTATCATGGTATACGTATACATTTTTTATCGTATTGGCGTTTCGTCCACACGGATCCGGCGTTTTTGGGAGACTGAAACCGATATTTTTTTAAACCAGGTCCTAAACCTAATTGAAATAAAATCCTAACGTCTAATTTCAATCGACTTCAGTCTACTTAAAAGAGTTCAAGATGTGTTTAGTGCCAATAGAGATTACTAAAATGGAGATAAAAAAATTTTGTGTACATATTTCCTGTATTAGTTTTAATAACAATATGGATAGTTGGTGGTGACCTAATACTTTTGCACAGTCCTGTGTATGCGTATACAATATATATATCATACAGTAAATGTTATAATATATACACGGTTTCATCGGACGCACGTGCGCTGACGCAATACATGTCTGGATCCGAAATTTACTTCCGGTTTCTTTTTTTTATGGTTGGACTAGTTGCCAAACTGATCTCTTGAACAAATGCCTCGTCGAAAATAACAAATGTTTTGGTTTCCTAGGTAATCTTTGTGTTGTTTTTTGCTTGTTATATAAATAAACTATGTTTAAAGAACTTTTTTGTTATTTATTCTTAGGGGAGTTTACCGGAAGTTACGTGCAGACCACGACATCCGTTTGTTTATGTTGTTACTAGGGGTGGCACGGTTCACAAAACCCTCGGTTCGGTTCGTATCACGGTTCTATGGTCACGGTTCACGGTTCAGTACGGTTCTTGTTGTTATTTTTTCTTTAAATTTTTAACACTCCAGAAATGTATTATCTTATTAATGTATTAATTATCCATAATTTAGGATACAGTATTAAAAAAAGTTATATCATGTAATCATGCACAAACTGAATTTGACTTTAAGCACATTGGACCATCTCTGAGGAAAGCCAGGTGAGATTTTGATAGAGCAAGAGGGAAGACATTGATGATTTCAACATGCTTTTCATTTAATTGGCAAAAAAGAGAATGTGTATTGCCATCTACATAAACTTTATGTGCATTTTTAGCACACAAAGATAACTTGCATTTATTAAAATGGCAACTTCAGTGTAGCTCTTAGATTTATCACTGAGAGGCTGCTTTAATACTGAGAGTTTATGTGGACGAGAGAGAAACATAACCTTTGCACCTGTAATATTAAAATCTCTTTAAGTCTCTTTTGTCCACTTTTGACCACTTCTGATTACTTTGAGGGGCAATTTCTGAAATAAGATCGCGCAACTTTCACACGCTAGCAAAATGAAACTACGCGGAAATCAGCCGCTTTAATTGTATCAATGAAAGGCTAAAAATAGCGCTGAATATGAAAAGACGTAAAACATTGTTGTCAGTACCTCAGATTAGATAAATGGTCGGAGAGAAGGCGATCTCCTGTGGCTGTTGGAGCATATTCAACCCATAGACTGCAGTTCTATCTATTGTTTTATTTCCGCTGTCATCATAACATGAAATAAAAATATGTTTCCACACACCAAACTTATACGACGCTGGCGCATCCTCCAACTGCGGGCAGACTTCCTTTTCTCTCCCACTTGCCATTTCTACACGTAACATAACCCGCAGTACTTATACTCCAAACCAGTCACCTCTTCTTTCGCGCGAAAGGGAAACACGCTATCTGAGGTCACATACAGGGCATGAGACTACATTGCGCATGCCATGAACCGTTGAACCGTGCGGTACACACGCGCTCCGAACCGAGACAAGCGAACCGAACGGTTCGGATTTTTTTCATGGACCGTGCCACCCCTAGTTGTTACTGCTGAAACCGTCTATATATAAAGTTTTCTTTTCTAAATGTATGCATGTTATTTTTCATTAAACCAGCATCATCATTTTATCAATAAAGGAAGTAAATCTGTCAGTTATCCAGCACTTCCCGTTTCACAACAAACCCACATCACATGTTTCATCAGACACTTTAATGTGAAAACCTTATAACACATTCACACACAAACCCTGTCTGAGACTAAACCGGTCTAATCCGTTATAAACCTCTATGCGTCCAGTTTCTCACAATCAAATGCCAAGTCTGATAAAGTCATTTACTCAAGATTAATTTGTGTATATTTAGTGCCGTCTAATCTCTGATATCCTACAGTACATAATGATATCAGACTAATGTAGTACAATTTAATCTTTCTACATAAAACTGGTCTTTGTTGAGTCTGATCAGTGTTACCAACCCCAGCATGATGTCTGTTAGCTCATCATACAGTCCTCTAGTTCAATCTGACCTTTATCAGGTCACTTTAAACTGTTGGCACTGATAAATCTGCTTTGCGTGAAGCTAAAACAAATATTTGTTCATTTCACAAACACAAAATATAAATCCTCTTTTAGTAGAATAGGCTGTATATCTCAGTGTACCTAAAGAGTTTTAATAAACACATAAAAAGTGACGTCAGGGATTTTATCCAAATGTCAAAATAAGAAAGGAATGGTAACCAATTTGAAATCTTAACCTTTTCATCAGTTTACTTCATATTTCACTGTACTATTTTTTAACTTTAAGCATGAAATGGTCTGTAAAAGGATTTAAACACACCTGTGTGGCATCCTCTATGAACTGTTCTTTTGCCATGTGAAGGATGTTGCTCTGAATCAACGTGCCTGCGGAGGGCGCCACTGAACAGAGTTTTCTTTGCCTTGCGCTGAGAGACGTCCTCTTCCTAAGCCATAAAAAAACATTGAGACACATTTTATATTTAACTCAAATACATTCAGTATCCAATTAGTTCATCCGTATCATCTCAAATCCACACACCTCATTTTTGGCGTTATGTTTGGAAGCACTGCGGGACAAAGCAGATTTACGTCTCACGTGGGGAGGTTTTTCTCCGTTTTCTAAAGGATATTCATGAGGAACTTCACCTGTCAGTTCCTGACGAATTAATGACAAATGGAAATTAACACACACTTTCACAAAACTCTTTTTTAATATTTAAAAAGATTCTATCCACTTTTGTAGCATTCAGTTTATATTTTTGGTTTCACGTTTGTGTGAACGTTAGAATGTGTCTGTACAGTACAGATTTTGTTTTTAAAAGAACCTTGCACATGATTTTTTTGGACAAAATTTCAAAGTGTACCTTTAGCTCAGTGTTACAGCATTGTGTTAGCAGTGCAAAAGTTTTGGGTTCAAACCCAGATAAAACACAAAATGATATATACCTTGTTATGCGCTGTAAGTTGCTTTGGATTAAAGCGTCTGCTAAATGCATAAATGTAAATTATTTTTACAGTTAGTATCGCTGGTATACATCTTACAAAATATGATACGCATATTTGCTTAATAGTACAGTGAATATAATCACAATCCTACAGACAATTATTTTCACAAATGTGACCCTGGACCACAAAACCAAACTTAAAGGGGACCCTTCAAAATACTTTTTTAAATCTTTGGTGTCCCCACAGTACGTATGTGAAGTTTTAGCTCAAAATATTATATAGATAATTTATTATAACATGTTAAAATTGCCACTTTTATAGGTGTGAGCAAAAATGTGGCGTTTTGGGTGTCCTTTAAAATGCAAATGAGCTGATCTCTGCACTAAATGACAGTGGTTGGATAGTGCAGATTAAGGGGTGGTATTATCCCCTTCTGACATCACAAGGGGACCCACATTTCAATGACCTATTTTTTCACATGCTTGTAAAGAATGGTTTACCAAAACTAAGTTACTGGGTTGATCTTTTTCACATTTTCTAGGTTAATAGAAGCAATGGGGACCCATTTATAGCACGTAAACATGGAAAAAGTCAGATATTCAAGATATCTTTCTTTAAGTAGCACGGATATATTTGTAGCAATAGGTAACAATACATTACATGGGTCAAAATTATCATTTTTTATGGCAAAAATCATTAGGATATTAAGTAAAGATTATGTTTAATGAAGATATTGTGCACATTTCACAACGTACGATATATAAAATGTATTTATCATTATTTATATGTGTAGCTAAGGACTTCATTTGGACAATTTGCACCCTTATATTCCAGATTATATCTCAAATATTGTCCTATCCTTACCAACCATACATCAATGGATAGCTTATTTATTCAGCTATCCAGCTATTTCAGATAATGTATAAATCTCAATTTCAAAAAAATGACCCATATGAGTGGTTTTGTGGTCCAGGGTCACAAATAGTATATATATGCACATATTATAAATCAAACTGAAATAAAACCATTTCTATAATCTATATGTTATACATTTTATAAGCTTTAGTTTTTTTCTTTTTTTTACTGCAAAGCTGTTTTGCAACAATGCAAAATTGTGAAAATATGAGCATAAAAGAAACAAATTTTAATTGAAGTGAATTTTTTACCAAGCAATAAACAGCAAAACCATAACAGTCATCGGAAACGTCAAAAGCGTGTTTAGATGTAAATATGTGCAGAGATTTTTGGCGACATCTCTGTGCTGTCACATGACCTGGCAACTCACTGCTATTTGCCTCACTGGGATGCCAGGCCAGGACATCAGGGAGTGTAAAAAAAATGCTTTTTTCAACCCAGCGTTGGTCAAAAAGAGACAAACCCAAACTATTGCGTAAAATTAACCCAGAAAATGTTTTTATTTGACCCAACAAGAGGTTAAAACAACCCAGCATGGGTTAAATTACAACCCTTTTTGACCCAACACTGGGTTAAAAATAACCCCGTATGTACTGTAAGACACTGACCGCCTCTTGCAGACACAAGCGTCTCAGATCTGCCAGTCGAGTGTTCAGCAGCGTCTGCAGACTTCTGCGTCTCTCCTGCAGCTCCACCATCCGCTCGGCACGGTGCTTACTGTCCATACCAACCTGCAGCTCTGTGCATCCACACCAAAAAACACACAGACACATTGCGTTTTATCATAGCGGGGTCCTATTGATTTATATTGATGCATTATATTGACACGTTTATCTAAAGTGACTTGGAGACCACAAGGGGGCAACACTTCCATGCATTTGTCTGCACTCATGCATAAATCATCCCTTACTTAAAACTACCAAATTAAAATAAAAAAAACATGGTTATTATAGTAAAACCATGGTTACCACAAATTAATAGGGCTGTCAAACGATTAATCGCGATTAATCGCATACAAAATAAAAGTTGTGTGTGCACTGTATGTAATTATTTAGTATATATAAATACACACATGCATATATGTATTTAAGAAACATTTTAATATATTTTAATATATTTTATATTATATATACATTAAAAATATACATAAATAAAAAAATTCTTAGATTTATCCATGTTTGCAAACAAACCTTTTATTTTGTATGCGATTAATCGCAAATAATCTTTTGACAGTCCAACAAATTAACCACATTTTAGCACTGGTTTTCATAGTAAACCCATATTTTTACTAATGGCAATCAACACAACGAAAAGACATGGTTATTGCACTTTTACTATAATAAAACTATGGTTTTGTTCAAAAGTGTCAACGCTAAATCCTAAGAATTCTTGGGACTTTAAACCCACACACAATCTCATAGAGGTCCTCACCGGGAGCTCCTGGAGTTATCAGGTGACTTCTGACCTCCATCTCATGTGTCTTTTGCGTCACCTCACTGCCTCCTGATTGTACGTTTATCTTTAAAGAAGAAGAAGAAAAAACAAACATGATAATGACAAAACTATTCAGCAGAAAACTGATGAAATGATTACAATGGGGTTACAGTGTGAAGTCCAGCTGTCATTCTTACCTTCTCACCTTATTGTAACAGTCATACGTACTGCAGACGTCTGGAGCCGTGGCCATGAAGCAGATCGGCTGCTGCAGTACTCTGAGCGGCCTGAAGGTGAAGCCACTGTGCTGTTGTTTAATCCTTTACAAACTCATTGCCCTGAAACACAGAAGAAACCACATGAGACACCGGTGCATGCAAGGGCCTTGACTGAGAAAAATATGATCAGATCGAGTACAAAGTTATATTTAATATAAATGAGAGAGAGGTCTCTCCTCCATCGTGATTGGACGGATGTATAAAACCGAGCACCAAGTTTTGATAAATACAGATATTATTACCAGCTAAACAATTGTTTTACAAAATAACATTTTAAATTAATATGTAAATTTGATGTGGAATATAATTTATTTTATAAAAATCTTTATAGCCAATGGGGGGCCAGGCCCCCCAAGCCCCCTCACAAGCTCCGCCTTGTATATATAATATATACAGCATAGCTCAGATAAAATTGGTCTTAAATCTCATTGTGATTGTCAGTGTCAACAACAGTAAACCTGAGATCTTGCTCGGTGTTGAAGAGATATTTTATGGCATTGACAGAGTTGTGATAAAGTCGTCACTCATCAGTTTACAATTTTAGGTGCCTGCGTGTTTATTTTATTTTCAAACCTATGGTTGACCCAGGTCAGATTAATATCTAAAGCTCAAACTGTATTTCCGCCTTCATATTCACATGGATTTGCTTGTGGGAACTCCAGACAGGATGCGTGCTACGCGCTACAGGAAGTGGCTCACAAAGCAGGAAGTGAGCGCGGGAAACAGAAATGGGAGGCTCAGACTGACCTATAACAACAATGGCGAAAGAATCCTCATGCGAAAAACACTCACAGGCCTCGAGTAATTTCCTCGGAGACACGAAGCCACGGACAATGAGAAGAAAGGTCAAAACCTTCGAGCTGTATGTTTAAACGGCACCTTACGTCATTTCCCGTCGCCAACTACATAAACACCAAAACCACCAGATGCCTTGACAGATCCAGATTTAACACCCAGTGCCAGTTTTGTACTTCACAACGGCGAGTTCAGGCTCAAACATTAGAAAGTGGTCACCAATAACTAGTTATTATCTCAGCAGAAGATGGGTGGATATCTGGTCTGCCCAAAGCAGAAAAATGTAGCAGGCTGTTATTATGCACCAAGATAAATAGTTAAAATTTCACGAAAGGACTTCAACGAAAATACACACTATGCAAACATTCAAAGTTAAGACAGAGTACACCTCTTATGACTTTTCATTTGTATTTTCTTAAAAGGTGCAAACCGTAACTCTCTAGCGCCATCTCTGTTTGAAACATAAAATTGCAGTTATGTGCAGAGTTGTTTTTTGTACGTGCTTTGTCAATCTGATGTCAGTCATAAATTTTAAAAAATGCAATCTAAGCAAATAATATATCTGATTAAACACCGCCACAGATGACAAATATTTTTGTTTACTTTGAACAGAAAAATTTTATAAATTTCAGCTTTAAGCAAACTTGGAAATATGACTTGTCATCCAGAAATTCATTAAGTCATATAATATTTTGTAACTGTACAAAGTTTTGTTACTGTACAGTCAAAGGAAGATCCTGATTTACTTTCATTATATGGAAGAGTGGTCAGGATATCCTTTGAAAATTCACCTTTTGTCTTCTGTCCTAAAGAGTAAGTCATGCAGGTCTGGTAAGACATAAACATGAGTAAATAATAAAACAATACAGGCATTGTATTTTACTATGACCTAATCGTACCCACGTGCAAACATACACTAAAAGGTCAAAGGAGAGACAGATGAAAGCAAATCAGCCAATGAACCTAACACAAATCGATGTGTGTTGCTCGAGCAAACACAGGGTTTCTGTCTGACTCGGTTTGTTTAGTGTTGGGTTTCACCTAATGGAGTCACACTGTTGAGCGTGATAAGACCCTTCATCCAGCATTACAGATATTGCAAACTTCAGCATTCGTTGCAGATCACAAAACTCTGCAAATATTTTCATTATACCTTTTCAATGTTTATCCGGTCTAAGTTGGCCTTTAGTTTATTTTTTATAACAGCATCATGTTGTGCTGATCTCACATACATACGGCTTATGTTTCTCTTGCTGTTTCAATATGACTGTTGCTCATAGCACTTTGTTGAAGTAAGAAATAATAAATCCTAAATAGATTATAAACAAATCAAATAAAAGGTGAGCTTGCTGCATTAAAATGTGCAGTTGTTACTATAAGGACCTCTTTTCAATATGTTTTTTTTTTCAATCCAAGTATAATGTTGTCAATACAATGCACAACAGTTAACACACACATAATGTTTCTAAATCAAACAGTATTGTTCCAAATTGAAAAAAGACTAGAGGTCGACCAATATGGGGGTTTTTTTATGGCCAATGCAGATATTAAGAAAACTGTATGGCCGATATGAGGCGGATATAACACAAATGTTATCACAGTAAATAAGAGAAGAACAGATATTGGTGAAACAAAAAAAAACATGAGTTATGCATAACATTTATAAATATACCATTTTAAAGTACTTAAAACATATTTACAAGATGTAATTCATGTGGATCTGACATCTTATGGTACTGTAAATAAGTGTGTTGAACTAGTGTGGTGTTGTGTGTGACACAACATAATGTCATGTTAAAAAAGTGAAAATGGTCATTGAGTGACAAGAGTGTTTTTTTATTACAAACATCAAATTTAAGTAATAGAGAAATTTACTGGCCGATTGAAAAGATTTATCAGCCGATACAGATAAAAATATCAAATTATGGGCGGATATATTGCGGTCTCTGCAATATATTGTCACATTACTACAAAAACATTTTACTCATTCGCTGCCAGCCATTTTTTTGAAAAGTTGCCTGCCAGCACTTTTTGGGATTTAAAAAAAAATGATTCTAAAAATATATAAACATACAAATATATCAAATGAATGAACAGACCCTCTGCTTTTAAACAAACAATAAACAAACAAACAAACAAACAAAACGGGGGGGAACGTTTCATCCATCTATATTTTTTTCTCTGCTTATAAACGCTTAAATATGGGTATTTGACTTTAAAAATAATTTTTTTTAGCAAAAAGCTGAAATAATTGCATTTTGTGAAGGAATTTTGTTAGAGATCAGATTCAGAATGATTATTAAAAATGAGTAAATAACGTTTTGGCTTCAGTTTTTTCATAAGTCTAGTGGAAAATAGCGGTATTGCAGATTAACATGAAAATTCTTCAGAAACATGTTTTTAATGCAAATGTTTTCTTAATTGACAGGATAACTCATCAATGGTGGAGAAAGAGTTCACCCAAAATAGAAAATTCTGCCATAATTTACACGCCCTCATTTTTTTCTAAATCTGTATGAATTTCTTTATTCTGCTAAACAAAAAGTTTTTTTGATCTGGGGCACCATTGACTTTCACAGTATTATTTTTCCCTATTTATTAGTCAATGGTGCCCCAGTTCTACTTGGTTGCAAACCCTTTTTTAAATATCTTTGTTTGTGTTCAGCAGAACAAAGAAATGTTTACAAGTTTGGAACAACTTGAGGGTGAGTAAATAATTTTTATTTTTGGGTGAACTGTTCCTTTAAGGGAAAGGAGTAACAACAACACCTTAGCAACCCAATTGCAAGCAGCTAACCCCTCATATCACTTCAGAAACCGTATAGGCAACCATGCACACATCCTAGCATCATGGTGATGAGTTTTGAACAGTAAAAGAGCTACAAAAATGGGGGCATTCGCTTTATATATGTACCATTTAAGTACAGTTATGTATACATTTGGTACCGACACGCACCTTTGAGACACTAAAATGCAGTTTCAAAAGTGAACTTTTTAAAAGTTTACCGCCCCAGTGACAATATTTGGACCCTTATTCACAAAGTCTACAGGCAAGCATGTAATTCTGCCAACCAGCTTTAATGTAAAACTATAAATATGCACTTGACAAGCTGTGCATTGTGTGTAGTGTGTGTGTGTTTTACCAAATGTCAGGACAAATGGCCTGAGATTCTCCGGAGGTTTGCCAGCATTCCTCTCTCTCGTGTTGGAGCCTGTATCATCAGTGCTGTTCACGCAGAGTAATATCTGTCCATCTTTCAGATATTATACACTCATTCCTTTCCCCAGCTCTCTAATTTTCTCTTTAAAGGTGCCACAGAATGCATTGAAATAATCTGTTAAATTGTTCTCTAATATCTAAATGTGACTTTATTAAGAGCAAAAATGATCCAGAGACGGTTTTACATGTAAGGGATAATGTAGAGGCAGCCGGTAGTTATCGGGAAATAAGCCCCGACAGTGTGATCAGAGATCTTGTATCACACTGAAGGGGCTTATTTCCCGATAACTACCGGCTGCCTCTACATTATCCCGCTTATTACACGGCTACTTGTCACATAAGAAAAAAAACGGACATGAATATGAATTTGAAACATTTTATTGGCATATTTGTTTTAAATTAACATTTTTATCCTTCCGCGAAACTTTGCACAGATGCATAAAATGATGGTAATACCTTATTAAGATCCTCTGCTTCATACTTGTCTGTCTCTATTTTTTTCTCTTTTAGCCAGTCTTTGAGAAGTTTTAATGCCCATTCTGTATTTTTTTGTGTGTTGGCTTCGTAGCTGTCATGCTCTATTTTGTCAAGTTCAGTCTCAGTAAGCTCTCTGTGTCTTGTCGTGGTTGTCCAGTGTTTGTCACAAGATGGCGCCAAACAGTAATCTTTATTGATCTTTATTTACTTGTACAAGTAGTACCGGCTATGCGTTATTACTTTGGAGCGGTTATTATTTGAAAAGAACGAACCTGCAAATGTCTCAACTGACCAATCAGAATCAAGCATTCAAGAGAGCCGTATAATAAGTCCATTTACAACCCTAGGATTTGCCTTTAGAATAAAATGGTCTATAACTTATTTGAAAGGGTCATGAATAATAATGTTGAGCTCTGCTCTGATTGGCTGTTTCTCAAAGCAGCTGCTTCAGTAGCTCTGTGTGTGTGTAAACAGATCTTATGTTTTAGCCTGCATCAGACAAAGATACAGATTTTGAGGAATAATTAATTGTTTGGAGATTATTAATGTATGTTTCTGAGGGGTACGTTTGTGTTTTTTCAGTATGGACCTGCAAAACGTAACTTTAACGTCTATAGTATAACTTCAGGCTAAACATTAGCATATAGCATTAAATAGCATATAGCGCTAGCTCAGCAGTCACAACTATGTTTTTAGCATTGTAACAACATTGTAATTAATTTAATGTAATTTAATGTTGGGGCGTACATCTGGACATCACAATTGTTGTTATGTTGAGATCGGCCTGTTTTCCACCTGTTTTTTGCATGCATTAGGTTTACATAAGAAGGAGGTAACAATCGTGTTTGATTCTCACAATCGATTCAGATGTTCCAGATCAATTCGATTTCAATTCACAAGCTATCAAATCGATTCGATTTCGTTTCTCGGTCCGGTTTTTGATTCCGATTCTAGGCTTGATTTTAATACATGGTTCTCGATTCAACTCAATGAATATAGATTATATATTATATTACATTAGAATATATTAGAATATAGACTGAATGAATGTTTAGATTAAAAACATGAGAAGAAATCATATAGTTTAATCTCAAGCAACAATAAGTCTCCACAACTAGAAGTGCAGTTTATTTCAAGTCTGTTTTGAAAAACTCATAAATAATAATAATAATATTTATGAACAGCTGTCAATGGAAAATACTTTTAGTAAATAAGTGTCTGGGAGGACAGAGGAAGAAACTTTGTCTGCATAATACATCAAATGCTTTTGCTTATATAAGGAAATCCTATTTATCCCATTTGACCCCTTCAATGTTCTTGTAAAAGACAAAATGACACATCCATCTTTCTTTTTGGCTTCATTCTGCATCTGTTTTCTTCCCTAAGCAAGATTCTTTTAACTGATCTCAGTCTTGATATTTTACGTTAAATCAACGATTTCAGACTGAAACAGAGTAGCAGATTTTTCCCCTCCTGCTTGCTCTCTTCTCAAGGGAAAACAATTTCTACCGAATTTCTCCTGCTTGCAGAAAGCGCAGAGGACATGAGGTCAGCAGATTTTTTCACTTCTTGGACTCTCGGTGACCTCTCTGATCCCAGCGGACACCGACAAACGCAGGATCCATACCTCCGGTAATAATCCCGCTCTAATGAGGACGTGTGGACACAGCTGCCGGACTGAACTAAACCATGAGTCTTACACAGATTCAGGTTCGGTCTGGTTCACGTGAAGTTTTGGGAGTATGCTTCGGTATATGAGTCACTAAGATGACTACTTAACTACATTTATTAGTGCAGGATATCTCACATGACAATGAAGTTATAGATACAGTAGTAAAGTATAAAATGAACCTTTGGGAATGGTTGGTATTTAAGACTTGGATAATAAATCCGACTAATGGTAAAGCAAGCATTACTGAAAACCATTTCTCCTTATGACAAGCATGACATTTTTATGGTACCTTTTCAGTAATAGGCTCTGACCAGACTCATGCCAGGCGCAAGGACCATATTAATTTTTCAAATGTAAACATTGTTAATAATTAACGTACGCTACAAATACATAAAAACACAGATATTCTCCATAAGTAATCAAAAAGAGAGCACTTCCTAAATGTTGGTGTTATTTTGTCACTTATTGGGAGTAGTATGCTAGCTGGAGCCATTTACTTCCAGTCTCTGTGCTAAGCTAAGCTAGCGTTGGGTGCGTCAGACAGAGTTACAGCACGTACAGAGATGAAAAAGGTATGTATGGACTTATCTAACTCTGGGGGATACGGTGAATAAGCTAAAGTCCCAAAAAGTCGGCATGTTCCTTTAAAGAGCCCCTATTTTCCCTTTCCTGATTTTACATTTCTTTTGGTGTGTAAGTGTGTGTTAGTACATGTTAATGATCTATGATAAGTCTACAATGACGTGAGTTATCGTCTCCAACTTAAATCTCTTTTAAATCTCTCCAACAAAGCGACGAGTTTCAGAAAGGCGGATCATAGAAGAGCTATTTTTAAACAGTTTTTTGCGGGTAAGAGAGGGAAGCATTTTGTTCACTAGTTGTCGTTGGGCTGCTTTTTGACTAGTTTTGAATGGCTATTGGGCTGGTTTTGACACGTGGATCTGGCAACCCTGCCTTTCGCTATTGCTTTGGGAGCTGATCGTCCAATTATCGTAAGGAGCGTCACATTTCCATTTACGTGCTTGAGGCCAATCACAACGCACTGGATAGCCGGCCAATCGGAGCACACCACGCTTTCTCAGAATTAAATTGTCGCGCTTCAGAAAGGCGGGGCATAGAGAAGCAACAATACCATATGGTATGTGGAAAATACTGTGTTTTTTAACTTTACACCGCGTTAAAACTTTGCATTACACCAAATAATGTGCTTTTTAGCAAGTTCATATGGAACCTTTAAGCATCTTCAATATCCTTGACTTTAGTTAAACTTTGAAGACTTTGTAAATTGTTTGTTACTTTGGCTTAACATCATGCTTCTATGCGTCACGGCATAATTACACTAAAAGAAACAAACACTGGCTAAAGATTGTTTACTTTAACGGTTACATCACACACCATACGACTACAGCTGTCGATGGTCCTTTAAACACAAATGCTGCTGTCATGTACACCAACCAGTAACCAGGATTTTATTGCTCAGAGGTTAATCAGGAGACCTAAAGGAGTTTACTATTCTCAAATCTTTCTTTAATAAAAGTGTAGAGCTATGTTAATGTGGCAAGCATAATTTCATCATGAAACTTTACAGAAGTCAAATTTGAGCGAGGCCTCTAAAATGAAGCGCTAGTTTCCAACTTGATGTCCTTTGTTCTACACCACTCTACCTTATTGACATCCTCCAAAGTTCCTCAACGCCCCGCAGCAGAAACCCAAAAATCTGCCCTTTCTCCACCCCCTTCTCTTCTCAGCAGGCTGGGTGGAGGGCACATTTCCTCTGACTGGCAGCAACAACAGCTCCAGCTGAGAGGAGTCAAGACGGCTACGGACAACAGATGGACCCAACACATGAACCAGCTTCCCCCATTTCACCAACAGAAACTAAACAAACATCACATTTGATTTACACTTTTAAGACCAGATGATGCTACAGGTCTACACATCCATAACTCCACACAAGTTGCAGAAATTACGTACTGCTGCGTTTTTTTTACAATTGGTATTGTGCACTGACATACTGTAGAGCAGGAGTGGGGAACTCTGGGTCCAACCCTAACCAAACACACCTGAATTTAATTTCCAAGTAATCCTGAAGACTTGAATTCGATTTTTTAGGCGTGTTTAATTATGGTTGGAACTAAACTCTGAAGGACAGTGGCCCTCCAGGACCCAGGGTTCCCCACCCCTGCTGTAGAGCAATGTTTCTCAAAGTTGGTCCATGTGACCCCCTCCCAGAACATTTTCGTGGTCTCTCTAAATAAAAAACTTCAAATTCAAAAGACTGATCAGCGCATGACATTGCAGTACCGCGAGAGCGATTTAAAAGCATATAGAATCCTCTACTCTCAAATCGGTTTTGGGCAACAGTGATGTCACTCGCCGATCGATCTGCGCAGCGCCGCTAAAGCTGAACAAACCTTTTACACTAATAAGAGTTGAATCAGGTGTTTTATATAGAGAGACATCTAAAACATTCTGGGAGAGGGATCGCGAGGACTGGAGTTGAGAACTCGAGACTTGAATTCAGTTACTGATAAATTCACATTGAGTAAAGTGTAAACAGTGCTAATGGGTTGACACATCACTTGTGTGAATAGGCACTTAAAATACCTCAGTAAAACATTCTGTTAGATGTAAGAAACATTTGTGCGACATTCATGAATATGTATTTGAATCTGCTCTTTGTAAGACACTTATTAGATATGTACACACACAATGACCATTATTAAAGGATTACTCCACTTTCATAAAAAATTCAGATAATTTCCTCACTCATTATGTCAGTCTTTGTTCAGTCGAAAAGAAATTAAGTTTGAGGAAAAAATTTCAGGATTTTTCTTTAGTGGACCTCAACAGTTTACAGTTTCAATGCAGCTCCAAAGGTCTTTAAACGATCCCAATCGAGGCTTATATAATGAAACCATTGTAATTTTCGGCAAAAAAAACAAATTTCACAACTTATCATCTTGCACTAGCCTTGTGATGCACCAGCGTGACCTTGCGTATAACGTAATCACAATGAAAGGTCGTATGCCAAACTACAACTCCAGTGTTTACAAGTTTGTAGAAAGAAGACCTTTCCGGCGTTGTTGTATTTGGAGTGATACTAATTATGGCGCTTTTCCATTGCATAGTACCCCATGGTTTGGGTCAGGTTGGGTCAGCTCAACTCACTTTGACTTGGTTAGCTTTTCCATCGAGTTTAGTAACACTTCGCACTGGGAGAGATTATTGGCGTGTCGTTATATTTGCGCTTCCTGCTGCTGTATCAAACAAGTAAGAGCGTTGTTGGAATGCTAAACAACCCCATACATTCATTTATTTCTTAGTCCGCCACAAAATCAAAATTGACCACCACCAAGATGTTTGCACATCGTGTTTATCACTACCTCTGTTTCACGTGTTTATTTACAAACACCGGTGGCGTCATCTGTCAACGCGCTCCGCTGAACCTCATGTAAGTTGCATATACACATATAATGTGCACGTGCGTTGCGAATGTGCCGCTACAAACTGCAAGTCTGAGAAAAAAAACTGGTATGGTGTTCTCAACCAGTGGATGTTTTTCATCGCTACAAGGAAGTTTGTGAACTTAAAGCAGAGCACAGAATACAACATGTTTGCTTGAGACAGCGCAATCTAGCAGTAAGGTAAAGCTTATCTTTACATTATAGCGATGACACTGGTAGTGACGATTCTCTCAGACCAATCAGTGATCTACGGTGTTTTCGCGTCACGTTTGGTTTCAGCTCCGATCGCTTGGAACCACGACCAAGGTGGTATGAAAAAAAGTATTGAGTACTACGTACTGCACCCAATGGAAAAGCTCCCAAAAGTAAGCTGCCACGACCCAAACTAAACCAAACCGTGGGGTACTATGCAATGGAAAAGCGCCATTAATGTCTTTGTGTCAGTTTATTGTTTAAAATGGTCCGCAAGTAATGCCTGACCTTTCCATGTGATTACGTAATGCGTAAGGTCTCACTGGCACATCATATGGCAAGCTGAGAAGTAGTTGTTTTAAAGTTCTTTTGTTTGCCGAAAATGGCAATCAATTGGCTAGATAAGACCATTATACCTCGATTGGGATCGTGTAGAGTCCTTTAAAGCTGCATTGAAACTGTAAACTGTTGAGGTCCACTAAAGTCCACTATATGGAGAAAAATCGTGAAATGTTTAGGGGTGGCAGTGGCTCATGTAGGTTGTCTACAAACCGGAAGGTTGGTGGTTCAATCCACGGTTCCACCTGACCGAGTGTCGAGGTGTCTTTGAGGTGTCTGCTCCTGATGAGCTGGGTTTTTTCCTCAAAAAACTGAATTTCTTTTCGACTGAAGAAAGAAATACAGAAACATCTTAAATGTACCGAGCCCCTAAGGTGACATTGGAGTAAAAAAATCTAAAGTTTAGTTTTATGTGCTCACGTGAAACTTTCATGTGCTCACGTGAAACTTTCATGTGCTCACGTGAAACTTTCATGTGCTCACGTGAAACTTTCATGTGCTCACGTGAAACTTTCATGTGCTCACGTGAAACTTTCATGTGCTCACACAAAACCTTCATGTGCAGAATTTTTTTTTTAAGTTTAGTTTCGCGTGCTCGCGTGAAACTATCGCGCTCGCACGTGAAACTTTACGTGATAGTTTCAGGTGAGCACGCGATAGCTTCACGTGAGCATGCGAAACTAAACGTAAAAAAAAAATTCTGCACATGAAGGTTTCGCGTGAGCACATTAAAGTTTCACGTTAGCACATGAAACTTTCACATGAGCACGTGAAACTAAACTTTATTTAATTTTTGCTCCATGTGCCCTTAGGGGCTCCATATAATGACATGGGGGTGAGTAAATTATCTGGATATTTTTATGCAAGTGGAGTAATCCTTTAATATAAAACATGGTGCTTTACAGATAATTCAGTCATTCTCAGTGTTTATTTATAACATTAAATGAAATGCAGAAGGTAAATTAGGTATGTTTGCTCCACACGAACAGGTGTTAGGATGAAAACCGTTGCTACATTTTGCGTGCATTAGCCAAACTTCTTAGTGTGCCGACACAATGATGACCAGCTATATTTAAAGGTCATGTTGGGTTATAATGCATCATGCACAATTTGAAACATGGAGCAATGCATTTCTTCACACCAGCAAATTAACAAACGTCCACTCAACGTCCAACAAACGTATGGTTAACTCCATAATATCATGGCTGCTTTATAATAGCATTGATAGTGCCCCATTTTTAAAGCTCCAAAATGCACATTCATCGATCTAATACACTAATGCATACAGTTAGTAAATGTCTTTAGAGGCAAAGAGATAGGTATATGTAACGTTGGATCAGAAATCCATCTGAGTTCATCCAAAAATGTAAATTATGTTTTTAAATTCTCATCCTAATGTTGATACAAATCTTTATAACTTGTAAAGCACAAAAGAAGTTTGGAAAAATGTTAGCAACAGAAAGTATGCAAGGTAGCAATTTTTTTCTCATTTTTGGGTGAATCATTCCTTAAACTCTGATTGATGATTGACACCACAACAGCATTTCTTCTTCATTTCTCCAGATTTTAATCCGGCACAACTTTTAAAAAAAACAAACGCATGTAAAAAATCACCAAATGCATCGTGACAATTATGTCCCTATTACATGAGACAGACCCATTTCACCATAACCCTAATCACAGAGCTTTTGTTATGCTATAGAAGATACACATCTCTTTTATCTCACAGTCAAAGACCTCGACGCACATGAAACACTTTAAAGTCAGGTGATGGGTAGGAAACCGAGTCCCATGGGGGACAGACTACTACCTGTACATCTGGAAACCACATGTGGCCAAAAATCTCTCTTTTGTCCATAAGCTACGGACATCCACATCAAAGAACCACAGGGCTGCAGGTTACAGATATTCATAACACTGGAGCTATCTAACAAAAGCTCTGAATCAATACTGATCCAAAGCATCTTATTAAGTAAACAGTCGAGTTATAAATGCATGAAAGACACAATCTTGTCCACTGGCTCAACTGCTGTAGTTCACAACGACCACAGGATCCAGAAATCGACACGAACCGTCAATAGTCTGAATTCAGCTTTGGTTCAGAATATAAAAGCCCTCAAAACCAGAACATCATGTGTGTGGCAAAATATATTACGAGTCTCTGATGCCTGAAGAAAATTTATGCCTTACTTTCAAGCCTTTGAAGTTCCTACCGAACATCTGAGCAATGAATCAGTGCGGGTAAAACCGAGGAAGGTTTAAACACCACAGCAACAAGCAGCCTCAACGGGAAAGGCTTTAAAAACACAACCACAGAGATTAAAACATTACAGGATCATAAAAAGCAAGCATGATGCTAGTAGTGTGTTGCTGGTGGTTGCCTGGGCATCTCAATGCTGTTGTTAAAATGTTCAGAGAGGTGTTTAGCATGTTGCTATCAAGTTGCTAAGGGCTTCTGGATGGTTGCTAGGGCGTTTTGGGTAGTTGTGACCTGGTTTATAGGTGGTTATTTACCAGCTATAAAATAAAAAAAGACTACCTCAATGGCTCTTTGATATTCTGCTGTTTAAATATGCCTGAGCCCCTTTTCAGTGTAAAGCCTTGTTTATACCTGATATTAAGATATGTTATGATTGGATGACCAGTGGACGACGCTAAATACAAGTATAAGACACACTGATATATAAATGATTGGATTGGGTATAGAACGCTTAACGTAACAGCAAGAAGTGAAGCCAGCCCAGAGTTCGAGCAGCCATCTTGGTATTCCCAACCGGCAGAGGGCATCATTAATTTACATTCAAAATCACAATCTAAATTCACCTGGTTTACAGCGTATCATTCACACAAGATTGATGTTAAGGATATGTGTATGTAAAATAATTGTTACTTTTGATATTATTTGCAATGTTTATGTTTATTTATAGAAAACGTTAAGGTGAGTGTGTCTGTTGTAATGACACAGGTGTTAATAAAGTTTTATGACATTAAAGGGATAGTTCGGCCAAAAATGATATTAAACCCATGATTTACTCACCCCCAAGCTGTCCGAGTTGCATATGTCCATCGTTTTTTAGACAAACACATTTTCGGATATTTTAGAAAATGTTTTAGATCTTTCAGTTGATTAAATGTAATGTTACGGGGTCCACAACCTTCAAGTCCAAAAAAAAGTGAAAAAAAATTAAATCCAAATGGCTCCAGGATGATAAACAAAGGTCTTCTGAGGGTAATCCGCGCGGTGTTGTTGTAGAAATATTTATATTTAAAACTTTATTAACGTAAATAACTACCTTCCGGTAGCGCCGCCATCTTAAGGGCGATTTATAGTCGTGCGTAGGTCCTACGGCGTAGCAGCGACGGCGTAGGTTCCGCGTCGGCTTTCATTTATACTTTTGCGTCGCGTCAGGCTACGCAGAGCTACACACAGCCTACGGATAGTCTACGCCGTACCTACGGCGTAGGACCTACGCACGACTATAAATCACCCTTAAGACTCCTCTGTATTCAGGAGAGAGTATTAGCGTAGTGTACGCACTTTTCTTAGTGACGTATGACAAATTCGGAGGGCGGGGGCACAGAGCAACAGCAGAGTAACCTCCGAAGGCTGCTTAAGCTCTCATCCTGAATGCGGACGCGACTGAATGCGGAATATGAGTTTTAAACAGGGCCTAAGACTATTTATTTCTTTGCTTCTTTTATTGGATTTAGGTGAAGACATATTAATTAGTAAAGTAAAAGCACTCTCAAGATGTGCAGATAAAGAAAAAGTGTAAGTTAAGTTTGTTTAAACTTGTACGAACCCAAAGCATGAGCAATAGCAGTAGCGATGCCGGTCTTGGATGAAACCTTTATTTTAAAGCTTTAGTTCATTTGAAAGGCTTTGTGACACTTCAAAAAGGCAAAGTAAGAAGCCGAGGTGCATCCAGAAGGGAAGCCTTGAAAACATGAGATAATTAAGAGCGGATTAAAGCTCAAAGAGACAGAGCGAGCTCACAGCAGCTGGAATCACACGCATGCAAATGGGAACCTGATTTGAATATTCAAAGCCAGTGGGAAGGATTTTCTATGCTTGTGTTTGTATGTGTGTAAAGATGATCTCATACCATTTCAAAACAACATTCACTTCTCCCAAAATGATGAACTACTGTACATTACAGTAAAGCTATACTATACATTAAGTGTGAAGTGAATGATTTATATTCTGGATGTCTCCTATCACATTTAAAATTTTGCAGTCTGTTTTATTGGTTGAAACCATACCTTACCCCGATTCACAAAAGTAAACTTACAATAATAATTTAAAATCTGAGCTACTGTGTATGACGTCGCAGGTAATGTCAGTTTGATGTAATTTGACTTCCTCTCATTTAAAGATAACTCCTTACAGTAACCTACAATTTTACGTTTCATAGATGGCAATATAGTTGCAAAAATTATGGATTTCCGCTTTGAATAAAAACTTGAAATGAAAATTAACCCAGAATTTACTCACTCCTATGCCATCCTTTACTTTCTTTCTTTAGCCAAACATATGTACAGTTTTACGTTTGTTGAAGAAAACAATGCGTATTTTGTGTATAATGTGTTTAGCGATAGTTACATCACGTTTGATTGCACACACATCTACATCTATAACGGCAGCACACTGGCTCTGGTTGAACCAATGATCATCTTACGTACCAACGTAAAGGTTTTTATTCTAGATGTGTTGACAATAATACACAACATACTGCTCAGTAAACTAAATAAAATGCTTAAGCCTGGAGCATAGGTAAGGAATAATTGATGACTTGCCGTTGAATTATTCGAAAATAATGCACACCCAAGGTGGTAATGTGGCACGACGCAAAGCGGAGACATTGCTCTGGTGGTTATTTTAAGACAATTGACAAGTTTAGGTGTGCGTTTATCTAAAAATGATGCATACCTGTAGAACAATCAGAATAAAGCATTCAACAACCCCGTGGTATAATTACTTTTTTACATGAACGCATGCGTATGGTCAGACTAGAGATTGACATTTTTAAGTAATATAATATTAGAATATTTGAGCTCATAAGAAATAAATATTTGAATATTCATTTATTAAATGACATTAATTAAGTTTTTGAAGTTTTATCTAGGGCCGGGACTCGATTAAAAAAATTAATCTAATTAATTAGAGGCTTTGTAATTAATTAATCTAAATTAATCGCATTTTAATCTCATATAAATATTTGACCTGAGAACATTAAGAAGTATTTTTACATGGATTTTTATGAATAATGACTGAATACATAAGCTTAACAAAATATTGTTTATTTTTGTTCAACCAAGTCGTTGTACCCGGAGTCCCTGCTAGCTGCTGTATGTTTTGCATTGAGATGATACTTGAGGCTCGATGTGCTGCGGTGATATGTGAATTCCTTGTTGCATATCTTACACACAACCATGCTCTTATCGACGCTTACCAGTGATGCGCGGGTCAATGTATAAACAACCCGCCCGCAAATCGGACCGCAAAGAAAATATATACCCGACCCGCTTCCTGGCCCGCATTTCTTAAAGTAGTTTGTTTAATATTGCAGGGTTCGGGACTTCTCAGGTTTTGACTGTCTGTGTTCTGGTACCTATGTGCGCGGATGCCCCACCTCGCGTATAAAAACAACAAAACATAATATACTATATAGCCTATATTAAAATTAAAATATATAAAAATGTGCATAATATATTTTTTAAGTTGCACATCGTTTATAGGTTTCTTAAGTGAGATTCGGATGTGAAAAGCGCTGCATAATGTACGCGCCTTTAGTGTTACCATTGAAACTTAACTAAATTAAAAAAATAAGAGGTGATATATAGCTTTAGCCTACATAAATGCTTATTGCTTTAATGTTGCGAGTTCCTCTTCGACTTTTCTTGCTGTTATGTTTATAATAGTTCATTGTTCAGAGTTCATATTGATGATCTTATAGTCAATTTAAAAATGCTCTTACAAACTGACTCTATTCGTTTAACTTTTTTCCTTTACCTGCCGTCGCTGTTCTCTGTGCGTGTCCTCCGTCAAAGTAGCCTATTAAAATTAATATGAAGTTGATTTTTAAAAGTCTTAAGCACACCGCAAATCAAACGTGCTGCTACAGTATGCTCTAAATGCGCGTGTAAATTTAACTTCTGGGCACTGCCAGGCTGATTTTTTGAAAAGTAAGTGATATAGGCTACTCACTGCATGTTTTGGCATTCGGTAGCATATGCATCAATGAGATGCAAGGTGTTGCTTTTAATGTTCTTTTTAATTTATATTCACAAAACCTAACAACAAAACATTGTTTATAATTACGAGACAAATTATTTGAAACGAAATTCGTTTTAAAGTAGCAAACAAAACTTAAATTAAACTCGTAATAAACTAATTAAATTGAAACAAAACAACATTACAACAATATTTAAACCCAACAATACTCAAACATTAACATATAACAGACATTACGATACATGTTAAAATAATCTGTAGTTTGTTGGTAGATGTTTATTGGGCAAAACCTGCGTTGCAAACCTCCATTTACCAGAATAAATCATTTTTACTTTGAAATTGATGCGTTGTCACGTTAAAATCAGCTGTTCGTTTAGGTTCCGTCTACTTTTATTTACACTGCATCACAACCCCGGAGTTCTCGAACTAAAACAGGGTCTGCAGCATTTACGAATGACTCTATTAATAAGTGCGATTAAAATGCGTTAAAATGTTTAACGCGTTATTTTTTGTGTAATTAATTAATCTTAATTAACGCGTTAAAGTCCCGGCCCTAGTATTTTTCATTTTGGCACTAAATTTAGTGGCTAGTGTCAATGGCTTCTGTGCGTAAGATGCCATGCCACTTTATGTTAAAACTGCTACGCACAAAGCATAGTTTATTTGAGTCATACGCATACACAGACGTTTGGTGCATGCGATTGCGACTAATTGCAATTGTTCTCCTGGCATACATACTTCAATACGTGCATGCATGGCCTATGTGTACAAAGTACGCACAGTTACAAAAATCTGACGGTGAGCGTAATATTCTGATGACTAAATCTGCATCATGTACACTGTATGTACACAAAAATACTTACAAAAGAAAACAGAATGTATGAATTTTGCACTGTAAATTGTTGTGGATTAAAGCGTCTTCCGAAATGCAGTAATGTCTGTGTCAAAAACATTTTCAATCTATCACAGCTTCACCCTAAAACAGATAAAAAGCAAACACCAGCACAAAAGTTCAACAGCTGGACTAAACAGCCAGTGTGGGCTGGAGCATAACATCAGCACAGTAATATATCATTAAACCAGTCAGATCAGTCAGTAGTAGACATGTGGTTGTTCGACTTATGCAATGTCATTTATGTCTGTCACATTTGCTGGTAACTGAGCAGCTGATTATGGGAAGAATGGAGCCGGGTCCCATACTGTTGTCCTGGCATCCATGATATTAACTCATAAACCCTGAACGAGGTGCGGCTTTCACGGCTGTTTCAGACACACACAACATGTGTTCATGGCATGTGAGGGTCAAAGTCATTATCAATAATATTAATTTGCTGTGTTGTTAATTTAAGTAGGGTACAATCATGTGGTTTCTAAGATGTTTCTATGTGGTTGTTCGATAGTTGGTTACTCATCCAAGTGAGATTTGATGTATCTCTGTGTGCAAATTATGCTGTGTAAGTTAACTTTATTTTTTGGGTTAAAGGGACAGTAAGCAGGATATTCCCCATCTAGTGGTGAAATTGTGTTTTGCATTAAAACGAATAAAACAATAGCGTCTACTTATGCATGTGGCATGATTGGCATATGACATCTTACTACTTGATAATAGTGCTTTTCGATTGCTCTCGTGATACTATGATGTCATATGCCGATCAGTCTGCGCAGAGCTGCATAAACTTGAAAATGATTTCTATGATTTCTACCCCAGTAAAAGCAAAAAAAAAAAAACAAGGATAATGCGTATATGATCCCATTGACAGGAAATCCTAACACTTCTTTAAATTGCGAATTCTTCAGATTCAAGCGTTGTTGAAAGCATTTGTGATAATGTACGTACACATCTGAATAAAATATATAAACACTGTGCTAGTACTGTTTGGATATTTCAATGCAAACACCTTACATATTGTGTCTTTAAATGTTCTTTTAACATCCATCGAAGCGTGAGAAATAATAGTAATAGTGATGCTTGCCTTAGCAAACACTATAAATAAATCAAGTTGATCTCAAGTTGATAAATTTCAAGTATGAAAAATAATCGATTTTCTTGATAGCCACTATCAACAGTGGTGCTAATAAATACATCATCAGATCAGCAGAACAACATTTGCTTAAAGGAAATGAGGAAGCAAATGGGAAATTACACAAAGCAATGGCAACAAGGATTGATTCTGCATATACTGCATGTGAATGATTATAAAAACATAAGGCATTCAAGGTTTTTGTGCATGTGTATTTTAAATTACCGTGACTGTTATCCATTTTAATATTTAATAGACCAACTATTCTTCTCCTTTTTTAAAGATTTATTTTCAAGTAGGCTAACCAAACCGAGCTATTTCATTGTGAAAATGATCACCTTTAACATAATGTGCAAATGCTTGCCTGGTACAGTACTACTCAAAATGGTCAGTGTGCAAGTTCAAGTCCCACGTGGTCTTGTTAGTACTGGTTTGTGTGTCCAACAGCCACAATACATCAACTTAGACCACCTGAATTCAATAATAAACCTGTCATCACATCCCTTTCCCCGAAGAGCTGGATATTCGGAAGTTTGGCATCCTAATGAAGAAAGATCCTGAGCAGATGTATCCGGACCTCACATCCATGCAAACAGAGGGCTGTCATTAAACTGTACCTACTGTTGTACCGATCACCTCTCTGTATAATGTGATTATGGGAAGATTTAATCACTTTAAATGCATAACAAACTGTGTGATGTCCTGTTACTGGTTCACAGCAATCATCCAGTATAATAACACTCCTGTTATATAGTCTGTGTTTAACCCAAAGACTGTAAAAAAATACCCACGCAACAAAATTATACCTCAAGTAAAGAAAGCAAAGCTCAACACAAGCTGTTATGGCAGAACTTTAACATGACGTCAACACAATTCATCTGAAAGATCTGCAAACCTCACAATTTAGGTTAAATAAGTATAAACTAAGATTTTAATTTGCACCTTCACTATTACAGAAAAAGCACTGTGTAACAGATAACGTTAGTAATACCATGGTACTAAACTAACTTAACGTATATTCATGTGGTCTTTTAACACTGCGTGCAGTACGTTAAATGTGAATATTCCTAGCATAAACATTGTCAAATAAAAAAGTTTATATAAGAATAAATTATAAATGTATTACCTGTTTGCTATTGATGTCATGTTCTGTATGAGTTTAAAGGGAAGTCAGTCCTGGTTGTGTTGTATTTCATGCATCAGCGGTAAATTTATCCTTATCACCTCAGGTAAAGCCGGTAACAACAATCACTCAAGTTCGGTTGCAACGCAGCATAAAATCATTTAGCAATGACGAAATCGCGTCACTGTCGAAGATAAATCACAAAAATGTTGAGATTTTTACGGTGCCATCCAACTTTAGTGACTTTTCAGCGCAGTCTAGCGGACCGGACCAAATTTACAAACGGGAGTAGACCGCTTGTGAGGAAAGCGAGCGTCATACTATGGCGAAGGCTTGGTAGGGGCGGAGTCATGAATGCTTAATTAGGTTGCGTCACAGGACGAGCCTGCAAGTTTAGCAGGCGACGTCGGAACGCGTACATTAATATTCATAAGGAAATCCTTTAGCATAGTATAATACGTAAATTTCGTAAAGGAGAGGATTTAAACTGGCAAATGCAGCTTTAATTCTTGTCAGTGATTAACTGTGTTGAGCATACATTCCGTTTGAGAGTTTAATGTTTTTTTTCCAGATTGTAATTAAATATAATAGTCATATTTTTATAAATAAAGCACATCTGCTTTGATTTTGCAAATTTGTAGGTTAGATGACAGGCTGTCGTCGTTTCACTGCATGTGTTTTGAATCACTCATGACTCTCGTGTGGTTTTTAACTATGTCCTAATAGAAAGCTAATCTAGCTGGTGAAAATTGAGACTGTGCGTTCATTTGCAAAACAATTGGCATCAAACAGAGAATGTCTATTCACATGTAAAAGATTTCATCTACATGAAACAACAGTCTGATCCTGTACTGTCCTGGCCTCATAGTACAATACAACAAATTGCAATAAACAAACACAAATAGACTCATGTTTTTTAATTTACTGCATAATTTTTTTTTTTTAGAAATTGTGATTTCACAATATGCATTTACATCATGCACCATTTGTTAAACTGACCTTGTTACCTGATTGAGAAAACAGGCCAAAATTCCACACATCTGCTGTTTAAATGTTTCTTTAACTGTGATTTTAACTGGGTAGTGACGACCAACTACCTTCTCAGCAAACACAGAACATTCCCCTAACCTAAAGTTTTGGATATATTTTGGTTATTTTTTTGGGAACCAAATAATAACGTTCTAGGAACGTTCTTTTTAGATTTTTTTTCAACCATAAAATAACGTTCCCTTAACATTGCAGAGTGGTTATTTTTTAAATAACCTAAAAATAACTTACACATAACACTCTCTAATGGTTGTGTTTCTTTTGGAACGTTAGTTTTTGATTATCTTTTGGTTAATTTTTGGGAACCAAATAATAACGTACTAGGAACGTTCTTTTTAGGTTTAATTTTTTGCAACCATAAAATAGCGTTCCCTTAATGTTGCAAAGTGGTTATTTTTAAAATAACCTAAAAATAGCTTATCCAGAACACTCTCTAATGGTTGGGGGTTTTTTTGGTTATTTTTCGAAACCTTAGTTTTTGGTTAATTTTTGGTAACCAAATAATAACGTACTAGGAACGTTCTTTTTAGGTTTTATTTTTTGGAACCATAAAATAACGTTCTCATAACGTTGCAGGGGGGTTATTTTTAAAATAACCTAAAAATACTTTATACAGGATGTTCTCTATTTTTTTTTTTTTGGGGGGGAAGTTAAGGTAACGTTATGAGAACGTTAAACTAACCTAAAAATAACATTTTATTGTCGCAAAGAAAACTTTCCTGGCTAACCAAATACATACCTTTGAAAACAACGTTCTGGAAACCAAAAACTAACATTAGGGGAACGTTTTGGGAATCAAAAATTGTTAGCCAGGTTAACACATTTGAGATCCAGTAGGCCTGCTTTGAGTTTGATTGAGTCTTTATTAAAGTATTTTTTTCAAATAACACTTCACAAAGCATGAATGTCTATTCTGTCAGATTTATGGGGAGGATTTTGTGCTATTAATCAAACACATGGTTTGATCTTATCCAGCTATTTAATCACAGCTGACTTATCTTGGTCACATAATCAGATGTGAAATAAACCAGGATTACAGATTACTTGGGCTCTAATGGTCAAAATGAGTTTTAATATGGCGCTGCTGTACAAAGTCCCCCATCATCTGGGATGTTCATCACAATACTACAGTTTAATATGCAAGAGGATTTCAATGAAGGGAAGTTTAGCCTGAGATCAGAACATCTCCTGCCCTTCCTGGAATTCTTCACAGAACATTCACACAAACAGAGTCCCGGTGAAGGAGAGAGAGTTCGGGAAACCCTGCTGGGATCAGACCCCTCTGTTTCGTCATCAATCACTCAACAAGACAAAACAACAGTATCCTCCTAATGAAACTGACAATACTGCCACAGTGCCTGCGCTGTCATGGTTCCTGGTTTGAGTTTATCCCATTAAACATTACTCAATTCTCAAATTAACATTCCTATTTACAGTATTAGTTGTGCAAGTAGTGCTATATGCAGAGCACATCTGTCAGTATACTATATATGGTTCTGGAGTTGACTACATATGTTTTTCATTTTAAGAAGTGTGCAATGCTCCACTTTAATATTTTAAAACTCCAATGGGTTAAAGAAATGTTCAAGAAGAAACTTTTGAATGCTGACAATACATTTCATTTTTCATTGGCAAAACAATCAAAAGGTTTTAAAGGTATAGAAATATTACGTTATCATGACTCTGATGTTGTTGTATGTGGAATAATACGAATTAATGTCTTTGTATCAGTTTATTTTTTAAAGTGGTCCGCAAATGTGCGTTTCATATATGTAACACGTGACCTTTCGATGTGATTATGTAATACGTAAGGTTATTTTGGGAAAAATGAGGATCGCTAGATATGACGCATATCCCTCGGTGGGATCGTTTAGAACCGATTGAAGCTAAATTGAAACTAAAGTCCACTACATGGAGAAAAATCCTGAAATGTTTTCCTAAAAATATATATATATATATATATATTTGCAACTAAAGAAAGACATAAAGATCTTGGGTGATATGGGGGTAAATTATCGGGATTGTTTTTATGAAAGCGAAGTAATTCTTTAACTAATGCAATTCAATCAAAGTTGCATAATACATATCATAAAACAAGATTTTTTGAAAAAATAATATCAATGCATTAATAAAAATACAAACTTTTTATTTCTTATAAACCCTGTGAAAAGTCCGTAAACACAGACAGCACATCAAATCTGGTTTGAAATAGGAACTCTTGAAAAACTGGACCTCGGGTTACTTAAGATGTTTTCAAAGCATTTATAAATTAAAAAGGAGACAAGGTTCACTTGAGGAGAGCCCGAAGATCTGGCAAAGGAGAAATGAGCTATGGCAAAGCCAAAGTGAGATGTTTGGTTTGCCATCTGTTTAACAAAATCGTGACATAAACGCTCTTCCCCCACTCGCTTTTCCCACAGGTGTTTGCTGTTAAACACAAATGCTGCCCAGAACGAGTGACCCTGAACCAAACACATGTCCATTCACAACCCTAAACAAAAAACACATGGGCGGTTAATGAAAGATATCAAACCACAGATCTGCTACTTAATCTCCTGCTGTTCAGCGAAAGGCCACAAGCTATATAAAATATTCAGGTGTGTGTTTGCATTGGATAAAAATATTTATGTCTCCAAGCCTGAGAGTATTTAAAAGTTAATTCCTAAACCATGATTTAATCGACTAACTAACTAGGACTAAAACCATATCTAAAAACCAGAAGGTCATAGAGACTTAGAAATGAGTTCTTTTGGCACAAGCAACTAAATAATAAATAAATTCAAGACCCAAAATAACCTTGACTGCAAGCACCACTCACTTTTTTTAATGTAAAATGTAAATATTCATATAGTGGTTAACCAAATATTAAGAACAGATTATATGTATGAAGTTGTGTTTGAATGTTGTATTTATAGTTAATTTAAACAGACACACACATTTCTTTGATGTCTGGGTATAATAAGACACACACATGAGATTTACAGGGTCTAACACAATAGATCCACAGCAGCCAAGATACGCAGAAGAGATTTCAGGGCAGCAGCTGATTCTGACATATTTAATGCTGCTCTTGCCAGCTGGCTCGACCATCTCTCTCTTTACTCTCTCTGAAACCTCTCTGGGAGTAATCTGTTAAAAAAGCACACAGATATAAACTCTCAATGCTTGTCTACACTAATCCACCGCTGCATGAGGAGGAGGTGACAGATGCCGTATGTGGTCATACATGGGCGGAGATCACGTGGGGCACACGGGGGGCATGTACCCCACAGTTTTTAACTCGCTGTCACCATTCAGCCCATGTATTTTTGTTTGTTACTTATATTTGATTGACGTAACATTAACCCAATCACAAGTGAGCAAGCATTTTTCATGCACGTGCATCTGTTTGAGCTTCAAAAGAGTGAAATGGGAACTGTCAAGGGGATCGCACACCGGCCGCGAAGCTCAGCGTCGCGCAGCGCCGCGTCGCGACACGCCTAGCAGAACTCGGAGGTATTGTAAACCGGAAGTGCACATTAAATAGCGCGAGCTTCGTCAGATAGCGTCTACTTCAAAATGCAAAATATACGTTAGCAGCCAATGTTAATCCTTAATGATTTGGGGCAAATATGATGTTATTTAATGTTAAGCTATGTGAGTGGCGCTGTGTGGCGCGACAGGGATTTGAACAACTTCATGAGTCACAGCTGGGTGGCGCGGACAGGCGCCACCTGGCGGCGGCGGTGTGCGTACACTCATAGAAAACAATGTGTTCAGTTGATTTAGAACGGCGCGGCGCTGCGGGTGTGAAATCCCCTTCACTCGCCTGATCAGGTCAGTCATGACCTATTTCACATTGCCAATTTAAACATTTAAGCAGAAGAAGACACGAAACAGATTTACTCACATGCTGTTTGAAAATGTTGCGTGTATGCCCACTCGAAGCGTGTGCCTGGAAACACGCATCTTAAACTATGTTTATGTTGTATTGCGCTTAAACGTCAGGGTTTCCCACAGCACTTTGCAGTTCGGGCGGCCCGCCTAAGCAGGGAAACCCAACCGCCTTAACTAGGTCGTCCAAAAAAAATTATTTGCTGCACAAAAGGCTGCCAAGAGCGTGCACGCGTGCCACATGGCCGAAATGAGAGAAAGAGGTGGTCCGTCACTGTCTGGAGGATAACTAGCCCATTGATAAAGCATCTCGCAGAATAGTGCGGACCCGCTTCACACATCGCGTGCGTGAACGCGCACCACACGGCCGAAGGTCCGTCACTGTCTGGAGGGTAGCCAGTTGATAAAACGCGTGTCCGTGAGAACTGTAAGTACACTTACTTCAGATCTTCGTATACTTACTCTTAAAGTGAAGTTTCCTGTCTGTTTCTAATGTTAATCAAACAACAGACAAAGTAAAATCATTCATTTGTCTTGACTGATTCACATTTGTAACTGAAAAAAGGATTAATCAGTTATACAAGTATACAAACACAATCATGTATGCCGCCATTGCTGTTTTAGTTATACTCGCACATGCCTGAATTAATACATGGGCATGATGTCACCATTATCACAGATTTGCATTTATTTAAGTTTACACAGAGACAAGAAGGCGTAGTTAACAAAAACTTGCACTTTGAAACGTCTTTAAAAGTTTGCATTCGAGGACCAAAAATCGTCAAACCACAAAGCTTTCACGTTTACGGCAGAAATTGTTGTCGCACAATTTGTGGCGATGAAACAGTAGTAGTGATTGTCTTATTGTGACGTATATCCACGAAAAACGGCTTCTGGAATGAAATAATGTAGGGCTGGACTTGAAATCGTCCATCAGGAATTTATTGGATTGTTGGAAGTTGGGTCATGTTGCTATTTCCTCATTATGGCAATCTTTTCTAGGATCCGGCCCACATGCCAATCCCCATGACCTGAAGTAAAGGAAAATCATTTTGAGGACGGGAGGAAATTTGTGTTTTTGATTAAAGATTATGAAGGCACATGAATTTTTTTTTAATAATGAAGCTCACAGATAAGTCATTTGTAAAAAATACTACATTATTCCAAAATAATGTTTTTCATTTCAATTTCATTGTGACTTATGAAATGTCCCAATAGTGATTGCTAAAACGTGCAAAAAAAATTGTTGCCTTCCTTTGCCTACACAAACAGAGCAAAGAGTTTATGGATATTAAGATCACCAAAAACCAAAATGTAGGTCCCACTCTATGCATATAATGAAATGCATCTTAAAATAGAATCAAAAACTTTTAAAAGGGCAGAAAAACACTGCATTACTATTGTTATTGACGTCAAGTCATGCATCCATATGATGTCTGACTGTGTCTTGACACAAATTCATCTGTCACTTTGTAGAAACCTGATGAAAGGAAATAATTTGTCGCTTCGCACATTTTTTTCTTCGGATACTATGAAGTACACACCGGCAAGTACAAATGCCTCAAACTATATTAAATATAAACATGCAACACACAATGTTTTTTGTGCAAAAAAACTTCTGACTGCCAAGAGACATTTAGAAACATTTTGTTAATGTCATTGTGGTAGGGTGAGCGAAGACAGACACGATAATTGTGCCGTCAGGACTCACAGAGACGTTTATTTAAACATAAAATAAACATTTGAAAGATAGACCAAAGTGTCCATAGTGTCCAAATAAAGACATTCCCTATTTAAACAATTTAAAAACTTTTAAATTCTTATTTTTTTTAAACCTCTGTCAGGAGATTATAGCCGAGGCACAGACTACATTTCATCAAGAGTGTTTTGATTATTAGTTAATGCAGACTGCCATCGCTCTGATTTTCTCTGGTTCTCAGCGGTTACGAGCGCGATCCTGTCAGGAGTTGGCGTAGACTTGCGAGATCATCGCTTCAAACAGATGAATTCCTCTATTCGCTTTGCTTTGATTCTGGATGGGAGGGGCACGGGTTGCCAAGCAGAAAATCCAAACGCAGTGCTCCTCTCCTTACCGTCCCACCACCACCCGCTGAGGCAGAGCCGACTTATCCAGATCACATCTCTAGACTACATAACATAAACCAGCCAAAGCTACATGGCCAGGACAATGCTTCATCTAAATGGTTACAGGGAAGCATTTCAAACACGTTTACTTTTCAAGAGTCATAGATGGACGGTTTTAGTGATCAACAGAGATGATAGATTGCACAGGAGAGACTTTGAATAAATTGGATGGTCTGTTTTTAACTTGATGTTTGTTGTGGAGAGGTTTACAGCTGCAGCTCATGGGGGAAATGGGGGCTTTGATAACTTCTGAAAAACATCAGACTTTTGAACGTGTCAAGACCTGCTGGGCCTTATCATGACAAATGAATGAGGCTTTGACACGATGATTATATGAACAAACCAAAGCTATTAAAGTAAAAAGCGACTAGTGCAATTTTGGGATAAGTTTGCATTAGTTTTTTGTCTGAGCTTAAAAATAAAAAAAAGTTTAAATAAAAAATGTATTAAATAAGGAGCAGTTCTCTTGTGATTTTTTAAGCTGATCAATCTGGCCAAAATATGTTTTAAATATATGTGATTTTGTCAGAAAGTAAAGCTTAATTAAATATATTTAGTTTTAACTTTATATATCAACATATATTTTAAAATGTATTTCAGGGGCAACAAATACATTTTTTAATTTTCAACCCATATGGCAAAAAAATATTTTTTTTCTGGCCAAAAATATGAATATATATATAAATATATGTAATATATGTATAAAATATAAAATTATAAAGTATATAGCGCTATTTGCAGCTGAAAATATATTTATTTTAACCCTGTAATGTTTACAGGTTTGTAACATAATAAACAAAGTTTATGTGATGTGAATGTGGATGCTTTAAAAATATTTATTTTTTATATATATATTTCAAAATATACAAAAAATGGCCAAAAAATATATTGGTGAACAATAAATTTTTGTAAACAAATTTCTAAATAAATTAAATTTCAGCAAATTTTGGAGATTTTTTAAAATTATATTTAAATATATATATATTTGCCATAAGGAGAAGTATGCATAAGTAACATCTAGCACGCCGCTTTGTACACTGTGGGCTCACGTTACAATTTAATGGTTGTAAAAATATATTGTAATGCTTCATTTATGAACATGATGATTTATAAGTCCTGTTGGATGAATTTTAAAGTCTTTTTAAGGAAGTTGCATCACTGTGCCACTATATTTGCAATGCCTCCAGGTCATGCTAAACCTAGACCTGTCAAATTGTGCACATAAGCAAAATCCCTCCCCCAGAGGATGTCATTTTTTCGATTTCAATCAACAATGAAGGTGAAGATTACAAATCTCATTGTCCCACAATCTTCAGCATCATTAAGCTGTGTCTGTTGTTGTTATTTAGCTAAATCTAGCGGCAAAAATGACATATTGTGCCTTTATGTGAGTGAGGGGAAACACTACTAATGTAAAACAACATCCTTTCCCTTTAAATAACATCTCGTTTTTACCTTTTGTGAACTAGTGCACCATTTTTAGGTCACTTGCTATGTTTAGTTCTGCAGGTTCTTTTGGAACGAGTCCAAAGCACAAGATGGGACAGATTTCAATAATGAGGTGTAAAAACTGTGAAGGAATCTCTTGGCTGCCAGGATCAGACAGGTTACAGTAAGAAAACGCCTGAAATATAATAAAAGTCAGGATGGTGTGATGCAGTGCAGCAAATAGCTCAAAGTTAGTCATATAAAAATAGGCTACATGAGAAACAAGCAAATCCTAAATACTGCAGTTATAAGATATTTCTTTTAGAGATCTGGAGTTATTATATCATGCTTTTGTAAAAGGATTAATAGGCATTTAAAAAAAAAACTTTAATGGTACCAAATACCAAGTACCACAGAGATTATGTATTTTTGTAGTCCAATTGGTTAGCAGGACACTGATTCCCTCGGCCAAAAGCCAATTCAATTTCTCATAGACTTTTGGATCAAAAGTTTATGACACACACTTTTTGGCCAACTAGATACTCTTTGAAGATGAACACAACTTTTATGCATTTTGAAGTCTAAATGTGTTTAATACACTGCAAAAAATAATTATCAAGAAAAAAAATTCTTAGCATTTTTGTCTTATTTTCAGTAAAAATATCTAAAAATTGAGCAAGAAGACCCAAGAAAATTAGTCTAGTTTTTAGACCAAAATACAAAATTTAAGTGATTTTGTGCATAAAACAAGCAAAAAAATCTGTCAATGGGGTAAGCTCATTTTTATTAACATTTTCTTGAATTTAGTGTTTAATCAAATCACTTAAATTTCATATTTTTTGGTCTTAAAACTAGACTTATTTTCTTGGTTCGTTTTTCTCATGAAGATAAAGCATCTTAATTTAAGAATTTGTAGATATTTTTACTGAAAACAAGACAAACATACTAAGAAAATATTTTCTTGAAAACAATTTTTTGCAGTGTAGATATGAAAAGCTAACCTTAGGCTACAAGTGAACTCTCGAAATCAACGTCATCACCACCAAGCTTTCAACATCTCTTACAAACTTTTTAAACGCATTTAAAAACACATTCCCTGATAAGGAAATACTCTGTGAATGAATCCTTGTTGGGAATTGTGCCCACACTGCAAAAAAATTATTTTCAAGAAAAAAAGCATCTTAATTTAAGAATTTTTTAGATATTTTTACTGAAAACAAGACAAAATACTAAGATTTGTTTTCTTGAAAATCATTTTTTTGCAGTGCACACTGGAAAATTGACTTTCTTACTTAGATTTTTGTCTTGTTTTCAGTACAAATATCTAAACATTCTTAAATCAAGATGCATTTTCGTTTTGAACAAAATGATCTAGGAAAATCAGTGTAGTTTTTACACAAAAAATAAAAATTTTAAGTGAATTTGTGCTTAAAACAATCATAAAAATATGCCAATGGGGTAAGAAAGAAAATCTTCAAATAAAAAAACTTAATTTAAGAAAAATTCTATAATGTCTTACTCCACTGGAAGATTATTTGCTTGTTTTAAGCACAAATTCACTTAAATTTGATATTTTTGGTCTAAAAACTCAAGAGGTCATACTGCTCATCAAGAAAATGCATCTTGATGTAAGAATTTTAAGATATTTGTACTGAAAACAAGACAAAAATACTAAGTAAGAAAGTCATTATTTGCAGTGCATGTTGCATTGTTTTTGAGATCTTCATGCACGATGACGTTTACACTCCCCGACAACGCCCGTAGTCCCATGTAGCAACTTGTTAGCTCTTTTAAAGACACTAAGCTTTAAAAAATCATTACGGGTGTGTTTTATGTTAGAACTAAACGTGAAAATATATTGGGCTAATGTTTACCCAAGAATTTATTGACTTAAAAACCACAGACTTCGGGACGATGAAACAGTAAGTGTTAAAATGCCAATTAGTTTCTTTTGTTTACAAAAATACATCCTGCAGCACTCGATGAGCCCCAGGGATTTGGGGTTAAACTATGTTTGAAGTGCATGTGCGCCATCTGTGGCAGGGAGAGGCATTACAACAACCTGACTGCAGCACAGAAAAGTATAAACCATCTTCACTGCAAAAAATGATTTTCAAGAAAAAAAATCTTAGTATTTTTGTCTTGTTTTCAGTAAAAAATACCAAAAAATTCTTAAATTAAGATGCTTTTTCTTAATGAGCAAAACAACCCAAGAAATAAGTCTAGTTTTTAGACCAAACATATCAAGTTTAAGTGATTTTGTGCATAAAACATCTGCCAATGGGGTAAGCAAAAAATCTTGAACATTTTTCTTAAACACTAAATTCAGGAAAAACTCAAGAAAAATTTGGAAGATTTTTTTTGCTTGTTTTATGCACAAAATCACTTAAATTTGATGTTTTTGGTCTAAAAACTAGACTTATTTTCTTGGGTCGTTTTGCTCATCAAGAAAAAGCATCTTAATTAAGAATTTTTAGATATTTTTACTGACAACAAGACAAAAATACTATAATAATTTTTTGCAGTGCTAAAATCAAAACAAAAAGATGTTTTAAAAAAAGATCGCTTCCTATTTTTTTATACTAATCCATGCAGCGACTATAAATGCAGCAACCTACTGCAGAGAAATACTGCCAGCAAACATTTAATCCTGTTTATATACAAATGCTCCAATGTTTTCCACCTACAAAGATAACAAAACATCTGAACGAGAGCTCTTCTAACCGAGGAAACATTTGCTTTGAGAAAAACGTTGGAGCTCAAGGTCAGGTCCCACTCCAGAACCTTAAAACCCCATTCAACATCTGCAAAAGCGGTTTATCAAGGACAGTATTGTGTAAGACTACATCTCTGTGTCTCTCTTTGTATTTGCGAGACGTTTCCTGTATTTTTCTTACTTTGTTTTATGGTTTTCAATTTACTGAAGAGCTTTATAACCGTCCTCATTCTTTCTCTACTAGGCTGCCTATCCTTGACACTGCACCGCAATGCTTTTGTACGGTTTTCTTGCCCTGCTACAGTCACACCCATCACACAGACCCAGCTTTCTTATTGGTTAACTGCCGAGCCAACAGCAAGTGAAGTAACATCTTTAAAATGTGCATGCTGGAGTAGGTTTTCAATGCCCTGTAGCCAGTTTCTCTCTCTCTCGATCGCTGTCTGTCTCTTTAGGTGTTGGCTTTATAATATGACCTACATTTTTCTGCTCGAGTGAAGCTCAGAGATCCGTCACGGTTCGACACAGCACCACGATACTCGACGAGAGAGAAACACATTGAGCAGAGAGAGATGGAGGACGGAAGAGAGTCGAGCCAACCGCTGCATGGCAACAACGCAAAAAATCCCTTACTAAAAATAGTGGCATATCGCAGACCGGCAGAGCTGACTGCGCAGCCAATAACCTTTCACCCCTGGGGTGTCTGCGTGAGAGGGGGCGTCATCATTGAGTTTGAGCATCCAGATGTATGCAGTGATATTTGGGGTCAATTTCACGTTTACTATAGCAACGGGGGAGCCATAATGAACTTGCATTGTCTGTCTCATCCAACATTAAAGCTGCGTGTGTGCTCGGAAAGTTTAAGACCTTTGAGACTTCGGACAGGTCACTTTAAATTCCCCTGAGGCCTTCGTAGCCATCGGTCACACTTCATGCCTGCTGCTTTCCAAATTGTCTTCTCGATTTGCCTCACGCAGTTGATTTCTTTGAACAGTGACGCTCTTTCTGTCCCGTGAGGCTTTTGGGAGAGCTGTAGGAATCGGTTTGTTTCCAACACAACCATCCGTCAGACTCGATTTCATTGTGCTGTGTTTTATTTTAAGCTAAAGTGTGTTCCAATCCTGATTTAATAAAGGAGAGGTCTATAAGACATTTGTAAGTTGATTTCCCCCAAAAGTGTTAAATCTGTGGCAATTTTCAAGCATTGCTATGTATACATTCATTGGTTTTGATGACCAATGGCAGACAAGAAAAGGGATGAGTTTTTGGAACTGTTTAACAAAAAGTTAAGAGAGATGATGACATATGGTATTCCTTTACGATAATAAGGGATAATAATTTGTTAAAGGGGACATATCGTGAAAATCTGACTTTTTCCATGTTTAAGTGCTATAATTGGGTCCCAGTGCTTCTATCAACCTAGAAAATGTGAAAAAGATCAACTTAGTTTTGGTAAACCATTCTCTGCAAGCATGTGAAAAAATAGATCATTGAAATTTGGCTCAACGCGGACAAAACCCGCCAGCTGCTGGCATTTTTTAATAGTGTGGGGCTTCCATTGGAAATGATTGAAAACATACGCTGGCCGTCAGCGTAAACGCAAACCATTTAAATGCGGGTAAAAAAGCCAGGCAGACACTGACTGTGACCACTTGCCAGCATTTTTCTGCTAAGCGCTTTAGTTGCTATAATACTTCTGCTTTGTTTATCCGTCTTTGAACGATGCACCGGTTGGTTGTTGTGGTATTTGTCCCCCCGCTCCTCCACTGTGATTGGACGGCTGAGTTAAAAGTTACATTGACGAGCTGAGCGTTTCACGCAAAGTTGAAAATCTTTCAACTGTGGGTGCTTAGCGCTGAACGCAGAAAAAATTGCGAGTGCCTGCTCTCAACGCGGACAAAACCCGCCAGCTGCTGGCATTTTTTTAAAGCGTGGGGCTTCCATTGGAAACTATTGAAAACATTTGCCGGCCGTTATCCATCGTTGAACAACAATGTGCCGGTTGGTTGTTGTGATATTTGTCCCAAACCCTCCTCCACTGTGATTGGACGGCAGAGTGAAAAGTTACATTGACATTTTTCAACTCTGGGTGCTCAGCGCTAAACGCAGAAAAAATGGCGAGTGCCAGCTCTCAATGCGGACAAAAACCGCCATTTGCTGGCATTTTTGAAAACGCGGGGCTTACATTGGAAACAATTGAAAACAATATAGCTGCAAGCAGCGATACCGGGGTCAAGCCAAACATGGCAAAAAATGATTCATACGTGATGACTGTCATGATTTAACATCTAAGTTTCCATTAGTTTTATGAAAAAAAGCAATTTTTTTGTATCTTGAGACCACTAGATCAGGGGCGGATTTAGTGATTTGGGGGCTCAAGGCGAACCATGTGTCGGGGCCCTAACTTTGCACCCTTTATGCACCCTTTACTGTATTTTTCTCTTTTTCATCGCTATCTCTTTTTTCCTCTGAGTTACATAAGTTTCAGCCCCCAATGAGGTTGAGATTAATACTGTTTGATAATATGATTGGATTTTATACTAACCGCAGTACTACATAGTAAAAAAGACGTGTATAACAATTATGTACTTTTTATTTTACTTTGTGTACTTAATTTCTTTAATACATTTTCATTTAATGCCACATTACATACAAAATATATTTTAAATTAAAATACTTTGTATTCAAATGAACATAATATGATGAGAAGAAACATAATATGGTTTTAAAATAATGCAATCATAGGTGTTAAGAACTCGAAATAAGATAAACAAGGGGTGAAATTTGACTTTCTATATGGATGGTAAAGTGTCATGTATTGCTTCTGCATTACATTAGGTAAACAGTTTTTATATTATTGAACTATACAGATGTCATCTATGTACACATCTTGTACTTTGATGTTCGCTAGTGATATGCAGGGCAAAGCCGAAGCATGCTCCCGTTTTCATATGAGATTTAAATGAGACTAAAGCGATCACGAATTCGTGTGCAGATTGGGGATGAATTACAATCTTTAGTGGTGCTTGGCAGACATTTCGGCGGACTAAAGCTTACTGTACCTGAGATTACACGCTAATATTATATAAACTGTAGATCCTGTGTTATTTGCGGAGCATACTTACCGGCAGACTATCAGTGTCCGTGGCCGAGAGAGAGCTGTGTCTGACGGAAAAGAGGTTGCTGAAAGCAGCACAGACCGTGGCAGTGTTTGTGTGGAGAAAAGCGGAGACTTTTGCAACATTTTTGTGTGAATCATCTTTTCTGCTCCATTGGTGTAGCTACGTTTCACTCTTAGTTTATTTCCTTGCAGCTTCGCTCTTTAATGTATCAAACTCACTCGCTGCTGCCTGCAGCTCTGCTCGCTTTGTTGATTTGAGCTACGCGCCGATATATCCGGTAGTGCATGGAATGATCCACTCTAAACTATAATGGGGGGCGCATTCATGCAGATGTAATAATAACGTTCAAACCTTTTATGGGAATATACTGAAAAACACAAAAGATGTTTAAATAGAATTCGTAATTAAACAAAATTATGATAGTTTTCTGGGAATCTTGATGATAAGCAGGGGCAAAAAGTGGCAGCTAACCAAGTACACCCCTGCATTTTGGGGCCCCTTGGTAAGGCGGGGCCCAAGGCAACTGCCGACCTTTGCCTAATGGTAAGTCCGCCCCTGCACTAGATGGCACTGTGCTGAAAGAATAGATGGTGACTCAGGTCATGACTGTGATGACACATACCAAATTTAGTGTAAATACAATAAAGCGATAAGGAGATATAGCCTTAAATGACTTGACCACTAGGGGGCACTGACCAAAATATGTATTGTGACTCAGGTCTTGATTGTGATGACACCCACCAAATTTGGTGTGAATACAATAAAGAGATGCAGAGATATAGCCTTAAATGACTTGACCACTAGGGGGCACTGACCAAAAAATAAATTGTGACTCAGGTCTTGATTGTGATGACACCCACCAAATTTGGTGTTAATACGATAAAGAGATGCAGAGATATAGCTTCAAATCTCTTGACCACTAGGGGGCGCCGGGAAGTTTACAAGTCCTCCCAGAACATGTTGCTGATGAACCATACCAAGTTTCATAACAATACGCAATTGCGTTTCTGAAATACTTGAACTTAAAGAAAAATTCAAAATGGCCGACACACAAAATGGCCGACCAAAAAACATTTGGTATCGTTTGACTCGCCATGCCTCACGAAATCTAACAAGACCAGTCTCATAATTTTACATTCAAATTTGCAGTAGTTATAAGCAAAAATAGACATTTTTTATATCTCGTGACCAGCAGGAGGCAGTGTGACGAAATGGTGCATGCACCCTCAGGTCATCACTGTTATGACATATACCAAGTCTCATATTAATACGCAAAAGTTTTGCGAAGATACAGGCTCAAACACATTTTGGCGTGCTCGCCCTCGCATTCTTTGATGCGTTATACGAGAACGGATAAGTCTAACGAAAATCTTTTGATAACTTTTTGTCTAGAGTGTCTCTAGATGATGCATACCAAAAATCAAGCCAATCACACAAGCGCTCTAGGAGGAGTTCGAAAAAGTAGGTGTTCAATATAATTCAAAATGGCCGACAGGAAGTAGGTTTGACTCAGACATATTTGGTACAGTCGGACTCAGCATGAGCCAAGGAATCAATAGAGTGAAGTCTTATGTCATAGTGGCAATTTAATCAAATGACATAAGAATTTTAAAAAAATTTTTTACATATCCTGACCACTAGGTGGCGCCGTCTTTAAGATTTATAGGTGCGCTCAGAACATGTCACTGATGAACCATGCCAAATTTTGTAGCGATACGCCATTCTGTTTGTGAAATACTGAACTTAATGAGAAAATTCAAAATGGCCGACACCCAAAATGGCCGACCGAAAACCGTTTGGTATCGTTTGACTCGGCATGCCTCAAGGAATCTAACAAGACCACCTTCATGATTTTAGACACAAGTTTGAAGTAGTTATAAGCGAAAATAGGCATTTTTCGAATCTCGTGACCACTAGGTGGCGCTGTGACGAAACGTTGCAGGCACCCTCAGGTCATGACTGTAATGACATATACCAAGTTTCGTGTCGATACACATAAGTTTTGCGAAGATACGGCCTCACATCTGTTTTGGCGTGCTCGCCGCCGTACATGTTGTCACGGTATACGAGAACGCATTGGTCTATCAAAAAGCTTTTGATAACTTTTTGTCATGGGTGTCTCTAGATGCTATATACCAAAGGACATGCAAATCGGACAAACGCTCTAAGAGGAGTTCGAAAAAGTAGGTTTTACGGGAAATTCAAAATGGCGGAAAGATGTGCATGACAGAATTGACATCAATGTGTGCAATTGAATCATCATGAGCAAAGGATTCAGAGGAAACAAGAATTTAGTGTCTATGACTCACGGGTCAGAAGTTATGAGCATGAACATAAGTGGATTTTTGGACTGTTGGTGGCGCTAGAGGGTTTGAGTCAGACACACCAATGTTGCTATAGTAACTTCTTAGACTGTCCTCTACATGTGTGCCAAAATTCACAACTTTCCTACGTACGGTTCTATGGGCTGCCATTGACTTCAATGGCGGAAGAGGAAGAATAATAATAATAATAAGAAAACTAACAATAACAATAGGTGTCTACGCCACTTCGTGGCTTGACCCCTAATTAGCCGGCCTTCAGCCTACACCCAAACCATTTAAACACAAGTAAAAAAGCCAGCCGGATGCTTTAGTTGCCATCAAACTTGTGCAAAGTTGAACATTTTTCAGCTCTGGGTGCTCAGTGCTGAGCGTGGAAAAAATGAAATGCACAGCGCTTCCATTGAAAACAATTAAAAACATACACAGTGTAAACACCTTGGTGTGCACGCCCCCTTATACGACAACTGTACAAACATGAGGACGACTTCAATGTAAGGAAACCTTCGGTGTGTGGAGATAAAAACAGCTCATTCTAATGTAATAAAAACAATTCAGTTCATTATGTAAGATCTTTGTACACCGTTGATATTATGTATATTATATTGCATTTCTCTAAAGAGATCATTCTTATAGTTACACAATGCACATTTCAAACTTAAAGTTTAACTAATCGTGCATTGTAGAGTCACTTATACAGCAAGCTTTTACCTTTCAGGAGTTTTTGCTCCCTGGGAACTTTGGGAAAAGCCATTGAAAGCCACTAATCTTCTAAACTCACACACATCCATCAACTTCATCCCCTAAAACAACATTTAGACAATATGGATGGCATCAGACTAAAAATCATCATTTTCTTTTCTTTTGCCTGTAGTATTTCACACCAGGACACAAAAATGTTCAAAACTTATTGGAGTTTCTCTCCTCAAATTCTGCCTTTAATTTTCATAAGTTATAATGTTTTGTGTTTTATCTAAGATGTCTTTCCTATTACTTAAAAGTAAAATGAGAGAAAACATTTGAGTTTATATCGAGATCTCTGACCTTTATTCAGTGTGTGTAATATCTGTTTTGATGCTCATCTAAGGTCTTTCTGGAGAGAAATAAGCAGTGGAAGGGTTTATATTTTCCCTAAGACAAATAATTGAGTAAAAACACTCATTTTTCTTTAATATTGGTTTACCGAGGACCTGACCTACAAAGGAAATAAATAATGTTGCCACTTACTATCCAATAGGATTAAATACACTGCAAAAAAAACCAAGCGGGTCAATGCAATATATTTAACACACCAACCTCATTAAAATTTCATATCATGCAGCATTGATATTCATGTACGTTTTTTATAGCGTTTAAGATGAATGTTTCCATAAATCCTTTTACTTCAAGTGGTGTCAAGGGCTTAATACTGGTGGTTTACAAGATTGAAGTCAATATTGTGCTTCAGTCTTTGCCAACATGAATACACAGATGTTTTAAAACACATAAGCTTCTGTTAATATTACTCCACATAGAGATGATATATATTTTAATGTGAACAAAAACAAGCCAGTGAAAGGAGGGATATACAGTTTGCAAACTTGATCGCAAGATTTACAAAAAAAAAATTTTTTGTTAATTTTGGCTGAATGATCAACATTAAGCTATCAGTACAACCGAGATACACTGTATCTATTTCTTCTAGTTGTTTTATTCATTTTTTTTTTCAATATCTCTATATTTTCTTGTTACAACAGCATCAAATCCTCATTATGGGTAAAAAACAGAATCTCATCCATCGGATAATCTACTTTACGTATGAGGTTTTCTGGATCGGCATGACCTGTTTTCATTCTGTCTGATTCCCTCGAGCTGCTTCAGATTACCATACAGTACCTCCCTCTCGTATGCATGCACGCAGAAGACCAAAGGTGCATTTATTTCACTTCAGAAGGTATGACAAATATTTATGTTAACCCGCATGGGGTTTAGGTGATCTTTTTCTTTCAGATTGCTCGTAAGCCCTCATATTTCAATAACAACAGCGCAGCAGAAATTCCAAGGCGCTCTCATGCAACCCAACCCTTCAGGACATAAGCATCCTTCTGACATGAGAGTGATTACAGACTCATTAAACCCAGCCGAGAGCGAGAGATGGAGACAGGGTGTTGACCCAGCTTTGCCACTGACACCCTGGCACGACGCACAACGCTGACAGCCACTAACGTAGAGATGCCGTAAACCCTACTCCTTATCACGACACCGATGGAGGGTAAATGTTACGGATCTCTCATGGCTCCGCTCTGGCTGTGTGCTTTATTTAAAGTCCTTGTGCACGTACTCTTGTCGTTTGACCCCTGGGGATTTTGAAAAGCACACGGCACGGTTTCCAAGTGCTAAGGTACGCAGGTTCGCTCTGGAAAACCGAAGCAGTCGTTCATCATGCACAAAGCAGCTTTCCTGTTTCTGATAGGATAGCACATCCTGACCCGTGTGTTGGGTGAGAATGGGATGAGATGGGGATAGAGGCGACTTTGATTTAGACTCTTTAAAATATTCACCACACTGGATGTCTATTTAGACTTTCTGAAGCTCAAGATCAGCTTCCTTATATCCAATGCACAAACTGTTTCTGGTTGTCGATGTTTCTACTTTTTAACTTCTACAGACAAACAGTCTTAGCTTTAGACGACACACCCACGAGCGTCTATTCCATACCATAGTACAAATATATGCCATAGTGTTGTGGTATTCTGTTCTAAAAACGGTCTGTTCTTGTCTTTCTCCTAATATTTCATAGAGCTACATACACTCACCTAAAGGATTATTAGGAACAGCGGTACAATTTCTCATTAATGCAATTATTTAATCAACCAATCACATGACATTTGCTTTAATGCATTTAGGGGTGTGGTCCTGGTCAAGACAATCTCCTGAACTCCAAACTGAATGTCAGAATGGGAAAGAAAGGTGATTTAAGCAATTTTGAGCGTGGCATGGTTGTTGGTGCCAGACGGGCCGGTCTGAGTATTTCACAATCTGCTCAGTTACTGGGATTTTCAAGCACAACCATTTCTAGGGTTTACAAAGAATGGTGTGAAAAGGAAAAAACATCCAGTATGCAGCAGTCCTGTGGGCGAAAATGCCTTGTTGATGCTAGAGGTCAGAGGAGAATGGGCCGACTGATTCAAGCTGATAGAAGAGCAACTTTGACTGAAATAACCACAGAGGTATGCAGCAAAGCATTTGTGAAGCCACAACACGCACAACCTTGAGGCGGATGGGCTACAACAACAGAAGACCCCACAGGGTACCACTCATCTCCACTACAAATAGGAAAAAGAGGCTACAATTTGCACAAGCTCTCCAAAATTGGACCGTTGAAGACATTTAAGCAAAAATCTTGAAATTTTTTCTTAAACACTAAATTCAAGAAAAATTTGCTTACCCCATTGGCAGATTTTTTTTGCTTGTTTTATGCACAAAATCACTTTTGATATTTTTTGGTCTAAAAACTAGACTTATTTTCTTGGGTCATTTTGCTTATCAAGAAAATGCATCTTTATTTAAGAATTTTTAGATATTTTTACTGAAAACAAGACAAAAATACTAAGATTTTTTTTTTTTGAAAATCATTTTTTGCAGTGTATTAAAGTCTAAAATATTATTTTATGCCAATTACATACCCAAAAAAATCCTATTAAATATACACAAACCATATTTCAACTAAAAATACACAAGCAACACCTGAACAACTGGCATGTCTCACTTGCACATCTAAAAATAAAGGTGCTAGAAAGCGTGCGTTGCATCGATGGCAAAGAGGAATCATTTTTGGGTCCCTAAAGAGCTGAATGATTTCTTTCTTACCCTAACAAAAAAGAGGAAAAAACAAAAAACCTTTTACGAAGCTTTGTTTTACACGTCTTTGGCCTATATTATAAGTTTGCCAGCTACACACAAACTCTCTCATGAGTCCAGAAGAGGCAGATCAGTGCCAAGCGCTCCTGTATGATATAGGTTAGCAGAATTATATTCAGAAAGACCTTTTCACCCCTACTGCGGCATAACCCAGTTTACACACACAAAACTGCTCTTACTCTCCTGTTTAATGTAATCCTGTGATCTGTAAAGAGGATAATGGGCCAAGACTCCTTCAGCTTAACTACCCAAGGAGTCATAATACATAGATGTTTAGTGATATTATTGCATTTACATCACAACGTTGTAGAGAAGAAAATCACTTCAAATATTTATATTATAGTCGCGCAGAGACTTTTTCAAGGGTGTTCACTGTCCCAAAAAGTCTGTCTTATTATATAATAAGATAAATATTTCAAGTTCAGGTTGCATGTGTCCATTTAAGATAAGCAAATAAGAGGTTTAGTTGCCAAATGAGACCTCAACTATACAGAAAATGAGACTGATTCCAGTATCTGTCCCAAGGGTTCATATACTGCAGCACATATATAGATATGTAGTCTAAATCATGCTGGGTTATTTTTAAACATGCATTGGGTCGGAAACACAGTTGTTGGGTCATTTTAATTGAGAAAATTTGACCAAAAAATGGGTTAAAACAACCAAGCGTAGGTTAAATTACATCACAATGGGTTGGGTTCATTCCAGCGAGTTGAAAATAACAGTATATAATATATTATTGGTATATAAAGTACATATATTAAGGTAAATATAAAGGTTTTTGAAAGTTTAGGTTTGTTTTAAATCAAATTCTGCATTCGAGCTGCTAACCCTACTAAAAAACCCAGCTTGTGAGCTAGTTTTAGCTGGTCTCCCGGCTGGTTTTGCTGGTGTAGCAAGCTGGTCTAGTTGTGTTTTGGTCACTCTTTAAGCTGGTCTAGCTGGCCTTAGCTTTGGCAGGCTGGGAGGACCAGCTCAAACCAGCTACTGGCACCTTAAAAAAAACTTATGCTGGTCTTAGCTGGATGTTTCAGTAGGGAAAACAGGATAAAGTCTTTGGAAATATGAAATAGATGCCAGAAAGTCTTTTTCAATTTACTATGCAAATTTTGCAAATTGCAATAGGTTTGTTTGTGACTCTGTGCCAAAGTAAAAAAACTGAGATACTTTCAAATATAACATTAAATTGCAATATATTATATAGCACAGTTTAAAGTGATAGTTCACTCTAAAATATTATGTCTTCATTTTCTTACTTGTACATAATGTTTTTACAAATCTCTATTCATTTCTTTGTTATTATGAACACAAAGGAAGATATTTTGAGGAATGTTTGTCACCAAACCGATCATAAGCCCCATTCACTTCCATAGTAGGAAAAACAAATACTATGGAAGTGAATGGGGCTTATGATCGATTTACAAACATTCCTTAAAATATCTTCCTGCTTGTTCTTAATAACAAAAAGATTTATACAGGTTTGTAACAACATGAGAGTGAGTAAATGATGACAGAATTTTCCTTTTTGGGTGAACTATCCCTTTAATATAGTATAATGCAATTTAAGTGTAAAGTTTACAAAATAAAAAAAACATACAGCACACCTTGGCTTTTAATGAAAAAAGTTTAAATGAAGTTATTCAATATTTATGTTTAAAGGATTAGAGCAAATATCTCCCTTAAATATTTGAGAAAATCAGTAATAAACATTAAGGGTAAGAAGTGCGCCTGACTCGTGAACACGCCCAATTCTTCATACAGAAATGCGCACAGGAGCTCCACATCTCCAAACTGCCCATACAGCATCTTAACAACAGATACAAAAACAAATAACCTCAAATTTACCACAGAAATACAAGAAAACCAATGCATTAAAGTGTGAATTTATGACCCCGTTATTCACAATCTGATCATGCGCTTCCATCTGGGGCGAGACACTTGTATCTTCATGTCAAAATGATCATCAAGATTTTTAAATTGTTATATAAAAAACTCACAGCATCCCCAACAAGACTTTAAATGAAATATAGAAGAAACACACACAACTGAAAAACTGCCATTTAAGCGTAAACGCACCCGAAAGAAATGTTTCAGAAAGCAGCAATGCGCGGGCACGCGAACATATCAGCACATATGTTTATAAATACTGCACACAGCACGTGCAAATAATAACACGTTAATCATATCGACTGTGTTTGTTTCTGCTGCTGACCATGTGCTGCATGCAAAACATCATCTCACAACCAAATATCACAACATGTGCTGCCCCATTTCAAGTGAAGATAAATACCTGCTCATCCGTGCACGTGAGGTCCTCTGCATCATTTCAGGAGCGTCTTTAGTCCTGCACTGAGATGAGTGAGTGTCTTCTGCTTATTGATTCAAGATCATCCTCCTCCTCCTCTTCTTCTTCAACACAGCCCCAGTGTTTACACACAAAGCCAAGCGTGCTCCATCTGCAGGGGCTGTATGTTTTATCCTGCCATGATCTACACACGGGGACCAAACCAATCACATTTCATCCACATTTAGTATCTGGTGTCTGCTTTAACCCCTTCACTGCCGCAGCACAACGCAATGGATGTTTACATCAAATGAAATATAAAAATGTATAGCAGAGCAAGCGTTTATTATACAGACGGTTTTATTTGAGGTACACGTGTTGTCGCGGTTGCGCGTCTGGACGGAACTTAACTTCCGGTCTCTGTTTGTTTAGGCTAATAGTCTGACTAGCTGATAAAATGAACTCTGGAACAAATATCTCGTTGAAAATAACAAATATTTTGGTTTCTTACGGACGGTGATCATTGATATATGCGATCTGAAGGGAGGTTTGGCAGCTGATCTGTAGTTCAGCAGTAACAACATAAAGAGCTTTTGTGGAACAAACGTAACTTCCGGTAAACTCCGATAAGAATAAATCTTTTCACAGTAGTTTATTTCTTATACAAGCAAAATAAACAAGTGAATGACCTTAGTAACATAGTTAAATCGTATCAAAAACTACACTAAGCTAACGTTACGGTGTAAAATATCTGCTAAATAAAAGTTTATTATATTATTGTTCCTATATAAATGCTGTTCTTGATTATATTGTTGAAATTTGTTTACCTCGTGTGTGTTCATGAACATGATGAGATTCTGATGTCTGTTTCTTCTCTGGCAAATAAGAGGTTAAAAAGCAGCAGTAATCCCTAAAGCTCTATTGAGGATTATGAATTGGTGGCTAAATTGTGGCTTTTTATTCAATAGTTTGATTTGTTAATGCTTTTCATATACAAATCATCTGTGAAATCCTGTACTAAAATTTAAAGCCTTTAACATGTCTGAATACAAATTACTTTTATAAATGAATGAGTAAAAAAGAAATATATAAAGTAAATATAAAAAGTGCTGCATTTTTGTCAAATCAACAAATATTTTTAGGCTACTTTAACTTAAAAAATTCAACTTTTTTATAAGTTATGTCAACTATTCTTGGGTCAAAACTTAAATATTAGGTCGAATTGACTTGCAAAACCAAATTGTTTTAACATCATTTCTTACAGTACCCAGGGAACACACAAACTGAATAAAATGTATACCTTGTTATGTATCCCATATGGCACAAAATAAATTTTTTTGGCCACAAATATGTTTTAAATATATGATAAATACATTTTCTAGAAAGTAAAGCTTAATCAAATATATTTTTTGAATTTGAAAATATATTTTGTTGTTACCTTCATATATTAAAATATATTTCAAAATGTATTTCAGTGGCAACAACCCATACATTTTCACAACCCATACAACAAAAATATATTTATCTTGGCCAAAATATAAAAGTTTTAATAAAATGTATAAAGTAAGTGTGTATAAAATTATAAGTATATATTTTGCAGTTGCAAATATATTTAATTTGAACCTTTTGTTATGTTTACAAGTTTGTAACATAGTTTTTTTTTCAATTTGACATGAATATAAATGCTTTAATATATATATATATATATTTCAAAATATGCAAAAATTCGTCAAAAATATTTTGGTTTTCAGTACATTTGGTTTTAAGCTGGTGTGTGGTGGGCGTTCTGGGGCAATATGGCTGCCGTCGCATCATCCAGGTGGATGCTGCACATTGGTGGTGGTTGAGAAGATTCCCCCATTCATATGTAAAGCGCTTTGAGCACTGGAAAAGCGCTATATAAATGTAACTAATTATTAATTACATATATATTTTGACTATTTTTGTATATTTTGAAATATATTTAAATTTATATTTGAAAATATATATTTTTTGCCGTATGGGATGTAAGCAGCTTTGGATAGCAGTGTCTGCATGCATACATGTGTAAAATATAAATGTACAATATAAAAATAATAGAATACAACTTTACCACAGACATAATATAGTTTTTGATTTTAGTGATGTAGGTTTTTTGGAAATTTACTTATTTTGAGTAGCTACTAATAATTTAATTAGAAATTAAAAGAAAAATACACAATACATGCTAAAAAAAACTTATACTAAGGACGACATGCATATCAATCCATGATGACTCAGAATGCAAAAGCCAGACACTAAATTCACTCGGGTCTCTTTTCCTGCACTTCCGTATGGAAACAAAGCAGTTCATTCAGGATTAATGTCCGGATTAACTGCTCAGGCACAACATTATGAATGACTCTCTCTCTCTCTGTTAAACACTTGAGAACTGAACAAATGTGTGTTTAAGAGTCATAGCAAATACTGTTTATTACACTAAGAAGAGTTCACCAATAGCGATATGCATTATATTCTCTATAACTAAGAATGAGTCTCTTTAAAGGTGTCTATTCACCAGCATCCATTCTTGAACAAGACAAGCTGAATACACCGTTATACATGTTTTTGCATTATAAAAAATGAAACAGCGGCACCTGGTGGAAGACTGTGTGAAAACAAAACTATGGGTTAAAGTGTGCATTTTGGGACAAAACAATGGCACATATATGTGTTAAAATATTTCAGTGCAAGTTGTTTTTAAATTAAGACACCTCAAACATGCATTTAGTCTGGGAGTAGGATAAGCCCTGTCTGGGAAACCGCCCCTTTAAAGTGTAAAATAAATCTTTGGTGTCCCCAGAGTACGTATGTGTAGTTTTAGCTCAAAAAACCCCATAGATAATTTTTTTAGCATGTTAAAATTGCCACTTTGTTGGTGTGAGCAAAATGTGTCGTTTTGGGTGTGTCCTTTAAAATGCAAATGATCTGATGAAATGCAAACACTGATCTCTACGATATGACATCATAAGGGGAGCCAGACTTCAATGAACTAATTTTTCACATGCTTGCAGGTAATGGTTTACCAAAAGTCAGATTTTAATGATATGGCCCCTTTATGATGCCAAGGACCCACAAATATGATAAACCTCTTGTGAGGGGCCCCCTACCTGAAATATACACCTTATCAATTTATATATTTTATCAAATAAGCTACAGCTATAAGTAACGCTACATTATCAATTCAATTTTTTACTGCAGTATATTATAATAATAATAAATCTTGTTTCATGGCAGCTTTACAGGGATTCCTGCAGGGATTTTAAAGGGACTGTAATAAGGAAAACACACTACAAAAATACAAAGCAAATACAGTATATATGAAAGATAAACCTAATAAATGAAAACATCTTATAAATTATTTGTTTCCTCAAATTTTCTGGAGACCCCTTTGAACCACCTAAAGGCCCCCTCGGGGTCCCCGGCCCCCAGTTTGAAAACTCCTGCCTTAAGATAAATATAGGGTGAACTGAGGTAAATATGAACATGTTTTGACATTGAGATGACTTTCCTGAATGAACCCTTCTTTTACTAGTTTGCATGAAGATTTAGTCTTAATGATTATGGTAAACAAACTTGGCTAGTTGTCCTTAAAGGGAGCTCCGAACCTTCAGAGAGATCCAAGCTTAGGCCGGGGCTCATGCCCCAAGTTCAAACTCCATCTTCCCGAATCTACGTTTATGAAGCAAGATGCTTTCCGATCTTGTCACTTCGAATGAACAGAAAAGAGCAGAACAGTTTGCATGTAAGGAAAAACTTTAATAAATTTAACCACGCTTCATAAAAAATATTATTTTACAATATCCTCTAAAAACTAAATTTGGTGGTTAAACAGACCAAAGGAAGAAAATTTACAACAGAGACGATTCCTGTAACATCTCCAGCATCCATCCCATATTTATAAATAAACAGACCACTATGTATTTTACAGTTTATCTCTGTGGGGACACGGTCTTGACATTTGCATTAATTCCAAAATATTTCAAATCATAAAAAGTTGTACTAAATAAAACTATTTTGATTCTACTTCACGTCTTCTGTAAGACGTATTAAAAAAATAAAACAAAGTGTATCAATGTTTTAAATTATTACAGTTGCTAATATTTTTAATGTCTACAGCTGGCTATAGGTTGGGATTATTATAACAGACACAAATGCACACCGCTCTGAACTCTGAACTAATGCAGTTTGCTGGCATGTGAGTAGTTGTACTTTATGATGAGCAACACAATTAAGTCACATTAACACAGGTGAGAAAAGTCTGGAACGAATCTTCAAACGCATTCAGCTCGCGAGAACGTTTCCTATGTGTAAAGGCACCCTGCTAAAAACAGACAGATGGTTTTCATGCTTTTGGATGAAAATAGAAGCCTAAGGTATCATTACATACAGATAAAATCATAGATGGAGGTTAAAGCATTTTGGTTTAAACTTTCCTCCGTCGAACGGTCTACGAAAGGTTTGAAACTATGTACCCAAATTTACCGTGGGAAAACCAGTGTCATCGTCACATACAGTACACTGCAAACAATGGTCTCATTCACTAAGCATGCGTACGGACGTTTTAACTTACAAATCTATTCAACAAAAACTTTCATACTACAATGTATTTTAAATGCACTGCAAAAAATACTTTCTTACTTGTCTTGTTTTCAGTAAAAATATCTAAAAATTCTTAAATTAAGATGCTTTTTATTGATAAGCAAACGACCCAAGAAAATAAGTCTAGCAAAAACCAGAAAACTTTAGTGTTTTGTTCATAAAACAAGCAAAAAAATCTGCCCATGGGTTTAGCAAAAAATCTTAACATTTTTCTTAAACATTAAAATCAAGAAAAATTTGCTTACCCCATTGGCAGATTTTTTTGCTTGTTTTATGCACAAAATCACTTAAATTTGATATTTTTGGTCTAAAAACTAGATTTATTTTCTTGGGTCGTTTTGCTCATTAAGAAAAAGCATCTTAATTTTAGAATTTTTAGATATTTTTACTTAAAACAAGACAAAAATACTAAGAAAATGTTTTCTTGACAATAATTTTTTGCAGTGCAAGCGCAATAATCATGAACAAGGAAAAAAACTAATCTATATCTGTGTTATATATTTTATATATTTTTTCCTTGTTCACGAAAAAAGTTTTTGTTGAATCATGATTTGTAAGTCCGTACACACATTTTACGAACAAATTTGCTTGGTGAATAAGACCTTTTAATAAGACTTATTTAGTATTTTTGTCTGGTTATTAGTACAAATATCTTAAATCAAGAATTGTTGATGAGCAAAATGACCTAAAAAACAATAAGTTATAAAATATTTTAGACAAACAATTCAAATTTTTGTGAATTTGTGCTTAAAACAAGAAAAAAAATCTGCCAATGAGGTAAGAAAAACATTCTTGAAATACATTTACTTTTTTCTTAATTTTTCACTTAATTCAAAGAAAAATTACACCATTTTCCCCCCTTGTTTTAAGCACAAATTCACTTGAATTTTATTTTATATTTGTTGTTATTTTTATATTTTAAGACTTATTTTCTTAGGTCATTTTTCTCATCAATAAACTGTTTAGATATTTGTCCTGAAAACAAGACAAAAATACTAAGTAAAAAAGTAACTTTTCAAAAGCATTTTTCATTGTACTACACAAACATTTTGATTGAAATGAATGGGTTGTGTGAATCAATACTGTGAATATATGCACCAGGGCGGTTCAAGGAAATTGTAAGTTTGTGAAATCATCGAGAGGTAGTTTAAACGAAAACAGAAATACTCCATTGTTGAGTCTCAATATTTGGACAAAAAAAAGGATTTCAGCAGAAATCAGCTCATCTTTTCTACTGAGTCATTTCTCTGTAGATATTTTTCAGTGAAATCCAATTCCCACATAAAAAGCACCATTTTGAATGTTGGTTATATACTGTATGAGGTTTGCATCAGGCACTAGACATCTCTTACTATAACAGAAATGAGCTTTAAAACTGGTGGAAGGTCCTTTTTGAGCTTTTTAAAACCAAAAAATACTCTACGTTGAATTTGTGGAAGATAAATCGGGCGTATCTAACCGTCAGTCACACCTCCGCAGGCCGAGCGCATTTCTCACACTGTTCCTCGTCCCTAGGAATGAGCAAATCGCACAGGGCGGCCCGCACGCACATGTTGGGCTCCCCGGGTGAACCCGTGTTAAAGCTCTGATGACCCTGACACACGCTCATTCCCTCCAGATCCAACAACAGCGACACCACGTCACCGACGGAGGTCAGGCAGGTCGGGTGTTTCACGTAGATGGAGTGCATGAGGAGGAGAGGCTGATTCTGAACGCTGATCTGGTAGAAGAAGCCCTTCTCGATCTGGACCACCGTGTCGGCCATGGTGGAGAGTTTGGAGCACTGCAGGAGCTGTAAAATGGGGCCTTTGGCCATGACGCCCACCCAGTGGGCAGGCAGCAGCGTCTGACGTAGAGTTGAGAAGAGCTCCATCAGACCCACGTCTCTTTCAAAGTCCGTCTCCGTTCCGGCTGCCAGACTGAAGATCTGAGTTATCTAAAAAATGAATGACATTTGCATGGATGAAGCAAGGAATCATGTATGTGCTTTTATTATGCATGGACAAGACTTTTGTTAAAGGTATCATGCGAGTATGCAAAGACTTAAATGAGTCGCTCACCACTGGTGTGTGTTCAGTCGAACCTCCTTGTTGTTCAGGACGTGTCGTGTTTTCGGGGTTTATGAATTGTGACACTGGTGACCCAACTCTCACCATCTCAATCTGCAGTATATCATTCTGACTGATCTCTGGAGGCAGAGGACTGGCGGCGGCGCTGGGCTCATTCGGCGGTTCTGAATGATCGTTTCTCACAGTAACAGGGCTGAGCATATTAGATGTCTGTGGTACACCGGGCATGGTGTAGTATATTTCCTTTAAATACAAAAACAAAGAGATGCAAAAAGATTTAGGACTGCAAAAGAAGGGTTCCCTTAAAAGCAAGCGTGCCCAAATTCAGTCCTAGTGGGCCGATGTCCTGCAGAATTTAGTGTGGGTTTAAAATAAAATGTAATAAAACATCCTGGGCATCTACTCACCTGAGACTGAGGTGTCTGGTTGACACTGAACCCATTTAAATTTTGACTGTTGGCCCCTATCATCTTCACAGGCTCATTCTGAACCAATGATAGGGAATCAGACTGTGGACGAAAAAATGAAAATACATAAATTAAAAGGATTGCTTTAAACATCATAAAGACATTCATCCAATATTTATAGATCTATTAGGAATCATCCCACTAGTAAACTCAAAACAGTTTGGCTTTGCACCAACAAACATCACATTTGCATTTATAGTGTGACATCACACAAACCACACCCACTTTCACAACTAATTCACACAGACTGAGTAAGAAAAACATGAGCTCTGTGTTTTTATTAATGGGTAAAGCATTTGCATTGTAAGCAGGAGAAATCCAACATGCCCTGTTCATCCATCTCCAGGGTTTTTGTTTCTCCTCTTCTCTATTGCAGTTTCATTGTTTACTTTTTTTTAAAGGTGCATTGTGTAACTTTTAGGACGGTTTCACATTTGGTGCGATTGCCTGGTCCGAACCCGAGTTCGATTGCTCCCCCCTCCCCATGCCCCCCATGGACTGTGTTCACATATTATTTTTGCATCCGAACCGCAGTACGCTTGCATCATCAAGCTGCAGCCGGCGCGTTCTCATGTTGCTTGGCAACCGCTGTAAACGAGAAGACGACAAGCGTGATTGACGAACTGCAAGCAGAGAGATGATTTCTGAATACCTCCGCAAAAATTGACGTCGGCGGACAGACCGCGTTGTCATCGAAACGACTTTAGTATGTTTGCGGCAGACAAACGAACGTGCTTTTCTGTATTATTTCTTTGAAAACAAAACCAAAGGTTTAAAAAAATAAGAACAAAAGTCAAGCAAGCATTCTATGCATGTTGTTGTCAAGGTAAGTGCATGCACACAAAACACACACGTCTGTTTTGGTGGGACATTCCATATAATACGTAATCACTTCCGCGATTTGGTACGATTGCGCTCACATTAGCAGCGAACCGATCTGGAGTTCACATGAAACGAACCCCAGACCACCCTTTTTAAGCGGACTCGAGTACGTTTCGCGGGTGCGCACCCGAGGTCGGAAGACAGCGTTCACATCATCCAAATGTACCGAACTCTGATGTCAATCGAACCCGGGTGTGCACCAAAAGTGCTAATGTGAAAACGCCCTTAGAAAAATCTCTTGACAGATATGCACTATAATGTACATAATAACTATATTATCAGTGATGTATAAAGACCTTAAATAATAAACTGTATTGTTTTTAATACAGTTTTTATCTACATACACCGGGGGTCTCATTACAGGGAAGTCCCCGTTAAGTTTCTACAGTAGCCCTAAATGAACAAACCGAGTGCGTTTCATCCCTACGTTGTCTCAGACGAAGACAAGTTTGTCCTGTGGGGGCTACCATATGTGTCTTAAAATTTAGGGGTAAAATTGAGTTGCAATTCGCCATCTTACCACTAGATGCCGCTAAAATTTACACACACCACCTTTGAATAAATGTTTGCTTTGCTTCACTGACTAAGTTTCCAAGACCAAGATATTAACTCAGAATGAATTATATTCTGTATCGATATGCCTAAAAATAGCTAGGGGGACTAAAAGAACTCCCAAATAAAGATCCGGTGTCATGAGCAATTCGGTCCCCCCGAGCAATTTGGACTCCCCTAGGACCCCGCGAGATTCCATTGGCTGGAAAAACTCCTCATGGGTAGTTTTCTTAGCGCCTTATTACAATTCCTACAAAATCGCGTTATGATTTATGTAGTTAGAACGTTGTTAAAATTACAATTGATGTCTTTTAAATGATGTTTCATATAGTAGTATATAAATGAGGCTATAGGTGGGAGATCTACACATTGCTTGTGTCATATTATTTAAATATTATATTCTGTACCATTTCCACTTTTTACTGTCGACTACTTCTACAATTACTTACTCATTAATTACTTATACAAAACATGATTACTACATAATTGAATCACACATTTAAATTATAATTTATAAGCCATGATTACTACACTTTTACTATTGAAAAAATATATTCCGTAAGGTATGTAAATTTTTTATTTGTAAAAATAAAAGTATGGTTTTTGTAAAGCAGATGATGACACAAAAGTACTGATGTGTCTGCAACATGAATATTAGTTTATTATATAATTTTTTGGTTAACTTTTATCTTAAAAAATTTTTATGCTTCTATTTTGTACCACGTAATTAGCTTGCTAGACCGCTTACGCAGACGAGATATCGCAATCACACATTTTTGAGCAGGCATTAGTGCTAGGTACCAATCGGGGTCCTAGGGGAGTCCGAATTGCCCTTTTTACACAGACATTACGTAAAATACATGGAAAATGTTTCTGGGATTGTTTGATTTTTTATTTACATTGTTCTTGTCAATGATTTTCCAGAATTTGTGCGTGCATTCAGAGAAAGTAAAGACACGTGACGTATTGACGGGATCTTTATGGCATGTGTGTGAATGCACGCACAGATTCCAGAAAATGATTGGCAGTTTAAATGAACCAAATCCCAGAAAATTCCCAGATTGCAGGTTTTTTTTTGCGTAATCTCGGTCTGAAAAGAACTTAGGTTACAGCGGTAACATGCCTGTGGTCACTGCCTCCTAGCGGTCTGCATGCATTATTGCACATCGGCATGGACAACGATGCATAAGTATAAACGAAAACTAAGGCTACGGGATAGGTCGAATGCAGAAGTATAAATCAGACTTAACCTTACACTTGTTACACAGACAGACAGACATTTCATGCTATGTTTAAAAGTCAGAAACCTCATTCTCATCCGCTTCGACATCGTCAACCACCGCTTCAACAAACATCTCTTCTTCCTCTTCCTTAAAACTGTAACTCCATTTCTTCCTCGCTCTTCTTCTGGTGCCTTTGGGCTTGGGTCGTTTCATTTTCTCCATCTCATCGGCCGTATCAGTGATATCATCCTCATCATCGTCGTCGTCATCGTCATCATCATCATCATCTTCCCAGGGGTTTCTTCTGTTTCTCCGTTTTCTTGATCGTGGTCTTCCACGCGCCTTGAACTTCTGCTTGATGTTTTTATTTCTCCGTGGACTCCTTGCCAGTTCCTAAAAAAACAAATTAAACCAGGAAGCATTCCGCAAATTAACTTTTGGCAGAAAGGCATGAGAGTCATGCTCTTTTGGAGATAATTACATACCTTCATCTGATGGCAAAGCTTCGACTGAAACTGGCACTGACGCAGGCGGCATTTCTGTCTTTTCTTGTTACTGCCACCGTACTTGGGCTTGTCCATGCAGAAGTCACACACGCCGCAGTCTTTATCTCTCATACACGCGTCACACTGCTGGCACATCCTGCTATTGCGTTTCTTATATTTGGCCCTCTCTAAACAATTTTTAAAATCATATCAGATTTTCAACATACAAGAGAGCACAAACAGGACAATAAAAAATTCAGATTTAAAAGTCTCAGTTACAAGTTTTCTTATAATGTGTGGAGCGCTTTGATGTGACCAAGATAGAAGAGGTGCACAACATGACAATATTAGATTGTGAAATGTCTTCATAATTACAATGTGTCATGTTCTTTAAAGCAGAATGCACTTGTTTTAAGGCCTTGTCAATTTCAAGAAATTTACTTGCACAATACTCCTCTGACATACAAGTCACCCGCAGGGATCCCACACCTTAGTTTACTTCAAATTCAAGGATCTTTCAAGGACTTTCTAGGTGCAATACCCTCAAATTCAAGGACTAAATGTGGGGACACATTTCAAGTGAGAGCAAGGTTACATCGTGTTACCTTTTAAGATACATTGTTACAGTTTCCTTTCGAGGGAACTTGTGCTGTGTCACTGCGGTGACACTTTGGGGACGCCTCCAGGGGTAAGTGCGTCTGAATGTGTATATCAAATTCAACCAATGGTGAGGCTTAACGACAAAGACAGGGTAACGCGGGAGCCGGGAAGTATATCGCTATCTGAAATATTGCCAAAGACGGCGTTACAGGGACGCAGGAAGTAGAGCAAGGGAGACGCAGCGTCTCGTTCCCTTCTCAGGGAACAACAGTAACATACGTAACCCGAGACGTTTTCATGTGTCAAACACAACTATGCAAAAAAGCATTTTGGTATGAATCAACATTCGCATACAGAAGATATAAGCATTTAAAGTGAACAGTTTAGCACGTGTGTTTAAAAAGTCTAGAATTTTTATGATATTATCCTAAACTACACAGGAAATAATATGGATTTGCATAAAATAGATTCAAGCACTTTCAATGACCTGTATCTATGTATGTATATTTTCAAAAACTTCCCAGGGCCTTGAATTTTTTCCCCAGATTCACAAACTTTCAAGGATTTCAAGGAACCCTGCACCCGAACTTGTTGGGTGTCAATGCAGCATTGTTCAGAGTACTGAAACAAGATCTCCTTTGGATTTTACTGTGTTTAAAACATACAAGGTTATGTTAAATACATGCAAGGTTCCCTTAAGTGAATGTAAACCGTCAGATGTGTAATAGCAGCTCTTAAAGCGACAGTAGCCTAATTAACCACAGCTTACTGCTTTTGACCAAACAACTTTTGTATATTTCCTAAAAATTGGTGTATATTTCATTTAAGCAGTAATAATTTGGAATTTTACCTTGTTTTGTCAGTCCTTTAGACCCATCCTAAAAGCAGAAACACAGACGGTGAGAAGCTTGTGACACACAAATGTTTGTTTTGCCATTAAGAAACATATACTAAGGGTGGGCGGTATGACCAAAAATCAATTTCACGGAATGAGTCATTTTATTTCACGGTAAATGGTATATTTCACGGTATATGTGAAGAGTTGGGTTCCAAAACGCAATAAATCCATTTTGACTAATTTGGGTAAAAACGTGTTTTCTATACCAAGAAAGTGACAAGATGAAGACCACTTTCACATAGCATCTTTAGGTTATAATAACATTTAAAATTCAAATCAATAGATTTTTCAAAGATTTATTATAAAAACTGATTCTTTTTTCCACAAAATGCAATAAATCCATAAGAAGTTTTTTCCAAATGTTATAAATCTATTGAATCAATATATAAATGTGCATTCTTCTTTGCCATGTTATATTTATTTGGTTGACTAGTGGTATACACTGATCAGCTGTAAAATGTTTTGGTCCTGCTCGATTTTCATTGACTTTGAGTAAAATAAATGGAAAGTTTTTCATAAGATCCACTGGATAGCACGACAGAAGCTTGATGCTGTCGGGAGAGCAAGCAACAGCCGGCATTTTTCCTTCGCCTGAGTGCCTCTCGCGTAAATTATTCGATTTTGATGGCTTACGTTTCTTCCCCGCCACAGAAAACCACCACAGGTTTATCAATCCCATCAAAAGTATTATTTTGTTTATGTTTGTTTGTTTGTTGATCACAAAGTACAAAGTAGATGAGGAAAACTAAGATTCTGTGTGTATTCAACACGCTGTCATTGTTGTATAAAATGCGTGGAAAGGTGCGCTGCGATTGGTTGAGCGGATTTACTGCATTCTGCAGAAAAGCAGGACCGGCGTTTATAGCGTTTTGAAAAAAAGGACACGGCGGATATCAGATTTTGCGTAAAATTAAGAATGTACTTTTTAATACAGACCTGATACAATACTGATTTTGGTGGCAACTCATTTAAAAAAAAAAAGGCATTTATCGCGTTTTGGAACCAAACTCTTCATATGTTTTTCAGTTTATTTTGTTTTTTAAATACAAAAATGTGCCACTCACTATAGCTTTTAACTAAATATTTGCCACAGATTTAAAATATGGGCAATTTAAAGTTAGTGTTAAAGTAAAAATGCCCAGAAGATAACAACAGATAAAGTTTTGATAGACAGAATCTCATATATATTTTTCACGGTAACGGAAGATACCGTCATACCGCCCAGCCCTAACACAGACTATATGTTTATCAAATACTTTGTTTCAAATGTGCTTTATCCCGGCCTCTGGCCATTCAGAAATACCGCTTTGTTGGCAAAATCCATTAAGAGTCTGATGAAAAAAAATTATTACATCAATTGCCATGCTCACCTTTTAACTAGCCAATAATCAACATAAAGCGTTTGTAGCATTTTTACAGACGGTTTTAGTGGCAACAACATAAACAAATTTATTCTAGAGGTCAGTTTTAAAGTATGCATGATGGGTGCCCTCCAGGAACAGGGGTAGAGTCCTACGCTCTATATAAGGGGTCTCCAACGTTGTTCCTGGAGGGCACCTGTCTTGCATATTTGAAAAACTGACCTTTATAGAGTAAAAAATGGGCTTATTTTATTTTTTTTGTGAACCGTTTCTTTAACCCAGTCCACAATTGCAAAAACTACACAAGACTTGTGTTCAAAGATGCCGCAGGTGTTTATCTATTGGACAGAGACTCACCAACTGATCATCATCATCATAGTCTTCATCTTCTTCATCACCATCAGGGACGAAATCCTGAACACACAAACACAGGATCACTGTTTGAATTATAGCACTTTTTATATGTTTAATAACAGGAGGAGAAATAACAGAGATAATAACAGAGACATAAAGCACTCACCTTTTTCATTTTTTTCTTGAAGTTAGGATTTGAATTCTGCAACACATACAGAGCGACATGAGTTCAGATCTCCAGACGTTTAGCTACTACTGGATTATTGCATGATCTTTGGCAATACTTTTGTGCTTACAACCGTTTCACAGCCCTACAGATGCACTTGTGTCTACATATTATAAGTATTACCAGTTTTTTTGGAGGTTTTGTTTTCCCCACTTCCCACTTGTCCTGTCCCACCTTAAAAATAACAACAAAACAACAAAAACATGAAAAAATAAAAATAAAAAACTTAAGAAGCAAACTTAAAATATGATAAACAGTGGTTTCACATTTAAACAAAACAAATATTGAAGAAAAGAAAATAATGGATAATCTGGACTTTGTATAGGTAGGGTAACAGCAGTCAATGTGTTATTTAGACTCAAACACTCAAAAGTATCGCCAAAGCCCTACAGCATCACAGTGGCATTACACCGCAGTACAGAAATAATATGATGACAAAGTGCACATGAGCAAACCAGGCCATGAATACACCTACAAAAGAAAAGACTGACTTTTGCCAAGAACAATTTATCAATTCACAAGTCATTTTAATAGGGCCACACAACATATCGTTTGAATATCGATATCGCAACGTGTGCATCCACACATAATAATCACTTCTGGGTCGCGCGCACTGTACGCGTAGTTTTCTTTTTTCCTACAATGGAAGTGAATTGGGCTCATGATCGGTTTGGTTACGAACATTGCTTCGTGTTCATTAGAACAAGGATATTTAAACAGGTTTGTAACAACATGAAAGTAAAAAAGGGACTTTTGGATTAACTATCCCTTTAATTCTTTCCCCTCCATCATTTTTTATAAAAGTTACCAGCCAGTGGCAGCATTTTTCATGATTTTCACAAACTTTAATGCCTTCCAGAAAATGTTCTTCTTTAAATATGTAAACATACAATATATTAAATGTAAGAACAGACCCTCTGCTTTCAAACAAAAAATCCTATCTTTATTTGTTCTCTTTTAATCACCACTTAAATTTGTTTTGTTTTTTTAAATACCACATTTGAGCAAAAGCTGAGATAATTGTATTTTTGTAAAGTAATTTTGTTAGATCAGATTCAGAATGATGATTAAAACATACACAGTTTTTACTGTTTTTGGATCAGTGGATGCTTCAGTGTTTTTAAAGTTGGGTAAGAGCGCCACCTAGTTGATATTAGTGAAAATATGGATTGCCGTAAAACTCGTCATTGGCAGGCAAGCGTTTTCTTTTAATTTATGAGATAACTCCTCAATGGCTGGCAAAGAGTTAACTTCCCCTGACAATGCACTGCCCCACAAAATCATTCTAGAAATCATCAATTCTTCTCATTTAGTGTTTCTCTTCTGGTGAAACCATCATACGCACATGTCATATCACACGCTATATACAGGTGCTGGTCATATAATTTGAAAAAAGTAAAAAAAAAGTTTATTTATTTCACTAATTCCATTCAAATAGTGATTTCAAACTGATATATTTCTTCGTATTTTGATGATTATAACTGACAACTAAGGAAAATCCCAAATTCAGTATCTCAGAAAATCCCTATTGCTTGTACACTTTTTTCTACCACATCTTTTCCTTCCCTTCGCCTCTCTATTAATGTGCTTGGACACAGAGCTCTGTGAACAGCCAGTCTCTTTTGCAATGACATTTTGTGTCAAAATGTCAATGGTGTTTTTTGTGTCATTTTAAACACAAATGAACTGTTCTCTGCCCTAATTGGCAGTGTCGTGGTTGGATAGTGCAGATTAAGGGGCGGTATTATTCCCTTCTGACATCACAAGGGGAGCCAAATTTTTATGACCTGATTTTTTCACATGTTTGCAGAGAATGGTTTACCAAACTAAGTTACCGGGTTGATCTTTTTCATATTAGAAGCACTGGGGACCCAATTATAGCACTTCAACATGAAAAAGTCAGATTTTCATGACCCTTTTAAAGTATTTTGTAACACTGTATAATTACTAATGTTGAACAAATGAATCCAACATTATTTTAGTACATAAATGTTCTTTTGCAATTGTATTACAGTACTGAAGTGTCAATGGCATACAGCCAGGCTGACAGATGGTTAATGATACATACATACCTTTCTAAATACTATGTTTGGAGGAGATGACTTCTTGTCCGCTGCAAAATTAATTGTTTAAGTTATTACTAAGCAATAAATACGAAAAAGATAAAACATATCACACAGTGACATATTTCCTGACAATACTGAGTGTGTACATACGTTTACATTTACGACACAACGAGTCCCCGACGTTCTCAGCAGGAAACTGGCAGCCACAGCCAACACAGTCTCTGTTGGAAAATATATAAGTTACAACCAAACAACTTGATAATCTCAAACGCTCATTAACACCTTAAATTCAGATCTATTACAGACAACACTAAAACAGGTGTATGGAGTCCAAAACGGGGGTAATTAAAAACACATGCAAAAATTTCATCGGCAATTTAAGTCTAGTTGAGCAAAATATTTAAAACGTGATCACCTGATGAGAAGCAGGATTTCTTGCTTTTCTGTTTCTTTTCCATTGAAAATGGCATTTGGAAAATCCTGTGACTCAATTGTCACGGTCTGATCTACGAATGCGCCCCGAGGGCTAAGAGGTTGCAGAGGTGGGCACTGCCAGAGATGAGCGGGAAGCTGAATGCCGTTATTCCCGGGTGTAGCTGGACTTAATTGTTGGGAAACGTTGCTCAGCTGTACGGATGGAGAGTGACAGGGTATCCGTGTACCGTCGACATTGAGCGGGGAGACTCTCGTGAGACGTGGAGGACTACGAAATTGTTGGGGAGAAAAGATGGTTATGGCTGCTGTTGGTGACAAGGGAGTGAGCTGGAATCTGTGCGGTGTGGAGATCGGGCTTCGGCCCGTTCTAGGTAAAACCTCCGGAGTTTGGTTCGGAACTGGGTCAGTTATGGATGTTCTTGATCGTCTCCTTTTATTGGGGGTATTGACACTCTACACATGGCAAGCAACCAGAAAGAATGAGGTTAAAATATGATCCAATTTCGGGAATATGGCCGTGACAATACTATTCTTCAAATCACAAAATGAATCAATCAATCTCAATATGATTTCTGACCGAATCAGAAAATAAGCAAAGCAAAACAGTACACGTACCTTTGCTTGCACACCACCGCTACCCTTTAATGCTTTAATCTTGTCGAGTCGAGCACGAACATTTTTGGGAAGAGGAGGTCGACCTCTGCCACGCTTTACTTTGACACTGTAAATACACAAGAGAAACTAAATAGATTTTCTAATCTTAAAGTTAGGCCTGAATATTTCAGATTCTCCAGCAGCTCCAAACATTAAATCTTGAAGCAAGACATACAACACAGCCTTAAAATTGGAAGTATATAAATGCAAACAAATATCAGGCACATACATGTGAGGATTGGTCTTCCTGGTGCGTCGCACAATGGTCTTTTCATTCTCGACAGCATCATCGTCCTCCTCCATTGGTTTCAGCCAATCAGGAAGCACCTCAACCGTCACCTCGCATGGCGAGTCATCCTCCAGTGGTTCCATCATGGCAGTGTCGGTGTTTGCTCCGGTGGGCATAGATGCATCCCGATCCGTCTCTTCCCGGTCAGATGACAACCTGTTTAGCTCATCAGTCATATCTGATCTCTTCTCTTGGGTCTGAGGTCTTTATTAATACTAGACTTATCAGACCGATTATTCCGAGACATCTCAAGAAGAACTGGTGGCTCACATTTTCAATAGGAACAAGTCCACTAATCTATAAACGTAGGATGAAGAAGTTTCATCTCAAATCGTTTGGGTGCGTCCGGGTATCTTGAAACATCAAACTTCCATATCTCTATGGGTTACAGATCATTATAATATATCTGTAAATAGATAACAGAAATGAAGAAAAAATAAGTTAAAAAATTATTCTTGCACAGCCTGTTTACATTTTCAACCTGTTAATATTATATCATTATTTGCCACTAAAAACGTGCTTCATTTCTATTGGCTTGGCGTAAACTATGCATTGACAATGACAAAACAAACAAAACCACACAGATATATAGCTTAACACTGATAATGTTAATAATTGAAAAAGCCAGAGAAAAATATTAGAATAAAGAATAATTTACATTGCATCAGTCACTGTTTTTATACAACAATACAGCAAAGCTTATAAAGAAAAGTCTTTGCCAATGCCCTGCACCAAATGTAAATAAAATCCCTCTATTAAATTGCCGTATCGGCTCGAGCTAGCAGAAACACGGCAGACTAGCGTGAAGGAGAATATTTATAGAACGGGACAGAAACGAGCGGTTGCTATGGTGATGGATTTTGCACCGAGCCCAGAAGCGACGGTAGAGAGGTCCATACAAATAAGCTGATATTCGATCTCTGCAATGCACCGCAATTACTATAGCAATGAAATACGCAAAGCAGAGTAACAACAACAGCTAGACGCCAACATAATACAATGTTCAAATTAAAACAGAAAATTAAAATAGATAAATAGAAAATAGTAATAAAAAAAAAAATACTTTCTGAAGGCCTAAGTTTTTGTTATTATAACTAATTACACTAAATGCTAAAAAGATGGCCAAGGGAATAAACATTTTAAAAAATCTCTATAATTAGAAAAACATAAACATGATAAAATAGATGCAATCAACAAATTAATCTAAGTTGTTTTAACTCAAATTGGATCATTTATCTTAGGAAGATTTAAACAGGATAAGATTAGCTTGTTAAGCGGGCTGATTAAGTTTAGAGTTTAGTAAGCGAGTAATTATCAACTCCGCAACCATAAATCAAAATTATTTTTATCATTTCTATCTAGTAAATATACAATTCTTGTTATTGTCTACAAACATGGCACAGATTAAAAGAAATGTAAAACTTGCAGTATATTTTTACATTCAAGTCTTGATATCATGTGCACTTGTAGCTAGCTGATAAACAAAGACAAATGTTCAACAGTAACACTGACTAGTAAATATCAAACAAACAATACACTAGCATGACTGCGATGTTCATTTTAATTTGACTCACTGAAATGACTTTAATACTTAAATAAATATGGCTGCGGCATTTCGGGGGTGTAAAAACAATCAAGAATTTGACCTTAAAAAAAAAACTTGATTCTTAAATAATTACATTTACAAGACTTAACTATTCTACGAAAATGTCAAGACAATCACATGAACCGTGAAATGTCATCCAAATAAGAAATATGCTCCTTATAGTGCAACACCCACATGAAAAAATATGGTTTAATACTTACTATAGTGAACTAGCAAATTGTAGTATAGACGGTTTCATGGGACGCACATGCGGTGAGGCGATTACGCGTCTGAGCGAAACTTTATTTCCGGTCTGTTTGTTTATGGTCTGACTAGTTGCTTAACTGAACTGTGAAACAAATAACTCGTCGACAATAACAAATGTTTTGGTTTTCTAAAGACTAGTGAAGACGGCGATAATGGATTAACGCCATTTTATGGGAGGTTTGGCAGCCGATCTGTAGTTAAGATTGTATACATTATATAGTACACATTTTACAAAGTAACATTAGCTAAGTGTAGTTTTTGATATGCTATAATTTAAACTAATAAACTGCTCTAAAAGGACTTTGTTGTTATAAATTCTTTGCAGAGTTTACCGAAAGTTATTTTTATTCCACGAAAGCCGTTTGTTTATGTTGTTACTGTTGAAACAGTCTACACATAGTAAATCGGATGCCCCAAATCATTTTGACAGGTAGTTTAATATTACACACACACACACAAAAAAAAATATATATATATATATATATATATATATATATGTGTCTTTTAATAACATATATAACGTTATATTTACAAATGATTAGACAAAATGGTGTGTTCCTGACATTTGAACGTCTCGTCCTAAAACCGAAAGTAAACAAGTTTTCCGCGTGAAATGACTGCATTCGTTAAAAATTAGCAAATAAAATATTTCAAATCAATATTTAAAGTACCTTACCTTCTTATGAGGTAAATAGCTGTGTAATATATGTTGTTAATACTAATATATTCTGTAATAACAACAACTACAATGAATTAAAGATTTGTACTGTAGTTTACTTTAATATTTACTATGGTAATGTTCAAAAACTCTGTAGTATCTAAATATTTTACTACAATCAACTGGAGAAAAAATACTACAGTGTAATTAAGTATTTTGCACATAAATTTTGAATATTGTTTAATATTCTACTACATTTTTGTTTGTTTAAGTTACTTTTTTAATCTATTTTAAATCGTAAAAGTTAATTTATGACGTGTATAATAGATCTATTTTTTTTATTAAGCGACACAGTAATTGTTAATGTTAATGTTAATTCGCTTGCGCTCGGACACGCGAGAACAACTCGCTCGAAACTGAACCGATTCACTCTTTTTGGTTCAAATAAACAACTTTAACCACTTCAATTTTGAGCGCTTTTGACGCGGTTTAATTCCTAACATGTCTACCTTGTTGTAAATATCAAAGCTCAGCATATTAGACATGCAGATTGTCGGAAAAAAATCGACACGAGTTTCGCCAGCCTCCATTACAGCTATCGCTGGACTGTGGAATGCTGTCCCGACCAGCCTGTAAAGCAAAACACGGCGCAAACAACGTAACATTTAGCGATATTGTTATCAAACGTAGCGCGTATAGACAGCTGACAATTATTCGTGCATTTTAAACACACCATAAGTTTATTTCACACGACTCTACAACCTCCATTTCGCTGTGCTGCATGAGCTTAAAGAGCCCACAGTCACTGTTTACCCTCCCCTCCTGTACTCCCTATGCTTTTAGCGATGCAGTCTCGACACCGACTTTCCGAACGCGATCTTCCATTTATTTATTTATACAGTAAAACAATGCAATTTTCACACAGTACGCTTTGTAAACACGCGTTTTTGCAACGCAAAAACAAACACTGTATTGAACATTTGCAGAATTATGACACATTCTTACCTCATCGCGTGTCGCGCAGTCGATCGCGCTGTTCCCTCGTTCTCTCCTTCGAACAGCGATTCTTTCGGTGACCTGCTGCGCATGCGCAGACACACGCTTCGTAGGAAGTCGATACCGCCCGAGGTTCCGTACGTTACATTTAGCGATAAAACATCGGCGAACTGTTACCCCATAAATGAATTTACAAGATAAAACACTGTTAAACAGCACCCGTGTTTAGGTTATAAGGTTACTGCACGTTTGTATGTTTGTGCATTTGATACACGTGTGCAAAGAAATAAAAATATGTATACAATTACTCAAACTATTTTCTCAAGCCCACAAAAATACGTAACGTACCACCAACCTTTGCTCACCTGACTTTATATCGCTATGTGTGGATTTAACATCCATCGGTAGAGATCTGGCCAAAGTTATATTTAAAATAATATAATGTGCCATAAGTTGCACGTTTGTGCGTGGTTATGCTGATCTGTAGTTTACAGGAGCACAGTTTGTGGTGAGCATTAAATGTACGTTGCACAACTTTCCGACACAAAAGTCAGGGACACTAGTCCCGAATGCACAAACGTAATCATTAAAAATCTAATTTCAAGTATTTGGAAAGAAACCATGTAAAAAAATGTATAACATTTCTGTTGGATTTCGCATCAAGATGAAGTCTTTGTGAGGAGCACGTACTGTACACATGGCAACAAAGGATGGGAAGAACATTGAAAAAATGTGGGGTATTTTAAAATCTTTTGGTACGTGACCCACTTGGCTTACTTACACTATGATCTAAAATTATTTACTGATGTGTTATGGTCTATATTTTATGGATAAGTATATATGCATTTTAATGCGTAGCAAAACAAAGTGCAAGTACTGCCGCGTGACGGAAGTGACTGTTGTTGCCCAGAGACAATGACACGCATCAGAAATAAAACCCCTCTTTACATTTAAGTTGTTTTTTTTTCTCATCTAATGTTTCTAATTAAATGTATCTTATCATTAAATTATCACTTATTTGATTTATAATTCAGTGTATGGTCGCTAAACCCCTTCCCCTCGCAATGATTTGTGGGTAATATCAGCCATTAATTGTTTCGTGATTCGATATTATAAATCTTAAACGTTGACATATAGATTGTAAGTTTATTATTATTTGCATCATATTTTTGTTGTACTACTTTGTTATTTTCATTAGTTTCTTCGTCTCAAAAAAAAAAAAAATCATAGCAAAGCTCTTTTTATGATTGTCTAATCATTTTTAAATATAACAGAGTAAAAAAATCTTAAAGTGGTCTTGTGTTTCATGCCCCTATACCCCAACACAACTGAAACCACCAGAGGGTGCTAATCAAAAATTTGATCATTGTTAATAATTGGTGCAACAAACAACGTTTCACTAACTACTAAACCTGCGGTCCATCAGGAAAGGCTCATCCATAAACCTTTGATGGATTTATGCTTTGAAAGGTGCAGGGGACCAAAATTGTTCCTTGGAGCGCATATCTGGGTCATCTTGCCAAATCAATTGAAGAAAAGCCGTCATTACACAAATAATGATGGGAGTGAAGTGTCCATCGGGGGTAAACTTTCAAATCCTTTATTTCGAAAGGTTGACTACTTCGACGGCCATTTGGAATGACGCGTCAACACGGCGGCCATGATTGTTCTTACTCCAAAGTGCCCTTTGAATGTGGATTTACCCTGTCTGGAACACACCCTAAATAATGTTTACATCTTTAAACAGTCAATAGGGATTTCTTTTAATGCACACGTACATGGTTATCAGATTAATACAAAATCTAAAAGATGTGGGAACAAATATTCACCGTTACAGCACCAATTAAAGAGTGAAACTAAAGATTACATTTATGCAGAAACATGATGAGATTCGATTTACAGTTTCACAAGTCGATCAAACAACTGCTAAGACATGGACTCAAGACATATCTTCACAAACTTCAGCAGCAACTGTCAAAATGATGCTGTAAAACATAAACACAACAAAGTGTTAAAAAATGTCTGTGTTATGGTTGAACATCATGGATGAATAGATGAAAAAAAAAAGAATAAAGGTAACCTTATCTGTCCTTGCTGGTTCTCAGGTCTGTGGTAATGGGGTCATGTTGAATGGTCTGGTGAAGCATGAGGGCCATGAGACCTGCACGGTTTGTCATAGCTGTTTTTACATTGCGCTCCTGCTCAAACAGTTCATCCAACTTGTACCACTGAAGGAGGAGATGAGTGTTTACAAACATTACAGTCGTTTAGAAATTTAAACTGGAGAATATATGGTATCATTTACAATTACATAATAACTACATTATGACTTAAACTTTACCAGGTTTTCTTTGACCACTATCTCAAATATAATATATAATAATTCATCTTTTAAAGAATAAGTCTGTCGTCATTTACTCACACTCACAACATTTAGTGTGGTTTCAAACCCATGTTTGAAAATTTTCTATAAAAAAAATAAATGTAGCTTATGAGCCGACCCGTGTGCGTGGCCACGGTTTTGCGCCTGGCCTAAAGATAACTTAATTTGAAACAATAACATTAACACAGTGTAAAAAAGACATTAAAGGATTAGTCAATTTTCTTAAAAAAAATCCAGATAATTTACTCACCACCATGTCATCCAAAATGTTGATGTCTTTCTTTGTTCAGTTGAGAAGAAATTATGTTTTTTGAGGAAAACATTCCAGGATTTTTCTTATTTTAATGGACTTTAATGGACCTCAACACTTAACAGTTTTAATGCAGTTTAAAATTGCAGTTTCAAAGGACTCTAAACAATCCTAAACGAGGCATAAGGGTCTTATCTAGCGAAACGATTGCCATTTTTGACAAGAAAAATTAAAAATATGCACTTTTAAACCACAACTTCTTGTCTATCTCCGGTCATGTGATGCGCTAGCGTGACCTCACACAATACGTCATCACGTCAAGAGGTCACGGAGGACGTATACGAAACTACGCCCCAGTGTTTACACGTGTGGAGAAAGAGGACCGTTCCAACGTTGTTGTTTGTCGAATGAAGCTAATTAAGTGTCAAGTTTATTATTTAAAATGGTCTGCAAATGTGCGTTTCATATATGCAACACGTGACCTTTCAACGTCATTACGCAATTACGTGAGGTCACGCTAGCGCATCACAGGACCGGACATAGACGAGAAGCAGTGGTTTAAAATTGCATATTTTTTATTTTTTTTGTCAAAAATGACAATCGTTTCGCTAGATAAGACCCTTATGTCTCGTTTGGGATCGTTTAGAGTCCATTAAAATGAGAAAAATCCTGCAATGTTTTTCTCAAAAAACATAATTTCTTCTCAACTGAACAAAGAAAGACATCAACATTTTATTTTAAATGACATGGTGGTGAGTAAAATATCTGGATTTTTTTTAAGAAAATTGACAAATCCTTTAACATAATTTTATAAAATGTAACCCGGGCTGTCAAAATGAGTTGGAATGAGCACATTTTCAAAAATGAGTTGTTGATGAGTAGGAAGTCAGCTGACATTGGCTTAACTTAGAACTCTCTTCTATACGTTACACTATTACTACGCTCGCTAGTACGGTTTAATCTTAGCCGCTTTACTCTGCTTCTTATGTTGTCTACCGATTTTTCGGTGTTGTCTCCTGATTTTTGTAATGTAAAGCTGCTTCGAAACAATTATGAAAAGCGCTATATAAATAAAATTCTCTATTAAAAAACTTCAAAACGATGTATGATTTGTTGGAACATAATTATAATAATAATTTTATACAGTAACGTTAGCTCAGTGTAATGCTGCGTACACACCAAATGCAAAGCATCATGTTCCTCGCTCTAGATTACTCACAGGATTTAACTTTGTGTCATGAAAATTTTAAGCTTAACTTGAATATTTTAAACTTGCGCAAAGACGCGTTTGAGGCCAATAGCGCACGTTGTCGCGCCAAACGCACCACCTGATTCCTATCATTCAAATTGCCCCACGCGAGTTCGCATCTATTCGTGTCTCTGCGTTGACTATGTATGTAAGCTACTTGCGCAAATCATTGCATTCGCTTTTGGTGGGTACACACCATTATAGTTGATACGGTTTAGCTATGATTTGAACTAAGGTAATTCACTGGTTATTTATTTTGCTTGTTATTAAAAATAATCTACTCTAGAGGGACTCTGTTGTTATTGATTTTATCCGGAAGTTAAGTTTGGTCCACAAAAGCCGTTTTTTAGGTGGTTTTAGGTCTACAACATTTATAAATTTGCTTGGTCAGGTTTCGCTGAAGGTTAGGGTTAATTATATACAGTATCTCACAAAAGTGAGTACACCCCTGACTTTTTAGCAACTATTTTAGTAGTTATAAATATATTCAAATTTCATTTCTATAGTATTGTCCCTTGAGAAGATATACTAAAATAGTTGCAGAGATGGCGCCGGATAGGCAAAATTACGAATTGCAGCTTTACAGGGATAGTTCACCCAAAAATGAAAATTCTGTCATAATTTTCTAATCCTCATGTTGTTTAAAACCTGTATGAATAAATTTTTCTGATAAACACAAAAGAAGATAACACAACTGAGTGAAACCATTGACCTCCATAGTAGAAAAACAAATTATGTAAGTATTGTGATAAATGATGATAAAGATATTTTAATAAATGATAATAAACACACAGTTAATGGTACCCATTGATTTTTATCGTATTTGTTTTTCCTACTATGGAGTCATGGTTATAATTAGCTGTGTGCTTCCCATCATTTATCAAAATATCTTCTTTTATGTTCATCAAAAAAAAAAAGAAAATAAATTCATACAGGTTAAGAACAACATGAGGATAAGAACATTATGACAGAATTTACATTTTTCGGTGAACTATCCCTTTAAATAAATTATTAATCCGTCTTTTGTCTCTTTTGAAGCTTGACAACTTCAGTCCCTGAGCAAAATGATTCAATTTCCCCTTTTGTTTTGTCACAGGACAAAGTCATACAGTTTAAGAAGAACATGTGTGTGTAGAAATGACGACTGAATTTTAGGAAAGAGGTGGTGTACTGACCACTCGGACTCGCTCAAGGTCCACTTCAGCCCTGCGGAGTTTCTCCCAGCAGTAGTGTTTGTTACACTTGCGTTTGGACACCCTGCAGTACTCGCCGGTGGGCTCGAAAACATCACGGACCAGTGGGCATCCACAGACCTCGTCTGCAGGGACCTGCACAAGACCAGTTATGAAGAGCTTTCTTTAATACATCAAGATAAATGATGGTTTCTTTTTAATCAAATGAACAAAATGAACCTTCGGGTCTCTGGAGTGCTCTGGACAGAGAACCTGTAGCCTCTTACAGTAGGTTTTGCTCTGTGTATTGTAAACATCACAGAAGAGTCGCTCAGCACTACAAAACAGAGGAAAAAGACAGGATAAAATGCAAGACTAAATAATTTGATTCAATTAGGCATTATTATTCATGTGTTATGTACACTCCAGCTTGGTAACAGAGAATGACACTGACAAATTTGGACACAGGAAAAGTTTTTACATAAAAGATTTCACTTTTTACAAACAAAGTTATTTTGTTTTGGCCTGTAACATCTTGTGATCCTTGACAATGAGTATCAAATTATTAAAATAACATCCATTTAAAACAGCAGAAAAAATTATGACTTTGGACACCAAATATACCTGCAATTATATAATCACATTATATAGTCTGTATTGTGATTTACAAAATAAACTCAGCTGGAATTATTTTCCATGATTCATCTGCTCGTGTTATAAAACACTGTCTAACCATGTGTCATGAAGAGACCACTTTAATGATCAATTTGCAATGGATAAAATCCTATCAATCATTTTGTGTTGATTAACTCATTCCCCGCCAGCCTTTTTTGTGATTTTCACAAAACTTTCACACAATGTTTTCCAGGAAATATTTCTTCAAAAAATATATATTAATATACAAATATATCAAAAGAAAGAACAGACCATCTGCTTTCAAACAAACAATAAACAAAGAAAACGGAAAAAAAACGTTTCATCCTATCTATATTTTTTTCTCTGCTTATAAACTCTTAAATATGGGTATTTTTCTTTAAAAATAATTTTTTTTAGCAAAAAGCTGAAATAATTACGGAGCCCCTAAGGGGACATGGAGCAAAAATTAAATAAAGTTTAGTGAAACTTTCATCTGCTCACGCAGAACCTTCATGTGGAGAATTTTTTTAAAGTTTAGTTTCACGTGCGCACGCAATAGTTTCACGTGCGCACGCGATAGTTTCGCGTACGCACGTGAAACTACCACGTGCGCACATGAAACTAAACTTTAGATTTTTTTACTCCAATGTCACCTTAGGGGCTTGGTAAATAATTCCTTTTTTTTAGAGATCAGATTCAAAACGATTATCGAAACATACAAAGAGTTTAAAATTAGTAAATAATTGTTTCCTTCAGTATTTTTATAAATTGGGTAAGTGCGTTATTACAGATTAACATACAAACTTATCAGGAACATATTTTTATCATGCAAATGTTTTCTATTTGTTGACAAGATAACTCGTCAATGGCAGGAAAAAAGTTAATAATTAATTTTCTGTTGAACTAAAAAAATGTCACATCGTTTAAAGTAAAACGTGTTCACAGCTATCAAAGTGAATATCTCCTGACAGTAAGGGTGGTTTAACTGAAAAATAATGTGTATTAATAATAAAAAAGTGAGTGTGTTGGCTTACCCCTCTATGCGTGTGGGATACATGGAGCCAAATGATGTTTGACTCTCATACTGGACAACAAAACATTTGAAAAAAAAAAGACATTAACATCATTTAATAAAAAGAATACACTGTCTATGTAGCACAATGACTCGAATTAAACATACCTTAGCGTAGCACCTTTCCATGTGACGCAGCGCCACCTTAGGGTTAACTGGGTGACTGCAGGACACACAGAAGATTTGCAGATCTGTGTCATCATCGCCCTCATTCACCTTTAAGAACCGGAAAAGATACATTCAGCTTAGAGTAATGTCTGAATCGCAAAATCTGAATATGGTCATGATGGTTGTCATGGCGATGACCTCTCACCTCTTCATCATACTGCACGACCTGCTGTTTGGCTTTAGCGATGATGCCCTCCAGCTCTTGAAAGCGTTTCTCCATGTCACTTAGTTTCATGCGAGCCGACTGTTGCTCGCGACGGATTCGCTCCAGAAGTTTCTTCCCCTGTTCCTCAGCGATGCACGGACTCTGCTGCCACCGATGAATGCGCTCCGGCAGGATCTCACAGATGCGACTGGCAAGATAAGAAAAACGGGAATGCTTAGAGTCTATATGGTCAGATTATAGCAGAACAACAGTATATTTACAGTCTTACTTGGCAGCGAGCTTCATACCGCAGTCATCAGAGCAGTATTTCGAGTTGGCACGTGCAGCTTCAACACATCTGGGTCCGAGACATTGTCTGGCCCCTCCGGTGTCTCGAACTTCTGCCCGCTCGCTGTGTCTCACCTTGTCCCGATGCTTCTGTTTGGGTTTGTGCTTTCGGGGCTTATTCTCTTCTTTCTGACAAACGAAAATAAAGAGGTAACGTCGATTTATTTCTCAGCACAATAATTCATCAATTCAAGTATTTATGTAAATCTTTACCTTTTTTTCAGATCGCTTTTCTCTTCTTTTGACATGTTTGACCTTCACAGCCCGCTTTCTCCGAGCCGAATCAACGTACGAACCGTCATCGTCGTCACTGTTCCAACCCTGAAGAAAACACAAAACATAATTCAGACCACACGTCACATACTTCAAACATTGTATATTGACTTAACGTCTCTAAAACATTGTGAAAAATCAATGGGAGAAAATGCAAAATAGGCACAGGGTTCCGACTCAGTCAAATGTCAAATTCCCTGACTTTCACTAACTAAAAAGCTGAATTTCCATGACCAATGTCCACAATGCCGTGAGCCTGGATAATCTAGTGTACACCTTAAGTTTTTAAAATGTGGCTTAACTCTTTCCCCGCCATTGACGAGTTATCTTGTCAATCCGCAATACTGCCATTATCCACTTCCGTAACTTATAAAACCCCGAAGTATCGCCCTAGGGCAAACAGCTGTATGTCCGTCTAACTTTTGAAGATCGCTTTGAATCTGATCTCTATCAAAAGTCCTCAAAAAAAAATGGAATTATCTCAGCTTTTTGCCCAAAATTTGGTGTTTTTGAAGAAACCTACACATATTTGAGAGAGGTGAAAAAAAGAGAACTAATGAAAATAGGATGAAACTTTTTTTAAGCAGAGGATCTGTTCTTTCATTTAATATATTGTATGTTTATATTTTTAAGGAAGAGCATTTTCTGGTAGGCATTAAACTTTTGTGAAAATCATGAAAAATGCTGGCGGGGAAAGAATTAAATGCGTAAAATGAATAAACAGTGCCAATAAACAGCTGTTTAAATTGTAGAAGCTTGGACCCGGAAATGGTATTCTTTACGTCACAAGTTTACAAGCGGATTACACTTTGCTAAATGTAGCCTACAATCCGTGTGTTTGTTGTAGTAAAATTTAAAGCAACAAACAAAAATCCCTAATATTCCATGAGTTGGTAAAAAAATAAAACCTTTAAAGACCTTTAAAGAGCACCTATTTCATTGCTAAAAAACAATGTTATTTTGCGTATTTGGTGTAATACAATGTGTTTGCGTGGTTTATAGTTAAAAAACACATTATTTTTCACATACCGTACATTTTTGTAGCTCCAGATTTCACTCTCCTCCTAAAACATATTGATCTGAAAAGCTCTGTGTCCCTGATTGGCCAGCTAATTTGTACATCGTGATTGGCCTGAATACCTCTGACGTCAACAGGAAATGTGACGCTCCTTACCATGTTTGAAAGATTCGCTCACAATGCAATATTGACAGAAATTAACTTATGATAATGTCGTTCATGTCCACGACAACAATCCTAACCCCCCAGTCACATTAGCTACAAGCGACAGAGACAGAGCGGCAGGCTACCATTCATTTTCAATGGAAGTGGCCGTTTGCCAGCGACAAGCGACGAGCTCGCCGCTGCGCGAGCAAGGCGGGGCCAAAATAGACAAGCAGGCTATTTTATGCAAATGCTGAGCGATGCGACAAAGCGACTGCCAATCGGAGTGAAGGAGCAGTGTGACGTAGGTCTGTGATCAAGACTGAGAAAACAATTCAAGATGGCGGAAAATGCGTATTTATGTATATATCTGATAAGTTTGGCATTTTATCTCATATATTTTGTTACTTTTATCGAGAAATAAATACTCTTAAATCCAAAAACACCGTTCTTGTAACGTAACAATACCTCTAAAGTGACTTTTGATACCGCTTTTGGAAACTAGCCAAGGAACGCCCATCAAGCGAGTGCGTGTCGCTCGGTGTCGTTCACTTTTGTAGCTAATGTGACTGTAGGGTAAGAGGGAAACGGTTGCCAGTTGTAGTCACAGAAAAGAGATTTACATTGGAGACAATAACTTGCGGCATCGTTTAATTTGGGGTTTGTACCTTTTGCATATCGTTAACATGTACTAATACACACTTACACACCAAAGGAAATGTAAAATCGGACAATAGGTGCTCTTCAAAAATGTATATGATATTCCAGAAATTCCATGACCTGTGGGAACCCTGTAGACATCTCTGCTTTCAATCAAAAAAGCCATACCTCCGTGTACTCCATCCTAGACTATGTTCATAATATACTTTTGAATGAAGTATTACTTCTTACATTCAAATACGGAAATAAATTTAGATAAATTTGAATAACTCTTCATGTACTCCATTCTAAAAAAAAACTGCCATGCTTTTCTTGCTCTTTGTTTTCTTTGTAAAGCTCATCTAAAGCTGCTTTGGCACAATGAAAAATTCTAAAAATGTAAATAAAATTAAGTTGAATTAAAATGATGTTGGTGTATGGGCTACCGTGCTGTGATCTCCGTACTGGCCAGCACAGTACTGTTGGTAGAGCTCCAGCTCACTTTCACTGTAGTCTTCAGACAATGGACCATCTTGATACTGATCTCTACCCCTAGACATGGAGTATTCCTCATCCTTAACTCGCAACATTTTCTGCAACAGAACAATTATAGCTGGTATTGTGGTTAAAGCGCTGGGCGAGTAATCCATTCCCATCAAGAAACTCAACCCCAGTTTCTTACCTTGAAAAAAAATACATTTAGCATGACTAAAATCATGAGTACTTAAAAAAAAATGTAATGATTCAAACAGGAACCATTTGGTAAAAAAAAATACATTATGTATACATGCCAGAGATTGAAAATTGGGTGTCAGATCTGAGACTTGACTTCTAAGCATTTGACTCGAGACCTGATTCAGACTCTAGGAAAATGACATTTTAAAAATATAAGAAATTAATTGGGTTGCAAATGGGTTAGAAATGATGAATATGTCTGCAAAATGGTGAATATGTATGTTCATTTGTGACCCTGTCTGTGAAATTCAGGCTAAAGTCTCTCTAATGATGAGATTTGGTACATTAATAGTTTGATATTACTCTTTTAATATTTGACATGGCCAAGTCAAGTTAAAGATATAAAGAATATATTTGTACAATATGTATGATGATTTTATCACAAGAAATGACTTAAACCCCTTAACTGGCGCTGTCGCGTGAGCGGGATACCAGAGTTTACCCTAATATTTTGCATGTTAATTTTAATCTATCATGATAAACTATATATCGTTTGAAAGGTCTAATGCTGTGTTCACACCAGCCACGGTAGATGCATCAAGCGCAAGTGATTTTAATGTTAAGTCAATGTGAAGACGCGTTGACGTGCGTCTATAAGTCTTGCAGCGCGAATCATTCTAGATTTGAGCGTTGCCGCTGGAAACGCGTGAGTTGAAAAAATTTAACTTTTGCAGAAAAAACGTGCCGCGTTAACCAATCAGGAGCTTGCTCTAGTAGTGACGTGATTACAGGAAGCGAGCGGAGTCGAGGAAGCCCCTCCCATGACGCAAATGTTCACGTGAATGTCTCAATGACTAGAATTTCACCCGCGGCTTTCACGCACAAATGAAGCGAGTAAACTCAAAATGTTCAAGCGGCAAACCAGACGCGGTAGACACAAATTTGACGCCTCAAACGTGAACCCACGGTTATAATGTAGTTTTCATATTTCGAAATGTAATAATGCAGTGACAGTAATTTACTAATTTGTGACAAGAGTATGCAGCAAACCGTTGACACCTAGTGGCCGTTGTTGGTAAAACACAAACCTAATTGTTTGGTGATAATTTTATGTATAAAATATATACTTTATTGGTTAATTTTTATTTATTACAATAAATGTAAAGTGCTATAACAATTTTTATATTTCATATTTTCACCTCCAGACACTTCAGTGAAAATCTTTTAAGTGTCTTTAAAATAAGACTAAGATTAGGCTTTTAGACAAAAAAAGGGTTATTAAATTAAGATAAGAGTTATATTAATTTGAAGGTGTACATCACCTTTTCACCCCCCCCCCCCCACTTAAAAAGGGCTGCACCAGTTAAGGGGTTTCAATTTGGTTTTCACAGACTTAGTCACAAATCCTTTTTTATTTGAGTAACATGTATTTTTCTATATTATGAAGATGAAACTCACCCTAGCGCGCACTTCACACTGTCTCAGGCGACACTTTTGCCTGATCCTGTTTGGGCCACCAAACTTCTTCATGTCTTTACAAAAGTCGCATTGTCCACAGTCTTCTGTGCGCATGCAGGGTTCACATTCACCACACATGCGAGCGGAGCGCTTAATCTGCAGCCCAAACCCAAATCCACCCCATAGTCAGAGGTTAACACACGATACACTCACATACACTGGTAAAGAGGTCAGTTTGTATAAGTCACAATTTCTCACCCGTGATCCGCGTCGCCCATCTGTCTTGAAATCCGGAGTGTCTGGTTGGCTATCGGTTCGGTCAGGCTCGGCTTCTTTTTCCCGGCTTTTCTTGGGACGATATTCGATCTCCAAGGACTCATCTTTACCTGGACCGCACCACATACCGTTCAAGGTTGCATTTAACGGTACAGAGTAAAATTGAAAAAAAAAAAAAGAAATGTTCTTACTTCGACACTTTTCACAGTACCAGGCGCGGATGGTTTTCGCCATCTTCTCTGATATATGAACGCAATCGCCATGAAACCACTCGCTGCACTTCTCACAACCACTGTGTACAAGGAGAGAAAAATAGATTTTGACATAACGAAAGTAAATGATGCATTCAAACACCCAACGCACAAAAATGCATCTTACATCATAAAGCAGTTGATATCTGGTTTACGACAAACACAGTACACAGGTGCATTTGTCCGGTCCAGACTCATCTTTGGTCCTGGAGGTTGATCAAAATCTGAAACCTCGCTATCCTGCAACATGAAAGGGAAACAAACAGTGGGTTCGGTTTTAACATGACCACATCAACGACAAATCTGTGCACTTCCTGTTACACAGTGACACACGGCATGTGACATTCTGCAAATTGTCTGCTGATATGCTGTAATGTTCACATATTATGCATAATGTCACTTTTTAATAACAAGTGTGCATACTTAGCAATTCTCTATAGTGACAAATGATAACAACAAAAACAAAAAAATACAAAACAGAACAACCAGGGGGAAGATATAAATCATATAAGTTAAATGTGTTGGTCATAAATAGAATTATAGGACATCAAAAAAAGGAAAGGAAAGACAGACATAGTTTTAAGGCGTTTTTATGCTCAGACATTTTGATTGAGGTATTTTTTAAACCCTTTCATAAAAATAAGAAAGAGAGGTTTCACATTCAAATATTTAGATTTGTAAATGTTAAACTTAGCAAGTAAAAATATCAGATTAATAATAAAAAAATTATCTTTTTAGATTCATCATAAACTTTAAAAGCTAGTACCACATTCTTCCAAAACAACATACATTCATCATACATTTCTTTCCTAATAAATCCTAAAACATCTTGCCAAAATATCTGAGTAAATAAATGTCCTTCTTCAATTGTTTTAAAGGGTACATATATTGAAAATCTGTATTTTTCCATGTTTAAGTGATATAATTGGGCCCCTATCAACTTAGAAAATGTGAAAAAGATAAACCTAGTAACTTAGTTTTGGTAAACCATTCTCTTCAAGCATGTGGAAAAAAATAGGTCATTGTAATTTGGCTCCCCTTGTGACGTCAGAGGGGCATAACATCACCCCTTATGCAACCACGTCACTGCCATTTGGTGCAGAGATCAGCTCATTTGCATTTTAAAGGACACACCCTAAACGGCACATTTTTGCTCACTCCTACAAAGTGTCAATTTGAACATGTTATAATTAATTATCTATATGATATTTTGAGCTAGAACTTCATATGTCATACTCTGGGGACCCCAAAGTTTTATTTGACATCTTAAAAAAGTCTTGAGAAATGTTCTCTTTAAAAAGTGGTTTGCAGAGTAACACTTATGGGATTATTTTAAAATACATTTCTTTTACTTTATTGGTTAATAAATAAATGTGTGGACTTTTCCAGCAGATATTTTTCTACAGCATTATTCCAATAAGCAGTCACAGATGGCAAAGTAACAATGTCCTGCTGGAATAATGAACGGATTGATCTATTATTATTATTTTATAGGGTGAAAAAAAGCAAAATTTTCCAACCAGATTCAAAGGCACTGGAGGAGGATAATAATGAGCGCCTCTCAAATAAAGCAAGTACACCTGAAGAGATTGAACCCATAACTGTTGACAATTCTTTGGGAGGAACAGGAAACTGAAAATGATCTAAAAATTCCTTATATGAGAATAAAAACCTTGAGAATTGATTAATTGACTAACTAACTAAATATTTTGATCAACTCAATTCTGAAAAATATTGATGTACCTTTGTAATGCCACATTCACTGTACCATGACACCCCTACTGAGCTTTTTCGTATTGGTAAACAATCCTGTAGAAATACTTCACTTACCATCACCGATTTGTCTCAATTAAAATCCAGAAAGAATGTATATTATCCCGATAAAGTATATCGTCTGAAATACACACAGTTATGCAGTTATAAACGTAACATTCCGCTGCTTTTGTTTTAACAGCGGAGTTCCACAACAACAACAGTTACTTCCGCTTCCGCTGATTCTTCTTCTACGGGTTTGATACACAATAATCAACTGCTGCCACCTGCGGGCATGTGTGTAAATGACGTTCGCCGACGCTTCGGTATTTCACAAACGTGTACTTTACAAACTTTAAATTTATTCCAAGTTTTACTTTGCTACATTTGCTATCTTTAAGTCAAATACATACTTTTGATTATGCACAATAATCTCTTACTTTTTAAAGTTTGTTTTATTGCGTAGCATAAAATATTGGTTTGGTGTGGTATCTGAACTTAAGTTTACACCAGTTTTTTGTCATAAATACACAGAATATACATATTTACACAACTTTACAAAAATTAAAAATAGGTAATATTTGCTTGACAACAAAGTGACAAATTTAGGCAAAAGTGACAGAGTAGAGATCACTATAATTATTTTATCGCACATTAATGTGTGTTGACAAGTCTGGTAAACTACTAAAATGACAAGCGTTTCAATTTTTTCCCAAGAACCAAATTATATTCGTTGTTTAATATATTTTTTCTATTCTTTATAGATTGAATGAGTGCTTACTTTATTTTTTCTTTGTCAAACCAGGTTAGGCACGTTAGAATGTTGAAAAGATGATTCAGATAATGAATATTAAATGCTTATAATTCTGCTTTTATGAGATAATGTTATGTTTTAGTATTCGTGCTGCAAATAAATCATCTGATAAAAGAAATTCAATGGTTTAGGTGTGTTAAATTTGTTGTTACGCAGCGCAGGAAGGATGTCGTGAGCGCTCACACACGCGCTTCAGAGCAGACGCAACTCGCGCAGGGGCGGGTTTATCATGGTTCTGGCTAGAGGGGATACAGCTACGGACAAACTCCGTGAGATGTTGGGTTTGTTGTGGGGATTAGGATGAAAACAGCGGTTCTGGGTAGATAAAATACAGCTGTACGGCATAATCCCGTGAAATTTTGGATTTATGGTTAGGTTTGGGGTAGGATTAGGATGAAAACAGGCAGCGCTCATCCGGCAAGATTTCACGAGATTTTGGCCGTAGATGTATCTCTTCTAGCCACAACCATTTATCATTTTCACATGACTTTATCAACAGGGCTTCAATCAACAGTAGGGAACAATAGTTTTGAGGGGGACCAATAATGCAGCTACAATTTTACTTTTAATAATTTATGGAGATTTTATGTCTGGTTAAAGTAGATTTTTAAATTGTTCAAAGCACGACATTTAAACTTAACTTTAAACCTAGCTAGGTAACGTATTTATTAATGACTCGGAATCACATTAAATAGAAAAGAATCACTTCACCCTATGTTCAAAGTGAATAAAATAACCTTGACAGCAGACTGGAGTTCGGTCCACAACTAGGCTGTTCGACTTCAAGAGGCCCCCCAAGAAACGACAGGCGGATGACGTCAAAATACCACGAGAGCGATTCGAGAAACCATACAGAGAAGTCTAATTTCGACTCGCTCTCGCGGTACTTTGACGTCATCCGCTTGTCAGTTCTTAAAGTTGAACAAGCCTAGTTTTTGCTTCCGTCAGGATCAAACCACTGAGAGAGGGGGATCAATGTTTCTAAACATAAAATGCATTAGCCTAGTCTGGGTTTCTATTGCTTTACTACATAAATATTTTCAGTATTTAATATTTAATATATTTCTTAAAATACACAGCATGGTTTTAATGAATTTGTTTTTTGGAAGGACAACCCTCAGACGGGGCGCTGACCCCCCATAATTTCGGCCAATGCGACTGCCGTCAAATGTAGGCTAGTGTGTGACAGAAGCGGGCGCAGATTGTTCAACAGGAGGCCCCCACCCTTCGTGTCCTCATGCATTTGCGTGGTGGTTAAAAACGATACTGTGCGAATTAATTCAGATTAAAAGTGAATTTAAACTTCCTCGGTCCAAGACTGGATTTATTCAAGTTAAGGTAAGACTTTCATTTAATGTTGGGTTTTCACTTTCTAGTCATTTTTAGGTAAAACTTTAACAAAAACATTTGATTGCATGTCAGGTTATCTGGAAGTTTCTTTTTCAGTTTAAATATATAAGTGTAAATGTACAGTTTACAACTTTATTTTTCCTAATAAATCGTGGATTGGCTTAAACTTTTGCACGGTAAAACATATTTTAATAACTGCATAGCGCCGCAAAACTTTAACAAAAAAGTTTCATTGTGACGTTTGCAACATATTTGTGTTGTGATGATGGTCAGCTGTCATGTAACTTATTATTTCTTCACATTTATTTCCTTCTGTTTTTCATTATTCCCATGATAGACAGTCATGGACATTAAAAACATAACTACCTCATTTACATATAAAATTGACTACAAAACTAATAAACAAAACTAAGGAGATAAAGTTAGTATAAAATTTCTTCTCTAATTAAATTTTAATAATTTGTTGTTATAAGTATTTAATTTGTTTAATTGTTAATGGTTCAAATGAATGTTTTATTATAAAGCATTAAGAATATAAAGTGCTTGGCATCACCAATACAATTTCTTTTTAAAATATTACAAATAAAAGTAATATCCCATTATTAAATTACTCTGCAAATAAGATTAATGTCTTTTATTGTCTGTTACAGTACAGTGTAAGATATTTGGTTTCCGAAAGTCTTAATTTATTTTATTTCATTGGAACTGAAAAAATATGCAAAAATCTTATAGCATGTTAGACTACACTGCAATTGTTGTATTTTGAAATATATGGACCTATTTGTATTTTTAGCATAAGATCATTTTTTGAAACTTCATGTTGTTATTTAAATCATTTAGACTTGAATAAAGAAGGGCAAAGAAACAGCAGAAAGTTTGTTATGACTTCTGAAGCTTTGGTGATATTTTCAGTGCTCTGTGATTTAGCAGGATGTTGTGATTAATCTCATTCCTATCACATTACTCATTACAGTTCACTTCATTATAAATGCAGCAGTGCATGACACAACAAACCAAAGCTTTCATGCACTCGGCTCAGGGGATAAAGGGGTCGTGATGAACAGTTGCAGGAATAAAAACACGCTTTACTTTGAGATTCATATTGTCACAGTTCCTGGCACACGTTGCACTTCTGAACAAACACAAACCGTTTATTTGATTCTGGCACTAACATGATCCGTTTTGGTTCTGCACAGTCCATTTATGCTGAGATATTTCTTCTCTCTCTGGATGTCTCATTAGAGTCAGTCTCAACAGGAGACAGAAGCGATGGAGGTCCAGCAGATGGACGCAGGGCAGGACAACACACCCAAGTCTGCCCAAGTCCAGACATCACAACCACAGGCCACGGGGAAACCTCATGAGATCAAAGGTGAGAAGAAAACAAACCAAATTACTTTATGATTTATTATGAGTATATGTGTGTTTATTTAAGGGTATAATAAACTAAAATCCTCTTTGATCTCAGCAGAGATGCTCTGTACCGACAGTAAGCAGGATCACAGAGAAAGCAGCGAGTCTTTGACAGACACGGGTATAACCAGTGATGATGCTTTACTGCTGCCGGATCATATACCTACAATTTCACACAAAATAGAGAAAGGTACGGTACTTACAGTTACTGATGCATCACACATATCTGTAGTAAAATACCTTCATTTTAATACATTGCAATTTGTAAACATGTTAATGCATTATATATGTTTGTATGAATTTCAGAGAAACACGCTCTCCCCAATGGCTCGCCCGCTATAGTCAGTAATGGATCGACTGTTGTGTGCACATCACCATTAGAAAGAAGCAAAGCTCGTACCACAACGTCACCGAAATGCAGCCGACACACAAAGTGCAATGGACACAGACACCAGCACAAAAAACACCCGCCATCCACCTCCAAAAGCCAGCAGAGCTTTAAGGGAGACGCCTCTCAGATTCAGAAAGTCGCTGGAGATGGTACTTCATACACACACACACACATGAAGCCTACACCCATGTGACTGTTTGTAAATATAAGGCCTGGTCTTATCTCATAGCAGCAGCAGAACGAGTCTGTGGATTTATCTTTCTGTGTTTAATGCTTCGTCCGCGTCAGCGTTTGATATCTCTTTCCGTTAGGTCACACATCTCTGTTTGGTGTCTAAATATTCTTCAGAGTTCAATGTTTTTTATGATTATATGAGCGTAGGACTTTAACAGGTGTGGGTATATAACGTGACAATAAATATGATGTTATAAAGATCAAACCGTTTTTTTTATAAAGAGGGGAATATTGCAACATAAATGTTTAAAAAAAAGAAAATTAACTAAAAATTCAACAAATGCATAAAAGCATTCAGAAACGACCTACATGATAAAAGCATATTTTAATTTCAGTAAAGGAAAAGTATATATTTATTATATTGCAAAAATACATACTTTATTACATACATACATGCTGATAAAATAAAGATATATATATATATACTTATAATGCACTGCAAGTCACTTTGGATAAAATCATCTGCCAAATGTAAATTAATAGGAAATACCTTTTAATTTTACACAATCTATTAAAATGGGCATTCACCGATATGCAACCCAATTCAAAATAATTAGACCGTTCTGATGCGTTTGTCCACCCCTTTTGATTTCCAGGATATAATCTGCCCATCATCGGCTTTTTTTAAACAATCGGTCGATGATCGAAAGTGGGAAATTTTTTTTTTATTTCCCAATACCGATTATAAGACGATACATCAGTGCATCCCTAATTTAAATGAAAAGGTGAGATATACAAACTGGCTGATTAATACACCAATGAAAACTAACCAAATGCAACAAGCATTTAGAAACGACCTACATGATAAAAGCATATTTTAATTTCAGTAAATGGAAAGTATATATTTATTATAATGCAAAAATAAATACTTTATTACATACATATATATATAATGCACTGCAAGTGACTTTGGATTAAATCATCTGCCAAATGCACAAATGTAAAATAATAAGAAATATCTTTTAAGTTTATACAATCGAATAAAATAGAAATGCACCGATACAAAATATCTGTGCCAATGTCGGAATTTGATTACTTGATATGACATCTACCGATACCGGTAGATACCGATAGTTTTGCTTTGTACTCTTGTTTCAAGTGATTATGACCTGAAAAGTGCAAAGCGTACAAACTGCAACTCTTGTGACCTAATTCAAAATAATCAGAGCGTTCTGATGCGTTTGTTCGCCCCTTTTGATTGTCAGGATATAATCTGCCCATCATCAGATGTTTTTAAACAATTGGTCGATGTTCGAAAGTGGGAAAACTGCTTTTATTTCCCAATACCGATTATAGGCCGATACATCAGTGCATCCCTAATTTAAATGAAAAGGTGAGATATGTGAGACTGGCTAATTAATACACCAATAAAAACTAACCAAAATGCTTAAGAATATTTTTGGTTTTGCGTAACACACCAATAAGACATATTTTTAATCAAAGATAGAAAGAAAAAGTCCATGAGGCATGGTATAAATCAGTTTTGGAAAATAACAAATTAAACATATACTCGCAATGCAATTCTTTGTTAATACTAAAGAGCTACATTACATCTGTGTATAACATGCAACTGGTACAATCATTATTCTTGTTTAGACGTTCAAGTACACCAATTGTAGGGAGAATTTGTCATTATTGTAATCTAACAAATATTTCTGTGATAGAAGATGAGAAGCACTTTTTGAATATAGATTTACTTAAAGGGGACATATCTTAAAAATCTGACTTCTTCCATGTTTAAGTGCTATAATTGGGTCCCCAGTGCTTTTATCAACCTTAAAAATGTGAAAACGATCAACTTAGTAACTTAGTTTTGGTAAACCATTCTCAGCTCCCATTGTGATGTCAGAAGGGGATAATACCGCCCCTTAATCTGCACTATCCAACCACGACACTGCCATATAGTGCAGAGATCAGCTTATTTGCATTTTAAAGGACATTTTTTATCTATCTGGAAATATATATATGGTATTTTGAGCTAAAACTTCACATAAGTACTCTGGGGACACCAAAGACTTATTTGACATCCTAAAAAAGTCTTTTGAAATGTTAGCCTGGTCAAACCAGACACTCGTACATTCATTTCATTTGTACAGAGTTGTACTGAAGCGAAATAAAAATTAAGCGGAGGCTAGTGAAATGTCCCCTTTAAGAAATATTTAAGTGAACTTGTTTTTGTCGGTGATGTCTGCACTGATGTGTCAAGTATTTGTGATGTCTGACCTACTGCATTTCTCCTGTCAGATTGGCCTTCAATCCATTACAACACCCCGATATATAGCACTTTAAAAAAAAATTCTCTGTCTTTCATAATTAGCTATAATAAATTGATATAAAACATATCCAACAATATTAACACAACAATACTCAAACATAAATATAAAACAGACATTTGCTCTATTAGGATACATGTTAAAATCAATCTAATATAGTGTTTATAATTGTTGGTTGCACTACCTTTACTATTTTGGGCAAAACCCCAGTTGCAAACCTCCATTTAAAGGGCAACACCACCATTTTTCAGTATTTTACTATGTTCTTACCTCAACTTAGATGGATTAATACATATCTATCTTTTTTCAATGCGTGCACTTAATATTTGTACAGCGCGTCGTGAATGTTTTAGCATTTAGCCTAGCCCCATTCATTCCTTAGGATCCAAACAGGGATGAATTTAGAAGCCACCAAACACTTTCATGTTTTCTCTATTTAAAGACTGTTACAGGAGTAGTTACACGAGTAAGTATGGTGGCACAAAATTAAACTTTTGTTTGGAGCCATAGGAAAGAATGGGGCTAGGCTAAATGTTAACACATTCAAGGGTCGAAAACGCAGGAGTAGTCTGGAGTAAACGTGGCAAAAATAATGCATTTTAAAGGCACACAAGGCAAGTCTGAGTATTATTTGTCTACTAGCTCCCCCTAGTGTCTGGGAGTAAATGCGTTCTATATCTAAGACTATACGAGACTGAAGGACACCGGGTCGGATACAGCAAACTTGCAAGTGGGGTATTCTTCCTACAGACGGTAGGGGCGGGCGAGAGAGTCTTCATTCATCATGTAATGAGTCATTTAACCATATACCGACTTACGAAGATGATTTATTAACATAAAAATGCTGCCTTGTGTCCCTTTAAAATGTGTAAACAGGGCCTGAGTATGCATGCCGACTTGCATTGTATATACCTCAAGAAATGAAAAAAAATCTCCCATGTCATGATACCTGTGGAACTATGGGTCGAGAGGTCATATATTCCTGAAAATAAAATAAACTTGAAAAAAAGACATAAATCTATCAAATGAAGCTAACTCGCTAGTTTCAGGGTTATAAGCATGACACAAATTGTCACATTTTCTGAGAATAAACATAATAGTTTATATTCATATTACAGTAAATGTATATAAAATGTGCATAACTCTCACATAAATCTCTCTCTTTTAGATTGTTGTGCCCACTGTATCCTGGCGTGTCTGTTTTGTGAGCTGATGTCGTGTTGTTCAGTGATGGCTCAGTGTTTGGCGTGTGGTTTGGAGTGTGATGCTCTCTGTTGCTGCGGTGAAGCGGCCACCGGTGGACTTGCGTGCTGTGCTGAAGATAGCTGCTCTGCACTGTTGGATTGTGGGATACTGGAGGATTGTTGTCAGTCGTCAGATTGTCTGGAGATCTGCGTGGAATGCTGCTCCATCTGTTTTCCTACCTGAAACGAAAACTATGAACGAAAGCAAATCAAGTGTGACTTTAAAAGCATCGAGTTATTATCTTGTGTATTGTATTTATTTAGTGTAAAGGATGAGTTTGCTGCTTAGACCAAAATCTGACTGTTCTTACAAACCTACTTATAGGTGTGTACATTTACATTTGGATGTTAAAGAGACAAGCACCTGTTGGTTATTTTTCCCTAAAAGAGTAAAACCGCAGGCCTCTGTTGCACTTTTAAATCATTGCTCTGTTTGTTTGAGCATCGGCAACATCAGCTCTTTGTTTACGCATTGTAGAAATTCACTATTTACAGTCTTATTTGACACATATGATGAATGTATTTTCTGATAATGGAAAGGTTACAGAGATAAAGCGATGGATAGCCTAATGCAGAATACAACAGCTTTCAATTTCTTTAGAAGAGTTTAAGTCAACAACAAATGAGTTTACATTTAGACATATAGTTTTGATGGTTTTCTTTCAAAAAATCTGTCAATTTCTTTCTGTTAAGGAAATTTGTCTGTGATATAAAAACTTTTCTTGTAAATTGTTCAAAGCGTAGACTGTAAAAAGTGAAAAGTTGGTTTAACTTCAAAAAATGACTTTGGTAACAGGGCTGGTTTCCCAGACAGGGATTAGCTTAAACCAGGACCAGGCTTTAGTTTAATTGAGAAATATAACTAGTTTTATCAAACTAAACTAAAAACATTATGTGTGCATTTTGAGGCAAAACAAAGGGCACTGAGATTATGTCAGTGCAAGTTGTTTTCAATTTGGACAGCTCTTATTTAGTCTAATCCCTGTCCGGGAATACGCCCCTTAGTCTTAAGGCTATTCCCAGACTAAAACACATGTTTGAGGTGTCTCAACTAAAAATAAATTGCACAATAAGATCTTAAAATATGCCAGAGCCATTGAATTGTCTCAAGATTTTCTAAGGCATGTTAATAAAAAATGCTTAAATGTTTTCATTTAACTAACGCCTTGTCTGTGAAACCATGCAAAAATTTACTTTTTTCAACCTAAATTTTGTTACTTTAAGTGAAATATTTAAGTTGTTACCAATTGAATAAAATTTTTATAGTTTATTCACTTTTTCATATTTTTCACTTAAAGCACTGCAAAAATGACTTTCTTACTTAGTATTTTTGTCTTGTTTTCAGTAGAAATATCTAAAAATTCTTAAATCAAGATGTATTTTCTTGATGAACAAAATGACCTAAGAAAATAATACTAGTTTTTTGACAAAAAATATACAATTTAAGTGAATTTGTGCTTAAAACACTTGAATTAAGTGTTTAAGAAAAAAGAAAAAAAAAATCTCACCCCATTGGCAGATAATTTTGCTTGTTTTAAGGAAAATTTCACTTAAATTGTATATTATTTGTCTTAAAACTAGACTTATTTACTAAGGTCATTTTGCTCATCAAGAAAAAGCATCTTCGTTTAAGAATTTTTAGATATTTCTACTGAAAACAAGACACAAAAAAACTAAGTAGGAAAGTCATTTTTTGCAGTGAGTGAGTAAATGTATGTTGACAAAACGTAACTTTCTAAATTGTTACCAATTGAACTACATTTTTTTAAGTAAATCCAACTTTTTACAGTGTATATGTGACCCAGTCTGTGAAGTAATTTTTTGTAATTTACTGTTTTCTACATAAACTCATCCTGCGTAATGTAAAGACCGATCTGCACTGTAAAAAAAGAAATGCAGAAAGGAGTTAAAACAGCTTGGTTTTACAAGTCAATTCAATCTACTATTTTAAGTTTTGGCTTAAAAAAGTTGACTAACTTATAAAATCAAGTTGAAATTGATTAACGTTTTTAAGTTAAAGTAACATAAAAATTTAAATTTGACAAAAAAGTGTATTTTTTACAGTGAAAATATAATCTTGATATCTTTAATATTGACTGAGTAAGGTCATGTAAAAGATTGAAATAAATGTGAAATCAAACTTTGATGCTCCAAATCTCATCATTAGATTATAAAAATTAAACCTAGATTTCACAAACAGGGTCACATATGTGACTTTTGTGCATGTATGAGAAGTGCCTTGTTCCTGTTTAAAAATCTTTATACTGCTTAGAATGAAATGAATTCTGTAACATTCTTTGCCTCCATGGTGAAGTGTAAAAGTTTCAAATGTGTTTTCAATCAGTTTTATAATATGTTGAGACTATTTCAAATCTTTATGTTGTTTGTATTCACTGCAGTCTTATCTGAGCGCTGCAGGAATTCTGCACGGATGCAAAAATAACCATCCAGAACGCCTGCATATTCCTCTGGGCATGTTGAATTTCACAGTCTTTCTCCAGATGACTTTGCCCGTGGCCTGATCTGCTCTCTGCTGTTTAGATAGCGGGCATAGAGGAGGACGCTGATGTTGAATCTGGCAGAGATCTGCATGCGTGTCCAATAAAATCACATTCTTCCTCCTCATCCGTCTGTGAGGTCATGACATCATCAACATTAGTTTGAAATACTCATACAGTCCTGCATCACTGATGCAAGCAATAGCCGTCATTTCACCAACAATAGACCCGATATAGTCCGGCTATGAGTGACCCACTTCTAGCTAAAATAAACTTGAATTTAGTTACATGTGGGTTTTGCCAAAGTCAACATTGATTATAAAGTGTTTGCGTTCATTTATGTATTTAATTTCATTTACTTTTGAGCTCTGATAAGACATCTTTTAAATGTTCACTGACATCCCAAATTTTGCCTTGTTTTATTCTAGATCAGTGGTTTTCAAACTGGGGGCCGCAAGATGGTGCCAGGGGGGCCCCAGTTTTAAGACATTTTATGAAATACATTAATTTATCATGAATTCTGTGTAATTAAACCTAAAAAAATAAGGCTACTAACCAAAGCACTACTTTTTTGTAAAATTTGATGTTTTTTTATTAAAATGTTGAGTTTTAGAAAATTTTCTTTGGGGGGGCGCAAAGAAATGCACCGTACACAAGGGGGGCCACAAGCTGAAAAAGTTTGGGAACCACTGGTCTAGATGACTGGGCTGTGTTTGAACGGCTATTACATGTCTTTTAAACCTAAAATTGCTTGCTGGGAAGTCAAGTGTCAAATCTTATATTTGAAGAGGTGTTTGTTTCAAACAAACAAACAAACAAACAATAAATAAATAATCTGTCTTTAAGAATAACGCTTCTCCAAGATTTAAAGGGATAGTTCATCCAAAAATATAAATTCTGTCATCATTTATTCACCCTCATGTTGTTACAGATCTGTACAAATTTCTCTGTTTTGCTGAACACAAAGGAAGATATTTTCAGCAATGTTTGTACGGTTTTGGAGCACCATTGACTTCCATAGCATTTTTCATTCCTACAATGGAAGTCAATGGTGCTCCTGTTTCCTGCTTGATTACAAATATCTGCCTTTGTGTTCAACAGAACATTTTAACAAGTTTATAACTTGTAAAAATAAGGTGAGAAAATTATGACAGATTTTTTTTTTTTGGTAAACTGTCCCTTTAAGGCTAGGGTAAAAAAATATATGACATACTTTTTAGATGAGTGGACAAACATGAAGAAGATACTCGTGCACATTGAAAGGAAAAATGCTGTGATAAGACAAACTAACACTTTTTTTTGCTCAGTTCATTATCAACTTCAGCCTCAAATGTTTCTTAAATTGCTTATGAGAAATAAAAGAAACAAATGCATTACGAGTATGAAGTTTTAAAATGTAGTTAATGTATATTGTATGGGTAAAGTCATAGATTTGGGCAAACGTGGTGAGAAGTTCATACTGAAGTCTTAAATAATATCAACTTTCAATTGCATACTTAAACAATTTGAAGGCAGTTTGTGATCTCTTGTGAAACTCTAAAGACGACATTTGTGAGATGATTCTCAGGAGAAATATCTCATCTGTATTTTTTCTTCATCATGGGCAATCCCGATTTGCTCTTTTATAAAAGAATGCATTAAAAACTCATCTTTAAAAGTGGGTCGAGCTGGCTATATCTGGATATGAGCATTAACTCGGTTAGGTGTGTGTGTGTATGGTTCAGGAAGGCTGTGTTTATTGTACAGATGTGCCAAGTGGCGTCAACAGGAAGTAGAGGAAGTGACTGAAATGACAGCGCAGGGACGACAGGATAGAGCAAACACAGCCATAACCCAAACTCGGTTCTGATCCAACTCTCCTGCCCACTGCGCTTCAAAGGTCCACCGCCACACCGAGTCTCCAGAGACAGGAAACAGCTTAGCCAACATCACTCCATGCACTAAAAAAGTCAAAGCATCTAACCTGAAATGTCAGAAGTGCTGGAGTCAGTAAGATAATAGGTTTGTACAGTTAGTCAATCAAAAATACAAACTTTTCTCCTCCATTTACCAATAAAAGTATCCAAAAAGGTGCAAAATATTTGACAATTCCTTTAAAACTCAACTAAAGTCATTTCAGAGATTGCAATCAATAGAGAAATGGACTTTAGCTTGGATTTCACAGACAGGGTCACATTTCCATTACATTAAATACCGATCATAACTTACTGTTTAAATGATTAAATTAGCATTGAAGCCATTTTAAAATGGATTTGCCAGATGCTTTTATTCAAAGTGAATTACAGTGCATTCAAATTATACATTAGGTTTATCAGTAGCAGATGCTTTTATCCAATCAAATACAACAAAGCAATTCATCATACAACCCAGCATTGGGTCAAAAAGGGACAAACCTAATTTAACCTATGCTGGATTGCTGCAACCCAACTGTTTTTTTTTAATCCATTGTTGGGTCAAATATAAACATTTTTTGTGTTAATTTAACCCAATGGCAGGGTTTGTCCCATTACTGGGTTGAAAATAACCCAGGATTCTTTTCTAAGTGTAAAGAGGAAACAACATGAGAAGTGCTAAGTTAAAGATTTTTTTAGCAATTGTTAGAGAAAAGTAAAAACTTGCTAGATAAGCAAATGCAATTTGAACTGTATACTATAAGTTGGTTTAGGTGTTCCTGTATAGCTCAGTGGTAGGGCATTGCATTAGCAGTGCAAAAGGTTACATTTTTTTCAATTAATTCAATTTTATTTATATAGTGCTTTTCACAATTGGTAATTGTTTCAAAGCAGCTTTACATTAATAGAAGCAGGGGAAAACACTGAAAAATCGACAGACAACATTAGTTGCAAAATACAGCGGCTAAATAAACTTTACAAGCGAGCGTATTAATAATGTAACCTATAGAAGAGGGTGCTAAGTTAAGCCAATGTCGGCTGACTCCCCGGGGTTGAAAAACCCCCTAGGAGAAAAACCTAGGGAAAAGGTAGTAAAAAAACACTTGGGATATATATATATATATGAAACAAAATCCTATTAGTGTAGGGGCTGTTTGCATGTAATGCAAGTGTCACACAGTGTTTTGGTTTAATATCTGCTTGGTTCCAGACAGGCTAGCTATTGCGGCATTAGTATATTACACAGACGAGTAATGTGAATGCTTTGTTCCGTACAAGCTAATTATTGCGAGATAAGTACATTTACAAATTATGTGAATGCTTTTGTTAAAGAAAAAAGTCTTACCGTTTAGACATGAAGTGATCGACTGTGTCTGAGGGAAAGGATCTACCACCTTTAGAGACTTTGATATTCTAGGGACAGTTAAGAGACCAGAATTTTGCGACCGCAATGTACGTGATGGATTGTATTCTGATATTAATTCTCTAAGATACGAAGATGCTAGGCCATTTAAGGCTTTGTAGGTGATTAGTAGTATTTTAAATTGTATGCGATATTTGACTGGTAGCCGGTGTAAAGATGCCAAAATTGGGCTTATGTGGTCATACTTCTAACCACTCGTTCAAAAGGTCATGGGTTCAATACTTATTTAATGTAAACTTTGTAATCTGCTGTTGCTTTGGATAAAAGAGTCTGCCAAGTAAATTAATGATAAGATATATTATGTAATGTGAAGGCAGAACAGACAGACAGACATCTCATGTGCTCTGTGTGATGGGTTTGTCAGATGAGTGACCGCAGTCCTCCTGATCTTCCTGCTCAAGGATTTGAAGAAGAAAGAGTGCTGAGCTCATGAAAGCTCTCAACCGTAAAAACCCCAACAAAATCTTCACAGTACCACAGCGTTTGAAGTATAAAAATAATCTTTACTTCCTTTAGTTGAAAGCCACACCTAACACGGTAACGCTTTACAATAAGGTTGTATTAGTAAATGCATAACCTAACATAAACTAATAATGAGCAATATAGTTTTTTAGTAGTTATTCATCTTTTTTATTGTTTATTGTGCATTAATTAATGTTAACAGATACAACTTATTATTATTTATTAGTAAATGCTGAAGAATCATAAATGCTGTAGATATTTCATTCATTGTTAATTCATGCCTTCTAATGCATTAACTAATACAACCTTATTGTAGTGTTACCACTTTATATCTTATCTGTGATGACACTGTCCCTTCTGAAAACTTAAACAAAAAAAATCTACCCAGAATGCTCCACACTGTAGCTTCAGGCGGGTCTGGGTGGGCTTTGTGGTTTAACTAACACAGTTAACATGGGGAAGTGAGATTTCAGAAAAGCGGCAACACATTTTATAGCAGAGAGGTGAAGAGCAAGAATACCAATAATATAATCGTGTTTTATTCTGTGGTCAGACTATTTGAGCTGTGGGTTTGACAGAAAATAGTTGTCATTTACTAACTAGTTTTACTGATGAATGCACAACCTAGAGTTTAATACTTTTTGAATGGAAACATGATGAGACATTACACTTTTTAAAGTGATGTGATGCTTTTCTATGCAGATGAAAGACACAGAATTAAGAAACTTCTGCCCCCTGCTGGCTATTTGCTGTAAAAACATAAATATGACTATATGAAACATGGAAGACAAACTTTTTAAAAGGTACTTGGACAGATGACAAATTACAATGTCTTAATTGCACAAATTAAAATATATTAAAGCAAACTGCATTTGCGAACAAAATAAGCAATTAAGGTAATTTTTTTGTGCCACAGATGTTATCTAATTTTTTACTTTCATACATTTTAAGTGCACTGTTTAAAATGTCTGTAGAAATTACAGCAGTTTGGCATTAACTAACTGTAGATTTAAATTTATATTATTTACGGCAACAGTTTGTTCAAAAATAAATGAACATTTAACATCAACAAGACTTACTAACTATAAAAAGTACAGCATTATGCAAAGGTTTTCTGGGAACCAAAATCAGAAATAAATCTGGGGAAAAGGTCGATGAGGAGTTCTAGTTAATGCTTTGCATGAGGCTATTTTTTTTATAATTTTTTTCTGTAAAGACACAGACTTGTTAATGTTTAATATTCATTTTCTTTGAACAAACTGTTACTAATAAATTAGATAAATATAAATGTACAGTAAGTAGTGGCAAACAGCTGCATAACTACAGCAAATGTTTGCCTAAAGTGTTTCAATAGTTTTAAGAAGTACAGAACAAACCAGCACAAAATCTGTTTTACAACTTTATTTATACATTTCCCTAAAAAGTAAAAAATAAAAAACCCCTAACAGAGTTCACAAGACGGCAATCTGTGTAACTCAGGGTTAAAAAAACAGGAATATGCATCCACAAATATTGAAATACAGAACAGCCAACACGTTTGCTCAAGTCTGCCTGGATCTCTACAAGTGAATATATTCATGAGATGAATGTAAACATTGCGGTACAGATATACAGTGTATTGTAAAAGCTTTGATTGTTGTTTAGATAACGCTATAGACACAGCACTGAGCACATGACCACAAACTGCACAACAACGCCCCAATCTCATTGCTGGGTGTGCAAGAAGACCTATATACAAAATACAACTGATACGAGTTGTCATTTAGTTGGAAATAGCAAAGAGACGACAATTCAGGCAGCATCTGAATACAGATTCACAAGGCAGCTGTAGGCCCGCAGTGAACACACAAATGAGCGTTAATAAGACGACAAAACTAGCAACACACACACATACACAAAAGCATGAGATACTGACATTGCATAGATCTAAGAGTAATGAGTATTGATTTATTATGATGATTATGCTCATCCGTTGGCTCATTTTTACTAGAAAAATCGATTTTCTGCTTCCGTCACGGCGGAGGACATTTTGGAATATTTATACATCTTTTGTAACTATAGCCATGAAAATATATTTTGTGTCATGTTAAGCACAAGTTTCATAAATTGATCTATGGTAGGAGTGCTGTACAGGGTCGAAAATAAAATAAAAATCTTTTAAACACATGTTAGTTACAAGCATATATTCAATATACATTATTATATACATTATCTACCAGCAACATATGGCATAGATTTAGCATAACTAGACCCGTTTAAGAGATGTTTGCTATTGCTAACAAACACACACAAATGTGTTCCTTCTCTTATTGTTTTAGTTTTTCATATAAATACAACTAATCTAATACTACTTAAAAGTAGGGCTGCAACTAACCATTGTTTTTATAGATTAATCGACTAATCGGATAAAACGTAAATAATATTTATTATAGCTAAATAAAGGCACTAAATTAGGGAATTCACGTGTAGAAGTGGACTTTTAAAAGTGCAAAGCCAAACACTACTACAGAGTTTTACTAATATAATCTTTGTGATATTTTAAGATAAAATGAAAAAGTTTGAGCAGCTTTTAAATGGTAAAACATCTTTAAATGTCAAAACATAAACAAACAAAATGTTTTGAGTCTTTAGGGATGTAATGGCGAGCCACAGATTAATAAACTCATTTTAATCTTTAACTTTAGACCTTGGTGAGTATTAACATTATTCGTTATTAATAGAGATGCGCCGATATATCGGTATCAGTCGTTAAAAGCAATTTTTCTCACTATCAGCTGATGTATCGTGTCAATAAAAAAAGAACGAATAACATTCAGAAATTTTTATCTTTAGAATTTAGTTAATGCAAGTTAATACAACCACCAAACTATCGGTATCGGCAGATATCACTCTGAATAATCGGTATCAGTATTTTTTTTAATATCGGTGCATCTCTAGTTATTAACAAAATAGATAAGCCATTATGATATAAAAATTGTGATATACATGCGTTGTTACAGTAATAAAAAAAACTTAATTTCTCCCTTACATTAAAACAGATGCTTCGATTGTGATTCAATACTATTTTTATGAAAACCCAACAACAATTAAACAAATACAAACTCAATTATATTAAAGGACAAAATTAAACATTTATTACCAGTGTTGGTTTGCGCTTTTGCTTCATTGTCCTCTCAGGGTTGCCAGATCCGCATGACCAAACCAGCCCAAAAGGCATCCAAAAAACTATTCACCGCCCAAACCCAAACAACTAATAAACCAAATCCTTAATCTGTAACATGCAGAAAAACATCAACCTACAGAAACAGTTTAAAAATAGCCTGATTCAGAACCGAGGACCTGGCAACGCTGCCTTGCTTTTAAGCAAGCGGTGAGAAGAAGCAGCGCCTGGTAAATGTGCAGCTTGCATTGTATGAAGAAAATGTGCCTGACTTTAATTATAAGCCCACAGTTCGCGCTGTGAAGTCACAGACCAACTAAACAATAACACAATTTCATTATCAATTTGAATCAATTAGTTGTTGCAGCCCTACTTAAAAGCATTAACCAAAATAAAATAAAGCCACACTTTAAAGCTTCATTACAAGGAAGACGTTTCCTTATTTACTTCTATTGTGGCTTTTGATTCAAATATTTATGAGACATTTTTTGTGTGAAAACAATCATCTTATGAATATTAATGAGCTGCTAGATCGATACAAGAAGGTCAGATGTGTTGGATTGCCATAATACGTTAACATAAACATTTACTTCTTTAGGAAAATGCTTGCATAGATTATTCAGTACTAGTGATCTGAATCGTTGGGGTCTCGGTTTGATGATATCAAGGTCAACACGCCGTATAAACACAAATTACAGATTTCTGGTATTCAAATATTGAGGGCCAGAGACATGCGAGTAGATATAATGGTTCTAGGTTGCCAAATATTTTGTTATTTTTTATAGCGGGTATGCTTTAGAGATGCAACCCTGTTTAGGCTTTAACCGTCCCAACATAAAACTGGCTTCATTCAATAATCTAGACTAGAGAATATTAAAACACGAAATGGAAGAAAAGGTGAAGAGGAAGTTCTTGGCTTTCAGGAGGACATAAAAGTTTACTGCCGCGCTGAACAAATACCTGGATGTACGAGCACCGAACGAAGACGTTCTTACAATAAAAATAAAAATTGTCCCTTTCAAATCTGATGAGCTACCAAAACAATGACATGCAGTGAGGACCACAAGTCTAAGACCAAAAATAGTATTTTCTAAATAGTTTAAAAAATGAGAAAGTTAAATTTAATTTCATTTTATCTTAGTATTTTGTGTGTTTAATGACAGCAGTACTTGTGCTGAAGCTCAATGTCAGAAATTAGTTTTTATTTGATAAGTGGCTATAAACGTCACCTTCTCAAAATCCTGAACTTTAGTTCCAGATTTTCATGTCTCAGACTTTTGGACATCACCGACTTAAATAGATGAAAAACATCATCTAAAAACCATGATGAATTTTTGTCACTTTCTGAAAAATGATTATAGTGCTTGATACTTTTCCTACAACTGCATAATAAAAACATCAATTCAGCACTTAATCTCTACTGTATGTACATATATTCTGTTACATATCCATCAGAGGTCTGTCCAAATGTCAAAGTTCACTTCTGTCCTCTGTTGTGGATCAAATGCTGATGGTACTTGCTTTCTGTCTACAGTACGATGATTAATAAATGACCTTGGCATTACGCTGCCCTCTACTGGCCATCGTTGGCGTGCGCAAGCAGGAATGGAGACGCTGGGTTGCATAGCAGCTCTAGCTATTTAAATTTCTCCTTAAGTGTGCACCAAACTAATCTGTGTCCGGGTTAAGGATGTCACAAATCTTCTTCCATGCTGAAACTGCTTCTACGACTGCTGGTTTTGGAGGCTCCCGGTGACACCGAGGAGAGAAGGGGGTCGGCGCCCCCTACAGGTGAAAGAGCGTCACTGTCATCCATCAGAATATCCCCCAAGCCGATTTCTGCCATGAGGGCGGGGTTAAACACAGAGGAAGAGGGGTCATCTAACTCGCCAAAGCTGAGCGTGGCGAGGTCCAGAGGGCTGGTGACCGCCCCACCCGCAGAGGAAGTCGAAGAAGGCGGAGACAAGAACGAGGAGGGAGTGATATGGTTGAACCCTGCCCCATTAAGAGAAAGGAGGGTTTTGGAGAGAAGGTCATTGCTGGGATTGGGGTCCAGAGTTAAAGTCTGCTGCTGGGCGAGGGTAGGACCTGAGCTCTGGGATGACTGGATGCCGTGGAGACGAGCTTGCATCTCTAGCTCCTGTAGATCCCACAGAGAAAATCATTAAATACAATGCAGTTCCCACACCTTAGTTAACTTCAAATATAAGGACCTTTCAAGGACTTTCCAGGTCCAATACCCTCAAATTCAAGGACTAAATGTGAGGACACACTTCAGGTGAGAGCAAGGTTACCTTTTAAGATACATTGTTACAGTTCCCTTTCGAGGTAACTCGCGCTGCGTCACTGCGGTGACACTTTGGGGACGCCTCCAGGGATAAGTGCGTCTGAGTGTGTATATCAAATTCAACCAATGGTGAGGCTTAACGACAAAGACAGTGTGACGCGGGAGTCAGGAAGTATATCGCTATCTGAAATATTGGCAAAGACGGCGTTACAGGGACGCAGGAAGTATGGGAAGGGAGACGCAGCGTCTCGTTCCCTTCTCAGGGAACAACAGTTTAATATGTAACCCGAGACGTTTTCATGTGTCAAACACAAATATGCAAAAAAAAAACATTTTGGTATGAATCAACATTTGCATACAGAAGATATAAGCATTTCAAGCGAACAGTCTAGAATTTTTATGATATTATCCTACACTACACAGGGAATTATATGGATTTTTTTTCCCCAGAAAACTTCTTGCTTAAAATAGATTCAAGCACTTTCAATGACCTGTGTTTATGTATGTAGATATTCAAAAACTTCCCAGGGCCTTGAATTATTTCCACCAGATTTACAAACTTTCATAGATTTTAAGGACCTGTGGGAACCCTGTGCCAAATGCATAAATGTCATTTTAATTATAAACTAAATTCAAAGGTTATTCAAAGTAGGTGTTACTTCCTTTCGCCGTCTATTTGTCTCGTTCTCTTTTTTAGCTTTCGCTTTCTCAGATGCCACCATTGTTCAGCACCCTTGTCATTTACTGTCCCTGTCCATTGATGTCATCAACCGGTCCGAAAACCAACAATCAATCCGCCAATAAGAGCGCGCCAGTCCGCCATTGCTGCTACTTTTCCCATTTATTGTGTTGTTGTTTTTGTCTGTATGTTAATCTGTTATCCCCCTGGTTCCTCGTTTTTGTATGTTAAGTGTATACTTAGAAAGGCACGGACAGGTAAGAAGGTCACGTGACGTAGGATTTGGTTTAAACGTGAGCTAGACTTATTTAGTTTTGTTTATTTCTTTGGTTTAGCACCGCTCGCGTCCATCTTGTCCCCCCCCTTCCTAATGTATTTATTTGTTATTCCCGATCCCTGTAAAAGCACTTCGTTCACTAAACGCCTTGTAAATTAACCACTTGATTTTTGCACCAAACCGCTGTCTTGTTTTATTGCCTCACACATTAAATAAACGTTACGTCATACTCCTGCCTACACCTTGGAATGTAATAATGCGTGATCTATACTTGTAAAATGTATGCCGGTAAAATGCATGAAATCGAAAGTTGAACAACACTTTTTTAGTGACTGAAATTTTTTTTTAAGGCTGGTTCATACTCAAACACCAACATTTCAAACATTGCAAAGTTAAATTCTGGGAAACTGAACTGACTCAAAAAACAATAACTGGAATGTCTTTGCAGCTGTGTTTGTTAATGCCGTGTGATTTGAAGTTGAAATGCATTGAATAGTGAGTACTGTATGTGCAGAAGTTTGTGTATGTCAAACATGCAGGCGCTGTTCTGGTCGGACCTGTGCATGAGCGAGACGTGCAGCATACCTGAATGCGCAGCAGCAGACTGCGGTTAGCGTGCTCCAGCTTCTTCTGTCTCATCTCCATCTCTTTGGATCTATGTTGCTCCTTCTGAAGTTTTCGGATGTAGTCGACCGAAGCCTTAAGGATGGTTCCTTTATTCCAGCGCATCTCACTGTCCACAGAGGACAAAACAATTATTACACTGAGCATGAAGCACATCAAAGAGCACATTTTCTTTCAAAAAAACACATTTTAAGTGAATATCTTTCATTTTATGTATCTCATGTATGTTGTTATTATATAATTGTATACATGTTCCTGTAAGCAAGGTGCAAAGTTTGCGTGTTTGATTCCCAAAGGAAAAAAATGTACTGATTAAACAAATCACACTATGGTTGATCAACTATAAAGGTATTTTAAAACAATCTTTATAAATTTAAGTCACAGCTATAATGATAAAGATGCAGAGGATCAATATAGATGGGAACAATAAGACACTAGCTGCGCAAAAGATCTGCGCAAAACTTTAGCGCTATTTTCTAAATGTTGACAAAAAACTATTGCGCAATAACATTGGTTAATGTAAATGCCGCAATAACGGCATTTACATTAACCAATTTTATAGGGCTGTCACGCTTAGGAAATTTGTCTGACGGTTAATTGCCTAAGAAATTGTGTCGATTATGACGATTAATTTACTGTTTTAGTGCTTTGACGATTATGACGATTTTCTGTTTTATTGCTTTGAAATTTAATTCTCATACATTTTTTTTCTTTGTTTATGAAATAATTTTCACACATTGTTTTGATTATTTAAATGAAATCTTTTGCAAGGTTTACCTGGCAGTAAATATTGATACACATAACACATATTAGTAACACATAAGTAATCTGATACTGGCACTGCAGCTCCCCCTTGTGTTTTTTAAAGAGATGTGCAATCATTGCGGTGATCTGAAATCATCGCGATGATGTCAAACCATCGCGATGAGACAATTATTTAATCATTGTGACGGCCCTACAATGTTATGTGACTAAAGGGGGTCGCACACCGGACGAGAAGCGCATCGTCACAACGCCTCTAGAACAACTCTGAGGTATCGTACACCAGAAGTGCACATTAAATAGCGCAAGCTTAGTCAGATAGCAATTTCAAAACTACGGCAATGGGTGTGTTCGACTTCATACGGGCCGTGCAGACCGTTATGCGGTTGATGTCAAAATGCTGTGAAAGCGACTGGAAAGCATTCCCAATTAAATATATTGTGCCGTATTTAAAGAACAATCATGTGACTTTTATGCATATGTCAGGTGACCTATGAGAAAAAAAACTATCCAATGAAGTTTTACGATATATTCCTTTTCAAAATGCCTGAAAAACCACCTCACTTGAGCGATATATGGGAGTTTTTGTGAAAATGCCATTGAGCTTCCATTGGCTGCATTTTTTATTTGCTTGATTTAAAAGGGTAATGGAAACACAGCTATTGACTGTCTATCAAAACCTATACGCTTTTACGCAAAACTTAGCTTGCACGTTAGAATAAACGTAATGTTATCGTTCATTGGTGCGGACGCTACTATAGGTATTGTTATATGGTCATGTTTATATTTATTATTCTTAGTGTGAATGTGTCTTAAGTCACTTAATCCAATACTACATAAAAATCCAAGACGTTTTGAAATTCACTTCATGTTTTACACATTTAGCTTATAACAACACTGTTGGTTTACATTAGAAACTAACAGAGGTATTTTCCTAACTGATCTCATTCAGCAATGACTGACAGTTCAACACAAGAGAGAAGTGAGAATGAAACACGGATACTGACGGGTCAGACGACTTCGGTATGAGAGCGCCAAGTTCCTTAATGCGGTCGTTGATGTTGAATCTTCTCCTTCTCTCGACTGCACATAAAACACACAAAGATTAAATTGATAGGAAAGATCAGGCAGGCAAGATATTTGTTTCAGATAAATGTTATTCATTATTTGCCAAACTGAACACGGTGATAATCAGCCATCACAGACGGATCGCATATACTCACTGAGGTTGTGGTTGTCTTTCTTCTGCCTTTCTTTTATAATAGCTTTTGCTTCAGCATCTAGAAAACAACATTAAACATTTTACTTTATTAAAAAACCAGTGAAAGCAGATAGACATTTACTGTGAAATGTACTGAAACAGATAGACAGATTTCTGTTTCACTGTATATACATCTATGCACTGTATATTTTTTTGAATCAAAGTATATTCACTGAAGTTGTGGTTTTCTTTCTTCTGCCTTTCTTTCATAAAAGCTTTTGCATCAGCATCTATGAAACAACATTAAACACTTTAGACAGGCAGACAGATTTATTTTTTACTGTGTATTTATTCAATCAGAATATATTTTGTGTACATTGTAAAGTCTTTATTTATAGTGTAGCACATTTTTTTATCTTTTGTATTGTATAGATATATTTGGCTGCTAAAGCAAACCATTTTTTTTTATTTAACATATTGATTAAACAAAATTTACCGAAATAACATGGAATTGGGAAACCCTAAATCAGGTCTTATTTGGCGTGTACACACAACAAACACGAATTCAACCTTTTATACAAGTAGATTACAAACAAAGTCAATGCAAAAATACGAACAGACGCAAACCGGACTGCGCGATTGCCACAAAAACATGTGCTATTCGTCGCGCAAGCTAAAAAATATTCAAATAAAGCTAATTTTTTTACTTACCCTAAATAACCTAAAGCGAGTAAAGTGATGCTTCGAGTTTGGTGTGTACGCAGCATTAATTAGCATGCTTTACTCCAGAGGACGTGAATATTATTAATATATTATCCGTCCTGTAGATGTCGCCATCTTTCGAGTTGCTCCACTTAATGCAAAAAAACGGACGATCATTGCGAAATATCATGGTAGCCAAATAAAGTCAGCATCAGCGAAATTTAAGTCAATTTAAATGTAAAGACAGTCAAGATGTGGTCAACTATTTTTTATATATATGTAATGAATTTTAAAACCTTTTTATTTCATAAAAACAAGTTTTTACTTTTTACATTAATGTGCATTGTTCGGTTTGTGCACATTCAGGGCTCGAAGGTGCAACCAACCATGAGCTCCACACTTTCATAGTAGGAAAGAATAATACTATGGAAGTGAATGGGGCTCATGAATAGTTTGGAATAGAAAATATTCAGTCATGGTCATCAGAACAAAGACATTTATACAGGTTTGGAGAAAATTATAACAGAATTTTCATTTTTGGAAATAAATGCGATCAAAAGTTTGGGTGCACCTAACTTTTGTGCTGGTGCACCTAAGAAACAAAAGTTGGTGTAGAGCCCTGACCTTGCATTGTATGACTTCTTGTTACAATGTTTGTTACTGAAAGTGTTCATGTAAATGTGTATTTCAGTAATAGAGCTAAGTAGGAGGGTTTCAGTTGCCAGCATTTATATTTAAATATAGATTTCATGCCTGCAAAAGTAAAATTTCTAATTAAATATTAATATCGAATCGAAACCATCTTTCTATCTTTATAACAAAACTTGACTGATAAATGATGGATATCTACACGAACACTGAGTCACAAGTTCTGCAGAAGCAAAAATACAAGATAGTGCTGACACAACAGTGAATCACAGGGAGCGCCGATTTTATTCGAACGGCTAGTTTGAGCCAAACTGGGAACTGCTGTGAAACTGGGAAATGGCAACTGTGGCGTGTGACTGGCTGATACAGTCATACTGACTCAACTGGCCGGTGAAGACTGCCGCCAGAGAAATGAGGAAGAGGAAGCAGTCGAGATGGAAGGACTGAGATAAAACATGAATCTAAAATCGTTTCGTACCGCTCAGCTCCTGCTTGACATTATTGTGGAGGTTTGCTGGGCAGGAGTTGCTGACGGTGATCGTTGGCGCTGCCATCCCTGCACTGCTGTACACATCCAGGAGATTCCCTGAGACTGGCAGCTGCACAAGACCAATCACAATGCATTAAACAGGGCCACACCCACTGCATTATCTGTAAAAGACCCCTCCCCTTTGATGCATGGTGTAACGTGCGGATAAACTTCATTAGACTCTGATAACCACAAACACAAAGTAACACATACATATCTGAAGGACAACATCTTGACTAAAGGCCAAACGGTTTTCGTGTGCACGTTTATGCAAAAGAGAAACATATTGTTGAATATATTGTTGAATGCTCCTTTGCCTAAACACAGTAAGAAAGTTTTACAGAGAAAGCGGTTGCAAAAATATTAAAAAGGATTCCTGAGGCTTTTTACACAAAAATGGTTTTGCAAAAATTTTACACAGAAATATGTTTTGCATGCGCTTCATGAATGTGATCCGCATTGAACTAGTGAACGTGCAAAAAAAAGTCAATGAACTACTAACCTTAATGTCACAAATATTTCGATTAAAATTAAAACACAAGAGCCTGCATGGTGACTTCTACAAAAACCAACATATAAATGCTATCAAACGTCCTATAAATTTGTATTCATGAGGATTGACGCTTAAAGACGGTCAACACAACTCAACAAAGCCAATAAATAGTCAGCAACAACACTTTATATCTTGTCACACCACCTTTCTGCTGTAAAGTAAAACTGAAACAAACCTGACATCTCCCAAACGGCATTCACAAAACTCTCACAGCGTACCGAATGAATCAAAGAGATCAAATTTACCTCAATCTTGCCTTTTTTCTTGTCATTCTCTGGCAGCAAAACCAGAATCCTCATGTTCTCATACACACACGCAGACTTCTTCCCTTTTCTACGAGCTTCTCCGTAAAAAGGGACGTTCAGAAATGGGGAAATATCTTTTGGAGTACAACAACGCTTGCCACAGAAATCTATCAGCTCGAGTGCACACACACAAATACACACATGAACTATGAGCAGCGATCTGTGAATGTGTGTGCCGGTTCTCCGTCACTCCTCCACGGTGTGCCGACCCCACCCATTGTGAGCCATGTGTCAGAAGTTTATGTTTGTTCCCGGAGCAGAACTGAATTCCAGTGGTTCAACTCACATTCGACTTAAACGCTCGAAATGTAAACACTACACTGACAATGTGCAATCCCATAAGCCTTAAAGAGAAGTTAACCTGTAATTATAAATCATTTAGCAACTACCTGCACTACTTGGAGACAAACTAAAAATGTTAAAACTAAAAGCCGCGTTTCCAAATCAATGGAAGAGGAGCATTGAGAACAACTAAAAGTTTGTGCATTTATAATAAATTTACTGGCCAATTCATCCATTACATTTCGTCTAATAGTGTTTCAAAATGTCATGCACAAGTTTAACAAACTTTGCTTAATCAGCTCTTGAGAAATAGTTGACATAACTATAACCACATAACAGTAGTTTATCCGAAAGGAGAAAGTATAGGAAATTGCTACATACCGTGTTGGGAAGCTGCGAGTCGATCAATGTCATAAATTCGTCGTTAAAACTCGACTCCAGGCTGATGATGTCATCGATGACGTCCTCGATCTGTGCATTTATGAGAAGTAAAGTAGTTAGCAGACAGTTTCTTAAAGATGCACTTTAAAACTGATGCATTATCCACACAGAGATGAGAAATACAACCAGACGCAACATTCAAAAAGCAGAAATCTCGAACCTTAGACCGCCTGTATTTCATTGTAAGGCCTTTCAGCAGTTTTTTAGTTTGAGACCAATGCAAGTTTTTAAAAGCCAAACCCACAAAAAAGGTGCAAAGTGTGCTGGGGTCATTGAGCTGGGAGTGTGATATTTACAAGCGCAAGGTGGTACCAGAAGCAAAGTGCTGAAGGGAGACTGACCGACTTCACACGGTCTCGACAAAGCACTTTATTGTATTTAGCAAACGCACGCCGCATTCTTTAAATGGACCTGTACGTGTCTCCGAGCAAAACACTTCACTAGTTGTCTAACATAGTATGAATAAGGGCTGCAAGATATATCATTTCAGCATTGACATCGTAATGCACGTCTGCAGTAGTCAAATCGCAAAACATTGCATGCAGAAAAAAAAGGAAAACTTATTTTAATGCATTTGCCATTGATACACTATATGAGAATGGTTTATTGTGGATTCAGTAATATTTTACCTCACAAAAGACAACCTTTCCAAACAAAGGTTTTAATAACGCAATCCGGTAATTTTTTTTATTTAATCTGGTCGATTATTTTTATAATCGATTAAACTGACGATTATTATAAAAAAAATTATCAATTAAACTGGCGATTATTATAATTTTATCAATTAAACAATGATTATTTATTTATTTATTTGGTAGTCGATTAAATGGACAATTATTATTATTTTTTTGTAATCGATTAAACTGACGATTATTATTATTATCATCGAATAAACAGACGATTATTATAAAAAAAATGTATCGATTAAACTGGCGATTATTATAATTTTATCGATTAAACAATGATTATTTATTTATTTATTTGGTAGTCGATTAAATGGACAATTATTATTATATTTTTTTTGTAATCGATTAAACTGACGATTATTATTATTATTATCATCGAATAAACAGACGATTATTTAAAAACCTGTATCGATTAAACTGGCGATTATTATAATTTTATCGATTAAACAATGATTATTTATTTATTTATTTGGTAGTCGATTAAATGGACAATTATTTAATTTTTTTTGTAATCGATTAAACAGACAATTATTTTCCTGATTAATCGACTACTTGGACTACTTGCCCAAAACGACAGTGGTGCTGGAGCATGTGACGTCACAGACCAACTAATCAATTATGAAATTCATTATTCAATTTTATTGATTAGTTTTTGCTGCCCTGGTAAAAATATTAATTCTCAGATTTTAATCAATCTTTAATTTAACGGAACTATATCGATTCGGAAAATCCTTGAATCAGTTCTTAATGTTGTGCATGCTTTACTTCAGAGGCATGGCTCGACAATAAGAAGTGCCCGAAGGCCCAGGGGAAGCATGAACAATACATATTTACAAAAAATAATTTTAAAATGCTGAGATTGTCAGTTCTGTAAATGCCACAAAACTGGTAAAAAATTTTGTTTTTGGTCTGTATAGCTAATTTTCATGACAAACGTGAGGGGGGTGAACTTTTTTGTAACTCATCCGTTTAAATTATATGATTAAATTATATTAAATTATATAATTACATTTTTGAGCTAGACGGGCGAGGTTTTAGCAACCAGCCACCTCCCGTCTCTTTACCCATTTTTAGATATCTGCGAGTGATGCGCAGTGACGTGCGGCTAAGATCGTGACGGCAAACATCACCTAATATTGGCTTTAAAAACGAACTTCAGATGACGTCACGGACACTACGTCCATTTTTTTACAGTCTATGGTAACAGTTTATTGGTTCCGTGCATTACATCATTATAGGTCTTAAAGTGACAGCACACCAAAAAAAGGACATGTCTGCAAAACTAACATTTTAATGAAACTAATTAATAACTAATTGATATTAACCCTTTCCCCGCCATTGACGAGTTATCTCGTCAATTAAGAGAAAACGCTTCCCAGCTAATGACGAGAATTTCCGGCTTTCCGCGACTTTTACAACCCGGAAGTAATGCCTCACGTGAAAGAGAAAGAACTCTGTGTATGTTTTAAAGATTGCTCTGCATCTAATCTCTATTAAAAGTCCTTTGCAAAAATTGAATTATTTCAGCTTTTTGCTTAAAATGTTGTGTTTTTGAAGAAACCTACCCATATTTGAGAGGTAATAAAAAGAAAAATAACATGAAAAAAAAATTATTTTTAAAAGCAGAGGATCTGTTCTTTCATTTGATATATGTTTATATATATTTAAAGAAGAACATTTTCTGGAAGACATTAAACTTTTGTGAAAATCATGAAAAGTGCTGGCACTGGCTGGCAACTTTTTTTTTTATTGCTGATGGGGAAAGAGTTAAATAAAAATAAATAAACGATTGAATCACCAAATTGGGTGCAATACCCAGCCCTAATCATGATGTAATGTTGTCCACCAATTTTTTGTGTTTTGTCCTGCTTTTTAATGTAAAACTGCTTTGAAACAATTAAACAATTGTGAAAAGCACTATATAAATAAAATTGAATTAATGCCAAACACTATTTTCCCCAAATTGCCATTTCAGAGCTATTCAAGAAATGCAATGCAGAAGTTAATTCCTCTCAACGGCTTTTCAAGACATCCAGTAAAGCCATCCAGTATTTCTCATACTGCAGGAAAACAAAATATCGCAATGCCTGAAAATCAAATCTTATGCAATTACTGTTTAATAACCCAGCGTTAAACTTTCACTTCTTACATGTTGATTTAAGTTATATTATAGAAAACTCACTTGCGGTTTTTGTTATATTTCTGATCATTATTGAAAACATTCAGATTTGGGTCCCTGTAAATGGGTCATCTTTTGGTACGCACTTTATTACTGTAAAATTTAACATAAAGACACTTCCATACAAACATGCACATTTCAGCTGCACATTTCTCTAAATCATCCTTATATCCTGTTAGTGTAGATTAAGTTTTGGTTATGTATAAGCAGTGTAATTACAGTGAGTGGTGTTTAACTGCTTGTAAACAGTAATTTGTGAATGGTTGTATCATGCACCTCTCCGGTGTCCTTTTGTGTATTGTGTAAAACCTAGCGGGTTTGGAGCTTCACATGCTCATAATGAAAGTTTGAATGAAACCCACATGACCGCAGTCTTGTTTACACATAAAATGTAATGGGTATGTTCCTCTAGCTTATACAAAAAATGATGTTCCTGAAGTTCAAATGGTGGAGCATTGCATTTGCAGTACAAAGGTCATGGGTTCAATTCCCAGGGTACACACATACTAATACTGCACTATAAGTCCCAGTTTGGATAAAAGCGTCCGCAAAATGCATAAATGTATCGTTAAACTGTGTCTTAAGCAAAGTCTACAAAATCCCAATGAAAATGCATTATTGTGCCAGCAATTCAACAGCGTGTGAAGAGATAAAGGGCTGAACTCAAAGTATTTCTGTTGGACAGAGATGGTCCATTATTGGTCCTATACATGATTGTGACCGTAAGATCTGATGTGGGTGCATTTTTTACCTCTTCTTTGTTCGATCCCAGACTAAGCACAGCCAACGGGCTGCTGGGAGTGCTGTTGGCAGCGGCTGGGGCAGAACTAGGCTGGGGCGAGGGTGATGTCGCCACCGTCTGACTGGCTAATTTATTTCCGAGGGTGTGAGAGAGGTACTGCTTCACTTGCTGTCTCTGAGCCTGCTGGATGTGGTACTTTGTTGGGTTTTCTAAATGGGTCTGAACCTATGATGAAGAACAAGAGGCTTAGGACACAAAAACTAGGACACTAATGCATTATTTATATATTACACACCCACAGTTGGCCACCCATAGAGGACAGCTATTAATTTACATGTCAGGGACTTTATGAAGAGCTCAGATGCAAGTGTTTCTTGTAAACACTTGACTTTTGGCCAACAAACCGGTATTCCTAAAAGGCCTGAGGGCTTTTTTTAAAAGTATTTATATATACAAATGAACGTATAGTACTAGCATTTGGTTAACACTACATGCTCTTTCTTTAATACCTCATCATTTATACTTCATCATTTTGTCAGAATTATTTCTTATGTGTTCATACCTTCAACACTTCCACGGGCACCTGGGCAGGTGTGGCAGGCAGGCTGGAGGCAACAGAGATGGCAGGGGTGGCGTCGGCGAGACGCAGCTGAGCACTGGAGGCCTGTTTCTGAGCCTCGCGTCGCTCTTGGTCCTGAGCCTGCTGACGCATCAGCTCCTGCCTCATCAACACGCGTGACGTCATCACAGGGGTCACGGAGTCAGCAGAGGTCAAAGAGCCACTACAGGGACAGTCGATGAGAAAGTAAATCAGATTAGCACGCTACACCCCCATGCTGTAATCTTATTGCCGCAAGCTATTTTTGAAACACACTGCTGTAAATTCCTGGTTCTTCAGATAGAGATCTGTTTAGGACAGCGTGAGAACAGAAATCTAGAAAAAGAGCTGAAGGAAATCATTTTCTTATTCACTGGGTCATGAAATATGCATTTGTTAAAAGTCAAAACATTTAAGCAGAAAGGAAAATATGTGCTTGTAAAGAAATCCTGTTACAAAAAAACTGCTATTGAAAATGACAGATAAATAAATGTTTCTGGTCTAATTGCTCAAGTTATTCGGATTTGTATGTCATGAATGAAGTAAAATAACATATGCAGGGTTCCCACTTAAGTTAACTTCAAATTCAAGGACCTTTTCAAGGACTTTCCAGGTCCAATACCCTCAAATTCAAAGACTAAATGTGGGGACACATTTCAAGTGAGAGCAAGGTTACATCGTGTTACCTTTAAAGATACATTGTTACAGTTCCTTTTCGAGGGAACTCGCGCTGCATCACTGCGGTGACACTTTGGGGACGCCTACAGGGGTAAGTGCGTCTGAATGTGTATATCAAATTCAACCAATGGTGAGGCTTAACGACAAAGACAGGGTGACGCGGGAGCCAGGAAGTATGGCAAGGGAGACGCAGCGTCTCGTTCCCTTCTCAGGGAACAACAGTTACATACGTAACCAGAGACGTTTTCATGTGTCACACACAAGTATGCAAAAATCATTTTGGTATGAATCAACATTCGCATACAGAAGATATAAGCATTTAAAGTGAACAGTTTAGCACGTGTGCTTAAAAAGTCTAGAATTTTTATGATATTATCCTACACTACACAGGGAATAATATGGATTTTTTTCCAGAAAACTTCTTGCATGAAATAGATTCAAGCACTTTCAATGACCTGTGTCTATGTATGGATATTTTCAAAAACTTCCCAGGGCCTTGAATTTTTTACCCAGATTCACAAACTTTCAAGGATTTCAAGGACCCGTGGGAACCCTGAATCTTTTTCTTAAGTAATTAAGGCAACAGATAAACAATGCTAACCAATAATATTCCAGCAAACTTCTGACAACCCAATCAAATCCAGATGAATATAATCAAGTCCGACCCTGGACATTTTATATCGATTGCAAATTATAATGCACTACGAAAGGTTGATTAATTTCTATTGTGGTAAACTCCATATAAATGTGAGATATGCTCAAATATTGCATTTCTTTAGCTTCAACCCCATTCCCATCAATAAACACTGACACGACAACGTACTGCAAAATAAACAAATCTCTTCTTACAGCCTTGCATTTCCAACCAAACACCCTTGGCTTTTCTTCCACGCTGGGTGTTGTTTTTGTGCTTAGTCATTCTGGGCCGTCCCAGAGCGAAGGGAAAACAAACAGGCAAGACCACGCTGTCTCGAACACGAGAGTAAATCCAGACAGCATTAAGTAAGAAATAAGCGTGTGAACTTCAGTTCAAATGTATCTGTAAATGCTTTATCTTTCATAAGAAAACTCAGTTATGTATTGCTGTCATCTGCTTGTTATACGGCCCGTGACTTCTCTTCTGAGGGGCGCAAATTCAAAATATGTGAACATCAGCGTCTTGTGTGCAGCATGATGCATATAGGTTCACATGATGCTCATGTTCACAAAATACTCGAAAAATGCTAATTTATCACTAAACTCTGATTACACATGAGATTAAGCGAGTATCTGGCAAACGTGAGCGTCTCTTTTATCATAAACCCCTACGAAGTGTCTGCAGCAGACACGTATTTTGACGTGATGCACGTAGGTTCACATGACACGCCGAACACATTTTGACATAACGAGCCACACACATGACGGGCTAAATACGTGTTTTGACGAGCTTTGCATCATGGCCCTCGAAAAAAGTCACCGGCCGCCACTGTTTACAGATAATTGAAAATTAGCCCTTTAATACCATCCTAGGTGTATATGACTTCATTTATTCAGCCGTACACATTTTTAATAAATAGACAATTGTGTCAATCTTATCAAATGTAAAGTTTTTACCCATACTGATACCTCAGATGTCAATATTAACTTAATACATTTGCGAAGTCTGTTAATTTGTAAAGCTTTTCTTTTATTATTTTTCATAGTTAAGTAAGTTTACATTTCAGAATCCACAATGGACAAATGTCACGTCTATAATGCCGTTTCTTCCTCATAAATGCAAATACAAAAATTAAGTAAGGAATAATTTACGACGGGCTGTTGAATTATTAGAAAAATAATGTACACCCGAGGTGGTGATGTGGCCACGACGCGAAGCGAAGATACACCTCAGTGTGCATTATTTTTCAATAATTCACATGATATATTTAAAGGGATTCAACCGGTTTTTGTACTTAAATCGCTATGCAAACCTCAGAATGTTAATCAGCCAATCAGATTAAAGCATTCAACAGACCCGTAGTATAAATTAAAATAAATATTAAATGTTATTTTAAAATCCATCCCTTTTTCTTTTGATGGGTATTATTGCTTTGGATTTGTGCCTCTTAATACACAGAATACAAGTATGTTGTCTCCCAAAAACCTTTTTGTCACATCCATAATCCATGCATATTTCCCTCATCTAAAATAAAAAACATGATTACACTGATGTAAGGACTTTATCATCAAGGGTTTAGGAAAACATAAACAAGTGGTTTAATATATTGGAAATAAATTAATTCTCAGAGAATTTATATGTCAAATTTAGACTGCAAATGTCACTGCGTGATTTGTCACCATAAATAGGACCGGCGTGCCGCCATTTGCTTACCTTCAAACACAAAGTAGGGGTTGCTTAATACACATTTAAATTACAAATCGAATACACTCATAAAAAAAGAATGCCATACTAGGTATCATATACATCTACAATGCATTAAGGTGAGTAAATTATGGGGTAATTTTCCATTTCTGGTGAACTATTCCTTAACCAGTATGTAAAAAAGAGATGTATTTTTTAAAGGGAAGTAGTTGGATCAAGGACATTATGATTGACATAACTGCTGAATCACTGGGAAGTCCCTGGACAGACACTGGAAAGTCCTGTCCACAGAAACCCAACACGCTCTCTTTCATCTTTAACCCAGCATGCAATGACCTGCTCTCATCTCACCAAAAACAAACAGGTGCACACATACACAAATAATGTGCTGAAATTCTTGAGAAATTCCCATGAAATATGATTTAATACATTGAGACAGATCTCAGTCGTTTAGATCTATACTAACTTCCAGTGAAATTAGGGCATAAGTTAAACATATCACAGGTATGCAGCAAGACGTGATCAAACATTTCTATACACGTGTGATTATTTTAAGTATGCATGCAATGAAGCCGATAAGGTTTCCCATAACAATCTGGAATGCATTCACTTTCTCAACATGAAGTTGACAGTAAATATGCAAACAGGATATATATGTAGTGTAGATATTATTGAACAGGTAACCAGACTCACCTTGAGGTAATGGGCTGACTCTTCAGCTCGTAGAAACTGTCTGAATCTGCAGTAAACACACTGTCAACCTCGATATCTGCCACGATTCCCGACTCGGGCAGAAGAGGTTCAACGCTGAAAATGTAAGAAAATGATTATGTTAAATACTGACATTTACCATCAGTCACTTATCATGACATGTTGATGCAGGACCAACTCGAACAGGAGGGGTGTGATGTAAAATCTTGTAATGACACATTGGAATGAAAAAGTCCCAATACTGGGTATTAAAAAGGTGTCGTGACAAGAAACCATGCACATACTTGATGTTACCACCATACAACCGTCTTTCGGATGAGACGTTAAACCGAGGTCCTGACTCTCTGTGGTCATTAAAAATCCCAGGATGTCCTTCGAAAAAGAGTAGGGGTGTGCCCCGGCATCCTGGCCAAACTTGCCCATTGGCCTACTAATCATCCCTCATAATAATTGGCTATATCACTCTGTCTCCTCTCCACTAATTAGCTGGTGTGTGGTGGGCGTTCTGGCGCAATATGGCTGCCGTCGCATCATCCAGGTGGATGCTGCACATTGGTGGTGGTTGAGGAGTTTCCCCCATTCATTCATATGTAAAGCGCTTTGAGTACTGAGAAAAGCGCTATATAAATGTAAGGAATTATTATTATTATTATTACATGTTTGCACATGCAAGTGATGTACTATGCAAAAAGCAACTGTAAACATTCCTTTGTTATAGCTTTGCCAAAACAGAGTATTGCATTAAATCTACTGTATCTAGACAGCATTTGGTGTGCAACAACCCTGTGAGCATCACTGTCAAAACTGCCTATCTAGATCTGATGCCAGACTTTCTATTAAGTTACAGTATCCAATACTGGACTGTTAAGGAGAAAAATGTATAAAATATCTTTAGGAGAGAGAGTCTAAAACGCATTTCCGGTGACATACCTAAATAATCCAAGTGATGTAATCAGATCAAACGTTATCACACGATGACATTCCTCTAAATCCGGTATGTAAACTCCCGCAAGTGAATTCGTGACGGACACGACGCTGTCACGCTCATTTTTGTACGCTGTAGAGACGAAATTTACCACAGAGCATCGCCGTTTTACTCGTGTTTTGGTCACATTTGGTGGCCATGTTCGAGCCTCTCCGAGAACGAGAAGCTTCACTATCCTCCGGTAAAATCTACTATGACCAGGGCGTAGCTCATGAATATCAAAAGCTCGCGCAGACGTTGCTAGGTAATCTTCCTGGAACCGCCAGTCAAACAACCAAATTAATATTCATGAGCCAAGCCTTCGAATCTGACTTGCGCTCGCTTATTTAAAACACGCTTTCAGCCAACCAGTTACGAGATCTGTGAAACTAAATTAATATTAATGAGGCGAGCCTTCATATTAGTATGGTGAATTGCCGTTTATCAAATGTACGGCTGCAGCCTGCGGAGGTCGCTGCATACGTCATCAAGCCTGGTTTATTTAAGTTAACGGAGCATTACTTTTGCAAGTCATAAGCATATTACAGCAATTTACGATTAACTAAGAATAATAGTTAACTTTATAATTGTTTATATTCTGAAATATTCTTAATCACGTATGCTGTCTAGAAATGCGACCTCCGTAGGCTGCAGCCTTCGGATTGAGAAACGGCCCATATTTTGACTCAGAGAGGCTTGCATTGAGGGCTCATTTATAAGAAAAATGTCTAGTAATATATCAAACTTAATAATAACAACAACTTAATCATGCAGGAACATACACGTTACGAAAATAGAGAAATGGAAAATTACAATATCAGTGATGGCCATTAGAGGGCGCCGCTGCATCTATCCTATAAAGAGACCAAATGCATCTCTGTGCTCTCTGTGTTATGATATAAATAAATCAACAATAAAGTGTTATGAAATCTGTTATGCATTAACAAGTATGACTTGCAGTTTTACTATTGTTAGCCATATAGGTTAGCTAAACAAAAACTTATCTACTTCATCCACCTCAAAATGAATGTAACATATGGTCTAAAAGTGAGTGACTGTGTGGCAGTAAAAGAACCTTAACTTTGAGTTTACAATGTATTATGCAACAAGGACCATGTTCAGCATAAACATGTAAACTTTTATGATAATTGGGCTATCGAGAGAAAAGCAGCAGCAGTCATGTCTTTTTTTAGCTAATTAAACACATTCCTTTTGGGTACATGAGCAAAATAACACGTGCTTAGCAAGCATTCAGTCAATGTAAGCGAGAAGTTCAGAGGAAGTGGAGAAATAACTGGGATATAAAAAAGAGAAAGGAAAAATGTGTGGGTAGATTAGCTGAGTCATATCCTATGAAATGTGAGGCTCGGGACAGTCTGCAAAACAAGGCTGCCGGTAAAAAGGATCTTGTGGGTCAAAAGAACAAGGACAGACACAGAATTCCACAGAATTTATTGGGGAGGGGTTTCTGAAATCTTCTGAACATTTCATGTTGGTTGAAAGAAAGTTACAGTTTCTAAATGAACAAAGCCACACAACTCACAGTATAAGATTTTAGGCGTGTGTGATTATTTAACAGATCTTGTAACCATTAAATTTCCCTAACTGTGGAAAATTAGCTGGATCTGCTATGCACACAACAACAAAACTACACAGCATCCTAAAGATCCTAAAGAAATGCAATGCAACACCTCGAATCAGAACAAGAGTACTGCTGTTTCAATCTCATTCATTCAGTATGCAAGTGATGCAACAGCCTCCCAAACATCCAGTTTAAATTAACTGTTTGTAATGCATCTCAAGAGCTGAGTATATCTTCCAAGAGTTGTCAATACATGCATGCCAAACACTGTTGACACAAAACCTATCTGTCAATCCTTCATAACACAACAGTCAAGGTTCAAACTGTTTTAGTGCATGAAATGACCTGCATGCAAGTTATATAATGCAAAACTGTAACTGATTAAAGATGTGCAACATCAACTAGAGTCTGGGTAATAATCGTACCTGATGAGATTGACAGATTCAGCGTTTGAGTTCAGTATGACGTAGACCGTCTGAGGACGCTCGTACGGCGCCGAACTGATGCTTTTCGGTGGAGAGGCCACGTCCGATCTGCCTTCCTCCGGTCTGCTCGCGGGCAAGGTGGACATTTCTCCAGAGGTGCTCGGTTGTTTAAAAGCAACACAACGAATAAGTAAACGGTTCTAGTGCGAAAGATATCTGAAAGACAACCGAGAATGTAACGCTGAAAACGAAAGTTAACAAGCTAGTTGTTTTCGGTAGCGGCTAAAAGAGAAGAACTTCGCACTAGCGTAGCCCTAATCAAACTAGCTGTTTACTGCACGCGAGCTGCTTTAAATTCTGTTTCTACGGTTCCTATGTCTGTCTAGACTCGAGCTTAGTAAAAACTAAGTGCTAAGAAGTTCAAAGTCCTCTCTGCTCTGCTGTACACAGATGCGCAACTCCGTTAACAGGGGGTAGATCTGACGGGAAACCCCGACTGACGCTCTACGATCAGCCGACGGTGGAATGACAGCGAAGCGGGCCAATAGCTATACAAAGTGGGCGGGACATAACTGATATCAGCCAATGAGCGACCGATACCATAGTTGTTTACATCAAATGTGAGATCAGCCTTTGATATAACGTTGCAAAGTATTTCGTCATTCTTAAGGTAATAGTTTTAAGTAATAAATACTAAACAAATTTAGAAATTGATAATTAATACTGAGTGGCTCACTATACGTATATAAAAAATGTAATTAGAAATTAATCATGTATATGCATCCATACTCATATTAATTCTTGTAAGTTTTTAAAATGTATGCGATATTTTATAAAAATTAAGCTGACACTCAATTGTTCTTTTATTATTTTATTTCATAAACATTTTCATGATCTTGCACAGATTTCATTGGGATATTAACATACAATGGTACCCAGTGGCCTGCCACTAATTTAATTAACAATAATAATTATAATAGTACTTGAAATAACAGTAAATACCCATTACGTGTAGAATAAACCAGGTTTCATGAGGAAAAACAATAGCATGTATATTTGTGCCATATAGTGTGATGGTTTACTTAATAGGCTTTGCAAAATAAACACATCAAAGCTCGTAATGCAGTCAAGTTTTGGTCATTGAAGAGAGGCTTAATAAACAAAACTACACAGTCTTGCTGTCCTTGAAAAGATCAGCTTGGGCTATCTGGCAATGTTTGATAAATTCCACTCCGTTGATTCATTGCAGACGTACATCACAAATCACAGTCAGCAAAAAACAGATCAGAGGATTTTACTTCAGTATCTACTTCAGGTTTGGCATGATGTGATGATGTCAGTAAGGGGAGGGAATAGTAGATTATAACAGGGTGGCTGCAGGTAATCATTAACATCTACAAGCAAACCAAAGGTCTGTCCACACACTCAGAATAAGCACATCTCTCTCTCTAGCATGTACATATGAAGCCAGCTTGACAATAAATAGGTTCGAAAAGTTTGGTTTGTATCAAAGCACTCATGACAGATTATAATCTGATGCAAAAAATGAACAAGATTATAATACTCAAGTTAAAAGCCCAGATGTAAAAACATTATCAACGGGCTGTGCTATTCATGGAAACGTTCGGTATGTGAATTTGAACACAAATATACAATATATACAAACTAACATCCGTCTGCTTTGCACCAGACGAAATAGTTTCTCCCAAATGGACATTTCTTCCTAATTGTAAATGTTCGAATTCTGCCAAAATGCCATGTAAATAGTCCTTAAAACAGTACCATTACCAATCCACGTTAAATATCTCAACAATACCTAGCCTGTTTATTCAGACATAACGATATGCAGGAAAATGAAATCCTGATCCCATCACGTCATTGTGTTTTTTATAAACGCAAAGCTAATCCCTTGATTAAACAAACAAAATAGCACCTCTGTTTCTTCACTTAATGTCAGATCAAAGATTGATCTGACAAATGTGCATAAAAATGCACAATTGTTCATTTACCACCCAACTACAGTGAGATATTCTCATCTCTATGAATTTGTAGATTTTGTAGTATTTAGTAAATTGCAAGCATAAATGAACCTTTCAATAAGTGAAGTATAAACAAATTGGACAATGCAAGATTAAAGAGGCTTAGTTTAAAGATCAAAATCGAATGCATTAATGTCCATTTATTGTGTTTAATCTGAAAGTAAACAGAAATGCTTTAATCTCCCAAAAATGTTCATATGGTATATTTAGTTTGTATTTTATAGGGATGCACCGATACAAACTTTCTTGATATTTGATTACTTAACAAAGACATCTACAGATAGTTTGTTTGATGCATTTTGATTAGCAGGATATAATCTGCCCTGATAATCGGCTATTAATCAGCTGATATCTGCCGATATCGATTACAGGCCGATATATCGGTGCATTCCTAGTATTTTGGTAATATTCATCTTTTGGTAGTTATAGTTGACACTTCATAATTTTACAAGCCTCACTACAATTACCTCAAAGAGTACAAAAAGACAATAAATACTTGTAGTAAAAAACTAAAACAAAATACAACTGTAACAATCACAGACAAAACAAAACACACATACAAATCTGCTGTATACTTTGGCAAAAAGCAATTGTGAAAATAACCACAGGATGGCAACATACTCTATCATAAGGCAGGATAACAAGAAGAAAAAGCTGTGTGTGTGTGTGTGTATGTAAAAAGTGAATGACAGGCAGGCTCAGCTGAGGATGTGGGAATGACTGGTACAAATCGTAAACATATGCAAGTTAACACACAGTCCTGTCCCAAAAGCTATCGACTGTACTAAACCATCAACAGTCAAAAATTCATCACAAGCTCTCCGGCACAATTCACAATTTCCTCATTTCCAAGGAAACGACAGACAGGCTGGTGATGTGGAAATATACACCGACCGGTTTACTTTAGAATTAACAAAGAGCCAGATTAAAGCAATATCAAACACAAAATAGTTAACGCAGTAATGAATCAGATCAGTCATTAAGTGTTCACATTGGCAAATACATTTTAGAAACCGGATTCAAAGAAGAAAACGACCTTTTTCCAAAACACCACAACTTCTTGAATAATAAGCAGTACAAAAGAGAGGACTTATCCTAAGCTTTTCTTTACCTGGAATTTACCACAATGCTCGCGAGTCCATTTAAAACTGCACCTAACAAACACTGAGCTCATTGACAAATATCTAACCCAAAAAAACTGGGCTCAGAGGAATAAGTTATATTTACAAATGAAATTGTCCTTTAACCCTTTGCACGATTCATACACAAATACAACACTGTTCAAAACATTTTATAGCCTCATCAAAACCTTGACCATGTCTTATTTATATATATATATATATATATAATTATATATTCTATATTTATCAAAAACCATCTAGGTAAGGCAGGGATATCATTGAATTTACAATGATAAAAACTAGCCCAATTCATACATACCCTCACAACCTAAAATGTTTATATATTATCCGCAGTCTTATCAAATAATCGAAACACCACTTCATCCATAAAACCATTGTGCACACTTGGAGAACAGGATTGAATCTCTCTTTTAAATGTCGGGGAGAGCCCTGTTATTTCCTTAAATTTAGACATTTTTGCTACACATGTTTTCCTTCTCGAAAAATTTTTTAAGCAGAAGTGACCACATCCGTCTTGAATTAATGTTCACAAGGGGGCAGAGTAACTTGTTATTTTTGTTAAAACTTGCTTCTGTTATTTTCCAGCGGTTCAGTTTCTAATCACCACATGCAAACTATAACCACGCAGGCTTGCATAGCTCAACAACACTTCATGGGGCCAAACCTTCAACAAATCACCGCTTACTGAACTATCCAGTTTTTCATAAGTAATGTGAAATCCAATATTTGATCCTCTTACCACCAAGCGGATTATTTCCATAACTATTGGCTGAATTTATCATTTGCTATGCTTAAAATGAACCAAATCAGTTTGTATTACATGTTGGTCTTTAAACTGCTTTTGATTAAGTATGACGGGGTATTAAACCATGTCTAAACCTTCTAAAAAGTACCTAAACCTTTCATAAAACCAGACCGAACATTCACTTCCACCTTTTTTGCCATACAGAGTAAGAAGAAACCACTTCACAGCACCTTAAGATTCGGCAGAAATGATTGATTTAACATAGAAACTGCTAGTGGCGGATGCACATGATCACGTAAGTCGTCTTTAAAGTGTGCACGCTTTTGTCAGATTGTTCCAAACACTAATGATCACTCACACAAGATGAGCAATACACTGAGAAACGTACTGTAGATATTTCATGCAACTGACAATTAATACAGATGTGTGTTAGCGAGAAGGTATATGTGTGTTTTTTGTCTATTATATCCTGACGTTGTGGTCACATTTGTACAGTTTGCGTGTGCAAAACGATATCGTATTTTTCAGCCAAATCATGTGCTTTCTCCCGCGAACGCCGCCTCCTCCAACTCTTCCTCGAGGGCCTCGGAAATCGGACCGTTTGACTGCAGCTCCTCGCCCCTACCGGCCCTCGACAAGACCTCCATCCAGCGTCGCTGTAGCTCCTCGCTGTCTGCGCTGAAGTAAACCGTCAAATGACTCTGACTGATTTTGAAGGCATAGCGACGTTCAAGGCGGTCACCTGACTCGGGTGGAGACACCTCGAAACCGATGAGGGGAATACTGCGCTGGGCTTTAACGTCCTGTTGACAAAAAAAGAGTTTAGTACTCAAACAAGTTGTTTTAGTGACGGGTGAGAGGCGGTCTGCGTCAGGATGATAAAAATGCAATGTGGTCACTTTTGATCACTTAAATGACTAATAAATCACATAAATTACATTCCCTTTGGTTACGTGCAATGTGATATGATAAAAGTCTGTATAGGTTTGTCCGTCGTACCTGCGGAGCACCATAGATATACAGCACCAGTGGTTCATTGTCAGGAATGACGAACCAAGCCTTTTGCCATCCGCGACCGCTCCCTTTCTCCATGTGATGCAGGAAACTACACAGCACGCTGTTTTCGGCTGCTACAGATGCCTGTTTCTGTATGGCGAGAAAACAGATTCACCATCACATCTACAAGCATGTTAAAAGTGCATGTTAAAAGGAAATGCCCGAGTTATTTATAATTTATAGACAGTATTTGTGGCTTACCATGTGGCTTGCCATAGACAATTACAACCCCTCAGTTTGTAAACAAAGAATGAAAGATGTGTTTACAGTAATGCACTGGGCTGGACGGTTATGTTTGCATTGTTGTTAAAGTGCTTACATGCACTGTTTGACCTAAATGTAGGTAGGAAGAAATTTACTCTGAAATGCTTTAGGCAGATGGTTTTATTTCAAGCAACAGCACAGCTTAAATTTATCCCTAGAAATGTGACTTTAGCTGCTTTGCAGGGTTCCCACACCTTAGTTAACTTCAAATTCAAGGACTTTCTAGGTCCAATACCCTCAAATTCAAGGACTAAATGTGGGGACACATTTCCACTGAGATCAAGGTTACATTGTGTTACCTCTTAAGATACATTGTAACAGTTCCCTTTTCAGACCTGCCAACCTTGGAATTATTTTTTGAGTACAGTAGCATCGGCCGAAAGGACAGAACACAGGTTTTTAACATATAATTTAACACATGCACGCGCACATGCACGCACGCACACCTCTTGGTAACTTTCAAGGTAACATGCTGCACATTGCACTCACTTTTTTCCCCATCTTGCCATAATCTGCTTTAAAAATAATTATAAATGTGAATAAAATCATGTTTAAGTAAATTTGCCATACAGGTGATTAATAACATTATTAATGTTAAATACTGTATTCTCCAAAGTTTAGCATGTCTGCACAAACACTGTTAAAAGTGATATTACTGTTAAATAGTGGGAGATGGTTAACCCACAAATGACATTCTGTTATCATTTACTCAACCTCATATTGTGTCTAACCTTCATGATTTCTTTCTTGAGTGAAACACACAAAAACAATTTGAGAAACATTTTTTTGTTTTTCCCTGACTAGCAAAAAATACAATGGAGTGGGGACCAGACACTGTGGTTATCAACACTCTTTAAAATAGCTTGTGTATCACACAATAAAGAAACTCATAAATGTTTGGATGGTCTGTTCTGTTATGTAAACTATGACTGAATTACATGTTTTAAGTTAACTATTCCTTTAAGACAGTATTTTAGAGTTAACACTGCTTTAAATTCAACCATAACTGTGACAGTAGTGCTGTTAACTGTATGTCTGTCTGTCTGTAATTTGTAGCTTTGTTTACAGTACAGTACAGTACGGCATAGGCACCTATCACGTGGGCGCTCGAGATACGAGATATTCTCCATTTATAAAACTTTATTTGATGTGGTTTTTATATGACGTTTTATTTTATTGACAATTATCAAGAGCGCGTTATTTCAGAACGCATTTAATCCGCTTCACTCGGATGTCAGGTGGATTCCCTTCACTGAGAGTGAACTTTCCGTTTTTATTTGACTAAAACTGGATGCTCTGCCCCATGGTAAAATCATTGTACTTTTTCGTAAGCGCTCAATTATAAATGATGCCCATTTACAAATCAGAAGTAATGTTAGCGCATCTTGCGGTGAAGTGCACGTTATGAAACGGAGCCCGCGCGACCGTCGACTTCATAGGATTAAGCTAATGCATTTTTTCATTATTTGCACATCCACCCTGACCAGTTTACCTTGGCGGATCAGACGTCTTAGCCGTTTCTCAATGTCAAGGATACTTCCTTGGCAGGACTAGTCCTTACAAGTCACTTCCTTCAGAGGCGAGGCGAGGCTCCTTTTAAGCATTCGGAGAACACGTTAAATGGAACAGGCTAGCAAGTGCACGTCATTACGTCATTACGTGATTGAAAGGTGTGCTTTCGGTGCTGCGCGCAGAGGATTGTGGGTGATTTCAGCGCGTGAAGAGCGCGAAGGATACAAATTTGCATCCTTTCCTGTATATGGGATATTTGTCGAACGAAGGACTCAGTCCTTGGCTGAAATTTCGAGGATCCTCGACATTGGAACAGTCCTTCGACGGACGTCGATGACGTAGCATCCTCGAAATTCTAGCTTCCGAGGATCCTTCCTTGACATTGGGAAACGGCTTTTGACTCTCCGTTGAAAAAGATGGTCAGAAACTGCGGGTGGAGGAAGGAGATCACGCTGGAGTTTGTGATTCCATCGATAGCAGACTCTTGTTACTGATTGGCCATACGACTTGTCAATCATCCCCACTTTCTATTGGTGGATGAGCCCAGTGCTATGATTGGACATATTTTTCTTTTTTCTGTTGCTTCTTTTGAGTACTTCGCGCGGCAAAGGGCGTCATCAGGTTTTTGCGTAGTTTAGAGTGACAAATCGTACCACCGTACATTGAGGTCAAAATGAGTACCTGCTACGCAAAATGCGTACAGGTTGGCAGGTCTGCCTTTTGAGGGAACTTGCGCTGCGTCACTGTGGTGACACTTTGGGGACGCCTCCAAGTGCGTCTGAATGTGTATATCAAATTCAACCAATGGTGAGGCTTAACGACAAAGACAGGGTGACGCGGGATCCAGGAAGTATATCGCTATCTGAAATATTGCCAAAGACGGCGTTACAGGGACGCAGGAAGTATGGCAAGGGAGACGCAGCGTCTCGTTCCCTTCACTTCCCTTCCCTAAAACAGTTTAGCACGTGTGCTTAAAATATCTAGAATTTTTATGACATTATCCTACACTACACAGGGAATAATATGGATTTTTTCCAGAAAACTGAAATAGATTGAAGCACTTTCAATGACCTGTATCTATGTATGTATATTTTCAAAAACTTCCCAGGGTGTTGAATTTCCCCCCAGATTCACAAACTTTCAAGGATTTCAAGGATCCCGTGGGAACCTTATGCTTTACCTCCAGAATGGAGCGACGTCTGTGCGCGCTGCTGCTTAAAGTGGCCGGAGACGGAGGGACACCCACGAGCGTGGTGTAGCAGTCTATACACACGCGATTGGCTCGGTTGTTGTCGTACAACAGACGGGCACGAAACTCCGAACACTTTCCACACACCACCTGAAACGGAGATATACATCAACATCGGCTGCAGAAGTGAAGCGTGTTTGATTGATTGATCAGTATGAATGCAGTCGTGTGACGTACGTGTCCGCAGGCTTTGCAGTGATGTCGTCTTTTGGTGATGGAGTTGAACGGCTCCTGACACTTCATGCACAGCGTCACCTCTTTCTCCCGGATGGGAGTGGGCGCTCGCTTTCCAAGCTCCGTGCAGTTCTGACAAAGATCGGATAGAGCGGCATTAAACATATTTGGAGGGCTAATGTATAAATAAATACTCCATAAAAGGAAAACACATTTTTAATCTCGAAATTCAAGCATCAGAGTTTTCTAATACATTCCATTGTAATGCCTATAATAAATCTCATTAAAGCCCAGATGAGATAAAAACCAACCGGAGAGTGGGGCGGCGTGAAATCCTCCTCACGAAATGAGCAGTTGAGCATGCGGAAGGTCTCCAGCGTTTGCTCGTGTCTCTGTATAGTGGCTTGGATTGCCTGTGAGGAAGGAGAACATAGTGAGATGTGTTCGAGACACGTGAGAACATGTAACGTGACATGCAGGGAAAGAAAATCATACCTGAATCCAATCTCTCTTTTCTTCCTCCGTTCTGGCGAAAATGAAAACGACACGGATTTAGATGCCAAGAGCCACACATACTTTACGTAGTTAATCTTTACTTAGATATTTTCTCGCAACGCTAAAAAACATAAAACTACATTTCGGCAGTAGCTCAGATTTCATTTTTATGCACATGAAGCACATTCCCTCGTATTTAAACTCACCTCGCCTGCAGCTCCAGGGAACGCTGTTTTCCGGACACTAGAAACGTCCGCGGTACGTTCAGGCTGCTGGTCTCTTTCAGCTGTAAAAGCAATTTGAGTCAATCGGTAGTCTGATAAAAGCGGAATTACTTTAAATATGATACTGAGAAAGAGATAAAAATATGACAGACCTCCATTCCGTCTACGTCGATCCGCGCTCGGACGCCAAACTTCTGTCCTATCAGCCTCAGTTTGGGGACGCAGTACAGTAACCTGTCATTAAACTTCAGAGAGAAAATGAGAGATTAACCATTTCAATGATTTCAAAAGAATCTTCTAATAACATTTCTAAAGGCTGATTTATACTTCTGCGTCAGACCAGTGCCATCAGTTTTCATTTATACTTCTGTGTTGTTGTTGTTAGCGTAAACGTGCATTAACACATGCAGATCGCTAGTAGGCAGTGTCGACGGGCACGTTACTGGTATATCGCTCTTAAACTTCGTCCATTTTTGTTTTTATAATCGGAAATGCGTACACGCCTAAAATTGACGTGCTACATTTATTAAGAGGGTGTGCGTCAGGCTACGCAGTGCTACGCATGACGCATGGCATAACTTTGCGTAAAGCCCAACGTATACTATTGCAACAATTGTACGGCGTAGCCTCCGCATAGACACAAACCTTATGCCGTTGCCTGATGCGTACCTCTCCAAAATGTTACGTGTCAATTCTACGTGAACTGCAAGCGATGTGATTGGTCTGCTAGAACCCTTCCCATCAGGTGTTGCATTTCCGCTTGCGACAGTAAAAACAATAATGCGTACAGGCTACAGCGTAGGTCCTACGTAAAACTATAAATCATGCTTAAGTCTGACGCACTTGTATAAATTAGGGCTGCACGATAAATCGCATGTGTTTGTCACGCGCATCACGTCAGTAATGCCGGTTCCTTGATTAGTATTAAATCCCCATCAGCTGTTTTCAGATGGAGCAGCTTTAACTACACAGAGCCGTAGTTCACTGACAGTCGGGGCAATTTCGCATTAATTATCGCGGACGTATCGCCTGCGATATGTATGCGATATGGCCCAGCTTTTCAGGGAGCTACGGGAATTTAATGTCGCGCCATCTGAAAGCAGCTGTTGGCGATTTAATACTAATCAAGGAACCGGCATTACTGACGTGATGCGCGTGGTATCGCATGCGATTTATCGTGCAGCCCTAGTATAAATGACACTTTATGATGCTAGCCCATACAAAACTATCTACCATTAGGCTAAAATGATGTTGGTGGTTGCCAGCATAGATATGTATAAAGCCTTGATGTGTTACGGCGGAGTCTCTAACGTCATCACCTGGCGGCCATCTTACCACAGGCAGCTCACTCACTCGTAGCATTGAGTTTAATGGTGCAGGTACTTTTAAATGACCATAACTTACTCAATTTCCTAGCAATTTTCAAACGGTTTGGTTTCTTACAAACGTTATTACCGTGACTATAATTCTGGATGCTTTAACATGTTTCATGAACATTTTTTTTTAAGTATAAGTATGCAGTGTCATAGGTACATCTTTGATGTTTATAACAAACCAAACAGTTTGAAAATCTGTAAAAAATAAAGCAAGTTTTGGTCATTTAAAAGTATCTGCACCATTAAAACTCAATGCTACGAGTGAGCGAGCTGCCTGTGGTAAGATGGCCGCCAAATGCAAACGTTCCACTCAATTGGCCAGCAGCACGGGTGAGATATCTAGCCTTCATACATATCTATGGTTGCCAGGTTGTTGCTCAGTGGTATCCAAGGTGCTTTCTGAGTGTCTTGTAAAAGTTTTTCTGGATTGTTATATGTAGGGCCCACCTTCAATAACCTTTAGTTATATTTTGGTCCCTACATTAATTTATAATGACCACTTATGTAACACTTGGCATCCTCACTTACCAAAATAAGGTATCTGTCCTGTGATGTCCCATTCTTGGCCGATAACTTTAGGATGTGTCCCTCTTTAATGAGCTCATTAGTTGGGTTAACAATGTCCTCTTCTCCACCGAGCAACTCGTAGACCTTCAATAGCTTTCTCATGCGTTCCTGTGCAATGAAATGTACAGTAAAACACACATTTACATTTGACATTTTCAAATTCCAGTTTCTCCTACGTACAGTGTCTCAAAATGTAAAATGTAATCATACGGGCAATTAACAGCTTCAGATGAGAGACTTTCTATCAGACTGCTCATTAAAAAGGCCACCATGTTTAATTACAAAGCAATGTGTCGGTTTTCACCCCGCAGGGTGTGTGATGTCGGTTTGGGTCGAGCGTGGTGACGCTGAGCGTCTTGTACCCTACTCACCATCTTCCTGATGGCAGCGTTCGAATGCTCCGCCGCTGTGGCGATCAGCTCCAGAGATTCTGGGGAGGACATAACAAAGTGAATTTATCCAAGTCTTGATGTTCACAAGCTTTAATTTTCCACTGCCTTTTATCTCGGCCCGTTAGCCTTAAAGGAGAGCTTTTACAGATATATCTCCAGACTCATGCATGAATAGTTGAAATGAAAAGGGAAAGTGGGCCGCTGAGGTCGGCGAGGACGATAAGAGTGATTTTAGCGTTCCGGTGCGCTGAACTTACTCTGAGCGTCTTTGAAGTCGTCCGCGTCCTCTGGTAGACGATGCAGATAGTCTTTGAGCAGAAGCTCGTACCGAGGGATTCTCTGCACCGGCTCCAACATGTGGTGCTGTAGGGTGAGATTCCCACACATCTCCTCTTTCTGCAACACACACCCAAAATCAGAACATGAGGAAATATATCCAGCGAAAGTGATTTTTATGATTCACTTTTTTACTGTAAATAACATTCTGTGAAAATGCTATCATGATATCCTAAATATTGCCAGAGAAAGATCATGTCAAAGATTGAAATCAAACTTTGATGCTTAAAATCTCATCATAAGATTATGAGATTTATCCTGGATTTCACAGACAGGGTCACAATGCCTTTTTGGTTGCCAGGTTGTTACAATATGGTAAGGTCAAAGTATTTGTTTTTGCTTTCAGACTCTAAATACGTTTGGGTTTGTTTCAACCCATGGTTGGGTCAAAAATGTAATATGTAATATAATATGTTTTAGGTTAACTCCACACCTGGGTTTGTTCATATTTTACCCAAATACAAGTAAACAAGTTTAATGCTGTCTCTTTATCCATTCCCAAGCTCTCGAGGTTGTGAATCAGAATATTGTGTATGTAGGTTCGTGCACTGGTAAGGACCCTAGATTACTTCACATTGGACACTGTTCACTTATCTTCCTGTGACGTGACTGCAAGCGAGTTGTTATAATTCACAGCTGTCATGTAGCGTTCACACCAGCCGTGGAAGAAGCGGGAAGCGTGAGTGATTTACATGTTAAGTCAATGCAAAGACACGAATAGACATCCTGCGGCGCGGTAAGTGCGAATGGCGTGACGCGTATGGCGCGGATAGCACGTTCCGCGCGAACTGAGCGTTGTTGCGTGAAAATCTGAACTTTTTATAACGCGCCGCGTTGACCAATCAGGAGCTTGCTCTAGTAGTGACAAGATTACAGGAAGCAAGTGGAGGCAGAAGAAGCCCCTCCCATGACGCGAATTTCTGTGTGAATGTCTCGAATTACTAGAATTTCAAGCGTGGCTTTCACGCGCAAATGAAGTGAGTAAACCCAAATGTTCAAGCGTCCAACTAAACGCTTTTTTTGCGGTCTCTTCCGCGTCTGGCAAAACCAACATCTCTCTGACTTAATTTTTTAAAAACTTGTTAAAGCAACACTATGTAGTTTCCATGTAAAAATTACTTACAGCTCCCCCAAGTGGTTGAAAAGCGCAACAATGCCTGGTATCAGACACTCTTCTGCAGGCAGGGGGAGGGGCGGGGCTGTGTGCTCTACCCTCCACCGCCACTTTGAGAGTGTGCTTGTAGCAGCTAGGAGGCTGCTCAGGTTGCAGCAACAGTACAATTTGTCCAGTTAAAAGTTGTTCTATCACTGAAATAATTTTAGAGACATTATTTAAAGGTAAAAAAACTACATAGTGTTGCTTTAAAGTATATTATAAGACACACTTTCATTATTCTCTTACATATACGTGCATAAATTATGAGGAATATTACATTTAAATATTAAGTAGATTGTGGTCCCTTCCTGTCTAGCAATGTTTGTCTTTATAAAAGTTCTGTCACATTTCACAAAGTTTATTGACTTGGCTCGCACGAGTTTCGGTTGAAGAGCTTCAGAAAAGGTCACGTGATGTCCGGTAAGGGAACGTAGGGACCATCATTGCTCACTGGTTTTTGCATTGAATTGTGGGAATTTTTAGGGAACGAACTTTCCAGTGCACTGGAAGGATTTGGGAATGAGACATCCCTTATAATGGCCGACTCCATGATCAGTGCCCTGACTACTAAACAAGGGAGCTCAATGAGACACAGCATAAATTTCACCTCAGGTGCCTCTTATGCCTTTATGATTCTCATTATTATAAGTTTTTTATTGATAAAATGATATTATACTTCATTTAATTATAATTCATAATAATATAATTCACTTACAGTAGAAAAATATATCAAAATAAATACCAATACAGTAGTTTACATATATTGCAGTATGGACACTAAGTTCATTGAGAATGACATCACATTTGTGACCCTGGACCACAAACCAAGGGTCATAAGGGTAATTTTTTGGAAAATAAAATGTATACATCATCTGACAGCTTAATAAATTGATGTACGGTTTGTTATGATAGGACAATATTTGGATGAGATACAACTATTTGAAAATCTTGAAACTAAGGGTGAAAAAACTAAATATTTAAAGTTGTCCAAATAAAGTCCTTAGCAACACATATTACTAATGATAAATAGATTTTTGATATATTTATGGTAGAAAATGTACAAAATATCTTCATAGAACAAAAAATGTATCATTTTGACCCATCCAATGTATTATTGGCTATTGCTACAAATATACCCGTGCAACTTATGACTGGTTTTGTGGTCCAGGGTCACATTTAATTTACATTTACGCATTTTGCAGATGCTTTTATCCAAAGTGACTTACAGTGCATTACAAGGTATACATCAGTATTTGTGTTCCCTGGGGAACAAGCCCATGACTTTTGTGCTGTTAACCCAATTATCTACCACTGAGCTATACAGGAGTATCCCGTCTTAAAGGGATAGTTCACCCCAAAATAAAAATGATGTCATCATTTCCTCACCCTCAGGTTGTTACAGACATGTATAAATTTCTTTGTTCTGAACACAAAGGAAGATATTTGTATTCAAGCAGAAAACAGGAGCACCATTGACTTCATTTGTACAAAAAACAAATACTGTGGAAGTCAATTGTGCATTTTTTCAAACCTAACTCAAAATTTCTTCCTTTGTGTTCAACATAACAAAGAAATTCATGGAGCTCTTTAACAACATGAGGGCGAGTAAACGATGACAGAATTTTCATTTTTGGGTGAACTATCCCTTTAAAAGATGCAAGCACACTGACTCAAATCATTTGTGTGTTGCGTGACCTTCACATGTTAAAATCCACGCCATGCCAGATCTCCTTACATCGCTCCTGTGATCTCAGACATCGGGCCTCTCACGTTCTTAATATTCTGCACACAGTGGCAACCAGAGATGTTTGAAGTTCAGCATCAGGCCTGGCTGGGGTGCGATTAACATTCACCATAACATACAACACCCTCCAAACATTTCTGCACCTCCGGCGATTCACGCTTTCATCTGACGCAATCAATCACCGTGAGATCTCATTATTTTCTGTGTCTCGGATAGGGCTGCACGATTTGGGTAATTTTTCCCATTGCGGTTATTGATGCTTATATTGCGATGTGCGATTGCGATTATACTATATGGTATCATGAGTCAACTTGATGGGTTTTAAGGAAAATCCACACACAGTTTAGCTAAAATGTGTATTTGTAAAACTAGAAATGTTTTCGTATTGCCACGTGATGTAGCAACTGCTCAGTGTCAGTAATCCTAAATCCAAAATACCGCCATACAACAGACGTAGAGTTTTTTTTTTTAGCTACCAGATCACTGTCAACCTCCTCTGCATCCATCTTCGCTCTGGTATAAGTGACGACGCACACCACACACGTGCATGCCACACGTGCATTGCCTTTTTTGTTCGTTTTTCTTTCTTTTTTTAAATGGCAAGGAAAATCATCAAACAGTTATCAGAAAGTTTGTGTTAAAAGTCCACACATTTATTTATTTAATATAATTGCAACATTTTGCTGTCATATAATCGCACAGGCTGACATCGCGATTGCGATTGCGATGCGATTAATTGTGCAGCACTAGTCTCGGAGTATAAAGGTGAATGTGACAAGAGCGCTGCAGCAGAACGCACCTGCTGGATGATGTTATTGTATGACTAACGCGCACCTCTGTTGATTCACTCGATGGGTGTGAACGATTCAATGTTGCACGCAATTAACACTCATTATAACCAGTGAGGGCGTTAGAAAGAGTGTTTTTCATCTTAACACATTCCTGCTGAAAGTGTGATTCTTAACACTATTCACTTCCACTTGGTTAAACAGCACATGATTTGAATTTTTAAGTGATCAATTGTATTTTAATGTAAGTTAAGTCAAAGTCCCTTTAGGGAAGTCATGCATCTTTGCAGCGCCACCCAGCAGTTATTTCAGTCATGCGAGACTAAAGTCCTTTACGTCCTACTTGGGGAAATGGGGAAAGACAGATATCTCCAAAATAAACAAAAAATCCCAATTATTCTGACCAACAATTAAACCTGACAACTACTGTACCATAACTGTGGTTTCTCAAGCTCAAATTGCACTAAAACATGTTTTATTGAGATAGTTTCAGCTACTACGCATGCACACAAGTTGGCAAGCACCTCATGCAACAAAGATCCCCTCCCCCTGAGAATCATAGTCTCATGATTGGTTCTTTTAGCTTTAAGGCGGGACTTACATAGGCCATATTGAGCGTTGCAGTGTCGCCTATTAATAGGCTGTGTCTGAAAAAGTCCCTCATTGACTACTACAATAGTTTGCTTATGTAGTCCACTTGAATGAGTGAATGAAAACCAAGGGGCAACCATCCGGTCTCTCTTATAAAGTCAACACGGAAGTGACTTAAACTGGAATTCATCGACGGGCCGCTGGTCAAGCTAGGCGGGCGTGGACCTCAGCTCCACCCACGTCTTACCTATTTGTCCATTTTCAGTTATCCGCGAGTGACGTGGTGCCAAGATGGCGACGACTTTGGGCTTCAAAAATGCTTTTCACAAACCTACGAATGACATCACGGAAACTACGTCCGTCCATATTTTTTACAGTCTATGATAAAAACGAGTGATTGAACTCGGACAATAAGCGGCGGAAGCGCTGAGGATGCCATCTTGTGTCGAAATGTTCATTTGGCACGCGCCTCACAGGGGTAGCAGTTAGCCGTTGAGTGTACATCGGTTGTGCACTCATCATTGCAGTGTATTGTGGGATTAACCCTTTCTCTGCCATTGACGTTAATTAAGGGGCTGGACACACCAAAACTTTTAAACGCTGAATGTCAGCTGTTTTTCAGCCGAGCGCTTTGGTTGCTCTGATATTTCAGCTGTGAGCCGGTTGGTTGCTGTGGTAATGTCCAGCCCCTCCTACCTTGTGATTGGATGGCCGTGTGAGAACTGACAGAGACGAGCGGAGCTTTTCACTCAAAGTTGAATCTCTTTCAACTCTCGACGCTCAGCGCCGGTTTTCAGCGCAAAAAATAAACCGCTAGCTGCTGGCTTATTTGAAAAACACAGAGTTTCCATTGGAATCAATTGAAAACATGCACCGGCCGCGGGCGTAAAACCTTTGGTGTGCACGCCCGCTAACTCTTTCCCCACCATTGACGAGTTATCTCGTCAATCCGCAATACCACTATTATCCACCTCCACAACTTATAAAACCCAGAAGTATCGCCCTAGGGCAAACAGCTGTATGTCCGTCTAAGTTTTGAATCTCATCTCTTTCAAAAGTCCTTTACAAAAATGGAATTATCTCAGCCTTTTGCTCAAAATTTGGTGTTTTTGAAGAAACCTACCATTATTTGAGAGGTGATACAAAGAGAACTGATGAAGGTAGGATGAAACAGGGTCTGTTCTTCATTTGATAAATTGTATGTTTATATATTTAACAAAGAGCATTTTCTGAGAGGCATTAAACTTTTATGAAAATCATGAACAATGCTGGGAAAAAATAAAGACAAAACATTTTCCTGCAAATGACGCTTTCCTGACGTGTTTTTACGGTAATCGGTAATTCCGCTATTATCCACAAGACATCGCTCTTACCCAATTTATACAAAAACTGAAGCAAAAACTAATTTAATTAATTTTAAACTCCGTGTATGTTTTGATGTCCATTCTGAATAACAAAATTCCTTTACAAAAATGCGATTATTTTAGCCTTTTGCTCAAAATTTTGCCTTTTTTAAGAAACCTGCCCATGTTTGAGAGGTGATAAAAAGAGAACAAATGAAGATAGGTTAAAACTTTTTGTTTGAAAGCAGAGGGTCTGTTCTTGCATTTGATTATATATTTATTAGTGCTGGGCAAAGATTAATTGCGATCAATCGCATACGAAATAAAAGTTAATTTTTAAATAATATAAGTGTGTGTGCAATTATTATGTATATTTAAACACACACACATACATATATACATTTCAGACATTTTTATTTATATATAATTTTTTAAAATGTATTCATAATATAGAATATATAAAAATATAAATAAATATATGTTAATGTTTTTTTAAATACATACATGAATGTACTGTATGTGTATAATTACACACAGCACTAATATATTTATATGTTTCTATATTTATAGAAGAAGATCTTCCTGGAAGGCATTTTGTGAAACATTTTTGAAAATCACAAAAATGCTGGCGAGAAACTTTTTTAAAAAGGAGTGATCGATCTGGTTATATCCAATATTTTTGTTTGAATCCTTCGGTCCATTCACTATTCATTCAAAGACTTGAGCTCTGTTCTAAACAATTGTAAGGTGGCATCCTATTTGTGCCCAAGACATTTTAAGATACCCCATTTTATGGGCAATGCTATACCCATTTGAAAGCTTGCTGCATATAACAGCGTGTTACCTGTATGTTATGAACGATGGCTTTAAACTGAGCGCTACGCTGCATCCAGCTGTTGACCAGCTCCATTGCCCTGTCGAAATTCTTCACATACTCTCCATACATCTTCAGGAAAGGGGCCAGCTTCTGTAGGATGTCCCCGATGCGAGGGTTCAGATCCCTGAGGCCAGAGGTCAAGTTTAGCACAACTCTACCTTACAAATTTCAGACATCTCCTGATATTCGTCTTCTCACCATTCCTCCATGCGTTTCTCCAATGCAGGCAGCAGGAACTGCTGGTGGAAGCAGTAGATGGAGCAGATGTTGGAGAAGATGCCCATGACCACCTCACAAGGGATGGAGCCACGTGCTCGGGCTTCTTCCATGAGCTGAGCGCAGAACACCTGGTCCAGAAGATGCAGTCTGGACACGTAAGCCTTCTCGGTGTGAAGGAGCTCATTGGCTATATTAAACACCCGCTGCTGGACCGACAACTGGAACGGAGAAAACAGCTGCTGTGTCTCATTTTGAAGGTAACAACGGTTAGTTTTCTGAAAAATATATACCAACAGGCTTACCTCTGTTGAGTCTTGTCTTTCAGTTTTAGGAAGAGGTTGCAAGGCCATAGGGTTCATCTCACTTTCATCTCCGCTTCCTTCTTCCAAATCACTGTCTCCTTCCGAGTCCCTGCTACCCTCCGCCCCACCGGCTCCCTCACCTCCAGGCCCCTCTGCATACCCACAGGAGAGACCGGGCACCGGACTGCACGGGTACATCTCTCTCTCGTGCCCGACTCGATCTTCATCCCCAACGAAACATAATTCCTCGCTGTGCGATGGTGAACTGATGCTGTCAATACCGCTATCCCTATTGGCCAGCTTCCCATCCATCTGGGACGTCGGGAGGGACAAGCGTTCCGAGGGGATTTCTGATGGGTTGGCAGTCAGGTCCCTCATTTCCACAGCATCCAGCAGTTTATCAGAAGCACCGTAGCCTGATTCCATAGAGAGACGCTTTTCTGAACACGACGGCCCGAGTTCGCTGTCGTCCTCTTCGGTGCCGTCCACCTCTTCCTCCTCCTTTTCGATTTTCTCCGACTCTTCCTCAGGTAAGGGCGGAGTCTCCAGAGACGTGCAGGGCAGGATGAACTCTGAGGGCGGAGGGCTAAGTGCTCGAGCAGCATCCTGCGATTCAGGGACTCGAGGGGTACACATCACTCCGCCCCCTGTGATGTCTGGTACCACGATGATCTGCTCCCTAAAAAATGAACATAAATTAAAATTAACACAGGCGATATATACAGAACTACTCAGTATTTTTACCTCTGTTGAACAGTAAACATTACTAAGGTTGTATTAGTAAATGCATTAGCTAGGATGACCTAACAATGAGCAATCTAGCATTATTTTTAGAATTTATTAATCTTTAAGAATTTGTAAAGCTACATGTTTTGAATTTCATTCATATTTTTGACTGAATTTGATCATCCTTAATCTAAGTAGGATTACATTTCTCTTTCTTTAAAAAGAAACCTAGCAAATATAGATTTCCTAGCAATGAAATGTTACCTCTAATCAAACTAAGATATCATTTCTCGAAAGCATTACATCAGATCTGATTCTAGCTATAAATCATACAAAACGACCACGATGCCCATCAATCGTCCATCTGCCCGCGTCTCTCACCTCTCAAACTTCTCGATAAGCGAGAGAACACAAGCGGGGGAGGAGCTTCCCTCTGCCCTCGGTAAGGTGGCGCGTGATTGGCGGGGATCAGCGGGGAGTGGGCGGCAGGGTGGTGGAGGGAGGGGCTTGTCTGGGGGGCGTGGTCGTCGAGCGGTCTGCTGCTGTAGATGAGGTGGTTTCGGGGGCACTGAGTGAGACAAAATCAATACGGAAATCAATACAGCGAGAGTGATGGATAATCACATGACTGCAACAAAGACAGACATGAATGTTACAATAAAACAACAACCTTTATTGGGTACATACATACATAATTATTCAAAATCACACATAACACAGAAAACATTAAATTATTAGAATAAAGGTAATTTACAATAACCAACCGTGACCTTCATTACACCCCATGTTTCAACCCATGGTAAAATATATGGATGAACCCAATTGTTGGTTTTAAAGGAACACACCGACGTTTTGAGACTTTAGCTTATTCACCGTATCCCACAGAGTTAGTTAAGTCCATACATACTTTTTTCATCACCGTGCATACTGTAACTCTGTCTGACGCACCAACCGCTAGCCTAGCTTAAAACAAAGACCAGGGTTCCCACACCTTAGTTAACTTCAAATTCAAGGACCTTTCAAGGACGTTCCAGGTCCAATACCCTCAAGTTCAAGGACTAAATGTGGGGACACATTTCGAGTGAGAGCAAGGTTACATTGTGTCACCTTTTAAGATATATTGTTACAGTTCCCTTTTGACGGAACTCACGCTGCGTCACTGTGGTGACACTTTGGGGACGCCTCCAGGAGTAAGTGCGTCTGAATGTGTCTATCAAATTCAACCAATGGTGAGGCTTAACGACAAAGACAGGTTGACACGGGAGCCAGGAAGTATATCGCTATCTGAAATATTGCCAAAGACGGCGTTACAGGGACGCAGGAAGTATGGCAAGGAAGACGCAGCGTCTCGTTCCCTTCTCAAGGAACAACAGTTACATACGTAACCCGAGACGTTTTCATGTGTCAAACACAACTATGAGCATATAAAGCATTTTGGTATGAATCAACATTCGCATACAGAAGATATAAGCATTTAATAACAGTTTAGCACGTGTGCTTATAAAGTCTAGAATTTTTATGATATTATCCTACACTACACAGGAAATAATATGGATTTTTTTCCAGAAAACTTCTTGCATAAAATAGATTCAAGCACCTTTAATGACCTGTATCTATGTATGTATATTTTCAAAACTTCCCAGGGCCTTAAATTTTTTTTCCCAGATTCACAAACTTTCAAGGATTTCTAGGACCGTGGGAACCCTAAAAGACACACCGGAAGTAAATGGCTCCAGCTAGCATACTGCTCCCAAAAAGTGACAAAATAACGCCAACATTTTCCTATTTATATGTTGTTATTTGTATAGTCATAGCGTGTACAAATAACAAGGTGATATGAGACATAGCCATCTTTTAACTATATACATACTTGGGACTATATTCTCAGAAGGCAAAGCACTGCTACTTGGGCGGAGATGGCTGTGGTAACAAATCAAAACATATAAAAAGGGAAATGTTGGCGTTATTTAGTCACTTATTGGGAGCAGTATGCTAGCTGGAGCCATTTACTTCCAGTCTTTGTGCTAAGCTAGGCTAGCAGTGGGTGCGACAAACAGAGTTACGGCACGCACAGATATGAAAAAGGTATTGACTTATCTAACTCTGGGGGATACGGTGAATAAGCTAAAGTCCCCAAAAGTCGAGGTGTTCTTTAAATTAATCTATGCTTGGTTTTATAACATTAACATAAAAGGCAGATGCTTTTATCCAAAGTGACTTACATTGCAATACAAGGTATACATTTATTCAGCATGAGTGTTCCCTGAGCTTCTGCAGTGGTAATGCATTGTTTTGCACATATCGCATGGTTGGTTTGAACTCAATGATTTGGTTTGTCCATACTTTACCCAGCCATGGGTAAATACCAGCATACGTACAGCTGAAGCGTAGCCAACCGCCAATCACAGTGGTCGCAACACATGCTCCAGTCTTGCATAAACGTTATTGGCTGGCTCGCACTAGGTTATTTGCATAAGACGATCTGATTGGCTGACTCACGCGTTGACGCTTGAAAAGTTAAGAAATGTTCAACTTCTGCCGTGAGCAACGGCCATGACGCGACGTTGACGGATCCACAATTCAGTTCGGCAACGCATGACGTCACCCATTAAAAGTAAACGAGAAGCGTTAATGCTTTAAACCCATGTGAATGTACCGTTATATATAACTAACAATTACCAAATGACCATACTAAAATAATTGTTAATCCAAAAATGTATAGCCTAAAACAAAGTTTACGTAATTTTGCCACTTTATAGTGTTCTGCCGTCTCTTGTAGTTATAAACCTACCTCATCATCCATTAAACAAAACTACTCAATGCTTCTTTAATATAAATTCTTTTTTTTTTGTTAATTATGAAAATTGCCTGTGAACAACGATATAAAAATATCATTTATTCATAATACAGCATTTTAAGTGGTCTTCGCGTGTGTAAACTCTGCATATTGACAGCGTTGTGATGTTAAATTTTAAAAAATTCTACGAAAAAACATTTACATTTTTACTACATCGTTGTTGTAAAAAAACGTAGTCTCATGAAATCAAACATCATTATCTCCTGACTGAACCTGACATTAAATACATACAGAACATACCTTGAGGTTTTGGCCCAGGTAAAGGTGGTCGTGTTTTAGGGGGAAGTGGGGGGACATCTTGTGGCCCATTTTCACTTGTGCCATTGCATTGCTGTGATTCCAGGGGTCCGGGGTCCGAGCAGAGTCGCTGTGGGGTCTCGTGGGCTCCGAGGCAGGGGCCTGGCTCAAGGGATAGACTCTTGGTTAGGAGCTGTGGACTGGACACGGACGGGCCTGACAGAAAGAGGGAGTGCAGGCTCATTTTCATTTAGAGAATTTGAAGGATATGAGATAAAACCATGCTTAAGTAAGCAAGCATGGATAACAATATCTTCAAATCAAACTAATGTGCATTTGACTTTACAAATTTTAAGTTGAATGTCATTAAAATGAGTCAAAATTGAATTTGTGATTTAGATTTAGTTTCCGATTCGGTTGATATAAACATCACTCTCTCTTTCATAGCCAGAGCTTATTAATAAAACTAAAGCACTGTACACAATAAAGCGAGTCACAATAACAGTCCAAAATCAATGCCAAGCGCTAAAGCCGAAAGAAAAATTGCTTTTGGAGAGTAAATAAAAGCCAGTTTCTCACCAGTTGGACAGTAACTTTATTAGAAACTGTGTTGTACACTATTACATGGTTTAAATTAAATTATAAAAAGAATAATTCAACCCCGGCTCCTGTACGTGTCATAAAATCAAAAATAAACTAAAGGAAACATCTGTTTCAAGACAAACCTTATTTACTGCATCTCTCTACTACTGTACAAAATGATAAACATCTTGCCGATTATGAGCAGACAAAAAATGCAAAAACGTCTGGTCCGAGTTATTCACAGCTAACAAACATTATTCACCTGTTTTGGGCAGATGTGATAAATAAGTTCATGTTACCATTATGCAAAAAGACTCATTGTTATTACGATCATCTCAGACAGTAAACGCTTTAAGAATCGACATGAGAGAAGAAACAAGACAGCCGAATTCAATTCAGTCAAATTTAATGGAGCCGCTTGGGCGTAATGGATTACAGCTCGGCTGAGTGAAGCGTCTATAACCGGGAAGAGTAAACGTACGGTTTCACGTACAGTAAATCACCGTCTGTATGTGATTATCTACATTCAAAGTGATCAGGTTTAAATGACACATTTAGTCTAGCTGACAATCTCAACCCAACATTGAAGTTTATGAAAGACTTCTGAATGAATGTGGGAGGCGTTGAGCTCCGTGTTGGGCTCTTGTGTATTAAGTAGGTCAGTGTGTTAAAGAGCCCGTGTCTACTGCATCTATTTGCCTGTTCAGCTTTCCTATCACAGATCAAGTGATCAAGTTATTTATATACAGTAGAGATGACATAAAATTCAAACAATAAATATGATTTAAATATAGACGGCTTGGATATGTAAATAAGCAAGCAGATTTTTTTATAAAGTGCCAAGGACGGGTCATATGGTGGGCAGACAACCCGTCTAGATTTAAAAAAGCCTTCCTATCCCATACAAAGACCTAATTGGTTCCATACGATGACACTCATACCAGCTTGTGCAGGCCGGGGTCTGAAATGACTTCCACATGTTTTAGTCAAATTACTAAAAGGTGAAGAAAGGATAGCGGGGAAGAAACCAAAGTTATTCTGGCCGCAGATTTGGACTTGCGTACGTTGTTTTCATTATGTGCTCTGTATGGAAAGGGAATTAAATAAATAAAATACAGTATATGTTTAAAAAAGCAAGCACATATAATTCAGTGAAGATTTTTCAGAAGAATGCTGTTTTTAAAGCACTATTTAGTATGGGTCATGTACATATATATGCGTATTTTTCATTGATATGCGTATAACTTTTAAACAAATGTTTGCAGTAAGTATTACTAATATACTCCTTAAAGAAAAATGTTATGCTTGTTTAACTCTTTTCCTGCCAGCGTTTTATTTATTATAATTTTTTATCTCTCACAGAAATACTCTTTAATTTTCAATACAGGACAAAAATCAGCAAATGAATGCGCATGCCTTTACTATTTTCTCTACGTAATGCTTAGTACATAAATGATTCTATTGATAGAAAATATAAAAAATATGCACATAATTTACAGATAATTTACATAACATCCTTAACTCTTTCGCCGCCATTGACGAGATATCTCGTCAATCAAGAGAAAACGCTTCCCCGCCAATGACGAGTTTTTCCGTCTTTCCGCAATACCGCTATTATCCACTAGGTGGCACCCTTCCGCAACTTTTTAAAACCGGAAGTATTGCCCTATGGCAAGCAGCTGCATGTCCGTGTCTGTTTTAAAGATCGCTCTGAATGGGATCTCTATGAAAAGTCCGTCACAAAAATGGAATTATCTCTGCTTTTTGCTCAAAATGTGGTGTTTTTGCAGAAACCTACCCATATTCAAAAGCTGATTACAAAAGAACCACTGAAGGTAGGATGAAACTTTTTTTTTTTAAGCAGAGGGTCTGTTTTTTTATTTGGTATATTGTATGTTTATATATTTAAAGAAGAACATTTTCTGGAAGGCATTAAACTTTGGTGAAAATCGTGAAAAACGCTGGCGCTGGCTGGCAACTTTTTTAAAAAACGCTAGCGGTGAAAGAGTTAACTTAGTGAATTTCTTCATTCGATCTTATTACTGACTAGAATTTTTTTTTTTAAGTTGCAAAAATCTGAACTTTGGCGGAAAACTGCGCCGCGTTAACCAATCAGGAGCTTGCTCTAGTATTGACGTGATTACAGGAAGTGAGCGGAGTCCCAGAAGCCCTTCCCATGACGTGAATTTCCACGTGAAGGTCTCGATGACTAGAATTTCACACGCGGCTTTCATGCACGAATGAAGCGAGTACACTCAAAATGTTCCAGCGTCCAACTACACGCGGTAGACGCGAATTTGACACCTCAAACACGTCTGGTGTGTGAACCCACAGTTAGGAAGATTTTTCCTTTTAGTAGAAGTCACAAGCATCACTGCACGCGACAGCTTTGTTTTATAACAAGAATCAACAATGGCACAACGAAAGAAGTGTGTTTGTGGAAGTAAAGCGAAGAAAACCTTATTCAGCTCTCCAAGTAACCCTGTCTTAAGGCAACAGTCGATGCAGTTTATTTATTTCTGGACAGCAATGTAATTGCAAATGAATTTATGTTTGTTACCTGCATTTTAGAGACGACTGCTTTACAAAAAAGGCCGAGTTTAACACCGAATTTGCCAATTGTTTACAACTGAGTGATAAAGCAGTCCCAACGTTAAAAGACCTCGAAACTACAGGCGGTAAGTAAATCAAAATCAAAAAATGTGTTTTGTTTGCAATCGGAGCATGAGTGCATATAATGTAAACAACACAAACATATAGCTGTGCTGTACTCGATAGATATGTATAAAGGCTAGATGTCTCGCTTGCACTGCTGGCCATTTGATTGGAACATCCGCATTTGGCGGCCATCTTACCACAGGCAGCTCGCTCACTCGTAGCATTGAGTTTTAATGGTGCAGGTACTTTTAAATGACCATAACTTGCTTTATGTTTTACCGATTTTCAAATGGGTTGGTTTGTTATAAACAGCAAAGATGTACCTACGACACTGCATACTTATACAAAAAAAATTTTAAAAATCTTGAAACATGTAAAAGCATCCAGAATTATAGCCACGTTATAACGTTTGTAAGAAACCAAACCGTTTGAAAATTGGTAGAAAATTGAGCAAGTTATGGTCATTTAAATGTACCTGCACCATTAAAACTCAGTGCTACGAGTGAGCGAGCTGCCTGTCGTAAGATGGCCGCCAGGTGATGACGTATCTATACATATCTATGCTGTACTCTCCCACCGTATGCTTCCAAAAGTTCAGCCCTTTTCTGTCTTTTATAAAGACATTTTGGACATATGACGGATGAAATACTACTCAGTAGATAGCCAAGATTAACATGAGATTGGCAGAAACTGTGTGTGTTATGTGATCTATAATATATATATATTCAGGGTCAGGGGGTTGTAACCTCAATTATACACAATATAAATAGTGATGATTGACTTTACAAACACCAATAATGACAAAAAACTCATTCTGAAGAGAAAATGTGAACCGTACTATTACTATTAAATTTATAACTAGTATTTCATACAGTCACTGAGACAGACTTTTTCCATAGTCAACAAATAGGAGACCACAGAAAAAACCTTTCCACTTTTTTTACAGACACAAAACCTAAAGTCAACTGAGAGGGCACAGCATCATTAGAAAATCCTCCTCTCGCTCTCTCTCTCGCTCGCTCTCTCTCTCCTCAAAACAACAACAATCATCCACATTACTAGAAATCTATGCACGCTACAGAAGGTCATCAAAAATAATCTTTTACAGACATATGCCTCATATCGACAGCTTTTAAAAAGTTTCCTCTGACCGACTGAATTTTCATGCCCTATTTCTTCTGAAGAAACAGACCAGGGGGAGGGTTGAGGGTCACAAAGATAAAGCTGAGACTAAAGATAAAAATATGCAGTACTGCTCTTCTCTTCGATTCACAAGAATAATCCCTGAACTGCTTTGGTTGCAGAAACAGTACATGCAAAAAAGAAGACTCTTAAACGTTTGGGTGCACTATTCCTTTAAATATCTCCTGTAAAGCTCTCGTGACAGAGGTCTGTAAGCATATTCTGAATTACCCATCATTCAATAGCACATCTGCCTCACCAGCTTCCTTAACAAAAGGATTGAAGGGCCGGATTTACTATTGACTGTAGTAGTTTGCATTTCAATACCAAGACCCGTGGGTTTGGTCAATAAATTGGCAAGAAAGATTTCCAATCATTAATCAAAGCCTGAGGCGAATCTATCAGCAAGTCGGAGCTATTTTGGAAACAGAAGAAAAACAAACAAGAGCGAATGATCTTCAAGGTCGAATGTTTGATTGTGGAAGATACTAAAGGACAGACACGGTTCAAATTATTTTCCTAAGTGGCACTGCGAGGCTCATAAAAAATGAGCTGAGGTATATACGATGGAGACAGATGGGGGTCTCGCACGGCAGGTGCTGAGACCCAGCGGACCTGGATTTGACAACCTCTGCAGAAATCTTCACTTCTTGAATCTGATCTGTCAAAATATCATCTCCAGTACATCTTTGCAATTCAGAAAGCACAAAATGCACAAAAATGCTTTTATCTGAACGATGATGCACTTTCCAGCTGTTCAGCACATATTCACTGGCAGCTTTGGCTTTCCACACGAGGGATCCGATCAGAATTTAAACCAGGATTCATGTGGCTTTCTTCTCAGCTACATACCGACTGCTTGCTGCGGCTATTAAATCAAATCTACACTAAAGAGTCCAAACATCATGAGATACAAATAACAGTGAAAATATTTCTCATCACACAAAGCACCCTGAAGGCTCGACTCATTGATTTGTGACACTGGACTGAATAAATAAACTTTCTATTGATGTATGGTTTGTTAGGATACAACTATTTGAAAATCTGAGGGTGCAAAACAATCAAAACATTGAGAAATCGCCTTTAAAGTCCAAAATAAAGTCCTTAGCAACACATATCATTAATAATAAATACATTTTTTATATATTTATAGTAGGACATTTACAAAATATCTTTATGGAACTTGATCTTTACTTAAAATCCTAATGATATAAAATCGATAATTTTAACCCATACAATGTATTGTTGGCTATTGCTACTAATATACCCATGCGATTTATGACTGGTTTTGTGGTCCAGGGAAAAGGTCTTCATGGGTCCACTTAGATCCAAAAACCAGAGGTCCAACCCAAGCGTGTTTGGGTCTTACTTTGGGTTCACACCAGATGCGAGTTCAACAATTTTCGCGAGTAGATTACATACAAAGTCAATGCAAAGATGCGATCAGACGCATCCTCGCGTGGGGCGATGCGAATTACGCATTATGGGCGGCGTGTTCGCCGCGAAAACACGCAGTATTCACCTCAAAACGTGTTATAAAATATTCAACTCTAGCGAAAAATTCGCATGACACGAAGTTAAATCCCGCGAGTAATCTAGAGCGAGTAACGCGATGCCCCACGTTTGATGTGTACGTAGCATTATGCTGCGTTCACAGCAGCCGTGGTAGAGGCATCAAGCGCGAGTGATTTCAATCTTAAGTCAATGTGAAGACACGTTGACGCACGTCTGGAGGTCTCGTGGGCGCAAATAAGGCATTTAGCGTGGCGCTGTAGAAGCGACTCCTCTCATTTGCATGTCTAGTTTGCGCAAATGATGCACGTTGAGCATTGCCGCGGGAGAAGCGCGGGTTAAAAAATTTGAACTTTGGCGGAAAAACGCGTTGCGTTAACCAATTAGGATCTGGCTCTAGTAGTGACGTGATTACAGGAAGCGAGCAGAGTCGTAGATGCCCCTCCCATGAAGCGAATTTCCGCATGAATGTCGCGATGACTAGATTTTCAGGCGCGATACGCGCGAATGAAGCAAGTAAACTCAAAATGACGCGGTAGACGCGAATTTGACGCCCCAAGTGTGGCTGGTGTGAACCCACATTGAAAGTTTCATGTGTGCCTCGGACACGGTCAGATATAATATTAGTGGCATCGGGTAATTTAAAATGAATGTGTTTTTCCCAAACTATCTCGCGTGTGTGCATCAAGTCCTTTTCCAACCCCTTCTCTGTTTGCCAAGAGCGCTGGCGAAATGTCTGGCGGTAGGTTAATTTTGTGTTAAGACAGATCTGTCAATCAATTTTGAAAACACATTTTAGTGGTTACCTCGGTGTCGTCGTCAGATGACATTGGAAAATAAATAAAGCAGTGGCCCAAATTGGTTGCGAGGCTACCAGGGTTTAGCCTATTCTGTCTGACACATCGGTGCCATTTACATTCGGGTCCAGCCGGGTAAAAAATAATTGCCACCGGTTTGGCTTGGGTCTAATTTTCTCGGGTTTGTCTCGGGTTGGGTCTTTCTTTAAAAAATTTTTTTTTTATATATGTAGGTTGGGTTTGGGTTATAAGTAGGGTGGCCATTTGTGCCAGTTCCGCTGGACACGTCCCGAACATGTTTTCAGGTTCGTTCTCCGGAAGTCGCGTTGGTCAACCGCATACGTCATCAAGGTTTAATATTTCGGGTTTAATTACAGAAAAGCAACCGTTACATTTCAAGGTAAGAATGAAACTACAATGATTGTATGTCTTAAAAGAAATAAATATACATTTTCTAATGTATTTTAACTGAAATGTGAGAACCTCGATGACGTATGCGGTCGAGCAACGCGACTTCCGGAGAACGAACCCGAAAACATGTTCGGGACGTGTCCGGCGGAACTGGCACGAATGGCCACCCTAGTTATAAGTGATTCGGGTAATTTCTTTGGACACGAGAACAGCTCTAGTCAAGAGTCACATTTTTGTAGAACATGTCTTTATTGAGATTTTACCAAATATTTAAAAACACATACCAAAAAACACAATAAATAAAAATTTAATAAATAAAGTACAGATCAAGGGTCACATTTTAATACAATTTGGTGATGGCATTTTGCCTAGGAAATGACACATAAAACGACTCTAATATGTCATGTTTTCTGATTGATTTTTAGTATCAAATGATCAACATTTGAATGTTTTTGTTAAGAAGCATTATTGGTATTATTTCCAGAGTGATGTATGATGAGACGATACCATCTTTCTTTATCGATAAACTGTCTCTATTCTGTTTTAATAATGGTGATTGTGACATCTCACATGAGGCTTTGAGTAAACATGTATTCCACTTTGTAGGAAATACCGAGAACGCATACCAGCATCTAAAAAAATACATAAAAAACAAATATGTTGGACACCGTCATCCTTAAGTTACAAAAACATCTACAGTCGGTATCCCAGTGCCCTGTCAGACGACTCGAGATCAATATGTTGTTTGGAAAGCTCTGCTGATTCAACTATCTGTGTTGACTTTTCATGAATATTTCATAAACAGACAAATATAGAACGAGAAGCAGTCGCTCAGAAAAACATCACAGGCCCAACCTTTTATCTCATTACAACACACAGGAAACATAAAGGGTTACGGCAAACACGTGGCTGCTGTGGCCATGGAAAAACAAACTTTTCCTCTTTGATAATATCTATTCACATGTGAGCTGATGGATGTGTTGAAAACAGGCTATTTATATCTGCATCGGGACAAGACATTCAACACATTGTCACCACATGAGCGACGCCTCAAAGAAGATACGCTTTCATACAGATAGTGAAGATGATGGCTGAGATGACACTGCATTACATTTGATGTTTTCAAAAAGACATCACACCAATTTTTTGCTAAATGCTGCAACATAAAAGCAGATAAAAACAAGCGATGCTGAAATACTAAATAACATCAATGTCGCCCGTCACTGCAGTGGCACCCTTTTAAGAGTGCATATCAGTACCTCAAAGGTACATACTGGTATCAAATGTATACATATCTGAATGGTACATATATTAGGGGCTTTTAAAAGGTTACTGTACCATTCCAGTACGAGAGTGCACCAGTAAAGCATCTGTCCCCCCGAATTCTGCATTAATGGGCCATGCCAGACCTAAACCAGCAGAACACCACTTTTTTTGTATAGATAAGCAAATAAACCCAAATATATTGCATTGATGACGGCCTATTATTTCACAGGGAATCAACTTGCGATGCTCTTTTATAGATGGCTTTGAAAAGATGCACCTGAATGTAGCGCATTCATTTCCAAAATGCAGCACTCATCGCTGAAATTGATAGTGTAGTCATTCAAACACACCCACTGTCGATAGATGACAGATAGCAGGCATTGTTTTGATGCATCATCCAGTGCCTCTTGATGTTTAAAATAGCAGATTGTCAGCTCATCTGACACAGTATCCACACCTACCACATCTCACATTACCTAATGGTGTTTGTATACCATTGCAAGAGCAAGTAGCCGTCAAAAAGCATGCATACTTCAAATACAAAGCTTGATGATTGCAATAGTAGTACTCTGTACACACACACACACACACATGAATCTACATGGCAGCTGCATTGCATGTCTCCCTGCATCCCTGTGCAGCAGGCAGCGATGCACCAGCTTGCAAAATGTATGTGAAGCCCCAGCACCACTGCACAGACACACCGACCAATTAAAAATGTCCATGCAGACGTGATTTATCATGTGCATGACAAGATGTATGTTACAGGCGGATGGCATTCATTTTAAGACTACTGCATGTAAAACACCTCCTCAAAATTTAACCCTTTACACATTTTATGACAAAGCATGCTTGCATTAATTTCACGTCACTGCAGGTTATTGGCAAAAAGAAGCCAGCTGGTGTATGTCTCTCATTTACATACTGACATACTGAACTATTGAACATGCATGTGTAATATTGATGTGTGATCTGTATCGTGCATTCAATGGGCAAAATACACATGACAGAATCCCACAGTGCACGCATTGGTTTTAAATCACCTTAATATGTCGAAACAGAAAGAGAATTTGAAAGGTTTAAAACAGCTTCTTACCCCGGAGCACACTGGTTTTATCCATATACATCGCGCAGCAAAATACAAAACCGGTCATGAAAATACAAAACGGGAGACACAATCGTCCCCAATCGCTCCAAGGACGAAATAAATATCAAGCCGACCAAATTCAAACGCGATCCCAGTTGATCTTTCACCGGTAATCCGTCGAAGACACGAGGAGTATCCGGGCTCTCCGCGCGCAAAAGCGCATCTCCAAGGCAGCGCGCGTTAATGCGCAAAAAAATCAAGTTCGCGACGCGCAAACTAAACCAAAGCCCACATTTTGGAGGTTTTACACGGTTGTGCCATGATGACACCGAAAATGCGGATCTAATGGGAAGATAAAATCCACCCGTGCGCCCCCCCGCCCCTCTTCTGACCGGCCTGATGCCACAGACAGCAGCAGGATCGCATACGATACGAGCCTGGTCCTCCCCCAGACCCCCTCCTCTTCCCATCAGCTCCACTGGTCTCAGCTCTGTTGCCTTGACAACAGTTTAAAGGGCTTAGTTTGGACTGCGTGTATGTTGTGATACAGCTAATATTACCGTTTGAAGCACAAATGCCTCTGTTATTGAGTTATTTTACCAATATTCATTTGTGCAAAGCTTTTATGCAAAAATCCAATTGTATTTATTCAGCATTGCAGATATTCCCTGGGAATCAAACCCATGACCTTGGCATGTTTAGCTATGTTGAACTACAGGTTTATGATTTACCAAATGCCATGCAAATAATACTACAGTGCAACATGTCTAAAAACATGCATTATTATGGTATGTCCGCAAAAAAGGCTCCGAAAATATGTTGCATTTTCCAATGAACCATTAAATACAGTTATACTTCTATCATTTCACAATGTGCATCATTGCAAAGACACTTTACAGCTGGAAAATCCTAGAAAATAGGTTAAAGCATGTTAACATGGAAAACTATAGTTTAACAAATTAGTTTGTACTGTACTAACATTTACAATATGGGATGTCCAATAAAATTATCTAATATTATCATGATTAATACAAATGGTAAATATGCACAAGCATTATTACATTTACATTTATACATTTGGCCCCAAAGCAACTTACAGTGCATTCATGCATATAGATTTCATCAGTATGTACGGTACTGTATGTGTTCCCTGGGATTAAACCCATGACCTTTGCCATGCTAACACAATGTGAGTGAACTATACAGGAAACAGTGAATTGCACCGCAACTGTATGCTAAAATAATAAATGGATGTGAAAATGTTTATCTTTAGATTTTTTTTATTGCTAACTTTTATGATGATTTAATTGTACAGACTTAAAATCCAAACAATTAAAGAGACGACGACTGATCTAGGGCCTGTGACTCATCATATACTCTTCTCATAGTTGTGGTGCTTTATAATTAGGTTTATTTAAAAATAGGCAACACAAACATCAGAAAGCTCGTCCAAAATTATCACAAAATGCTTTTGCGGTCACTGATATAAACCACTGCAGAAAATCATCCAACCAGATGGATTTCAATCTGGATAAATGTCACGTTTAAGACAAAGTAGAGACCGAGATCACAGTAATGAATTCTGACACCAAATATAAAAGTGTGTCGTGACTCGTGACCAGGCTCCAGAATAAACACTTGCCAAGTGTTAAACGCCCCAAAATTGGGCTTTGATGAGTAAATAAATGTCATTTGAAATTGCAGGAATCTTTAGAAATAACATCATAATATATGATTTAAATAACCCAATGCATGCAAGCATGATCTGCGTCACTGCCAATCCTATAATACGCCTTCAATGAGATGCTCAACTTCTGACAGAATTTGCTCACCTTTGCTAAAAATGCATTAAGACGATTAAAATGTCTATAAGGAGCTTTTTGAACACAACACTTGCAGAGTACACAAATTTAGCATATTGTAAAGACACCCAGTTGATTCTCACAAAATCCAGACTTAGAAGGTATCCAGCATCAGATTTTTAAAAAAGCCCTTGAAGCCAATTTTTTTTGCACATTTAAGATTAAGGTCTGAACTTACTATAACCATTGTTTTAGAGGATTTAAAACATATTTCCTACAGAATTATTTAAATTTTTTAGATTATCATTATCAAAAATTATCATTACCGTAACATATTACATTAAATATATGCATTTACAAACTCATGTTTCGGTAATGAGAACTAAAAAGTTGTCTAGGTACTATGACAAACAAAATTTCAACTTTTATCTGGAGAGCAAAAATAAGAACCTGGTACTGTAGCCATCTTGAAGCGTCACAGTCAATTATGTCCCTTCCAACAATTGTTTTTTTTGAAAATGTTCATTGAGGGTTTAAACAATGATTGAAAATTGTTGCGGAGGATGAGAAAATTTATATTCCTTATTATTGTCTCTACATTTACCAATGATCACCAAATACCACATGTTTCTTTACTGTAAATGTTTATAGTATAACATGCACTGAAGCTTTTTATTGTTTATATTTTTTTATTATAAATATTTCCATGTCAAAGAACCCAAATCCAGTCATGGACACGTTGCGGTAATGAAAATGTTCCCCTTAAATGTGGAAAAGCAACAAAATTGATTTGTATGATGTCATTTGAAATCATGTGTGAAATAGTACATGAAGAGATGTTTGTAACTGTATGCTTCTTATTTTGATACTCTTACTTTGCATTTACTTTTTTTTATCAAAATAAAAATCTAATTTTGTGAGAATCACCTATCCGTGCATTTCACATTCACACTTACTAGCAAAACTAGGGAACAACTCATCAAATTTATCCGGTTGGTACCACAAAAATCTTTCGTATTGATAAGTGAATCTATTGTTTTTATCAACTGTATGAACGGCAAATATCAAACTGGTGTGATGTGCCAAAATGCCCAGAATTTCTTTCTTAGGGTGATATGATCTGATTTACATGTAGCTTCCCTCAAGACAAGACTTCATCATGTTATTACATGCATGTGAGATTACATGACACCGGGTCAGTGTATCCTCTCTCTCTTTAATTTTCCTCACCCCTGCTGGGTTCACAGTATTTCTGGCTCTCTCAGGCCCTGGCGTAGGTTGTATGCTTTAAATGGAGAGATTTACCCCCCTGATTTCCCTAGAGAGACGACCATCTGCCTACTGTCACCCAGCCTATTATTGTGACTTCTCTCCTGTGCGCATGCCCGCTGACAGCGGCTCCAATGCCAGAGGCCACCGAGTCAAGCATGTGCTCTTGCGAATAATCACAAGCGAATAGCATTTATATTTATAAATTTATACAACTGCACAGGTCTTTCTGTATTGTACACTAACCTGCAATAAGTTGAGCAATGCATACAGTAGAAAAAAACAAATATGTATATACATTTACAGCATTTAATTATTAAACAGATCTCCACAGTTAAAAAAAAAACTCCTCGTGTTTACCTCAAGGCCATAAAAAGCCCCTTTCAATGAATATAACAGAGCTGTAGAAGAGTTAACTAGTCTTTTGTTAGAATTGGTGAACTAAGAGTTAATGAGATTGACCTTCACCCGCAGTATTCATCACACTTTTATTGGCCCCTTGACAAATACACATATTACCTTAAAGTAATTAACAACACACACGTGCATTGTGCCAAATGAATGTCAAGCGTTATGTTAAAAGAGATAATTTCATTTAACCGTTTAGTTTAATATAACAACATTCAATATGACTTCTGGCATTGAATTTAATCATTTTTATTACATTTCTATGTTGCTGATAAACCTGGGCTGTGTTTGAAACAGGATATCAACTCACTACTTACTCAAAGATACTACATTTGCAACACTGTCAGTAAAATATGGTTAAAATTAGTCCCATGTACCATTTAGGTATAGATATGTATACATTTAATACCTTTATGTAACTCTGAGTTACTAAAATAAACTCTTTAGGTGCTTTTTACATTTCGACATCTGGCAGATGCATTTATCCAAAGCAACTTACACAGTATATAAGGGTGTGTTCCCTTGGTTTGAACACATGACCTTTTCCATTGCTAATGCAATGCTCAACCACTGAGCTGACATTGTTTTTGACAGTGTGGCATAAAATCAGAGCACACTATACAATGCAAAGCATACATTTTGCAAGTTACTTTGGATAAAAGCTTCTGCTCAATTCCTAAACATTTTAATATTGTGCACAGCATACATGCATCTCAATGCAAGAGGTTACTCGCAACCTTTTGTATATTCAGTAATCTGAAGTAGCGCAGAGTAAAACATGATATTCAATGAAGAAAAATGACTTTATCCTCCAAGACTGAATCATGAAAAATGGGTGTTACTTATCAGGAAAAAACCCATGTGTTTGGTGGGGCTGGGTTAAACAATAACAGATCTGTGATATCAGATGAAAAACAAGGAGATTGGAGAGGTGGATTTAAACATTTTTATTTGGGATAACAAATGTTTTAGTTTCCTACGTAATCTACGTGTTGTTTATTTTGCTTGTTATATAAATAAACTACTTTAAAAGGACTTCATTGTTATTTATTCTTAGCGGAGTTTACCGGAAGTTACGTGTGCACCACAAAAACCGCTTGTTTATGTTGTTACTGCTGAAACCATAGTATTCAAAAAACTGTAGGTCAAAAGTACTTCCAGCAAGATTTTAAAGGGTGCATTCGATGGACTTACACATCATGTTTTTGGATTTTGTATTAAAAGTAGGGCTGTCAAAATGAACGCATTAATAACGCGTTAACGTTAATTCATTTTAACGTCATTCATTTTATTAGCGTGCGATTAATGCAACGTGCAATTTCAGACCCAAGGCCTAGCACGTTGTTGGATAAACGTTTAAAATGATCTTTATTTGTAAGTTTTCTGAGAGTTGTATAATCCTAAATGCTTAACTAATAGAAATGATGCGTCCATCTACTTGCGCATCTAAGATTTTGGTTTCGTGCAGGATAAAGTTTGGGACCTGATTGATGTTAAAAGAGTTATTAAGAGTGGCAAGACTCGAAAACGATCTTCTTCGCGCTGACTGACAAATCTGAAGCATGCACACAGGTGCGCGACCCTGATATACACGCACATAGACTGAATTACAGTTTTAAAAATATCCGTTTTGACAAGAATTCATGCAGATATAATCTGTTGTCTTAAGGTGAATGTTTGGTTAACTGTTGAGGAAAAATATCTGATTTGTAAGATTATCCCTGCATTACAGTAGATCTTAAAGCTGTCTGTCTCCATCAATCAATCAAACAATAAAAAAATTAAAATGTTTAACTTATATTGATATTGTTTTTGACTTTGTGTGTGCTAAATCTATTAGTTTTACCCGTGATTTTAAAGTATGGATGCTGTGATTTTGTTTTGAACCTTAAAAAATCTTTTAACTGCATTTTTGTAAAAATTAGCTTTGCTGACTCTTTCACTAACAATAAAAATACATTGGCATTAAGCATCCATATTTGTCCATGATAAGATTCTTAAAATCTTGAAAGGTGTTAAATTACAGTAAATATCGAACAGATAAAAATGTGCGATTAATCACAAGTAAACTCATGACAATCATGCAATTAATCTAGATTCAATATTTTAATCGATTGACAGCCCTTACTAAAAGAGTGAAATATGAAAACTGTAAAAAATGAAAATGAAATATTCATCCATATCCAAGCATTATTATTTATGAGTTTTTTGATATTTAATTGCATAAATCTTCCAAACTGTGACTTATAACAGTACACTTGAATTTTATTCCTAACACATCCTGCATTTTTCCACAGTTATCTTATCAAATCAAATGGACGGACTACCGGAAAGCATCACAGAGTTGATGTGTCTGTACAGTAAGCTGTGATTATATGAGTGGATTAAAGCCGGCTGTTGTTTGTAATGGAGCTGGTGTGAGTGCTACAGGACCGGTTGAGGCCTTGAGAGTCTCAGCTGTTTGCTTGCTGACATGTTGAACTCCATCCCAGAGGAGCGCATTCGCTACGCCCCCTTCACTTCACCAGATGTCTAACAACACTCTCAGCTAGAGGGGGCTGTGCGTCAGCTGACTTTCGAGAATAAAAAAAAACATGATTAATAATATCCGGTCCTTTTAAAAACACGTCTCATCTGACTTTCACGTGACCTGAGCATAACAAAAAAAAAGAGGTTTGAGCAACCAAAACAAGAAAACACAGAGGACTGTGAAGATGGAAAGTAATACTCACATAAAAAGGCATTCACACACTTCCAAATTAAGACAAAAATAAGACAAATAAACATTTACAAAAATGTTTACTATACATTACAGTAATTATTATAGGTAAATTAAAGGAATAGTTCAACAAAAAAAAATTTAATGTCATCATTTACCTACCCATAAGTGGTTTCAAATTTACAAAGAAATATAGAAATATATTTTGAAGAATGTTTGTAACCAAACAGATCTGGGGCACCATTGACTTCCATAGTAAAAAAAAAAAAATACTATGCAAGTGAATGGTGCCACAGACCTGTTTGATTTGAATCTTTTATTTTTTAAATATATTTAGTAATGCACCGATGTATCGGCCGCCGATATTTATCTGCCGATTTTTGATGTATTTGAAACCATTGGCATATCGGCAATAGCACAAGAAAGGCCGATACCGATTATTTATTAATTAACTGCATAAAGAAATCCATTATATGTAAAAAATGAGTTAATGTTGTTAATAAAATAAATGCTGAATAGCAAAAACCACCTTTTAAGGTTCTCATGCTGTCTTATTATATTTGTTTTAGCTTAATTTGTGCCTCTCTTATTATGTTGGTCAGTTGAATGTTAATTAGATCCAATCCATGTTCAGTAAAAATAATTTGATGCAGAAATAAACTAGCTAATACACCAACTGTATCGTATTGTATGAAGTTTTCTGTTTAAATCAGTATCGGCCCCAAAAAAATCCTATTGGTGCATCCCTAAATATATTCATGTGTGTTCAGCAGAAGAAAGAAATTTCAGACATATCATGATAATCTGACTTTCATGCATGTTTAAGTGCTATAATTGGGTCCCCGGTGCTTCTACCAACCTAGATAATATAAAAAACAACCCTGTAACTTAGGTTTGGTAAACCATTCTCTGCAAGCGTGTGAAAAAATAGGTTATTGAAATGTGGCTCCCCCTTGTGATGTCAGAAGGGGATATGCCGCCCCTTAATCTGCACTATCCAATCACGGCACTGCCATTTAGTGCAGATATCAGCTCAAAACAGCACACCCAAAACCGGCACATTACAAAGCGGCAATTTTAACATGCTATAATCAATCAATAATATATTTTGAGTTTAAACTTCACACATCTGTACTCTGGGGACACCAAAGATGACAAAAATGTCCCCTTTAAGGTAAATTTCGGATTATACACTTTCAAAAACTGCTGGGATATTTTCAAGTCAGCGATAAGTTAAAACAAACCAGCATAGGTTAAATTACAACATAACAGGAAGGGTTCGTCCCTTTTTGACCCAACGCTGGGTTAAAAATAACCCAGTATTTAGTTATATTTAGCTTTGAAAGATAGTGTTTCATAAAGCCTATATACATTATACCTCTCTATACCACAGACCTCTCAAAAACTGACCGACTGTCTGAGAAACAACCAGCTTGCAGATATTCAAGAAAGACCTTCACGGTGCACAAGGGGTGAAAGATTTATGATGTCATTGATTTTTACTGCGAGTAGCTTCACTTACGTCTGGGAAAGCAAATCCATCTTGCTTTGGTTACAGCGTTCATTCTTCTATTTCAGCTGTGATACTTCTGTATATATAGATGCACAGTTTGGTATGTCAATGCTTTGTTCATCGCAGACAGAGCTGGAATGTGGGTTCAGTGATCTTTGACTTTGGCATTTCAGAGTCTTAAATGGCTCTTATAATGGAAGTCAAGACATGGAGAGAATTCAATGTATTAAATCTTAGGGAAGCTCTGCTATATATGAACCATTCGCATGGCATTTTTTCTGGCCCAGCTCCGGTCCAAACAACCAAGACAGCCTGATCAATGAATAAAATAAAGTGTTTTCTTATTTTTGATGAGTTTTTAAGCATATATTGTGTAAAATAAGCGATAGGCAGAAAGGGGTTAAAATGCTGGGTTAGTTTCAACCCAGCATTGGGTCAAAAAGGGATGTGGCTAGAAGGGATACAGCTATGGGGAAAATCTCATGAAATCTCGCCGGATGGGGGCTATTTTCATCCTAATCCTAACCCTAAACCCAACATCTTGCAAGATTTGGCCGTAGCTGTATTCTCTGCAAAAATGGATGAACAGCATTTGGGTTAAATTGACCAGAAAATGTTTATATTTGACCCAACAATGGGTTAAAACAACTCAGCATAGGTTAAATTACAAACCAACGAGTTGGTTTGTCCCCTTTTGACACAACACTGGGTTGAAAATATCCCAACATCAGAAACATTCCACTTTCGTAAAGAAATCCCAATAATTGACTCACCCCCATGTCATCAAAGATGTTTATGTCTTTCTTTGTTCAATCAAGAAGAAATTAAGTTTTTTGAGTATTTTCCAGGATTGCAGGATTTTTCTCCATGGACTTTAGTGGACCTAAACAGTTTACAGTTTCAATGCAGCTTCAAAGGGCTCAAAACCATTGTCATTTTTGCAAAAAATAAAATAAATATACTTTTAAACCACAATCTCTCATCTTGCACTAGCTTTGTGATGGGCCAGCGCGACCTTATGTATTACATAATCACGTTTTTTGTGAAAATGACAATCGTTTGGCTAGATAAGACCCCTATGCCTCGGTTGGGATTGTTAGAACCCTTTGAAGCTGCATTGAAACTGTAAACTGTTGAGGTCCACTAAAGTCCACTAAAGTCAACTAAATCCTGGAATTTTTTCCTTAAATTTATTCTTGAATGAACAAAGAAAGACATAAACATCTTGGATGACATGGGGCTGAATAAATTATCAGGATTTTTTAATGAAAGTGGAATAATCCTTTAACCCCTTCCTACCCATTGCTTATTTACACTCACCTAAAGGATTATTAGGAAAACCATACCAATACTGTGTTTGACCCCCTTTCGCCTTCAGAACTGCCTTAATTCTACATGGCATTTATTCAACAAGGTGCTGAAAGCAATTTTTAGAAATGTTGGCCCATATTGATAAGATAGCATCTTGCAGTTGATAGAGATTTGTGGGATGCACATCCAGGGCACGAAGCTCCCGTTCCACCACATCCCAAAGATGCTCTATTGGGTTGAGATCTGGTGACTGTGGGGCCCATTTTAGTACAGTGAACTCATTGTGATGTTCAAGAAACCAATTTGAAATGATTCGAGCTTTGTGACATGGTACATTATCCTGCTGGAAGTAGCCATCAGAGGATGGGTACATGGTGGTCATAAAGGGATGGACATGGTCAGAAACAATGCTCAGGTAGGCCGTGGCATTTAAACGATGCCCAATTGTCCAATTTTGGTGAGCTTGTGCAAATTGTAGCCTCTTTTACCTATTTGTAGTAGAAATGTGTGTTACCCGGTGGGGTCTTCTGCTGTTGTAGCCCATCCGCCTCAATGTTGTGCGTGTTGTGGCTTCACAAATGCTTTGCTGCATACCTCTGTGGTTATTTCAGTCATAGTTGCTCTTCTATCATCTTGAATCAGTCGGCCCATTCTCCTCTGATCTATAGCATCAACAAGGCATTTTCGCCCACAGGACTGCCGCATACTGGATGTTTTTCCCTTTTCACATCATTCTTTGTAAACCCTACAAATGGTTGTGCGTGAAAATCCCAGTAACTGAGCAGATTGTGAAATACTCAGACCGGCCGGTCTGGCACCAACAACCATGCCACGTTCAAAATGGCTTAAATCACCTTTCTTTCCCATTCTGACATTCAGTTTGAAGTTCAGGAGATTGTCTTGACCAGGACCACACCCCTAAATGCATTAAAGCAACTGTCATGTGATTGATTGATTAGATAATTGCATTAATGAAAAATTGTTCCTAATAATCCTTTAGGTGAGTGTATTTTACATATGTGCTTAAAAACTCAAAATAACCCAGCATTTTTGAGTGTTGCTTGCTAACATGAACTGAAAATATTTGATGTAGAAAGCTCAATTAAGAAATTGACCAGCAATGCGTATTAAAAAGGGAAAAAAGTTATTATAGCATATGGTTTTGCCATTTTAACACAGACAGCAAGGCCCACGTGGATTTGGACTCAAAAAATGTGCAGAATGCGACACGTATAGGAAAATCTACGAAACGCTGCACAGACGCCCCTCATCTCTTTGAAGCTGCAGAAAATGAGGTCACATTTTTCTTGTCTGCCTTCTTTTACTACGTGTAAAGACGGAGACCCCCGGCACTCTTCAGTCTAATCAGCTCGTGGGTCTCTGTATTTATCAAACCCTCCCCGTTAACTGCAGCAGATTAAAGCGAGTAGGATTTGACTGAGTGGTTTAAAGCTCTCTCCGACGACTCTTGAGTGATAAGAGCTACATTGAGCCTCTCGCTCTCTTTCTCGCTCTCGGCTTTCTCCTGCCACGTTGTCTGTGGTTTCAAACGTCAGCACGGCATTCCCACACAGTGCCGGCACAGTGACACACTGTCTTTGCTTCTTTTCTTATTTTCCTCTCTATCCCCCCACCCCTTATCCTCTTCTCCTCCTCCTCCTCCTCCTCCTCTCCCCACAGCTGCAGTAGCCGATAACATATTTGAGCTCAAGTTTTTAACACAATCACTGCTTTTCCAACACACGCACACACACTTTAGGCCCTTTTCAGGCAATGTCTGGCCCTGTGGGCTTCTTAAAATATTTATTTTACACTAGTACTTAATCACTAGTTTGTTTAATTTGACTACCTTGTTTAACAGTGGGCGTGCATACATTACTGCCATTTCCCTGAACTGACAAATGCAACTTCCAGTTCTTTTCAAATTATGTATTGGCTTTGATAAGATTCGTTTTGGAAATGACCCAGTGAAAACCCAAAGTCAATTTTTTATGATTTACTGTTGTCTACATTAAATCAGCCAACTTATTTCTATGAAAATATAACCTTGATATCTTTAATAGTTCATAACAAAGATTGAAATCAATGTAAAAATCAAACTTTGATGCTATGAGACTTTAACCTGGATTTTTATAAGCTGGGTTTCCATCGAAACATGAAGCAAATCTTTTCAAAATTCGCAAAAAGAAAAACCAAACAAATGCGAATTAGGTGCGTTTATGTCAAGTTTTTTTAAGCAAATGAGTAAATAAAATAAGGCATGCTAAGAAAATGGAGACAGGACTGCGTTTAGTTACGATTTGGCAAGTTATTAATTTATTAGCAGTGCAGCTTGTAATTGTCAAACTGAATGATGTGCACAGAAAAAGAAATGCAGGATTTTTGATGCGGGCACGAGCAGCAAGGGCATTGCGATGACTTCGAGCCCCATATATGATAAAGACAACTATTAGCTGATACAGCTAGACGATCAGTCACGTGAGTTTAATGTTCGCTACCTCAGAAATTATTCGGCAAATGCGTTTCTATCTCATTCTATCTATAAGTCAAAAACCACCTCACGAGAACGTAAACTTTTTTGCGAATTAAGGGATTTTTTTTATTTGGCGTTTATATTAACCGCTTCTTATGCGATAGTTCAAAATGTGTATATAAGAACGTATATAAGAAGTCCCAATCAGGTTAATTGGTTGTAATGATTTTAATATTTGACACGAGGTACAGATTTAAATCTGATCAGGCAATATATTTTCCTCACAATCCCGGAGAGCACGGCTCATGGTATCTTACCAATGAAAGACGCCACAGAAGCGCGCTTTGGAAAGAAGAAGCACCTTGACGTGACATGTGAACAACTGCGGGACTCTGTAATGTATATCGAATTATCAGAAATGTGTGTATAAACCATGATATCACTGTTATTGAAAATAAAAATATACCCAAAAATATATTATAGGGATGCACCGGATGTTCGGCAACCAAAATTATTTGGCAGAAAATAGCAAAAAACTAATAGAATAAGTGAAAAGGCCAAATAAATTTTACCAAACAATAAGCTCTTTGATGACGCAATCAAATAGTTAACCACCGCAGAGTGAGAGACGCGTAAATGCATCAAACATGTTGGTAGTCAGAGAAAGTGTCGGAGAAAAACACGAAAACATACAACATATAACAAGTTTTATTTATCATTTAAAATCAAGACATCCTAAACACCATGCAGAGTATGAAAAAAGACAGGGTGGCGGTAAACCTGGGTATTTTTCTGCTGAATGCACAAGCATGGAGAACGAGAGACTTTAGCTCTTCATCTAATGTCACAGAACGACAAAGAGCGTCAGCAGTATGTAATAAAAACTTCCTAATACCAGTTAAAAGTCCTACAATGACAAACACGCTTGTTGTTAATAAACGTTTTATTTCTCGTTTAATAAAAGTTTTTTTAAGACCAATTTATTGAGCGCTTTTTCCTATCATCTCTTGTCAATCTTGCCACCATCTCTCGGTCTCCCTTTGCTTGGGCATGACCGTGCACGCAGGCGCACGTCCACTGCTCAATATGCAATGCTATATAAGCGCTGTTGCAAGTTTCTTATAACATAGTGATGAATAGGTTATTTTCATCTTGCACAGAAATAGAAGATTTCATTTATGTACAAGACTCATTTATGTGGTCTAAATAATATAAATGCAACAGTTGTAACAAGCCAGATATCTATCGGATCATAAAAGTGACCAGGTGTAAAAGGCCCTATAATCACTGCTGGAACGTAAAAAATTTCATTGTTAAATAATGTGAAATAAATATAGTGATATTCCATCCCAGTCTCACGAAATTTCGTTATATAGTCACGTATTTTTTTGATTCTTTTTTCGTGCTATTATCACGAAATTTCGTGTTTTTTCGTGATCGTATAACGAATTCCTGTTTTCGTGTGATTATCACGTATTGGTTACTCAACTGTTTTGTCCTATTTTCTTACCATTGTCGCTTCGGTTTAGGGTTAGATTTACATAAAATGACATCCCTAACCAAACCCAACTCAAACCCTAACGCCAGGCGACATATAACAAAATAAATCAGAAAAAATAGTATAAACCAATATATAAAGTGACATTCTAATGCAAGCACCAAATCTAACCCTAAACCGAAGCGACAATGGTTTAAAAATAGGAAAAAGCAGTTGAGTAACCAATACGTGATAATCACACGAAAACAGGAATTCGTTATACGATCACGAAAAAACACGAAATTTCGTGATAATAGCACGAAAAAGAATCAAAAAAATACGTGACTATATCACGAAACTTTGTGAGACGTAGGATATTCTGTAAATATAACTTGTGGTGAGAAAACTGGCAAAATTAGGAAAATGATTAAAAAAAAAGTTTGGTTGTTCGGTATTTGGCTTCGCCTGAGTTTTTGATTTTATTCGTCTTCAGACAATAATTTTTCTTTCGGTGAATCACTAATATGCACTAATTGATGTTGAATTATTGTCCAGTCCTAATTTTTCATCATGACATTTTGATATAAAATCATTAATTAGAAAGGAACATCATGAACATCTGAGATGTAATTTATACATTCGGGTGCACGATTCCTTTACTTTAAGACAAAGTATTTTAATGTCTACTGAAAGAGTGAGAACTGGTTTTGTCACGCTGTCACTTCATTCACACTCTCTCACAGTACCTGCTAAAAACACTCGGCTCTGTCGTGAATCACATCCGCTTCAGGCTATCATTCACATTACTAACCAAACATTTGCATACCATAAAAGTCCTCAATAACCTTGACTTGATCAAACAGAAGCATGACATCACCAGGGAAATCTAAAAATGCGACCTAAGGGGGCCTGAGCGTTGAGGTCAAATTGCAACCCGACGTATGGTCGGGTTGCAATTTTGGCGCTATTATAAGTCTTATGAATAGTATGCCATACAGACCCGTTTGCCACTGAACCTGCATTAACGACGACAGTGGGGCCTCCAGCCTTAGTCAAACGGGTTGGTATGTATGGTCGGGTTGCGTTTTTCGCGCTTTCGTGTGTCTTGTGAATAGTATGCCATACAGACCCGTTTGCCACTGAACCTGCATTAACGACGACAGTGGGGCCTCCAGCCTTAGTCAAACGGGTTGGCACGTATGGTCGGGTTGCGATTTTGGCGCTATCGTAAGTCTTATGAATAGTATGCCATACAGACCCGTTTGCCACTGAACCTGCATTAACGACGACAGTGGGGCCTCCAGCCTTAGTCAAACGGGTTGGCACGTATGGTCGGGTTGCAATTTTGGCGCTATTATAAGTCTTATGAATAGTATGCCATACAGACCCGTTTGCCACTGAACCTGCATTAACGACGACAGTGGGGCCTCCAGCCTTAGTCAAACGGGTTGGCACGTATGGTCGGGTTGCGATTTTGGCGCTATCGTAAGTCTTATGAATAGTATGCCATACAGACCCGTTTGCCACTGAACCTGCATTAACGACGACAGTGGGGCTTCCGGCCTTAGTCAAACGGGTTAACACGTATGGTCGGGTTGCGATGTTTTTGGCGTCTTCTCCTGGTCCTGTAAATGGTATACAATATAGACCCGTTTGCCACTGAACCTGCATTAACGACGACAGTGGGGCTTTAGGCCTTAGTCAAACGGGTCGTCAGGTTTCATTTTCTCTTAAAGATCGGAAGGTGACCCTTATTTACCATATATACCCTCGCATTGGGCCCCCAATTTGCTAAATCCTCAACTGTGGATAACATAATTATGCCGCAATATTTAGTCTGTCTGGAACTAAGCTGAGTTAAACCACATCACTGTGTGACACTTCAATACATATGAACGGCTGCTACGCTAATACGATTTTGTTTTTCTCTCCCTGTCTCGTCCTCGACCCGAGGACGAGACAAACAGACCCAGTCCCGGTAGATGTGAAAGTCGGCACACCTCTGATCTACTGGCCGTCCTTCAACGTTATGCCCAGCTGATGCCTGACCAACGATCACCGGCAGAACCCGCTTAATCTCCGCTAAATCTCCATTTCCGTTCTCCCAAGGGTTTTTCCCTCCTAGGACTTATTTTTCCTCGGATAAAAGCCCGGGGTTTTTTTTTCTCCTAGGGGGTTTTTCACCCCGGGGAGGCAGCCTTTTTGGGCTTTTTTTTTGGGCTTTACCTAGCTTCCTCTTCTATACGTTGCTTTAGTAATACGTGCACTTATAATATTGAGTCATAGCCGCAGCAAATTTAACTGCTCATGCTATCATGTATTCTGTTGTGCTATCTGTCGTTTTCTGTGCTTTTCACTGCTTCTATTTATGTAAAGCTGCTTTGAAACAATTGACTTTTGTGAAAAGCGCTATATAAATAAAATTGAATTGAATTGAATTGAATTGGTTTAGTAAGGAACCAAGAGTCAAAGATCAAGTGTCTCGCTCGAGGGCTAAACTGATTCACATGGTGTTGGGGGTCGACTAAGAAAAGCTCCTCTGCTCGAGTGGAATTTAGGGAAACTGGTGACTCTTTGACTCTGGTGTAGGGCCATCGCTCGCTCTGTAACATCATGGCCGTGTCCTTCTGGATCTTGAATGTGAGCTCCAGCCAAACCTCAGAGGTTTCTATTTATACTCACGAGCGATGCATGTGTGACCATACTGCCTGTCAGTTCACTTTGATAGCTATATTTTCTTATTATTTTAACTCTCTATGCACCGCTGTGGTGTTTCGTGAAACTGTGGAGCTCTGTATCAAAGCTGTAAATATTGTTTGTATGTTGGGTCAAAGCTGCAAATCCAACACCGTTTATCTACACCGTCATTAAAAATTTGACTCACTGAGGCAGTACACTTTAAAAAGGTCCTAATATGTACCATTTAGGTACACAATTATGTATACTTTGGATACCAATAGGTAGGTACTAATATTCTTTAAGTACACTTTTTCAAAGGGTACCGCGCCCCAGTGACAACTTGCGATAATTTTTTTGGCAATGAATCATACCTCAAATTATGTGGCCTGTTGAGGAGGTATGGGTGAAAAAAATCCCATGCACTTACATTAAAGTGAAGTTTATAGAGACTGGGTTGGGCTCCTTTACTTGCCAGTATGAAACCACCTAGCAAGGCTTTAGCAAATGCGCAGCCCTTCTTTTCTAAAGGAAAAATGCATATAAAATATTCTTGATCATTGTTCTTATTAAAACTTAAAATGGTTGAAATCTAAAGCAAATACAAATCACAATAATAGTTTTACCCTCATAACTCCCTTTCTGTTTATTTCGTAACCTGTACGGCACAAAATATGGATGCAATTATAACACCAAAGCGATTCATGACTTTTATGGGAATTTAACAAGAAACAGTACGGCGAAGCATCAACACAGCTCCCAGTTGCCCCATTGACTGCATTGTTTATTTCCCAAATGGCTCCAAATCATATCATCCAATAATAATAAATAAAGGGCAGACCATGTCTGAATATTATTACACTGGGCTGATAAATCATCACCACGGTGAAAATAAAGCGCAATCAGATAAACTCAGTTACACTTTGCATTACATTTACGCATTTGGCAGATGCTTTTGTTCAAAGTGACTTACAATGCATCACAAAGTATACATTTGATCAATGTGTGTGTTTATCATTAAGACCTTTTGCGCTGCTAACGCAATACTGAGCTATACAGGAGCACTTTGCATGTGCAATTTCAGCCAATTCAATGCAATTTTACTAGTACTTATGTGCACTTATTTTATCAAAAAAGTATAATTTGTATGCACTCGTAGAAATGATGGCACTGGAGATAAATATTATTATTTCATTATATAGACAAGATATTTGTATGTTTGAGTGGTGCACGGTTGTTAAGGTGGTACACCTGTTTTTCTAGATAATTACTAGTATCGCAGGTAGGTTCCTTTAGATGCATATCAGTCAAATGGCTTCTTGGGCCGTCCTCGAGAGTCAGTATGGAGACCAAAACTTTAGCCATCAGTGAGAAGGTCTGGCTACAGGTGATGAAAAGTGAAAAGACCAATTACGAACTACTTATCTTCAAATTATTAAAGTTCCATGTTCAATGTACCTGCCCAAGGACAATTTATAATTTATTTCTTGAAAGTAAAACCCTAGCGTAGCTTTGAAAAGAATTTAAGGAGGCTTGGCAAGAAAAATCCAAGGCCAAAAGAACAGAGGAGGACCAACAAAATATTTATAACTGATTGAATTATAGTCTCTGTATGCTTAATTTTGTTTTTCTATGCAATTTATTTGTATATTACAATAAAGCCTTTTAAACTATGCTGTAGTTTGCCCATACGCAAAGTGATTTTGTAAAATGTGACCAAACCGGTCATAAGTAGCACGGGTATATTTCTAGCAGTAGCCAACAATACATACATCGTATGGGTCAAAATTATGAAAACGTTATTTTTTGTGAGTGGATACATACGGACTTCATTTTAAAGGCGATTTTCGCAATATTTTGAGCCAAATTGTCCTATCCTAAAAAAAACCATACATCAATGGAAAGCTTATTTATTCAGCTTTCAACTGATTTATAAGTCTCAAAAAGGTTTTGTGATCCAGGGTCACAAATAAATATAAATACCAAGTTCAGTGTTTTCTCGATTTTGTACAAAACTTTATTATAAAAAAAAATATCCTGTAGGGTCATCAAAATTAAATAGCAACTTAAAGTCCTACAATACATGAATCATACATCATACAAAAAAATATCTTACAGTGGCAAGAGAAAGTATGTGAACCTTTTGGAATCTCATAGTTTTCTGAATAAATTTGTCATTGAATGTGATCTGATCTTCATCGAAGTCAAGGGTATCCACAAACATAATGGGTCTAAAAATAATAACACAAAAATTCAGATCTTTCATGTCTTTATTGAACAACCAAAAAACTAGTGATGTTCGGTACTTGAACTAATCGTTCTTTTGAGACAGTTCTTAGGAACTAAACGGTCAGGCCGGTTCACAAATCGAACTTTAGTTCCGGGTTGATGATGCAGGACACCCCACCGAAATAACACGTTGGACACAAAACATAGGATACCGGAGATATGCTTATTTTATTAAAAAGCTGAATTTTTATTGTTAAAAACTTTCAATCTTAGTATAGTTTATTGTGAATGCAAATCCTATTTTAGTTGTTTATTTAATTTTAAGACAAGTTTATTCATTCTTTATACTTAGGATATGTAGAACACATCTGCAACTGTGCATCAGTGTCTGTAATGTGTGCTGTAGGTGCCAAATTTCACATGTTCACATGTCGCGTCTTTTGCGCACCCAAATTCGTTATTTCAAATGTTGGCACGCGGCCTGAGCGCTCAATGGAAGTGATCCGCACGGCGTGTGACGCGCTCATTTTTCACATCGAGTTAAAGGTGCAGTGTGTAAATTTTAGCAGCATCTAGTGGTGAGGTTGCGAATTGCAACCAACGGCTCAGTCCACTGCTCACCCCTCACTTTTGAAACGCATAGAGAAGCTACAGTAGCCGGCACCGGAAAAACATGTCATCGACGGAGATAACTTAGTATAAAAAGTTTGTCCATTAAGGGCTTCTGTAGAAACATGGCGGCACAAAATGGTGACTTCCATGTAAGAGGACCCTCGGTGTACGTAGATAAAAATCTCTCATTCTAAGATAATAAAAACATAACGGTTCATTATGAAAGGTCTTTATACACCCCTGATAATATTTTGTATATTATCTTGCATTTCTGTCAAGAGATCCTTACACACCGCATCTTTACAAACATCTCAACTTTTCAGATTGCCGCAAGCTCACCGCAGGTCATGTGACAAGAACCAACCGACGGTTGCGTTTTTACACGCGAAATGTGAACCGCCCCTTATCCAAGTTGTAGGTTAGTCAAACTGGTCAGTCGTATATCTGACATTTAACAAACATGATTAAATTATGTGAATGAAAGGCAATAAATCAGCCATGGGTTCACAAAAAAATAACTTAAGTTGAATGTTTCAATGCGTTGACACAAATTACTTTATTTGAATGTTTCATTGATACAAGTCATTAGAAAATAAACGCGTAGTGATGTCATTTTTTTGATGACGTCAGGAACCAATGAATTGGCTTTTTGAACCGTTTCAATGACCCGAACTGTCCGAAAAGAACCGGTTCACAGAAATGAATCAGACTTTGCATCACTACAAAAAACCTCGTAGTGCTTGTGGAAAAAGTATGTTAATGACCTCAAAAGCGCTAATTGGACTCACCTGGAGTCTGGTTAAGATAATACGTTTGGAGGTGTGGACTCCAGCTACTTCGACTGATAAAAACCCCTCAAACCTTTGGAGTTTGCTCTGCACAAGAACACCACGCTATGTGAGCCATACCTCACCAAAAAGAGCTTTCAGAGAAGCTACGATCAGGAATTATTACTTTGCATAAAGCTGGAAAGGGTTACAAAGTTATTTCAACGACTTTAAAAATTCACTAGTAAGTTAGGCAAACAATCCACAAATGGAGACGCTTTGGGACTGTTGCTACTCTACCAAGAAGTGGGCGCCCAGCCAAAATGGCCCAAGAGCACAACGAAGACTCGTCAATTAGATTATTTTTAGACATATGTTTGTCAAAACCCTTGACTCAGATGAAGATCAGATCACATTTTGACTATTCCAAAAGGTTCACATACTTTTCCTGCCACTGTAACTAAAAGTAAAATCTCACCTCTCCCTGACAAACCAATGAGGTTGCATTCCTTCCCATAGCACTTTTATACACATGCTGAAGTTTAATACTTATGTTTGGGGTTAGTGATTTAAACAAGCCTGTAACCCCGAGCAATACAGTGAGCAACACCTAATGACATGTTTGCAATGATAGTTACTGTATATATATATATATTCAAGAGTGCAAACATACAATTTAATTCATAATATTAGGAATGAAGTCACATGTGTTTTACAGAACGGAAACAACCGCCTCAGAGTAATCCAATCTCTTAACCAGATGCCTGAGTATGTGGGTGTTTATAAATGTCTGAAAGGGTACGGCTGCTGAATTAAAGACTTCTGTCTCCATTGTTACACATAGGCTGAGGTCAGCAAAGCATTTATTATTTATCCGTGACAAAAACTGTGATCAAATTAAATAAATCACTTCTTCTTTGAAGCACTGCGCAGTAAATCATACTAGAAAATGTTTAACTAAACCAGTGGCTACGTTTCTCTCCCCGCTCGGTATTTATAAAAAAGGCCGAAAGGGTCACATGTGGGTGTGTTTTGAATACTGGCTTTCCTCTGCAAAATCTCTGTTGTCAAGCCAGCGTAGAGATGATGGCCTTCATTCCCAACCTATATATGGATGCATATCGAGCACTGTTTCTTTAACGACGCTCTGGAGATTTACAAGAAGTTTGGCTCATTCACACGAGCGTAACTCTCAGCGGAGCGCCAGGCCGAACAGCCAGACAGACTTCCTACTCATCTACCGTGTTGGCCGTCGACCAATGAGAAGTGCCGCGCCATAATACCAACGGCACAGAACGAGCCAGAGTTTTTAAACTGGCTGATGCTCACAGGGAGGAGGAAAGATCTTCACAAAATTCAATGATCATGAGAGTAACGGGTTTGACCGTTAACAGGCTGTAAAAGAAATACACGCCCTTTCAAAAACAGACACATCCAAGTTTTTGCAACATGTTCTTGCCTCACATTTCAAGGAAAACAACTTCATCCAAGGCAAAATTACTTTGCATGGTTTATTTAGTTATTACTATAATTATAGTATTTATAGTATAATTATTAATATATTACAATATAGTAATGAAGGCTTGTACAGACCAGCACAACTACAGAATATACTAGATCTGTAATATTTTTTGGGAAATAAAACAGTTTGTGCTGGAAACAGATCTGATTACAGTCATTATCTATTATATCATATCTGACTGTACTTTATGAGTAACAACTTTAATTACCTTTACAAAAAAACCATGCAACCCCACCTGTGACTTTAACAGGCAGAAAGATTTCGAAAGAACAACATACAGATTCAGACACCTCCACCTGATCCAGTTTTTGTGAGTCACACTGAAACCGACAAAGCGTAAACTGCTTAATCAGCATTTGAGTCACACACAAATCTTCCCGTTGTCACAAAAGTTTTTGGGAGACGACATACTTTGTAGAAATTCTGTGAATTTAAATGCACAAACCAGAAGCAACATTACCCAACAAATGGAGGAGGGAGGGCTCTTCGAAGAACAAATTTTAATTTTCATGTGCGCATTTATGAGGAAGAAACAACGTTATGGATGTGACAATTAAAGTTGCACTTACCTAAAGAAATTTTTTTTTAAAACAACGATCTTACATTGGTATTTAGCCACTTAATATTGACATCAGGGCTGGGTATCAATTCAGATGTTCCAGATCGATTCAATTTCGATTCACAAGTAGGGGTGGGCGATAAACCGGTAGACAAAATTAACCGGTAGAAATTTGTCAACCGGTAGAGATTTTGGACTATCGTTTCTATCGAGGTTACGTGCCCACGTCACGCTCCTGTGCGTGTGGTCGCGAAAACGTAACGTTTGTACACGTATTTAAGCACTGCAGTTTTAAAACAAGTTATTTTAAGCCATTGAAACACAGACAACAGATCTGTATGCGTGCGTTCTTTCTGTGTGTCAGGAGCGGACAAGTCGCGCAACCGCTGCTCTTTCTGTCTGTGAGGAGCGCGCAAGTCGCGCAACCTCTGCTTATTAAGCTCGTGAGCATTTTTCCCGCTTTATTGGCCTTAAATACACATATGCGTCAAAATTCCCGTCTTTGCAAGCATCATCATAAACACGACCAGTAAGGTCTTAAGAGAAAGTAAACAGCTAAAAGAGAAAGCGCATGTGTAACAGTGTATTGGATCCGGACTTTGGTCTTAAAGGGGAAGTTACCTAATTTTGCTCCTGTCTGTCACTCGTGTTAATCAAACAGGATTGAGAAAAAAATCTCTCACTGCTCCTGATTAAATCACTTTTCTACCTTAAATAAAAATATATATAGGCCTATACATACATGCATAATTATTTATTATCATTCTTATTGACTGTGTATCTTCAGAGAGCTTGAGTTTTGTTTGTTTTTATCTTCTTTCTATGCTTGTATATGTTTTTTGTGAGAATTATGAACATTTCTATGGTATTAAAGATTTAAACCTTATTAAAACATAAAAAACTCTACCGTGATACATATCGTTATCATGATATAAAATTAATCCTATCGTGATAGAAGATTTTGGTCATATCGCCCACCCCTATTCACAAGCTATCAAAACGATTCAATTTCAATTCACGGTTCGGTTTTCGATTCAGATTCTCAGGTCGTTTATACTTGATTCAACTTAATGAATATAGATTTAATTCAAATGCTATATTTATAAAAAAGAACAGTGAACATAAGTTTACAAGAGTAGTTAATAAAAGATATTAAGAGCCACAAACCCAGGGTTTCCCGCAGCACTTTTCAGTTCGGGCGGCCCACCTAAGCTGAGAAACCCTACCACCTTAACTAGTTTGTCCAAATAAAATATATATATATATAAATAATAATCTACTATGTGTTAATTTTCTGTCATAGTTTCTTCAAAATCGAGTTTTATTTAAGTGTTTAAAATAAAAATATTTTCACCATGACGCATACGCCCCGCCCCTTTGATTGCCATGCCCCCGGCCCCACCTACCCGCACAACCCTACCACCTTAACTAACTAATTTTCTGCGGGAAACCCTGCAAACCTGTATATTAAACTTGTTTATTTTAGGTACACTTGGGTACATTAAAACAGAACCAATCTCTAATTTTTTTAATGCATACACTTATGTTAAATACAATACAATTTTGGTGCAAGATGAAAAATGTATGCTGAAAAAAGTCAGAACAGTCTAGTGGAGAAGACTAGTAATTAGATTAACATTAATCGTACGTTCAATGTTTTCGGAAATAAATATGGAAAAGAAAATTGATTCTTGGCTTTGGAGAATCGAGTTTAAATCAACTACGTAAAAAACACAATTATTCGAAAATATATATATATATATATATATATATATATATATATATATATATATATATATATATATATATATATATATATATATATATATATATATATATATATATATATATATATATTTTTTTTTTTTTTTTTTTTTTTTTTTTGCCCAGCCCTAATTGACATCCAACCAAGGTTATAAACTTTCTTGGAAATGTTGACATTATCATGAAACTGCTCATATGTTATGGGGCGGTTTCCCGGACAGGGCTTATCCTTTTCCCAGACTAAAATGCATGCATGAGCTGCCTTAATTTAAACACCCTGTACTAGCATATCGTAATGGGGCGGTTTCCCGGACAGGGATTAACTAGTCCTAGACTAAAATAAATATAAGAGCTGTCCAAACTGAAAACAGCTTGCACTGACATATCTTAAAATACATCAGTCCCCTTTATTTTGCCTCAAAATGCATGCCAATAATGTTTGTAGTAAGGCATGTTTGTGGTAAAACTAGTTATATTTCCAAATTAAACTAAAACCAAGTCCTGAATTAATGCATTCCCTGTTTAGGAAACTGCCCCAATGTAAAACCAGATGTTTTTTCTTCTTTTAACAGATAAAAAGCACGTCTAGTTTAATATGACACCTACTATTATTTAACATTAAATGAGTGAATGTTCGATAGTCAAATAAATTAAGTATTCGAGCCGATAAACGCCACCTCTGTAAAAAGTGAGATCATGATATAATTAACCGAATGCTCTCGACACTTATTATACGTTCATCAGATATTTTGCTTCAAATTCGCTTAATCCCAGCCTTATTCCATTCATTAGTACCACTTTGTTTTCAAAATCCATTAAGAGTCTCATTAACAAGAAAACATGTCAGACACACTTCTGAGCTCTTCATATACAATTTCATTAGATTATTTTCCTATTTTTTATCCATTCAAATTTGCAATAACACTGCTGTATGGATTCAATTCAATATACTATTATACATTTAATAATTTTCCCATTTTCTGTTGTTTCTTTAGCTTTCATATAAAGTTACTTTGAAACAATGCAACATTTTAAAAAAGCGCTATATAAAATGAACACTGTTTTCAATTCAAGAACCACATGTATCTGACTATTTACATATCAAAGCAACGTCCTTAATCTAAAGCATTTCTCATCAACCCAACAGATCTTCATAAACAAACAAAAATGCAATGTCCAATACATAACAAAATGTGATTTGTGCACTCCTATACAAAACTCATCACCTATTCAGGGTGATAAATGGTTGCCAGGATGTTGCTAAGGTATTCTAAGAGGTGATAGGGTGGTCCTTAAGTATCACCTAGGTCTGGTATTAACAAATCTCAAAAAAATAGTAAAAAAGTAAAAGCACACTATGGTGGTTCTAACCGCCTACAGCCAATATGGTGGTCAGCACAGACACAAGCCACCGAGATGCTCTGTACCCCAGACTTTAATTGGATTTCACAGTGCAGTGCCTGAGTAAATATCCTAAACTGACAGAGCCTCAAGGAGGCACACAGACACTCGCATAAGTACAAACAGTACAGCACCAACAGAGCAAAGACAGACCCCGGGCAGGACGACAGGGCTCCGCTTCAAGGTCTCTGCTGTTGCCTTATCACTGAGAGAGCAGTGGACCACGTGAACCTCATTATGAGTGAACATCTGACGTTCTGCATTAATAATCCTTAAAGGTGCAGTGTGTCATTTTTTAAAGGATCTCTTGATAGAAATGCAAAATAATATTCAAAACTATATTATCAGGGGTGTATAAAGACCTTTCATAATGAACCGTTATGTGCTTATTGACTTAGAATGAGACATTTTTATCTACATACACCGAGGTTCCCCTTACATGGAAGTCGCCATTTTGGGCCGCCATGTTTCTACAGAAGCCCTTAACGGACAAATTTTTTTTTACTAAGTTGTCTCCGACGATGACATGTTTGTCCGGTTGTGGCTAAATATAGCCTCTCTATATTTTTCAAAAGTTAGGGGTGAGCAGTGGACTGAGCCGTTGGTTGCAATTTGCAACCTCACCACTAGATGCCGCAAAAATTTACACACTGCACCTTTAAGATACAAACACCTCTACATACACAATATAAAAATGCTTTATCGGGTATTAAAGCTCCTGATTGGTTAACGCGGTGCGTTTTTCGCCAAAGTTCAGATTTTTCAACTCGCGGCGATGCTCAATTCATGCCATTCGCGCAAACTAGACGAGCAAACTACCATGCCGCGCTAAACGCCCCATTCGCGCCGCGAGACCTCCATACGCGCATAAACATGTCTTAACATTGACTTAACATTGAAATCACTCACGCTTGACACCTGTATAGAACACATTAAATTAATTACAATAAAAAAACTAAGTTAGCGCTATATGCCAGGTAATGCTATACACTAACATTTTACTTACCACTCAGAAACGTCCATTAACAATCTCCAAACAATTGATTATTCCTCAAAATCTGATACAGACTCAAACATAAGATCTGTTTTCACACACACCGAGCTACTGAAGGAGCTGCTCTGAGAAACAGCCAATCAGAGCAGAGCTCAACATTATTATTCATGATCCTTTCAAATAAGGTAATAATAGATCATTTCAATTGAAATGGGTTGTAAATGGACGTTTAATACGGTCTCTGGATCATTTTTGAACTTAATAAAGCCACATAGCTTCATCAGAGAAAAACATTTAAATATTGTTTTAATGCATTCTTTGGCACCTTTAATGTTCAATGTATGCTTTACTACTATACAGTCATATCATGTTTTTAGCATGTTCACGTAGAAATGCAAACAAAGTCACTCTCTGAAACAGCGGGCATCGATTTAATGTCAGGTTCTGCTTGGAAACAAACATATGTGGTGGCAGGTTAATACATTATGCCTGTTTGACTGATGACCTCGTCCACTAACAAATCCATACAGAGCCCAACCGCTGCTTGGCTTCATGCAGAATAAATAAGATGAATGATGATTTCCCATCCCTTAATATACTTGAAAGGGACATAAGAGCAGTAGCACACGATTTCATTCTATATTTGGAAATATATTCTTACGGGTTATATTTTGATCAAATGATGGGGTAAAAACTGGATTACTAATTTGCATCTTGCAAAGGCCAAACCAAAGTTCATACATCCTATCCAAATACAGCGAGTGGGTTTCAAATAACACAAAAGTACTTAACCGAAGGACTGGAGTGGTAACATTTTTCTAGCCACATAAGACATGCAGAGTCACATCTTGTGCTGAGAAAGAAAACTATCCTGTGGTTCCTTTCACACACACACAAAAAATGCTATTTTGACATTTAGCTAAAGCTTTTATCTGAAGTAATGTACAGTTTGGTGAATTGGGTGATGTCAGTGTGTTTTTCTTTCTGCTTAACACAGACATTTATTGTGTTGATGTACATCATGTGATTGAAGTCTCATCTGCTGATCTAAAGTGTTACATCACAAATTGAAATGCAAAAATATCACAGGTCCAAAATGTGTCCTCTGGAGTTCCTAGAAGTTAAGTATTTACTTAGACACCTTCACGGGATCAACCTGAGAAATTCACCTCTTGGCTATACCACAGTACAACATTACATATAAATGCTTTAGTTTCACCTCATTGCTGGCTTCTGGCAACACAGTAGGATAAACAGACAAACCAAATGCATTTTGATATGATGTGTGTGTATAAATGCACATAATCCAGACTCACCTATTCTGCGCAGGGCAGGTTGAGGGCTGATGTGGTAAGAGAAGCGCATGGTTTTGAATTGACTGGAATATGATGGATCACTGGAGCTGATGAGATGCGCGCTCTTGGGTCGATTCAACTGCATGCCTGTCTGCTCAACCCTCATACAGGCACACATATGACACAAGATGCGGTCGACTCCAGGAAAAAAGACAAGAAGATGAGGCTTTATATCCTAGGTACAGATGCGAAACATCAACATTCACAACAGTTCGGCTCCAACGGCACGAGACACTCTTGCGTCCCGACTGTATCCTCCTCTCGATGCTGTAAACGGTAAATCAATGTCCTCCGATCGGCCCGTGCCGTGTAAATCCAATCCAAAACGCTTTGAGGAATATGCAAAGCCATCAACGATCAGTTTAACCACGAGCGCATGGATGCCCAAGCCAACTGTATACAAAAACTCCAGTGACCTTTATGAAAACCAAGATATCCACGTATGGTTATCCCTATCCGAGCTCGCGGAGCCGATGACTAACACATGCGTTTACTGGTGTGCGTTTATAGGCAACATAAAAATACATATACGCTCACGTTACATTGCGTTATCAAAGAAAACGCCGTCAACATTCGGTCGGACAGCCCACGTTTTCGTTCTCTTAGTGACATTCCTGTAAATCCATCGCTTTTAAAACAAACTTTCCCAATCCATCTTCTTCAAACTTCTGGTTTTCCGATCCAAAACGCGCGTAAAAACCGCAAGAACGCGCCGCGATGAAGATCACCGCACATTGCCGTTGATATTCCGCCTCGGACGTTTTTCCCCGTTTCCTTTCGGTACAACCGTATCCAAAAATATGCACACTCAGCTGCTTTAAACAAATCCACAGACGCTTTGTTTCCAAACTCCTCGTACTGTTTGCGTGGCTTTAATGCTTCGTCCTTAAAAGCAAAAGAATCGTTACAATGTCGCGCGCTTCCATTGTTATAATGTTTCGATGTTGCAAATATATATTTTATAAGTCTTCACCGGTTACTTGTCTTTTCTTTTGTAGTTCTCGACAACGCCAAAGTGTGTTAAAGTGAGAGCCCTCCTCCTCCAGCAGGACATATGAAACCGCGTCAACCCCCTCCATCCATCCCTCTCTCTCTCTCCCCTCTTTTCCCAAAGTCTGTTTCTCATTTTTTTTCTCTCCTTTCCAAAGGGTTCATGCTTGAAATCTGATGCGAAGGGAAAACTTTCAAAGGATTTTGATGTTATCCCTTTCTGAAAGGAACACATTTTAGAGTAGTATGTCCTAATCGGGATAGTTTACGTTTCATAAATTAAACATTTACACCCAATAAAAATATGTGGATTTTGGAGGGACGATGGAAACGTGCCGTTTGACCTGTAGTGCACCGGGAGTGGAGAATCTGAAGTTCAGTTTTTAGGAGAGGTCATTTTACATTTGGGTGAATCTAATTGGATGTCATTAAGTTAATAACACTTCATGGTCTTTTAACTTTTTTAAACTCCAATTTATTGTCCATGATATGCAATCCAGGGTTATTTTACAGGACAGAACAGCTCCTTAATGATGAATGAACATTATATCACCACACAATCAAAGGAAAAAATATTGTTTAAAAAATGTTATTTACTATTTTTAAAACATTTAACATTTTTAAATTGTTACACACGCCTCAAAATTCCATTTTCTTATTATGCACCTGGGTGGTACACCTGAATTTACTGACATTTTACGATTTTATGCTTTGGGCAGACGGTTTTATCCAAAGTGACTAACGGTGGTATGCATTTCTTATCAGTATGTGTGTTTGCTGGGTTTGAACCCATGACCTTTTTCAATGCTTTACCATTGAGCTATACATGCCATGGAGCATAACTTTAAAACTGTAGTCAATAACAAATACAACTAAAATACTTTTACAAATGAAGAGAACCTGTTTTTATTGCATTGTGATAATGGGAATTTGTATAAAAACACACCTAATAGACCTGACATAAATTTTCCTAAAGGAAATTATTGATTTCATAGATTTAAATCGAAAACGAGATGCTACATCTCAAGGGTTTTCCTATTAATAAAATTTACAATATTATGTATTTGACTCCCTGAAACTGAAGCTGGTTTGAGTTTTTCTGTAACCGGTGAAAAAAAACTACACAGTTTGCCCATTAGATGTCAGTCTTGCTTTGAGAGAATCAAATGAAATATTTCATCTAGCCCACATTTGTACCGAAGACCACTTTGGTTAAACAATCAGCTTAATTAAATGATTCATACTGCTGAAAGGTGTTACACTGGGATTTATTTATTATATTTGTAAAAACAAAAACACAAAAAAATGTACATTAAAATGCTTAAGGTTTTAAAATGATGAGATCGTTTAGAGTTCGTTTCGAGGAAAGCGAGTTTTGGATTTCTCTTGGCATCTCTGGATGGAGATTTTTGGTATCAGGGTTTAATTTCACTAACCTCCGGACCACACAAGGATCTCCGACTTCTCAGGCTGTACCTCGGCTGTTAAGGAAGCAATAAAACCTCATTAGTACGCTGACATTTTAGATCTGAACACAGCTGTGGAGAAGACAGTTCATGTCCTGAGGTTCTTGTTATTGACCGTCATAACTGCATGATTTAATGGGAAAATTTCTTTATACTCTTGATAAGTGTGGAAATTAAGTGTAAACAGAAGAAAATAATGTTGTTTTTGTTAAACGAGTAAAACTATTCTCACTGTAAAACTACCATAGCAATACTATGATGGTTTATATGCTACAAAGATATTATGGGGTGGTTTCCAGGACAGGGCCTATCCTAGTCTTAGAGACTAAAATGAATGCTTGAGCTGCCTTCATTTAAAAACACTTTGTACTGACATATCTTAGGTTCTCAACCTTTTGCAAATTATGGCCCACCAATGACCATTTAAAAACATTCAGAGGACCACCTTTATATTACCAAACATAGTATCAGTGCAGAATAACAGAAAAATTATGCATTGTGATATGCCTTTTGTGTCACTAAAGGTACACCTGGTGGTACCGCTGTAGATGAATGAGGAATGTCATTGCTTCAAATACCAAATAAATCAAACCACATGGGTGTCATTAAGCAAAAAAACTGTAAAGCACTTTGGTAGGACACTGACTATTTTAAATTTGCTATATAAATAAAGCTGACACTGACATATGGGCTGGGCATGAAAACCAGGTAGTTGACTATATCGGGATATGCAACTGAAGGAAGAATCGCCGGGTCGTCACGCATCCTAGAAGAGGGAGCTAACTAAGGATCTGCACCGCCTATAAATTGTAATTTCTCGAAATATCGTGCCTTTTCTTGTGGTCCAAGTCCTTCCCTATATGCCTTTGCATCTTAGACGCGTTTTCTGTTGTTTAGACATGTCTACATTCACTTAAAGTATCCAAAGCGCACAATACTCCATTGTACTCCGTTCAGTTCTTTACACCGAGTGCCTCCACAATGGCTGCGCATCCGGGTTACCGCCCAGAACGTGACGTCGGTGAAAACCCTCTATTTAACAGTTTATTTAAATAAATATCAAAAATCTAAAAAGTGTGCATTATAGCTGACAACCACATAAACACGTTGGTTTTGTGACTGTTTGTTGACTTTAAGTCATTCCATTAAAATGCTGATAAAACTAAAGTAGAAACGTGTATATTATTGAGTAACTTAAAGACGGTCCCTAAATTCACCACTGTAAAATTGTAAATATTGACGAATCCATTTCAGCTTGAGCGAATATCTGATCAAAACAAAATCTCATTTGTTCATCCATGCTAATTTAGCAAAATAAGCTTTTGCTGTTTACAAACAAATCAACACGCTCTATCGAGTACACGTAAGCTTTAATCACATCTCAAGAATACAACTTTTGTTATGTCGAGATCACAAGAAATTAAGTCGTGATCACTAGAAAACAAGAAAGCAAAAATAATAATAGTGCATGTCCTCTCTCGACTTCCATAAATAAGATAAAAATTTGCATAAAAACGTGTTCCTGATTAACTTTAATGTTAATCTGTAATACCGCGATTTTCCACTAGATAATTGATCAAAAATTATTTTATTTAGATCAATTTATGAAAAAAACTGAAGTCAAAACTTATGTACTAATTTTAAACTCTCTTTACATTTTGATAATCATTCTAAATCTGATCTCTAACAAAATTCCTTCACAAAAAAATTTAACAACAAAATTTGAGCTTTTTGCTAAAATATTTGTATTTTTAGAGAAATATACCCATATTTAATGGTTTATAAGCAGAGGGAAAAAATATAGATTGTGTTTGTTTATTTATTTATTTGTTTGATTGAAAGCAGAGAGTCTGTTCTTTCTTTTGATATATTTGTATGTTTACATATTTTTAGAAGAACATTTTCCTGGAAAGCATTTTGTGAAACTTTTGTGAAAATCACAAAAATGCTGGCTGGCAACTTCTCAAAAAAATGGCAAAAAATTGTTTAGAAATCCCCAAAAGTCCAAGGAAATTGAATATCCAAGCCTTTTAATCCAAAACTATTTGTTCGCCTTACAATCTTGACGTTTCTGACCGAATTACGATATCAATACTGTATACGTTTGAATCTCACTTTTCATTCACGATTTATAATGAATATATTCGGATGTCACGTTTTTTGTGCAACGTCTGAGGAACAAATACGCCCCCTTGTGTAATTTCAGTAGATCCATAAGAGGTTAATAGACTTGGGACCTCAACAGTTTAAATGCAGTTTAAAATTGCTGTTTCAATGCAGCTTCAAATGGCTCTAAACGATCCCAAGCGAGGTAATAAGGGTCTTATCTAGCAAAACGATTTTTATTTTTGGCAAGAAGACAAAAAAGTACTTTTAAAACAACTTTTTGCAGTAGCCGTGTGACGCGCCAGCGCTACCTTACATAATGCATGCATCATCGCGTCGAAAGGTCACGCATGACAATGCGAAAGTAACACTCCAGTGTTTACAAGTGTGAATAAAGAGGACCTTTCTGACATTGTTGTATGTGTGATACTAATTAATGTCTTTGTGTCAGTTTATTGCACACCGAGTGACCTTTTGACGTCATTACGCGTTACGTGAAGTCGGCCTGGCGCGTCACATGGCTGCTGATGAGAAGTTTTGGTTTAAAGCGCATATTATTTATCTTTCTTGCCAAAAATGACAATCGTTTTGCTATATAAGACCCTTATGCCTCTATGGTATCGTTAAGAGCCCTTTGAAACTTTAAGAAAAATACTGGAATGTTTTTTTCTCAAAAAACTTCATTTTTTCTCGACTGATCAAAGAAAGAAAAACATCTGGCATGATATTAAATAAATTACCAGAATTTTTTTTAAGAAAGTGAAGTAATCCTTCAAGTAAAATTATATTTTTTTAACATTCCATCAACTACCAAAACATCTGCCAAATTCCTAATAAAAAATGTTTTTATTTGCATGTATTTACCATTTATTTTAGAAACAATAAGAAAGTGAATATTTGATGGAATAACCCTGATTTTTAATCACATCTTTAACGCGTCCTTTAATGCTCTCAGTCCTTTGCATTGTTTGCTGTTGTAAGTCACAGACACTGGACTGAAATGGTCACAATAGGCTACATGTAGAAATTATGATAAAAAGGCATTTTTCTTGGCAGCTGTATTAAAAATAATTTCTACTTGTGCACATGCAGTAAATTAAAATGCATCTTCATTTGACGCATACAAACAACTGAAAGTAGGCTATTTTGAATGTCAAAAAATGACACGAAAGGGGAAAACCCCAAGCCTCAAAAAGTTATGTGGAATGCACGTCAAAAAGGGGCACTAAAGTAGGGGGTAACCCTGTGTGCTTTTAAAACTGGCACAGGGGTGAGGTTTTTGCTTCCTTTCAGAGTATCGCATACAGGAGTCACAGGGGAGCTCCGCTGACAGCTGTTGTAGATGTCACCAGTGAGTACGACTTTTAAAGGAGGCGCAATACAGACATGCTGTTTGGGATCCCCTAACGCAGTCATTTTGAAACTGTTCCCAGGGGACCCACTGCTTTGCACATTTTGCATGTCTCCCTTACCTAACAGACCTGATCATCAGCTCATTGAGGGAGAGATCAAAAAAAAACTGAGACATAAAATATGCAGAGCTGTGGGTCTCCTGGGACAAGATTGAAAACCACTGCCCTTAGTGTTACTGCATCTTAATGTAACTGCGTACTGCGTGGTAAATGAACACCTTATATATGACAAAATGGGATTGCTGTTGTGATATTCAAACATTAATGGGCTTTTAGATCATGCATCTTGAATGAGCGTTTTTTTATCCATACAAATTAAAACGAAAAATCTGATGCGAATATAACAAGATTTATAAAAATCATGTGTCAGTAGTCTACCGCTGCCTACCTAGCCACCGGTTGAGAATCACTGTCTTAAAGGGATAGTTCACCCAAAAATTGTAATTCCATCATTATCTTCTCATCCCCCTGTTGTTCTAAACCTGTATAAATTTCTTTTTTCTTATCAACACAAAAGAAGATATAGAGAGTTTGGTTCCAAAACGCCATTAATCCATTTTGACTAATTTGGGTAAAAATGTGTTTCTATACCAAGACAGTGACAAGAAGAAAACCACTATTTTCTGTTGCAAACTTTCACATAGCATCTTTAACGGAATAGTCTACTCATTTTCAATATTAAAATATGTTGTTACCTTAACTAAGAACTGTTGAATCATCCCTCTATCATCTGTGTGTTTGCACGTAAGCGCTGGAGCGCGCTGCGACGCTACGATAGCATTTAGCATAGCCCCATTCATTCAATGGTACCATTTAGAGATAAAGTTAGAAGTGACCAAACACATCAACGTTTTTCCTATTTAAGACGAGTAGTTATACGAGCAAGTTTGGTGGTATAAAATAAAACGTAGCGCTTTTCTAAGCGGATTTAAAAGAGGAACTATATTTTATGGCGTAATAGCACTTTTGGGAGTACTTCGACTTGGCGCAGTAACACCCTCCCTCTCCCATTATGAGAGTGAGAAGGGGAGCGGACTTTTCAGGCGAGTCGAAGTACTCCCAAAAGTGCTATTACGCCATAAAATATAGTTCCTCTTTTAAATCCGCTTAGAAAAGCGCTACGTTTTATTTTGTACCACCAAACTTGCTCGTATAACTACTCATCTTAAATAGGAAAAACGTTGATGTGTTTGGTCACTTCTAACTTTATCTCTAAATGGCAGCATTGAATGAATGGGGCTAAGCTAAATGCTATCGTAGCGTCGCAGCGCGCTCCAGCGCTTACGTGCACACACACAGATGATAGAGGGATGATTCAACAGTTCTTAGTTAAGGTAATAACATATTTTAATATTGAAAATGAGTAGACTATTCCTTTAAGTTACAATAACATTAAAAATTCAAATCCAGAATTTGATTTTCAAAGATTTATTATAAAAACGGATTATTTTTTTCCACAAAATGCAATAATTCCATGACAAGTTTTTTTGCAAAATGCTTTAAATATATTGAATCAATATATAAATGTGCAATCATATTTGCCATGTTATATTCATTTAGTTGACTAGTGGTATACACGGATTAAAAAATAAACATTATTGGCATTAATCCAAACACTTACTTTGTCATATTAAAAAAACACTGAACTTTTTTGACAGCGATCAGCTGTAAAATGTTTTGGTCCTGCTCGATTTTCATTGACTTTGAGTAAAATAATGGAAAGTTTTTCATAAGATCCGCTAGGGTAAATGTGTTAGCATGGCAGAAGCTTGATGCTGTCAGGAGAACAAGCAACAGCCGATATTTTTCCTTCACCCAAGTGCCTCTCACATAAATTATTTGATTTTGATGGCTTGCGTTTCTTCAACGCCACAGAAAACCACCACAGGTTTATCAATTCCATCAAAAGCATTATTTTGTTTTTGTTTGTTTGTTTGTTGATCACGAAATACAAAGTAGATGAGGAAAACTAGGATTGTGTGTGTATTCAAAGCACCGCCATTATTGTTTACAGTGTGTGGAATATCGGTGGATATCGGAATTTGCGCAAAATTAAGAATTTACTTTTTAATACTTTGAAACGTGGTCGATTCAAAATCGATTCTCACACAACACAAATCTTTTTTTTTTTTTTTTAAATAACCTGATCCTGTTTGATCAAGGAATGCGACTGTTCTGACTTTTTTCAGCATACATTTTTCATTTTGCATCAAAATTGTATTGTATTTAACATAATTGTATGCATTTGAAAATTAGAGATAGGTTGTGTTTTAATGTACCCAAGTGTACCTAAAATAAAAGTTTAATATACAGGTTTGTGGCTGTTAATTTCTTTTGATGAATTACCCACTTGTAAACATATGTTCAATGTTCATTTTTATAAATATAGTATTTGTATTAAATCTGTATTCATTGAGTTGAATCGAGAATCAAGTATAAAAATCGTTCCGAGAATCGGAAATCGAACGGAGAATCGAAATTGAATCTGGAACATCTGAATCGATACCCAGCCCTACCGGTTACAATACTAATTTTGGTGGTAACAATTTTTTTTTTAATTTATCACATTTTGGAACCAAACTCCAAACTCTTCATATTTTGATAAATGATGGTAAGCACACAGCTGCTACAACCATTGACTCGAATAGTAGGATTTTTTTTTTGAAAGTATTGTGATAAATGATGTAAGCATACAGTTGATGGTACCCATTGAATTCCATTGTAATTTTTATTCCTACTATGGAAGTATACAGTTGATGGTACCCATTGAATTCCATTGTAATTTTTATTCCTACTATGGAAGTCAATGATTACAATCAGCTGCGTGCGCTTAAATATCTTCTTTTGTGTAAAAAAAGAAATTCATACAGGTTTAAAACAACACAAGGATGAGATATCAGTGCCATTATTTTGCCCCAAGATGCACACCAGAACAGGTTTTGTAAGGTTTGTTTGTAAAAACTCCTTATATGTCCTAAATCCTCCTTATAATAACTAAGGCCTAATCCTGGATTAATCTAAAACCTGTCTGGGAAAACGCCCCAATATGCGAAAAAAGTGGCAGACTAAAAAAATGGTAAGACAAAAATGTTATACAGCATTATGTCATTCCAAACATCCTGTTATTTTGTGAGGATCTTAAAACTATTTTAAAATTATTTAAGCTTGAGTTTATTTCTCAAATGAATCTCAAGTATAGCCCATTGGTCACATGAACTACATTTATTATGTTTCTAAAGCACTTTTTGGTTTATGAATCATGAACACATGATCTTAAATCTCTGTTTATATAAAAAAACCTGCAACTAAATTCTTCTATGTTTCAAAGATAAAATAAAGGCATATGGCTATGGGGAAACATAAAGGACAATAAACAATGACAGAAATGTCTATTGTATGTAAGTTAAAAAGTATGAATCTTGTTCTACTGCACCTGATCATCATCTACAAGCACACTGTACACCACAGCGGCGGATGGGCGCACACGAGAGCCTGAGGTGCGTCGTCTGCGTTTCTGAATCTCTGGAGTCCTCTTTGTCCCCAGCGATGGAGCAAAGCTCTCACAATGCTGGGCTAATAACAAACAACACATTTGCATTGGATTTAGGATTACATATTACATACAGATAAACAAAATAGCTTTCATTTACATCATTCTCTGAGCTCAGTCAATTGAAATGCAAATGAATTCCTGCTAAGATGAAAATGTCAACACTTTCAGAAGTTGTGCTTACTGTCATGAGGGCCAGAGAATGTCGACAGGGCAGAATTCACAACGCTAGAGGGATGTAAAATAACTAAACTGCCATCTTTATCTTCGCTCTTGCTCTCCCAGTGTTTTCGTCTGGACCGCTTCCAATTATCCACAGATGCCGAGAGACATTCTAGATGACATCATAAGAAGATCTTAAACAAAATCAAAACTTCAAAATGTGGAAACACTTGCAATCTAAGTGACACCTGCTTTCAGGAGAGCCTGCTGAAGGTCTGAGCGCGTCTCTTTAAGCTCTTGTAGAATCTCAAGACTTTCCTTGGTGATGTTTCGATAACGCAGAGCGAAATACAAGAGGATGAGACAACCGGTTAAAACCATGGTTCTTCTTAAAATAGAGACTAAAAAGGTCATTCTCTCCTATGCAAAGAGAAAAAAACAAAAATTATCGTCATGAATAGTAATAGACAATTGCACTTATCCCTGTAAGTATACTGAAAGATGGCATTGATTTTATAAGTCCGAGTATTCTATCAATTATCAAACGTAGTCTTTATAATGGGGTTGTACCACCCTCTTAAAGCAAGCTTCTGTTGGGCCGCTTCTGAAAAAAAGACAATCTGGATGTTCACGATCTGAGTAATTACCAACCGATATCGAAACTTCCTATTTTATCTAAGTTTTTAGAAAAAGTATTATATCTTAGATACATTTTAATCAGGTTTTAGATGTAAACATTTTACTGAATCAGCACTCTTAAGAGTAGTGAATGATCTGTTGCTTATAAATGATGCAGGGAACCATGCTGCCTTAATACTTTTGGATCTTTCTGCAGAGTTCGATACCATAGACTATTCGATTCTTCCTCAACCGGTCAATGGTCAATGATTCATGGTTCGCTTCTTTTCTAGAGCAAAGATCTTTTATAGTGAAGGTTAAAAAAAAATTATCGCATCTGGTGCATCTTACTAGTGGGGTTCCTCAGGGGTCCATTTTGGGTCCAATTTTGTTTTTAATATATTTGCTCCCATTGGGTAGGATAAAAAAAAAATATGGCATCTCTTATCATTTATATGCAGATGATACGCAGATATACTTGCCTTTGAAGCCCAACTGTTCTGATTCTTATGCAACACTCCGTAGATGTTTGGATGAAGTTAAAGTTTGGATGGCAGATAATCTCGTTCAGTTAAACGAGCGCAAAACAGAAATTATGATTTTCGGCTGTACAACATTTACCAATGCGGAAAAAGACATACTAGGCCCATGGGCGTGTCATCTACAGCAGTGTTTCTCAACCCTAGTCCTCAAGGACCCCCTTCCAGAATGTTTTAGATGTCTCCTTAATTAACACACCTGATTTAAATTATTAGCTTGTTAGGGAGACATTCTGGAAGGAGGCTGATGAGTTAGTTCAGGTGTTTTAAATTGGGAGACATCTAAAACTTTCTGGAAAGGGGTCTTTGAAAACCAGGGTTGAGAAACACTGATCTACAGGACAAAGTAAAAAATCTAGGAGTCATTTTTTATTCATCCCTAAAATTTGATAGCCAAATAAAAATGGTATTTCGGTATTCTTTCTTTTATCTGAGAGCAATAGCTAAGTTAAAACCAATTTTGTCAACTAGCAACTTAGAAAGTCATCCATGCTTTTATTTTTAACTCTTAGGCTCATGGTCAAATGTTTAAAATTTGTTTTGTAGACTAAAATGTTTTTTTTTAAATCTCTTTACAACACAAAATTTTTATTTTTATTTGATGTGTAGAAAAGCAGGCAAAAATCATCCACCCTACAGCAGTGCTTCATCAATACCAAAGCAATTTTGCGTTTAAAAGTCGTCTAATAGCCGTTGCAAACACAGCCCAGATGTCTAGACTAAAACAAGGCAAAAGCTGTCCGTGAAAAATTTAAAAGACGTCAAACCATAGCCCAAAAATAAATAAATAAAAAGCAAACACCTTGTAGTCACTGTTGCTTACATGATTATTCATTTCTGAAGTTATTTTGGCAAAAACTAAATTTATGTTTATTTTAGGCAGAAGTGGGTTACTCATAGCCAGACTATCTTGGGTCTAAAGGTACGCTGTAAAAAAATCTGTAGAAATTACAGTATTACTGGGTATTACTGGCAACTAGCTGCCGGTAACTTACTGTAGACTTTACATTTATGTTATTTACTGGCAACAGTTTTTTTAAAAGTTAAATGAACATGAAACATTTTCAGTCTTTATCTTACAGCAAAATTTTTACAGTGTAACCCAGACAGTCAAATGACATCACAGCATGCACCTTGACAAGATGCACTGTAATTAAGACAAGGTTTGCTACTTAGCAGCATTTCTTTTACATTTGTCACTAAATAATTCCCATAAGTGTTTATATTTTAGCATCAAGACAACACTAAGCAGTTTTCATACATTCAGAATCATGCACAGGTCTCACCATCTGTTGATAACCTTCCTCCTCATTTTCCAAAATCATCCTACAGATCATCCTTTCTAGATATATATTCAAAGCCACGAGTCCAAAAAGAAAAAATCTAAGATGAAAAATAAAATAAAATCAATTAGTCAGTGTCTGAGTTAAAGTCATTCTAGTCATTTTTTATTAGGTGGCTTTAGTTATTTTACTAAAGGGGATCGTAAGAATATATCATGAGAAGAACAACATTCAGATTATCCTTAATAACATTACACTAGGGAGAAATTGGACTAATATGTATATATATATATATATATATATATATATATATATATATATATATATATATATATATATATGTATGATGTGATTCTACAAACTGAGTGAGATTGATACTCGCCTGGCCCCAGCCGTACGCTGCACAGAGGTCAGAAAAAAAGACGCGACGATGCCCAGAGCGTTGTAGAAAAGGGAACTGAATGTGTGCGTCTCGGACATGATGAAGCTCTGGAGAAAAGCTACACGGTTAAAGATCTCAGCAAACGCCACCTGCTGCTCCTGTGCAGAATGCCTCATCTCAGCAAAAACATCTCTCAGGCCTGAAACCAAGCATCACGGCACAATCTCAAGGTCTGTTATGCATCGAAAGGTCACGCATGACGACGTATGCAAAACTAACACTACAGTGTTAACAAGTGTGAAGAAAGATGACCGATAAGACGTTTTTATATGTGAAATGATACTAATTAATGTCGTTGTGTCAGTTTAGTGTTTCAAATGGCCCACTAGTGCGGTTTCACATATGTAACGCATGATCTTTTGACATGATTACCTACCAAGTAAAGTCACGCTGGCACGTCACACGGCTAGTGCAAAATGAGAAGTTGTGGTTTACAAATACTTTTTTTGACAATCGTTTCAATAGACAAGACCCTTATGCCTCGATTGATATCATTTAGAGCCATATATATATGGCTATTCAACACACCACGGGTCTGTTGAATGCTGTATTCTGATGCTTTTCTTGATGAGCAAAACGATCCAAGAAAAAAAATCTATTTTTTAGACCAAAAATATAAAATTTAAGTGATTTTGTGCATAAAACAAGCATCTGCTTAAACATTAAATTCAAGAAAAAATCAGATTGGCGGATTTTTTTTGCTCGTTTTAAGCACAAAATCATTTAAATTTGATATTTTTGGTCTAAAAACTAGATTTATTTTCTTGGGTCGTTATGCTCCTCAAGAAAAGCATCTTAATTTAAGAATTTTTAGATATTTTTACTGAAAACAAGACAAAAATACTAAGAAATTTTTGTTTTGGGTCATTTTAGAATCAGTAATCGTTTATTTTGTTTAAGTTACTTTTTGTGGATAATGTACATTGATTCTTTCTGTATCTAAACTGCATAGTATGTTTTATTTTGTGCAAATAAACTTTTAACATTTCTTGGTTTGCTTGAATTTTCAGAACATTTTAACCAAATGCTTTCAAAAAGTGGTGGGAACAAAATCAGCCATTTCAAAAAGTGGTGGGGACATGTCCCCAGCGTCCCCAGTGTAAATGACACCTATGGTTTCTGTAATGGTTAATCCTGCAGTAGGTTTAAGCTATTTAGTCATGGTAGTATTGCTAAAACAATAATTATTGTTCTTGTCCATGATTTCACATTTGCGGTATTACAGAAAAAATATTAAAGCACTTTATTTTTTAATTCATAAGCCTAATTAGTTATTTACTTACAGTTCTTAACATATAAATGTTTTAATGGTTAAATTTAATGCTTGATTGATTTCTGAGAGAAGTTGAATGTGCTGCTCAAATTTGGGTACAAAAACATAAATTTAATTTAGCATCCCTCACACTTTTTCAAAATGGTGAAACGTTGTTAACTCTCTGAAAAGAAAAAAGTCCACACTTCATGATGCTGGATGGTCTTTTAGACAAATAGACAGGTGGTCTAATAAATGTGTTAAACACTGTAGATTTACTTTACTGTCAGTCATTTTAAGGCAAAGCATCATTTAATTGAAAAAAGCACCTTCAGTTGAGTCTTGCAGCGTGCTTTTCAGTTCTTCTCCATTGCGTAGGATGGTCTCTTGGGACTTGAGGGCAGCTCTTTGGGCTAAAACCAGATCTTCTGCCATCCGCTGAGTGGATGTCAACTGCTCTGCCACACCAGCCGAACTCTCAGTCAGCCTAAGAGAGATATGAACATTTAATTACATTAATATATTATACACTTATTATTAGCGAAGAGTGTGGTAAGATGTGTTTTTCAACCTATAGCAAACCATCAAAGAAAAATGAGAGGTGAAAAAAATTTTAAACCTGAATTTTTGTCCAGTGACACTTAGATTTTCATTTCCAAAAATCTCTTTAACCTTTATAATATGCATCTATAGACCAATTTAGAGTAGACGTCACAGTTACGTCACTGCAAGCTGCGCACGCAATGCGGTTGCAGAAAAACGGTGGAAATGAATTAGACACGAGTGAAAAGAGCAAGATAACTCACTGGAAAATGTCCGGTTGTGCTGTTAAGTGTCAGAATAAGAATGCCAAAAAAAGATGGCTTTCATTTTTATAGAATACCATCGTCAAATACATCATTTGAAGATAAACGTAGGTGTTTATGATTACAATAAGCCCTTAAACGGACAGAATGGAGCAAGGAAATCATCTGGAAATCTTTTAATAATTAGAATAGAAAATAAGTAGAGAAGATGTCCGGTGTTCTGTCGAAGTCTGTTCCCTCCATGTGTTTCTTATAGTGTTTTTATCATGTTACAATTATAATTTATTAAGGAAGAAATAATAAAAACTGTAAAATATGAAATATTTAATAAACGCTATTATATACAATACATGATAGTATTGCTTTTACATGTACTTTAGCGATTCAGACTGTAAAAATATTTGATTTAGCAAAAAAGAGCAATACATATACATTACATACATGCATATCAGTACCCAAGCCATTTAAACTTTTGATCTATCTAAAAAAATAAACGTAATGTGATTAAAACGCTATAAGAAACATTGCACTAAAGGGAAACATAAAGGAATCAGACTTCGACAGAACACCGGATCCATAAAAATCACGGTTTAATGCTAAAACACTTCACAACCCTACTGCGGAGCAGTCACTTTCTGCAACCAGTTTGGCTCCGCCCACAAAAAACGTCATCTCTGTTTGCAAACACGAAACTGGTCTATAGGGCAACAATATGGTGGGTAAATAGAAAGGGGTCAAGTACATTTGAAATTATAACCTTTCAAATATTCTTGCCTTTAGACAGTAGTACCTGTGAATGGTATTTTCCGCTCTTTGTTGCCAGCGTTCACTCTGCAGATAGTGACATATACTGTGTGCATGAGTGAAAAACTCAGTGTAGGTGTTGAAAGCCACAGGGTCCATGTCTTGCGTGCAAGTTCTGACATCACTGTCTTCAGGACAATCTGGAAAAACCCGACCTGACCTGCAATAAATAACAAAAACGATCAGCACAGGACAGCATACAGGATACAGAGAATATTTATTGTTGCATTAAAGGGGTCATAGCGTGAAAATCTGACTTTTTCCATGTTTAAGTGCTGGAATTGGGTCCCCAGTGCTTCTATCATCATAAAAAAATGTGAAAAAGAACAATCCAGTAACTTAGTTTTGGTAAACCATTCTCTGAAAGCATGTAAAAAATTAGGTTTTTCCGATTTTGCTTGTTGTCTTATTACAATAATACCACGGCAGAGACATTGACAGAGAAATTCACTGACATGACAGTGAAAAAAAGCTGGCAGCACAGTTGAGTTTCAATTTCAACAAGCCACCATCATTGCATCAGTGCTTGCGTTTTATCAGCTCATTTGCATTTTAAAGGACACATCTAAAAACAGCACATTTTTGCTTACACCTACAAAGTGGCCATTTTAACATGCTATAATAAATTATCTGTGGGATATTTAGAGCTAAAACTTCACATATGCACTCTGGGGAAACCAAAGATTTATTTTACACCTTTAAAAAAATCTCATATGAGGACCCCTTTAAATCACAATAAGGTGTTCCAACAGTGGTTTGTGAATTTGTGTCTCATGCTAAGGTTTGTTCTAAGTAATAGGATTAAAGCAGGAAGAAAAACACTGCTAAATCTAAGAAATAAACATGTAAAAATTAAAGCAAATAATGAAAACATTGCCATACTGAGCCAAATTGATGCCACAAATGTCCATATATTATTTGGCTGGAACTATCGTTTTCCCTTTATTTCCCTTTATATGTTAAATAATCTTGTGTTAAATCCATAATGATTGCAGTAATATATGCAGTTAACCTTTCCAGGTGGCAGTGCGTGAATGACAGCGCAATTTTGCTCTGCATATCATCACTGAACTCTTTGCAGTTTGACTCTATCTTCTCCAGTGCGCGAGTCCAACAGGCGCCATAGCGGGGCTGCGCCGCCAGTTCACGCGCTCTGAGTAACTCCACGCGGCCCTTGTCCTCTAAACTTCTGTCGCTGCTCACTGCACAGACAACACAGAGGCTAAAAAATGCAAAAAATCCAACTATCCACAACACAAGAGGCGCGCCCATAGTTTGTGATTACTAAAGAAACACAATCGTTCAATCAATGTCGCGGGATTGATACACACACAGAAAAATTCACCAAACGCTTTCTTTCAATTTAACCCTAATTCTAACAGGTGCTGGTTCCGCCTTTTGGGTGGAGTGTGAATGTGAGCTCCGGTTTCATCACTGGACCTTCAGGTATTTGGTGTGTTCGATTTGAAAACCGATCGGCGTGTGACATCGAAGTACCGCGAGAACGTTTAAAACGCTGTGGTTTTCGACTCGCTCTCGCGATACGCCTATCGGTTTGTGCAACACCGCATTTCTCACATCAGAAATTAATTTTTCAAAACACTTCAACCTCCACATCATCAAGTCAGTTGCCAAGCCACAACATTAAATTCTCATTGTTTTTGACAAATTGCAAATGCTTTGGTACAATCATGCAGATGATTAGGCCTATGTACAATTGTTTCCTACATTTTCAATGTCATTTTTATCAAAATACATTATACTGGTTTCTGTTGAATAGTCACCTCAAAACATTTAGGAATTAGTTTATCTTACAAGGCATTTCATGCAAAATTGCTGACCTTTGTGTCATTATCTGTTACTGTAGGCATGCTTTCTATAGGTTTTTTAGTCTTTTGTAAATGTGAACTGAATTGATCAATTGCTGTCAAGTGAATCTTGAAAAATTTAGTTACAGAAAATGTGACATTTGTTTACAGAAAAAAAGGTAAAAATGTGAATTTGTCCACAGTTTACATCAAAATAATGTCACATATCATTGTGGGTAGCTAAAATGTTGACTGTCGTTATGAACAGTGACACACGGCCATTTTGATGGGACTGACATGTTTATAACGTAAAAAGAGGATTTTGAACAAGTTACAGGGTTTTGCAGGAAATAAATGATCTTTTGCCGTTTGTACGAATTGTTTACAATGCACACATTTAGCAAATTTTAAGAATGATTCGAGAAATGCTCAAAAGCAACTGAGAAAAACTGTATAAGATGAATTAGTAGGCCTGTGCAAAATGCTTAATATTTTGGTATGCTTTAACAGATGAATTAAGTTACTAGTAAATTATTGACTATAGGAAATATCTAAGTTCATAAAGACACGTAACTGTAAAAAAAACTATTGAACAGTCACAACATTATTGCAATGGAAAAAGATACAGTACACGTTTACATTTTGTGACAATATGACCCAGTTACTGGCAATTAAACACAAAACAATTTAAGAAAAATGATAAAATACAAAAATAGAAAAAAACATTGTTTTGGAGAAACAAAAACAACAAAATTTAAAAAATCTGCCATGTTTCAAATTATTTGTTAATTTATAATCAAAATTATATTTGTATTTTAAAATGTATATTTAAAAAATGTTGTAGAGGGATTGAATTAGTTCTAACAGAGATTTATCATTTAAGATTAAATTGTTTAAAATCAACCTAAAGCTAGTGCTAGATATTACTTAAATGTGTGTTACTGTACTTTACTGTACTAACCTTTTATGAGATTTATCCAAAAACAGCTATTCTGTGTGTAGATCCATTATTGTCGAAATTCAGAATCTGTTTCAAGAAATTCAAGTAGCCTATGTGACATAAATGCCCTTATAACTTAAAATGTTAAAAATTTACCAGAAAAAAATTCCAGTGCAGAAGATTTCCCTTAAAATATTGACACTGCTTTTATTTTCTCTGTATGAGTCAAAGTGGCAGAGTAGACAGGAGAATGTTTGTCTGTGATTTATACACCTTTTATTTAATCCTTATCAACTCCAGGACTGGGACATCCCCAGATATAATTTTATTTTCTTCTTGCTTCTTTTCTTTCTTACTAATGATTTCTAATGATTACATTCATATCGAAAGTAGAAATTGGCAAAAACATAACACAAAAATAACATAGATTAAAGCCTTTATCTTTTATAAACATGTACAGCTGCAATATAATACATATAAACATGCTATATATTATGGATTCCAAAGAACAGTGTTGATTCTTAAGTGTAAACATTCAATTAATTAAAAAAAATGTATTGTATATCAACCAGTCTAAGAAAATAGTCTTGGTTAAAAAGGCATGTATACAATGCAATCACAGATCAGACAGATCACAATGATAAATAAAATATCTTAAAGAAATGAATAAAATAAAATCTATTAATGACCTATTTGGCCTTGTTCAGAATAGTAATTGCTGTTGGAATAAAATTATTTTTTAATCTAAGAGATTAATCTGAGGGGAACCAATAATTTTGGATGCCTGCCTAAGTTTTCTGGTTAATTTATTTTCGCCTTTAATTGACCAAAAATAAACCAAGATACCATATTAAAAGTTAAAACCGTGTATAACAACCCTTCAATTTCTTCAAAAGAAATAATCTGCTTAGTCTTCTTAATAACACTATTCACATTTTGTGTAAAGGATAAATCACAGTGCCCAGATGTAAAGGTCTCAACCTGTTTGAATATCTGCACCCCTAAGTGGTTCAGATAAGGATAAAAGGAACTGGATAAGCAAACCCTCTCATAACTCCTCAGTTTTACTAAGGTTCAATCAAAAAAAAACTTTCTTGAAACCAGAGAACCATAAAACAAATGTACTGTCTATATCTAGCCACAGATCTGTTATACAAGCTACTAAAGTCATGTCATCAGCGTATTTCAATAGTAACATACATTGTAAAACATTTCTGTAGAAATTACAGTATAACTGGGTATTACTGCACTGTAAAACATTTCTGTAGAAATTAAAGTATTACTGGGTATTACTGGCAACTAGCTGCCAGTAACTTACTGTAGATTTTACATTTATGTTATTTACTAGCAACAGTTTGTTTAAACTTAAATGAACATGAAACATTTTCAATCTTTATCTTCTGCAGTGAGTTACTGGCAACCAGCTCCATAATTACAGCAATTTTTTTACAGTGTGGCAACTAGCTGCAAGTAACTTACTGTAGATTTTACATTTATGTTATTTACTAGCAACAGTTTGTTTAAAGTTAAATGAACATGAAACATTTTCAATCTTTATCTTCTACAGTAAGTTACTGGCAACCAGCTCCATAATTACAGCAATTTTTTACAGTGTGGCAACTAGCTGCAAGTAACTTACTGTAAATTTTACATTTATGTTATTTACTAGCAACAGTTTGTTTAAAGTTAAATGAACATGAAACATTTTCAATCTTTATCTTCTACAGTAAGTTACCGGCAACCAGCTGCATAATTACACCAATTTTTTACAGTGTGGCAACTAGCTGCCAGTATCTTACTGTAGATTTTACATTTATGTTATTTACTAGCAACAGTTTGTTTAAAGTTAAATGAACATTAAACATTTTCAATCTTTATCTTCTACAGTAAGTTACTGGCAACCAGCTCCATAATTACAGCAATTTTTTTACAGTGTGGCAACTAGCTGCAAGTAACTTACTGTAGATTTTACATTTATGTTATTTACTAGCAACAGTTTGTTTAAAGTTAAATGAACATTAAACATTTTCAATCTTTATCTTCTACAGTAAGTTACTGGCAACCAGCTCCATAATTACAGCAATTTTTTACAGTGTGGCAACTAGCTGCAAGTAACTTACTGTAAATTTTACATTTATGTTATTTACTAGCAACAGTTTGTTTAAAGTTAAATGAACATGAAACATTTTCAATCTTTATCTTCTACAGTAAGTTACCGGCAACCAGCTGCATAATTACACCAATTTTTTACAGTGTGGCAACTAGCTGCCAGTATCTTACTGTAGATTTTACATTTATGTTATTTACTGGCAACAGTTTGTTTAAAGTTAAATGAACATTAAACATGTTCAATCTTTATCTTCTACAGTAAGTTACTGGCAACCAGCTCCATAATTACAGCAATTTTTTTACAGTGTACAATTGACATCACAATTAATCTCATTTGTATATATATATGGAAAATAAAATGGATGATACAACACAACCCCGTGTAACCCCCTGTGATGACAACACTACTGTTAAACTTAAATCCAAAGATTTTAACATGTTGAGGTCTGTCTTTTAGGAAGTCCTTGATCCTTACAAGAATAAGAGTTGAATAAACCTGAAGACGTCCAATAATAAACAGATGTTAACTGTATTAAAAGCAGACTTTAAATAAATCCCAAAATGATTTATTAATGTATTATTCTTGTTTTAATTTAATTTACTTTTATGTACTTGCAAACAAACACTTACATTTTTATTGTGTGATATGTGTGCCTATTTAAAAATGGTATACAGCATACATGTATCTCTCTCTCTATGAACTCTATGACCTCAAGACCAAAACCTCTAAAATCATTTAAATAAAAATTGACATTAACAATAATGCATGCTAAAGAAACAATACTTTACCACATACTGGAGTTCAGACAAAATTAACACAGTTTTGCACAATTATTCTGATAATGCAGCTTTCCAAGGACTGGACGTTCTGTAACGATCCGCTTCTATGGTCTCGCGAGAGCGTACGTTTCGCCCCCTTTCCCTTCCACCCCACCTCTCGCGATATCTCGCGTCCTAAGGATGGTGTTGTGTTAGAGGGAGTGGGAGAGGAGGGTGAGGGGTACCCACAAAGATGTTGCGTGATTTTTTGGAAATTTATTTATTTAAATAAAAATGGCCGCCGCAGAGAGCGGAGAGGAGAGACTGTAAGTGTGAATCGCATCATTCCCATTGTCAAGGATTTGAATGTCAGGCGCTGCGAGCGGCGATGGCGTAGCTTTTGGTCGTCGCTGCGATATTTTGTCAGGCTGAGGGGATAAAATGTTAGCCGCGCTAGCTTGCGAAGGCGTTCAGAATACGTCACTCGCATTTCCCCCGCTCCTTTTCCACATCATGGATGATCGGCGGAGACTCGGTGCGGCACGATAGCCGTTCGCGTTAGCCCCGCTCGCGCTAACGGCAGGAGGTGTGTTCGGTGTCATTTTCTGACGTTACTTACTTCAAAACTCTTGTATGCTAAACAACGGAGGGCTGCCTGAGGGCATACACGGTCAGGTTTTGTGACATACGGTTTGTTTTGGTGATATTAGCGGCGTTTGTGTGGAAAATATTGCGGTGTTGTGTTATCGCCAGCTGTCAAAAACAGACTTAAGTAAGTTAGCTAGCGCGTGTGGCGCTGTACACAGCTGCAGGACAGGGCAGGGGATTTGCTTTACATATATCTGTATGCCCTAGCATGGAAGTGATATCAAAACGGACTGAACTTGTGTGTTAGTCCTGTGCACAGCTGTTGTTTAGGTTTCCTGTGTCTGGGTTGTAAGGTAGCAAGTTTGCATACACTAGCAAGTTGACCAGTGTCTGTCTGATGTCACTGTGTGCGTCTGTGTTGTTGTTGCTGCTGCTCATTTGGCCCCTGCAGCATGCAAATCTCGTAACTTTATACGAATCGGTGTGTATTAAATATAACAACATTAAACATATTGTGCACAAGATACTTCCATGTGGGCTGCAGACTGGTGATATTCACATTGAGCTGACTTCCGGTTACAAGCTAACAAATTTAACAGCATCGTGTTTGTTAGTATGTGTATGTGTGTGTGTGGTCGACCGCAGGGGAGGGTGGTGACATGCAAGACACACTGGTTTATATCTTCTTCACACATTTGTGACATGTTTACAGGGTTGAATTTGCATCCGCTGCAACTTCTTCCTGTGTTGCATGTCCCATGCATTTTTTTTGATAGGGTTCATTGGGTGCAAACAAAAAGTAGGATACAGGTCTACAACATCTATGAAATACTGTACAGTTTTACAGTACGGTTTGGTGACTTGGGAAGTCTTTTGTTACTTTCACAAAAATGTAATTTTGAAATTTTAGATTCTGGAAAACAACCACTATGTTTGCATGGTCATGTTTCACATGCTTTTCTTAATGATGTATTTTACAATTTGGATGGTTACTAAGCTACTGTGTAGTTTCTAAATAGGGCAGATTGACTTTGTTATCACTTAGAAGGAAGTTGCAATGCACACAGTTACAATCTTTTTGGGTAATAGTTAGGGCTGGGTATCGATTCAGATGTTCCAGATCGATTCAATTTCGATTCACAAGCTATCAAATCGATTCGATTTCGATTCTCGATTCAATTTTCGATTCCGATTCTCGGGTTGGTTTTTATTCTCGATTCTTGATTCAACTTAATGAATATAGATTTAATACAAATACTATATTAATAAAAAATAACAGTGAACATAAGTTTACAAGTGGGTAATTAATAAAAAGAAATTAAAAGCCACAACACTAACCTTGTCTCTTGCTTGCAAAATCAAAAATGCTTCTATACCTCTTACTTTTTATGTGAAGGGTAGCATCAACTTCGATGAACCCCATTTTAAGCACTAAATGAAAGAATGACAGGCTCCTTGGAAACACCGCGCAAGGCAAAAAAGAGGGTGACATCTAGTGAAGAAGACTAGTAATTTGATTAACGTTAATCTTACGTTCAATGTTTGCACAAAAAAATATGGGGAAAAAAATCGATTCTGCTCTCTGAGAATCGATTCTGAATCGACCACGTTTTAAAAAACGATTAATCGAAAAATCGATTTTTTTGCCCAGCCCTAGTAATAGTTGATGTTGCCTTAACATTATCCTTCATAGGCCAACGTAGTGTAATTGTTTTTATTTCGATTATGTTGTTGGGAGTAGGCCTGCAAATTCAATTAAACATGCATTGTCACTGCTGTCCCAAATATAATCGGACCATACATAATAATGTATGAAACGTAAACACAGTGATGTCCAGCAGAGGTCAAACGCTATATCTTGAAATCCTCATGGGAGACTCTTTTGAGTTTGGAAAGTATCATTACTGTATGAGACCAGCGTCTGAAATTGTGTCCCGTGTCAGCATGTACTGATTTAGATGAAGTACCTACGGCAAACATTCTGGGTATATCCACTATGTTTGTATGGTCACGTAACACGTACGTTTATTCACCGACTTAACAATGAGTGTGAAAAATAATTAACTTATACAATTAAATCACTGGGAGTACATTTATCACTGCATTACAGTGTTTTGGTGTTCATTATTAACTCTTGGAATTTGGTGGCTTTTATCCTCATGGGATAAAAAAATGTCTATCCGATAGTTAATGAAAAGTCTTGGCAGAAGCAAAAGGCGATCTGTGTATTTTCATAATCTGTTTTTTGCATGACGAAGTTTCGGACATACCAATTTACCCAACTATATATCGCTGGGATGTAAGTGATTTTAGGGATGCACGCTTTAAGTGATTTTGGTCAGAATAAAATATTTAGATTTTTCACATCTTGCCAAACACAGAAAGCTTTTAAGAGCATATGCAACCAAATGAATAGCACAGGAAGTCTAATAGGTTTTTGTAGTTGATGCTTTATCTACATATTTTGACACAAAGAATGATGGGAAATGTAGTTAGTCTATAACCTTATTAATGGACGACAGCAATATTTTCTGGCATGCTTTAAAAATTTTAATTAATCGATAGAACACCAAATGTGTTTGAACTACATTGTCTAGCCAACTTTCACAATAAAATTTTAATTATGAGATTTAATTTCAATAATTATCTTATGCTGTGATTTTTTGATTGTCAAGCTGCCAATTTGGAAAATCTTGGTTTCTAGACACTAAAATGTGCTGGGTTATTTTCAACCCTGCATTGGGTCAAAAAGGGACAAACCCAGCCGTTGGGTTAAATTAACCCAGAAAATATCTATTTTTGACCCAACGAGTAAAAACAACACAACATTTTGGGTTTAAACAACTCAACATATAGTTAAATTATAACCCAACAGGTTGGGTTCATCTCTTTTTGATCCAATGCTGGGTGGATTTACAAGTCATGTCAACTTACTGTTATTCATCTTGACAAGAGATGAGTTGCTACAGCCTTATCTCACAAAATTCGTACATATTTTACAAGTTGGCTAATTCATATGAAGTCATACAAAAGTAATTGTGGAAAACAAACGATTCTCATGAAAAAAACAACGAAACCCAACCCCTAACCCCAACGTCACAGGGGTCAAGGCAAATTGTACAGAAACTTACGAATGTGGTTATATAAATTAATACAAATTAGGCATAAATTAGGCGTAAAATATGTACTAATTCTCGTGAGATAGCGTTGGTTGCTACAACTTATAAAATATAGTTTAAAAAAGTCAACTTCAAGTCAACTTGAAATGACTTGTAAATCTGAGTTGATTCAACAAAAAAAATTAAGGCAGCAAAGAATTTTTTACAGTGTAGAAAAAATGTAGAGTTAACCATGTGCAAAGAATTTTGTTATTTGGTAATGTCTTTCGATGAATTTGTCAAACCATTACAAAAATCAAATGTTTAGTTGACACTTTTTCTCTGATTGTTTGTTATGTTTTGAATGAGTATATTTTAACCCACTAAAAACAAATTTTTATTATACCTTCATCTTGATCTTGATTAATTTATCATCTTTTCTGATCACGTTGTCAGTTTCACTTTCAAACATCCCATTATTGTTTATATCCTGGTAACACAGTTACATTTCTGTAAGTGGCTGGAACATTATGATTTGTTTTTAATCGTGTTGCTGATAATCCTCATATTCTGCATAATCGCAGACTATTATGCTTGCATGTTTTTGTGATCGTTTACTATGTTAACTCGCGTACTGTATAAATGAACAGTTATACAGCCTCCTCGCCAGGTGTTTTCCTTTTCACAGAGATCAATTAGAGCAACTGAGGTGAATGCAACTAAAATGCATTCCTACTCTTTCACACTTTGCTTCTGCAAGTATTTTTCTCCTTTTACTATTTTTAAATGAATAAATCTCTAAACCATCCAGTCACTACATTAAAAACTTCTTAATTTGATTTTCAATTATTTTATAACTGAACTCATCCTCTGAAGCAGTGTGAATGACGTGAACAAATAAAAGACCTTTGGATTGGAAGAATGTTATAAAAACAAGATATTTTAGTACAATATTAAAGTTTGAATCTAGGGAGACAACTTGGTCGTCCTTTACTTTTGCTTTGATTTCTGTAGTGCATTGCTTTGCTGGCTCTTTTAAAAAGAAGTTGAAAAGATTGTCTTGTTGCTTGTACAGCATTTCACTTAATCTAAGACCTTGTTCACACTGTCAGTACAAATCTGATTTTGGTGCATAATCGATTGGAATCCAATCACATTTAGAAAGCGTGAATGGCCGAAACCTGCATGAAATCCGTTTTTTTATCCGTTTTAGGCTACTTCCAGAGGTGGTTTGAAATCCATTTCAAATCGCATTTCAGGAAATCCATTTCAGTCTGATCGCATTTGTGTAGCTTTTTGGTTATGTCATGCTGTCATTTCACATAAACGCAACCCCAGTGTGAATGTTAAAACAGTCCATTTCATACGAAATGATAGGGTAGTTTGGGACAATCCATGTATTGGGGAATATAGTTTCTACAACGTCAGATGCTCGAGGCAGATTGACTTGCCAGCGCGACGTCATATACGGCAGAACGCTACAGGACGCACATATCGGATCTGAACAGTTGTCATACACAATATGGACAGTGAGTCTTTCAAATCGGATATGCACCAAAATCGGATTTGGACTGACAGTGTGACAAGGTATAAATGATAGGTCTGCCTGTAAATGTTAACGTGTTATTGCTAAAAATTAAAGCGTGATTTTTCGTACGCAGAATAGTAATTAATTTTTGGTTTCTTAATAAAGTTACTTTTACTTTGTGGTGGCTATTGAACGTCATAACCGGTTGATGTACCTGATGAAACATACCAATATGTCTTTTCGGAGATTGTTATTGCAGTGTAAATATACCGTAAACAAACAAATTAAACAGTTAAGTAGTTTCAGCTACAGTATACCTGTAAAACTTTTTAGATGTGTTTCTTCTGATTGAATTTCAACACTAATATTATTAAAACAATAATTATGATTCTCAGCGATTGAAGAATGTCAAAAATAAGTTTATAATTTTTTATTTTCATTTTCGCTTATTTATATACACATATAACTGAATACTAGGGATGGCCGATAATTTGTATGCGATATCATGCGCATCTCGTCAGTAAAGCCGGTTCCGTGATTAGTAGTAAATCGTCATCAGCTGCTTTCAGATGGAGCGGCATTTACTACACAAAGTCGTAGTTCACTGACAAGCAGGGCCATATCGCATACATATATCAGGCGATACGTCCGCGATAATTGATGCGAAATTGCCCTGATTGTCAGTAAACTACGGCTCTGTGTAGTAAATGCCGCTCCATCTGAAAGCAGCTGATGGCGATTTACTTCTAATTACGAAACCGGCTTCACTTTATACTTTTATACTTTTTAGTTTCTGAATTGAATTTTTAAAAAAATTTTTTTTTTTGTTTATTATTCAGACACTATGTGGCACGTAAAATACGATAACATACCATACCGTATTTAGAGTAATCTGCACACTTCAAAGCAAATCAGTGCAGACAACTTCACACAATTGGGAAATTCCTCTGTCCTTTGAAGAGACAATGATTCACCCTCCAAAATACAGAGGAACCGTTAACACCTTTAGGGTGATTCCCCTGTGTCTGTGGATCAAATAGGAATTATCGAACATAACATCTTTTTCTTAAAGTTACAAAGCAGATGCATCCTAGATTCTGTTCTCATTTTGCCTGCCTGTTATTGGTATTTAATAGAGCTTGTGATCTGACAATGATCAAACTTTGAAGCCAAAATAATAAAATGTTAAGGACAAACATGCAAGCGCAGCACCACTGTTCATTAGACAAGCAGTTGAATGGAAAAAGAGCTGTTATGCAATCAACCTGTCTCAGGGTGTCACTTTTGTGTTGTCAGCAGAGGTGAGGACAAAAATGAAGACCAGGAAGGCTCCAAAGACAAGACCCAGAAGCAGAAGAAAAACAAAAGGGAACGTCAAGATGTGGAAAAACTGGAAGCCACCGTCTCCGTTCCTCCGCCTGGGCCTCTGTTCACGCAGGGGGATGAAGGACAACAGAGGGAGTTGGGAAAATCTGAACCCACTGACCCTGAAGTCGGAGGCGCTCTCAGCGCTCCAGAATCTTCCGCCTCAGCCAAGCAGCGGCGCTCCGTTATCCGGGACAGAGGGCCGCTGTACGAGGACCCTTCACTGCCTCAGGGTTGGACACGTAGGCTGAAACAGCGCAAGTCGGGGAGATCTGCCGGCAAATTTGACGTCTACCTGATCAAGTTAGTACAAGTCATAACAAATATGTAATTAAGAAGGAAATGAAGGAACAGCTTTACCAAAAATAAAAAGTCACTGCATGACTTTCAGTGGAATGGAAACAAGTTATAGCAGAAATTTCAGCTTTTATGTTTGCAGTGAAAGTGAATAGTGACCACGACTGTCAATGATTAAAATTTCAGCGTTTTCTTCACGTAAGATTTCAGAAAGTAAGACTTAATGGTGGTGTTTTGTCCTGTTTGGAGTTTGGCGTCTCCTAGTCCCCATCAACTTTCATGATATGCAAGTGGGAAATGCAGCTTTCTCTTGGTGTTTCATGAAAGAAGTAATGCATCAGTTTGAAACAACGGGTTCATTTTTGGGTGAACTATCCGTTTAATATTGTAATATTATATCCACAGATGTAACAACTTTGTACATTTTTGGTTTGAGTCTTTGTGCACTATTTGAAGGTTGCAACTAGACCCATAAATGTGACCCTGGACCACAAAACTTTAAGTTAAAAGTCCACAAAAGTCTTAAGTTGCAAGGGTTTTTTAGTAGCAAAGCCAAAAATAAGCCCTTTTCACACAGACATTCCGGAAAATACACGGAAAATGTATCCTGGATTTTTCCGGGATCATTTGATTTTTTTTGTTCGTTCACACTGCCAATGATCTGCCGGCACCTGTTTAAAGTCGTGCACTATCTTCTACGCAGTGTCTGAAGTTTGCATATGATTTATTATTTCTTTCTCCAGAAACCACTCGCGTGCATTTTTGTTGAAGTGACAAGCTAACTTACCTTATATCTACGTCAGTCCAGTTTGCTGACATTTCTCATCGTGAATTTGTTATTGCATGTAAATCCCTCATTTTAAAGAGTTGAACCAACTTCATGTTGCCATGACATGCGCATCCTCACTACGGCATATGTGTCATTGTTTATGCGTCTCATTTATCATTTCCTGATAATGGCTTCAATCTAGTTTGCGACATTTCTTGCGTTGAATGTTGATATACATGTAAATCTCTAATTTTAAAGAGCTGAACCATAACTTTTGTTGTGATGATGCTTGCGTCCTCATTACGACACATCCATTATGGCATTGTTTAGGCTTCTTGTTCACACAGAGGGTTTTTACTAAGTCCTCTTTCCGGCAACGATCTCAGAAGATTTACGGAAAGTGTTTGCGTTCACACAGAAGCTTGTCTGGCAATTTTACGGGTATTTTTTGGGACCAAAGGTCTTTGTGAATGGGGTTATACATTGTATGGGTCAAAATTATCGCTTATATGCCAAAAATGGATATTATATAAAGATCATATTCCATGAATTTATTTTGTAAATTTAAATGTATTAAAACTATTTTTGTGAGTGGATGCAGTTGCTTAGGACTTCATTTGGACTTCAACTTTAACTTTTTTTGCCCCCTCAGAATCCAGATTTTCAAATAGTTGTATCTCTGCCGAATATTGTCCTATCTTAATAAGACATACATCAATGGAAAGCTTATTTATTATTCAGCTTTCAGAATGTATAAATAAATAAAAATGATTTGTTTTGTGGTCCAGGGTCACACATGCGTTATAAATCAGTTGTGCCGTATACAAGAAGCATTGATGTGTCCTCATCCTGTTTCTGTTTTTTGAAGCACTGTTCCCTTTTAAATTGAAATTATAGGATTTTATTTACGAATATCATGGATTAATATGATTTTTTATTTTCTAATGAACTTCTGCCAATTTTACCAAAGCCAGCTTTGATAATTTTGGACCTTGGCTGACGAGTCAAATATGTACATGGATGTTGCACCATGTATACAAATGTTTTGTTCTTTTAAGGATCTGATGCAAAGTAATTTTATGTGCTTCATATGTTTTTTAAATAAATTAGGAAATAAAAAAAATTACAAATTTCACAACAGACTTAGTCTGTGTTGACTCAACATTTTTAGGTGACATGTCACAGTGACATACGGGTGTGTCACAAATCCAAGCAGCATTCAAAGTGCAATATTGCAAAAAGTGGAATCTGAATTGTATAGAGAAAGGTTTATAGCTGTATAGTGGTCAACGTAGAAAACTTTTAAATATAATTTAAGGTAAATAATTCAATATTAAGAAATGCACTGGTCTACCAAAACAAATATGACATGATAGATAAGACATGACAGACGTGTTCCACATCATTGTAGCAGCACATAAGGTAAAATTAAAGAAGAAATATTTATTTATGTTTGTATTTGTTATGTTATAATTAAATTTCTATTTTATTTTATCATATGATTATGCTGAATGTTGTATTTGGCTCAATTTCTTTTATTAAAATAGTTGTCTTTGTTTTTCAGCCCAGAAGGGAAAGCCTTCCGTTCCAAAGTAGAGCTCATGGCGTACTTCCAGAAGGTGGGCGACACCACCACGGACCCAAATGACTTTGACTTCACGGTCACGGGCCGAGGGAGCCCATCTCGCAGAGAAAAGAGACCGCCAAAGAAACCCAAAGTGGTAAAACCCTCCGGTCGCGGGAGGGGCCGGCCGAAAGGTAGCGGCAAGATACGGCAAACCACGGAAGGGGTAGCGGTGAAACGCGTTGTGGAAAAGAGTCCAGGGAAACTCCTCGTAAAGATGCCCTTCATGACCCCTAAAACAGAACCGGGGGCTCCTTTGGGGCAAGCGCCGGTTGCCAAAGTGCGCCGAGGACGCAAAAGGAAATCTGAACAGGAGCAGCCGAGCACCCCTAAAAAACGTGGCCGCAAGCCGGCCGCTGCGGTACAGTCGGTGGTAGGGACAGGATCTAGCGTCGCGTACGCCGCAGCCGCCATCCTCACGGCCGAGGCGAAAAAGAAAGCTCTGAAGGAGTCTTCCTCAAAGCCCGTCCTGGAGAGGGCGCTTCCTATCAAAAAACGGAAAACACGAGAGACTATGGAGGAGCTGGAAGGATCAACTACCTCCGTGACTGAAACGTCTACGACCATGACGTCTACCACCGTGACGTCCGCACCGAGCGTGACGGGGGTAGCAAAACGACTGACGCCGTCAACTGTGACCTCTGCGGTAGAGGAGGCGGAAACGGCACAGAAGCCTCACAAGCATCTGGGACGGAAGCACAAAGAGGCATCGACGGATCCCGGGAACGGCAGCAGCGGGGATGGAAGCGGTGGACACAAAAGTCACAAGAAGCGAGATCAACGAGGGCAGCACTTTAAACATCACCACCATCATCATCACCATCGATACCTGCAGGCCGTGCCACCCTCCACCTACACTCCACAGGCCCACCAGCTCTCCCTGGGTCACTCCACGCAAGGGGGTCCGCCCGTGCCAGCGGCCGCCGAAGGCGAACCCCGTGACTTGAGCGCCTCCAGGCCCAAACAGGAGCACGCGGCCCGCAGAGAGGAAGCCAGAACTGACAGCTCCTCGGCCAGGGACTCTCAGAACGCAAGCAAGATGGCTTCCGCCGACTTGAGAGGGCAGCAGACGACTGTGACGGGCGACGGCAAGGAGCTGAGAGACATTGTACCGCCCTCCGCCGTCCCGAGGCCGAGTCGAGAGGAAACGGTCGAGTCCCGGACACCAGTGAGCGAACCAGTGAGCTGACTTACTAACTGACCAATCGGCATCAGCAGCTTGGCGTGTGAAGGAAGTAGAGGCCGTCACAGTGAGACGAGTGATTTTACGTTCTTTTTTACTGAGGAAAAAGAAAATGGAAACAAAAGTATACAAAAATGTAAACGCACTTAAACAAAAGGCAGCTGTTGTGTCTCGTTCTCTCTGTGGATTGGATGCGGGGCGATGATTATCTTTGACGTATTGCTTCCGGGTGAATTCTCTGCTATCCTTTTTCTTTATAGTTTTCTTTTTATCAGCTATATCTTTGTATTAGTATATCTTAGCACTCACCTAAATTGTTATTCCTTTGTCAAAGCTTGTAGGAAATAGAAACACGCGCAAGTGGTAATGGATGCACAAGTCAAACGCCATAGTTGTTGCAAAACGTTCCCAATCCAAATGCTCTCAAAATTATTCACGTGTCATAGTCATGTCATCTTGAACCTATATGCCAACCTATTTTTGATTTCGTGTCATAAAGGTGACACAATCCGATGGCGATGCTGTGCCGCATCTTTTCATGTGAGCTGGAGACAGCTGTTGCGGCATCCTCACCCCTTTTCCTTTTAAATTAAAGTGTCTAGGATAACTCCGACAGACAAGAACTTTGTAGTTTTGGGAAAGTTTATTGGAATTAGGGAATAGTGTTTTAGTGGTTTTCCTTAATTATTACTAGTTGAGAAAAAATTCAACTAGGGCAGGAAGCGTTCGTTTTTATTTTCTCTGGTGAGGAAGCTAAAGCACAAACGTATTTGTTTGGGAATAACGAAAGCACATCCAGTCTAGCGTCTGGAGAAGAAGTATATTCGAGCGGAAAAGTAGAAGAGGAGGATCTTGTTAAGATGAATTTGTTATGTTCGCCTGCTTGTTTCCATAAAGTACAATTAAAATAGTGGCCTTGTGTTTCAGCAACACAAATCCCTACAAAAAAAAGTATTTAGTTTCAAATGTAGCTTTTTGTTCGACTTTGTGTGGTTACAGAGTATTCCCGTAGAGCTGCTGTTGTATAACTGATTCAGATGGGATAAGTGCATAGACGGCTATATTTATATAATGTCTTGTCAGGCTATAGTTGTGTCAGATGCATGGGTTGCTTATGTTTGCGTGCTTTAGGTCTACACACAAAATGGCTTAGCTGTTTATTACAGTGCTTAGTCTTTCCTGTACATAAAGGTCTATAATGTCAGGTACCGCACTGATGGCCACCAAACCGGGTGATGATGTAGAGAATAATGAACAGAAATTCATTATTAATTGGCTTGGCTAACGTAAGAAAATCTTGGTGTGTGTAGATTATGAACGATTTATTTTTTTATCACCTACTGAATTGTCACTCACCTAAATACAAGCATTTTTTGCAATCAAAATCAAGGACTACACATGCATAAATTTGTAATTGGACGAAGAGTGTGTCGTATATATTTATTAGTAATTATATTTAATTGTACATTAGAGATTCAACTTAATTCTAAGGAATTTCTGAACCAAACTGAGGAAGTTCTTTGTTCGTAATGGTTTAGGATTTCACACAAATTTTTGTGTTTCCTTTTTTTATTTCTAAAATAAAATGCACCTTGCTGGGGAATCCAAATTGTCAGAGGCCGTCCCAATTTTTGCAGCTATTCTCTGGTTAGGCTGCACAGACTTCTGTTTCATGTCCAGAGGTTGTAACTTTCCTATATGTTCAAAGTAATCATAATGCCCGTATTTGTTAAGTTCAGTGTTGTATTTTTATAATGTGTGGTGACCCCATAGACTGTAAAAATATGGACGTAGTGTCCCTGACGTCACCTATAGGTTTGTGAAGAGGTTTCATGAAGTAGTAGGCGGTGCCTGCCGTCGCCATCTTGGGCGCGTGTAACCGCATCACTTGCGGATAACCGAAAATGGGTAAAGAGGTGAGACATGGGTGAAACTGAGGTGGCTGGTTGCTGAAACCACGTCCGCCGGTGGAAGTTCACCTGTCACTCAAGTGGCCACGCCCTTAATTATGCAAAACTTTAAAGCTTAACATAATTGAAACGGATGAGTTACAAAAAAATTAACCCCTTCACAGTTGTCATGAAGGGCAAGATAAGCTATAAAGACCAAAAACAATTTTTGTACCAGGCTGTAAACATATTATTTTCTGCTGTAAAGTTGGGCATTTTAACATGGGGGTTTATGGGATTGACTCCCTTTTGGAGCCAGCCTCTAGCAGCCCGTCGAAAAAATTGCAGTTTAAGTCACTTCCGTATTGGCTTCATCAGAGAGATGGGAAGGTTGCCCATTGGGATAAACCTCAAATTTGGAAAGCATGTCAATGCTACCTTTCTCTAAAGTTCTGATCATACTTCTGTATATGTTTGTAATCAGTTATGAGGCTACAAAGACATTTTAGGTCAGGTCTTGACTGTGACCACCTAGGGCTGGGCAAAAAAAAAGATTTTTCGATTAATCTTTTTTTTACGTGGTCGATTCAAAATCGATTCCCAGAGGCCACGAATCAATTTTTTTCCATATGTATTTCTGCAAACATTGAACTTAAGATTAACATTAATCTAATTACTATACAGGCTTGTGGCTCTTAATTTCTTTTTATTGATTACCCTTGTAAACTTATGTTCACTGTTCTTTTTTATAAATATACAATTTGTATTAAATCTATATTCATTGAGTTGAATCGAGTATAAAAATCAGAGAATCGGAATCGAATCGAGAATCAAAATTGAATAGATTTGATTGCTTGCGAATCGAAATCGAATCAATCTGGAACATCTGAATCGATACCCCCAGCCCTATTACCACCACACAATTCTACCTGTAAATCTAATAACTAAATCTAATATCTAGTCATGTTTCCTTTGTAATGTGCACTTATCAGATGGAAGTTAACATAACCAAGCGTGATGGGATGTTACAACCGATGGGAATATTTGAATGCCAATACACTTATAAAAATGCTGGGTTTTTTAACCCCAAATGATGTTTTTTTTTTTGGTTAAATATAAAAAAAATTGGTTTGTCCTTTTTTGACCCAACTTTGGGTTAAAAATAACCTAGCAATTTTTAGATTGTATGCATAAATGACAAAGTTTAACCTTATAAATGCATTTTATAAGGTCTCTGTTCAAGTTTGTCAGTGCAATTTAATACTTAAAGTATATTCAAATATTTATCAGTCAGAAAGAGACAAGACACGCACCCGTCTATAAATCTTCTTTTGCTCTGTTAGTTTTGCTAGAGTATGATGATGTTTTTTTGAGTTTTTGGATAGTGAGTGCTTCATGTGGTATCTTATTGCTTTTAAATGAAAAATATACCCTTTTTTCACCTAATGTGTAGACGAAATTAGCTTTGACAATCCCACAGGACATTACTTGCATCAAGAGTGAAAGCTGTTGGTTTCCATTCTCTTCCTTCACCACCACCTGCCCCCCTTCCTCGAACCCTCACCAGTGGGAAGAGGCACAATGGATTAAAGAGCGTTTGCGCTCTGAACAAGGGCTATGTAATCATTTCAAATAGTCAGAAGCAGATGGCGGAATGGGTTTTGATGTCAGGGTTTTATTTAAAGAAAGCGTCATCTGTTCCACTTTGTAAAGGCAAACTCGGTTAATAGCTTGAGGTCAAACTAGCGACTTTAAGTGTTGACAACCACTGGCTCACTCTTTGTCCTTGTCGGAGTTTGAGCGCTCACTTAACCAGCGGTTGACGTGGTGACCTGTCCGCGGTGAATGTCTCCCTGGTCTGGATAAATTTGGGGGGCGAGTGAATGAAGGTTGCAGAATGGATCATTTCGACTTTTACTCCGCATGTAAAGACTTCTCATAATAAAATGACAGAATGAAAGGAAAGAAACCTCCAGACATGAACGGAAGTTTTAAAGCATCAACTCTTATTGACCATAAAAGATGCATCTGGTCTGGCTGCAACAGAAAGGGTAGTGCCTTTATTTTGGGAGACTTACTAAGGTGGTAGAAGTGACCTTTGATTCTGAAGAAACACGTTTATCCCAGCAAAGCCGAAGGTGAATAAACTAAAATGTTTTGGTTTGATTGGTCAGTTTTTATATAGGTAGGATGTGCACTGGTGTGTTGTAACTAGATGTTATTGTTAATGATTTTTTTCTGCCGGACGTTCGCGTCCGCATATAAACCCATGAACTTCTTTACTTTCGTAGCGCTCAAAGCCCACTGACAAAAACCGAGCCCTGCAAATGGGTGAAGACAAAATTACTTTGATTATTTATATGTTTTTGTTTTTTTGTGCCGCTGGCAGTGAAATATGCTATGGAATGTCCTTGTGTCCTTGTAGCCAAAAAATACATGCTATGTACGTGAACATGTATCAATATGCATGATTGCCATTAGAAGATAGGACATTGCTTGCCCTTTACTATTATATACAAGATGTTTTCAAACAGCACTCCAGAAGCTGAGCCCCACAGGCCAACTGAATCTGAAGGATTTTTAGGAGGTATCAAATACTGAACGTGTTTTGTTAAATAAAGGCTAGCTGTGCACTTCAGTCTGTTTAATATGAACAAATTGATTTTTTTCTTTAGTAAATAACTTGCAAAATTGCATTTATTTGTGTTACCACGTAGTGGTTATATTCTTATTTCTCTCAGTTTTATTTAATTTAATGAATAAATCCACCATTTGGAATAGACCTTTTTATCTTGTAGCAATAGTGTACCCAACAGACCTGACTGAATTTTCTTCTCGAGTATGTTTCTAATTTGTGTACTTTGTTAAATAATATTATCTGAAGTAAAAAAAAAGTTTACCCATTTAAATGAAATACAGCACTTCCAATCATACAAGCAGGATAATTTAAAGTCAAATAAATAAAAAAAGTGAAACTATAAGAAATAGTTCCACAGTTGCACCGTGATAAAAAAGTTCATGGTCTATTTAATTAACATAGTCTTGTGCCTTGAAGTTTCCGTATAATAGAATTTATCTTTATACTGTAGTTGTATTTTTATTCAGAGTCCTGTGTTTGCCTCTTGTTGGTATTCAGTGCTTTGGATGTATTAAGGATTTCTAGAAATCAACAATATGTTTGCTTTTCTTTATTTTCTTAATTGAAAAAATGCATTGGATAACATTAGAAAGATGTATTTGGGCAATATCGATGATGTAAAAAGCTATAGGATCTCAATGTTTTTCCATCCCTTGTATGTGTCTCTGATTATTGAGTGAAGTGTGTTGTTGGGAAATATTTTTCATTATACCATCACAACTTTGCCTCAAACATAATCTTCCAATCACAACATTCAGTTTCACGACAGAAAGGTTTTAACCTTGACCGGAAGGACGACGAGTCTAAGATCTGCACTTTATAAAGAATGTTTCCCGGCAGGACACCCATTAACTTTTTGTATGTATTTTTTTTTACCTTTGTCCAAAGCTGTTTTGTTTTCATATATTTTTTTTGTTAGTTTTAAATTAAAGGGATTAGTAGTATGTATCTAAAAATATGTTATTTTAACCAAACAATCCTACCGACTATAGGTGTCAGTGGTTAATCACCGTCTGCCAAGCTGAGTCCTTGCCTTCCTGAAAGTGAAAAGTATAGTTTGTGTCTACTTTTATAGTACTGTGTTACTGTATCATTTGTTTGCCGTATGTAACAGATACACAATAGTAAACAACATTTACCTGCTCTCTGTCTACAACATTTATTTCTCTCTAATTATGAAATAAAAGATGTTCTGAATAGTGTTTAATAATGATGTAATTGTTTACAAATATATCGAATGAGAAAGAGAAATTCAAGAGGGAAAATAGATTTTATCCTTGTATGTGTTTAATAAAATACATTTACTATTACATTATATATATAAAAAAATTGAAAATAATGTTTCTATAGATGGAGTAACTCATCCAGAAATGCACAGAAGGCTCAGTATCAAAAGGGAAAACAAAACATAAAACAAGTTCTCATCATGTATCTTTGGAAAATAATGGGGTGGTTTCCTGAACAGGACTTAGTCCCAGACTAAAATGCATGTATGAGCTGTTTTAATTTAAAAACACCTTGCACTCACATATATTAACATATATCAGTGTCATTGTTTTGTCTCAAAATGCACAAAAAAGGTATGTTTGTAAAAGGGTATGTTTGTAAAAACTACTTAAATATCTTAAAATAATTAAGCCCTACTCTTAATCTAAACCCTGTCTGGGAAACTGCCCCAATATGTTCAGTTTAGCTTTGTGCTTTTAATAGCCTATATGTTTTAAAACAATCTAAAACACAAAGATGCATTTGATTATTATATTTTTACATGGTTACCATTAAACAAGTAGTGGTTTACATGTTAATCGTGTTTATCAGACCAAAAAAAAGAAAGAAAGAACGCACGTATGAGACAAATACGCATTTATGCAACGGGGTTTGCGCAATGAGAACTTGTCCATTGCGTCACTTGAATTTTTTGTGAAGAAAATAACAACAAAGATCACCAAATAAATGCTATAAAGCAGCGCTTTAAAGACGAAGGGCATTTGATATTTATCCTGTTGCTACATGTGAAAAGAAGAAGTGAAAGATGTACATGTTACACGTAAGGGTGGTTGCGTTTACAAGTTTTACCATATAACTCTGGTCTAACACAAACAGATGGAGTGAACGCCGTTAGTTATTATTGCTAATATTATTATTTTTATTTAACAAACATGACATTGTAATGACTAACGGAATAGACTAATGGAATAACAAAAGAGTAAATAAAATAGATACAGAAATAAATAAATACAATTGTATAAACAACTAAAACCGCCAGACATTACAAAGTCGTCTTGTATGAACGTAATGTGACCTCATTAATATTCATAAAGTACGTCATCGCCACACTACGATTTACAAATCGTGTTGAGTCAAAGCAAAAGAAAAGCAAAGGAGGACCGCTAACGCAAGTGACAGCCACAAGTAGGAAATCCCCTCTTTAGGAAGAGTGCGTTTTTTTGATGAAGAGCAGATCTACGGAGGAGAATAAACGAGAACAAAACACTGAAAGCGCAGAGAAAATGTCAGGAGCGGAGTTTGACAGAGAGTTTCTCTACAACTTACCCGCGTCTGTTATGACTGACTTTACACGGATTATAGATTCACTTTCACACTCCGACTGGACATTATTCGGTAAGATTATTATATGTATGTGTAGTTTTATCATGACTGTGTTGTGATCATTTATTATTACTTTAAATCGACTTAACCCAAAGCGCGAAACCTGATTAGCACTTTCGCTAACTTGCTTAGCCGTCCATATGACGTAAAAAAGTTCAGTTTTGTTTATAGTGTTTAAATTGTTACACCGATGATTTATTCACTTCTTTCAGGGGTAAATAGCTTTTGTACATCGTCTTGATGTTTGTTGGGCTGTGGAAAAGATTTATTTTGAGATTAGTTTTGCTAAATGTCAGGATAAAACGTTTTGGCCTGATGATGGGTGACGTCAGAATAACGTTATAGGTAAATAACTTGAATTTATTGGTGAACATTTAAAGGGGTATTGATGTGGTTCACTAAAGATCATTAGTTTATTTTCTGACCTATGCAAAATCCTGTGATGATGCCATAAGATGGTTATGGTTGCATTTAAGACTCAATTTTAGATTTAGTTCTTAGTTGGAAACCATATTGCGATACGAATTAACGTAATTTACCCTAACTGTCACGTTTGACATTACAATAATTTCTTAGTCTTAACCAGCACTAATCTTGATAAATTATATATCTTTGAAAAGATCTCAGATTGAGGTTTTCATATTTCATCACCATTTTGCAAAAATAATGATATAATGCGAGTAATTTTCTAAAATGTCACTGGCCAACAGCTGGGCCCAAGGTGATTTTACACATTTATATTAGATCATAGATGTCCTATAAACCTGAAATAATCTTGACAAACTATATATTGTTGGAAAGCTCTAAGAATGTAGTTTTCATATTTCAAAGACATTTGATGATAGAAATTTTAGAAATGTCAATCACCCTGTAGGAATACATATTAAATACTATATTCATAATTGTAATATCCTATTATAAATCTTGGAAAACTATATATCATTGGAAAGCTCCAAGAATCATTTTTTCATTAATAATGATGCAGTGACAGAAATTTATTAATTTGTGATTGTGAGTATGCAGCAAACTGTTGACACCTAGTGGCCTTTGTTGGTAAAACAACTTAAAGTGTGACAAAAACCTCATTGTTTGTGATTTTAACTTGAAATTTGGATCAGAACTAGTTGAAACTTTATGGCTTTATTTTTGTAGCATTTTGAGAGTAAAACTTTTTCATTTTTATGGGTTTTAATTATAAAGTATATACTTTATTGCATTATTTTTATTTTGTAAATAAATTTAAACTGCTATAACTATTTCTTTTTTTTAATTTAAAATTCACAAATCCAGACACTTCAGTGAAAAATGTTGAAGTATCTTCTTTAAAAAGAGATCAAGATTTTAGACTAAAGAATGCCAGAGTTATATTAATTTGAACATGCACATCACCTTTTCACGCCCCCACTTAAAAAGGGGGCTTGACAGTTAAAGTGTTAATGTTTTCATTTGTCATTAAAGTCACTTGAGATTTTCATGTAAAACTTTCTGTATAGTGATGATCTTGTGATTCAGTCTACCACAAAAGTTACCAGTGTGAATGTAGTTTCATCAAAAATACCTAACACATATTACAGTACTGTAAATTATGTTAAAAATATAATCGTCAACACACACATTCATATTAAAATTTAATTACAACAAGATTCTGAAAGCTTCTTAAGCTTGTTGACGGAGTACCCATATCTATACTAACAGTAGAGTACTTTAAAGGAAACCGTGGTTAACATGGTATATTTTTGTAAGGGGTGTTTATTTTGTTTTATTTCTGATGCAGCTTCACAAATAATTCTTGACCAGACTGAACTTCGTCTTTTGGAGCAAAGCAGCAGGCGGACGGAGCAACTCATGCACAAATGGGGCTGTCGCAACGGGACGGTCGGAGAACTTGTGAAGGTTCTTGAGGAGCTGCGGTTGTTTAGGGCCCGTGATGTGATTCTTGAACGTATGTCAGTTTGATCTCATTGTCTCTGCTGTGCCTTAACCAAACAGATGTCAAGTGGTTTCTGTGGCTGTGATGAAAACAACACCAGAAACCTAATTTAGATCTTAAAGTAGATAATTTATTGACAGGTAACTTCTTAAGTTTTGAGACTGAAAACTGATCACACAAGCTGGCTTGTTAAAGCTGTCAACACAGGCAATTTATACAAACACACCCGCGTACCATAGAGGTAATGACTTTAATACTGTACAAACTGTATTTTCTATCACTTTACCTTAACCCAAACCCTAAACCTGTTCTTCACAGGAAACTTTCTACATTTTACATGAAGTTTGAAACCCATTTGCATTTTCAGGACCCGAAAGCTCCATTGTGGAGTAAACAAACAGCCAAACCACATACCATCTTGAATGGTTTCCATTGAAAACGTTGTCATGTAACGCTGGTTTCACACCGCACGTGTGGGAAGCGCGTAAGCAGCGCATATTTTTTTTGGCGCCCATGTTAACAAGTTCAACCATGCCCACCTCACCCGTCAACAGCGCATGCTTGCGTAGCAGGAGCGGCGCTGAAGCAGCAGTGCTGCGATCGTTTCGGTGTCGACTCTATTTTTGCTGCGCTGCTCATGCCCATTTAAAGTGACAGTGCATTGTTTATGGTTTAATTATTCATGGATTGATGCAGAAAAGTGTCATTTTACCATAAAATCATGAATGTGATGCCAAGTCATGACCTTGAGCAATTTATAAGAAAGCAATGAAATATTTAAAAACACACACTGCAAAAAAATATTTTTAAGAAAAAATGTTCTTAGTATTTTTGTCTTGTTTTCAGTAAAAATATAAAAATTCTTAAATTAAGATGCTTTTTCTTGATGAGCAAAATGACCCCAGACAATATTTCTAGTTTTTAGACCAAAAATATCAAATTTAAGTGATTTTGTGCATAAAATAAGCAAAAAAAGCTGCCAATGAGGTAAGCAAAAAAACTTGAATATTTTTCTTGAACACTAAATTCAAGAAAAATTACTTAAATTTGATATTTTTGGTCTAAAAACTAGATTTATTTTCTTGGGTCGTTTTGCTCATCAAGAAAAAGCATCTTAATTTAAGAATTTTTAGATATTTTAACTGAAAACAAGACAAAAATACTAAGAAATGTTTTTCTTGAAATTCTTTTTTTGCAGCGTGTTGCCAGAAGACTGCGCCATCATTCACTTTCTCCCCAGCACTTAATGAATCCTCATCTATCTTAATAACCTTCAGAGAAACAGATACATCTATAAATCTAAATCTTATGCTTATACTTTTGGAGGGGAACAAGATCGCATCAATCACTGAGTGAACCCTTTTCTTTTATCGTAAATTTCAGAGAAACTGATTTAATAATGTGGCATGGACTTTTTATGTCTATAATTGTGTAATGTGTAAATATGTCTATGTCATTACACAGACCAGAACAAACAAATCACGGTGATATAAATTACACTAAGTCAGCACGAATTTAAATCCTAACATCTTAACTAGAGTTTATCAACCGGGGCCACTAAAGGGCCTTCAGATGACTTAAAATGATTCAAAGTAAGACAAAACAAGTTTTTAAATATGCTAAAACAACAAAAATCTAGATATTTTTTAGTGTTTGATTATTAAATTTTTTTTTACATCTGTCTAGTTATGCTAAGCTTTAATATATTTTCTTTTGTAAAAATTGTGAGTGGGGGGGCCTTAAAGTCAAAAACGGTTGAGAACCCCGGATCCAAACTGACCCGGTTTACTTTGTTTTGCATGATTTACTATGAGTGTTATTTCAAAAGAAGAAAGCTTTTATACCCTTTTATCGTAATAACTAAAGAGCGTATTAGCCAATTGCCAATATAATGACAATGTATTTTTTGAATACATGCAATTGCATAGCAATTCTTGCTAACATTATTTAATATTTTTCAACAAATATTTGAAAACCAGTTGTGTTTTATCCACACAATTGTTAACAAAAAAATGACGAGGAAATATTTTTGCCAGGGCTGTTGGTACATGAGGGAGGGCTAATGCGTCTGTTCATCGCACAATTAAATTTTATTTGTGCAGACCCTACAGGTTTTTGGATGATAAATCTGCTAATGTCTGTGTTTTCACAGAGAGACGTAACGCACGATCTCAGTCTGAGCAGCAGTCGTCTTCAGTGGAGACACTAAGCACCGTGTCTCTAAGCAGTACAGTCGGCTGTGACAAAGTGCCTTTCATTTACTCGGGTAACCTGTGGGTTTTTAAAGCTATTCCATGTGTTGAACATTATGATAACTTATAAATATCTATAAAATAAAATGTTTGACCACTATCACATTTCTTTAAGCTGCATTTCATGTCATGCATTTTCCTCTGATGTTGTTTTTTCAGAAATTCGGCCTTTACCCAAACCTGGTCCTCCGCCTCCTAATCTGGACTCCATCATTTCAACAAACTCTAATACAGAAAGAAAGGTGCTTCATTTGAAAAAAAAATTTATTACATCTGTCAGTAATGCAAGGGACGTTAAGTGTTTTTGTGGCAAGACATTAGTCAGCATTTAGCCAGCATATTTTTCTTTGTTTCGGTTTCTCAAGTTTGTGTTTGTTCACAGTGCTCGTGTGAGAACCTCCAGGATTTCTCGTCGGTTTCCTCCAATGCGATGAGCTGGCCGATGGAGGAAGTACAAGAAGGCACATGCAACTTCTCCACGTGCAAACAGATTGGAGAAGGAGGTTTCGGACACGTGTATCGAGCTACGATGAGAAACACAGAGTTGGCTGTGAAGAAGCTAAAAGAGGTACTAATAAATACACACAACAATAAAGTAGCTAAAAAATCATGAGTGATATAGACGATTGCATCACTCAATAAAATTTTTGTATGTGTAATCACTGGTGTCACATCATGCAGAGTCATTCGGTTTGTGGTTTCTGGGTGCATTTGTAGTTTTTAAAAATATATTTTTAGCTATAGTCGAGTTGATGTTAAATATTTTTAGCAGGGATTTTTGTGTGCTTTTTGTTGTTATGACGCCAGTTATTCATCAGATGCTCAAATTAGTTTGTTCAGACACATTAAGGTCACGTCAAAGATTGCAATCAATGATCAAAGTCAAACTTTGATGCTCCTGTTCTCATGATTAGATTATGAGACTTTAACCTGGATTTCACATAGTGATTTATTTATTTTCTAAACTAATTAGATGTCACGTTAAGCCGTCTTTCTCTGTTTCATGTCGGCCAGGACTCTCATTTGGACTGGAGTGTCGTGAAGGAAAGTTTCAAGACAGAAGTAGAGAAACTATCGCAGTAAGAAAGTTTCTCTGGCCAGCTTCTGCTTTGTGCCTTGTGTTTTCTTTTCTTGCACCTTGTCCTTTTTTCCTATCAGTCAGGTCTTTCTGTCTGTGATTCATTTATGTTTGTTTAACAGAAACGGAAAGGGACTTGCCCGCTTGATATTTCGATTGCTCTTTAAACACCTTTACTCTTCATGACCTGTAAAAAATGAGTCTCCTGCCCACCCACCAAAGTGTTTGTGGTTAGTCGTTGTCATAATTTTCTTTCCTAAATAGGTCATTGTTTCTGACACCTCTGCCAATACTTTCACGCTTTGCTTTCTTGTGCAACTCTTAAATACTTCCAAGAAATATTTAACATAATCCAAAGAAGCACATTTTTAGCATCTTTTCTATCCTGCAGATACAGACATCCCAACATAATGGACCTTGTTGGTTACAGTATCAAAGGACAAATGTATTGTCTCATATCTGCTTACATGCCAAATGGCTCTTTAGAAGACCGACTACATTGTAAGGTGAGCAACTGCATTTGGTATAAAATATGGTTTGGTTTAGTTTATATTAAGTTAGCAGTGCAGAGGTTCAAATAAATATGCATAAATAAAAAAGTCATCACCTTATCTTTATCCAAACCTATATGTGGACTTTGAACTTGAAATTGTTGAATTCGGACACCGGACAGTCCATCCTCATTCGCTTTCGTATAATATAGAAAAGAGAAGTCAGGAAAGGTTTGGAACTGGTGGTGACTAAATAAAAATGTACATACATGTAATTTTTTGTGCAAACTGTTCCTTTTTTTTTCTAACACCCGTCTCTTTCAGGACAACATTGCCCTCTCTTGGTCACAGCGTGTTAATATTCTGCTTGGCACTGCAAAAGCTATCCAGTACCTTCATTCCTCCTCACCTGTGCTTATTCATGGAGATATCAAAAGGTCAGTTCAAACTAAACGTTTACGTATTTACTTTACACTTATTTTACAAGTGTATTAAAGGGACAGTTTACCGTAAAATGAAAAATCTGTTGTATCAAACTTATGTAAATTTCTTTGTTCTGCTGAACACAAAGGAAGACATTTTGAAGACTGTTTGAACCAAGCAGATCTGGGTCTTCATTGACTTCCATAGTAGGAAAAAATAATATAATGGAAGTTAATGGTGCCCCAGATTTGTTTGGTTATCAAATTTTTTTTAAATATTTTTCTTTGTGTTCAGCACAATATACAGGGTTCCCACGGGTACTTGAAATCCTTGAAAGTTTGTGAATCTGAGGAAAAAAATTCAAGGCCCTGGGAAGTTTTTGAAAATACATACATACATACAGGTCATTGAAAGAACTTGAATCTATTTTATGCAAGAAAAAAAATTCTAGACTTTTTAAGCACACGTGCTAAACTGTTCGCTTTAAATGCTTATATCTTCTGTATGTGAATGTTGATTCATACCAAAATGTTTTTTGCCTACTTGTGTTTGACAAATGAAAACGTCTCGGAATACGTATGTAACTGTTGTTCCATTAGAAGGGAACGAGACGCTGCGTCTCCCTTGTCATACTTCCTGCGTCCCTGTAACGCCGTCTTTGGCAATATTTCAGATAGTGATATACTTCCTGGCTCCTGCATCACCCTGTCTTTGTCGTTAAGCCTCACCATTGGTTGAATTTGATATACACATTCAGACGCACTTACCCTTGGAGGCGTCCCCAAAGCGTTACCAAAGTGACGCAGCGTGAGTTCCCTCGAAAGACAACTGTAACAATGTATCTTTAAAGGTGACACAATGTAACCTTGCTCTCACTTGAAATGTGTCCCCACATTTAGTCCTTGAATTTGAGGGTATTGGACATGGAAAGTCCTCGAAAGGTCCTTGAATCTGAAGTTAACTAAAGTGTGGGAACCCTGAATAAAGAAATGATGATGGTGACCTTTAATGCTGTGAGCAATACTGATTATTGTCCCCCTACAGGATTTGCAGGACATTTCTTGTTGACTTTGACTGTTAGCATCAGGCTTCGTATACAAACCATTTATGTGTCTCTGTTTCAGCTCCAACATCTTTTTAGGACATCATCTGGAGCCCAAGCTGGGTGATTTTGGAATGGCACGTTTATGTCGGAACCCCAACAAAACTCCAGGCAAGACATGTAGCGTGGCACAGACTTCAACGGTACGGGGAACTCTCGCATATCTACCAGAAGAGTATTTAAAAGATGGACAGATGGGGGTGGAGATTGATATCTACAGCTTTGGAGTGGTAAGAGCCTTTTATTTGTTGTTATTTTCTGATACAAAGATACAAATTCCGTTCACTTTTTTATTTAGAATAAAGCATAACATTCCAGTTTCTGTGGCACCACAGGTTATTTTAGAGGTACTTACTGGACGAAGGGCTCTAGAGGTCGATGGTCAATCCAAAAATGTTTACTTGGTGAGAACCTTTAAAGCCATTTAGTCTCACAATGTAACCTTTGGCCGTGGCTAATGGTTGGTGAATGTAAATCTCTCACAGAAAGATCTAGTAAAAGAGGAGGAGGAAGACGACAGAAGCTTCAGCAAAGGAAAGCACTCACGGGAACTGTCCTCTATGCATGCAGCGGAGAACATCTGTAGGAAACATCTGGATTGTCGATTGATGACTGAAGACACACCTGCCTTGCATGGATCATTGGAAATCTCCAAACTGGCATGTCAATGTCTAGACCGGCGGAGGAAAAAGAGACCTCGCATGACCGAAGTATGAGAATCAATTTATTTGTGCGCTATATGATTATTAGTAGTTCCGGTTCTTGATTGTGATTGGTTGGGCAACGTTTGGGACATTTATCTAGAAACATAAACCTGTGACCGTATTGCTTCAGTATTGGTATTTTGTTATCTAATTGTTTTCAAAGAACTTTCTTAGATCTGGTCTTGTAGGACTTGCCAACACTTAGGGGTGTTCATTAAGTTTGTTAGAGATGCGCCTGACTTTTTTAGAGATGTGGAGACAGGTCTTTGTATGACATCACATTATGAGAGCGACTGCATAAGTGGCACACCGCGAGCACGCTCTACCTCGGTCTGCGTTAAATTGAAAACACCTGTGACGGACAGATCAAAGGCGGGTATAGTGTGATATACACTTACTGGCTTTGTTGCTAAAACTTTTTTCTTTAAAATGATAATACATAAACAAAACACCCAACGTATTGGTTATATAATCTTTTATTTAATAAAGACATGAAGTCAGGTTTGTGCTTTTAGTCAGTTTTCTTAAAATTCATATTTTTTTTCACCTTTATAAGGGTAAAAAATGTATGATAATTTTTTTATATCATGACAATGACATTTCATTTTAGTAATTGTACAGTATGCATTGATTATTCATGATCACATTTTTTTAAACCTTGCTAGGTATCTAAAAAACTCTGGTCCAACTGTAAACCACAGATTCACGGCTTATAGCTTTTTTATTAAGATACTAATATGACTTTCTGAAGTTTATTACGTATTTACTTTTTAATTATTAAAAAATGACTGCGCACCTTTAACTTCTGCCATTTAATTTTTGTGTTACAGGTATTTAAAGAACTGCTTGACTTATATTCGGAGTTGACGACTTGTGGCAGATCAACTACGGTGAAAATATTTCCAGTACCATCTGATCTTTCCACCCCAGAGCCTTTGCGTTCTGAGAACAGTTCACTGGACTCTCTGGCCCAGCAGTTTTCAAAACTCTGCCCTCAGGAGGACACTTACCCCTGCCTTCATAAGCCCATCTTTCCTACTTTAAAGTCTACAGTGACTCAGTCAGACAAGTCCGGGTGGAATGCTGAATCCTGGGCTTCACAGTCCTCCGGAATACCGTGTGAATCGGATGAGAGTCAAGGCTTTTCTCACTACTTTACAAACACCGGTAGCAGATCTCAGCCTTTGTCGTGTGGGGCCTGTGATAATCAGAGCACTAATTCAAGTGGATCTTTAGGCAGTGACCCATCACAGTCCAGTCCAAATGAAGGTAATGGGATATTTATCAAATGAAAACAAGAAATACGGTCAGGGTTACAAAAACTGTAATTGGTCTTCTTCAGATTAGGCTGTTTGCTGAATGTCTGACTTTCTGTTTTTCCTCTGGTTGAATCTTCAGTTGTTGTTGTTAACTCTGTGAGGCAGAGGTTTGTCCAGAAAATGGAGCTGTATGAAGAGGGAAGGATTTTGACTTCTGATCTCCTGTCATCAGGTGACTCATTATGTATGTGTGAAAATTCACCATGGTTGAGTAGAATTTAATTTGGTTACACAAAACGCTTGGTAGTGACACATGCTTATGCTTTTTAGGCAACCCCCCCCCCCCCCCAAAATAAATTGAAATGAAAATAATGCAAACTTGCAGTTTTCTTCAAAGAATGATGGAGATTTTTTTTTTCATTTATTATCTGTAAATTAGGATGTAGCTCTGATACAAAACATGATGGTTCATACAGTACTAGACACTGTTTAACATGCTCCTGTTTTACTAAACCCAATAGCAGATGTCTATAGATTTGTGTTGAGGAAGTCATTTGTTGATTATAACTTTTTTTTTAAGTACAGGTGTGTGAATCGTTTGCAGAATTAAATGTTTTGTGTGTGTGTGTATTGTGCATAATAATTATGTATATATAAATACACACACGTTCATGTATAATTTTAAGAAAAAATATATGTATTCAGTTTTTATATTTAAATGTAATATAACTTATAAATATAAAAATGTGAATACACATGTTGATATTTCTTAAATATTTGTGTATTTATATATAGATAATTATTATACAGAATACACATACATATATGATGTAAACAAAAACTTTTATTCTGCAAACGATTGATTACAATGAATTGTTATTGGCATTGTCATGATGTTTAATTCAACATTTCATGTTGATAATACAAAAATGTAAATAAATAATTTGTCATTTTATCATATTTTATCTGAGCAATGTTAAATATTTTTACTTTTAAAGGTAAACTATGAAAGTATATAAGTGGCATATAAGCAAAAACACTTGTCATGCTTTGACATTTATTTATAATTAATTATTTTTTTATTTTATTTTTTTCATATTTGTATGGCACGTCTTTCGAATTGTGCATCATCTGTGGTGACGGATATGTATTACAAAAACCTACTAAATTTAACTTTATAATAACATTCTTTAAACATAAACAAAAGATTATAAAAAGCTTAAAACATCAGTCAAACTACAGCATCTAACACATAAAGCTGTTTGTCTGAAGAGCCTGGTGGTATGGATGCTTGTTGACATAAATGTAAAACAAATGCAAGTTCCTTAATATTTTGAAACCATTTTTTATATATTTTATATACATTTTATATATTTTAGTAACTTATATTTTGGAAGTTGTATGTCCACTGTGTGAATTCAAAGAGAAAATATATAATATACTAAACTTTTTATTATTTTTTTAGACCGAGGGATGAATACTCAAACAAGAGAGCCCGAGGAGAGCGATGAATTTGCAAGTGAGACATCTGACACCAGCCTGCAGACCCCTACTGCAGTATAAGACTTGAAGTTTAATAAAACCCACAAATATGTTAAATATATTTTAAATGTTTACATAGACTTGACATTTCTTTATGGTACTTTTTGTCTATTGAAATAAGAGAAACAATATTTTATAAATACCTCAATATATGCTGCAGAATTATGTTACTTAGTAATAGCAAATGATTTTGAAGTGGTACAGTATAGTAAACGAAAGTTGTGTACTGGTAAATCTCGACTGACTAGTCAGAGATAGTCCATCATTTATTATTATACGCCTGTTATTTTGGCGATCTGATCTCTGACAGTTTTTGTTTTTGCTTTGTTCTCAAGAGTTTTCAATTATGAAAGTTTGCTTTTAAAGTAAAAAAAATATGTGTATGGAATATGACTAAACCACCTGCCTGTGAGAATATAAAATTTGAATTTAACCTTAATGTCCAACCAATTTCAATGAGACTTGGTTATATAAATCATAAATATTTTGGAATTTTAGGTATAACATTTGAAAATATAAATTGATTAGATAAAATGACAATACCAATGTGGGAAAAGTGATTTGCCTCATTTTACATTTGCCCCATTACTTCTTAACACACATAACTTAACTCTTTCCCCGCCATTGACGAGTTATCTTGTCAATTAAGAGAAAAGCTTCCCTGCCAATGACGCTTCCCTGACGAGTTTTTATGGCAATCCATATTTCCTCTATTATCCACTAGGTGGCGTGCTTACCCAGCTTATAAAACACTGAAGCTACTACTGATTCAAAAACAGTAAAAACTCTGTGTATGTTTTGATCATTGTTCTGAATCTGATTTCTAACAAAAGTCCTTTACAAATATTTCAGCTTTTTGCTCAAAATGTTGTATTTTTTAAGAAACCTAACCATATTTGAGAGGTGATAAAGAGAGAACAAATGATGAAGCTTTTTTTCTTTTTCATTTTTTGTTTGAAAGCAGAGGGTCAATTCTTTCATTTGATATATTGTATGTTTATATATTTAAAGTAGAAAATTTTCTGGAAGGCATTAAACTTTTGTGAAAATCATGAAAAAAATGCTGGCTGCAATTTTTTGGAAGAGAAAGAATTAACGTGTCTCTTCTCAGTTTTATATTGTCCCTAATTTTTGTTTTAAGTTTTAGTTCATGTCATAGTTCATGTCATAGTTTTCCTGAAGCTAAATTAGCATTGTGTTAATGGGCACAAAGGTCATGGGTTGCATTGTAAATAATGCCGAATGCACAAATTATGCCAAATATAAATTTTATTTTTGTTTATTTCAGTTTATTCTGTAAACAAAATTAACAATTCAGTTTCTTACAATAACATTATTGAATACAATCACTTTTTAATAATGAGTAAAATAACTTATTGCATTGTTTTCAGTAGCAGTTATTTAATATACTGTATTATTTATTTTATATTTAATACAATAATTCAGTTTGGTTATTTATTTAAATACTTAAGTTTTGTACATTAATTGAATATAGCTACACTTTATGCTTTGACAATCATTATTTGAGTATTTTATTTTTATATTAAAATAATATATGACAATAATATATTATTATAGTTTTAGAGAATTTGAATTAACAATAAAAACGTCAGATGAAAGTTATCATAATGATGAACGTGTGAAAAAAAAAACAATAAAATAAATAAAGTTGACCCCAAAATAGCAGTTACTGTTTAATGTTATCGAAAATAAATTATAATAAATATAAAAAATAGCTGGTTTAAAAATAGCATGAAAATGTACTGAAGATGAAATTTGGCGTTAAGTATAGTTTTAAGAACACCTTAAGGTTGAATCGACATCATATTATAGTTGCAAAGTAAGTGTAGTGGTCGTGAATGTTACAGTTTATTATAACGACAGATAACTAAAGATATTTGGGCAATAATAATGAATGTGAAGTGATGGCAAAGCTTCAGCAGCGCAGCGCTACGGAGGCTGAACCGCTCCAGTGTTTAATTTTTGAGGGCTTGTCAAGAAGATGGCGGCTTCCTGGGCGGCATGAAAAGATGTAGAGTTAGCAAAATCTACGGTGAAAGGTGTACCCAGGGTTGAATTCGTTTTCTGAGTCCTCCCTCGAGATTTTTTTTTGTAAATTAACAAATCGGAACGAGTAAGTATTTTGTACTAGGGAATGAGAGAGTCCTATTATTTTGCAGCTTTCTGTGGCGGCTAACGGTGCATCCGCCATTTTTTGAGGGAAGCTAAGCGCGTAGCCAGGGACAACAAAATAACTGGAGTTGAACTGTACAACTCGAATAAAATGCCATTTGCATTTCTAACAGTAAATAAAACAGTTAAAATGAAACATGTAACATCTTCTCTGTTATACCGAATGAATATGTAGAATTGACAGCGTTTAATAAGCCATTTTGTGTTGAAGCTAACTGGCTACCCAGTGTATTTCATTGAACATTTGAGCTAGCATGCTAATAACTAGTAGCCAACGTAAGTTGTGTTTTAGTCTCATCAAGCTTTATTTTGTGGTTAAAGTGTAAGATGTAAAGTGAGACTACATACGGTTAAGTGTTAATTGTTTATACTGTTTATTATTTATAATGACACATATTTGGGTCATTGGAAAATCACTACGGTTTTTGCAAGAGGGGTGGATTGTTTGGTTTGTTTATCAAGATGGCGGCACCCAGACAAGAGAAGCATGAAAAATCCACATCAACTCTGAACACACAAGTCATATATATATATATAAAAAAAAAACATATCTCGCATTTTGTTTTAATACACACTTGAAATGTAATTTCTGTGACCTATTAAACAAACCAAAACTTAATCCGTGCAATTAAAAAATACATAATGTTATGATCTAACGAAAGCCGATATTTGGTTTGGTGCACCGCCCATTTTCATTCGTTAGCTTGTGCGAGTTAGCTTAGCCGCTAACAGCGCTTGTGCAGCAGCTAGCCTCGACAAGATGGCGGCGTTCACATATTCGTTGTGCATTACTTTTTCTCCGATTTAACATTTAACCCAAAGAAACGCGTTCATCCTTGATATGGCACGAGAGGCCTGCTTGAGATGTTGTGGATTTTGGGGTTTTCCCTTTATTTCTTATTGAAGGACTGTTAGTTGGGCTACCGGTATTTTGGTTATTTGCTCTCGACTGAGAAAGCGTCTTTTGCCGCTAAAATGGCGGTTCGCGCAGATTTGAGCTAACCTGCTAACACTCGCTGTTTGCGATATATTATTGACATTTGAGGACAGATATACATACAATATTTAATATTAGCATACATTTATATCACGCTTGCGAGTGTATTTTTTGGAAACTGTGTGGTAATCCAGCACATTTCTGTGACCTATTTAGCTCACGCGAAGCTACGTAGCGCGCTAATCCTGTTAGCGCTAAAACAATAGCACATAGCTGTTGACACACGAATGCTGTTTCCATCCAAACTAAAACCAGGGCTGTGCATGGGATTTCTGTCTCGCTAGAGAAGTAGAAATGGCTTCTTCAGGCACTAAGGCCTCTGGACCTGCGGTTCTGCAGCCGCGCTGGAAGAGAGTTCTGGGCTGGTCCGGCCCGGTTCCTCGCCCGCGACACGGACATCGAGCTGTGGCCATTAAAGAGTTGATGGTGGTATTCGGCGGAGGGAATGAAGGGATTGTGGATGAGCTGCACGTCTATAACACAGGTGATTAGTTTATATGTTATTTGCAAATGAAGAGGTTAACTTGCATGCATGAACATTATTTCTGGAATGTATTATTGTGTGTAGCCTGCAGCTCGTTGTTTTGTAGCCTCCTGCTACGGTGGTCATATTTAATCTCCCTCACCTGTTTTGTTTTTATAACCAAAACGCAATCCGTACTGCACTCTTGTGTTGCACAGACAGTTCTGCATATCTTATTTTATTTTTGTAAATTGATTTCTGGACTAAATGATTAAAATGTTAGCCCGGCTGCATTAGCTTGCTAAGCACCTAGCGGCTAGCCACTGTGGAAAAGATAATCTGCATAAGTGATCAGCTACACGGGCTAACTAGCCTAAAGGAATGTGCACGAAACTATATTATTATTTAGTTGTTAGGTTAAGGCTCGTGCTGTCAGAAATATAATGTTTGGCTGTATATTACATTGCAATTTCAGTAATGCGTTCTTTGCTAGATATCATATTATGATTGTATGTGTTTGGTGCAGCTCTGTGTTGTGTTCAGATGTTTGTGTGTAACTATCAGAGGGCTAAGTGTAAGTTTAGGTGTCAGCTAGCGAGCTAACGCTATAGCACTAGCCGTCTTCAGTTAGCCAAGGTGCAGAACTGATTCGCCAGAAAAATGCAAAGAGAAATGGCGGGTTAAAGGAACGCCTGGTACGTCATCAAAACACACAGGCCCCGCCCAGCAGTGTTTCCCGCATTGCCAAGTAAATAGTGTCAAATGAGTTGAAAGTATGAATGAAAGAGAGAGAGAAACAGAGTACATTGTTGTTTTATAGGTCCGCAGAGAAATAACACTAAATGTGTCATAATATATGCATGTCGGGGCAATTGTGCATCCAAGGAAAGATGTTGTGTGTTATGCACTAAAATGTTATAAAAACATCTCTGCAATAGAGCAAGTTAAAGGGATAGTTCGGCCAAAAACGATATTAAACCCATGATTTACTCACCCCCAAGCTGTCCGAGTTGCATATGTCCATCGTTTTTCAGACAAACACATTTTCGGATATTTTAGAAAATATTTTAGATCTTTCTGTTCATTAAATGTAATGTCACGGGGTCCAGCAATAGTCCACGACCTTCAAGTCCAAAAAAGTGCGTCAATCCTTCACAAATTAAATCCAAACGGCTCCAGGATGATAAACAAAGGTCTTCTGTGGGTAATCCGTGCGGTGTTGTTGTAGAAATATCCATATTTAAAATGTTATTAACGTTATAAACTACCTTCCGGTAGCGCCGCCATCTTGGAGTGATCCGCATTCAGGATGAGACCTTACGCAGCGTACAGAGTTTCTCTGCTGCTCCTCTGCATAGATATGTATATAAAGGCTAGATGGCTCGTCCGCGCTGATGGCCAATTGAGTTGAACGTCCGCATTTTGGCGGCCATCTTAGGACAGGGCGCTCGCTCACTCGTAGCATTGAGTTTTAATGATGCAGGTACTTTTAAATGACCATAACTTGCTTAATTTTTTACCGATTTTCAAACGGATTGGTTTGTTATAAACGTCAAAGATGTACCTATGACACTGAATACGTATACTAAAAATAAATAAAAAATTCATGAAACATGTTAAAGCATCCAGAATTATAGCCACGTTAATAACGTTTGTAAAAAACCAAACCGTTTGTAAATCCGTCAAGAATTCAGCAAGTTACGAGCATTTTAGTTGGCGTATGTCACTCACCTTCCGTCCACAGCAGCAGGGAGCAGCACTATGGCAGCACTGACCTAAGATGGCCGCCAAGTGACGACACAGCTGACTCCGCCTTGAGCCATCTAGCCTTTATATACATATCTATGCTCCTCTGTGCCCCCGCCCTCCGAATTTGTCATACGTCACTAAGAAAAGTGCGTACACTACGCTAATACTCTCTCCTGAGTCTAAGATGGCGGCGCTACCGGAAGGTAGTTTATAACGTTAATAACATTTTAAATATGGATATTTCTACAACAACACCGCACGGATTACCCACAGAAGACCTTTGTTTATCATCCTGGAGCCGTTTGGATTTAATTTGTGAAGGATTGACGCACTTTTTTGGACTTGAAGGTCGTGGACTATTGCTGGACCCCGTGACATTACATTTAATGAACAGAAAGATCTAAAATATTTTCTAAAATATCCGAAAATGTGTTTGTCTGAAAAACGATGGACATATGCAACTCGGACAGCTTGGGGGTGAGTAAATCATGGGTTTAATATCGTTTTTGGCCAAACTATCCCTTTAAATATATTTCAATTGAAAGAATATGAAGGACAATTCAATGCAACACACCAAAACTGCAGTGATGCAATGGTATGTGTTTCTCAACAGCCACCAATCAGTGGTTTATTCCTGCTGTCCGGGGTGACATTCCTCCTGGATGTGCCGCTTATGGGTTCGTTTGCGATGGCACCAGACTTCTGGTATTCGGTGGTATGGTCGAGTATGGAAAGTACAGCAACGACCTTTATGAACTACAGGTAAGCGTATCACTATAAGCAACATTTCAAGTTACAATGTTATATATCTGACACAATCTCTATTAGGGCTGCACAATAAATTGCCTGTGATTGTTATCTTAAAAAAATCCAGATAATTTACTCACCACCATGTCATCCAAAATGTTGTTGTCTTTCTTTGTTCAGTCGAGAATACATTTTTTTTTTTTTTTTTTTTTTTTTTGAGAAAACATTCCAGGATTTTTCTCATTTTAATGACCTTTAATGGACCCCAACACGTGACAGTTTTAATGCAGTTTAAAATGGCAGTTTCAAAGGACTCCCAAACAAGGCATAAGGTCTTATCTAGTGAAACTATTGTCATTTTTGACAAGAAAAATTAAAATATGCGATATTTGAACAAAGAAAGACATCAACATTTTGGATGACATGGTGGTGAGTAAATAATCTGGATTTTTTTTTAAAGAAAATTGACTAATCCTTTAATGCCATGCGCATCTAGTCAGCAAAGCTGGTTTCTTAATTAGTTGTAGATCGCCATGATGTGCTTTTAGAGAGAGGCATTTACTACACAAAGCTGTAGTTCACTAAAAGCTAGGCAATCTCACATTCATTATCACAGGCGATTTGTCCGCTATTGAATTAGGGCTGCACGATTTGGGTAATTTTTCCCATTGCGGTTATTGATGCTAATATTGCGGTGTGCGATTTATAATAAATGGTATCATGAGTCAACTTGATGGGTTTTAAGGAAAATCCACACACAGTTTAGGGATGCTAAAATGTGTATTTGTAAAACTAGTAATGTTTTCGTATTGTCACGTGATGTAGCAACTGCTCAGTGTCAGTAATCCTAAATCCGAAATACCGCCATACAACAGACGTAGAGTTTTTTTTCAGCTACAAGATCACTGTCAACCTCCTCTGCATCCATCTTCGCTTTGGTTTTTCTTTTTTTGTTCGTTTTTCTTTCTTTTTTAAACAGCAAGAAAAATCATCAAACTGTTATCAGAAGGTTTGTGTTAACAAGTCCACACATTTATTTATTTAATATAATTGCAACATTTTGCTGTCATATAATCGCACAGACTGACATCGCGATTGCCATGCGATTAATTGTGCAGCACTATACTGAATGTGATATGGCCCAGTTTGTCAGGGAACTATGGCTCTGTGTAGTAAAAACAGGGTTCCCACGGGTCCTTGAAAGTTTTTAAATTTGGGTAAAAAAATTCAAGGCCATGGGAAGTTTTTGAAAATATGTATACATAGATACAGGTCGTTGAAAGTGCTTGAATCTATTTTATGCAAAAGGTTTTCTGGGAAAAAAAATCCATATTATTTCCTGTGTAGTGTAGGATAATATCATAAAAATTCTAGACTTTTTAAGCACATGTGCTAAACTGTTTGCTTTAATGCTCATATCTTCTGTATGCGAATGTTGATTCATACCAAAATGCTTTTTTGCATAGTTGTGTTTGACGTATGAAAACGTCTCGGGTTACGTATTTAACTGTTGTTCCCTTAGAAGGGAACGAGAAGCTGCGTTTCTGTAATGCCGTCTTTGGCAATATTTCAGATAGAGATATACTTCCTGACTCCCGCGTCATCCTATCTTTGTCGTTAAGCCTCACCATTGGTTGAATTTGATATACACATTCAGACGCACTTACTCCTGGAGGCGTCCCAAAAGTGTCACCGCAGTGAGCGGCGCAAGTTCCCTCGAAAGAGAGCTGTAACAATATATTTTAAAAGGTAACATGATGTAACCTTGCTCTCACTTGAAATGTGTCCCCACATTTATGCTGCATTCCTGGCAACCTGTAACCCGTAGATCACGACTTCAAAACCACGACTCTGAACTGGGAGAACATCGATCTAGTACGAGGTCATGGGTGGGAAGTCACAAGTTTGACTGTCATTCCTGTGCACTTTCACAGGTAGAAGGATGTAAAAACACGGATTACACAGGCTGCCTGGAACGCATACTCCCATTTCAGAGTCGTAAGTCGTGGTTTTGAAGTCGTAATTCATGTGCTCAAAAACCTGCCTGGAACGCAGCATTAGTCCTTGAATTTGAGGGTATTGGACCTGAAAGTCCTTGAAAGGTCCATGGATTTGAGGTTAACTAAGGTGTGGGAACCCTGCAAGAAGCTAGACAATATTGCATTCATTATCGCAGGTGATACATCCGCTATTATGTATGCGATAACTACAGCTCTGTGTAGTAAATGCCACTCCGTCTGAAAGCAGCTGATGGCGATTTACAACTAATCAAGGAACGCATGCAATATATTGTGCAGCTCTAAACTTGATCTTGGGTTAGCTCTGGTCTTTTGCCAGTCATACAGTTACTGTAGCAGTAAGTCATTTTGTGTTTTATTACATTACAATTGAGTGACTTAAACTGTTTCAAACAGGCAAGTAGATGGGAGTGGAAACGGTTAAAGCCCAAAGCTCCTAAAAATGGACCGCCACCATGTCCCCGTCTGGGTCACAGTTTTTCTCTCGTTGGAAACAAATGTTATCTGTTTGGTGGATTGGCTAATGACAGTGAGGATCCCAAAAACAATATTCCAAGGTACCAATCCGCAGTTTACAGTAAAAATACGTAAAATTCAGAGTCGGCTGCTCGAAATGAGACCTTTTAAGTTATTTTCTAATTTTATTCCAGATACCTAAATGACTTGTACACACTGGAGCTGCGCCCAGGGTCAAACATAGCAGGCTGGGACATCCCCATTACATACGGTGTCCTGCCGCCTCCTCGTGAGAGCCACACTGCCGTTGTCTACACGGAGAAAACATCCAAGAAGTCTCGCCTCATCATCTACGGTGGTATGAGTGGATGCCGCCTTGGAGACCTCTGGACTTTAGACATAGGTGAGAGTGAGTACTGATTCAAAAAAGGTTTCTCATTTAGTTGTATGTAGCTCATGTGAACTTCCTGCTCTGTTGTGCAGATACTTTGACCTGGAACAAGCCGACTATAAGTGGTACAGCTCCTCTGCCCCGGAGTCTCCATTCTGCCACCACTATAACCAACAAGTGAGTCTGTTCAGATACTTATGATCAATTTAATTTAAGGAGATAAAAGTTAAAGTTGTGAATGCTTATCTTGACCTCAAATTATGGTCCAGTTGATGTGCTTTAACTAAATTTTATGTCATTTTTATAGGATGTTTGTGTTTGGTGGATGGGTTCCTCTTGTTATGGATGATGTCAAAGTGGCAACACATGAGAAGGAATGGAAATGCACTAACACATTGGCATGCTTAAATCTAGGTAGGTATCTCTGTTCGGATTTTTTGGATTTTAAACGTTAATTGTCAATGCATTATGTCTTAGTTGATGTCGCACTTTATTCTGGGATTGCATTTTTGTAAAGGATATTTAAAATCTTGCACTAGCATGTGGAAAATTTCGTACTGACCCTTAAGGTCTTCCTCTTTTGGCAACTCGCTGGGTTTTCGAACAATTTGTCATCATAGTATTTTACTTTTGTTCCTGTCAGACACAATGTGTTGGGAAACAATCTTGATGGACACATTAGAGGATAATATCCCAAGAGCGAGAGCTGGACACTGTTCTGTAGCTATTAACAACAGGCTATACGTCTGGAGTGGCAGGGATGGCTACCGCAAAGCCTGGAACAACCAAGTTTGCTGCAAGGATCTGTGGTATCTGGAGACAGGTGAGCTGGGGATATTTTAATGCAAAAAATGCGTTGTTACATAATCGTTTGTCAGTTAAGATTCACAATGCATGATTTTTCCCCCATCAGATCGCCCTCTGCCACCGTCACGAGTCCAGTTGGTCCGTGCCAACACAAACTCTCTTGAGGTGAGCTGGGGGGCAGTGCCCACTGCTGACACATATCTGCTACAGCTGCAAAAATATGACATCCCTGCTGCGACCGCTGCCACTTCTCCGACAGTCACCCCTTCTCTACCCGTCAACTCGCCCAAGAGTCCTGTGCCCGCAGCTGCTGCGCCTGCAGCTCAAAGCATGCCCCTGTCTGGGGTCACGCTGGTGCCACAAAGTCCTTCACCCACCACCTCAATTCCAGGCAGCCCACTAGCAGCTTCACCTCGTGGACCAGGTACATCAACGCCTTGCCATGCCGATCTTATGTTTTTGTATTTAAACTCTGTGTTTGCAAGATTCGTTCGCTCAGTCTTATTAATTCTTATGTCGTGCGTGACACAAAATAAAAAACTTTAGAACGATAACTTCTTTAGATAGATGTTGGAGGTGACGTCATTCATAATTGCTTTCTTCATTCACAGCTATTCTTAAAGTGGCAGCACCTCATTCAGCAACTGGGGCTTCGCTCGTTACTGTGCGTCAGGCAACCCCAGGGGCCAAATCTCCAGTCACAGTTACATCACTTCCTGCTGGAGTTCGCATGGTTGTCCCAGCACAGAGCACCCAGGGAACAGTATGTATCAGTCTTATTTTTTATTTTAATGTCAAACCTGTTTTTTTATAAACACTTTGTCTCTGTTTTGACATCTAGCCAATTGGCAGCAGCCCTCAAATGAGTGGCATGGCTGCTTTGGCTGCAGCGGCAGCTGCCACGCAGAAGATCCCGCCCTCTTCCGGAACCACTGTGCTAAATGTTCCAGCAGGAGCCACCATCATGAAAACTGTTGCTATGACTCCAGGATCCACAACTTTGCCGGCCACTGTCAAAGTAGCTTCGCCTGTTATGGTTAGTGAGGTTATTAGCTAACTGGGTTGTTCAAGCTTATTAATATATTGCAGTGGTGGGCATTCCTGTTCCTGGAGAGTTTAGCCCAACCCTAAATTTAAACCCAAAATAAGTATTGCATTGGGACTTTACTTCCAGCTGTGGGTCATTCAACTAAATACAATTTGAATGAACTAAATTATCTCGTTCCATTTCCTGTTTTCCAGGTTACCAACCCTGCTACCCGGATGCTAAAAACCGCAGCTGCCCAGGTTGGCACTTCAGCCATCTCTACTCCCAACACCCCTACTCGTCCCATCATCACCGTACACAAATCTGGCACGGTGACTGTGGCTCAGCAGGCCCAGGTTGTCACCACTATGGTTGGAGGAGTCACCAAAACCATAACCCTGGTTAAGAGCCCAATTACCATGGGTAGTGGTGGCACTCTGGTAAGAGGAACAATCTAAACTTGAATGTCTCTGATAAGATTTAAGAGTGGTTTGGGTAAACACAAAACTAAACATTTCATTTAACCCTTTACTGTTTCTAGCTCTCCAGCCTTGGGAAGATGATGTCTGTGGTTCAGACCAAACCAGTACAAACCTCTTCAGTGACTGGGCAGGCTGGAAACAGTCCTGTCACTCTAATACAGGTCAGCTGTGTTGCACGTTAAGGGGAAATTTAAAGCATATGTACTTGCATGGCTCTGTATATTGCTAACGTGCATAGTGTAAATTTTCTAGATCTTTAATGGTCTTGTTTGTGTTTGTACCTTAGACAAAGACTCCTCTGCCCGCTGGTACCATTCTAAAGCTGGTGACATCTGCAGATGGCAAGCCCACAACCATCATTACAACGTCCCAGGCAGGAGGAACCGGCACCAAGCCAACTATCCTGGGCATCAGCAGCGTCTCTCCGAACACAACTAACAAACCAGGCACAACCTATATTAAAACCATTCCCATGTCTGCCCTTCAGCAAGGGGCAACAGGTCTGTTTTCTGCTCATTTCATTTGTTACCGTACAGAAATGTTTCGCAGATGATGTTAATGTTAATTATATGAAACTTATATAGTTATATTGCATTGCCACCTGATATCCAATGTAAAATTTCTAAAGCCAAACCAGTCAAAGATTGCTGATCTAACTGATAGGCTTGTTATTTTTAATGCATTGTGATCTTACAAGACTTCCTGTCTCTTTCTAAGGTGTGACCAGCAGTGGTGGCATCAAGTCTCCCATCACAATTATCACCACCAAGATGGTCACTCCTGGCACGGGCACACCAGGCAAAATCATAACAGCTATGCCTAAGCTGACGGGTACAGGACAACAGGGGGTCACGCAGGTAAGGGTTAACCCAAATCACATTAGTAGTCCAAATCTGAAACATAGACTCTTGAATTTGAAACAGATTAATAAAATCGTCATTATTAGTTTATCAGCTCTGCTTTTGGTTCTCATTAGTATGGTGGTCAATAAGTCATTTTCAAATGTTTTGTTTGTGTCCAGGTGGTCTTGAAGGGGGCACCTGGGCAACCGGGCACCATCCTACGTACAGTTCCCATGGGTGGAGTGCGGCTAGTTTCACCGGGCACTGTGTCAGCTGGGAAACCAACTGTTACGACACTTGTCGTCAAGGGCACCACGGGTATGAATATTCAAAGACATAATCTTGGCTGTGTTTTACTGTAGCTTGTCTTTTTTCCCATTGGTTTTTATGACTTACAAAAGAGATTCCTTTCAATATTAGTACCTTATTATTCATGACCCTTTTTAAATTCAGGTATGACAACTCTGGGTACAGTGACCAACACCGCATCCTCCAGCGTGGTGGGTGCCAATGCCAGCCTTGCAACTCCTGCTACCACCCTTTCCACCATTGCTACGCTGTCCAACCAAGTTCCTGCAGCTATCACTGTACCTGCTGCACAGACCAGCCTCGCCACCGCCACGATACAAGTAAGACATCGGATCAAATTCAACTGTTTTACTATCAATTTTACACACGTGACATGTTTCTTTTCTCATAGTCTGCTCCACAGCCTACTACAGTTACTTTGATCACAACACCAAGTGGTGCCGAGGCCCAACCCGCACCGGACCTTCCTGTTTCCATCCTGGCATCACCCACCTCCGACCAGCCCTCCAACACTGGTGCAGATGCTAGTGATGGTGCAGGCGATGGTACTGCTACCGTGACTTTGGTCTGCTCTAATCCACCGTGTGAGACCCATGAGACCGGAACGACCAACACTGCTACGACTGCTGCTGCCAAGATTTGTTCCAACCCCCCGTGCGAAACGCACGTAACGGGCACTACCAACACAGCCACGACCGCCTCGGCCAACATGGGTGCTGTTCAGCAGGTGTGCACCAACCCACCTTCAGAGACCCATGACACGGGCACTACCAACACGGCCACAACTGCCAGCTGCAATATGGGCTCTACAGAAATGGGCACAGTTGACAGCAAACCAGGGGGTTCTACGTCAGGTGAGTCCACAGCTTCTGGTACGGACCCAGCTGAACCCGCCGCAGAGAACGGTTCTGCGTCTGGCTCCATGCGTCCTGAGAATGCCCGCACGGGGACCACCAACACCTCCACCACTGCCCGCTCTAATATGGGTTCTGATCAGACAGGAACAGTTCAGAGCTCCAGCAAGAGCCAAGCTGCAATTTCTTCCACGGTTATGCCTCTCTCTACCAGCCCTTCCTGTGAGACGCTTGAGACGAGCACCCCAGATGCTTTATCTGATGTGGAAGGTGTTAAACCGGTCTGTTCAGATCCACCTTCTGAAACGGGCACAACCAAAACTTCTACACAATCAAGCTCTACTGTGGGCAGTGGGGAGGCCAATGTGGTGCAAAAGGTGTGCTCCAATCCGCCCTGTGAGACCCACGAAACGGGCACTACCAACACGCCGACCCAAGCTTCATCGCCAAGTGGCGCTGGACAGGATGGCACTGTGCAAAAGGTGTGCTCCAATCCACCCTGTGAAACCCACGAGACTGGCACTACCAACACGCCCACCCAATCCTCATCTACTATGGGCGCTGGACAAAATGACACTGTGCAAAGGGTGTGCTCCAATCCACCCTGTGAAACCCACGAGACGGGCACTACCAACACGCCCACCCAATCCTCATCTACCATGGGTGCTGGACAAAATGACACTGTGCAAAGGGTGTGCTCCAATCCACCCTGTGAAACCCACGAGACTGGCACTACCAATACGCCCACCCAATCCTCCTCTACTATGGGCGCTGGACAAAATGGCACTGTGCAAAGGGTGTGCTTCAATCCACCCTGTGAAACCCACGAGACTGGCACTACCAACACGCCGACTCAATCCTCATCTTCTATCGGTGCAGATGAGAATGGCACCGTGCAAAGAGTGTGCTCCAATCCGCCCTGTGAAACCCATGAGACGGGGACTACAAATACAGCCACTACGGCTACTAGCAGCTTAGAAACCGGAGATGGAGCAGGTGTGTACATCATGCTCTATATAAATACATCATAAATATTAATGCATCCCTAATAAACACCCACACTTGTGTTTGTCTTTCAGCTGAACAGGGTGGTGAGGGACAGGTTGACAGTGGAACCAGTTCAGAACCCACATCCTCTACAGAACCAGTCAATCCTGCAACACAAAGCAGGGCCATCACCACAGTGACACAGGCCACGCCCACTCCAGGACCAGCAGTACCGGTATGAATCCATTGACAAAAAAAATTGATCAAAGATATTTTGTGTTCTGTTCCTGATTGTTTTATTATGTCTCCTGCAGGAGATCTCCTCCATGGCCAGTTCAGCAGTTGTGGCTGAGGTTCCCGAGGTTCCAGGTGAGGCAGAGGCCATGGAGCAGACAAGTGCAGAGGCTGTAGCAGCCGATCAGGAGCCAATGCAGACAGAGTGCCAGGGAGAACTGGGTGAAGAAACAGCCATCAGGGTGGTTGCCATAGACGAAAGTGCAGCGGCCGATGAGGGCACCGTGCTACAGGTTCATGTCGCCATGGAAGCGCAACCAGGCCAAGGAGACCAGGCTGAGGTATGTTGAGAGAATGATAAGATGAGTTGATGTTTCAAAAAAGTCTAATGGTGCTTTTTCATTGCATAGTACCCCACGGGTCGGGTCGGGTCAGCTCACTTTTGTTTTTTTTTCCACTGGGTACAGTAGCTTTCTCTTAATTTATGCGGCACTGCACTGAACATTTGGGAGTGACATTACTGTGCCGCGAGGGCAATTCGATATCAAAACAACCAGTCTGATCTCACGGTACTTTGATGTCATATGACAATTGCTCTGTGCAAATGCTGCATACGATTGAACACGCTTTTTTTGCACATGTAAGATTAAGGTCTGAACTTACTATAACCATTATTTTTAGAGGATTTAAAACATATTGCCTATAAAATTATTTAAATTTTTTTTAAGATTATCATTATAAAACATTATCATTACCGCAACATGATATTACATTAAATATATGCATTTACAAACTCATGTTTCGGTAATGAGAACTATAAAAAAGTTGTCTAGGTACCAACAAACAAAATTAAAAATTATATCTGGAGAGAAAAAATAAGAACTGCTTACCTGGTAGCCATCTTGAGTGTCACAGTCAATTATGTGCCTCCAAGGAACTAACATTTTTGAAAATGTTAGTTCCTTGAGGGCTTAAACAATGATTGAAAATTGTTGCGGAGGATGAGAAAATTGGTGTTGGAAATTTATATTCCTTTTATTGTCTCTACATTTACCAATGATCACCAAATACCAAATGTTTCTTTACTGTAAATGTTTATAGTATAACATGCACTGAAGCTTTTTATTTTTAGGTTTTTTAATTATAAATATTTCCATGTCAAAGAACCCAAATCTAGTCATGGACACGTTGCGGTAATGAAAATTTTCCCCTTAAATGTGGAAAAAAACCAACAAAATTGGTTTGTATGATGTCGTTTGAAATCATGTGCAAAATAGTACATGAAGAGATGTTTGTAACTGTATGCTTCTTATTTTGATACTCTTACTTTGCATTTACTTTTTTTATAAAAATGTTTCATGAAACCTCATAAGTCTAATTTCGTGAGAATCACCCACATGCCTGCATGATCATATCACTGTATTATTTACTGCCATGTGAGCCACAAATTAAAGCTTGCCGAGCCATGCAATGAGTAACACTGGTCTGAGAGAATCGTCACTACCAATGTCATCCCTAAATGCAAGATTAGCTTTACCCTCGTGCGTTCACTGTCTCGAGCAAACTTTTTGTCATCTGTGCTTTTTGTAAGTTTCCAAACTCTCTTTTAGCGATGAAAAACATCCACAGGCTGAGAATCAGGAACACCATACCAGTATTTTCCAGGCTTGCAATTTGTGGCGGCACATCTGCGACACGCATGTATGCACTGCAACTTAAATGATGCTCAGCGGAGCATTTTTGTCAAGCTGATACGTCTCGACCCTAAACCGTGGGGTACTATGCAATGGAAAAGTGCCATTATTCAGTATATCTCGACAATTTGCGCCCAGATTTATGTCTTATGTGGATCATTTTGTATTGAGTTATTTGCTCAATTAAACCAATGTTCTCACTATAGCAGATGGATGCTGGTGTGGAGGGCGCAGAAGCGATGAGTCTCGCACCTCAGGACTCTGAAGCCCTCGCTCTACCCCAGGAGCTGATGTCTGCAGAAGGTCAGCAAACCACCCTCATGGTGACCGGACTGACCCCAGAGGAGCTGGCTGTGACTGCAGCTGCGGAGGCCGCGGCGCAGGCAGCCGCTTCAGAAGAGGCCCAGGCCCTCGCCATCCAGGCTGTACTACAGGCGGCTCAACAGGCTGTGCTCAGTAAGTGTTTGACAGGCTCTCGTATAAAGAGCACAGTTAAGGGCTATATAATTTTGAGCTTTTATTAAAGCTCGCACATTAAAACTATTCATGCCAAGTGTTCCACAAAGGTCCTGGAGTGCATTTTGCTTGGTTTTAGTGAGGTATCCGGGTGGATCAGTACTTGTGTTGCAAATGCTTTTAAAGTCTGATATGAAATGTGTTTTCAGTTTGTCACACCATAGAAAAATGTGTTGTTAACCACCCAGCCAAACTTGAATGATGAAAAAAAACTTGTGATCTTGCCATCTGCAATCGTCTACTTGACAAAACGGAATGTTTCTGCATTACAATTTTCACATACAATTCTCATCCTGATGCACATGTCTGGATGTTTTTCCTCAGGTGGAGATGCAGGACATGACCAGCAGCCAACCACCATCCCCATCGTCCTGACGCAGCAGGAACTCGCAGCTCTCGTTCAGCAGCAGCAACAGTTGCAGGAGGCGCAGGCGGCAGCAGCCCAACAGTTGAGTGCCGCTGCGGCTGCACTGCCCACCGAAGGTTTAGCGCCGGCAGACAGCCTCAACGACCCGGCGTCTGAGAGCAACGGTCACGAGATGGCCGCCGCTGTTACAGCAACTGTGGCCCGTCTTCTACCACGCGCTTCTGCTGAAAGTAAGCACTTGAGTTTGCTTCGGTTTATTTATTTCACGACTGTCTTAAAATTCTCTATAGAAGTTCTTTGTTATGTATAATATATTTTAGCCACATACAAATAATTTAGTTATAATTTTTTTATTAGATGCTTGGTGTTATCTCATACTTTTTCATTGTAGAGATGTTTAATTGTTTGTTTACCTTAGCTCTGGCCCCGTCGATTACTTTCGCACCATCCCAACCGTTGGTGGTCGCCAGTCCTGCCAAGATGCAAGCGGCCACAGCTTTGACCGAGGTGGCCAATGGAATTGAGTCTGCAGCTGGGGTGAGTTCTAAAGTGAAGCTTTATAATGGGTACCTGAGATGAGTGTTACTACTGCAGATGTTAAGTTATATAATAAAATCTTTCCTTAGAAGCAAGATGCCCCTCCGGTTGTGGTGAAGCCGCCGGTGAAGAAAGAGAATCAGTGGTTTGACGTTGGAATCGTCAAAGTGACAAACATGGTTGTCACTCACTATTATGTGCCGGCAGATGATTCTGCGGTTACTGATGTAAGTAACAGGAAAGATGCTCGATTGGTCACATGGTAAAGTAGCATGTTTAAAGGTGTTGCGGAGGATTTTCTCGAATTTTAGAAAATAACCGCCTTCTCCACTTTAAAAAAAAAAAATACAATTGCGCAACACTCCTGATTGACAACTAGGAGGACCAATAGTCTTGATGATCCACCCGGAAAAAGAAAATCCTCCGCAATACATTTAAAGGGAGAGTTCACCCAAAAACATTCTGCCATTTATCCCCCCCCTCATGTTACAAACTTTTATATAAATATTTATAATGTATAAATATCTTTGTGTGGCTGAACACAAAGGAAGATTTGATCTGGGGCACCATTGACTTCCATAGTATTTATTTTTCTTACTATGGAAGTCAGTAGTGCCCCAGTTCTGCTTGGTTACAAATGTTTCTCAAAATATCTTTATTTGTGTTCAGCAGAACAAAGACATTTTTATGGAACAACTTGAGGTCGACTAAATGATGTTGGATTTTTCTTTTTTTTTTGTTGAACTATCCCTTTAACTCAGCATTTTTAAAAAAGTTGGCAATTTATTACTTTCACAAAGGTGTAATGCCTTCCAGAAAATGTACAATATTCCAAATGAGAACAAACCCTCTGCATTCAAACTAATTTTTTTCATCTTCATTTGTTCTTATTTATCACCTCTCAGATATGGGTAGGTTTTTTCAAAGATGCAAGATTTTGTGCAAAAAAGCTGAGATAATGGCATTTTTGTGAAGGACTTTTGATCGAGAGCGATGATCAAAACATACACAGAGTTTAAACCGTTTGCCCTAAAGGAATACTTCTGGGTTTTATAAAGTGAATAAGAGTGCCATCTGGTGGATAATAGCAGAAATATGGATTGCCGGAAAAACTCGTCATTGGCAGGAAAGCGTTTTCTTTAAGATTTCTAGAGGAAATACATTTGAAACATTTTTTTAATCTTCCTTTGATTTAATTATACTTTATTCTCGCCATGAATATAGCCTTTGAAGCTGGTATGGCGTTAAAAAAGAAGGAAGGAAAGAAAGAAAGAAAGCATTTTCTCTTAATTGACGAGTTAACTCGTTAATGGCGGTGAAGAAGTTAAAGTGACGTGCATGACATGTAAATGGTACTCAGTGGAAATGTGAAGTTTTTAAAAATATATTTCACAATATCTTCAATGATACATATGGGAAATGTCATAAAACTGCTTCCTTGTTAGAAAAAAAACATATTTCTTAGGACAATGTTAAGTATTTGTGGTGATTTTGCAGGATGATTCTGGTACGGTGCCGGACTACAGCAAGATGAAGAAGATCGAATTGTCTCCTGGCACAGCTTACAAGTTTCGTGTAGCGGGCGTCAATGCGTGCGGCCGTGGAACGTTCTCCGAGGTCTCTGCGTTTAAGACTTGCTTACCCGGCTTCCCCGGAGCACCGTGTGCCATCAAAATCAGCAAGGTTGGTCACTGCACAGAGCTAGTGTTCAATATTACTTTTTGATTTGCTTTTCACAACAAATGTCTTTTATTCCCCAAATCTTTGCTGTCAGAGCCCTGATGGTGCCCATCTGACCTGGGAGCCTCCTTCAGTCACATCAGGGAAGATCATCGAGTACTCGGTGTATCTGGCCATCCAGAGCTCACAGACAGTCGAGGCGAAAGTGTCCGCTCCGGCGCAGCTCGCCTTTATGCGGGTGTACTGTGGACCTAACCCATCGTGTCTGGTGCAGTCATCTAGTCTCTCCAACGCCCACATCGACTACACCACCAAACCCGCCATCATCTTCCGCATTGCTGCACGTAATGAGAAGGGTTATGGCCCCGCCACGCAAGTCAGGTGGCTTCAAGGCGAGTATCTCAGAGCCTGTTTAAAATATTGGGATGTGCTCTAGCTAGTGAAAGTTAAATAAAAATAAATCTTTGGTGTCTCCAGAGAACGTATGTCAAGTTTTAGCTCAAAATACCAAATAGATAATTTATTATAACATGTTAAAATTGCCACTTTGTAGGTGTGATCAAAAATGTGTAGTTTATGGGTGTGTCCTTTAAAATGCAAATGAGCTGATCTCTGCACTAAATAACAGTAGCATGGTTGGATAGTGCAGATTAAGGGGCGGTATTATCCCCTTCTGACATCACAGGGGGAGGCAAATTTCAATTACCTATTTTTTCACATGCTTGCAGAGAATGGTTTACCAAAACTAAGTTACTGGGTTGATCTTTTTCACATTTTCTAGGTTAATAGAAGCACTGGGGACCCAATTATAGCACTTAAACACAAAAAAAGTCAGATTTTCATGATATGTCCCCATAAAAGTCTGCAACAACCAATCCTGGTGTCATGTCTTTGGCTAATTTTAAATCCAGTTTTTTGATGTGGTTTTGCAGAAACCAGTAAAGATGGCTCGGCAGCCAAACCAGCAGCAAAGAGACCCGTCTCGTCACCTGACATGTAAGTTTCTTTCACCATAAAAACTTTTCAAATTAAAAGTGCATTGTTTGTTTACTCCTAAGAGTCTGATCTCGCTGACATTCAACATTTCGTAAACTCTGATCTTCGTAGGAAAGGCACTGGTCCAAAGAAAGCCAGATCTGACCAGTGAGAGAGCTCTGACCCCGCCCTCCTTTGAGCTGAACCGTGACTAAAACTCCACTTCCTGCTGAATGACCTTCTTGCTTCCACGCTCTCCCCATTCCATCCTCCACAACAGGAAACGGGAGCCAAAAATAGGATGTAGTTCCGACTAAAAAGGATATCCATCCGAGGAAAATCAGCTCCCATCACTGGACATTATGGTGCCATGGACGCCAACTGTATTTATTAAACCAATCATAATTGTTCCTTCCTCCGAGTCAAAAGCACATGCATTTGCTTTTCCTGACAGTTTTGTGTAAAAAGATTTCAATGGCAGCGTTCAGTTTAGTATTCACCCATCATATGGTTTTATTTTTACGCTTCTTTCAATACAAGCAATAGATAACAAAATTAACATTTGCTCTTTTGTCGATGTTTTCATTATTTGAACAAGTCTGTATATTTTAACCTTGTGCTGAAACGATGCAAAGGAAACGGAGGGAGCGCAGACGACAACGACTTCACTGGGAAACGCGTGGTTGAAAACGATTCAAATGAAAACGAACAGCACTTGGTGACGCTTGAGAGGGAAAAGACTCTGTAATTATTCATTCATTCACTGAGAGTTCAGTAGCTTCGTTTTACATCACTGTGTGTTCATACGTTTGCTGTGAGGATCAGAATCGAGGAGCGTAATGCTGAAGATACAAAGACTTCAACCCATGTAGATGAAATCATACTACTTTTGCATTACGTCAACTATATCTTGTATAAAGAGCGAAAATCCCAAAAATAGTAAATGGTGATACAGGAGTTCATTGTGTGTGGTTTATTTTTGTTGTTATTTTTTTAAGAAAAGGTCTCTTCTTGTGTATGTGTGCTTCAGAGCGACGTTTTAAAAACCTCACACCTCTCCTGAACATGTCACCGGGTCATTCCTAAAGTCTTTTTGATTGGGGAATTGATAAGTGGTGGCCATGAAGGTCACGGTTTTCATATCCCATGTTCATTAGATTTCAACATTTTTTTTTGGGAAGTGTAGTGTATAATGTATGTATTTGTTTCGAAGAATTTCCCACAACCAAGCTTGATGAAAGTCTCTCTTTCTTTTCCCCCATACATTTTTATTCTTTGGCATTTATTGGAGTCTTCATCAGGAAAAAGATGCTTTTATTTTAATCCTTTCACTAGTTTATAGTTTGTGTAAATTAAATTTCTCAATCTGACCTTTCTTTTATTTCATGTGTTGGTAGACATGAATTTGAGAGTCTACTCCGATCGACTGGGGTGTTTGGAGATGTTGGCCTGTGTAAATGCTGTAGTGATGGAGTTTTATGAAAGGTTTGACGAGTGTCGAAACAGTTTTTTTCTGTTTCTCCAATGGTTGACAAACGTTCGAGACGGATTGATGGCTTAGCCGGAGCGCGAACTCGGTTGTAAATTAGTTCTTTCACGTAGCAAGACGTAATACAAAAAAACTCTTTGCCTTTTTTATATAATTATCTGTAACAAAATGTTTTTACATGTTGTCATTTATGATTGCTTTTGTGTCTTGACATATAAAAGTAATGGAAGTCTGTGGATGTGTTTGTGTCCTATGTTGCCTGCCGTTTACTTTATGGTTTGCTTCATTGTTTTGTGTTGTTGATTGTTGTCTTATGGTCTTGTCAGCAAGAGATTAAAGATGATTTGTATCAGGAAAAAGCAAAGAAATGCCTTTTGGAATTTGAACATTTTACAATACAGTAAGTGAATAGTTTGTTTTTTTATCTTATTTGACCGCAAATACAAGATCTGTACTTCTAGTGTTGTGAAGACCTTGTTTGTACACTGTAAAATTGATCTCAAATCAACATAATAATTTCAATTTGTGTTTAGGTTACGTCAAAACTTTAAACAGTTTGTTGAATTGACTTTCAAATCCCAATACTACATTTTTTTCACAGTGTATCATGCATAGTGGCAATTTAAGAAATTGATGATAAAGGGTTAATTTAGTCATTTTTAATTTTTAAGGATAAGTGCTCTTATTACATCCTTATAAAGGTTCTGCTTAGTTCAATGCTTTGATGTCATTTCCTGTGAGACAGGAAGTTAGTGTGGGAGATATAAGGTGGATCCTTTTCCTTTTAAAATATCTATAGCGTTTAGTTTACCTCACAGCCTGAATCTCTTTTTAGTTTTAATTGCATGCCATAACATACAAGAGGTCTTAGTCACATGAATAAAATAATTATAAGCTGCTAGATAGTAAAAGTAAATTAAATTGTGTAGCTTTTAAATCATTGCCTTTCTGTTTTGAACGTGTTCCTAAGTACTTGTGTATCGTTTTAATTTACAAAATGTGAAAACTTGGTTTGCAAAGAGTTTTTATGTATATGCTATTTTCATCTTAAATATAACACTACTTTCTGAGAATACTAATCTGAAATTTAAAAAGCACATCCAATTCACACATTTCTGTCATACCCACCAATTTTATTATTAATACAGATTTTTAAATCTTTAAAATAATCTTGAGTAGATACAGTGATAAAAGATGTAAAATAGCTTCCGTTTCCTGTCCCCAAATTCACAGGTTTTAAAGGTGCAGTGTGTTAAATTTAGCGGCATCTAGTGGTGAGGTTGCAAATTGCAACCAACGGCTTAGTCCACGGCTTACCCCTCGCTTTTGAAACGCATAGAAAAGCTACGCTAGCCGCCACCGGACAAACATGTCATTGTCGGAGACAACTTAGTAAAAAAATTGGCAACTTCCATGTAACGCCGGTTTCACACCGCATGCGTAAGCGGCGCATGTTTTTTTCAGCGCCCATGTTAACAAGTTAAAGCATGTACACCGCACGCGTGAGCAGCGCATGCTCGCTTTGCTAAAGCAGCAGTGCTGCTATTGTTTCGGCGTCGGCTCTATTTTTGCTGCGCTGCTCACGCTCAATTAAAGTGACCATTTGTTTATGGTTTAATGGTCGTGAATTGATGCAAAAAGTGTAATTTTACAATAAAATCGCGAATGTGATGGCAAGTGTGTTTGAAACAGTCATGACTTTGAGCAATTTAAAAGTAAGCAATGAAATATTAACACACTGTTGCCAGAAGACTGCGTTCATTCACTTTCTGCCCAGCAAATGAGTCCTCATCTATCTTAATAATCTTCAGAGAAATAGATTAATCTTTAAATTTAAATCTTATGCTTAAACTGTTGAAGGGAAACACGATCGACTGCTTCAGGCTGTCAATCACTGAGTGAATTCTTTACTTTATTGTAAAACTTCAGAGAAACAGATTTTATAATGTGCCATGGGCTTTTTATGTCTATAATTGTGTCTTGTGTCTATATCTGTCATTACACGGACCAGAACAGCACGAAAACAATGTGGATTAAACAAATCACAGTTATATAAATTACACTGACCTTCAAAAAGCGTCTTGAAGAGGTTTTGCTCATAAATGTATGTAAAATAATGTAATGTGAATTTGAGATTTTTATACTGTTATTTAAACTGCACAGTATGCGCTGCAAACGCAGCCGGTGTGAAAGCACAATGGCCATGCGCAGCAAACGCTACACACGCGCTGCTCGCGCTTGCGGTGTAAAACCGGCTTAAGGGGACCCTCGGTGTATGTAGATAAAAAAAAGGTCTCGTTCTAAAGTAATAAACACACAATGGTTCATTATGAAAGGTCTTTATACACCCCTGATCATATAGTTTTGTATATTATTTTGCATTTCTGTCAAAAGATCCTTCTAAAAATTACACACTGCACCTTTAAATCTTTCCAAAACAATATCTGTTTCATTTTGTAGCAAACTTCCTAAATGTTATTGATACTAATCCTATTTTACTTTTTTGTTTGGTCATGTTTCCAAGTAAATGAGAACAACCTGGAATCTGATGAAGCTGAAGTGCAGAATGACGTCATATAAATCATCGATCTGTATTGGCGGAAGAAATGATACGTTTTGAATGCGTTATGTGAATTTGTCCATGTTTTGGAGCACACTTGTTTATAGAAAACTTTATTCTAACATATTTGGCAAATGAAAACCTTCAATTGTGATTTCATGGAGACTTAAACTTACATACATGGGACATGCTATATTGTCATAGTTTTTATATAATACTACATTTTTTTATATAATACTTACGATGTTCACATCAAAGACGGATTCCCCATTTGAAGACTGCATCCTCCGGTGGTCGCAATTGCAGGCTGCATACGTCATCAAGATGGTCTTTTTACAGAATATTTACAATTAGAAAGTTTACTATTATACGTAGTTAATCGTAAATTGTTGTAATATGCTAATGACTTGCCAATGTGATGCTCAGTTAACTTAAATAAACCAGCTGTGGCTTGATGGTGTAGGCAGCCTGCACCGGAGAAACGCCCAAGTCTTCCAGTTAAGATTTTGTCCCCGCTCGTATGCCGTAGATAAACGATCGCCGTCGTCATGACAACCGCTATGCTGACAAGCGCAGCGCAGCTATAGCTTCAAAAACAGCCCTCAGATTCGCGTTTTCCCACTTCTTAATCCGCTATTTTGCACTGTAAATACATTTAAAGCCTGCCCATGTTATGAAGACTTTCTCTGTTACTCAGTTTTCTCTCGCTAGCAGGCTAACTTAGTTGTTTAGCAGTATGGATCAGTACAGCATTCTCGGCAGGATTGGGGAAGGAGCTCATGGGATTGTGTTCAAAGCCAGACACATCGAAGTAAGATCATGTTACTACATCGGGCCTCTCATGCTCATGCTGTTATTAGCTTTAGATGTAAGCTGTTTCTTTTCTCAGACAGGAGAGACAGTGGCTTTGAAAAAAGTGGCCTTGCGGAGGCTTGAAGATGGGATTCCTAACCAGGCACTACGAGAAATTAAAGCACTGCAAGAGATCGAAGACAACCAATATGTAAGACTGTCATTTTTGTTAAAAAAGCTGGACAGCTGGAATAATAACCCAAGAGAAACATACCCTGGTCTTTCCATCATATGATCTGTACAGGTGGTGAAACTAAAGGATGTCTTCCCCCACGGCACTGGCTTTGTTCTGGTGTTCGAGTACATGTTATCAGATCTGTCAGAAGTCATCCGAAACTCTCAGCGTCCTCTCACTGCATCTCAGGTCAAAGGTTACATGATGATGTTGCTCAAAGGTGTGGCGTTCTGCCACGAGAACTCCATCATGCACAGGGTAAGACCTGTGGCCGGTTGCATTTAAACTGCTTAGAGACTAGTCTTACAGGTTAGTCATCCGATTTGTGCTTTTCAAGACTGGTCAGTTGCATTAAACGGGTCATATCATGAAAATCTGTCTTTTTTCAGATATAATTGGGTCCCCAGTGCTTCTATCAACCTAGAAAATGTGAAAAAGATCAACCCAGTAACCTTGTTTTGGACTATCCAACCATGGCACTGGCATTTAGTACAGAGAGAAAGAGGGAGAAAAAATAATTGACAGCAAAATTGAGTTTTATTTTCAACAAACCACCATCATTGCAATCTGTGTTTGCATTTTATCAGCTCATTTGAATTTTTAAAGGACACAAACACAAAACGGCACATTTTTGCTTGCACCTACAAACTGGCAATTTTTAACATGCGATGATAAATGAAGAGTTTAGTTTCCAAAAAACAATAAATCCATTTTGACAAATTTCAGTAAAAACATGTTTTCTATAACCAAGAAAGTGACAAGATGAAAACCACTATTTTCTGTTACATACTTTCACGTAGCATCTTTAGGTTATAAAAACATATAAAATTCAAATCCATAACTTGGTTTTCAAAGATTTATTATAAAAACGAATTATTTTTTCCACAAAATGCAATAAATCCATGACAAGTTTTTTGTCAAAATTCTATAAATCTATTCAATCAATGTATAAATTTGCATTCATTTTTGCCATTTTATATTCATTTAGTTGAACAGTTGTACACGCTGATTAAAAAAATAAACATTAATGGGATTAATCAAAACACTTACTTTGTGATATTAAGAACACTGTCATTGCTGCGGTTATACTTGATGTCGTCGCTTAACATTTTTCACAGCGATCAGCTGTGATTCTCGTTGACTTTGAGTAAAATAATGAAACGTTTTTCATAAGATCCCCTGAGGTCAATGTGTTAGCACGAGAGAAGCTAGATGATGTCGGGAGAACAAGCAATCGTCTCCCGAGTGCCTCTTCCGTAAATAATTAGATTTTGATGTCTTACGTTTCTTCCCCGTCACAAAAAACACCACAGGTTTATCAATGCCATCAAAAGTATTATTTTGTTTTTTTGTTTGTTGATCACGAAGTACAAAGTAGATGAGGAAAACTAGGACTCTGTGTACTCAACGCGCCGCCATTATTTGTTTACAGTGCGTGGAATGGTGCGCTGTGATTGGTTGAGCGGATTTATTGCTTACTGGAGAAAAGGAGGCGTGGCGTTTATTGCGTTTTGGGAAAAAAGGGAGAAAAGATGACAGAATAACACGGCAGATATTGGATTTTGCGTAAAATTAAGAATTTACTTTTAAATACTGACCTGATAAAATACTGATTTTGGCAGTAACTCACTTTTTTCAAAAATGACGTTTATTGCGTTTTGGAACCAAACTCTTCAAATTATCTGTGTGGTATTTCGAGCTAAAACTTCACAAGCGCACTGCGGGGACACCAAAGATTTATTTTACATCTTTAAAAAAATCTTATAATATGACCCCTTTAAATGATAGATTGGCCTAATTTGATGCTAAATAGGACTAATCATCCATAACTAATTGCTAGAAGACTTCTTATGCCACTGGACATCCCCAGCAGTCATGTGATTCGCTTAAATCTGTCTCATGTGTTTTTGTAGGATCTGAAGCCTGCAAACCTTCTTATCAGCTCGACGGGTCACCTCAAGATTGCAGATTTCGGCCTAGCGAGGCTTTTTTCCAATGAAGGAGATCGTCTGTATAGTCACCAAGTGGCAACTAGGTGATCATTTACTTTTGCCAAAAAAACTTACAGTCGTTCTCTGAAAACTAAGATGATATATAAAATATTTGCTGTTCATGTTTTAGATGGTACAGAGCGCCAGAACTTCTCTATGGCGCACGAAAGTATGACGAAGGTGTTGATCTCTGGTAAAATCTCCCTAATAAGCTGTCTACTCACCTCAAGTATGCACTAGGTGTCAGTAGGGCACACTTAACACGCTGTTGTTCTTCTGTCACTGCTGGTTGTTTAAGGGCGGTGGGCTGCATTTTTGGGGAGCTGTTGAATAATTCTCCTCTGTTCCCTGGAGAGAATGACATCGAGCAACTGTGCTGTGTGTTACGAGTGCTGGGAACTCCAAACCCGAAAGTTTGGCCAGTAAGTTTTCTTCACACATTTCACAAATGTTTCTGTTGCTCGTTGTAATCTCTTGTAAACGTTTTGCATCTAGGAAATAACAGAACTGCCGGACTACAATAAGATCACGTTTAAAGAAAACCCACCCATTCCTTTGGAGGAGGTTGTGCCCGATACTTCGCCTCAGGCTTTGGACCTGCTAAAGAAGTTCCTCGTCTACCCATCCAAACAGCGGATCAGCGCCAGACAGGTGCATGTGTTTGCCAAGCAGTACAGAAAATCTGGTGGTTTGACTCCTACTGATAATCTTTCTTTCTTTAGGCTTTGCTCCATCCATATTTCTTCACAGACCCCCTCCCGGCTCATCACTCGGAGCTGCCCATCCCTCAGCGTGGAGGAAAACACTCCAGACAACGCATGCAACCCCCATATGAATTCACTGTGGATCGACCCTTACACGAGAGCTTGGTGGACCCTGGAGCGATTAAACGCCATGTGTGGGGGTGTTTGTAAGAAAGCTGAAATGATGTTTTATAGCTGTGTATGCATTACACTGTAATAGCCCAAATATTGTATGTTTTAAATAATGTGTAAATTATTTTTTTGTTAATATTTCTACTAGTACTATTTAGAGAAATTGGTTATTTGACTTAATACGCTGTCAGAAAAAAATTGTCAAAAATTACACTTATGCACCTAAAGAGTGCATATTAGTACCTCAAAGGTAAATATTGGTACCAAATGGTATATATAAGGACTTTTGGGACTATTCAAGGCTTCAACTATTCACTATTCAAAGTGTAAAACGTTTCTTACTTTGTGCTGAACAAGCATTAACCTTATCGGGTTATAGCTGCTTGCTTAATTTAACTGTTCAGGTTGTAGGCAGTTAAACAAGATGGTACCAAAATAGGCTCACACATACATATTTTAAAAAAACATAATTTCAGATCATATATCTGCTGTGAAAATATTTCTTTCTATCAAATCACTCATAAGACACATATGACAGTGTATTAATGTGTTTCGGGTGGGATTATCTGTTTGTCATCACAATGGAAGACAAGTGCATAAAATCTGTTTAAAAACCACATTATTGTGTTTAGTGACACTAGTGGTGCAGATATAAATGCTTGTACATCGACTAAAACTTGTACATCGACTTGCTAGCACACAGTTTGATTCAGCTCTCAGATTTCCCTTAAAACCGAAAGAACAAAAGAAGGGAAAACTGTAAGCTTTGATTAACAAATGAGTTTGCCGGCTGTGTTTTATGTGGATGTGTTTGGGCTATACATCTTTACCATGAATTGCTGCAGTGTTTGTCTCTATTTGCATTGCTGCAATCAGCTCAACTGTCCTCTTGTGATATGAATTAAGCTGCACTTTGCATTTGTTTTATTGGCTGCACTTTCCCCTTTGTGGTTTTGCTTTTATCAGAGTTTTCTTTGTGCTAAAGTTTCTAGCACATTTAGGTCCATTTCTCTTTAAGTCTTAACACTTCATTTTTGTTTTTAAAATTTAAGTAATGCTGGATCCATTTATAATCAGATTTGATTGTTCACAGAAAATCCATCAGTGAAATATATACATTATTTTATGTCTCAAAGTTTCTGTATGTTATGGGTGGTTGACAGTCCTGCAATTTGAGATGCAATAACTTTTTTAAATATGAAAAAAAAAATTTGAGCTGGTTTTAACTGTTTATAATAACAATAAACTTCAATTATTGACTAATTTTAATTATTTGTGACACTTGACCACAAAACCAGTCACATGTTGCAGGGGTGTATTTGTAGCAATAGCCAACAATACATTGTGTGGGTCAAAATGACAGATTATTTAAGATATTAAGTGGAAATTATGTTTCATGAAGATATTTTGAAAAATTTCTACCATAGATATATTAAAAATGTATTTATCATTAGTAATAAGTGTTGCTAAGGACAACTTCAAATGTGATTTTCTCAATACTCAGAGAAAGTCAGATTTTCAAATAGTTGTATCTCGGCCAAATGTTGTCCTAATAAACCATACATAAATGAAAAGCTTATTTATTCAGAAAAATTTACCATCATGAGTGGTTTTGTGGTCCAGGGTCACATTTGTTTTCAAAAATGCATTATACTTAAAGAACCTTTAGGTGAGCAGCAACAAATCTGAAAGGTGAATAAAATTGGTTTAAAGAAGAACCAGCACCTGTAAATTTTTAACAACCCCACATATTAATTTTTTCTCTTAGTTCTGTGCAAAAGTCTTAGGCCACCATGCCACAATTAGATTTGTTGTTTTTGCAATGTTATAGTGATCATATATAATTGTTTCTTTAATAGAATACATCCAGAAAATACAGGAAATGTGTATAAAATACAGGAAATGTGTAAACTGTAAAAAAAAATCCGTAGAAATTGCAGCTGGGTTGCCGGTAACTTACCGTAGATTTAAATTTATGTTATTTACTGGCAACATATTGTTCAAAGTTGAATGAACATTTAACATTTACAAGTCTTTGTCTTTACAGAGTAAAATTAAAAAAACAGCATCAAGCAAAACGTTCTGGGAAACAAAATCTGAAGCAAAAAACGGAAAAAGGTTGATGATGATTTCTGTTTCCCAGAATGCTTTGCATGAGGCTGTTATTGTATAGTTTTATTCTGTTAAGATAAAGACTTGTTAATATTTAAAATTTATTTAACTTTGAACAAACTCTTGCCAGTAAATAACATAAATTTAAATCTACGGTAAATTACCGGCAACCCAGCTGCAATAACATTGTAATTTCTATGGATTTTTTTTACAGTGTATAGTATTAAAAACTGTATAAAAATGTAAACTGATGTATCAAGTTTTTAGGTTAAACTCCCCTCCACTTGAGCAATAGCAGGAAACTGCAGGATCTCTTTAACCTTAATAAAATTAAATCTTAATTAGTCTAAATAAATTAGTCTTTTTACTTCATTCTGCTCAAAAACGCTCAAGATGTGTTTTTGTACATATTTCCTGTATTTTCTGTTTGTATCTTAATAAAATAGATTGAAAAATAAATATGGATGGACATTAAAACTTTCTAAAACAACAAGTCTGGTGGTGGTGGCCTTAGACTTTTGCACAGTACTGTATATTCTGAATTTGAACCTAAAATAAAAATTAATGTAGTTTTTTTTTAAATTCCATATACAAACGGGGTTTGGAAACTGAAAAATATGTATTATCTATAATCCGTGTATCGTTCGTTCAATCGATTTTTCAAATTAAAAACAAAAATGATAAAACAAATAACGACCTGTTTTTCGATTTTTTGATTGTGCAATCAGATCAAAATACAAAATATGAATAACGGGATTAAGACACATTTTAATTTTGATTTTTAATTTTATACCTTAGCAGACATATGCCAATGAAATCATTTTAAACAGATCAAGTAGCCTACTATTGTGGTAACAGATTACAGCCATTTTAATAAGGTTGTGCATATAACAGAGCAATCATGCTCTTATTTGCTTATTAAGGCCGACTTTTAAAATTTTGTCTGCTATTATTATTTATTCGGATATGGCACGGTGATAAAAAATATGTAGGCTATTGCCTTAAAAAATAAATGCTGCACAAAACTCTTCCACTACATGAAAGAAGATGTGGTTGCATTGCGATTTCACTGTTTGCAGCATATCGTGTAAAATGCCTATAAGGATTCTTGTGGTGCGGGATTAAATTTAAGTGTATAAATACGGCAGAGGTCGGAACTCTGGTCTTCCGTGACGGAACGGGCGGTCTGGGCTGGGTTTCCCGATAAAATTGAACTTTGCACTTAAGAGCAATTTCTACGAGCTACGTAATGAACGTTAGTTATTCTTTCACGTGCATTTCACAAAAATGCACTTAAATTAGATCACACACAGTGGCTGGCTATCTGTTTGTCAAGAGCTGAAATGTCGCCTTTAGCCTATAGAATGACTCTTAATTGTAGCACGCGCTTGTTAAAAGTTTAGCCTAATGATCTTCACCCAATGTGCAAGTAATAATATTGTTAATAATATTGTTTAATATTGTTCAATTATGAATTGCACGTTTACATAATTTATGCCATGTGAAATCATCTTTTCCATATTTAGTTAGCACTCATTCCATTGTGAATTGCCTTTTTAAGTTTATAATATTACTTATTTTTGCTATCATTGCTATATTAATATCTTATTCCTTTCTATGTAATGTTTATTTTACATTTATTTTACCAGAACGGATGTACACACTGTTCTATGAATACTGTACACATTATATTAAGCACAACCTTTGGTCATTATTAACTTCACAATCAAAGAATGAATTATAAGAGCTTAACAATACAATGTCTTTAGTCTCCTTAAGTATTGCCTTCTACATTTAAAATAATAGATGAAAGGCACAACATCATCACAGTAGAGCTGTAGACAACGATTTTTAAGTGCTTCTTAAGTTACGATGCTTTTGGGAAATGCAGCCCGACATCTTTTGACAGCGTTGGCGTATCCGCACTTCTGATCACATGTACACCTGCAAGAATGTTTGAAATAGTTTGGCAGAAAATAGGCTAATATGGTTTTCGTTGCTTAAAATTTTGAGTGATATGCTTTGCCCTATTTAATGTAGGCTATGTTTCTCTGTTACATTTTGCATTTACCTTGAATGTTTTTTTTAAAATATGCCCTGTAAACCTGGCAATGTCTTTGCATCCCGATGATGCCACTAGTGCACCTTAAAAGAGAGCGCATTCAGTCATCGTTGTCGGTTTTTTAATGCGATACGCTAAAACGTGTCTTTATAGGAACATTGTTTATAGGCTAAATGTCGGTTAAATAGTTAGTTCAGTTAAAAGTTCTTTTTTTACACAGCACTAGACACAAACATACGTTTTCCCTTTATTCATATTTTGCTAAAAACTAATGACAGACGTCGTAGGGAAAAAAAAGGTTGGAAAAAAGCATTTAAGCGGTGAGTTAATTTTAAGTGGGTGCGGGACGAAAAAAAACAATGTCGCGCAGACCTCTATTTTAAACCTTAGGTGTGTATGTGTGTGTCCTCAATAAATAATAATAAAAAAGAAATAACATTAAAAACTCGGACTGTTACCAAAATAGTACTTGTTCTGTTTAAAATTGTTTATTAGATATTAATATAGCAATGATACCAATAAAAAGTAATAATATAAACTTCAAAAGGCAATGCACAATGAGTACTAACTAAATATGGAAAAGATGATTTCACATGGCATAAATTATTAAAACGTGCAATTAGTCATTGAACAATATTAAACAATATTATTAACAATATTACGTGCACATTGGGAGAAGATCATTAGGCTAAACTTTTATACTTTTTGTATAGAATAAGTCTTACAGGAGAGCATGATTGCTCTGTCATATGCACAACCTTATTAAAATGGCTGTAATCTGTTACCGCAATAGTAGGCCTACTTGATCTGTTTAAAATGATTTCATTGGCATATGTCTGCTAAGGTATAAAATTAAAAATCAAAATTAAAATTTGTCCTAATCCCGTTATTCATATTTTGTATTTTGATCTGAATGCACAATCAAAAAATCGAAAAACAAGTCGTTATTCGTTTTATCATTTTTGTTTTTAATTTGAAAAATCGATTGAACGAACGATACACGGATTATCTATGTAACATGATGTTATAATATTTAAGATTCCATTTTTCTTTCACTAAAGTGCTTTTCCACAATAACATTTGTTTTGTGTTTGATGAGTAAATTAACTAAAAAGTGCTCTTTGTCATTTCTGTTTAAAATTATGGGATTTTTTTCATATTTTGCACATATTTCCATGGGGGGTAAAGTCAAAATTTGTAATTAGCAATTAAAACCCCAGATATTTATACAATGATTAATAAAAGCATACAGTTAACACTTCAACCCCCCAAACCAAATCTACATCCTTGCAAAGCATCACACTTCCTAAAGTTGACCTGTCTGTAGCCCCGCCCATCTTCTGCACATGTCTAACTTCAATGCCAGAACACATAAACCTTCTCACAAACATAAGATCTCAGACATCTGTCCTGCTCACAGACTCAACAGGTATGACAAACTACATTATCTGCTTACAATCTAACAATCAAAAACAAATAAAGCAATGCAAGTTATCTTTAAATGTAAAAGATTGATAGGATGAGACTGTCATTACTGTCGAATATTATTCTCATATTGCTTTAATGCTGCTGATGTTATGCGATTGCAATTGTTGAAATTATTAAAATATAAGTCATGTTTGATATATTATAAAAATAATTGTCCTCTAATGATATTAACTGATTTAAGTTTGATTGCTCTCACTAAAAAAGTTAGAAAGTTAAAATAACACTGTTAATAATTTATTTTAATTATTGTTTTTATTGCATCTATGTGTCTATACACCTGTAAACCCACATATCTCTAAAAGTTATGGATACATCCGCTGAGTCTCGGTGGGCATCATCCTCGATGATGTCATCAGATATGATCTCCACCTACCCACCTGAAACCAGTTATCTGATCCACACTGAGGAGGGCTCAACGTTCCCCTGTACTGAGAGCAATCACAGCGGTCTGTCTGTGTTCACAAACCCCATCCACAACCGCGGCCCTGCGGCTTTTCAACACAGCCCAGGTCAGTAGGGCACAGATCTGGTATAATTTTGGCATCATGGTACAGTGTTGTAAAGTAACATCTTTCTCTTTCTCAGTATATCCTATGTATTCCTCTCCATTCCTCGGTAACCTCTCCTGGCTGGAAGGTTCAAACAGTCCCTCTCTAACAAACCTCTTCCCATCACCATCATCATCCTGGCACAACAATGGCTTCTCCAAGATGGCCTCTTCATCTCTCCACATCTCCAAGCTTCCCTCTGCCAAACCAGCTCATTCTCCACCATCTCCTGGCCTGGACCACAAGGAGACCTTGGATCTGAAGACAGAAAGGTTGAGGCCTCATGGAGACGGTGAGGGGTTTGGAGGGACGTACGCTCTTAATGCTTACAGCGTTCCACACGCACAGTTCATGGGTCACTGCGGTCCATATGGGAGATTGGCACAGGATTACAACAGTTCACTCCTATACACACCCACCCGCTTCTCTCAGAAATTATGCAGCAAGATGAGATTCTCTCCTACAGGTGAGTGATTGGGTAAACGATATCTGTACCCATCTATTTATAATGCAAACAATATGATGAGGTCATGTGACAACGCTACTGAATAATATCTACTTTTACACCTATAAGTACTTATAATGGAGAAAGCGAGAGATGAAATAAAGTACTTTAACATTTATTTTACAGATGCACGAGAGTGTGTGAACTGTGGAGCAACGGCCACCCCTCTTTGGCGACGTGATGGAACGGGCCACTACCTCTGCAATGCCTGTGGACTGTACCACAAGATGAATGGACAAAACCGACCACTTATCCGACCCAAAAAGAGACTGGTACGCCTCAGAGATGCCGAATTCATTGATAAAGAGAAGTTACACAACAGCCAGAAGTCATTTCTGTATTTTCCTCCTCTTAAAGAGACACTCCACTTTTTTTGAAAATAGGCTCATTTTCCAGCTCACCTAGAGTTAAACATTTGATTTTTACCGTTTTGGAATCCGTTCAGCCGATCTCTGGGTCTGGTGTTATCACTTTTAGCATAGCTTAGCATAATCCATTAAATCAGATTAGACCATTAGCATCGCACTAAAAATAAATTTTCCTATTTAAAACTTGACTCTTCTGTAGTTACATTGTGTATTAAGACCGACAGAAATTAAAAGTTGTGATTTTCTAGGCCGATATGGCTATGAACTTTACTCTCATTCCAGTGTAATAATCAATGACAATGTTGCTGTACCATGGTGATATTATAATAGTCCCCTTGGGAACTTTCAATAGCAGGGGACTATTTTCGGTTCCATATCGGTCTAGAAAATCACAACTTTTAATTTTCCTTTGGTCTTAGTACACAGTGTTACTACAGAAGAATCAAGTTTTAAATAGAAAAAATATCCAAAATCTTTGGTTATTTTTAAGCATGATGCTAATGGTCTAATAAGATTCAATGGATTATGCTAAGCTATGCTAAAAGTGGTACCTCCAGACCTGGAGATCGGCTGAAAGGATTCCAAAACGGTAAAAATCAGATGTTTAACTCTAGGGGAGCTGTAAAATGAGCATATTTTCAAAAAAAAAGGGTTGTGTCCCTTTAAGGCTAAATATGCATCATGTTTTATGCTGTCGGCTCTTTAGTAAACTCTTTGAGATGAACGTTGGTCTATCCCTCTCTTTCTTTAGGTTGTCAGTAAGCGGACAGGGACTCAGTGTGTGAACTGTCAGACCAGCACCACCACGCTCTGGAGACGCAATGCCAACGGAGAGCCCGTGTGTAACGCATGTGGACTCTATTTTAAATTGCACAATGTGAGTAACTTCTTACGCAATGGATGATTCAGTAACAATTCTCAATATATATTTAGGAAAAAAGATTCATCATTTACTCAAACCTGTGTAACACATACTGTAGGAGAACCTACTATAAAGATAGCTTACATTCTTAAAAATAAAGGTGCTTCACGATGTCATAGAAGAACTATTTTTGTCTGTATGGTTCAGTATAGTAAATTTGTGTGTATGCTTTTGTTAGATTCATATGGGAACAAAAGTGTACACTTTTAAAAATAAAGGTGTTATAGGTTCTTCAGAGCAATGCCATAGAAGAACCAGTTTTGGTTCCCCAAAGAACCATTCAGTCAAAGGAGCTTAAAAGTACAATTTCTTTCCTTTTCATAGTCTAAACAACCTTTAGTGCAACAGAAATGTTAAAGGGACACTCCATTTTTCAGTCAAATTTTCCAGCTCCCCTAGAGTTAAACATTTGATTTTTACTCCGTAATATCATTGCGCCTCCTGCAGCCATGTTACGGCAGCAAAGTCCTTGATTATTACGCCAGAATGAAAGTATAGTTCCTAGCCTTATCTGCCTAGAAAATCACAACTTTTAGTTTTCCGTCGGTCTTAGTACACGATGTAACTACAGAAGTGTCAAGTTTTAAATAGAAAAAATATCAAAATTCTTTAGGGGAATGCTAATGGTCGAATAAGAGTCAATGGATTATGCTAAGCTATGCTAAAAGTGCTAGTGCCATACCCGGAGATCAGCTGAATGGATTCCAAAACGGTAAAAATCAAATGTTTAACTCTAGGGGAGCTGGAAAATGAGCAAATTTTCAAAAAAAGTGGACTGTCCCTTTAACATTTCTGTTTCACTAAAGGTTCCCTTTCAGTCAGTCACTACGACGTCACGTCGTGACTGACAAATTGGGACGTGACGTGTCCGTTCCCTTCCTTTAGGGAATGAGGGTTCCATCCGTAACTGAGACGTTCTTTAGACTATGAAAAGGAAAGAAAGAAGCTCCTTTGACTGAATGGTTCTTTGGGGAACCAAAACTGGTACTTCTATGAAATTGCTCTGAAGAACCTATAGCACAGTTCCCATATGAATCTAACAAAAACATATACACAAATTTACTGTATGGCATTAGAAGACTTGGAACATAGTGTATAGGGACTGTTGTATTATAGGTCAGATCTTATGTTTTTGGATCTTGACAGACCCATATTTACTTGAAGTTCTCATTGTAGAAATAAAACTCATGTAGGTTCAGAGCGATGAGTGGTGAACTAGTTAGCTTAATTTCTGTACTTCTTAAAGCCAATGGTTCCCAAACTAGAGAGGTGCGAGATGGTGCCAGTGAAGGGCCCAGATTTAGGACATTTACCATAAATTTGAAGGGATGCAGCCTACACACACATTGTTTGACCGTTTCTTTCTCATCAGGTGAACAGACCGCTGACCATGAAGAAAGAAGGCATCCAAACACGCAACCGTAAAGTTTCCAGCAAGAACAGGAAAGAAAAGAAACTGAGCGCCGCGGAGGAGAATCTGTTTTCTGATTTTCCTAAAGGTCTCGTCTCTGATTGCGATTCATGTTCGTTGGGGGTTTACGGTCACTCCTCACATTCACTGACTCAAAATGCTGCGTACCACAGTCATGGCACGCTGCCCTACCCGTGCCATCCATCCACTGCCATCTTACCCAACATGCTGTGATACATTAGACACAAAGCTTTATGAAAAGATGAAAGAACTGTTATGCGAAAACTCAAAAAAACATATATGTATATATGAAGAGCTCAGATGCAAAATCTGCTAAGTGCATCTAGAATGATTTTTTGTCAGTTAGCATTTTTTCATCAGACTCTTCCGGTTAAATAAACTGTATTTCTAAATGGCCTGAGGGCAAGATTAAGGGAATTTGACGTGAAAGTATTTGATGAACGCAGTGGCAGCTCGTGACTGCTCATCCAAGGGGTGCAAATTCAAAATATGTGTTCGGAGTGTCATGTGTTGCTCGTTTTTTCAAAATATGTGTTTGTTGCGTGATGTGAACCATGTGCATCACGTGTTTTGTCAAAATAAGTCAAAACCGTTTATGATAAAAGAGACGCTCACGTTCACAAAATACTCGCAAGACACTCCCTTAACAGTAAACTCTGATTACGCATGACATTATGCAAGTATCTGGCAAACGCGAGCGTCTCTTTTACCATAAACCCTTTAGACGCATCTGCAGCAGGCACTTATTTTGCACAATCTATGTGCACCTATGCACAATCATGCACATAGGTTCACTTGACACGCAGAACAGATATTTTGAAATGACTGGCTACATACATGTTGTGATGAACTTCACATCGTGCGCCCTTGGAAAAAAGAAAACACCGGCCGCCACTGGATGAACGTATGATACGTGTTGAGAGCATTCGTGTACAATCATTATCTTATTTCATGATGGAGGTGGCATTTAGCGGCTTTTGCATCTGACCTTGTTATTTATGTGACGACGGGCCATTGATTTATTCGAAAATAATGCACAACCAAGGTGATAATTCGTCACGACAGTGGAGTGTGCATTATTTCCAAATAATTCAACGCCCTGTTGTCAATTATTCCACTTATACCATGGTTACCACAGACATTGCTCTGATGGTTATTTTAAGACATTTGACCAGTCAGGTGTGCGTTTATCGAAAAATTATGCATACCCATGGAACATTTTTTCCAAAGCATTTAACAGCCCCTTTGATTTCTACATACCTTTGTTTTTCAGTGTTTGTAGCGATTCTTTAATCTTGTTTGTAATCTTTCTTTTCCTATGCAATAAATGTTTTTAACAGTATATTGTCTAAATATAGATACATTTACCTGCAAGAATCAAAACTATATAAGATATTAAAACATTTTTTGTGGCCTAAACAAGTAATTTTAACTTCATATTTAATTTTGTGACTATGATTGGAAACATATTTTACAAAGCTGAAATTGATATTTTAATGAAAAACATGTTTCCAAAACTTATTAATAAACTTTTTTTGTACTTACTGTAAAAAGTGAAACTTGGATCCACTTAAAAACTTTCACGTCAATTGGTAATGCCTAAAAATTTGAATTTTTTCAACCTAAAATTTATACCTAAAGTGAGAAAATGTAAGTAGAAAAAAATGTCAATTTTTAGATGTTACCAATAATTTTTTTAAGTTAATCCAACTTTCACTTATTACAAATCACCCTACATAATGTAAGACATTATTTCTACTGCGAAGCAAGACATGTTTTTTGTAGAAAATATTAAGTCTTATATGTTTTGATGTGTAGTTTTATGTAAAACAACGTACGCATCTTTGTTTCATTGAGTACTTTGCTTAAAATCTCGATGACAGACGTACTGTAGCCGTTTTTTAAAGAGAAGTGTAAAGTCTCGCTTGGTTGCACTTTGGATACTAAACACAATCTCAGTATTGAAAGACGTTTGAATTGTAACGTTCACACTTGATGTTGTGGTTGCGGTTTTTCTGTGGGACCATTGTGAGCATCGCAGCTTAATTAGTCTTCAGTGTGAGTTAACCGTTATGACAGAAAGTATGCAAATCCAACCCTTTCCATAGTACAATAGAGCAGGTCATCTACTCCTCTGCACTGATACACTTCAACGACTTCACTGTTCATATACCAAATGATTCATCCGACATTATTTGGTTATCATGTGAAAAACATTTAATCTGTAGTTTATTGTTTACAATAATCCAAAATACTTTTTGGAAAACCCAGGCACGTTCTCATTGTAAAATGGCACTGAAAGTTGTCACTGGGGCAAAACCTTTTTGAAAAGTACACCTAAAGGAACATATTGGTACCATAACTCATGGCATCCATCACACGGACCTTCAAGAAACATACAAACTTTCCTATCCCCAAATCTCAGAGCCAATCACTTTTTCGGCCCATTCTTCAATTGACATGCTTCTGTACAACATAAGTCAACTTAGACTGGGCCGATACGCAAATACGCCTGAATGTCGTGGAATATGGGCTCTTGTCTCAGCAATGTTCAATAGTTGATGATGCTATCTGTGACACTGCCCCTCCCCTCCCTTCTCCTCCATCTGTTTCCATCTCTCAGGGTTGACCACACAGCTCTGCTCCCCTGGCTTCTAGTGGAGCCTCATTGTGCAACGCAGGCGGCTTCTGGTTTTCCGGACTCAAAAAAAAAGTGCAGAAGGGAAAGGGAGATGCACAGAAGGAGGTTGCATGCGAAGGCATGGGCCTCGCTCGTTTGTTTTTTTCATGAGGCACATCTTTCGCTTTTTTTGTCATTGGCTTCCTCCATTCAGGGTGAACCCGTGTTATCTGGTGTAGCGGGCAACATGGTAGGGGGAAATGGCACTGAATGACTTGGAGAGATTAGCAACCACAGGACAGGTCCAGCCAACACGGAGGCCTGTACGTTAGCGCTCACCAGCTTGGCTCGCTCGCAAACTCGCAAGCTCCTTTCCATACGCAGAATGCACTGTGATGGACTAACTGCTTTTTTGAATCGCATTACCTATGTTATCTTCATATCTGCTCTGCCCAGGTGCTTGAGTCAAAGCCCCCCACCTGGTTAAGCATTAAAAATAAATGTGTAATGTGCAGAACCGCCAACAGGGAGGCCAGTGTCAGGTATGTTTAAATGTGAGTCTATGAAGCTGGTTTTAGCTGGTCTTCCAGACTGGTTTTAGCAGGTTTTAGAGAGCTTTTGGACACTTTTTGGCTAGTCATAGCTGGTCAGGCTCGAAAACCAGCTGACCTACCAGCTTGACCGGGCAAAAGGCTTGGCCAGCTTGGCTGGTGTAAGATGGAAGTAGATGGTTTAAGCTGGTCCTCCCAGCCTGGCAAAGCAGGTTAAGATGGTCAGGCTGTTGACCCACCAGCTTAACCTGACTGGGAGACCAGCTAAAACCAGCTTAGGCTGGTCTTAGCTGGTCTTTTTTACTACAAAATAATAATATTAATCTACATAATATACATACTTGCTACTTCAGGTAAATTGGTACACGTTTTGATACTCATTTCAATGTGAGCTGGTCTTTTCAGTACGGAAGCTGTATACCCTTATGAAAATTTACTTTTTTTTGTGGTAAAAGTATAGTAACCATGTTTTTTGGTGTATTGATTATTAGCAAAACCATAGTTTTACTACACTACCCATGGTCTTACTATGTTTTTTAAAGAAAACATGTCAAAACCATGGTTATTTTGTAGTTCCCATGCTTTTACTACAGTAATCATGTTTTTTAACCCCTTAGAAGTCCTGAGAAAGGTTTAAAAATGCCTAAAATGACACAAATTGTACCTGCTGTGTTGATTGTATCTTAAAAAATCATTCGAATCACAAGCATTTCAGCTTTCCAAAGATATACATGTTTAGCTTTTTGTTTTTGAGTTGTTGTATTTGATAAAGTTTTCTGTCAAATAATGCAGTGTCCCTTCCACGGTACACTGGAATTTTAAGTAAATGTAGTAAAACCATGGTTTACTACATTTTCCTAAGGTTTTCTATGCATGTTCGTTGTGTATAAATCGAGAAGATTTTGCAACAAAGAATTAATTTAGGCATTTACATACAATAAAACAAAACAAAAATAACTTACAAAAGAATCAGGTTGTACCTGTGGATCTTCCGGTCATTCTTGTCTCGCGCAGGTAACGTACGTAGATCACGTGTTAATGGTGAAAAAGGCGTAAAATACTTATTCAGTACTTCTTAATGTATGGACGTGTTGATAATATTTTATGTAAAAGTATTGTGCTGACAAAGTGAAAATAAATAAATAAAAAGTTATTTATACAACTTAAAAATAAATACAGTTATATAAAGTATGTATGTAAAAATATATAATTTATTAAATACATATATTTTATCAATTTTTTTCCGAGAATTTGATAATATGTGCAAAAAAAAAAAATTTATTTGTTAAAAATTAACAATTTGTCGTAACATAAAAATAAAAGTTCCCTCACAACAGTTACATCCAGCGTCACTGACGTACAAAAATAAACAAGTAGAATAGAAATCAATCAAATATAAGTTATTTTATTTTATTTACATTCACAATAAAAATCATCAGTTTTATAATTATTGTTATTATGCTGCAAAGAATTGGCCAGTTTGCGCACAAGCAAATCTATCGCATGAAACATGTTACTTTTCCCAGCGCTGAACCAATGTAAACCAATCACAGTCGTTGTTGGTTATTCTGTGAATTTTTTTTTTTTTACTATTTTCTAAGAGTAGCTGGCGCTTATTCCTAAATTGTATGCCGAATAATTGAAAACATTAGTTTGAAACAGAATAAATATTTTAATAAGACAAAAAATCTCGTTTTTGAAATGCCAGGTTTGTGAGCCTCACTGCTCCCCCTAGAGGACACGTTCGTAAAGGAACTTCAATGGCGCGCAGCTAGCTGCAGCTGTCAACTGCTAGCCTGTTAGCATTTCAAAACAAAAACATTGCGTTTTCATATCTTCACTAATGAATATTAGTCGTACGATTGTGTTCGCTATGATGTCCATATTTCGGCACTGTCAGTCCTTACATTTGTGTCCGGTTCAGAGAATAAAAGCAGGCATTGAAACTTAAGAGCGCTGTGTGTGTGGCTGAGTCTTGAATCAATTTTGAATTTCAGTCTTACAGAAATCTGAATCTGCGACTGCACATTTGTCTTTTAACGCTTACACACGACCTAGTTCTCAAAGCAGTAAGTAAATCTTATTATGCAGTTTTTGTGAGTAATTTTGTACAGTACAATCGTCTTTAATGCAGCCATATCCTATTTGTCTATCTATAAATCTGTCTATGTATATATATGCAGTATATTTAAATATATAATAATCGCAGAGCTATTCTGTAAAAACATTTAACATCTATAATAAGTTAATTTTACAATGCAACTTTTAATTCTACTATTTAATTGATCTATTCAAATACACAACCAGTTTTCCCAATTTGGGACATGAATCTGCAATAGATGTTTTGACACCTGTACCTGCATCTGCATCTTTGCTGTAGGCTCATAAAGACTTCCTGTCATGGATTCTGTACCAGATCTAAATGATTCGGGCGACTCCAAAGGTTCCACTCAATCTCCAGCAGAGAACCAAAGAAATGTAAGCGATCATCTATCATCCATTACCAAGACAGTTAACCATTCTTATTTTTTGCTTATGTAGTTTCAGTTTGGCACCTGTCAGTCCATTGTGTGATGATGCATTCAGTGTGTAACATGCATAATCTCATTCACTAGTAAATAATCCACAGATAAGTTTTGGAGTTTGCCCACTTGATACACGCACCTGCTCTGTTTAGCACTTTCAAAACATGTCAAGCATTAAAGACATTATCAAACACTCATGAGTACATTTACATGACACAGGCGCGTTTCGTTCAGTTCATGAGTTTAAGATTTTAAGACAGTTTAATAGACATAAATTCATCCAACTGTATCCAGACTGTATTTTAAGACCTCTGTGCTCTTCAGAGAGACGACAGCAAGAAGAGCCTACAGGAGGCACGCAGGAAGGGGAAAATGGATCGAAGTAAAGCAGAGGAAGAGATGAGCAGTAAACTACAAAACATGGTAAATATTTCATCGTAATCGCTTGAATGAATCAAGAAACGTGCACTTCATATTACAGCTTTATTAGAAAGTCAAAAAGATTGGGTCTCTTTCACTAATTTGTGTGTGAAATACTGACGCTTTAACGTAACGACAAAAGTCATGATTCAATAAAAACTTTCATACAAATTTTTTTTTTCTAAATGTATGCAAAAATGTAAGAACAACTTCAACCACACGTATGCATTATTCATGAACCAGGAAAAAATATATGTAAGGAATAATTGACGGCGGGCCGTTGAATTATAAGAAAATAATGCACACTCAGCGTCGTGCCGTTACACCGCTGGTGTGCATTATTTTCGAATAATTCAAAGGACCAGAGTCAATTTTTCCTCTTATACCACGGTTACCAAAAATATTGCTCTGGTGCCTATTTTTAAAGAGTAACTAAACCCTAAACCAACTTTTTTTAGTTAATGATCTGTAAGAATGATGCTTTATTAGTGCTGTTCATTTATTTTAGTAACTTTTTTGCCATTTGGATATTAAGGGCTCTATCTTACACCCGGCGCAATGCAGCGCAATGCGCGACGCAAGTGTCTTTCGCTAGTTTCCACCCTAATTTTCACGTTTAGCACCGCGTTGTTTAAATAGCAAATGCATTTGCGCCCCCTTTTGCGCCCATGGGCGTTCTGGTCTGAAAACGAGGTGTGTTCAGGCGCATTGTTGGCGCGTTGCTATTTTGAGGCAACTAAAATAGACTACGCCATTGACCAACAAAAACCTGGTCTAAAGTCTAAAGTCAATGGCGCAATATGTTTTATGTTATTTAAAGAGCGCATTAGTAAAATGCGCCTATACACGGGAGGACAACGCGGGTTTGCTTATCACAAGGTACATGAATGAGCAGCAGCACAAAAATGCTTTTAAATATGAAAGATTAAAGGATTGAATGTAAAAGATTATTATTGAGTCTCTTGGACATAAATGAGGACTAATTATGAGAAATTAGAAGGCACAAAGAGCTGCTTCACCTGCAGCCTGGTAAGTAAATAAATGCTTTGCTTTGAACAAATGCGTCTGTTTTTAAATGTTTTTTTTAATGCTACCTCACGGATTTATTGTATATGATGACTCTGTACCTGTGGATATGGTGAGATGAGAAACATTTTTAAGTCATGCTTGAAAAAACTCTTTGCTAAAAAAAAACGCTGTCCAAAGTGCTGAAACGTGAGGAGAGGGGATCTTCTTCCTCCGCTTAGTTTTTCAGTTTACAAAGTCCGTCATCTAAATAGGGATTAGACATAACGCCAGCGCAACTGGTTTTTAAAGGGGATGAGAGCTGTGACTCTCATTGGTTTACTGCACGTTACGCCCAAAATACTCCCATTACAATAGGACCTACCCTTTTCGACCATGCGCTCGGCGCAAAAACCATTTTTCCCGTCGTTAAATTAGCAAAAGTGGATTCGGACACGCCCATTTAGACGTTGCTCTGTACGCTTTAGACAATGCGCTTAGATCATTAAAATAGGGCCCTAAGTGTTTCAATACTGCAAAATATGGTGTAAAAACGTCTGAGTGCTGCCCTCTTCAGGTTGAACGGTGGCTACTGCAGTTGAATTTTCCTATTGGATATTGGTTCCAAAAAATGACTCGTGACGTAAGCAGGTTTAAGCTCACCACGCCCTTGTTACGATCTCACCACACACTTGGTACGAGCTTAGTTCGTCCCCTCTATCTCCGTTGGGATCTTCCCACTTTTCTTGCTTTTTTCATATATTGCCAGTGGGCGGAGTCAGGCTCTGACCAGGGGTTTAGTTACGCTTTAAGACATTTTAAAGGTTAGGTGTGCCGTTATTGAACATTTCTCAACCAATCAGAATAAAGCATTCAACAGCCCCGTGGTATAAATAAAATATATAACACAGATATATTATAGTTTTTTTCATGATTATTGCATACATGTGGTCTAAGTTGTTTTTATATTTTTGCATACATTTAGAAGAAATTTTATTATGAAAGTTTTTGTTGAATCATGATTTCTTTGTTAAAATGTCCGTACATTTCTCGCACAAACTCGTGCGTACGTATGCTTAGTGAATGAGACCCATTGTGGTGGTTTCCTGGACAGGGATAAGCTTAATCGAGGATTATACCTTAGTTTAAGTAGGAAATATAACTAGTTTTAACAAACATGCCTTACTAAAAACATTTATTGTGTGCATTTTGAGGCAAAACAAACGGCACACATGTATTTTAAGATCAGTGCAAGTTGTTTTCAGTTTAGACAGCTCCATTAAAGTTTAGGATTTTATGCATTGTGATGGCATGTAAAAATAATGACATTTTTAATTTTAAAGTAGTTTACTGTAAGATGAAGCATTAAGATGTGTGTTATTGTAAAGCAAAAAAACTTGAATATATTTAGAAGATTCCTTTGCAGAATTTCTCTGGATTGCATGCTCAGAAATGAAGTGTGTTTGTGTGTCTCATATCAATCTGTTTTAGGATGTGCATGGTAAAACTAAAGCAACAGGAACCGGTCTTGTCTACGTGGATGCGTTTGTTCGCTATTACTGCCTCTGGGATGCCAGGTGATGCTTTATTCATTCATCATTGATTCAGTATTTCTATTGGTTACATTCATGTTAAATAAGAATATTATGATATGATCAAAAACACAACATCCTTTTGTGTACTGTATGTATGTTTGTAAAGGAATAGAATGCACATTTATTTACAGATGTCAAAAATAATGTAAGTTTTGGTATTTTAATCGATAAGAGCAAAACTACTCTGTGGTTGTTTTTTACTTTTTAACCATATTTTATTTTGTGTAGTTTACATAGTGTTGTTTAATTGGAGTTATTATATAACATAAGGTTATAAGTTGTCTTGTTGTGACAGTCACCCTGAGCGTCCTGAGAGAGTTGCTGTTGTAATGGATACGCTGGATAAAGAGGGGTTGCTGTCGCGATGCATTCGGGTCGAGGTAAAGTACTTTAGTGATTTATTTTATATCTTTGTTTGTTATGTAAAGGATGATATATAGGCAGCAGGTTTTTATCGCAGAAATAAGCCCCGACAGTGTGATTATGACCTGACGCAAAGTGGACGCTATTTCTTGATAACAACTGGGTGCCTGTATATTATCCTGCGTATTACACATCGGTTTACCTCATAAGTAAGATAAGGAACTTTAAATATTGATTTAAAATATTTTATTTGGTTATTTTTAACAAATGCAGACCTGCCACTTTGAAAACCTGTTTACTTTAGGTCTTAAGATAAGACGAGACGTTCAAATGTCAAGAAAACTCTTATTTGGTTTAATCATTTGTAAATATAATGTTATATATGTTATTAAAAGACATATTTAGCCATGTAATGATGTGCTTAAAATAATGTTTGTCTTTCAGGCCAGAGCAGCGTCGGAAGATGAGCTGTTACTCGTTCATACGTATGTAAATATTTACTTCATGCACACGTCAGACACTTTTGACCTGCAGTGCGTTTAAGCTATACATTAAAACCATAGCAATGTTACAAAAAAACTGTAACTCGAGCTCATTGCGTGTACTCTTATGGTTGTACATCTGTTGTGTATGTGCAGGAAGGAGTACATAGACCTGATGAGATCCACACAGAAAATGGTGTACGAAGAACTGAAGACCCTTGCTGATAAATATGACTCTGTTTATCTGCATCCCGTACGTTTATGACCTTGAATAGCTCTGCCCAAATGTGTTTGATGTTTTTTTTAGGCTTTGTGTTAAAGTGTAACTTTTTTTACCATGACAAATGTTTAGTGCCAAAGCTGTTGGTCTTTTTTTTGTGATGTGGCTTTGTGTGTGTTTGTGGCCACACAGGAACTTTTCGCTTCGGCTTGTTTGGCGGTGGGATCGGTTCTCCAGATGGTGGATAAGGTGATGACATCACAACTGCGTAACGGCTTTTGTGTCGTCAGGTTGTACGACGCTTCCTTTTGTCCTACTAGATAACGAAATAATTAATCTTTTTATACTGATTCTGTTTATTTTGGTACACACAGGCCTCCAGGTCATCATGCTCACATAGATCAGATGAACGGTTACTGTATGTTTAATAATCTGGCCATAGCTGCACGCTACGCTCAAAAACGGCACAAAGTGGAACGGTAAGAGATGACCACTTTCAACCCATACAATATTTTTAAAAGACAACATTAAATTCCCCAAAATGTTTCCTTCACAGAGTTTTGATTGTGGATTGGGACGTGCATCACGGACAGGGAATCCAGTATATTTTTGAACAGGATCCCAGGTATACCTGTGCCTTTCTTGTTTATTTGATAGTCACAGAAGCATCACACGAATGTCAGAATGGCATCGTCTCATCTCCGTCCTCTCTTTTTGCATGCCAGTGTGCTGTATTTCTCAGTGCACAGATATGAAGACGGTTCATTTTGGCCGCACCTCAAAGAGTCGGTGAGCAGCTCTGTAGGTTCAGGAGCGGGACAGGGCTACAACATCAATCTACCCTTGAACAAGGTAAATACAGTAAAACCAACCATAAAACTGCTTGTTTTTACATATCGTATGTTGAGCTCTTTATTTACGTGCCAGAATTTTCTCAAACAATTTTACACTTTTTTGCCTACATTTAGTCATTTAGCAGATGGATTTCTCCAAAGCGACTTATAAATGAGGAAATCAATGGATGCAATCACATAAAAAAGGGCAGCAGTGCATAATTGCTTTAAATCTTGTCTTGGTTAACCTAACGCAGTACACAACGCAGTTTTTTTTGCATATACAAAGACGTTATGCCATGATAACAAAGATCATTATATATATACATACATCTTAAAGGGACACTCCATGTTTTTTGAAAATATGATCATTTTCCAGCTCTGGAGTTAAACATTTGAGTTTTACTGTTTTGGAATCCAATCAGCTGATCTCCAGGTCTGGTGCTAGCACTTTTAGCATAGCTTAGCATAATCCATTGAATCCGGTTAGACCATTAGCATCATGCAAAAAATAACCAAAGAGTTTTGATATTTTTCCTATTTAAAACTTGACACTTCTGTAGTTACATCGTGTACTTAGACAGACAAGTTGTGATTTTCTAGGCAGATATGGATTAGGGGTGGCACGGTCCATGAAAAAAATCCGAACCGTTCGGTTCGCTTGTCTCGGTTCGGAGCGCGTGTGTACCGCACGGTTCAACGGTCCATGGCATGCGCAATGTAGTCTCATGCCCTGTATGTGACCTCAGATAGCGTGTTTCCCTTTCGCGCGAAAGAAGAGGTGACTCGTTTGGAGTATAAGTACTGCGGGTTATGTTACGTGTAGAAATGGCAAGTGGGAGAGAAAAGGAAGTCTGCCCGCAGTTGGAGGATGCGCCAGCGTCGTATAAGTTTGGTGTGTGGAAACATATTTTTATTTCATGTTATGATGACAGCGGAAATAAAACAATAGATAGAACTGCAGTCTATGGGTTGAATATGCTCCAACAGCCACAGGAGATCGCCTTCTCTCCGACCATTTATCTAATCTGAGGTACTGACAACAATGTTTTACGTCTTTTCATATTCAGCGCTATTTTTAGCCTTTCATTGATAAAATTAAAGCGGCTGATTTCCGCGTAGTTTCATTTTGCTAGCGTGTGAAAGTTGCGCGATCTTATTTCAGAAATTGCCCCTCAAAGTAATCAGAAGTGGTCAAAAGTGGACAAAAGAGACTTAAAGAGATTTTAATATTACAGGTGCAAAGGTTATGTTTCTCTCTCGTCCACATAAACTCTCAGTATTAAAGCAGCCTCTCAGTGATAAATCTAAGAGCTACACTGAAGTTGGCATTTTAATAAATGCAAGTTATCTTTGTGTGCTAAAAATGCACATAAAGTTTATGTAGATGGCAATACACATTCTCTTTTTTGCCAATTAAATGAAAAGCATGTTGAAATCATCAATGTCTTCCCTCTCGCTCTATCAAAATCTCATCTGGCTTTCCTCAGAGATGGTCCCAATAATGTGCTTAAAGTCAAATTCAGTTTGTGCATGATTACATGATATAACTTTTTTTAATACTGTATCCTAAATTATGGATAATTAATACATTAATAAGATAATACATTTCTGGAGTGTTAAAAATGTAAAGAAAAAATAACAACAAGAACCGTACTGAACCGTGAACCGTGACCATAGAACCGTGATACGAACCGAACCGAGGGTTTTGTGAACCGTGCCACCCCTAATATGGATAGGAACTATACTCTCATTCTGGCGTAATAATCAAGGACTTTGCTGCCGTAACATGGCTGCAGCAGGCATAGTGATATTACGCACTGCCCGAAAATAGTCCCCTGCTATTGAAAGATACTAAGGGGACTATTTTCGGCTGCTGCGTAAAATTAGTATATTCATTAAAAAAGTGGAGTGTCCCTTTAAGGGTACAGTAGCAGAAACGTCCCGTTCAATTAGAAAAGACTGAAAATCAAACTAAACTATGACCTTTGCATTATCAAGAAATAAATGATCGGGAAATACTTGAATACAGGTCTGTTTAAAATAACATCTGATTGTTTGTACTTTAGACAGGAATGGAAGATGGAGATTATGTGGCGGTTTTCCAGCAGGTCCTCCTGCCTGTGGCGTATGAGGTATAAACAGCTCTTAAATCTGTCACATTGGACATCTTATTAAATGTTTGTTGTTTGTTTAAGACTAATAGAGATCTTGTGTGTGTGCTGTAGTTTCAGCCTCAGCTGGTGTTAGTGGCAGGAGGTTTCGACTCTGTGATCGGAGACCCAAAGGTGTGTATTGGATTTAAAGTGCACCTATTATGCACAATCCACTTTTACAAGGTGTTTGGACATAAATGTGTATTGGCAGTGTGTGAACACAACAACCCAACAATTAAAAAATGATCTTGTTAATATGATGTCACATTGATAAAGCCACGCACACTGACCAACAGTCCTGCATTAGTTGTACACTGTTTGTCATAAAGATTGAGATACCATTGTATCAGACTATATTCACAGGAATCAGATCTATGTTAACTAAAAGCTCACTGTCTCATTTGGTTAACGAGTGAGGAGCAGTAGCTCATTTGCATTTAAAGGTACAGACACGAAACAGCTTGTTTTTGCTCTCACCCAAATAGGGGCTTTTTTGGCATGCTATAATAAATGATTTGTGCAGTATTTTGATCTAAAACCCCACAGACACATTATAGGCACACATGAGACTTATATCTTGTAAAATGTGCATAATACAGGGTTCCTACGGGTCCTTAAAATCCTTGAAAGTTTGTGAATCTGGGGGAAATAATTCAAGGCCCTGGGAAGTTTTTGAAAATATACATACATAGATACAGGTCATTGAAAGTGCTTGAATCTATTTTATGCAAGAAGTTTTCTGGAAAAAAATCCATATTATTCCCTGTGTAGTGTAGGATAATATCATAGAAATTTCTAGCCTTTTAAGCACACGTGCTAAACTGTTCGCTTTAAATGCTTATATCTTCTGTATGGGAACATTGATTCATACCAAAATGCTTATATTCATAGTTGACACATGAAAACGTCTCTGGTTACGTATGTAACTGTTGTTCCCTGAGAAGGGAACGAGACGCTGCGTCTCCCTTGCCATACTTTCTGCGTCCCTGTAACGCCGTCTTTGGCAATATTTCAGATAGCGATATACTTCCTGGCTTCCGCGTCACCCTGTCTTTGTCGTTAAGCCTCATCATTGGTTGAATTTGATATACACATTCAGACGCACTTGGAGGCGTCCCCAAAGTGTCCAATTGACGCAGCGCGAGTTCCCTCGAAAGGGAACTGTAACAATGTATCTTAAAAGGTAACACGATGTAACCTTGATCTCACTTGAAATGTGTCCCCGCATTTAGTCCTTGAATTTGAGGGTATTGGACCTGGAAAGCCCTTGAAAGGTCCTTGAGTTTGAAGTTAACTAAGGTGTGGGAACCCTGATAATATGTGCCCTTTAATATTCAATGCTCACTGTTTGCAAATAATCTGAAATAATAATGAATTAATCTGTATGCTATAATTTGCATATGTATGACGTTTATTGTCATATTATATAACATGCAGTGTTATCGAGGTGATTTGTTTAAAATGTTTGCTCTCTACGTCTAGGGTGAGATGCGAGTGAGTCCGCAGTGTTTCTCTATTCTGACCCACATGCTGAAAGGCCTCGCTCAGGGGCGTCTCGTGATGTCTTTGGAGGTAAAATCATGTTATGCCAATATAATAAAAGTTTAAAAGTGTTCATTGTGTTTAAACAACTCTCTCTCCCTCTTAGGGTGGATATAACCTGGAGTCTACTGCCGAGGGTGTTTGTGCGTCTGTGAGGTCACTTCTGGGTGACCCTTGCCCTCACCTGTCCTCACCTGGTGCCCCGAGCGAAAGGTGAATAAACCGAGAAATGCACCATGGCGTATGTTACTGATTTCTCAGTTTCATCCTGATGTCTTGTTTTGTTGCAGTGCATTGAAGTCCATCTCTCAGGCCATCTTAGACTTGTATCCATTCTGGAAGAGTCTTCAGACATTTGGTAACTGGTGCATGTTCTGTCATCTATTCCTTATTCATCTGACAAATAAATAAACTTACTTTGCATAAGATCGACAAATTGTTTATTCATGTAAACGTGTGCTTGTTGATGTACAGAGGGCGGTCCTCTATCTGATGTCACGCCCCATCCCGCTCCAGTTTGTGCAGAGGTGCAGATTTCTTCCACTGTCACCGGATTGGTTTATGACCAGAAAATGATGCTGCATCACAACATGTGGGATAGGTGAGAACCAAGCTGAGCTGATTTACATAATCATGCATATTTATGACGTGGAAGAAAAGCATCGCTTGATAATATACAGTAAATGTGTAATATAACAACATCTATATTCCCGCAGTCATCACCCAGAGCTCCCTCAGAGGATTTCCCGAATATTTTCTCGTCACGAGGAGTTGGGACTGCTCTCACGTTGCCATCGGATACCGGCTCGCTTAGCAACAGAAGAAGAGCTTGCACTTTGCCATAGGTGAAATGCATCTTAACTCATTCACTGCTAGCCATTTTTTGAAAAGTTGCCTGTCCGGAAAATATAAAAATATATAAACATACAAATATATCAAATGAAAGAACAGACCCTCTGCTTTTAAACAAACACTCTGCTTTTAAACAAACACTATACAAACAAACAAATGAGGAAAAACCATTTCATCCTATCTATATTTTTTTCTCTGCAAAAAGCTAAAATAATTGCATTTTTGTGAAGGAATTTTGTTAGAGATCAGATTTAGAACAATTATCAAAACATACACGGAGTTTAAAATTGGTAAATAAAGTTTTGGCTTCAGTTTTTTCATAAATTGGGTAAGTCCAATAAGTAATTGTGGTATTGCAGATTAACATAAAAATTTGATCGCGTGAGCACGTGAAAAGCGATCACGTTTGGACGCGAAACTAAACTTTTTTTAAAAATTCTGCACATGAAGGTTTCACGTGAACACGCGAAAGTTTCACGTGAGCGCGCGAAAGTTTTACGTGAGCGCGCCAAAGTTTTACGTGAGCGCGCCAAAGTTTTACGTGAGCGCGCCAAAGTTTCACGTGAGCGCGCCAAAGTTTCACGTGAGCGCGCCAAAGTTTCACGTGAGCGCGCCAAAGTTTCACGTGAGCGCGCCAAAGTTTCACGTGAGCGCGCCAAAGTTTCATGGGAGCACATGAAACTAAACTAAATTTATTTTACTCCAATGTCACCTGAGGGGTTCGGTAATAACTTGTCAATGGCGGGGAATAAGTTAATGAGTTACTGCATTTTTATATATATGAATAATGTATTCATTTGCATGATTAACATGAAAGTTTTACAGTATAGTAATTTCTTGGGTCGTCTTTTTGTTTCTTATTTTAGTTCTAAGCACATCAACACTATAAAGAGCACAGAAGACATGAAACCCAGAGATCTTCACCGACTGGGGAACGACTATAACTCAATTTTCATCAGTAATGAGAGTTATAAATGTGCCCTGCTGGCCGCCGGTGCCTGTTTTAACTCCGTGCAGGCCATTCTCACAGACCAGGTCTCTATTAAGATTCTTCATTGCATCGTGTTTAGATATTTAAGGACCCTAACATTTGTTTTTCATCATGCAGGTGAGAAACGGTGTGGCTATAGTCCGTCCTCCTGGTCATCATGCAGAGAAAGACAAAGCCTGCGGCTTTTGCTTCTTTAACACGGCTGCTGTGACGGCACGCTACGCACAGAGCATCACCAACCAATCCCTGCGTGTCCTCATCCTCGACTGGGATGTGCACCATGGAAACGGCACCCAGCACATGTTTGAGGAGGACAACAGGTATTATATCCAGCCATTGTTTGGATTACAAACTCTGCATAATTCCACTTCATGTGGTGCATTCTGGGATTTTTTTTTAAAAGAGATGTCGATCTTCACTTGTCATTTATCGTGTAAAAACTCGTAGTGATGTCATTCAGTCAGTGTGTTTTTTATTTTCCAGTGTGCTATACATCTCCCTGCATCGCTACGAGGATGCAACGTTCTTCCCCAACTCAGAGGATGCTGACTATGATCAGGTGGGACGGGGGAAAGGTAAAGGCTACAATGTCAACATTCCCTGGAACGCTGGAAAGATGGGAGATGCTGAGTACCTGGCAGCTTTCCATCATCTAGTGATGCCGATAGCCAGAGAGGTAAAACACACACACACACCCTTTAAAAAAACTTTCACTGCATGTGCTCATCTTTATTTAGTGATCACAAACACACTGTTTAGTGTTTAGCCCTGTAAGACCCAAATGTAGAAAAAAATTTTTTAACCATTTTTATGTTGTTGTAGGAGTCAGTAAGTTATATCAGAGTCCCATCTCAAAGTCACTTTTTTCAAGTTTAGATGATATAAATGACATCCTACCACATTATAGATAAGACAGTCATGGCTGGTAGAAGTCTGAAATGAAATAAACACTGATTATTTTCATGCTTATTAATCTTGATGCAAATAATTTCCAATCACATTCCTACATTTCAAAGGATTCACCCATTCCACAGAATTCACCAATACTGTCTAGGAAGCTTTTTGTCCTCTATTTATAATGCTAATTTCACCTATACCGCCCACCCAACATTTCAAAACATTATCACCTGGCCCTAATGCAGAAAAGAGATATTTGAGCAAACAAAGCCCAGACAATATAACAGGACGAGCTAAGAATATTTTATAAACAATAAGATACAAATAGTTTCAAATATTGGCGCATAAATACTTTCAAAATTCTCAAATAAATTATTGATTTCCTATAAACGTATTAAATTATCTTAAAACTTGGATTAAAACTCAAAATAGACATTTAACATCAATATCATATTTTGTCGCTACAAAAAAATGATAAAAAAAGTAAATTTTTAACAGTTTAGAAGAATACTGTAAGTATTCATGTAATGTCAAGGGTCAAACATTTGGACTTTTTAAGTTGTGTAAATGATGTTTGAAATAGAAAAAAACATGTACAGGTATACTTTATTAGATTTTAAACTGATGTTGTATTGCAACCGAGGGTTTTACAGAGTTAGTCATGCTAAATGCTGGGTTGTAGTTTGCTCCAGATCTGGTGCTGGTGTCTGCTGGGTTTGACGCGGCACGGGGCGATCCGTTAGGGGGGTATCAGGTCACCCCAGAGGGTTACGCTCATCTCACCCACAAGTTAATGAGTCTGGCAGCAGGAAGAGTGCTTGTCATACTAGAGGTAAGTTTTTCACATGTATTTATTTAAAAGATGCTTTTGTATCCAAAACAATTTCCAAATTTTGTGTTTACCCGCCCATAAAAAAAATATTTTTGCACATTCAGATAAGATGCAATTAAGTAATTCTGGCATGCATAAAATTTTTTGGCCTCATTTCTCCAAATTTTCTATATAAAGTAACATCGCAAAACAAATGTTATCCTTTGACAAGCAAATATAATTTTTGTTAATAACTAAGCAGTCACAGTTGTCTGTTAATGGTGGGCCAAAAATGGAGCTGGGTGATCATTGCTCAACTCTGTCTTTATGGATGTTGTCTTATAGTATTTTAAAGAGTTCCTGTTTTTACCACAGGGAGGATATAACCTCAACTCCATCTCTGAATCCATGTCCATGTGCACCAGTATGTTACTTGGTGATTCCCCTCCTGCTCTGCCCGGCCTATCTCCTCTTCACCCCAACGCCGCTGTCACCATTAATAATGTCTTGCGTGCTCACGCCCCCTACTGGAGCTCGCTGAGAATACAGCGTGAGTTTGCACAGAAATGGGGTGGAAATGTGACACAAGGTTTTCAGTACAAGTCAAATTTGATATTCATTTCTTATTTGTTTGTCTATATCAGTTCCAGAGTCTGTCCGTTTGTCTTTGCCGTCTCCTAAACCTAAAGGCAAGCGGACGTCAGTTGGTAAAAGTAAGAAATCTTCTCGTCAGTCCACTCCTGCTCAGAGTCCCAGACATCAGACACCGCAGCATCACTCGACTCCGCCCTCTGCGGCCCTCGATGACCTCACTGAGGGCATGCTGTCTTTGGATCTCAACACGAGTGTCTCGTCTAACCCCAGCCCGGCGTCGGTTCCCATTGGAGGAGCCAGACGTAAAGTGAAACCAGAGAGGGAATCAACAGGCCAGATGTCAGATTCACCTGTGAAGCTGACCGCAGACAACACCAAAGATAAAGACGACACAAATGCAGAAACAACTGCCGTGACAGCAGAAGCACCTGTAAGTATTCTGTAGTCAGTATATAATACAAAAATTATATACCTTATAATGTACTCGCTGTCGTGCCATCCACTTGAACACAAATTAATAGTTTTGTATTAAAATACCGTTAACTTACCTTTATATATCAAAGAGTCAACATGGCAACGCTTCAAAAAGCACATGCATCATCATTAAAATAAAACACATGGGCATTATTAAATGTGACCCTGTCTGTGATATCCAGGCTAAAGTCTCAACATCTAATGAATATGGGTGAAAGAATGGATCAGCATACATGGGTATTTCAACCCATACCTTGCTCTCATTGGCTGTCGCTCAACATGATATGTGACATCACAGGATGTCAAGACGGAGGACATCTAATGATGAGATTTGGAGCATCAAAGTTTGATTTCACATTGATTTCAATCTTTGACATGACATTACTCATTGAATATTAAATATATTAAGGTTATATTTTCACAGAATGTTCTTTATAATACGTAGGATGATTTTATGTAGAACTGATGTGGCGTAATGGTGAGTGCATTGTTAAAGAAATGTTCATATGTGTCACACTTAGCAGTTTGCACCACTTTAATATAGAAGGTTTTTTCTGCCAATTTTAAATTAATTCATTAAATGATAAAAGAAAAAATAAAATCGCAAAATATGTCCCAACATGTAAAAAAATAAAATGCTAAAATCAAGGTGATAATGCATCTTTCCTGCCAAATTGAAAAATAAAATGCAATTGATGATTTGAAATTTAATTTTTAATACTATTTCGAGGCAAGAAATTTAAATTAAAAGGCAAATGTGAAAAAAGAAGTAAAAGATACCTTTTTAAAAGGCATTTAATAATGCTCACACAATAATAGTGACAAAAAAACTAATTAAAAATGTAAAGTTCAATTTTAATTTTATGTTCTCTTTTATTTAATAGTTTTATATTTATTTTCAACTTTTTATGTTAATCAGTGGGTGGAGTTTACTTGGAGTTTGTCTGAAGCAGTGTTGCCAACTTGCAAACTTTATTGCTACATTTTAGCGACTTTTAGACCCATTTAGACAAAACTAGCAACTGTTTGGATGGACCTTAGCTTCACTAAGTTTATGTGTTACTGGGTCTAAAAGTCACTAAAAGTATCAATAAAGTCGCTAAGTTGGCAAAACTGCTTCAGACAAACTCCATACAAGTTAAAACCGAATTAAATTAAAGAGAACATAAAATTCAAATTGAACTTTACAATTTTATTAGTTTTTGTCACTATTATTGCATATTATTGCACTATAACATTTTAAATATAAAAATAAATACATTTTTAAAATGTATTTTTAGCTTCTTTTTTCACGTTTGCCTTATAATTTTAATATTGGCAGTCTTGCCTCCAGATTGTAGTAAAAATAAAATGTCAAATCATCAATTGCATTTTATTTTTTAATTTAGCACGGGAGATGCATTATCACCTTGAAAATGAAATTGTTTAATTTTAATGTTTTAATTTTTATTTTAGCATTTAATTTTCAATTCTGGATTTTGCAGTTTTATTTTTATTTGATCATTTAATTTATTAACTTATTTAAAATTGGCAGAAAACGTAAACAATTTAAGTGTAAATTGTGTCATTCTCTGTTTTTCATGTTTATAGACGCTGAAGGCTGAGGCCATGGTTGATTCAGGTGTCGTGGAGAACCAAGAGGCTTCTGCACCGCAGGGAGCTTGTGGTTACACAGAAAAATCTGTGTTTGAACTCGTGTGTGGAGCACAAGACACGGACGGGGTAAAGAGTCTGAATCCTGACTAATGATGTGTGTAATGTAATAGCAGAGCACTAGATTTCCTGTTTTTATTCTCTGCTCTCTATCCACTCCACTCATTATTGCTAATGTGAATTTGAGTGCTGATCTAATTGTGTGGCTTTTGTTGCTAGGAGACGATGTACGTGGTGGATCCGTTGTCATGGTGCCCACACTTGGAGTCTGTGCGGCCCGTGCCCGCAGGTGGCATCGACGTCTTCCTCCCGTGTGAAGAGTGTGGTGGGGATGCTGAGAACTGGATCTGTCTCTTTTGCTACAAGGTTACCATTGTTCAAATGACACTCGAACAATATTTAAACAACGATGATGTATTAAAGCAATAAGCCTCAAGAAGCAGTGGGTTACCAGTGCATTTTATAACCGGTAAGGGGCGTTGACAGGCACGACGTTAAGTTATAAAATGCACTGTAACACCACTGCTTCGCGGGGCTTATTGCTTTTATAAAACGGTTTCTTCATATGCATGACGTTAGCAGAATTTTATAAAATAAAACACAAATAAGTTGTAATTATATTAGTACAAATATTACGCTTCCGCCAAACAAAGTAGTTCCTCAGAATCAGTCTCATCTAAAATATACATTAACATTTATATCGTGCAACTGTTGAAGTGATGATCAAATATGCTTGGAGGCATGCTTAACTCTTTCCCCCTCAGCGTTTTTTTTTTTAACAAACACAAGCAATGCTAGCACTGTTAAAAAACCATCTCTTGACAGAAGTGCAATATAATCTACATAACTTGATTATCAGTGGTGCGTAAAGACCTTACATTAAAATGAGTCATTTTTATCTACATACACTGCGGTTCCTTACATGGAAGTTGCCATTTTGCACCACCATATTTCTACAGTAGCCCTAAACCAACAAACACAAATCTACACATTGATCCTTTAATCAATACAGTTTTTGCTTTTATTTTTGGCAGTGTATGTTTCTCTTCTTCTCTTATTTGTAGATCAGATGTAAGAGTTCAGTTTCTCTCTTTCAGGTGCTCTGCGGGCGTTACGTAAACCAGCACATGGTGACACACGGGCAGGTGTCGGGTCATCCTCTGGTCCTGAGCTTTGCTGACCTTTCAGTCTGGTGCTACACCTGTGAGTCGTACGTCCATAACCAGGTGGGTTCTGTTCGATATGAAATAATTTTTTGTTTCCGGTCTCATGTGGGATTTAAAGGTCTGCCTACAGTAATGTGTTAGTCTCTCTCTCTCACACACACATTCTTACTGTTTTTCAATTTTGTTTTTACACGCAGGTGCTATATGAAGTCAAAAACGCTGCTCATCTTGTAAAGTTTGGAGAGGAGATGGCTCCTTTCAGCTAAACCAGCAGACAGAATTTATAGCAAAGCAAAGCAAAGGAGAGACGTGTGTTTATTATGAGTTTTCCCTGTTCATGTGTTTTCTAACTTACCTTCACTTAATTTTTTGTCATATTACTTGAATATTATACTTCATAAATTGTAATCGTGCCAAATGAGGTATTTTGCAAAAATACTTATTTTAAATCTTTCTTTACATTTGTTTTCTCAAATCAGTGTTTTTAAATGTCTTTTCAAATCCATGTATTTAGTTCATGTTTGATTTTGTTTTATTTACAGTGCCTTGTTTTTTTTTTTACAACAACAACAACTTCTAGCACGGTGCTAAAATCAGTTTTTAACCAGTCAGGTTTTCAGGATTTCGAATGACAATTTATGCATAAATTGAACAACAGAGTACTGTTTGGAGTTCATGTTTTATTCTACAAATTTTGGAAATTCACCTCCTTAATATTAATGCAATATACTGTGCAATATTTCCTATTACAGTTTGTCTGTATCAAAGTTATTTTTTGTTACTTTAATCTTTGCTTTTGTTAATTTTGCACAAGTATAGGAACAATTTTGTTCCCTTATGTTATCTGAAAATGACCTTTGGTAACTCTCACTTTGTAACTTTTGGTACTCGATGCAATAGAAATAAAAACCTGTCCAGTGTTCTTATAAATCTCTGTTTATCTGACGAAACATACTCATACTCATAATTCACCACAAAATAAAAAGAAATTACATTTTTGGTGTAAATTTTTATACTCACAAACTCAACTTTTCGGTTATATAATATAAAAAATTCATATTTGACACATCAAGAAATGGAAACCCCCCAGCATTTTTTTTTTGAGTAAAAATTGAGATTTCTTTTGCGTTGAGACAATTAAAGGGGAGATTTCGCAAGACTTTTTAACAATGTAAAATAAATCATATGTAAAATTCTAGTTCAGAAAAACCCACATATAGTTTATTATAACATGTTAAAATTGCCACTTTGTAGATGTGTGCAAAAATGTGCTGGTTTTGGGTGTGTCCTTTAAAATTCAAATGAGCTGTCGTGGTATTAAGGGGCAGTGTTATCCCCTTCTGACATCACAAGGGGAGCCAAATTTCAAAGACCTATTTTTTTCACATGCTTGCAGAGAAAGGTTTACCAAAACTAAGTTACTAGGTTGGTCTATATCACATATTATAGGTTGATAGTAGCCCAATTATAGCATTTAAACATGAAAAAAGTCAGATTTTCATCGTATGTTTCCTTTAAGCACAATACTGATAATCTAATAAGAATAAACAATGCATTAATCCTTATATTACATGAAGATGTTGCAATGCAGAAATCTGCCATGTGTTCATATCTGACAAGAGCTCTCGCTAACTCTGAACCTTATTGTGTGATGAACAAATGATTTTACACCTTCAAACATTAACACATTTGTTGGCTTCATCTCTGTGCTCTTGTGATTCACGTCATTTTCTTTCTCATCCTCTTTCCTTTCTATGTGAAATATAAAACTTTCATGACTGATGATTTCCTCTCAGTAAATGATAAATCAGTCTGCATCAATGAACTGCATTTCTACCGCCTGCATATGTATGTGTGTGTGTGATGCATGCAGAGACCCTGCCCACCAATCAGATCAGCCGTGACCTCCCTCCTCCCGTCTCCTCTCCATCCATACGTGCAGGAGGAAGATGGTTGCCATCGCTGTGGGCCTGTTTTTAATCTCGTACATCCTGCTGTAGTCCCACAGGAGAAGAAGCCCTCGGTTCAGGTCATTTTCTCTCTTTCTCTCACACACAGACACACACACTCACATTAAGCTGTGATTATTACATGATGTGTTTGTTTGTTATTGATGTGATTGTGGCTTCACTTCCTGTCATGGAGGAAGAGTCAAGCAGAGCTTCGTTTTTCTATTCATCCTCACTTTTGCATTCTTGTGTGTGCAAAGATCAGATTTTGTGGTGATTACATTTCTCGTTCATTTGTTGTTCACCTCTATGCAAAATTTGGCACTGTTTGTGATGTTTGTGTTATTAAATTAAACTCACTACACTTACAAGTACCATGGGATTGTCATAGTATTTTAGACATGTTACACATTCCCATACCATATTCACTACAGGATCTTATTTATGCCATTGACCATGATATGATATGATATTTTATGCTTTATTTCATAGACACAAGGTGCTTTTTAGAGACATTTTAAATAAATTTAAACACAGATCAGGTTTAACACAAATATGTTAAGTTCAACTGCTACTGCAGATCTCAAATACTGAGATTTTCTAAAACCTAATTTTTAAAGGGGTCATATAATGAGATTTTTTTAAGATGTCAAATAAGTCTTTGGTATCCCCATAGTACATATGTGAAGTTTTAGCTCAAAATAACACATAGATAATTTATTATAGCATGTTAAAATTGCCACTTTGTAGGTGTGAGCAATAATATGCAGTTTTTGTGTGTGTCCCTTTAAATGCAAATTAGCTGATGATATGCAAACACTGATGGTGATTTGTTGAAATTGAAACTCAACTGTGCTGTCAATTATTTTCTCTCTGGACTAAATGGCAGTGCCATGGTTGGATAGCTGCAGATTAAGGGGCTGTATTATTATAATTAGATCCCCTTCTGACATCACAAGGGGAGCCAAGTTTAATTACCTATTTGTGTAGGTTGATAGAAGCACTGGGGAGCCAATTATAGCACTAAAACATAGAAAAAGTCAGATTTTCATAATATGTCCCCTTTAACACAAATTTGTTGAGTTCGAATGCTACTGTAGATGTCAAATACTGAGATTTTCTGTGTTTCGTATAACCCTTAAAGGAAAACACCACCGTTTTTCAATATTTTACTATGTTCTTACCTCAACTTAGGTGAATTAACGCATACCTATCTTTTTTCAATGCGTACACTTTTAATCTTTGCACAGCGCTTCGTGAATGTGTTAGCATTTAGCCTGGCCCCATTCATTCCTATGGCTCCAAACAAAAGTTTTATTTTGTGCCAACATACTTACTCATGTAACAGTCTTTAAATAGGGAAAACATGGAAGTGTTTGGTGGCTTCGAAATTCATCCCTGTTTGGATCCTAAGGAATGAATGGGGCTAGGCTAAATGCTAACACATTCATGACGCACTGTGCAAAGATGAAGTGCATGCATTTAAAAAAGATAGGGATGTATTAATTTGTCTAAGTTGAGGTAAGAAAATAGTAAAATATTGAAAACTGTGGTGTTTTCCTTTAATATACAGTATACATATGCAGTTGTGATTAAAAGTTTCCATATACCTTGCAAAGTCTGAAAAATGTAAACACCAAATATTGCAATGCTTGTCAATATGACGTCTGCTTTAATATCCATTCTGATATTAGATTCTCATCTCCAGCTGCAAAATGCAGCATCACTCACCCGAGGTCGCCCGTCTGTATCAGACTGAGTTTATCCGGAGCGCCCGGGCGGTGGGAGTGCTGTGGGCCGTCTGTACGCTCTGCTTTGCCATCATCGAAGTGGTCATTCTCATCCAGCCGTCATGGGTGGGCACACGAGAACTGCACTACAGGGGCGGGGGTCCTGCCCCTCCGGCAGGGACGCTGGGCCTTTTCGAGGTGTGCTTGGAGTCGGATTGGCCCGTCCCGGAGTGCCGTGGGTCCCTGCACACCCTGACCCCTCTGCCTGCGTTTCAGTCTTCTGCTGTCCTGGTGTGCATTTCGCTCACCATGGTGTGGGCCAGCGTGGGCTGTCTGTGTCTGTTCAGATTCTGCAATGCAGCGACCGTCTATAAGATATGTGCGTGGCTACAACTGACCGCAGGTGAGACTGTAATAAAAATTCATTCATCAGTAGTTTATTACACACTTGTAAAATGAATATGATGGCCCTAAAAGATGTATCCAAGGTTCTAGCATCATTCATCTCAAACTTTTGTTATCTCTGTCTGGTAGGGTTCTGTTTGGCTCTGGCGTGTTTGTTGTTCCCAGACTCTTGGGCTGGTGCTGAGATGAGAGCTCTGTGTGGAGATCGTGTCAGTAGTTTTTCTCCGGGTAACTGCTCTGTTCACTGGGCCTTTATTCTTGCCATGCTGGGTGTGTTGGATGCTGCTATACTGGCCACACTGGCTTTTGTATTGGGGAATCGGCAAGACGCTCTACTGCCAGAAGATGCCAAGGAAGGTGAAGGTAAACCTGTCATGATTCCTTGCTAATGTCTCTGTGCATTATTTGTATCGCAAATTTAAAAGAGCTATATAAAGAGTTTTCTTATTTAGTACATTAAACCATATTGTGTTTTTTATAAAACGGTTAGTTCCAGTCTTTGATTCTGATTGGTCGATAGCTGTGTTTTATTTATGATAATAAACAACTATGACCGCTACACCCAATGAGTCTGTGTATCACTGCACAATATGCGAAACATTTTAACCCCATTCACACAGCACTTCCGTAAAATTGTCAGAGAGGCTTCTGTGTGAACACAAAGATGTCCCGTAAATGTTCTGGGATCACTCCCGTAATGATGACCTAACATTGCCGTAAAATTCACAGAAAGAATTCTGTGGCAGAGCCAAAAACAATGCCGTAAGGGGTGTGCTGTAGTGAGGACGCGTGTGTCAATACAACAAGAAGTTCAGCTCTTTCACCGAGGGATTTAAATGCAGATCAACATTTACGCCGAGAAATGTCTGCAAACTGGACTGAAGCAGAGATCAGGAGCTCGCCACTATCCGCACTGAAGCTGAGATCATTCACCAGCATGACAAAAAAGCGCATCACATATTCATTATGATCATAAACTAAAATACAGGCGCATGGTTAAAAACATTACGTGTCTTTACGGGATCGTTACGGTTTGTGTGTGTATGCAAGCACACTTCGGAAACCAAAAATCAAACGATCCCGGATGCATTTTCCGTGTATTTTCCCTGATCTCTGTGTGAAAAGGGCTAGAACTGTTACTGTTCAGTCGGTCATGGACTATATTTTCCAGCGGAAGGAAGGCTTTTGGTATTTTCCTCCATGAAAGTTGTGTTGATACCTTTAATATTTGCTTCGTGTGGTAACCTTTTTATAAAAGCAATAAGGTACTCGAGACTGTGCTGTGTTGTGAATAAGTCACACCTGAAGGGGTTGCATTGAATCCACTTCCCATCGTGCCTAACAAAACCCTTCAGCTGTGACTTATTTCAAGATACACCACAGCCTCGGGTACCTTATTGCTTTTATAAAAAGGTTACCACACAATATTAAAGCAAAAAATAGATATCAACATAACTGCGTTTACAGTATAATACATAATGAATAATTATAAAATGGACAAAAAGTAAATATTTAAAATTTTTAATAATTGTTACTTTATATAACTGATCATGTTATAGTTTTAAAGTCTGTCTCGTCTTTTCTTTCACAGTAACTGGACTGTTACTAGCAGCATAAACCAGATATGAGCACTACTGGTAAGACAATAATGTAGCCAACTAACACACAATACACATCTGAAAATAAATGATTTGCTGAATCTACTCCCGCAAATAAGTGATTAGAGCCATTTTAAAGTGTTAATGTGTAATTTGACAACACTTGTAGATGTGAGCAGCTCTGTTAACATTGGCTGTCATTATCTTTTCACTCTTCTCCTTCATTTTTATCATTGCCAGTCACATTTATTTCAACTCAAGCACCTCTCTCTCTTTTCTTCTCATCTCTTCTGTAATTGATGTCAAATCTCACCCGTCACATGACAAAGATTACAAAACGTGTGAAGAGATGCTTCTGTCCTCCCCCTCGAGCAGTCATCATCTTCCTGTGAATTCTGCTTACATAAGCTGTCCGCATAGAAACCGTCACCTGGCAACTGCATCCGAGTAGATGTCCCTGCAGACCGGAGACCTGCAGGTGGGAGGACACATTCGAGGGGCTTGCCTATAGTGTGTTTTAACTAAATGCTTGATGTTTCGAGTCTGTTTACATGACGATAGCGTAGTTTATGTCAATTTTATGTTAATTTCGCTGTGGGATGGGGTTAGGGTACAATATGTTTCTGTAAGATGAAACAGTCCTGAAATCGAAGCACCAATGATTTAGTGAGAGTCTTAAGCATTACTGCCACAACACATAGGATTGCATTAACCAATCAAAATCATCTGTGAAGCATAAAGTAATACGACAATGCACATGACATTAAATAAATCAATCAAAACCCTTTGGATATGTACAGCCCACTTGCAGCTAAAGTTCCACCCACTTAAGGCCGGCTCCGCCCTCTGTTTATAGCCATCTCAGTGCATCTTTTCTCATCATTGCTCTTGTAATGACAGAGCAGAGAAAAAACAGAGGTTATTTTTACTTTATCTGTACTGCATTTTAGCTGTGTCGAGGTCTCTTTAATGTCACCCAACTCAGACAGCAGATGACTCTGGGCCGGATACGCACCGGAGCTGCCGACTTCAGCACTGATCCGGCCCAAAGTCATCTGCTGTCTGGCAATGCACATGAATGTGATTTTCATTTTATCTTATCAAAACGACTGTGCGGTTTGATTCTCCTGTTGAAGTCATCTGGGGTTTTTTTTAGGTATTTGAGTCATTCTACAGAAACATCCACTTTTGGTATGTCAAGATGTCTTAAAATTGATTTCTTTATCTAACATTTAAACTTAGACCACATTATTAGATTACTCTTTGACACATAAATGACAGCTTAATGATTTTTTGTGTGCATGCACTTAAAGACTGCATACACCATTTTTTTGTCACTGGTGTTACCATACTTCTTTAATAATATTAAAGGTGTTTATGAAATATTATTTATAATTTTTTCAGCTTTAAAGCTTAATTCTTAAGTGAAGCAGAATTCAGTGCATTTAAAATGATCATCATTTCACATGTGAAAGATTTAATTTAATGTGAAAGAAAAAAACACAGTAACAATTCCCAATTTTTGCAATTCCCAAACACTAAAGGAGGTCATACCAGTGACTTAAACTAAAAGCTTCATATGACATCATGAGATAAATGAGACAATTTCTGAAAACTGAAAAGAGACCGTGGACTTACCATAGACTTCTGTTCATTGATCTCCAGGAAATTGAAAGAAGAAAGTCAAGTGATGTCATCAGTGTGATTTTTATTTAAAAATAAGAGCTTTTTTGTTAAACGGTAACACCAGTTACACAACTCCAGGGGACCACTACTTTCATTATATATTTTATAATATTTATTTAGCTTATTTGAAAGTAATTAACATTATATATTTGATAGTTATGGTCACATTATTGTATTTTAAATGGAAGAAAACACTGTTTTTGATCTCAAAGTAAAGCATTTTCCCTCTGTACATGACTGGGGGACGAGCACTTCTGTGGTGCTTGGAATTAATAAATACTAATTAATTAATAAAAATCAAATATTGCCACATTGATGGCTGAAGAAGGTGTAATGTTCAAATAACAATTTGTTTCATTTTAAAATATAAAAATTGTGTTTTTTAAGTGTAATATTTCTGTAAAGGCTAGGGACAGAAAAATTGACATTTCCGTAGAATGACCCGTTTGTCCTGTGCATGAATATATTTTAAATATATTGAGACAGGAGTTTGTAAATGTTAATCTCTTTTGTCAGTTTTAATGTTTATTGTTAGAGAGTCTAAACCTTTATAAATTGAGATATGTGACAATTCTAAGATTTAGAAATTTAGATCTAGAGGCGCATGCAACTGTGTTGTATTTGTCTTTTCCCACTGTATGTTTTTATCATAGTTGTAAGTCTATTTTATTTACTCTTAAGGGTGTTTAAAGGAAACAGTTACAGTATTCACTTTACAATACTTTAAAGGTGCCAAAGAATGCATTGAAATAATATGTCAAAATATTCACTGATGAAGGTATGTATATTAAGTGCAAAAAATATCCAGAGTCAGTTTTACATGTCCATTTACAACCATAGGATTTGTCTTTCGAATGAAATGGTCTATTATTACCTTTTGAAAGGGTCATGAATAATAATGTTGAGCTCTTCTCTGATTGGCTGTTTCTCAGAGCAGCTCCTTCAGTAGCTCTGTGTGTGTGTAAACAGATCTTATGTTTGAGTCTGTATCAGACGAAGATACAGAATTTGAGAAATAACCAATTGTTTGGAGATTGTTAATGGACTTCGGAGTGTTAAGTTTGTGTTTTTTTTTATTATGGACCTGCAAAATGTAACTGTAACGTCAATAGTTGAACTTCAGCCTAAACACTAGCATTACTAGCATGTAGCGCTAACTCAGCAGTTACAACTTTGTTTTTAGCATTGTAACAAAATTGTAATTAATTTAAGGTGTAGTTCAATGTTGGGGGCGTACATCGTGACTGTAACATTACAGTCGGTATTATGTTGAGATTGATCTGCTTTCAAGCGGTCTTTTGCATGCACAAGGTTTACATAAGAATGAGGAAACAATCATGTTTGAGACTCACAATATGTCATTACCATGTGCTGTTATTATTCATCTATGCCTAGGTAAATAAAGTTTTACATTCTGTGGCACCTTTAACTTTATAAAATACCTTGCTCTTGGAAATACTCCAATGCACTTCTGTAAAAGCAATGCAAAGTCCTCAACAAACGGTTTGGGTTTACATACATTTTATTAGCACTTACAGAGATTTTAACGTTTGACAAAACTTGCAGTGCAGAGATATGTATTTTTGTACAACATTTCATGACTGCACGAATATCGAAAAAGCCAGAGCCACGATTTCCTTCACGAGCTCATACTGTATCACTCTGATGACCAACCCAAAGCGCAAAAAAGATCAGCCGGGACAGATGATCGGTTACTATACCACAACCAGACATAGTGTTTCATCATCAAAACCAGGAAGATAGAGAAAAACACCACTGATCTTAGGACACATGAGAAGCTGGAACAAGCACAACCAACCAGAGAAAGAGAGAGAAGTGGACATTAAAACCAAGTTTAAACTCCTCTGGTGCATCTGATGGGAATAAAGTGTGCTGTGCTGTTTAAACACGTAGCAGTTCTTCTATTATGCAATAATAATGTTGCAATAAATCATAAATATGACGATTATGTCTCTGTGTTCTTTAAATAGATCTAAACTAATACACTAATAAAAATCTCAGCCTACAACTATCCATAATAAATGATGAACGTATAGACTCACTTACTGAATGATGGACCTACTGATCTGTGAAATGACAGCTATAGTAAAGTTCATGATAAATAATGCTTAAAGACACATGGACAGAATGATTTTGGCTTGTCTTGTGTTAAAAAGAGAAATATTTATTCCCCCAATATAGGCTACACAACATGAGTATCTTTTATATATTCTAGCATGGCCTTATTTAAAATGTAGTTTTGGTTTTGACTAAAATCTAAAAAGCTTGGTCTCATACATTACAGCATTTGGAGTCAAGAATCTCAACCCGCTGTGCTGTTGTGACTTTATGATTTCTTTGTATGAGATATTTGTACAAGCCAGTGGCCAATAATATAAATAATCAATTATTAATTTGAATGTAATACTATTATGCCTGCACGAACCGTGGCACGGAAGGAGAAAAACAAAAAGCGTATTAGATAAGCTGTTATGTGTCACATTTATTATAGTATAACATCGAAACGGAGTAACTTCTGTACCTTGGCAAGCAGGAGTGCTGGCGTATCTGTAAGCAAGTAAAATTCTCTTTCTTTCTCTCTGTCTACATTCCCTTTATCCCACAATTCCCCACAATTTACTTCCTAATTTCACTTGCAGCTCTTAGGCTGGTAGGTACTGCAGGATGTGCTGTGCGATCAGGTTGGGGTCGTAGGTCAGAGCCCGGCGCTTGCGGCTGTGTTTTTTGGGCGGTGGCAGGTCAGTGTCTATACGCTTCATTCTCTGCAGGCCGACGTGTGGCGTTCGGTTGCTCTGCTCTACGTCCCCTTCATCATCGATGTCATCATCGAGCCTCTTCACCCTTAACAGCGAGGCCTCGGCCTGTGGGGAGGAGACAGGGGTGGAGTCCAGGGACCGCCGGGATCGTTTTAGGGCGGAGCCTCCGGCTCTATCCATGTTGGCCATGGCGGCCAGGTCTCGTTTGGCACGCTGGTTCGAGGGTCCGGCCTGGTTGCCATCCGATGCCAAACTGGAGAGGATTTTCTCAACAAGGTACCTTTATAATGCATCAAAGAAAAATGTTAAATGTTAAGTTTGATTTATGTAAAATAAATAATTTCCTTTGATATAACAGAGAAATACACTCTTTAAAGGTGCAGTGTGTAACTTTTAAAAGGATCTAATGACAGAAATGCTATATTATATACATAACTATATTATCAGTGGTGTATAAAGACCTTAAATAATGAACTGTTATGTGTTTATTACCATTTTTATCTAGTAACAGTGCGGGTCCTCTTACATGGAAGTCGCCATTTTGCACCGCCATATTTATTCAGTAGCCCTAAATGGATAAACTGCTCTACAAACCGCGTTTTGTCACTACTGTATTTTGTCCTGTATGTTTGTCCTGAGACGCTACCGTAGCTTCTCTATGCGTATCGGTGAACGATGGACTGAGCTGTTGGTTCACAATCTCACTGCCAGATGGCGCTAAAATCTACACACTGAGCCTTTAAAAATAAAGGTGATCGAAGGGGTACTTTGCAATGATGTCATAAAAGAATCTTTTTTGGCCAAATGATTCCATAAAGAACCTCTTTGTTTCATAAAATGGTTCCTCTAAGTTCATTTGACTGAATGGTTCTTTAAGGAACCAAAAATGGTTCTTCATTGGCATCGCTGTGGGTCCCATTTGGCATAATAACACAATGCAGTTTCTGATTACCTGAGCATTTCTTGATCTCTGTCCTGATCTCTTTCAGGAATCCTATTGGCACGTTCGGCCTGCATCAGTTTCTCCTGTTTGTAGCGGTTGAGAAGGGCCTGTGTGAGTTGGGGATCCAGAGCGCCCTGCCATGATGCCTGGGGCTTAGCCATGCTCACCGACTGCTCGGTCTCATCATAATCTGCAGGGTACGGACCCTGGAAATCTCCCTCCTCGTCCTCCTCTTCCTGTTTTCCTTGTCTGTTATTCTGCGCGTCATTCAGGAGCCGCATCAACGATGCCAGATAAGCTGCCTCCTGTTCCCGCCTCTGGTCGCTCTCCATCATTCGCTGGAGGGCTTGTCCTAGACCCTGAGCCCTCGAGGCCTCTGGTTGGTAGTAAAGATCACTGCTCCTCCCCTTGTAGTCGGCCGCAGGATATGACATCATCTGAGCCTCGTAGGGCGCAGCGTCACGGAGGTCCCTTCGAAAACGAACCCCTGAAATAGACTGAGAGATGCACAGACAGAATGAAAAACTAATATTCTGTAAACTGATGAAAATAGTACTCTTATTACAAGTAGTGATGATTTATTTGCATTTCTCTTTTTTTTGCACCATAGATATTTGCGTTTGTAAAGCTTACATTTACTAGAGTGTCACATGGTTACATAATTACACAATGAGTTAATGTTTCTCACTTTCATGTTCTTCATGTTTATCTGTTTTTAATGATAAAATATTGAGAAAATATATATTTAATAATTTCCAGTTCTTATTTAAGGAATCTGTTTCTGCTTCATTAAAGATTACTTATTTTTTCAGACAGTTACTTTTGATGTAAGGACTGTAGAACAGTTATATATAATACAATACAATAGTGGATTTAAAGGGGTCATATTATGATTTTTTTTAATATGTAAAATAAGTCTTTGGTGTCCCCAGAGTGCTTATGTGAGGTTTTAGCTTAAAATACCCCACAGATAATTTATTATAACACGTTAAAATTGCCACTTTGTAGGCTTAAGCAAAATGTGCCATTTTTGGGTGTGTCCTTTAAAATGCAAATGAGTTGATGAAATGCAAACACTGATCGCAATGATGTTGGTTTGTAGAAATTGACACTCAATTGTGCTGGCAATATTTTTTCTCTCTCTTTCTCTCTGCACTAAATGTCAGTGCCATAGTTGGGTGGTTCAGATTAAGGGGCTGTATTATTGTAATCGGCCTCGCTACCTACCTCACAAAACAGGCAAAATCTGAACGATTTACATTTTTCACATGATTGCAAACAATAGTTCATCAAAACTAAGTTACTTGGTTGATCTTTTTCACATTTTCTGGGTTGATAGAAGCACTGGTGACCCAATTATAGCACTTAAACATGAAAAAAAATCTGATTTTCATGCTATGACCACTTTAAAATAAAAAAAAGAGTCTAAGGTTAAAGTGCATGTTTTTTTTGTGTATCCTTCTTTCTTTACTTGAATTAATAAGATTAATGGTAACACTCGAGTGTAGTCTCCAAACTCACTATTTAAAGTTATATTTTTATGGCCATTTTTGCCTTTATTTGACAGTGATTTAGGAGAGGACAAGAAAGTACAGGGAGGAGAGAGGGGTATGGGGTCGACAAATGACCACGAGGCGGAAATCGAACTCGGGTTGCCGATGTGGAAGCACCACATGTCGGTGCACTGCCCACTACACCATTGGCTCCGACTCCAATTCTCACTATTAACCGGTTGGTTATTAGCATTAATATTACTGAGATATTGGCTGTTTACTAGTACTTAAAAAGCACATAGGCTATTAATGCCTGACTCCTTAATCTACATCCTTAATCCTACCTAATTACTACCAAAACTTAAACTTAACAAGTACTTTACTAAGTATTAATAAGCAGTAATTAGGAGTATATTAAGGCAAAAGTAGCTAATAGTTAGTTAAAGGCGGGGTGCATGATCTCTGAAAGCCAATTTTGATATTTGAAATCACTTAAACAAACACGCCACTACCCCAATAGAATCTATTGGTTAGTAGATACGCCCCTTACTGCTGATTGGCCACAAGTGTGTTTAAGTACTTCGACCCAACTCCCTTTTCCAGTGTTTTTCAAAAATCATGCACCCCACCTTTAATAGTGTGAATTGCACTTTTTAAAAGTGTCATCAGAATAATTTATGTACTTTATATGATTTATTCGAGGCATTTCAAGCCTATATTTTTTATCATTTACCAAATAGGATTTAGAAAGTTATTACACTGTAAAAAATTGCTGTTTATTTACGGCCAAAATTTAACAGTATGATCCCGTTATGCACTTTATATAGTGCATTAATGTTTTTTTTACATTTGGCAAAACCATGTAGACGTTATTTAACAGTATTTTGCCGTATTTATTGCACAAAGAAAAAAATGGATTTTACCTTATTTTTTGAATGCAAACTGGAGTGAGCACATTTGATTTTAAACGCATCTTCGTCCTGTGAGTTAATAGGCGAGTGACCTTATGCTTTGCTTCTTATAAACAAAATATGCACTTGCAAGCTGTGCAAATAGCTGTTATAATTGTGAATGCTGGAATTGGATAACTAAATACCTTTTGGAGAGAGTAATTTGTACCATAATCTAATTACATGATTGAAGATGTAATTAGTAATTCATGACTTTTTTAAAGTAAATCCAACACTGATTGCATCGCATTTGAAGAACCTTTAATTTAAGCAGCTTTATTATTAACAGTGTGCCTTTATTAGGCATTGAAGTGTAGATGTTGATTTTAAAAACACACACGTGTGCAGACATAAACACACACCTCCCACTTCAGACACTAACCACTAATGCATTTGATTCAGTGAAGCCACATCTCATTCAGAGGAAGCATTAGTAAGTGTGTTCTCATTTACACACCTCTTCTCCATCCTTCATCCTCAATGAATCACTGACACACACACATACGCACACAGCATCTATTGAGAGGTAAAGAGATGCTTTTCCAAAACCCCAAATCACTCCGATCTGCACAGCAAGCACATTCAGTATGAATAATCTCAGCATATATTAGATCTGTCTCGGATGCTAAAGATCTCTTTTCACCATTAGTGACAGAATATATGTGTTCCTCCCGCTGGGCTGGGATTTATTATTGTCTAGAATCTTAAATCCATTTCCCTGCATCTATCCACTTTGGCCACTAAAAAAACTAAAAAGAGCCGAAGGCCGAGGTTATAACCAAAATGCTGATTCATAACATCATCCCCAGCCTGCGTGTGGAGAGCACTTATTTTAAAATGACAAGCAAGCACTGAGATGATATAAATCATTTTCACCATCAACTAAGTAATAAGGATGAAATGTGCTCATGTGTAGCTGAGTATAGAGCACTGAGTTAGCAGCCCAAAAGGTTGTGGGTTCGAACCCAGGGAAAATACATGCTGATAAAAATGTAATAATAATTGGATATAAGCATCTGCCAAATGCATTAATGCAAATAAAACAGTTGAGTCAGTAACAGTTTTTCAGCCGGTAACCTCACTCTTTATGTATTTCAGTGCTGGTTGGAGTTAATAATGAATGAGGCAGACAGTGACGTATAAAAGCAAAGGTGCAGGTTTCCACTGAGCGTCATGTGCTGGTGAGTCAGTGGTGCATAGTGACGTCTGTATCTCTCCTGACATACACAAACCTCCTGTCCGTATGTGTGGGGGAGAGATCTCGCTGTTCGTATCATGAGTTCAAAAACAAGGTGTTGATATTCCTTCCTCACCATCTGTTTAACTTCGCATTACTGCAGCGATGGAAACATTAGCTAATGCAAATTAGTTTACACAAGTGGCCGGTTGTGTAAACTGCTTGGACCTGTCCTACAATTTAGTCATTTAATTTTTTACTTCATTTAAAGCAAGTCTATTTAGCTAGTTTGGACAGACTAGTTAAAACACAACAGCTATGTTTATACAACTGGCCTAAAAGTCGGGGTTTACATTATATTTTATTAATGGCCTTCATATTAGGCATAAGTAAAAAATAACTGGCTTCACATAGAATTTATTTAATGTAAAAATAAAAACCATCCCTTTTGCACATACATTAATGTAATAGTTGTATACACAGTAGTGAATTATTTCCAATTAGACTGTTTTGAAGAAAACACACTACAAGCACCTTAATGACTTGGCTAAAGGGGGGGGGGGAAGGAGAGAGAGGGAGAGACTGTGGTTTTTGAAAGCAGTTGCTATGGTAGCATTCCTCCTTTTCTTGGAGCTAAAAGCCATCTCTGTGTTTTCTTTTAATGGGATTGTGCTTGCACCCCTATTGATTTTATTCAGTTTTGTCTTTCTTTTACAGCTCCAAATCCTACAGCAATTCATTTCACGCTGATGTGTTCACATTCAGTTCAACACTAATCTGGTTTAACTGTGAGCGCTGTCCATGGTGCTGAAATTCTTCAAAAGTGTTTTCAGCTGAAACAAACCTTTACCTTAAACTAGCAGTGTCTCTCTCCAAATAAAATATTACATTTACATCTTACATCTCCTAAATGATGCACAAAATCATACATATATGATCAATTAAATTGATTGTCTTATTTTGAAAGAGGAAATTAAGTCATAAAGATTATTTTAGAGACTAGAGGCAACCAACTAAAACACCCTAGCAATCACTCAAAGCATTATCTCAATTGCTTAGCAACTCTCTGAAATCCAATTAAACTCCAAAGCAACCCACTGGTATGACAATTCTTAGCTTTTTCTTAGGTAATATCAGGATATTGCAGTCTGTTAAAGTAAATGCATTTGTTATTTTATAAAGTTCAAAGTGTGATCAACCAAAACCCAAGGTTTAGTACAAGAAGATTCCAAACAAAATTTTAAAATGCTTGTTGCTTTTTACAAGTGATACTTTTAATGCTCAATAATACAAAGTGCTAGAATACAACACAGCCCAACACAATTAGACTTAATCTTATATGCATCCAGATAAGATTAACGTGTGCAATAACCCACCACAGTAATAAACCAGAGATGCTTGAGTCAACAAACACAAGACAAATATTCCCAGATGGAAATATTGTCATGCACTTTTATGAGATACGCCATGGACCAATAAAAAAAGTGCAACCTTGTTATTAAGATACACAACTATAAATACACTGTATACATGTTTATGCAGTTATTTTTTGGGTTATTTGCGAAAGCTGTTTACCCTCCTCAATTCTGGCCATTGCCTTTCTGAGAAACCTCTAGAATTGAATCAGACAACAAGGACCGGTTGATTTATATTCTGCTGTTGCCAGGCAGTCATGATTTTTTTACGCCATCTGGCTTGAGTGATTTCATTGCTCTGAGTGAAACATCAGTTAAGCAGAAATTAACATGCAGCCAAGCAAAGCACTGTCAGACACACACACGCACACACATATACAATAGATGCACCTGTTCTTCTTATAAAAAGTACAAGATGTACTTTACAGTACGTATGACACACGCTTTCATATATATAAAATCCAAATAATCTATAGACTGAAAGGCTTCACTGTGAAAATTCCATACGCTGTTTGGGGTTAAAAATGTAACAAATATGAAGTAAACATGCAAGTTATAATGCAGCAATTGAACAGATTTGAATAAATACAGATGATAAGCGTGATGTGATTTGTTACCTTTGCTTCTAGTGTTGGGTTCCTGAACAGTGTCAGGGAGAAGAAGAGCAGAATAGAGCTGATCAGAAGGCCCGACATCCTGGAGATGAGAATGTAGCTGCCTCTGCGGGGAAGAGAAACGCTGCCACTGAACACCGACACACAGACAAACACATACGCACAGAGAGAGAGAGAGAGGAGAGAGGAGGGGGCAGAAGAAGGGGTGTGGCTTAAGCAGGTGGGAGGAGTATGTTATTAGTCTGAACAGAGATGCCGATGATGATGAGGCACTGAAGAAGAGGGAGAGCGAGAGAGATGGTAGATAACAGTGAATGTGTAGTTTATTAAAAAATACCCTTTCTAATAGTCACCCACTAAAATACTTCATTCAGGTGCAGCATGATCAGGGTGCAAACTACTGTATGTATTTAATAGAGGACTCCAGTTAAAGGGTTAACAGAATAACTGCACTTTATTTTTTATATAACACAACAGAACATTGAGTAAATATAGCTTTTGCAATACTTATTCTTTAAAGTAGCATGATTTTAATTATGAACTTATAAGTAATATGTAAAATATTTTTTTATTTAACAATCAGGGAATACAAACAACAGATTACAAATGAAAACTAAAAGCTAAGCACTGTCACAAATGCATACAACTGGAAATAATCATAATTTAAATCTAAAGCAGTAATAAAACTGTCGAAAAACTACATGTGCATGGAGATAACAAATGAGGAACACAAACCCAAGCATATCATCTTAGGTAAATAAAAATAATAAAAAATAATAAAAATATTAAAAATAATAAAAATAATAGAAAAGCTTGACAAAACAAAAAATAAAATGGTAGAGATGTTTCTTTAATTGGGTCATTCTTTATTTGTGGTGACAAGTGGTGTCCCTCTACTTTACAACAGTTGAAATAAACTTTAAATACCCATAAATTATCAAATGTTTCCATGTTTGTATTCTGTAGGATGAACACAATTTGTGCAATATTAATAATTACATTTTAGTTTCAAAATACATATTTGATTGAGTTTGAGAGATTGCATTTGTAACAAAATATGCATGTTCTTGCCATACCACAGAGAGGTATTATGGATTGTAATAGACCCCTTCACAGTTCACGTCACAGGCGGTTCCCACTGCGCATGTCGGGGTCAGAAAAGTCATTACAGCAGATTGAGTTGCGTATTATTCGGTATCGTCAAAAATGCCTACTTGCGTCGTGGGCTTTGAAAATCGCAGAATCTCAAAAACAAAAAATACAACATCTGTGGCTGCAAGCAATTAAACGTGCAGACTGGGAAAAATTTAAAGATCAAAGAGGCTTGTGTTTGTAGTGCTCACTTCCAGGGGCGTAGCACAAGGTCCCGGGCCCTATGCATAGGCAGTCCTGATGGCCCCCCCATTTTTCCATATAGTTTTCTAATCACTACATGAACAAACTGTATGATAACCAAACAAGACTTGATTCAGTTATATTTTGTTTTGCTGAATGAACAAGGCATTACATTTTTACATTACTTAGAACATTTATTTTTATTATGCTTTATTACTTTAAGGCATAAATTAAATCTTAAATATGCCATTTTAGTTTTGTACATTAACAAATAGCTCCATTCATATTAAAAGACAAACAAATGTGTCACTAGTCATTTTATCTGGAAAAAAAGGCAAAATGAAACAAATGCTATTGCTTACATAGCATTTGTTTCATAACATTTAAAAAATTTTCATAACATTTAAAATTAAACACTTTTTAAATTAGGCTATTGTTTTGTATGCAAACAGCTTAGTATACAGTTTATTTATTTAGCCTTTCAACTCAAATTGCATGTAGTCTATCACCAAATTATCATCTGAAAGTGTATATTTTGCTTTTTCAATGGGTTGTCTCAGTTCATTTTAGCACTAACAATCCCAGGGATATTTAAACAGTTTAGCTAGAGGTGGAAAGAGTAATAAAATATTGTACTCAAGTAAATGTAAAGATACTGGTCTAAAAATTTACTCAAGCTTCGCCTCAGTGGAAAGTGGTCGCTTAAATATGGCCAGAGGTTTCTTTTATAAGAAATGAATTGAGGGTCTGCATTAGCTCTTGTCCGTCTCCATAACCTCATTCACACAGACCTCTGGTCCCAGAAAATACCCGTAAAATTGCCAGACAAGCGTCTGTGTGAACAAAAACTCGTTCCGTTAATCTTCTGGGATCGTTGCCGGAAAGAGGACCTAGTAAGATACGCGGGTAACCCTCTGTGTGAACAAGAATGCCATAAAGGGCGTGTCGAAGTGAGGACGCGCGCGTCATCATCACAACACAAGTTATGGTTCAGCTCCTTACAACGAGAGATAACATGTATATAAACATTCACCACGAGAAATGTTGCAAACTAGATTGAAGCAGTTATCAGGAAATGATATATGAGACGCATAAACAATGACGCACGTGCCGTAGTGAGTACGCGCGTGTCATGGCAACATGAAGTTGGTTCAACTCTTTAAAATCAGGGATTTACAACATTCACTACGAGAAATGTCAGCAAACTGGACTGAAGCGGATATCAGGTAAGTTAGCTCGTTACTTACTGCGTTGAAACGGAGATCATTCAGCAGCATAAAAGAATATCGCGTCACGTGCTCATTTGAGCTATAATAAACGAAAATACCCGCATGTCATCCCAACGAGATATATTGTTCAGCTCCTCAAAATGCGGGTTTTAAATGCATATAAACAATCACGATGAGAAATGTCTGAAAACTGTATCAAAGCAGAAATCAGGGAGCTTGTCAAATATACACTCTGAAGCTGAGATCATTCACCAGAATAGAACTGTGCATTCACGCGCTCCTTTGTAGTCTTATCATAAACAAAAATGCACGCGAGTTGTTTCTGGAGAGAGAAATAATAAATAATATGCAAACTTCAGACGCTGCGTAGAAGAGAGGGCGGGACTTTCAACATGTCACGTGTCTTTCCGGGACCATCAGATGCCGTGTAATCTTGGCAGTGTGAACGAACAAAAACTCTAACTATTCCGGAAAAATCCAGGAATCATTTTACGTGTATTTTACGGAATTTCTGTATGAAAAGGGCTCATGGTTCTTTTTGTGAGTTTAGTGCGTTCCCCCGCCCATCAATCATCATTCATCCGTGATTACCTTGCATTTTTTTAAATATTTTTTACTCAGTAACGGATATGATTTAAAATGTAGCGAAGCACAATACTTTAAACAAAACATACTTAAGTAAAAGTAAAAGTACAGATTTTAAAAACTACTCAAAAAAGTAAAAGTACACAAAAAACTACTCAATTACAGTAACGTGAGTAAATGTAATTCGTTACTTTCACCTCTGAGTTTAGCACTATACGTTTCGTGTTCTAGTTTTGTTTTTTCCTTCTACTTTTCTTTCTGTTTTGGTGGCCCAATATAGCTTTCTATGACAAAGACATTTCAACCGCACCGCAGAAGTTTGCGCTCCACCAGACGCTCAACTAACAAACAAAGTGCGTGTGCAGATGGACTAAACCATTTGGCCATTAGCAAGGGGTGAGACCGTGAGACTTTAGATAGTTTTTACTTATACAAAATATATTCAAACAGTTATTCAGCAAATACACTAACTTTACATTTAATTTGACATTATAAAATTAAATTAAGAAATGAAAATATCCAGGTAAAATAAAATATATTCCAGACTTTCAAGGGCCCTCTCTCCCCTTGGGGCCTTGGTAATCAGTACTGGTTTTACCCCCAGTCCGACGCCCCTGCTAACTTCATTTCAGGTAAGTCATCATTTTTTAGCCCTGTTAGATTAAACTAGAAAGCCTAAATGGTATGAACAGTTTGACCCCATGCTGCGCGCGCACCCGATAGTCATTCAATGTTTACAAACCTTGAAGGGGTCTATTGCAACAAGATAAGATTTACACAAATGAATGAAATTGTTTATATATATATTTATACAACAGTTCTTTCTGGTTCTCGAATCTGATTGGCTAAGAGCTATGCGATATTGTGCTGATAACGGCACTGTAACCGCATCACCTTTTGTATTATTCCGCCACCTAGTGAATGGAGGTCCTAAGCAGGCTCATCTCTTTTAAATGTGGACATTGATCATTTACTTTATCGTGACGTGACTATTAAAACATGTTATGAGATATCGCCACTGGCAATGTTCCCTTTAAGCTGCGCGCGTGCGCGGCCGCGCAGGCCAGTCAAAGTGGCCGCGCAATAGATTTGTCAGACCCCGCACATTTTTCAGACCGCACATAAACATTGATGCATTTGCTGTTGTAAAAGAATTAAGAGAGAGTGAAGGCGAGTGTTCTAGAAGGAGAAGAAACTTTCAACCAATCGCTGATCTTGCTACGGTGACAGACACTTTTATGAGCCAATGGTAGCAGCGCATTCAGTTCACACAGGTGCCGCTTCCAGCACGAGCACAAAGTGAGAGCGAGTCAGATGAGCGAGTCAGATGAGCAGCTGCACGGGGCGATCTCAAGAAACTAAAATATTTATTAAGAGGAAAAAGTGATTCAAAACAGTGATTTAAAACAAATTATTGGATTCCTGAAGTGATGTGATAACTTGGAAAAGCTGTCGCTAGAGTGAGGAGAGAGCAAAATAGAGAATTAGAACGGAGGCAGATTCAGAATCACAGAGCATCAAAACACTTCGAATGAACTTCTTCTTTTAAATAAGAAGTTAAAATTTATGCTTTGGTGAGTTATATTCTAAATATTAACTTGACATTATGGCATAAGTGTTGCAAATTTGGCAGCAAACTATGAGTTTTATTAGTTTGTTTACATTGGCCGTTGGTATATAACGAACGAGCTGAAGCTATTTACATTTGAAAGTTAACAGTCAAGTAACGTAAATGTGAAAAAATAACATATGTTCAATAAGTGTTGAAACCCTGAGTTAGGTTGTTATTTGAAATGTTTACATGATGATTATTGATAAATCTGTTGAATTGAATATTAATTACTGTTCTGCCTTGTGTTTTTACAAGGCTGGGTTTTTTTGTGAGAATTGCGAACATCTGTAAAGTTCTCCTGCTCCATCTTGGACACGCGAGACAGTTAAGTATATACTGAAGGTGTATACAAAAAGGCGAGACAACCAGAACTGTGCTTTGAATTCATCAGAACTGGTAGGAGGATATTTTTCCTTTTTGTTTCGGACAACTACTAGGACGTGAATTCGCTGAAACTTCATTTTCCGTATTTTCTTTGATTTTCTTCAAAGGACACTTACTTTGAACTGAACTATTTAAACTATTTAAAGGAACGGTCCTTTGAACCGAGTCAATTGATTCATGAATTCAACCCAACTGAGTCATTTAAGTGAATCATTAATTTGGATTACAAACAAAATGAAACAGTGTTACACTTTTACAAGTATTTTATTTATTTATTTATATATTTGCTCTGTAGTATATGAGAACTGATTTTCAGCTTGAGTTGAACGGTTCAATCTGCTAAACCCAGGTACCTGGTAAATTTCAAAGAGGAGTATTGGGATTTATTGCATATTGTTTCTTGTATTTGAGATTTATATTCCTTAAGCAAGATACAGAAAAGAGAAACACTTTCTTAAATTAATATTTTCAATATAAATCTACAAATAATCAGAAACCAAGACTCTGTGTTGATCTTTTACTTACCTGTCATACTGCTCTCCTCTCTCCAGTAGCCGTGCCTTTCTCTTCTGATACACAGGCCCACATTGAACATTATACGTGTGTATACACTAAACCCCGTTACACGCTACACTGTCATCTCTTTGAATCTCCTATGGTTAACGCAAGCTCGTGGTCATTTTCGGCAGGTCGTGTGGTTGCGAATTGCTCACAGTACTAAAAATGTGCGCTCAGAAAAAAAAGAATTTGCTCAGTGCTGAAAAAAATTAGAGGGAACATTGGCCACTGGTATATTTATAAGCAGCATGCAAAAACATCTCTCTGACACTTATAAAAAACAGTTTTGTATAGTACTGACAAGAACAAAGTTTAATAATAATAACCGAGTGCTCGTATCGCGTTAAGAATAAATGAGAAAGCAATAGTAACGTTATACAAGTATAGTTTTATTAACTTGTACCTCGCGCCAAAACAATAACAACACAAAAGACACTAAATATGAATAAAAAAACAAGTAATAGTTTGATCATGACACCAAATACTGCTGATTTGATCTCATTTTGACGATCATAAACAAAGAAGGCCAACATGAGAGCCAGGGAATCCCAGTCAGACATGTAGCCCAGAGAGGGCGGTGGTCAGCGGGGCGAGTGAACACTGGCGTCCGCTCATGCTTTGGTTCTCATTCGTACCGAATCTCACTAAGCAAACGTTCAAACAGGCGCTATCTTTACTAATCGACTGCAGATTTAAATATAATACATATACATTCTCGACTAAACTAATCTTAAAACTACACTTTGTGACCAAGAAACGGTAATATAAAGTAACGGCTTTTCCGTCCATTGAGTTGTTATGAGATTCAAAGCAGCCGAAAGTGTTACCTGTCATTCTGGCCGCCCTCAAATCCGTGGCGGAAGAAGTAGTTCTCAAACAAAGAGGCTTTTAAAATTACTCCGTTGTTGTTTTCTAGTTTTCGCTTTTCAAACGTGTGCCGTCGAACTGTTGTATAAAAGCAATATCGCTCTCGGAGTCGTGTGATATAGCTCTATATCATCACGGCTGTGATTGCCTTCGGCACTCGGCCTACGGCCTCGTGCCTCTGGCCTAATCACAGCCGTGATGATATAGAGCTATATCACACTCCTACTCGAGCGATATTGCTTAAATATACAGTATATATATATATATAAGAAAATGAACTTAATATTTTTTGTGTTGATTTTATTATAAAACATAACTAACTAGGCAGTGGACTCGTAGTTCCCAGCATGCTTTGCACGGAACTGCATTTGGAGAGTATTTTTTGAATTTAAACTCTATTTTATGTGTTTTAACCAAAAAGTAAGACTTGTAAGTTTTTAATGTTCATTTATCTTCGAGATTTGGAAGAGTTTCTGTTTCTTCTTTTGAGTTTTGTAGTTACCATTGTTCAGAAGACTGGTGCTTGTGCATAGACTGCATACTGAAGTATGTAGCAATTTAAAGCTGACCAAACGAAATTAAGTGGGTGCGTTGATTGAATAAACGTTTTGTGCCCTCATCTCACGGAATAAAAGAACAACAACAAACCATAAATGATATAATAATAATCAAATTAATCAAGAAATCAGAAGACATTAACTACTATTTTTTTCATTTAAATGTTACCTACCGGATTTTAATTAAGTCTGTGTATAATATGCTGATTTTTTTACATTGGTTGTACTTAATTTATTTGCTTTTTCGCATTCATTAAAATCCATATTATTAAGTTTTCCTTACTCCAAATATGAGTTGGAAAATGTTGCCTTAATTTTATTTACTTAGATCCAAGTAAGAGTTTTACAGTGTAAATAATGTCCCCTGATCTTGAAATCATCATCCCTTACGAAAATTAACCATGGTGTTTTACTACAGTTAAAACCAAAAAACCATGGTTACTGTAGTAAAACCATAGTAACTACAAAATAACCATGGTTTTGACAATCATGGTTTTCAAAAACCATAGTTAAACCATAGTTAGTGTAGTAAAACCATGGTTTTGCTGATAGTAATCAATACACCAAAAAACCATGGTTACTACACTTTTACCACAATAAAACCATGGTTAATTTTCGTAAGGGATGATTCATTTTTGAAAAGACTGGATTTAGGATAATTTGTCTGTTGTGTTTTTACTTCAAATATTGGTAACACCACAGACATAAGTGAATGTTTCACCAATTATTAAATTATTTAAAATGAAAAATTTTATTAAGCCTAAAGTTTAATGGATATAGCATATTAAACTAATTTTAAATGCTTAACAATACATTTTTTAAAAAGAAAACAAACAAGCATTTTTACAATTTCTGCCTCTCATTTGTCACCCCAATTGAAGAATGACCTGATTATATAGTTTTCTAAATAAAAATGTAAACTGATTAGCCTACTTATTATTATTTAGTTTCTTTCTGAAAAACTAACATCTGCATTTATCTTGAATCTCTTTTATCGTTCTTCTTTCTTCAAAAAGATGATTTAGGCATCCACATAGTCATTGTTCATAACTGTGGTGTCGGGTCCTGTGATGTAGTAAAGATACAGTTAATCTGCTGTGTACTGTAGGAACGATGAGTCTTACTAAAGAATATAGGATCATAGACTGTTTTGATCAGACTGCTGTCATCAGACCTTATTAAATGCTGTTACAGATAAATAAATGACTGGAGAAATACTGACCTTTATTCTTGCTCTTAATGGTGGTCACTATCACTGCAGTTGTCATGATGATGAGACCAAGAGCGAGGAAGGAGACAAAACCAATGTAGACTGAAGATACTCCTTCCCCATGATGAACTAAGACAACAAGGAAATGCAAAAGTAATAACAGACAAAGGGATATTTTGGATTATAAACTCTGACATACAAAAACAGACCAGGACCCAAAATAGAGCCACTATGGGACAGTACACATTCACAAACAAAGTAATGATACATTTATTTTATATCATTTGACATGACAACTGTATGCTGTCTTAAAAACGTAAGCTAAAACCAGCATTAATCACTTCATATAAATACAAGATATTTAAAATGATTAACAAATTTAAAGAAAATTGACAGATTACCTGAGTCTTTATGAACTTGAATATTCAGGTTGCTGGACTGATTATATATGTAAGTCTCACTGTATGTGATGTTTTTATTATAACGAGTCTCACAGGCACAGGTAAAGGAAACAGGTGGGTTCACTGTGACCACAAATAAATGCACATCATCTCTATGGCTTTGAATTATATCCATGGTGTAGTTTTGTTCAGTTTCCACAGATAGCTCACAAGAGCTCCAGCCAAACCAATGAATCCAACGTTCAAATGTGCACATCACTATCACTTGTTCTCTGTCGCCCACCTGCTGGTACACTGTAATATTCAGAGGCAACGAGACTCCTGAAACACAACAAACCAACATGCTGGTCAGCAATCTTACAAATTTTTGCAATTTGATTTGTGCTTCTAATTTTATTTATTTAAGTTAATATGCACCTTTAAAATGTTGGTTATTTTCAACCCAGCGTTAGACTACAGGGACAAACCCATCTGTTGGATAAAATTTACCCAGAAAAGTTTATATTTGACCAAACAAATGGGTTAAAACAACCCATTGAGTTTTCCGTTTTTGACCCAACACTGGGTTGAAAATAACTAATTTTTTTAGAGGGTGTGATTGTGTCAGTGTTTATTTTTAAAATGGCAGCAGTGTTTTTGAACATGTAACTCAAACTCATTACACCATAGTCTCAATGCTGGTCAACTAAAAAAATATGAAAATAATTAAACAATAGTTAGAATAATTTCACCTTAAAGCTTTTGTCACTGTGACATTAAAGCTTTTTAAAAGACCTTAAAATTCAAAACAAAAGAGAGGAAAATCTAATTATAATTTCCTACTTTCCGGCAGTTTAGGCATAGGCCTATAGTAATCTTCATCATTTGAACCATCCCATCAATTCAAAGAACATAAAGAGTTAATGTTATACAGTATACTACTGAAATAGCTACAATATTCATTTAAACACACAAAAAACAAGTGTCCAAATCTTGACATGTCTCTGACCAAAAAAAAAAGAGAAATGACAATAATTAAACATAAAACTGTAAATATATTACTGACCTTAAACAAACAAAGATCACTGCCTGATTATATAGAGCATGTAGTGATGTATGTAGTTAAATAAAAATCATTGGAGAAATATAATGCATTACTCACCTAAAGGTAACCAACTGATCAACAAAAGAGAAATAAAGACAAACTTCATCTTGTAACTCTTAAGCACATTGCAGCTATTCACTAATGTTCCCCTTTTACACTTTATTTCCTGTATTAAAAACAGCACTGCAGACAAAAGTGTCTTCTTCCTTATTTGCTTGAAGGTTTTGCTTAAAACAAGTTCTGGAGTGTTGGTATTTTATTTGACAATATGAAAAACATTTTTAAGTCTTTCTGGTAATCTGGTCCATCTCAAATTTCCTCCCTTAATGATATTATATCATGGTAAAATTCCCATAGACAAATTATATACAACAGAACAGTTAATTGCTCCTCTCTGCTGCTCTTTTCTATTTTCAGCTTTACTGTTAACATGGCCTGTGGTTATTATATTTAGAGTTTAAGATCACCAACCCATTAAGATCTGCAACCACGTAACAGATTTACCAGAAGAGACATAGTTTCCGGGGAAGAAAACCCCCCCAATAACCAGAACACAACCCCCCAAATAAAAACATACAATTGACACATTAAACAATGTTCAAACAAAATGTACACCCTACCACTGATATTTCTGCACTGTAAAAAATGCTTGTGAAATCTACAGTAATTAACTGTGTTCATGCACAGCAAATAACTGTAATAAAGTTCACAGTGGATTACAGTGCATTCAGTGTGAAATCACAGTAGTGTTTTTAAACTGTAAAAATCACAGTAAAAAGGTATGTGCTGTAGAAAATCACAGTAAATAAAATATCCTGCAAAGATTCACAGTAACCAGCAATGTACTGTAGATACTCACAGTAACCAACATTGTACTGTAGAGACTCACAGTAACCAACATTGTACTGTAGAGACTCACAGTAGGGGTGAGCAGGGGCGAAAGTACAATTTTTCAGAAAAACTTAATTTTAAAAGATAAAGTTTTAGACAGATATATTTTTGCTGTGATCAGTAACTCAAGTGTGGACTATGAATTCCAGGTGAAATTTTGGAAACAAAATGGCCTTAGACTCTGTCAGCAGGGACGAAAGTAACACATAGGTGGCTCAAAAGCAGAACAGAACAAGATAGATTTTTGTGTTACACTTGTTTTTAGTAAATTAACATGACTATGATCTTGTTTATATGTATTTTCGGTTAAATTTTGGTTTCATCAAATGTTTCTAAAGCAACCTGACAGTACAAACTTGAATTGTTGAAAAAAAACATTTTTAACAGTTTGAACACAATAAAATTAAATCAAATAAAAAAATATAGATTTTCAACATAATGCAACAGTATTGGCAGTAGGAGAAGAGTAACAAGTGTTACTTTCATCCCGACAGGAACTCCTGACATTTAAACCCGATTGAGTTTTATTTTTAAAAACTCTGAGAAATCAAACTTCATGATGTGTTACAGCTCATTTTACAGTAAATGTATTTAAGTCCAGTCAACAACAATTTTTGTTAGCAACATGCTGATGTCTAATCTTATTCAGGATACTCAAAATAAACTAAAGAAAATTATTTCTTCAATAATCTTTGTTGGGAATTCCTTTTTAAAGTATATTTATTATATTATATTTGAGTATTATGCTAGTAATGACAAATTAGATTTATTTTCTATTTCTTTAAAGGAGAAAGTCACAATGACTATTGTTTTGTCTACAATATGGTACACACAACATTCCATTAAATATGCTGCACACTGAAATAAATTGTAGGTTACACTTAATACTTATACAACTATAAATAAGTTTTCAACTATGTGAACCAACTTTCACTAATTTGCAACTATATCTCAACTAACTGTCTAACTGTCCTTAGAGTATTAGTTGACTGTTAGGGTTAGGGAAGAGGTTAGGGTTAGTGGAATAAGTTGACATGCACCTGCAAAGATACTTATCACAATATCATCACAATAAAGTGTGAATAGATATTAAGCAGACAGTCTACTTATACGGTAAAGATTGGTAGGATAAATAGTTGCAAAGTTACTTATAATTAGTAAAATGTCTAAAGTGGACTATCGAAAAAAAGTGTTACCAAATTGTATTGGCTGACTCGTCATGTTGCTTTGAGTATAATTGGTTAATATGACTGTCATTCAGTAAACTGGCCAATGACTGCTGTGTGAGCACTGGTTTAGTTTGAACAAACTAAGGGTGCATCCCAATTCAGGGTCTGGATCCTTTTAAGGCCGCGGACTTTGAAGGCAAGGCTCAATATTTGAAGGCAGCAGCCTCTAAACGCCACGGAGTGAAATGAAATGAGACGGTCTAGCCTACGGGGGCATCACTTGCTTTTCCCGCCCACTACGCTTGTCACTGGGACACAAAAGCTGAGACCTATCAGACTTTTAAAAATAAATATGGTGGCAGATTTTTTTATTTTACTTTAGAAAATATTCAAACAAATTAGCGTCGCACACCTGAAGTCAATAGATGGGTGCGTAGGATAAGACGACAAAAAGTCTCAAAATATACAAAGAACAATTCCCGCACACTATCTGCTTGCTGAAAAAATGTATTTAATGAAAGTTGCGTTGCAACGTTTCGATCAACTGATCTTCATCAGGCAACATGAAGAGCAACATCTTCATCAGTTGCCTGATGAAGATCAGTTGATCGAAACGTTGCAACGCAACTTTCATTAAATACATTTTTTTCAGCAAGCAGATAGTGTGCGGGAATTGTTCTTTGTATACTTTAGAAAATATAACACATTGATGCAGATTAAACTATATCCAACAGTATGTAAAATTCACCAACCTTAGAAATATACAAAAGCAAAATGCAACACACAACATTGCAGCAATATTAATTTACATCACTAAAACATCATTTATAATAGTAAAACAGACACAAGGACCTTTAATTAGCAAAATATACAATTTTATTTAACTACAGTTTTGAATGTTTATTTCAAAATACCCAGACTTCATATTGAATTTTGGGATAGCCAAGGCTGTGAAGGATACATCTATGGATCCTCGGTAGGGCTGTAACGATTTATCGTGCAAATGCGCGTTTTCTCAATTAATGAATTTGCATGAATTACGGTGAAATGCCGTCACATCCAAAAGCCAGGGGGCGCTCTCGTGCAGAAACTAACTTTGTGCCACAGAAGAAGTAGGCTAGAATTGCAAACGCTGCTCCAGGAAATGTCTACAAGAATATTTATATTGCTGTTCTTCAAATAGTTTCAGGTATTTTCGTGATAATAAAGAATATTTTGAATGATTTTGTTTTATTTTGAATGATTATGATTTTTGATGCATAATCAGGCAGGTCTTTATAATGGGACAAGCTATAGCGTTACAGCCCTAACTCGGAATCAGTGGGGAAAAGGCCACAGTGAGGCTTTTATATGAATGAGCCTTCGAATTGTGACAGCCTTCGTCACAGCCCGGTGATGTCATTTGCCTTCAGATACGGCCTTGGAAGGCCACAGCCCCTGAATTGGGATGCACCCAGTATGTCAGTTTAAAGGGCGATTTATAGTCGTGCATAGGTCCGTAGCCTGTGCATAGCTCTGCGTAGCCTGATGCGCACCTCACAAAATTTTTAACAGCGCATCAGATCTACTGACGCGCGTCTATCTACAGCGCGTCAGATTGGTCCACCAGAACCCCTCCCGTCAGGTAAAAAAAACTGTGTCATAGGTATTTCCGTTTGTGACGGTGAAAACAAAAATGAGCCAAGTTGAGGAGTGATTTAACTCAAATTGCATCAAAAGTCGATGTTTATTTACTTCCATCATTACTGGTCTTCTCAAATTATACACAACAAGTTGCTGTTTCTTCTTCGTTTGTGGGTTAACTTGCTTAGCTTCTTCTTCTGTGACTTCTTTTGCTGCTAAAATATTTAATTTTAGAGAAAATACACATGGTAGGCTAATAGATACTTTAAACAGTATTACACTGAAATCATCTTGGCCATATGCTGGTGAGACATGAAAACACATAAGCCATCTGAATGGAGAGCAGTCCCATTAGAGTTTTACCAGTGGCTAAATATGTTTAAAATAAATATGTTTATTCATACTGTAGGATCCAGTAGATTACTAGCAATTTAAATGAAAACAGCTTTTCAATTTCTTAACATTGTCTGTTGTGGTATGGTTTCACTGACCTTTTTGGGCATATTTTAATGTTACTTATACACTGTAAAATTAGGATTCTGAATTTAGAATCATTTTTAGAATCAATGGTTGTGTTGTGCATTAGAACTATTTATTTTGGAGTGAAAATATTGTAGACATAAATTTGTTTTGCATTTCAGTTATTATACTTCACAGTAATATTGTGTTTAATAAAAATTGGAGGAAACTTTAACAGTTTACTTGAAGTGTACTTTTGATTTATAATTTATAATAATTTGATTTTGTTTTATTTACAGATTGTACTGAATTATATTTAGATATTTTTAGATTGTAACAAAAGTTTAAGATGTTTTAAGATACATTTCTTGGGAATTCATACTTTTTCATCCAGATTAAAATGTTATTTTACAAATGTTAGCATGCATTTATTGAATGTATTTGACTGTAAAAAAATGTTTTTTAATTTAGTACATATCTGTGAAATAGTAGCATTTTCCCTCAAATCAGAAAACTTATTGTATTGTTTTGTAATTTAGCATATTTAAATTAGATAATTAACGTTGTGACATGATCACACAAGATACATGTTTTACCACTCATTATATTGTGACTTATGTATATTTGAGTTTAAATTAGTTTTACGTGTTTTCTTAGCCATTTTATCCTTTTGCTATTTTATGTGTGTATGTCTTTTATTTTGCTTCGTCTGCCTGTCATGTGAGGGGTCACATGACATGGAACTTTGTATAAAAGGAAGGAGCAGGAGCACATGGTTAGCTGACGCTATAGCTAAAACAAGCGGTTGCTGGGTTGTGGAGTTTGTGTATTTGGGCTTACCTGTCCAGTTACGTTTTATGGACTTTGGATATCACTTTCTTGGATTTTATATACACAGTGGAAACTTTGCACATTTGGACTTTTAACACGCTTGGACTTTTATATTGTTTACGATTTGTTTTTTGTATTTCCACCTTTTGACAGTCTTGAGTTTTTAAATAATTGTAACTCAACCTTTAAGGCTGGCCGTTACAACTTTATTTTAACATTGATGAATGTTTACAGAAAATAACTAACCAATCAAATGCTGTAGGGAAAACCACAATGAACTATATATTAAAAACATATAATCTCTGCTTAGTTACTTGTCAATGACTGCCAGTAAATTACTGTGGAAAAAAATCACAGTAGTTACCTGGCAGCCATTGACAATAGTAATTTACTGTAGAAAAGAAATCACAGTAGTTAACTGGCAGCCATTGACAAGTAACTTACTGTGGAAAAGAAATCACAGTATTTAACTGGCAGCCATTGACAAGTAACTTACTGTACGGAAAAATCACAGTAGTTAACTGGCAGCAATTGACAATAGTAATTTACTGTAGAAAAGAAATCACAGTAGTTAACTGGCAGCCATTGACAAGTAACTTACTGTGGAAAAGAAATCACAGTATTTAACTGGCAGCCATTGACAAGTAACTTACTGTACGGAAAAATCACAGTAGTTAACTGGCAGCAATTGACAAGTAACTTACTGTACTGAAAAATCACAGTAGTTAACTGGCAGCAATTGACAAGTAACTTACTGTACGGAAAAATCACAGTAGTTAACTGGCAGCAATTGACAAGTAACTTACTGTACGGAAAAATCACAGTAGTTAACTGGCAGCAATTGACAAGTAACTTACAGTACGGCAAAATCACAGTATTTAACTGGCAGCAATTGACAAGTAACTTACTATAGAAAAAAAACACAGTAGTTAACTGGCAGCAATTGACAAGTAACTTACTGTGCTTTTTCTAAAGTAAGTTACTTGTCAATTGCTGCCAGTTAATTACTGTGAATTTCACAATATGTTTTTTACAGTGTGTATATACAAATATATTTTTTAACTCTGTTCCTCTCTTCTAAACTCTTCTAAGATTTTTTATGCAGCCTTCCTCATAATCATTTTTGGTAGCTATCATGGTGGATTGCTGGCACTTTGTTGTAGATTGAATTAGTGTGTAAGAGGTTTATCTCTACCTGCTGGTAAAGATGTTAGATATTGTTATACTTTCACACTCTACTAGGTTCACTGTAAAACATTTCAAGCTGGTTTTAACAAAAGTTTACCTGCTGCCTTAAAAATGTGCGTTAAATAAACTTAAAGATACGCTTTGTTTTAACTCACAAGTAGTTGAGACAATGTGTAACTTTACATTTAAAGAGCACCAAATATCTGATTCACGACTTCACATTGCCTATGGTGTGTAAGTGTATTAGTACATGTTAATGCTGTGCAAAGGTACAAATTTCAAAGTAAACGATGACGCAAGTAATAATTTCCAAATTAAATCTCTTTTCTTGGACTACAACAAACACACAGATTGTAGGCAATAGTTTACTTGCCCTGTTGATGTGGACACGGCGGTCCTTTTCATAATCCCGCCTGCTTCTGACTCATAGCCTGTAAGTAGTCTATGTTTTCATATTTAAAGAATTTACTGCTGACTAAACCATGACTCTAACACAAGTTTTGTTCAGTGCAGAGTAAGGCAAGGCAGGCAAGGCAAGGCAAGGCAGTGCAGAGTAGAGTACGGCTTGTTTGTCGTTTCTACGATCATCACAAATGCAGACATGGGTTTTATGTTTTAGTATCCTTATCTTACCTATAATCTGTTAAATTGATTGATCAGCTTGGTCATCTTCAGATTCAAATCATATTTATAAGGTAGTAAAGACAATATTAACTCCTGTCAGCATTGCATTCCAAATACGGTGAGGAGCATCACATTTCCGGCTGACGTTCGAGGTATTTGTCACAGGCCGGAGCGGACCCGAGATCTCTAAAGGGTCACGCCCCTCTCTAATTGCCACCTCGAGGAGTTTCCCAAGACCACCCCAATGACCGGACAGACAAGTGTGCTATAATTAAAATGTAACTTTATTTAAATATTTAAAAGCCAAGGGGGAAAGGGCAGTTTAAAACAAATTGCTGCTTCTTGTTTCCAGGGCGGTTTAGACCATGCAATGGGGGCTGGGACTCCTTTCCGGTTTTGTCCTTAAATCCGTGGCGCCCTCCGCTTCTTCCTGGAGGCAGAACAGGGAATACATAATTAGTGGCTTGTCTCCGTACTTGGTTGCTACTTGCCTAATTCCTTCTGTCTCTCGTTCACCCTTAGGTTTCCTCCGCCGGGACTTCCTGGTAAGTGATTCACACTGTTGACGCGGTTCATTCCTCCTTAAGACGTTGCTGTAAGCAAAGGTAGGCGACACATCACACCGGTAAGTTACTTACAAGACTTGGGCTTTCCATTCACTTCGGGGCGTTCACTGGGGCACAGGTAAGTGGTTCACACAGTTAACACGGTTCGTTCCTCCTTAAGACGTTGCTATAAGCAAAAGGTGTTTAGTTTCCCTCTTCTCAGGGGCTTGGGCCACAGCGTGGCCTTTTCTTCTAGCGACCCATCCGAGGCCAGAGCAGTTTTGGTCGCTACAAGCACAGCATACACAGCAAGCTTAGTGTAAACACCAATGATAACCACAATTCACCCACGGCACTCTGCACACACACTTTACGTGAATTTATGGACTAGACCGCCTGGCTTCGACTGCCTCGTGAGGCGGGTTGAGCGTAGTTCTTTCCACCGAGAAGACGGGTTGGTACACAGTTTAATCAATGCAGCCCCTATATGTTTATCGTTACCTCTTCGGCTCACCCACGCTTCTTTTATCCGCAGGGCCAGATGACAAACAGCACACGGTTCCCTGGTTGGGTTTTCCTGCCCGTGTTTCCGGTTGATCAGCGGCTCGCCCACACTTCTCTCTTCCGTGGGGCCAGAGACCTTCAACACACTTAGAAATGTACACCAAGCAGCTCTTCTTCTAAATACTTCATCAAACACACATCCACTGTTACTCACGCTTCGTTGTCAGCACCGTTTTATAACAATGCACTCGGTAGTAGCCCATACACAAGTGAAATCGCCCAATAATCTCTTCACCCGATCGTCTTCCACCTCTTTCTTCCCCAAGGGATCAATGTAGGTTGAATAAGCGGGTCTGTACAGCAGCAACACAGCGCACACAAAGTACTCCAAAAGCACCCTCCGGTGCAGTGCTCCTTTAATTCCCACCGCTCCGTCCTTTTCGCCTTGCTTGGCTGCCGCACTCTTTCCATGCGCTATAAGCGCTTCCGTGGATCAACGGCGCCCTCCGGCTCCTCTAAAGGGCGATTTATAGTCGTGCGTAGGTCCTACGGCGTAGCTACGGCGTAGGCTATCCGTAGCCTGTGCGTAGCTCTGCGTAGCCTGACGCGCACCTCACAGAATTTCTAACAGCACGTCGGCTCTACGCGGACCGTAAGCGCTGTGATTGGTCCACCAGAACCCCTCCCGTCAGGTAAAAAAGCTGCGTCATAAGTATTTCCGTTTGAGACGGTGAAAACAAAGATGAGCAAAGTTGAGGAGTGATTTAACTCAAACTGCAACATTAGTCGCTGTTTATTTACTTCCATCATTGCTGGTCTTCTCAAATTATACACAACAAGTTGCTATTTCTTCTTCGTTTGTGGGTTACTTGCTTAGCTTCTTCTTCTGTGACGACTTCTGCTGCTACTGTGGTTACACGCGTGATACTGCCAACCAGCGGTTTCGCGTGTGTTTGCACGTCGACGCGGACGGCGACGCACAAGTATAAATGAAAACCGACGCGGAACCTACGCCGTCGCTGCTACGCCGTAGGACCTACGCACGACTATAAATCGCCCTTAACGCCGCATTCACACGGTCCGTCAGCGTTAACGCTTAACGGAAGGCTTGTCTGAATCGTGGCCAACAGCCAATCACTGTGGCCGCAACACAAGCTCCGGTCTTCCATAAACGTAATTGGCTGGCTGTGCCTAGGTTATTTGCATAAGGCGATATGATTGGCTGACGCACGCGTTGCCGCTTGAAAAGTTGAGAAATGTTCAACTTCTGCCGCGAGCAACGGCACGGATGCGGCGCCGACGGATCCACAATTCAGTTCGCCAACGCTTGACGTCACCCATTAAAAGTCAATGGGAAGCGTCAACGCTTACGCCCCGTGTGAATGCGCCGTAAGGACGGAGCGTGTGATCAGGTCTGCCCTAGGCAGTGAAGCAGCTCGTGCCCGAAAACGACTCTCTCTGTGTGTTACTACAGCTCTATTTATGTTGCCCGTCCTCCTTTCCTCTTCCAATCGTGAATCGCCACATCACTCCTGCGCACCTGTTTCTAATAAGCCCCGATGTGTTGTTATGGAAACCAGGAAGTACAAATGAATAAAAATCGGGTCCGGGCGGAAACCATATCCAAGCGGAACCCTTCTCCGCCACTTTTGGTTCCTACCCTACCATAGTCACCTGGTGACATCTTCATGCCAATTACAACTTTCTGGCCAATTGGAGGACACAGCGCTTTTCACATCAATGAGCTTTGTACAAAATCAATGCGTTTTAGGGAGGCAGGGCATAAAGGAGCAACAATATACAGTATGCAGAAAACTAGATATTAAAGTTTGAAGACAAACTTTATGTTGGCTTGAAAAAGCGTAGCCTGAACGTTTAAAACGGATTGACAGAAGTTTAGTTTAGTAGGCTATCTGGCAGTTAGTATGTTTAAGTATGAAGCTAACATGATTAGCATGAAGCTAGCATGAAGCTAACATGATTAGCATGAAGCTAGCATGATGCTAGCATGATTAGCATGAAGCTAGCATGATGCTAGCATGATTAGCATGAAGTTAGCATGATGCTAGCATGATTAGCATGAAGCTACCATGATGCTAGCATGATTAGCATGAAGCTACCATGATGCTAGCATGAAGCTAGCATGATTAGCATGAAGCTAGCATGATGCTAGCATGATTGGCATGATGCTAGCATGATTAGCATGAAGCTAGCATGATGCTAGCATGATTAGTATGTAGCTAGCATGAAGCTAGCATGATGTTAGCATGATTAGCATGAAGCTAGCATGATGCTAGCATGATTAGCATGAAGCTAGCATGATTAGCATGTAGCTAGCATGATGCTAGCATGATTAGCATGTAGCTAGCATGAAGCTAGCATGATTAGCATGAAGCTAGCATGATGTTAGCATGAAGCTAGCATGATGCTAGCATGATTAGCATGAAGCTAGCATGATGCTAGCATGATTAGCATGAAGCTAGCATGATGCTAGCATGATTAGCATGTAGCTAGCATGAAGCTAGCATGATGCTAGCATGATTAGCATGAAGCTAGCATGATGCTAGCATGATTAGCATGAAGCTAGCATGATTAGCATGAAGCTAGCATGAAGCTAGCATGATGCTAGCATGATTAGCATGAAGCTAGCATGATTAGCATGAAGCTAGCATGATGTTAGCATGATTAGCATGTAGCTAGCATGAAGCTAGCATGAAGCTAGCATGATTAGCATGAAGCTAGCATGATTAGCATGAAGCTAGCATGATGCTAGCATGATTAGCATGAAGCTAGCATGATGCTAGCATGATTAGCATGAAACTAGCATGATTCTAGCATGATTAGCATGAAGCTAGCATGATGCTAGCATGATTAGCATGAAGCTAGCATGAAACTAGCAAGATTAGCATGAAGCTAGCATGAAGCTAGCACGAGGCTTGCATGATTAACATGAAGTTAGCATGAGAATAGCATGATTAGCATGAAGCTAGCATGATTTAACGTGAAGCTAGCATGATTAGCATGATGCTAGCATGATTAGCATTAAGCTAGCACTATTTAGCGTGCAGCTAACAAGATTTAACATGAAGTTAGCATGATTTAGCATGAAGTTAGCAAGATTTATTATGAAATTAGCATAAAGCTAGCATGAAACTAGCATGAAGCTAGTATGACTTAGCATGGAGCTAGCATGAAGCTAACATGACCCAAAGACCCAACCCCCATGTCTCTAAGATGTTCAGATCCAGAGATATAAGGCTTTGTTTATTATGTTGCTAGGGTGCTCAAATTGGTTGCTAGGGGCGTGGTTTAATACCTCAGTAGGAATCCTAAGAGACTGATTGGATGCCTGAGTAAAATGAGCCCACCCCTATGTCTCTATGACACTCTGGTGTAAAGATATCCATCTGGGCTTTTTATAATGGTAGTCTATGGGAGATGTTGCTAGGGTACCCAAAATTGTTGCTAGGGGCGTGGCTAAATAGCTTTGGGGCGATCCTAAGAGACTGATTGGATGACTGAGTAAAATGAGCCCACCCCCATGTCTCTACGACACTCTAAAGTAAAGATATTCCATCTGGGACGCTTTTATTCCCTTATATGGGCATGTTTCCTGCCCCATTATAAGTCAATGGGAAATTTTGGGGGCCTCTTACACCCCAGGGGTATAGCTTACACCCCATTGTGATGTATGTTCTTACAGAGCCTGTCAGCCACCTTAAATGTGGTAAGCCACAAGTTTCTACAAGTTTCTCACTCACAGCTATGACCCGTCAAAGTTTGTCTCAATGTTAAGTCAATGGAAATTTTGGGGTGTTCGAGACCCCCGTTTAGGAATTCGGAAGGTCCCATCAGTTAGAAAAGATATAGCACACTAAGTCAGACCAGTCTGAAGGTCTGTGGAAAATTTGGTGCATGTAGCTTGAAAGCCCTAGGACGAGTTAGTGTCAGAAATTTTGGGGTAGAATAATAAGATATAAGTTTAATAGCAATAACAATATATTGGCTTTTTCAAAGCCAACATAATAATGTTTTTTTTACCACAAACTACACAAACACATTGTAATACATCAAATACACAAAATAATGTTGTTTTAGCAATGAAAAGGCATGGTGTAACATTTAATCCAAACTCAAACCAAAACTCATCAGAAACGTCATCAGAGTGAACCCAAATGCAGTTTAGTTAAGACAGAATATACAGTATACACTTGACATGACATGACTATATTTAACTACTGTAGATAAACAAGAATCTCACCAACAGCAGGTTACACAAACACCTCATAAACATTCATAGGAGTTTTAAAGATGTACTACAATTGTGTGAACTATGCTACAAAACTTTCAACCTCTGTTTTATGTGCAAAATCTTTATCTACACCCCTGTTAAAATGTAATGCAATTTAAGGTCCCAAACAAAAGTTTTAGTTTTTTTGATTGGTAAAACACATTGCACTATAAAATTGTGCTAAAGTGCACTAAAAGCTGTTCACTAGCCCATATTTGTGGATCCACTTCACGTGCTATAACACAAACAGTATGTTGTGCTAGTTACATCTTCTGCAGTGATGTTGGATAGCAATCTATATTTCGATTGAACACACAATTAAACAGCTCAATGTACTTCATCCTAGACTATGTTCATTATATAGTTTGGAATAGAGTATTACATTATTTGAATAACTCCATGTAACTTCAAATACTTCTTCGTAAATTATATAAAAACTGATTTGTTGTTCTTTGCTTTTCTGTGTTTTCTTTGTTTCTGTTTCATGTGAAGCTGCTTTGGTAAAATTTTTTTATTAAATGTAGAACCATAAACGGGGCTATATAGTTGTGCTGGTTGTACATACTGTCACCAACAGTATGTTGGTTATATATAGGTGTACTGTAGCACTTAAAGCGGTTCCTCTATGATTACAAGCCAGTGAACCACTTTACAGTATCACCATTTCTAATAGTGTGCTTTTGAGGATTTCAGTGAGGTCTTATCTACAATTGTACACTGTTAAACATTTCTGAAGAAATAAGTATTACTGGCAGCTGTTTTCCATTAACTTACTGTAGATTTAGATTGATGTTATTTACTGGCAACAGTTTGTTCATAGTTAAATGAACATTAAACATTAACAAGTCTTTACCTTTACAGAATTAAACTAAGATACCTCATGCAAAGCATTCGGAACCAAAAATTTAAGGAAAAAACAGAAAAGGGTTGATGAGGATTTCTTGTTCCCAGAATGCTTTGCTTGAGGCTGTTATCTTAGTTTAATTCTGTAAAGATAAAGACCTGTTAATGTTTAATGTTTATTTATAGATATAATAGCATAAATTTAATTCTACAGTAAGTTACTGGCAAACAGCTGCCTGCATAACTACAGCAAATTTGCAGCAGAAGATGTCCTTAAACAAAGTAAATGAACGAATCAGATTGAGGGCTGTGTCATAATGGATCTTATTGGTTATCTGCTTGAGCGGAGAACATAAAGGTAATGTAAATCTATTTTTGCCTTTTCCATGTAGAAAACCCAGACCTGTTTGACCTACAGTATTGGATCTTTACTCCTTAAAGACCTAAAAAATTACATTTAAATCAGTAATTCAACAATAATTCAAATTAATGAAAATTAAAATTTGATTTGACAAAAAACCCACAAAAAAGTGATATAAAAAATAACAGGTTGGCAAAATCAAACAATTAGGTAACATTTATATGTCTTTTTATTTGTTAATTTAACATTTGCTATTCTTATTATGAACTTAAGCATGCAAATAATGAAACATCTGCAACTATCTAAATAAAACAAAAATCTTCATAATGTGTAACAACTCAACAGTCAGACCACAGCTATTACCCCCAATTGAAAATGTTATACAGCGGTTAGAAAAAAGCAAAAACTCATGCACATGCATTTTGTAAATATTTTTTAGGAAAAGTTAACAAATAAGGAATGTAAGCACAAGTGGGACGCCTTGTTGAAATAAAATCCAATGACAAAACTAAAACAGTAGAGAATAAAACTAAAACATTGGTGTGTGTGTGTATATATAGTTATTCTTTTTGTCTTCATTTCTGTTTCTCTTCAGAAAGCCGCAGGATTATTTTTGCTTCCTCATCATAGTCATTGTTGGTATACTGTCATGTGGGCCCTGTGTTGTACATTGAGTTACAGTTAGTCTGTTAATGTGTACTGTTGTACCTCTTACTAAAGAAAGTTAAAAAATAAGATTGCAAAAGTCTGGTGTAACACATAATCCTCCTGAGCATGAAACAAAACTCATCAGGCACAAGGTTTAGGGTCAGACATTGACAGAATATTATATTAAAGAGCACCAATTGTCTGATTCATGATTTCTTTTGGTGTGTAAGTGTGTATTAGTTCATGTTAATGATATGCAAAAGGTTCAAATCCCAAAGTAAACGATGACGCGTGGTTATCGTCTCCAACTTAATTTTCTTTTCTTGGACTAAAACAAACACACGGATTGTACGCCCCACTTCTGACTCAAGTAGTCTATGTTTTCATATTTAAAGAATTTACTACTGACTAAAACCATGATTCAAATGCAAGTTGTTTGTCATTTCTACGATCACAAATGCAGACATGGTTTTAATGTTTTAGTAATCCTTTAGTAATGCTGTTATACAGTAGGTGAATGAATGACTGGAGAAATACTGACCCTTATTTTTGCTCTTAATGGTGGTCACTATCACTGCAGTAATCATGATGATTAAGCCAAGAGCGATGACGGAGACAAAACCAATGTAGACTAAAGATACTCCTTCCCCATGATGATCTAAGATTGCAAGGAAATGCAAAAGTATTAACAGACAAAAGAAATTTCCTTGGCTTTCCTTAAACTTAAATAATTTGATATGACTGTCTTTGAAGCGTGTCTGAAACATTTCCTTTACACACAAGATGTTGCTTGATGGAGGCAGCTGATAAAGTTTTAGTCATAGTGTGTTGCAGAAATACTGTGGATGGGATATATTCATGCCCACAATCTTTCTGATGTGATGTCTAATGGTTTGATGCACTGGAAACAATTTTCATAGTCTAGTGTGAACTATTCTGCCTAAAAAGGTTGGTTATTGGCCAGTTTAAGGTGCATAAAGCACCAGACCCTGTGCTGCAGTTCAGACAATGATGCTCAAATATTGTGATCAATGGTGTAAAGAGTGCTGAGGTGTACAGTGAATGAAAAAAATTGACAGAATACCTGAGTTTGTTTTACGTTGAACATGCAGGTTACCAGACTTATTGAAAATGTAAGTCTCACTGCGCAGGTATGTGATGTTTCACATTCACACAGGTGAAGGAAGCAGGTGGGCTCAGTGTGACCTTATAAACAAACACATCATCTGGAAACCTTATAGACTCCAGGGTGTAGTTATGATCACTCTCAACATAAAGTTCAAAAGACATCATATTAAAATCATTCATCCAGTTTTGAAATCTACAAATCACTATCACATGTCCTTGGTTCTCCATCTGCTGGTACACTGTAACGTCCGAATGCCCCAGGACACCTAAAACACAATAAACCAACATGGTGATGAGAAATGTCAGACATTTCTGCTGGTTAAATTGTGTCAGACATTGTGCCTCTGTATTAAGCCTTCTAATATGTGATGGTAAAATGCAATGAAAGCACATTAAAGTTAACAATTGACAGTCTACTACAGAAACAGTAGCTTCAAATCAGTACAACATTCAGAAAAACGTATGATTTTCACACAAAATTTGAAAACGTAAAAAAACTAAACATGAGAGTTGTTTGAAAACCCACATCATATTTATAATAAGGAGTATGTCTCTGGACAGAAAAGGAGGAAATATAGTAATAATTTAGTATAGTAAATTTCTACTGTCACAGAAGTCAAATGTTTGAGTCAAGCACAATAAAGACATTTATTGTATACAGCACAGTTATTAATCTCCTATACACATGTAAAATAAATCAAAAAGTTTGAGGAAACTTTTTTTACTTACCTAAAGTTAACCAACCGACCAGTAAAAGAGAATGAAAGAGAAACTTCATTTTGTTGTGAACTATTTATCACTGTTTAGAAAAGTGATCTGATTTTCCCCCAAATGGTATAAAAATATTCATATGGACGAATTCATAGCAAACTTAAAATAAATAATACACCCTTAGATCAGATGTGTTAAAACAACACAGTGTTATTAGGGACAACTTTGTGTTCTTATTTAAACAACACGTTTTGTGTTACTTTTAACACAACTTGTATTTTATTTTAACACAAAATAAACACAAAATGACATAGTTTTTGTGGATGCCATCCACAAAAACTATGCGCAAGTTCATGGGCAAACATTGCATTGCTCGAAGTCATTTTTCAACACATGTTTTCGTAAGTGTTAAAGTTACCAGACATCTTTACATTTCATGAGATGTCAACACATTTACTCTTGATCTGAAAACAAGTAACAGAACGTAAACTGGCCATGAACGCGAAGTCACAGTTCGTCCATTATGCTTAGAAGCAGAGGCTCTCGTCACTACAAGCATATAACGCCATCTACAGGTGTTGTGTTAAACAGCAGTGGGAACTTTGTTATTAAATGAGCATTGAAAAGGACACAGGTGTGGATGTGAAATGGTCTGGACATCAAGTTTTTTGACGGTAAGTTTGATTTTCATATTTGACCTGTTTTTGACGTTACTGTTTGATGTCAATTTAATGTCTTTTGAACATCAGCTGGTCACAGGGACACGTTTCAAAAGGAGATGTGGATGGATGTTGTTTGAGGCCCCAGTTAAGAAAATGCTACTTGAACTAAATTAGGCTAACAACATAGTTGTATTTTGTAGTAGATATATAAATGAAACACACAAATCATTGATGTCACTGTGATGTCAAGATGACATCAATTTGATGTTTGAACTATGACATTGATTTGATGTAAACTAAATGGCAAACACTGCATACATTGAATCAATTTCAGTGGGGGAATTAACTTCTTTTTTTTAGGCAAAACAGTAGCACTGATATATTTTTATTTGAAATAAATTCATGAAAATGTGAAAAGCCTTGTCTGTGAAAGAGGGCTATTTTTATTATTTAGTTAATATCCTGATAAACTATAAGCCATGTTTATCTTGAAACCCTTTTGTCTCTGTTCTTCTTTCTTCTGGAAGTCCCAAGATTATTTATGCATCCTCATAGTCATTTTTGGTAACGGTGATGTTGGATGAGGCTCCTGTGTTGTAAAATGAGTTATAGTTAATCTGTTGTGTTCAATAACCCTTAATGATAAAAAAAGGCCTGGTGTAACATCAAAATCATCCGAAACAAAGAGACTGACAGAAACCTGTTATGATCTGACGGTTGTCATCAGACCTTTCATAACATTAAATGCTGTTACACAGTGCATTCAGAAAGTGTTTAGAACCCCTTCACATTTTCAATGTTGTTACACTCTTAGAACACACTAAATGCGTTGTCCCAGAATCCACCCATCTCTGTTATTATCGAAACAACACATTTGGTGTTACTCTTAACACAACTTGTGTTTTATTTTAACACAAAATCAACACACAATTACACATAATGTGTTAAAAATGACACATAATGTGTTAAAAGCTTAACACAAAAAGATGTGTAAAAAATGAACACATCCTTTCTAAGAGTGTATGTTTGTACAATTGTTTAATTATTGTAGTCACAATAGTTATCGCGGCTCTGTTATGCGGCAGATTCAGAAGTCGGAAAAACTTTCTGAAACTTGTATGAAAGAGGAGGAGTGTGTTTGGCCCAGAAATACTTCATCACATGTCCAAAAGCTTTTATTGACCTTTGCCAATGTTAAGCATGAGGAATCCAACTCTTTAACTGTGTTAATACATTAGAATAAATACTTAATGAATACATTGTAGATGAATGATTGATTTGTGACCATACTGACCTTTATTTTTGCTCTTAATGGTCGTCACTATCACTACTGCAGTCATGATGATGAGACAAACACCAATGAAGGAGGCAAAGCCAATGTACACTAAAGATACTCCTTCCTCATGAGGATCTTAAAAGTACAAGCAATTACAGACAAATGTTAGTAAACATAGTAAAGAATGGGTTTACTACAGTAACCATGGCTATTGGTTTTAACAGTTGTAAAACCATGGGGATTTTGGTTAAAAGGGCCAAGTGCATGACAAAATCCAGATTAGCATCTTACAAATCCTGTTTGCACACTTGAGGTGTTACACATTGACCCCATTTAAATTATAATATAAACATTTATTCAATTCAATCAACAACATTAAAGTTGGTTTCTAAAGCTCACCTTCTTCCTTAAATAGTGTGGACCCCTCCTCCTGATCTTCTTCAAGAGTGGGTCTTTTCACAATGCTTTTTTCTAACTCAGGTGCCAGATCTGGTTTCACATATTCTATAATTAGGGGTAATTTAGGTAAATAAATTAGGCCCCTTGATTTTTATTAAAATAATATTAAAATTGTTGTGCTGTGCTGCCACAAAGTGATACTGTCTATTATTTGTCTCAATTTTGCAATTAACTAATTCACATTGGAGAATTTTTAAATAATCCACAAATGTCTTGTAGTCAAAACTTTTTATCACTTAAAACTCATCTTTAAGCATCATAATAGCATCTGTAAACATTTTGCTTGTGACAGTAATTTATTCACGCTTAAAAATAGCTCTACACCCTTGCCTCATATAGTATAAGCGGATCTATGAATATGTAAATTGGTCCCCGCCTCTACTCAATCGCACAGCTCGGACCATATGATTATTCAAATTAATTCCCATCTCCACTCTTTCACACCACCTTGGACCATGAATTTATATATGTAAATAAAAGCGACATACAGCAGTTTCAGACACATAACTGCTAAGTCTGGATTCATACAATGCATGAATTATTTTTAACAGGTTAAAGCATTAACGCTGCATGTGTGAGCATCACAGAAACAGAGCTGAAACAGCTGTGTGGCTTCCATAATGGCTCAAACTACTGATCCACTCGTTTAACTGTAATTATAGTATAATAATAATAGTAATGATTTGTCTCATAGGAAACTGAGGCGATTTTGGGAAACTCCAATTTTATGGAAAAAATACTCAGCAATGGTGTTGAATGATGAATTTACACATGGTTTGTCTTAAAGCATATTAAGACACCACATAGATATAAAAAATATTAAAAACTTGATTTTCATCACAGATAGTATTCATTATAGCTTACTTCTTTATAGCTTGTTTCACCTTATGTGGCTCAAGTTAAAAAATTTTTTATCATTTGACACTGTAGCCAGCATGTAGTTGATAGAAAAGCACACAACATCTAACGTTTTATCTGACAAACACTATAAATGAAGGGCCAACTGATAAATAATTGATGGTGATGTTAAGGAGATACAGGGCCTAAGCCTCCCTAAAGAGTAAATAGAATCCAGCTCTCCAAAAATCAAAGACTTTTCATAAATAGGTAAATCTTTACATGGCCAACCAAAGATGCGAATGGGTGTCACATACACCCATGAATACAGAAAGCGGGAAAAAAAGAGAAGCCTACCTGTCATAGAGTAATAATTGTCTTTCATTTCAGAAACATCATAATCGCTCTGTCCAAACATAAAAGATTAACCAACTGGTGTACTACAGAAAAAATAGGCTTATTATTCATGCTAAAAAAACATACCTGAAAAGTATAAAGGCGATATTCTCCACATTTTTCTGGACAAAAGAAAGATGACATGGCAATGACTTGGTATAATAATTTTTTATATTCTTCATTCTATAATCTTGAACACACAAAAGAGCATACAGTATAAACATTATATTAAATTATGGCCCTTTAAACTTTTTTGTACTTACGTGTTGTTAACCAACTGACCTGCAAAAGAGAAATAAAAAGAAACTTCATATTGCTTGTTGTAAAATGTTGATCACAGTAGGCTATAGCACACTGGAATGCAGCTTAAATTGACACTTGAGTTTATATCCTGTGTTAATAACGGCAATGTACAAAACGCTTTCCATATTAGGACAGAAAGTTTTGTGATAAACTTTAAACATGCATTTATAAAGATTCTCAACTCATTGCTATGCAGTGACTGAAGTGTTTTGGGTGATGGTTCATTGGCCAAAATATGTAAAACCAACATAAGTCTCTATGATATTTAGGTCTCTTGATATGGCCCAGCTTTCTCTACACTATAAGTTTATAGGAAAAGTGCACTTAGATTTACATAGTAACATTTCAAATGATCTGTGAAAACATGTTAACTGAAGCCAAACCTCTTAATAATTAAACTTTTAATAATGTGAGTATTCCTTACACAGTCTGTATACAATTAAGCAGTTGTCACTTTGTTATTTAATGTTTCACAACCACAGTTTCTGTTCACACAGAAAAAAAATCACTATAAAACCAGGGCTGGAAATGGCTAAAAAAAATCACTGGGGGAATCTAGTTTAGAGGTGCACAAGTTAGTTTTGCAAAAGCGAGCCATGCGCCAACAATTTGTCCTCTATTGAACTCTTCTGTGTCTCCCATCATGTTGTATACATTGCATTATTTTAAATAAAACTGTGCTAGCTCTGCTAATTCAACACTCTGCACTGTAAAAAAAAATGCAGCATGAAGTTGGAACAAGTCAAATCAACCTACTATTTTAAGTTTTGGCTTGTGATAAGTTGACATAACTTATAAAATCAAGTTGAAATTGTTTAACTTAAATTTTTTTTAGATAAAGTACAGTAACATAAAAATATGTGTTGATTTGACAGAAATGCTGCATATTATTTTACAGTGTGGTGGAACGTGCAATCATTGAAGATTTGGCCACTAGGCTGTGCAAAAACATCAAAACAATGTTCAAGCAACTGTTCAAATCTTTTGTGTTGGATGCTTTTTTACTACTGTACAAGCAGCAATGCACCATGCACTTACAGTAAACCTCAGCAATGAACACAAAAAACTCAATCGTGGTGTCAATCAACAAACATTATTTATTTAAAACCACTTGAAATACAACTCACAGCAGCAACAACAAAAAGAACCGCATAAACAAAGTTAGCAAACACTAAAGCACTAATAATATTTAATATTAATAATTTAACATGCAACTTTCAAACCTTTTTTAACGTAAAAGTGTGTGGACAAACACTTGAGTATCTTGAGTAAGTCCAGTCAACAAAATAATCTTTGTTAGCAACATGTTTAGGACTATCTTATACACAATATAACACATTTGCAATACCTACTAAAAATCTTTGTTCAAGTTACTTTATTTCCTTTCTTTTAAAGTGTTGCTGTCAACAGCAGCATGGTTTGTGGTTTTTGTGTCTGGAAACTACATTTAAGGTTTATCTGCATCCACACAATTACAGGCTTTTTTCCATTTAACAATAGCACGTTCACATACCACACGATTTATTAAGAAAAAAAGTTTTGTGTTTTTAAAACTCACTGCTATGTGGTTGCTAGAGTGTTTTGGTTGGATGTTGATCATGAGAACATCCTAAATCTGAACTCACCTCCTAAAGACCTTCTGAAACAACCTATATATGAGAAATTAACTCTTTTCTCCGCCAGCTTTTTTTTAAAAGTTGCCAGCCAGCATTACCAGCATTTTTCACAAAAGTTTAATGCCTTTCAGAAAATTGTCTTCTATAAATATATAAACGTACAATATAGCAAATGAAACTTTGATTTTAACTTTAAGACTTTTGCGATCAGATCCGGAATAATGATCAAAACATACACAGAGTTTTTACTGTTTTTGGATCAGTGGATGCTACAGTGTTTTATAAGTTGGGTAAGAGCGCCACCTATAGTGCATAATAGCAAAAACATAGATTATCCTAAAAACTCATCAAGGAAGCGTTATTGGCTGGTTTAGTGTTTTCTCTTAATTGACAAGGTAAATCGTCAATGATGGGGAAAGAGTTAATAGTAATCCAAGTTATAAAAACGTCTGGTTAAATAAATGACACAATCATTTAGGAAGGGTTTGAAAACTGATAGCTTGGTCAAACTTGGTAAAAGTCAGATGTATTTTTAATTGTTTTTAAATTATTTTGTTTCATCAAAAGCTGCTTAACATCAAATTTCTTATCTGTAAACACATGCAAACATCAGCATTTCATCTAACAGAAACAGTAACATTTACTGTACACAAATTGAAATTGAACAAAAGAGATTAACAACATGTTATCTTTTTAAGCAGGGTTTAGTAGAGAGTAATCTGCATGTTAATGGTTGTGAATGAAGTACCTGTAGAAAACTTGAACCATTAAACCCAGGATAACTCAAATATACCACTGGTTACATACATAAAACAAAAAACACAGATCGTTTCAATTTTTTTCTTTTCACAATTTTAATTCATAGACGACTTCAGAATATATATAGTGGAGTAAACTTCACACACAATTCACACATTGAAGCTTTCCCTATTGACATCGGGAATAAATGCCAAATTCAGAGAAATAACAAAACATAAAAAGAAAAAACAACAACAATAAACAAGCCTAGTTTGTTGATCACGCAGGTAATCAAAAGAAAAACCTAAGGACAAAATAAAAATACAAAGGCTCAGTAACTGCGTTAAATAAATAAATGCGTGTATGCGTTTGTGAGGATGTGTGCACAATGTGGTGTAAGAGAATGTTTTGGGCCAAAATGTTTAACTCACTGACCCGAAGAGAGCAGGTAGGAAGAACAGAGAACAGCGATGGACTTTCCCAATTTTAGACACTGACAGTACACTTTGTAAACTCCACAAAGACAGTATGCACGGATGCATCAGGGAAACCTGGTAAACTCGCACAAGGAACTCACAGACGTTTTCATTTCTGACATGCTTTTGGGTTCTCTCACGTGACCACATGAACTATGACCTCCTCCGCATGACACAAGCTTTGGCTTTATAGTTGCAGGGTTAATTACGAACACACACCTCCAATTACTCGAGGTAGCTAACATATAAATATACACACAGAGCTTTCCACTCCACCACAGCCAAACATATTCATTACACTTCTCAATTCTCTCCGTTGTTCTTCCTTCAGAAAGCCACAAGATTATTTATGCATCCTCATAGTCATTGTTGATAACTGTGATGTTGGGTGAGGCTCCTGTGTTGTACATTGAGTTACAGTTATAGTTACAGTTAATCTCTTTTAAACAAAAATGTTGGGTTGTTTTAACCCATTGTTGGGTCAAATATAAACATTTTCTAGGTTGATTTAACCCAACGGCTGACTTTTGTCCTTTTTGATCCAATTATTAAAGGAACAGTATGTAAGAAATGTATATCAATTAATCATAAAATGGCCCTGATATGTAACTAGACATGTAGAAATCATTTTCATTTCAAATACTTATATCACTGACAACAGTGGTCTGGCCAGGATATTGTCATTTAAAAAGTGGAGTTGCAGCCCTCAACTGATGTTTATGTTGTCATTTTGTGTATTGGCCACTAGTTGGATGATTGCAGTACCAGTTTTAAGCCACAAGTTTTATTATTGCAATACCAGTTTTGGCCACAATCCTACATACTGTTCCTTTAAGTGTATTACCTTATTTTACTCTTTTTATTATCTTGGAAAAAGTTGAAAATTGCTTAACTTAATTTGATAGGTTACAGTGTAGTCAACATATAAAATATTAAGTTGAAATGACTTTCAAAGCTAGATTTTTAAAATACCTTAAAATATATGGCAGCAAAAATGTTTACTGTGTAACATCTAATCCTGATATTATGAAATATTATATATATATATACATAATATTGTCATGATTTCACGAGAGAAACGGGACCCAAGTGCAGGTATAGGTGAACTCAAATGGGGGTTATTAACAAAAAGCCCACGTAGGGGGAAAAAATAAAACACACTACCCAAACAAAAGGCCATGTGCTACCACACAGAACATGGGTACCGCCACGATCCTACCACATGAACTATGAATTACTGTGACAGACGGGCAGGATCATGACAAATATTAAATGCTGTTATAGATGGATGAATGATTGGAGAAGTACTGACCTTTAGTATTGCTCTTAATGGTGGTCAATATCACTGCAGCAATCACGATGATGAGGCCAAGAGCAATGAAAGAGACAAAACCTATGTAGACTACAGATACTCCTTCCCCATGATGATCTAAAGTGACAAAGAAATGCCAAACCAATAGCAGACAAAATGATGTTTTGGATCATAAGCTCTGACATACAGTACAGACCCAGAATTGAGCCCTAGAGGACACTACATCATCACATGTAATTAAACAATCTGAAAGGTTATCTCTACAGGTCAAACTTAAATTTGCATCATTTGACTTTATGCTATCTTATAAGCTTGAAACCAGTATTCATAGACAATCACTTTATACATACCTAAGATGTTCCCTGAACATTAGTGTCAAAAAAGCACTGAGATTTGAAAGATAAATGATTGACAGATTACCTGAGCCCTTACGAACTTGAATATTCAGGTTGCCAGATTGATCGAAAATGTAAGCCTCACTGTATGTGATGTTTTCATTCAAATGTGTCATACACATACAGGTAAAGGAAACAGGTGGGTTCACTCTGACCACAAATAAATTCACATCATCTCTGTTTCTAATTTGATCCAGGGTGTAGTTATGTTCAGTTTTCACAGATAGCTCACAAGAGCTCGAGCCAAACCAATGAATCCCACTTTCAAATGTGCACATCACTATCACATGTTCTCTGTCGTCCACCTGATGGTACACTGTAATATTCAGAGGCACTGGGACTCCTGAAATACAACAAACCAACATGCTGGTGAGACATCTTACAGATTTTTGTAATTTAAATTGCGCTTTATATTTTTGCGTGTATCTATTCTTAAACCTAATATGCACTTATTTTCAGCCCAGCGTTGTTGGGTCACAAGGACAAACCCAAGCGTTGGGTTAAATTAACTCAGAATTTTTTTTTATTTTGACACATCGATGGGTTAAAACAATCCAGAATTTTTAGTTGAAACAATCCAGCATATTTTTTACACATAATCAAGGTAAGATTTACTATGGAACCCCTAAGGAGACATAAAGCAAAAATTAAATAAAGTTTAGTTTTGCGTGGGCACGTGAAACTATCACATACTCACGTGAAATTATTGGGCGCTCATGTGAAACTTTCACGCTTGCACTTGAAACTATCGTGTGCACACGTGAAACTATATCGCGTTTAGTTTCATGTGAGCACGCAAAACTAAACTTAAAAAGTTTTCGCGTGAGCACATGAAACTAAACTTTAGATTTTTATTACTCCAATGTCACCTTAGGGCATGGGCGTCGGAAGTAAATGAAAAGTGGGTTGTTCCCCACGTAACCCCCCCCCCCCCCGAAAAATACATTTACAGCAATAGATGACATTTTCATGTTTCCTTTTAATTAGCCTGAACATTTGCGTTTATTAAATTAAAGACAGTAGCCTTTTGCGGTCGAAATTCTTGTAATATTACAAATATTGTAATATTTTTTTCTCTACTCTGCTGACAGTAGGCTACAATGTTTATTTTTTATTTTGAGGAAATAAAAGGTAAGAAAAACGAATGAAGGTAAACTGATACAACTTTTGTATACCTTTTTTATTTGTTATATCCAATCTCTCTTTCTGTCTCTTAGAAAAATATAAATGTGAGATTCTGGAAATGAGATCACTTTATTTTATGGTATCCGTCGGGAAACAATGCTGTCATAAGAGTTTGAGCATGTACTTCTAAAACACAATCCTACTTCGCAAATAATAATAATACATGAAGACGTTCAACTCTGTGATATCGCAAATGAAAAGTAATTGCAGGCTTCTGTAAAAAAAACTTGAAAATTATCCAGCGATCCTGGCACCATAATCAAAAATAACTATTTTACAGCAGTAATAATATTTTAACGAGTAGCCTACACTTTTAACGTTTGAAAGGAACCACATTTAGTGCTGTGTCAATTATCATTAAAAGCAAAACGGGAGTCTCTGTGCCTCCGCGACAGACGCAATTCTTCTGGCATCTCTCCTCATCATCTCCTCCTTTTTTCTTCTGTGTCTTGAACTTGGGGCTCGAGTCCGACCTAAGGTTCGAGCTGCCTTTAAGAACAGCAAGCTAAGTTCGTTTACCGTTAATTATTAAGACTAAATGGGCAGGCAAACTCGTGAAACAATGAAAGTAAAATAATCCGCTATAATATGGTTTTACACGTCTAGAAAATATACTATAAATAAAGCAGTTATTAATTTTCCCAATGCATGGTTGTTTGACATTTATTCTGTTTAAAATTTTATACATTTGGCAAATTAGGTTTTTCAGCACTTTGTTCGAACAGCAACTCAGCGTCCACTCACCCCCGCGAATTATGTTTAAAAGCTGAAACGGGTCCGCGGTGTAGAAAAAGCAAAGGTTAGGGATCCCTGCTCTAGTGGAATGGATTTGGACTAACAGCGCTTTATAAGTGAACAGACAAATGCGCTTAATTAGAGAAAAAGTGGGTGGGTCCATTATCATTGGTCTTAAAAAGTGGGTGGGTCCTGTCCCACCCACGTATAATGGTTCCGACGCCCATGCCTTAGGGCCTGGTAATTTGCTGTGGGTGATGGGGAGGATTATACCCCCTCTGGAGTTTATAACCCTGATGAATTAATTTTTATCCCCAGTGGGGACAAAACTACTGGGCCCCAAAGGTGACATTGGAGTAAAAAAATCAAACGTTTAATTTCATGTGCTCACTTGAAACTTATCATGTGCTCACTTTAAACTTATTACAAAACTTATCCCCCATGATTAATGGTCATCAAACGGCCATATAAACGACCTTAAATAAAGATAATTAAATATAAGTAAAAACGCTGCCACGCAATAGTGCAAACAACAGTAAAATCAGAAATGTAGAATTACTGTCAGCGCTTCTGCTGGTGTAACAATAGGTGACAGCGCATCTAGCCGTCATCCTTTTTTAATCATTACATTTGAGGGTGAGACTGCAAGCGACAGACATCAGAGCTCATGGCCTTTAGGCTCCTTGTTAACGTCTGACTCTCATGCCAGACCAGGGCTGCGTTCCCCGAAACCTTCTTAGCTCTACGTTGTTCTTAAGTTGTACCTTAAGCTGTACCCAAGGCCGCCTTAATGCACGGGCTTACCTGGGCTGAAGCCCAGGGGCCTCCCAAGTTCAGGGGCCTCCCAAGTTCACGTTTATATTGTTTTGTAACTTGTCAGGTTATCTGTCAATCACTCTAACTGCACGTTACATGGCTGCTGATTGGTCCGTCGTAACTTACCTTGAAATAAAATATCAGACGTAACGGATTTTCTATTCCGCGTAATGTAATTAAGTGCGCGTTGTCAACTTGGCATTCCTGCATGTTAGACTGAGTGTGACAGAGAAACGCGAAATAATCCACCAACAAATGAAAGAGTAATTTCTGAAATTTCATAATAAGCACTGCATGTCTCTCTCTCTATCGCGCGCGCGCTCGCTCGCTCTCTCTGTGCTCGTGCAGCTGTCTGAGTCTCTGGCATGCAGAAGTCTCTCCAACTGTGCAGAAGATACTGTGCCGCCAAATAAAGAAAGGAGTTCCCGCACATAATGCTGTTAGTTGTTATAAAGTTTAAGTTTACTCGCGTTTATATCAGTGACGCTTGCGCAGCTGGAGCGATGTAGTTTGACGCGATGTTAGCTCACAGTACACACATCTGTTGGTTTAGAAAGACGACGCAACGGTAAATGTGCAAGTCAAAGCGCGACAAGACCATCTCAAATAATCATCCCCTGATCGCACCATTCATATTTATAATCTCCTTATCTAAAGATCTTATATACAGGTATGTTCCCTGTCTGTTTTGTGCGTATTCATACGTGTTCGTTTGACATGCGTATGCATAAATACTAAATACAATGCATACTATATCTTCAATAGCCTATAAATAACTGATTAAAAAACAAGATTCTGTCTATAAAGACTTATCTTTTGTTAACATTAATGCATTTTCACTTTAAAACTAACTTTAACTTCTTATATTTTTAAAACTGTGGTGAGCATTTAGTTAGTGAGTGGCAATTTTCTGCAAATTTGTATATTCCAAAAACTATAAAGCTTATAAACATATATACTCTCACACATTTTGGTTTTATTTTCACCACAAGTTGCTGTGTGTGGTTGTTAAATAAAGTGTCTTGTGTTTATGCTCAAGTGGGCTCAGTGATATGTTAATAATGATATTATGGTGTTTTCTGGGTCAAAGAGGGAAAACTCACTGTTTTATGGATTGAAAGAAACTAATGCATTATGTGATGTAGATTACCTAGATATTACACTTATTTTTTTTAAATGAGACTATAAATTGAGGGTATGGGGGGCCTCCAAAAGATCTCAGCCCCAGGGCCTCACATTGGGTTAAGGCGGCCCTGTTTCCCGGACTGGGATTATTTTAAACCAGGACTAGGCCTTAGTTTAATTAGTAAATATAACTAGTTTTAACAAACATGCCTTACTAAAAACATTACTTGTGTGCATTTTGAGGCAAAACAAAGGGCACTGATGTATTTTAAGATATGTCAGTGCAAGTTGTACATTTATTTTAGTCTAGAACTAGTCTAATCCCTGTCCCGGAAACTGCCCAGTAGTGTTGTGTTAAACTCAAACTCATTACACCATCTCAATGCTGGTCAATATAAAAATATGAAAATAATTAAAACAATTTATTAGAATATTTTCAATTTTTTAAAACTTTTTAAAAGACCTTATAATACAAAAAGAAAAGAGAGGAAAATAAAATTCTAATTTTGCCTACTTTCCGTCGGTTTAAGCACAGTATAATCCTCATCCAAACTATCCTGTCAAATCAAAGAACATAAATTATGTTAATATTATATTGTATACTACTGGAATAGCTATAATATTCATTTGAACACATAAAAAACAAGTGTTGTTTATAAACCCACAGATAAATCCGGAACTTGACATGTATCTAAACAAAAGAAAAAAAGAGAAATGACAATAATGTAACATAAATATATTACTGACCTTAAAGAAACATAAAGACTACTGTCTGATTATATACAGCACGAAGTGATTTATGTAAAGTTAAATAAAAATCATTGGAGAAATATAATGTATTACTCACCTAAAGTTAACCAACTGAACAACAACAGAGAAATAAAGACAAACTTCATCTTGTAACTCTTTAGCACAGTATAACACACTAGACTGCTGCCCACTAATGTTCCTCTTCACACTTTATGTTCTGTGTTAAAAACAGCACAGCAGTTTGGTCTTCCTTATTTCATCCATTGTATTGTCTACTTGTGAAAATCTTAAATTGCAACTCAAAAAAGTGAATTAAGATGATTTCCTCCCCAATAACCAACCCCCCACCCCCCCTATTTATACAGTGATTAATAAAAACCTACAATTGACATATCAAACAATGTCCAAACTAAATTTACACCCTGATATTTTTATAGACACAATTATTTTATAATCTATGTTCCTCTCTTCTAAACACTCTTTCCTGGAAAGGAATTAGCTTAAGCCAGGAGTTTAATTAGGAAATATAACTAGTTTTAACCAGGGCCGGCGTCAAGGGGGGGCATTCGCGGGCAGTGCCCCCAAACAGGTTGTTGTGCCCCCCTACAATGTTTTTTATTACTTTAATATATATCAAGAATAATTAAAATAAATTAAACATTGAATGTTTCATAATGTAATAAAATGAGGAAAATATAGTTGATATATGTTTTCTTTCATTAAAATAGACCAGTTTCTCTGATGGGATGTATTGCCGCGTCTCACCCGTCTTACGTCTTTAGCATATTGATACTAGCAACGTGTTTTTTCGCGGCATTTTATGGATCGTGTAAAATATGGATATTAGAACATTTAGAACGAACCAGCACCGCCTGCTTCATCTTCATGCAAACACAGACTGGCTCAAACTCAGAGATTAGAGGTCGAGGTGGAATTTACAAATCTACAGGACCCTGTTTTAAGGAAGTTTAATGTTCTTACACGCCGTCTTCAGCTATTTTAAAGGTAAGTTAGCGTTGTTTTAAATTACGTAAGCTTAAATGTGAAGTGTGGCTATAGACCGTTAACAGCATTACGACGTGATTATGGTAAAGCGGCTTTTTTCAAGCTTGGACGTGGTGTGCGCTGCGCTATGAAACCCATTCATGTCAATGGCTTGCGCCGCGCGAGGGCTGTTTGTTGTTCCGTCGAGTAAGCGCGAGCACAGCGGAGCTCAGCTTGAGCTCACGCCGCGGTCGAAGATTACCCCACTGGCAGATTTTTATCTTTTTTATTTTTATATTTTTTTTTCTTGGGTTGTTTTGCTCATCAAGAAAAAGCATCTTAATTTAATAATTTTAAGATATTTTTACTGAAAACAAGAAAAAAATACTAAGAATTTTTTTCTTAAATCATTTTTTTGCAATGCATAAGTTTAAATGTTGTTGTTAAAATGACTGCTGGTGGCCGTTCTAGTGTTAAAAGTGCATGATAAGGGAACTAAATTTTCTCTGTCAAGATTCTTTTTATGGGGCCCAAAATCCTTAGAAGGGCCCCTGCCGGGAAACCACCCCTCTAAGATTTTTTTATGCATCCTCATAATCATTTCTGGTAGAGGTCATGGTAGGTTGTACAATGAATTACTGTGTCAGAGTTTATATTCCGCTATTCCGCCATACATTATAATTCCCCTTTTTAACCCGCTTTTAAAAGCACCACGTTTTATTTTGTGCCACCATATTTGATCGTATAACTACTCGTATTAAATAGGAAAAACGTTGATGTGTTTGGTCACTTCTAACCAGGGGCGGATTTAGTGATTTGAGGGCCCAAGGCAAAACCATGTGTGTCGGAGCCCTAACTATGCACCCTTTACTGTATTTTTCTATCTCTTTCTCATCGCTTACTCTATCACTTTTTTTCTCGAGTTACCTAAGTTTCAGCCCCCAATGAGGTTGAGATTAATATATATACAGTGTATATATACAGTATTGTTTGAATACTATGATTGGATTTTATACTAACCACAGTACTACATGGTAAAAAAGATGTGTGTAACATTTATGTACTTTTTATTTTACTTTGTGTACTGCATTTCTTTAATATATTTAAATTTAATGCCACATTACATTCACAATATAGTTAAAATTAAAAAACTTTGTGTTCAAATGAACATAATACGATGAGAAGAAACATAATATGGTTTTAAAATAATGCAATAATAGGTGTTAAGAACTGGAGATAAACAAGGGGTGAAATTTGACAGTGGATGGTAAAGCGTCATGTATTGTTTCTGCATTACATTATGTAAATATTTTTTATATTAATGAACTATACAGATGTCATCTATCAGTTAATGTACACATCTTGTACTTTGACGTTCGCTAGTGAAATAGAGGGAAAAGCTGATGCATGCTACCGTTTTATGAGATTAAAATGAGACTAAAGCGATCACGAATTCGTGTGCATATTGGGGAATGAATTACAATCTTTATTGGCGCTGGGCAGAGCAGCACAGACCGTAGTGGTGTTTGTGTGGAGAAAAGCGGAGACTTTGGCTACATTTTTGTGTGAATCATCTTTTCTGCTCCATTGGTGTAGCTACGTTTTACTGTTAGTTTATTTCCTTGCAGCTTCGCTCTTTTAATGTATCAAACTCACTTGCAGGTGCCTGCAGCTCTGCTCGCTAAAACTTGTTGATTTGAGCTACGCGCGCATATGCGGTAATGCGTGGAATGATCCACTCTAAACTATAATGGGGGGCGCATTCGTGCAGATGTAATAATAATGTTCAAACCTTTTATGGGAATATACTGAAATACACAAAAGATGTTTAAATAGAATTCCTAACTAAACAAAATTATGAATGTCTTCTGGGAATCTTGATGATTACCAGGGGCAAAAAGTGGCAGCTCACTAAGTGCACCTCTGCGTTTTGGGGCCCCTTGGTAACGCTGGGCCCAAGGCAATTGCCGACCTTTGCCTAATGGGTAAGTCCGCCCCTGCTTCTAACTTTATCTCTGTGTGGTACCATTGAATGAACTGGGCTAAGCTAAGTGCCATCAAAGTGTTGCGGCGCACCACGGTGCTTAAGTGCATGCACTAAGATGATAGAGGTATGTGTCAACTCTTCTGAGTTAAGGTAATAACATAGTTTAATATGACAAAACGATGGAGTATCCCTTTAAGTAAGGTAAAGAAGTATTTGTACTTTGTTACTTGACACCTCTGCGCAATGCTTGAAAATAGTCCCCTGGTTTTGAAAGTTACCAAGGGGACTATTTCGGGCAGTGCGTAACTGTGTATAACTCTAGGGGAACTGGAAAATGAGCATATTTTTTGTTCCTTTAACACTGCATGTGTGAGTTTCACAGAAACAGAGCTGAAACAGCTGTGTGGCATCTATAATGGCTCAAACTACTGATTCACTCATTCAACTGTAATAATAGTATACAAATAATAGTAATGAATTACATGTTTGTCTCATAGAAAACTGAGGTGATTTTGGGAAACTCCAATTTTATGGAGAAAATACTTAGCAATGGTGTTGAATGATGAATTTGCATATGGTTTGTCATAAAGCTGCAATCTACAAGATTTTTTTGATCACATTCACTGAAACCGACACTTTGCTCCATTAAAATAACATAAATTAGACTGTTTACGAAAAAACTCTGCTCTTCTACCTTCAATGCTCGTTATTTGTTTGGCAAAAATCCACCGCTTCTGGTTCATGATAATTGTCTTCCATTTCAGAAACATCATAATCGCCCTGTCCAAACATAAAAGATTAACCAACTAGTGTACTACAGAAACATTAGGCTTGTTATTCATGCTAAAACACCATACTCAACTCAAATGATAGTAAGAAGGCTATATTCTCGACATTTTTCTGGACAAAAAAGATGACATGGCAATAGTATAATAAATAAATGAATTTTTCTATTGACATATCTTAAAAACACAAAAGAGCATACAGTATAAACAGCATATTGATTTATGGACCTTAAAACCTTTTTGTACTTACGTGTTGTTAACCAACTGACCAGCAAAAGAGAAATATAAAGAAACTTCATATTGCTAGTTGTAAAATGTTGATCACAGGACTGCAGCTCAGTTTAAATTGACACGTGAGCTTATATTCTGTGTTAATAACAGCTATGAAAAAAACACTTTGCACTTCCATATTTAGACAGAAAGTTTTGTGATTAACTTTAAACATGCATTTATGTAGATTCTCATTTTAACTCACCGCTATGCAGTGGCTGGAGTGTTTTGGGTGATTGTTCATTATATGTAAAACCAACATAAGTGTCTATGATATTCAGGTCTCTTGATATGGCCCAGGTTTCTCTACACTATAAATCTGCAGAAAAAGTGCACTGAAATATCATTTATATAGTAACATTTCAAATGATATATCATGTAAAAAAAGGCTAACTGAAGCCAAACTTCTAAGTAAATAAACTTTTAAAAATGTGAGTATTTGTTACACAGTCTGTATACAATTAAGCAGTTATCACTTTGCTTGTTAATGTTCCAACCCTATATCACGAAAATGCGTGACTATTTCACGCATGGCCCAGCGTGACAATGTCACGCTTTGCCGCGTTTGAGCGTGAGCATGTCACGCTTTGCTGTTTGTGTCACTGTCACGTATTGGTTACTCAACTTTTTTTTCCTATTTTCAAACCATTGTCGCTTCGGTTTAGGGTTAGATTTGGTGCTTGTGTTATATGTCACTTTAAGTATTTGTCACTTTAAGTATTGGTTTATAAAAATAAAAGATACAATACTTATTCTTTTATATTTTCTAAACTTTAACCAATTGTCACCTGACGTTGGGGTTAGAGTTTGTTTAGGTAAGGGTGTCATTTTATGTAAATCTAACCCTAAACCGAAGCGACAATGGTAAGAAATTAGGACAAAAAAGTTGAGTAACCAATACGTGACAGTGACACAAACAGAAAGCGTGACATGCTCACGCTCAAACGCGGCAAAGCGTGACATTGTCACGCTGGTCCATGCGTGAAATAGTCACGCAATTTCGTGATACTGGGTTGCAATGTTCACAACAACAGTTTCTATTCACACAGACCATGACACTGTAACCACAAGTTCTGTCAATCATACAGAAAACAAACACTTTAAAACCAAGGCTGGAAACGGCAAAAAATCACTGGGGGGGACTCTAGTTTAGAGGTGCACAAGTTAGTTTTGCAAAAGCGAGCCATGCACCAACAATTTGACCTGTTTTAAACTGTGATGTGTCTCACATTATGTTGTATGCATTGCAATATTTTAAATAAAACTGCTAGCTCTGCTAACACTCTGCTCTTAAAAAAATACAACATGAAGAAAAACAACTTGGTTTTGCAAGTCAAATCAACTTACTATTTTAAGTTGTGGCTTCTGATAAGTTGACATAACTTAAAATTGTTAAATATATGCTGATTTGACAGAAATGCTGCATATTATTTTACGTTGTGGTGGAATGTGCAATCATTGAAGATTTGGCCACTAGAGTGTGCAAAAACACCAAAACAATGTTCAAGCAACTGTTCAAACCTTTTGTGTTGAATGCTTTTTTACTACTGTACACTGTAAAAAATACTTTGCTGCCTTAAAATTTTTTGTTGAATCAACTCGGATTTACAAGTCATTTCAACTTACTATTATTTATCTTGACTAGAGATGAGTTGTTATAACTACAGGTGAGTTGTTATAACTTATAAAATTAAGTTGACTTTTCTCAACTATATTTTATAAGTAGTGACAACTCATCTCTGTTGACATGACTTGTAAATCTGAGTTGATTTAACAAAAATGTTTAAGGCAGCAAAGTATTTTTTACAGTGTACAAGCACCATGCACTTACAGTAAACCTCAGCAATGAACACAAAAAAACTCAACCATGGTGTCAGTCAACAAACATTATTTATTAAAAACCACTTGAAATGCAACTAACTAACAACAAGAACAGCATAAGTTAGCAAACACTAAAGCACTATTAATATTTAATATTAATCATATCATTTAACATGCAACTTTCAAACCTTTTTTAATGTAAAAGTGTGTGGACAAACACTTGAGTATCTTGAGTAAGTCCAGTCAACAAAATAATCTTTGTTAGCAACATGTTTAGGGCTATCTTATACAGTATACACAAAATAACACATTTGTAATACCTACTAAAAATCTTTGTTCAAGTTACTTTATTTCCTTTCTTTTAAAGTGTTGCTGTCAACAGCAGCAGGGTTTGTGGTTTTTTGTGTCTGGAAACTACATTTAAGGTTCATCTCCATCCACAAAACCACAGGCTTTTTTCCATTAAACAATAGCACGTTCACATACCACACGATGTATTAAGAAAAAAAGTTTTGTGTTTTTAAAACTCACTGCTATGTGGTTGCTAGAGTGTTTTGGTTGGATGTTGATCATGAGAACATCCTAAATCTGAACTCACCTCCTAAAGACCTTCTGAAACAACCTATAAGAGTAATTAACTCTTTTCTCCGCCACCTTTTTTTTAAAAGTTGCCAGCCAGCATTACCAGCATTTTTCATAATTTTCACAAAAGTTAAATGCCTTCCAGAAAATTGTCTTCTACAAATATATAAACATACAATATATCAAATGAAAGAACATTTTAACTTTAAGACTTTTGTAAGCGATCAGATTCAGAATAATGATCAAAACATACACAGAGTTTTTACTGTTTTTGGATCAGTGGATGCTTCAGTGCATAATAGCAAAAACATAGATTATCCTAAAAACTCATCAAGGAAGCATTATTGGCTGGTTAAGTGTTTTCTCTTAATTGACAAGGTAAATCCAAGTTATAAAAACGTCTGGTTAAATAAATGACACAATTATTTTGGAAGGGTTTAAAAGCTTGGTCAAACTTGGTAAAAGTCAGATGTATTTTTAATTGTATTTTATTTTGTTTCATCAAAAGCTGCTTAACATGAAATTTCTTATCTGTAAACACATGCAAACATTCATCTAACAGAAACAGTAACATTACATTTACTGTAATACACAAATTTAAATTGACCAAATGAGATTAACAACATGTCATCTTTAGTAGAGAGTAATCGTATTAATGGTTGTGAATGAAGTACTTGTAGAAAACTTGAACCATGCCAAACATATTAACCTAACTTCTCCTTTCTCTCAGTTTTTCTTCCTTCAGAAAGCCACAAGATTATTTATGCATCCTCATAGTCATTGTTGATAACTGTGATGTTGGGCGAGGCTCCTGTGTTGTACAATGAGTTACAGTTATAGTTAAAGTTAATCTGTTATGTACTGTACTTTGTGTTTTAGGTCAAATATAAACATTTTCTAGGTTCACTTAACCCAACTGCTGGCTTTTGTCCTTTTTGATCAAATTATTAAGTGTATTAACTTACTGTTTTACATTTTTTTTTATCATGAAAAAGTTGAAAATTAATTTGACTTAATTTGATAGGTTACAGTGTAGTCAACATATAAAATATTAAGTTGAAATGACTTTCAAAGACAGATTTTTTAAAAATACCTTAAAACGTATGGCAGCAAATTTTTTTACTGTGTAACATCTAATCCTGATACTGTTTTAATATTATATTATATTATATACATAATAATGTAATGATTTCACGAGAGGAATGAGACCCAAGTGCAGGTATAGGTGAACTCAAACGGGGGTTATTAACAAAAAGCCCACGTGGGAGCGAAAAATAAAACACACTACCCAAACAAAAGGCCATGTGCACAGAACATGGGTACCGCCACGATCCTGCCACATGAACTATGAATTACTGTGACAGACTGGCAGGATCATGACCAATATGAAATGCTGTTATAGATGGATGAATGATTGGAGAAGTACTGACCTTTACTATTGCTCTTAATGGTGATCAATATCACTGCAGCAATCATGATGATGAGGCCAAGAGCAATGAAAGAGACAAAACCTATGTAGACTGAAGATACTCCTTCCCCATGATGATCTAAAGTGACAAACCAATAGCAGACAAAATGATGTTTTGGATCATAAGCTCTGATATACAGTACAGACCAAGACCCAAAATTGAGCCCTAAAGGACACTACATCATCACATGTTAAAAACAATCTGAAAGGTTATCTCTACAAACTTAAATTTAATTTGCATCATTTGACATTTGATTATATGCTATTTTATAAGCTTGAAACCAGTATTCATAGACGATCACTTTATACACACACTGAGATTTGAAAGATAAATGATTGACAGATTACCTGAGCCCTTACGAACTTGAATATTCAGGTTGCCAGATTGATCGAAAATGTAAGTCTCACTGTCTGTGATGTTTTCATTAAATGTAGTCATACACATACAGGTAAAGGAAACAGGTGGGTTCACTCTGACCACAAATAAATTCACATCATCTCTGTTTCTAATTTTATCCAGGGTGTAGTTATGTTCAGTTTTCACAGATAGCTCACAAGAGCTCCAGCCAAACCAATGAATCCCACTTTCAAATGTGCACATCACTATCACATGTTCCCTGTCGTCCACCTGATGGTACACTGTAATATTCGGCACTGGGACTCCTGAAATACAACAAACCAACATGCTGGTGAGACAGCTTACAGATTTTGGTCATTTAAATTGCGCTTTATAATTTGCCTGTATCTATTCTTAAACGTTCTAATAATATTGATATATAAATGCACTTGTCAGCGTTGTTGGGTCACAGGGACAAACCCAACCGTTGGGTTAAATTAACCCAGAAAATGTTTTTATTTGACACATCGATGGGTTAAAACAACCCAGCATATTTTTACACATAATCAAGGTAAGATTTACTACGGAGCCCCTAAAAGGGACATGGAGCAAAAATAAAACAAAGTGAAACTATCGCGCGCACATGAAACTATTGCGTGCGCACATGAAAGCGAAAGTTTCACATGAGAATGCAAAATTAAACTTTATTTAATTTTGGCTCCATGTCCTCTTAGGGGCTCCGTACAAAACTTATCCCCCCATGATTAATGGTCATCAAACGGCCATATATTTAATATAATTAAATATAAGTAAAAACGCTGCCACGCAATAGTGCAAACAACAGTAAAATCAGGAATGTAGAATTACTGTCAGCGCTTCTGCTGGTGTAACAATAGGGTACAGCGCATCTATGTCATCCTTTTTTAATCATTACATTTGAGAGTGAGACTGCAGAAACTCGTTTGAATCGAAGAGGACTGGCAAGATGTTTTAACGTAGGCCAGCTAGTCAGTGAGAGCTGTGCAGTAAAAGTAAACCTCACTCGCCAACCTCAAGCGACAGACATCAGAGCTCATGGCCTTTAGGCTCCTTGTTAACGTCTGACTCTCATGCCAGACCAGAGCTGTTTGAATCTCGCTCAGGGCGAGTGCAAGTAAAGTTACATTTCTATACATATTTTATTTTAACAGTTACAATAAATAGCTTAATACCCTAATTAAACGATATAAGCCCCTGGTTCATAATTTATTTTCATAAATACAAATATTTGAAAAACGTCCCCTCTTTGATTTTTTCAATATTCGCACCACAACCCAACAAGTTGAGTTTGTTCCTTTCTGACCCAAAAAATAACCTAAAATAACCTAACATTTTTAATGTGTGCAGTGGAAATTTAAAAAATAGCTTCAGTGTTTTGGAAGATGCAGTGTTAATCTCAAACTCATTACACCATAGTCTCAACAAAAAAGAAATATGAAAATTATTAAAACAATTGCTAAAATAAATTCAACTTAAAGCTTCTGTGACTGTGAGATTAAAACTTTTAAATGTACTTTTTAATACAAAAAAGAGAAAAAAAACCTCAATAATTGCCTACTTGTCACTGGTACATACTCATAGTCAGCAGTTATATATTCGATATCCTGTCAAATTAAAGCACATAAAGAGTAAACTATTTAAGTAACAATAGCTGCAATATTGAGTAAAACATCCTTACACAATATCATTTGAACACATCAAAACAAATAAACAAGTGTTGTTTTTAAACCCACATCTTCATCCATATCTTGACATGTCTCTGGAGAAAAGAAAGAAGACAAGTGACAATAATTTATTATAATACTGTTAATACACTACTGGCACCTTAAACACACAAAACACACAGCATGTAGTCATTTATGGAAAGTTAAATAAAAACATTGTAAAAAAATGATATTTTACTCACCTAAAGTTAACCAACTGACCAACAAAAGAGAAATAAAGACAGACTTCATCTTTGTAACTCTTTATCACAGCATAAAACACTAGACTGCTGCTCAGTAATTTTCACTTCACATTTTATTTCCTGTATTAAAAACAGCACAGCAGACAAAAGTTTAGTTCTCTTTATTTGCTGGAAAAGCATTTACGTACTTTCACATTGTTATGTAGTTTCTGAAGTGTTGGTGTTTTGTTATCCCTGCTTAAAAGCCCATCTTAAGTCTTTATGAAAATCGGATCTGTTAGCTAATTATTTTGTGTTATATAAATCTAGGCCTTTTCACCTATTGCATTACTTACTTGTGAAAAAATGTCTGACCTCAGAAAAATAAACTTGAGATGATTTCCTTACTGAAAATAAATCCAAACTTCTGAAAAAAAAAGAACAAATCAAGAAAAATATGTGAGTTCCTTAAATGTTCCTGCTATTTTTCCTTTCAAATGTTTCTGTTCACCATCACACTTTGACCACATGTGAGTTCAGTCAAGCCTACTTATTCAGGTGCTGGTCATATAGTTAGAATATAAAAGTTGATTTATTTCACTGATTCCATTCAAAAAGTGAAACTTGTATATTATAGATGGTTTCAGCAGTAACAACATAAACAAGCGGCTGTCGCGGTCCGCACGTAACTTCCGGAAAACTCCGCTAAGAATAAATAACAACAAAGTTCTTTAAACGTAGTTTATTTATATGACAAGCAAAAAAACAACACATAGATAACCTAGGAAACCAAAACATTTGTTATTTTCGACCAGGCATTTGTTCAAGAGATCAGTTTAGCAACTAGGCAGACCATTAAAAAAAACGAAACCGGAAGTAAAGTTCAGATCCAGACGTGTATCACGTGCGTCCGATGAAACATCTATATTCATTCATTACACAGAGACTGATATATTTCAAATGTTTATTTCTTTAAATTTTGATGACTATAACTAACAACTAAAGAAAAACTGTGTCCAAACACATTAATAGAAAGGCAAAGGGAAGGAAAAGATGTGGTAGAAAAAAGTGTACAAGCAATAGGGATAACCACATTTTGGAGAGGATTGTGAAACAAAACCCATTTAAAAATGTGGGGGAGATTCACAAAGAGTGGACTGCAGCTGGAGTCAGTGCTTCAAGAACCACTACGCACAGACATTTGCAAGACATGGGTTTCAGCTGTCGCATTCCTTGTGTCAAACCACTCTTGAATAACAGATAGCGTCAGAAGTGTTTCACTGCTGGAATGCTGCTGAGTGGTCCAAAGTTCTCTGATGGAAGTAAATTTAGCATTTCCTTCAAGGTCCCAGAGTCTGGAGGAAGAGAGGAGATGCACACAATCCACGCTGCTTAAGGTCCAGTGTAAAGTTTCCACAGTCAGTGATGGTTTGAGGTGACTCTTTATCCATTTTCAGTTATGTGCAAGTGATGTGCAGTAACGCGTGGCCAAAATTGCGGCCAAAAGCTTAGAAAATGCTCTTCACAAACCAGACACTACGTCCATATTTTTTAGTTTATGGCTTTAACGTCTGTGTCACTTTGAATGATTTCACTTGTTTTACCATATTTTTGCATAGTTTCGCGTTTGTGGGGCACCTACCGGCATACAAGGGCTGCAATACTTTGAGATTAGTGAGAGAATTTGGCTTCATGGTTTTTAAATATGGTTTAAATGAATTGAAACTATTTTAGCCTAGAGTGTTGTTAAAATTACATTTAAATCAGTAACTAAAACTTTAAAGAGCACCTATTACATTGCTAAAAATACAATGTTATTTTGTGTATTTGATTTAATACAATGTGTTCAAAAAACACATTATTTTCCACATACCTTAAATTTTTGTAGCTTCAGATACTGTATCTCTGACTTCCTGAAACGCTCGGATTTTGTACAAAACTCATCGATCTGAAAAGTGCTGTGTCCCTGATTGGCCAGCTAATCTGTATGTTGTAAATGACCTGAATACCTCTGAATGTGACACTCTTACCATGTTTGTAAAATACCAACGTTACCGTGTAACAATTCAACAGTCAGGTGCCAGACCACAGCTAATCCCATATTGAAAATGCTATAAAGCCTACAGCCATTAGAAAATAACAGAAACACATGTACAAGTATTCTCCAAATATATTTTAACAAATAAGGAACGTAAGTGGCTCATTTTGAGAACCAAAATAAAATCCAAATGAAAAACTAAAACATCAGTGTTTGTATATATATAGTTTTTCTTTGTCTTCATTTCTATGTCTCTCATAAAGCTGCAGGATTATTTTTGCTTTCTCATGGTCATTGTTGGTATACTGTACTGCCATGCTGTGTTGTACAATGCATTACAGTTAGTCTGTTGTGTACTGTTGTTCCCCTTACTAAAGAAAGTTAAAGAATGAGATTGGAGAAGTCTGGTGTAACACATAATCCTGAGCACGAACCAAAACTCATCAGACACAAGGTTTGTAGGGTCAGACATTGACAGAATATTATATTCATTTTTATAATATTAAATGCTTTTATAGATGAATAATTGACTGGAGAAATACTGACCCTTATTTTTGCTCTTAATGGTGGTCAATATCACTGCAGATGTCATAATGATGAGACCAAGAGCGATGAAGGAGACAAAACCAATGTAGACTAAAGATACTCCTTCCTGATTAACTAAGACAACAATGAAATGCAAAAGTATTAACAGACAAAATAAATTTGCTTGGCTTTCCTTGATTTAATTTTGTTTGACAAATTAGTTTGAAGCCTGTGATTGACCTGAACACCTCTGATGTCAGCCGGAAATGTGCAATCTGTGTGTTGAAAACAAAAAAAAAATGAAAAATGAAAACTAAAAAAAACCAACAAATTTTTGTAACTGTAAGATTAAACTTTTTTTTATTAAGGACCTTTTCAATACAAGGAAAGAGAAAACAAATTTAAAGTCTAGTTGCCTACTTCTCCTGGGGTCATGCAAAAAATCATCATCACCACCACCACCAAAGAAGCGATTGGTCTCCTGTCCAATGAAATGACATACAAATATAATAAGACGTTACGCAGTCAGGAAAAAGTACAAAAGCTATCAATGAGACGTTACGCTTTAAAAAGACCATAATATGTACCATTTACTAATATGCACCTTTGTATGCATCTTTGAGGTAATAATATGCACCCTTTAGGCACAAAGGTGTACTTTTTGAAAGTATACCACCTGTAGTGACAGCTTTTGTACACTCTAAAAATTATTAGTTAACTTAACTTTTAGGAAATGAGGAAACCCATTGCCTCTCTCTCCCTGTCTCGTCATCGACTCCGAGGACAATGAGACAAACAGACCCAGTTCCTGCTGCTGTGAAGGTCATCACACCACTGACCTACTGACCGTCCTTTAACGAGATGCCCAGCCGATGCCTGAACAGCGACCACCGGCGGAACCAGTTTAATCCGCTTATTCACATACCCCAATAGTATATATATATATATATATATATATATATATATATATATATATATATATATATATATATATATATATATTTATGTATCTCTCTCGGGGGTTTTTCTCCTCCTAGGAGTTTTCCCCCTGGACTAGCCAGTAGGGTTTTTCTCCTAGGGTTTTTTTCATCCCCTGGAGAGTGCTTCCATTGGCTTAACTTACTACTTTACTGTATACGTTACATTATTATTATTACGCTCGCTTTTCTATGCTTTTTCTACATCTATTAACGTAAAGCTGCTTTGAAACAATTAACAATTGTGAAAAGTGCTATTTAAATAAAATTGAATTGAATTGAATTGAATAAAAAAATGAAGTAAGCAATTTCAGTATGGAACAGTATGGAAATTGCTTTCGGGATTGTTTTTTAAGGCAAAGGGTTTCCTCAAATTTTTAAGTAAAGTCATAATCATTTTTAGCGTGTACCCTTTTGTCAAAGAGTACAGTATTCTACAACATCAGAAGCTTAAATGTAATAATAAATAAAAGCTTACATTAAAAATTCACACATTACACAACAAACCATAAAAACTAAACTAAAAGTTGTTTTAAAAAAAAACCCACATATGCATTCTCAGTTTTAATTCAATTTAATTCAAACAATTCCTGTTTCCAGAAACAGGAACAAATTAGTGTAATAAATTTCTAGATTGACACAAAAAATGATTATATATTAATTTATGTAATAACACAATAATACTAAAAATATATATAAACTCACGTAAGGCTAACCAACTGATAAGCAAAAGATAACTAAAAAGATGCTTCATCTTGCTCTTAACATTTTGAAAGTTGCAAAGTTTTGGGTAACAAGTGAAACACACTCCAATGAACCACATGAATGCATACAAGTTTACAAAGGCAATAGCACTGTTAAGCACATGTTTTCAACTAAAATGTTTCTTAAAAGCTTTGAAAACCCCCAAATAAATGATGTTATCTTCACTGTTACTGTCTCTTCAATGCAAATTTAACACACATACATTGCAGCAGATTAAACGAGCCTCTCTTTCATAAATCATGGTCAGTTCGGACACTTTTTCATCTGTCTGACCCAAAAGATCCAGCTATGGCTATTCAAAAATGGTTTCCTACAGGTCAAAGATTAAGATCCAGTTTAGTTCTTCCTTAGGAAAACGAGTCAAGCTCGAGGCAGGTACAGAGATAGAGGAAAAGAACATTAAAGTGATGAAACATTAAAATGAGTAGAGTTTTGATGAATCTTAGTTGTTTTAATGCTCAGTTTGACTAGATACAGATAAGCAGGTGTTTTCATACCAGTACACATAACATTTGAAATGTACTGCTATACAACACCTGTGATGTTTAAAACCAAGATTGCAACTCTTGGAAATGCATCCTTGTGAAGGTAAACAATAGATTTATTAGTAAAACTAAAAAACAGAATGAATATATAACATATACAGTATATAAACATTTGAGTAACAGTGATAAGAAAATAAGAAATGAAATGCAACACAAATGTATGTCTGTACTGTCAAGTCAGAATACACAAACACAGTCTGCTTAAAAACAAACTCAGATGAAATAAATCAGTGTTGCTGTATATACAGTAGTGGTTGTGTGTACTGTATTTTTGGGTGTATATAAATGTGTAGGGTTATATCAGATGATATTTGTTGTGTTACATCACAGAGCAGCAGCAGGTGGCTGGGTAATCATCAACGCTCACTTGAAACTCATTTCCATACACAAAATAAAAATGGGATTTTCCTTTCCACTTGTAGTTCACTTTGGTAATGGGAATTAGCTCTATTGTCTGTCTCTAGAACAAGAGAAAAATATATAATTTTTATTAATAAAATATATAAAGATGCAATTTTAGGTTAAAATAATACTATTAGATAAAAGACAATACAACAACGTTTTTTGGTAACACTTTACAATAAGGTTGTTTTGTAAACATTAGTAAATGCATTAACTAACATGAACAATATATTGTTTTTCAGCATTTATTCCTCTTTGCTAGGCATGGGCCGGTTACCGGTTTCAAGTTTTTAAAGAGTCATTGTTTCAAAACCACTAAACTTTTTACCTGGCATAGATGTTGTTTGTTGTTTAAAAAAAATAAAATGCATTGTGCCGAAAAGTCGTTGTTTGTATACGCAGATATTTGAAAATAACAAATTTTTGTGTTGCAATGGCAATACTGCACCGTAAAACCATGGTATTTTTTGCTTAAAGTTATCATACCACCAAAATCTCATACCTGCCAATGCCTAATCTTTGCTAATGCAAGTTGTTTTAGAAGAATTGTTAGTTCATGCATTAAAGGGATAGTTCACCCAAAAATTTAAGTTTAATTACAAACATACCTCAAAATATCTTTCTTTGTTTTAATCACAACAAAAAAATGTATACAGGTTTGTAACAACATGAGAGTGAGTAAATGATAACAGAATTTTTGCTTTTGGGTGAACTATCCCTTTAACTTATGTTAACAAATACAACCTTACCATTACCAGTTATTAATTTGCAAGCACACAAACTACACACAACTAGGGTGGTACCTGTTGTAATATGCGGGAGTTTTGGGCGTATTTTGTCTGATGCTCTCCTACTAAACGTTCAGAAGCTTGTGCGACAGAAGCATCAGGAAAACCCATAATTGGATACAGCTACAATAAACACACAAATTACTACACAAACACACTAAATAGTTAATTACCTTCTGTTTTTATATCACAATAATATACACTCACTTAAAGGATTATTAGGAACACCATACTAATACTGTGTTTGACCCCCTTTCACCTTCAGAACTGCCTTAATTCTACGTGGCATTGATTCAACAAGGTGCTGAAAGCATTCTTTAGAAATGTTGGCTCATATTTATAGGATAGCATCTTGCAGTTGATGGAGATTTGTGGGATGCACATCCAGGGCACGAAGCTCCCGTTCCACCACATTTCAAAGATGCTCTATCGGGTTGAGATCTGGTGACTGTGGGGGCCATTTTAGTACAGTGAACTCATTTTCATGTTCAAGAAACCAATCGAAATGATTTGAGCTTTGTGACTTGGTGCATTATCCTGCTGGAAGTAGCCATCAGAGGATGAGTACATGGTGGTCATAAAGAGATGGACATGGTCAGAAACAATGCTCAGGTAGGCAGTGGCATTTAAATGATGCCCAATTGGCACTAAGCGGCGTAAAGTGTGCCATGAAAACATCCCCCACATCATTACACCACCACCACCAGCAGCCTGCACAGTGGTAACAAGGCATGATGGATCAATGTTCTCATTCTGTTTACACCAAATTTCTGATTCTACCATCTGAATGTCTCAACAGAAATCGAGACATTTTTTCAGTCTTCAACTGTCCAATTTTGGTGAGCTTGTGCAAATTGTAGCCTCTTTTTCCTATTTGAAGTGGAGATGAGTGGTACCCGGTGGGGTCTACTGCTGTTGTAGCCCATCCGCCTCAAGGTTGTGCGTGTCTTGGCTTCACAAATGCTTTGCTGCATACCTCGGTTGTAACGAGTGGTTATTTCAGTCAAAGTTGCTCTTCTATCAGCTTGAATCAGTCGGCCCATTCTCCTCTGACCTCTAGCATCAATAAGGCATTTTCACCCACAGGACTGCCGCATACTGAAAGTTTTTCCCTTTGCACACCATTCTCTGTAAGCCCTAGAAATTGTTGTGTGTGAAAATCCCAGTAATTGAGCACGCTCAAAATGGCTAAAATCACCTTTCTTTCCCATTCTGACATTCAGTTTGGAGTTCAGGAGATTGTCTTGACCAGGACCACACCCCTAAATGCATTGAAGCAACTGCCATGTGATTGGTTGATTAGATAATTTCATTAATGAGAAATTGAACAGGGGTTCCTAATAATCCTTTAGGTGAGTGTATATGCATATATACACGCTTGTGCTTACCATGTATTGGGCATTTTGAAACAGCTGCTTCCCTGAGACACTTTCAAGGTTTTGCATTCTCAGACCACTCGATTGTTCTGCTACGAAATCATCTTTTTCAGTGGTCCTAAAAATCATCAAATCCGTATCAAACAAATCTGAATATTATAAATAACATAAAACACCTGGAATTAATGCTCGCCTTTGAAAATCTCATTGCTGTAATGCTAAATGTATAAAATGTTGGGTATTGTGAAAGTAATCATCCCAATTTCAATTTCTTTAATAAAATTGTATGCAGATGGTGGTTACTAACTGGGCCAAAAGAGCCCAACTTCAAGTCTTTATGATACTTTAGTGCCTTGGTATGACACGAGTTTCTTTTCAAATGTAAATCTATGGATTTTGTCACCCGTTTAATCACTTTAAAATCTTATGCAACTGATTTAAAATATCATTCATATCCCCAAGCACAAACTGGACAAGCAATAATAGTGACACTTGCATTAATAAACACTACTTATCCAACACACAGATCTGAGATCATACCATTTAACAGTGAGATTGATGAAGACGAGCAACTGTCTCTTCCCATGACATGTTTCACACTCACGAGTGCCGTGGCCATTACATGCATTACATCTGAAAGATGACAAACAAAAATTCAGATTACAGAACTGCATTGGAAACTTTGAATTTTGAACTTCAGAAAGTTTGATTTAATTTAGCTTGAGGGGTTCGACTTACTTCGTTCGACCACGGCCCCTGCAGGTCATGCAGCGGTCATGAGCCTGACGAGATCCAGAACCATTACACGACCAACACACTTTCTGCACACGCACAAGAAAAGGGATCAAGTTTAACTCCACATAAAAAGTGTTTCCCTATAAATATTTGGACTGTGTACTAATTTTCTTTTAAAACAGTGTTAAAGCTGCAATCCGTAACTTTATTCAGGTAAAAAATAAACAAAAATCAGTTATTGAGCAAGTCGAAAAAAAAAATCTGTTTAAAACCATCACCTTACCGTACCTAGGGCTGCATAACGATTAATCATTACTAATTGTTTGCAGATTTTTTTGTTTGTTTACATCATATATTTGTGTGTACTGTGTATATTAATTATGTATATATAAATACACAAACATGCATAAGAAAAAAATATATTTATAGATTAAATATTTATATAAAAATATAAATTATATATAAATATAAAAATTTATAGACGGTTTCAGCAGTAACAACATAAACAAGCGGCTGGCGTGGTCCGCACGTAACTTCCGGTAAACTCCGCTAATAATAAATAACAACAAAGTACTTTAAACGTAGTTTATTTATATAACAAGCAAAAAAACAACACATAGATTAGCTAGGAAACCAAAACATTTGTTATTTTCGACGAGGCATTTCTTCAAGAGATCAGTTTAGCAACTAGTCAGACCATTAAAAAAACGAAACCGGAAGTAAAGTTCGGATCCAGACGTGTATCACGTGCGTCCGATGAAACTGTCTATACATGTTAATACTTCTTAAAAATCTAAACGTGTGTGTATTTATTTATACATAATTATTATACACAGTACACACAAATATATGATATAAACAAAATCTTATTTTGCAAATGATTAGTCACGATTAATCATTATGCAGCCCTTTAAATAAACCAGAAGCACAAGTTAACAATCCCTGCTCTCAGATTTGTAAACCGTACCCTCAGTTTTTGCAATCCGTACTCACGAATTCATAAACCCTGTGCATGCTTTTGCAATCCGTTCTCACATGGACAAACATGTCATCGTCGGAGACAGCTTAGTAAAAAAAGTTTGTTAAGGCATTAAGGGCTTCTGTAGAAACATGGCGGCACAAATGGCGACTTCCATGTAAGGGGACCCTCAGTGTATGTAGATAAAACGTCTCATTCTAAGGTAATAAACACATAATGGTTCATTATGAAAGGTTTTTACACACCCTTTATAATATAGTTTTGTATATGATTTTGCATTTCTGTCAAGAGATCCTTCTATAATATTACACACTGCACCTTTAAATAATTATTTTATTCGATGTAGCCTATACATCTTAATAATATGTGTAGGCTACATTTCACACAAAGATATATGTTTTTGTCCATTTATTTTCGTTTGTCCAACTTATAAAATCACCTAAGTGACATTAAGAGACTTAAAGTTACTCAAAAATTTATTTTAGTGATATTTACAAAGCCACTAAATATTTTTTTCATTGAGAATTTCCTAAATTTTCTAAAAAAAAAATGACTTCACTGTGTCAACTTTTCAAGAGGAGCGTGCACAGATTCTTTGATTTTGTCTTTGGCGGACTGCAATTTTACATAGTTATTCAATAATAACATATTAACCAAATAAGTATTTAAATAACTACATATAATTGCATAATTTAAATTGCATACGTTTAAATATACGAAGGACTGAAGCATCCGATTAAAATATTTCGTAAATATAACGTACAGCGTAAAGCAAGTTTCCAGTTAGAAACGTATAAAACAGCCTAACACAGTTAAAACATTATTAATTTCTGAAAAATATCCAACATTAATAGGAAGCTCGGAAAGCATGAATAAAAGCAACAAAGCAATTTCTAAAATCAGGTGGGGCTACAAATCCAGTTTGCAAAACTGTGAGAACGGATTGCAAAAGCGTGCACACGCTTATGAATTTGTGGATACGGATTGCAGAAACTGAGGGTACGGTTTACAAATCTGAGAGCAGGAATTGTTAATGTGTGCGTATGGTTCGCGAGCGCACAGTTTGTAAAACGAGGGAACTGTTTAATAATCCGTGAGTACGGTTTATAAACTGAGGGGACGAATTACAAAACCATGATCAAGGATTCTTGTTTTCTTTTTTCCAAGGGGTGACCAGGCGGGCTCCGTATCATCTAGATGGCAGCGTTTAATATGTAAAGTTTTAAATATTGATCATTCAGGGAAGAGGGACATCATTTAAATATGTTAATTAATTGTATTCTTACATCTAAGGAATCATCTGTTTTTAAAACAATAAAAGTTCAAACTGCGGAGAGTCTCCAGTTAAAAAGGGAACGTGACAGCTCATGCAAAAAAAAGTTATCAGCACGGAGTCTGAAATGATTAAATACTGGAACAGAGATGACATTTTCCTCTGAACAGGCAAGACTGCATGTTAAAACATTTATGCTTTCATTTAGTCAGCACAAATGCATCAAAAATAAATATAGTGATCGCAGAGATCAGAGTCATCCGCGTACAGTACCGGGGCAAATAACCGCAATTGCATAGTTCAAACGGAGATGTCAATAGAGAGACCAAAACTACAGATTACAGCTTTAAGATAAAACCTACAAACAGCACACAAAAATACCCACAAAACACATATGGTATTTTTCTGCGAATAATAAAATTCCTAGCATGCAATTGGTCATGATGTCACTCACGTTTCCAGCTCCAGAGCATGTGATACAGGTACCTCTTCCTATTCCAAAACACTTGTGACAGTTCTGTAGAATAAACAGAATATAACGCTTTAAAATACAAATAAATATAAATGTAAAATATAGAGTGGCTGGTGCATCTATGTATGCTTGCAGAAATGTATATTGCATAAATAAATGAGGCCTTCTGATCTTTGTTTTTTATTACAACCTTGACTGAGGAGGTATAAGGCACTTTAATGTTCTGCGTCTGGTCATTGAAGAAGGCTGGAGGATTAGTAGGAATCTGCCATGGCGATGGTGCAGGTTGATTACCAGCATCCACAACCTGCCCTGTCAGACAAAGAGACATCAACGAATCAGTTTAAACCTATTTGCGTAAAATCTACATTTTATATTAGTTAACGTGCTGAAGATATACACGTTATGGCTCTGTGGTGATTTCGAAATATTTCTGTATATGGGTTTGAGTGATCTGTCGTATCAGATTCTGTCTCAACCAATGGCATGAGTTTGCGGCGGGACAACCTTTATGTTTGAACAATATATGGGGGTGGTAGGAGTGGAAGTATAATGTGTTAAGGCAGGCCTTTTCTATATTACAGTCAGCAACATAAAAGAATATGGAAAAACTTAAAGGTCACTTTTATATGTTGTTTGAACATGATTGTCTCTCGCCTATGTGAACACAACCACCGTGTAATAGTAAAATAAATTTTTGCAAGAGAAAACATGCTTCAACTTTAAATGAACGGCTCAAGTTAAAATGATAATCTTTTGATGAAGTCTTTTGAAACCAGTCGCAAATTCTTTCTTTTGTGAAGCACAAAAGGGGATATTTACAAAAGATCTTAAACATGGTCTCATCTATACGAATAATGTGAAAGGTGAACAAGGCTGTCAAGCAGGATGTGATATTTTACTAAAGAAGCCACATTGGTTTGGTGCGACATGATGGTGAGCAATCAGTACTGTTATTGATGGGTGAACTGTTCCTTTAAGCAAAAGCTTAAACAATAAGGTTTTAGCCGGGAGTAAAACTGAATGATGATATTATAAACTTCCTTGACTTCAGGTACCTGTGTAAGGCTCCTGACTCCATTCAGATGTTCTGGACTCTGTGAAACTCTCCAAACGATACTGAAAATGGATGAAGAAGAAAACCTCAAGTCAGTATCACCATCAACACATAAAACATTAAAAATGTATGCACTTACAATTATTTTCCACGTCTATACAAAATATATGAAAGATGATCCATTCGCTCTTATTAACAAAGATTCAGGTCTCACCCTGTAGGTATTAAAAGTCTCCATGCTGGTAATCACCCCGTCTTTAACAGGTGCAGATCTATAGCAACACTTGCTGGAGACGTATTTTTGTAGAGATTCACGAGCTTTGTCTTCTGAGATTGAGGGAATGCTGTTACGAAATAAAAAAAAAAAAAAGATCAATAGATGAGTGACCTTTGCACAAGAAATGCAAGGGTGTGAAGTACAGCATTTCCCAATCTGGATCTTGAAATCCATTACACATTTAGGTTTACCAGTAACATGACACTAAAATCAGGTTTTAGCGCAGTAATGAATGTACAAAGTAAATCAAGAGAAATACTGTCTAGATTACAGTAAGTGAATGACATCCTTGCTTATTATTATAAATAAAGAGATGTAACAAGATGACATTTTCAATATACAGCACTGTTTTAAAAACAGACAACTGATGCAATATTTAAAGGAGTCAATTTGGCTATAAAAGCCATCTATGGAGCTCTCTAAAACCTAAAGTGTTTGTGAACAGAATCACATTTAGCACTAAATCAATTCACAAAACACTTAGTGTAATGTAGCCAGCATGAAAATGCTTAAGTATAACGGTCTTTGAATGACAACCGCATGTTTGAATAATGCATATCATAGGAAATTGTGTTCAAGATAAGATTTTTTTGTAACATGTTAAATTGCAACATAGAGAAGGAAACTCACTGCCAGTCTTGGGGAGTTGGCGCTTGTTCGGGCACAGGCATGGGTACAGTGGGCATTGGAGGTGGAAGATACCCACCTGTTTAAGATACATCAATTACAATACTTATACCAACGGGAAATCATTCACAGGTGATCATATCCTGAACTGAAGTTTATTTGTTGTTTAATAAGGAGCATAACTATAACATGCTTCTTACCACCACCGCCGGCCAGGGTCCCCTCATATCCTGGGATTGTGTCGAACATGCTAGTAGGGGGTGCAGTAGGTGCGGCCGACATGTCTGAATGAAATACAAACAAACCGGTCAGGGCAGTTTTCAATATTGAATTATAGGATAGAAAACATTAAACCGTAGTACTGCTGAGAATGTTATGAATGACTTTTTAATTAATATATATATATACACACTTAAAGGGGCGGTTTCCCAGACAGGGTTTAGCTTAATCCAGGACTTGGACCAGGACATTTAAGGAGTTTTTACAAACATGACTTAGACAAAAAACAATACTGGTGTGCATCTTAAGACAAAACAATTGCACTGATATATGTTTAGATAAGATGTTTTTAAATTTTAGTCTGGACCTACTATAAGCCTTGTCTGGGAAACACCCTCCAAAAATAACATTGCATTTACATTTGGTGTTTACGCCTCAGTCTTCAGACTAAATGGTACAATAAAGCAATGAAAGGCGTAATAACTAACAGAACTTACTTTTGTCTTGAACAGCACTTTTCTCAAATAGAAGAAAACTTCAACGGATTCATATATTGCGGTTGATTACAAATCCAATATCAGGGTTTCCTCTGGTGAGGAGCGTGTGCTCAACAAGCTTTATGTACTGCAACACAGTATTATAGGAAATATATGATTTACATTTGAGAGCCTGATTGGACGAGAAAGGAAAGTGTGGGAGATCAGAGTCACCCTCATTAAAAATAACACAAGTCCTGACGTGTGTGAGTTTACATATACGTCCAGAGGTAAGTCATATAATGCTGTGGAAATGGGTGAGATGTAAAACTATCCTTATGAAAAGCATTGCCACAGGTAGCATTCAACTAAAGTAATACGATACTTTTATTCAAAGCAATTTACAATGCATTACAGGGTCTACAGGTTTTATGTGTATTTACTGGGTTTAAACCAATGACCTTTGGGCTGATTCAACGAACTGAGGAAAATAAACACGAATACAAGTGTTGTGAAAATTTGTCATAAACTGTGCAATACGGGGCTAACACTAAATAAAGTTGGATTTATCAGTTCAGTGTAGACTATTTGTATAATATAGCCGTACATATTGTCACACAGCAACCTTTAGGCATTATTCTGTTTTTTGTTATAAGCCAGACATGACAAAGAGGCGGCCTCTCACAATACAAAGTCAATAGAGACGGTTGGATTGTTTTCCACGCCGGTGGGCGTGGTTTTCAAATTTGCATAACCGCGCTCTGTCTCTATAGCCTAAAAACATGGCAAGACACGCAACCTCTTTTCATTTTTATTCTTTAATTCACTTTTAATTCAGATTCACAGCACAAACCTGGCATGCACTGGGTTGACTCAACTCATCAAAAAGTGCTATTGGAGGATCAGGCCTCAAGGAATACAGCTCATTTCAGTACAATATCAGGATTACATGTAGGCTAACATATAATTGCTAAATAAAACACAGACAAACAGAGAAACACTGCTTTTTGCCAAACAATAGGCTACCATAAAAAGGCTGGTAAAAACTTTAAATAGTGATGTTATAAATTATATTTAGATAACCATGTTTACATCTACATTAATGCTACGTTGTAGTTTAGGTTGCTGTTGTAATAAAACTAGATAGCATAGGAATAGCCTAGCAATCTATTATGTATATGGACTGTAACCATAGCAACATTAGCTTACCTTGTCATCTCTTCTGAGGTTCAAGCAGCATTGGAGACTGATAGAAATTTTCTTGTTGCTCTTTCTTAGTGCACTACCGGACCTGATTGCGGTCACTTTAGTCAATGCTTATACAGCCGCGGACTTCCCAGACACAGCTCTTTAAGATATGCGTCTATATTTGATGCGCACAGCGTCCAAATCACAGTTTAAATACAAAATAAAAGTAAATGAACATGCTGCATGCCGCACCCGGAACCAGACATACTATTTTCGCGTAGATTTGGGGTTTGGGTTAGGATGTCACTTTAACTATTGGTTTGTACAATTTTTTTCCGGATTTTTAAACAATTGTCGTCTGACGTTAGGGTTAGAGTTGGGTTGGGTTAGGATGTCATTTTATGCTACAGAAAGTCGTTCTAACCCCAAACCCACGCGAAAATGGTTAGAAAACAGGAAAAAACAATTGAGTAACCAATACGTGAAACTGACACGAAAAACAAAGTCCGTGGTACGGACACGGAAAAATGCGGAGATCCGTGACACTGACATGGATAAATGAGCAAAATATTCCGTGACTATAACACGGAAATTTGTGAGTGCAAACGTGATATTGATTCATATGGGATCAACATTGACAAATCAACGATTTGTTTTCAAAGTGGGAACGTTGATGTTGAAAAGACTTGAAATTGACATTGACACTGACATCATCAAAAACAGCTCAAAATGCAAATCAAACTGACATCAAAACCTGATGTCCATTTGACATCCACACACGGATGTTCTTTCAACCTCCAAGATAACAACACAAAAACAAAGTAGCCTAATAAAATTTTAATTTAGCAAACTTGAAAAAAAGAATACACTCTTAGATTGGTGTTAGTTCGTTTAAAAAACAATTTATTTTGTGTTACTTTTAAAGGGACTGTAAGTAGGATTTTAAGTGTTTTATTAATCAAAATTAATCTGCCAGTGATCTGAATTTTCTTAGTAAGCTTAGAATTTCACCTCTTTACTTACATTGAACAGGTAAGTCCAGGCATCCATATCGTTCCCTGGCCGTATTGATAAACTATAATAGCAGAGAGGGACAAAAACCACTAGCCTACCAACGCGTTTCCACAACGCATTTTCATTCAGAACGCGTGAACCAGCTGAAACGGACAAGGAGATCAGTGATTACATAACGACTACCGTAGTTGCAACACGCATTTGGAAAGGGGAGGCGCTAGAGAGCACTGTTCATTTGAATGCAAAATACAATTTCACCACTAGATGGGGGAAAATCCTACTTATTGCCCATTTAACACAATTTGTATTTTATTTTAATACAAAATAAACACAAAATGACACATAGGTAATGTGTTAAAAGCATAACAAACAAAAAATGTGTAAAAATAAAACACTTTCTTAGAGTGTAGGCTACAAAATTTTTAAAAAAGTTATTTAAAAAAGAAATGCACCTGATTGTTAACCCAGATAAATAGCTGTCACAAACACCCAAAGTAGCCTACATAGGCTACCGGGGAAAATTTATTGAAGCAGAGCGAGGTTTTTGTACCACGGTAAAGCCGTGCATACACAACAAGTATGAACAAAAAATTGCATTGCACAGTGATTTTTCATTGAAATGTTCTCGTAAGTGTTAAAGTTACTAGACAGCTTAATGAGATGTCAAGACATTTACTCCTGATCTGAAAACAAGTACTGTAACAGAACGTGAACCGCAGGGCATGAACAAAGTCACGGTTCGTCCATGCTTAGTTTGAACAAAGAGTATAGAAGAACAATACAATTTCTTTATATAAGTCAATATAAGTTCTTTGGTTTGAAGCAGAGGCTCTTGTCACTACAAGCATATAGCGCCATCTACAGGTGTTGTGTTAAACAGCAGCGGAAACTTTGTTATTGAATGAGCATTAAAAAGGACACAGGTGTGGAGGTGAAATGGACTCTGGACATCAAGTTTTTTGATGTTAGGTTTGATTGACATATTTGACCTGTTTTTGACGTTACTGTTTGATGTCAATCTAACATCTTTTGAACATCAATTGGTCACAGGGACACGTTTCAAAAAGAGATGTGGATGGATGCTGTTCAAGAAACTAGTTAAGAAAATGCTACTTAAACTAAATTAGGCTAACAAAATAGTTATAAAACACACAAATCATTGATGTCACTGTGATGTCAATATGACATCAATTTGACGTCTGAACTATGGCATGGATTTGATGTAAACTAAATTGCGAACATATTAGACTGTGTACAGGCGTGCATTAAATCAATTTCAGAAAAAAACATCTTTAAGCAACACAATGGCACTTATATATTTTTATTTTAAATAAAAACATGAAAATGTGACAAGCCTTTTCTGTGAAAGTGGGCTATTTTTTATTATTTTTATTATTTACTTAATATACTGATAAACTATAAGCCATGTTTATTTTAAAGCCCTTTTGTCTCTGTTCTTCGTTCTTCCGGAAGTCCCAAGATCATTTATGCATCCTCATAGTCATTTTTGTTAATGGTGATGTTGGATGAGGCTCCTGTGTTGTAAAATGAGTTATAGTTAATCTGTTGTGTTCAATAACCCTTAATGATAAAAAAAGGCCTGGTGTAACATCAAAATCATCCGAAACAAAGAGACTGACAGAAACCTGTTAGCCTATGATCTGACGGTTGTCATCAGACCCCCTTCAAATTTTCAATTTTGTTATACTTCAATTTTTTCACAACAGTTACGCAGCACTGTTACGCAGCAGATTCAGAAGTCGGAAAAACTTTCTAAAACTTGTATGAAAGTGGAAGATTGTGTTTGGCCCAGAAATACTTCATCACATGTCCAACAGCTTTTATTGACCTTTGCCAATGTTAAGCATGAGGAATCCAACTCTTTAACTGTGTTAATACATTAGAATAAATACTTAATGAATACATTGTAGATGAATGATTGATTTGTGACCTTACTGACCTTTATTTTTGCTCTTAATGGTCGTCACTATCACTACTGCAGTCATGATGATGAGACAAACACCAATGAAGGAGGCAAAGCCAATGTAGACTAAAGATACTCCTTCCTCATGAGGATCTTAAAAGTACAAGCCATTACAGACAAATGTTAGTAAACCATGTTTTTTTGGTTTTAACTGTAGTAAAACCATGGGTAAGTTTGGTTAAGTGCAAGTGCATGACAAAATCGACATTAGCATCTTACAAATCCTGTTTGCACACTTATCAAATGAGCTGTTACACATTGACCCCATTTAAATTATAATATAAGAATTCACTATATTCAAACGACAACATTAAAGCTGGTTTCTAAAGCTCACCTTTTGCCCCAGATAGTGTGGACCCCAGGAGATCCTCTTCAAGAATGGACGTGGTCACAGCGTCAAAATTGAGTTTGGACACTGTTAACCGATGATCAATAATTATAATTAGGAAAATAAATTTGGTCCCCGTACTACTACCTAATACTACATGAATTTACAAAAATTATCGTGTTTTGCTGCCACAAAGGGATACTGTTTATTATCACGTCGTGCCTAACAACGCCCCTTAGCTGTTATAAAATGCACTGGTAACCCACTGCTTCTTGGGGCTTATTGCTTTATTAGCATCTTACAAATCCTGTTTGCACACTTATCAAATGAGCTGTTACACATTGACCCCATTTAAATTATAATATAAAAATTCATTAAATTCAAACAACAACATTAAAGCTGGTTTCTAAAGCTCACCTTTTGCCCCAGATAGTGTGAACCTCAGGAGATCCTCTTCAAGAGTGGACATGGGGACATCGTAAAAACTGAAAGAAGGGATATCCAGATGGAAAGAACCTATATCTGGATATACGTGCATATATGAAACATATATGCAGCTAATATGCACATATATGCTGCACATATACAGCATATATGCACATATATAATAATATATATGCGCATATATGAAACCTATATGCAGCTAATATGCACATATATGCTGCACATATACAGCATATATGCCCATATATGATAATATATATGCTGCATATATGCAAAATTTAGGTGCATATATGTGCATATATAGGCCATATAGGTCTCCTGTATTGCTTCTTTATATCCACATATAAGCCCTATACAAGTTATGTCTCCTATATAGCAGGATCTAGTCATTTTGTAGCTCATATCTCACTTTGGCAAATGTCATAAATGAAGCCTAGCTGTCAGAAAGTCTTTTATTTTGAAATTGCGTTAATATCATTTCCGTTCCGAGCGCGTCACATCTTCATTCACGACTCTGCATTCTGTGGGATGGTTGCACTCGTGTGCGTAATCTAAATGAAAACCACACACACACATGTATACATCCCCACACACCTACAACGTAACTACATATGTACTCATTCGTACATCAATGCCTGTACTTAAAACTTCAATAATAAAGTTTCTGGATGAATGATTTCTCCGTGCCCTTCTCTCTGACCGGAGCACTGTCAAAGGAAACTGTCAGACCAGTATTATCCCCTTCAGAGTGACTCACTCTATCACATGGTCCTTCGAGCCGGATCTGACAGCTTTCTGGAGACAATATGGAGCCAGGACAACCATCTGCAGATCCAGCAGTGCGTTCTCGACCCCAGCGGGAGATACATTTACCAGCATCACTTGCAAACTTTGAAGTTGGGTACAAACCAAGAGTTACAGCAATACCTTCCACTGAAGCTGAGGAACTCGGAGCAGCAGCCTCAGCTCACAACATCCCGAACCCTGATCCACTTTCACTGCCATTTGTGAGAGCCGAGTCGAATCGATCCGTGACATCTTCTCATCGTAGCCATCGAAGCAGACCGAGATCTCAAGCCAGTGTTGCTTCATCAACCAAGAGGTCCGTTGCAGACGGTCTATCAGAGTTACAGAATGCCATATTGGAGGAGCAGGTCAAGCGTATGGAATTAGCAGAAGTGCAGCGGCAGATTATGGAGCAGACGCTAGTGGATGAGCAGTGTACTCTTCTAGACAAAGAAGCCAGAGAAGCCCTCAATGAGAAGGAGGATCTCCTCAGAGAACAAGAACGGCAGAGACGTCGACTGGAGGAGAAAGCAGAGAGGGCATACAAGAGTAAAGAGGCTATCACCAGGCATCAGATGTTGCAACGGCGACTGAAAGAGAAAGAGATAGAATTGGCGCAAGCAGTTCTTATTACGTCTTTCATGAAAGAGGACGAAGGAATTGAGAGTTCCCGATCCTCCAAACCCCTCAGTGAATGTGAGTACAACCCAAGGTCTTCATCAGAAGTTAAGCCTTCCCTATTCCACTCACAAGGTGTACATGGACTGCTCCATTCTACTCCATCTAATCATGTTTTACCATCAGTCTCCAGTGTAGTCATTAGTCCACCTGTTTTGACCAGTCTTACATCAGTTCAGCCTGCTTATACTACTACTAGTGTAATTGCCCAGTCACAGCCTACATATATTACAATGCATCCTCCTCCTGTAACCATCAACCCGGCTTCACAGTCAGCTCCCAGACCAGCTGTGAGAGATGTTACTTCACGTGATGCAGCTGATAACACGCTGTCAGATCCTTACCCCGCAAGGCCACTTTCTTCACGACAGGACACAGCGCTTACAGATCACAGGGCAGCGCCGGATACAGATCTTATGGAGCTCCTAGTTGCCACCTCTTATGGGCTTCCTAGACCTACTCTACCTCACTTCACCTCAGGTAAAGAGTCAGACTTTGCACTGCTTAAGATGGCTTTGGACAATTTGCTCGATACACATGCTCACCTTACGGAACAGTTCAAATATCAAGTCCTCCTCGATCACTTGAAACTGCCAAGCGCCTACAAACTAGCCCAAGCTTACATGTACCACCCAAAACCGTACACTGCAGCCCTCCAAGCTCTCCAAGATAAGTATGGGCAATCGCGCCAGCTTGTGCAGAGCGAGCTAGGTGCCATCTTAAATTCACCTCAAGTCAGATCTGGAGATCCAGAAGCATTCGACAACTTTGCCCTATCAGGACAAAGTCTAGTTGGCATGCTCCGTTCCCTCGAGGGTGAGAATGGCTACGAACTACGATGCGGATCCCACGTCTATAGACTGCTCAGCAAACTGCCTATTAACTATCGAGACGCGTTTGTGGAATACAGCATAAATCGAGGCATACTGAGGACTGGCACTGATCAGACCTACACGCTTGAAGACTTATCTGTTTGGCTTCAGTTAAAGTCTCAAGCAAAGCGCATTTCGTCTCGAGCAGCTCTGATGTTCCAAGATCAGCCTAAGCCAGTTAAGGGTCAGAGGAAATCCCAGGGTCCTTCATCTAACGTGTTTTACAACACTGAGAGCCAAGCTAAGGTAGCCCCTCCAGATTCTGCTCACAGCACAAAGTCATCTAAAGGTAAACCCAGTGTAAAGCCTTACTGCCCATACTGTGACACCCGTGAGCATTACCTCAGCTTATGTCCCAAATTCAAAACGCTCACTACATCAGAGATTTCTGCCTGGATTAAAGACAGAGGCTGTTGGCGGTGTGGCAGGACCCATAAACCTGAGGCATGTACTCTCAAGAAACCTTGCCAAGTGTGCAAACAGCAACATTTGACCGTGCTCCACGAAGTGTGTTCTCAAGACGCTAAGAAAGTGTTAATGGTCAGTGCTGCTCCCGACACCATATATGTTGATCGTCCTAGTCGTCCGCAACGAGTCATGTTGAAGCTAGTTAAGGTGCGCCTGTACAATGCCGAGCATTCTCTGGAAGGTTTCGCTATTCTAGACGACGGATCAGAAAGAACCCTCATCCTTCCCTCAGCAGTCCGGCACCTCCATTTGACTAAAGAGCCTGACAATTTGCCTTTGCGTACTGTCCGCCATGAAGTGATCCATCTACAAGGAGCATCTGTCTCTTTCGATATCTCCCCAGCTCATTCTCCTAAACAAAGGTACCATATTTTTCATGCCTTCACTGCTGGTGAGCTAAGCTTGTCTGAGCATAGATATCCTGTCAAGTCACTCATGCGCAGATACCCCCATCTGCAAGGTCTTCCACTGCCAAATGTTGAAAAGGTCCAGCCGCTTCTGCTGATAGGATCTGACTTTCCACATCTGCTGCTTCCCAAACAACCGGTCAGAACAGGTCCTCCTGGGAGTCCTGTAGCTGTGCGTACTGCCCTTGGTTGGACATTGCAAGGCCCAGCCAACCTCAACCTTACTGATGAGCACTCTCACTGCTACTTCACCATGTCCCCTAATTCAGAGCTGCAGCGGCACGTTGAATGGCTGTGGGAAGTTGACATAAACCCTTATGCCAACACTAGGACTGTGATCCGCTCCAAAGAAGATCAGCAGGCCCTAGAATTGCTGGAACAGCGCACCGTCAAAGTAGAAGTGGATGGAGTAACAAGGTATGCTACTCCATTATTGAGGCGCAAAGCTAGCCTTACACTCTGGACTCCAAAGTACACATTGCTCCCACAGCTACGGAGTACAGAACGCCGTCTAGCTAAAGACACTGCTCTAGCCATCACCTACTGTCAAGAAATACAGAAGCTTGAACAGTTGGGCTATGTCAAACCTCTACCTTCCGACACCGTAGACAGCTCCACAGAGTCCTGGTATCTGCCGCACCACGTTGTTCACCACAACGGTAAGGCGAGGATTGTCTACAACTGTTCCTACCAGCACAACGGTCAAAGTCTTAACAGCCAACTGTTGCCCGGTCCGACTTTAGGTCCTACTCTCCTCGGTGTACTTCTCCGGTTCCGAGAACACAGTGTGGCTATCAGTGGTGACATCAAATCGATGTTTCATCAGGTTCGCCTGGTACCAGAAGACAAGCCCCTTCTCCGTTTTCTCTGGAGAGGTATGAAGAAGGAGGAGGAACCAACAGTGTATGAGTGGCAGGTTCTGCCATTCGGGACGACGTGCAGTCCCTGTTGTGCCACATACGCCCTTCAGCGGCATGTGAAGGATAACAGCAGGAGTCATGAGGACATCCTACATCTTGTGGAGACTGCCTTCTACGTCGATAATTGTTTGACCAGTGTCACCAACGCTGATGAAGCCAAGACCCTTATCGACAGGATGCGTAAAATGCTCTCAACTGGAGGCTTCGACATCAGGCAGTGGGCGAGTAACATCCCCACAGTTGTGGATCATCTTCCATCGGAAGCGAAAGCAGCAAGCACTGAGTTGTGGCTCTCTCAGCCTAGACAAGATCCCGAAGAGCCAGCCTTAGGCCTCCGCTGGAACTGCCTTACCGATCGCCTTGGGTACCGCCACAGACCAGTAGAGTATTCACAGCCAACTCTGAGGAATGTCTACAAAGTAATGGCAACACAATATGATCCCCTAGGGTATCTAATCCCATTTACCACACGAGCGAAGATCCTGATCCAAGACCTGTGGAAAGTGGGAGTTGGCTGGGATGAAACAATCAGACCAGAGGCTCTGCTGGATATCTGGACACAATGGGAGAGGGAACTAGTTCATCTTCCACAAGTGGAAATACCCCGATGCTATGTCCCATCCGTAGCAGACTCTGGGTCATCCAGACGAGAGGCACATATCTTTTGCGACGCCTCTGAAAGAGCCTACGGGTCCGTCGCTTACCTCCGCACCCAAGATAATCAAGGTGAAGTCCACATTGCATTCCTGATGGCTCGGTCACGAGTAAGCCCTCGCAAACAACTATCTATGCCACGCCTCGAATTGTGTGCCGCTTTAGCCGGGGCTCAGATGGCTAAAGTCATTATGACAGAACTGTCACTCCATTCCCAGCAAGTCACTCTTTGGACCGATGCGATGACAGTCTTAACGTGGCTCAATTCGGACTCGTGTCGCTACAAGGTCTTTGTAGGTACTAGAGTCTCTGAAATTCAAGAACTTACTGAGAACTCAACTTGGCGGTATGTTAGCACCACTGACAATCCAGCCGATGACCTTACTCGCGGCAAACCCTTGCTCGATCTCAGCCAGCCGAACCGGTGGAACCAGGGTCCACCATTCCTTCGGCAACATCCAGACTCCTGGCCAGTGTTCCAGTTAGTAGAAGCTCAAGAAGCTGACGAGGATGAACTTCGGGGAATAATGTTCTGTGGAGCCATCACCTGCTCTCCGACCACAACACTAAGGTCTGATATAGACGATTGGGACAGTCTTCTTAAGGCTACCCATGAGAGCCTTCACGGGGCGGCTAATGACCAGAAGAGCCACACTATGACAGCCGCTGATGTCCAAGCAGCAGAGCTACATGTCCTCAGAGAAGCCCAGAGGGAGTCCTTCCCTGAAGAGGTGGAAACTCTTTCTACTGGTAAGCCAATCTCGAGACAGAGTCGCCTGCTCATGCTTACTCCAGAGTATGATGAAGCTGTTGGCCTAATGAGAGTGGGAGGTAGACTACGCAGAGCAGAAGATCTTGACCCGGATACGATACATCCTATCATCCTCGATCCTAAATCTCATGTCACGAAGCTGCTCATTAAGAAGTATGACAGTGAACTGCTACATCCTGGGCCCGAACGGGTTTTCGCCGAAATGAGGAGAAGATATTGGATCCTCAGGGGAAGAGAGTCCATCAAGCGTCATCAGCACGGCTGTGTTGAATGTCAGAAATGGCGTGCTACTCCAGTAGTCCCTCAGATGGCAGACTTACCCCCTGCCAGACTCCGCCTATACAAGCCACCTTTCTGGTCGACTGGGGTTGATTGTTTCGGCCCCTACAATGTCAAGGTGGGCCGGCGTACAGAGAAGCGGTGGGGTTTGATTTTCAAGTGCATGACCACAAGCTGTGTGCATCTTGACCTACTGGAGAGCATAGACACTGATGCTTTCCTGATGGCTCTCCGTCGTTTCATCGCCCGCCGCGGTAAACCATTTGAGATCCTGTCTGACAGAGGAACCAACTTCCGAGGTGGAGCTGCAGAGCTGCAAGCTAGTTTTGCCCCTTTAAAAGTTCCTCTTCAAGAACAGCTAGCCAAACAGCAAATTGAGTTCCGTTTCAACCCCCCTGGGTCTCCACACTTTGGGGGGACGTGGGAACGAGGGATCAAGTCGATTAAGTCAGCCCTTCAAGTCATCCTTCAGGACCATACCGTCGCCGAACCTGTGCTGCAGACTGTGCTGATAGAAGTGGAGGGAATACTTAATGCTAAACCGCTTGGGTACATCTCCTCCGATGCTGCAGATCCGGACCCCGTCACACCGAATCTGCTGTTGATGGGACGCCGCGACGCATCACTCCCACAGGCTGTCTATGCATCTAGTGACCTTCTCAGCCGAAGAAGATGGCGCCACAGCCAGATCCTGGCGGACCATTTTTGGTCCAACTTTATCCGTCGTCATCTTCCGGACCTTCAGAAGCGGTCGAAGTGGAACAAGGACACAGACAATCTGACTGTTGGCCAGGTGGTGATGGTAGTTGATTCGCAGCTACCCAGAGCTCAGTGGCCCATTGGAAGAGTGGTGAAGATTTGTTCTGGCTCGGATGGACGAGTCAGGGCAGCTGAAGTTAAGGTCAAGGGACAGACCTACCTACGGCCAGTCGTGCGTCTTGTGCGGTTGCCAGCCTGGGAGGACGCTGACTAAGTAGACTTTCCTCTGGGATTCAAATTTATTGCTAAATTTGGGGGCGGCTATGTCAGAAAGTCTTTTATTTTGAAATTGCGTTAATATCATTTCCGTTCCGAGCGCGTCACATCTTCATTCACGACTCTGCATTCTGTGGGATGGTTGCACTCGTGTGCGTAATCTAAATGAAAACCACACACACACATGTATACATCCCCACACACCTACAACGTAACTACATATGTACTCATTCGTACATCAATGCCTGTACTTAAAACTTCAATAATAAAGTTTCTGGATGAATGATTTCTCCGTGCCCTTCTCTCTGACCGGAGCACTGTCAAAGGAAACTGTCAGACCAGTATTATCCCCTTCAGAGTGACTCACTCTATCACTAGCTCATATTTTCTATTTTCAAGGCAATAACTAAGAACTAACAAAAAAAATATGCAAGAATATGTGCAAACACATGAAATTGGTGTCACATGTAATTGGTATGTTATGGAATTTAACTACACTCTATAAAAGGATGTGTTAATCCTATTTAACACATTATGTGTCATTTTGTCTTGATTTGGGGTTTAAATAAAGAAAAGGAAGATGTGTTAAAACAACACAAAGTGTGTTGTCACAAAGATAACACAGAGTTGTGTTAAGGACAACACATTAGATGTGTTATTTTAACACATTCGTTTTAAGAGTGGAGATGAAAAAATTATGATGTCTGCACGTTTTCCTAGAACATTCACAAGGTCTATTCTTTCTTGTATGAAGATAGTGGAAAAGAAGGACATGTATAACATAATGGTTTACTATTTAACAGCTACTCTTTCAAGCTTTTCAACAGTGACAGTGGCACAGATGGTAGAGCGGGTTGTCTAATGATCAGAAGGTTGGGTGTTTGAATCCTAACAGTGGCACATGGGAGTATGTGTTGTTTTGTGATCGGAAGGTTGGAGGTTTGAATCCTGGCTCCTGCAGGTCCAGACTGTCATTGGTTGGACCTTTATTTATGTTTAATTTATTAGCAGCTACAGATTTTAATAATTTTACTAATATATAGGTTAACATATATGTGCATATATGTACATATAATATAGGAAAACGGCCAATTTTATATATGTCACATATATTAAAAACCTATATCAAAACCTATATTGAAACATATATGTTTATATAGGTTTTTCCATGTGGGATTACTTGTCTCAATTTTGCAATAAACTAATTCAAAGATTTCTGTCTGAAATAAATGTAAACCCTCAAGTTTTCTGTAGGAATTGATAGATATTTAGGGTAAGGGGGTTTGAAAAAAATTCTTATCAAACTCTTATTTCAGAATAACCACTTTTTATGCTCAAATATGGTTGGGTTTGAGTTTATGGTAATTTGGGGTTTCTTTTTAAAAAAAAACGTTAACCAAGCATCAACAAAAATTGTTGTTCCTCCTGGATCACATCTCACTTGTGAAATCAAAGTGAACCTAATTTATGAATATGCAAATTGGTCCCCACAGCTTGGACCATAGATATGATTTTTCAAATAAGTTCCTATCTCCACTTTTTCGCACCACCTTGGACCATGAATATATATGTAAATAAAGGCGAAATTCAGCTGTTTTAGACACATAACTGCTAAGTCTGAATTCGCACAATGCATGCATGAATTATTTTTAGCGCTGATGTTTACAGGTTAGAGCGTTAGGTACACTCCACTTTTTTATAAAAATATGCTCATTTTCCAGCTCCCCTAAAGTTAAACATTTGATTTTTACCTTTTTGGAATCCATTCAACCGATCTCCGGGTCTGGCGGTACCACTTTTAGCATAGCTTAGCATAATCCATTGAATCTGATTAGACCATTAGCATCACGCTAAAAAATAACCAAAGAGTTTCAATATTTAAAACTTGACTCTTCTGTAGTTACATTGTGTACTAAGACCGACAAAAAATTGAAAGTTGTGATTTTCTAGAGAGACATGGCTGCAGGAGGTGCAATGATATCACGCACTGCTCGAAAATAGTCATGCACATTATGTCACCATCAGCGAGAGAGACTGCGGTTAAGCCCACTTTGTGGCAAAAGACCGAGCAGCTCAGCGGCAGCATTTAAGTACAGCGTGACATCGGCGAAAAAACTGTGAAAACGCGTAGAAATGGGAAAAAGCTGTTGTGCTAACATTAACAAGATTTCGGAGCTATCGTTTTACAGACTGCCAAAAAACACAGAAAGGAGAAGTAAATTGATCGTTCATTCCAACGTCCACAGACAGTGGGTTGATAAGTTGCTAGGGTAAAAGTATTTTTTAAGGTTTTTGTATTTTATCTGTGTTTTTCTTTGGAAAACATGCATTCCAAAGCATATTATCGTAATTTTTACTTTATTACATTTCATAAATAATACGTTTTTGTTTTACATTTAATATTTAAGTACATTAGTACATTAACATACTTTTACTCAAGTAAAAGTACACAATTTTAATGCAATTCGGTATTAAATAAATGTTTATATGCAATATTAAAGGAACAGTATGTAGGATTGTGGCCAAAACTGGTACTGCAATCACACAACTAGTGGCCAATACACAAAATGACAACATAAACATCAGTTGAGGGCTGCAACTCCACTTTTTAAATGACAATATCCTGGCCAGACCACTGTTGTCAGTGACATAAGTATTTGAAATGACAATAATTTCTTAATGTCTAGTGACATATCAGGGCCATTTTTAGCCTGGTATAACCAGACTCTCGTACATTCATTTCATTTGTACAGAGAGTCTGGCCACGCTCCATAGCAAAGCGTTACTTCCATTTAGGAGGGTCCATTGTTGAAGTTGAAAACTATTGGATCTGCCCAGAGTCACTCAGGATCTGCCAAAGCCAATCGCTAACATGTGGTCGTGACATATATCATGCACCGAAACCGTCCGGAAACAACAAGTCTGGTTCTTGCTCCGGCTTTAACTTCTGTATATTCGGCAGTTTTGCAACAACGGACCGAATAGCTTTTCTCATGTCTTTCTCCGCTGCCATTACTGAACTACAACTCAAACTGACGCACAGAGCCGGCGCCAGACCATAACTAACAGGGGGGCACTCGGCTTCCAACGGGGGGCACGCAAAAGCAACAATAACTTGCAAAAACAAGACATTAAAACAACAAATACAGCAAGCACACACTCATACAACTGGTACAGACTGTCAGCTCATTTCCCGTATAAAGTGCAAAAGACCACAAACTATGCGCAAAACTATTGAACTTCGACCGCGGCGTGAGCGCAAGCTGAGCTCGACGCAACAACAAACCGCCCTCGCGCGGCGCAAGCCATTGAAATGAATGGGTTTCATAGCGCAGCCCACAACGCGTCCTATCTAATAAAGCCGCTTTACCATAATCATGTCGTAATGCTGTTAACGGTCTATATAGCCGCACTTCACATTTACGCTTACGTAATTTAAAACAACGCTAACCTACCTTTGAAATAGCTGAAGACGGCGTGTAAGAACATTAAACTTCCTTAAAACAGTGTCCTGTAGATTTGTAAATTCCACCTCAACCTCTAATCTCTGAGTTTGAGCCAGTCTGTGTTTGCATGAAGATGAAGCAGGCGGTGCTGGTTCGTTCTAAATGTTCTAATATCCATATTTTACACGATCCATAAAATGCCGCGAAAAAACACATTGCTAGTATCAAGTCACAAATATGCTAAAGACGTAAGACGGGTGAGACGCGGCAATACATCCAATCAGAGAAACTGGTCTATTTTAATTAAAGAAAACATATATCAACTATATTTTCCTCATTTGATTACATATTGAAACATTCAATGTTTAATTTATTTAAATTATTCTTGATATATATTAAAGTAATAAATAACTTTGTAGGGGGGGCACAACAACCTGTTCGGGGGGGCACTGCCCTCGAATGCCCCCCCCCCCTTGACGCCGGCCCTGCTGACGCACGACCTCAATGTCATCGTTCTTAGCCACCCCCATCTGTTCGCTGATTGGTCCTGCAAATTTTTGCAGGAGAAAACGAAACTCTATAGAGCAGTCCCAGACGTTCTGCTGAAGCGAAATGAAAAATAAGCGGAAGCATGTAGGAGGGCGGAGCCAGGCTAGGCCATTTTATGATTAATTAATATAAATTTCTTACATACTGTTCCTTTAAAGATTCTATGCTTTAGAATGTAGTGAAGTAAAATTTCCCAAAAAACAAAACACGAAAGCAGCAGTTTGCCTCGTTCATATAGGTCGTTCACGGTAAAAATACTATTATGCATGACAACACAATAAAAATAAAAAATCAGTTGGAAAGGAAATATTCTAGATAGACAACTGGATTAGAAATAGCTGGTTCCTCTGCTCAGATGGGTTGAAAGCTGATAAGCTGGGTTTGCGAGGGGGGAGGACAACAGTCGTTTTTACGACAGTGTGTTTGAAAGCATTTACTTCCAGACACTACGAGGAGCTCGTAGAGAAATAATACTCAGACTTGCCTGGTGTCCCTTTAACTCTAGGGAAGCTGGAAACCTATTTTTATTATTATTATTATTATTATTATTACCACTGTAATATTCGAAGGGACCAGGACTCCTGAAATACAACAAACCAACATGCTGGTCAGACATCTTACAGATTTAAATTGCGCTTCTAATTTTGCGTGTATCTATTAAACCTTCTAATATGCACTTATTTTCAGCCCGGCGTTGTTGGGCCACAGGGACGAACCCAACCGTTGGGTTAAATTAACCCAGAAAATGTTTTTATTTGACCCAGCATTTTAAATTGAAACAATAAAGAAATATGAAAGTTATTATTAAATCAATTGCTAGAATAAGTTCAACTTAAAGCTTCTGTGAGATTAAAGCTTTTTAAGATCCTTTCAATAGAACAGAGAGAAAACTCAAATAATAATTTCCTACCTTTCACAGGAAAACGCATATAGTGACCACTTCCAATTTCGTGATCCTGTCAAATAAAAGCACATAAAGAGTAAACTATACTGTAATAACAATAGCTGCAATATTGAGTAAAAAATCCTTACACAATATCATTTGAACACATCAAAACAAATAAACAAGTGTTGTTTTTAAACCCACATCTTCATCCATATCTTGACATGTCTCTGGAGAAAAGAAAGAAGACAAGTGACAATAATTTATTATAATACTGTAAATACACTACTGGCACCTTAAACACACAAAACACACAGCATGTAGTCATTTATGTAAACTTAAATAAAAACATTGAAGAAATATGATATTTTACTCACCTAAAGTTAACCAACTGACCAACAAAAGAGAAATAAAGACAGACTTCATCTTTGTAACTCTTTATCGCAGTATAAAACACTAGACTGCTGCTCAGTAATTTACACTTCACATTTTATTTCCTGTGGCTTGTATCTTCATTATCAGCAAAATGCATCCCATTCCCCCCCTTTCACTGAATGGTATCGTCTATTCTTGCGTAGCCCCAAGATGAGAGGCACGTCCATTGGTGACACACACATGATCAGCGTAGGCTCATTTCGTGGTGCGTGGCAAAACGCGAGTAACTTTTAAACAAAGCGGTCTGGACATCAGAAACTAACTTTATATACTAACATTATATTTAATTTATATTTCAGGGAGCTGCCTTTTGACGTAATGTTATCGTCAGTTATAGCCAGCCGCTAACAGTACCTAAAGGTCAATTCATAGGTTAACAGTTACGTTTATCACCACTAAAAATGAGAAGGGTATGATTTTTTTCCAGATAGATCTTGAATTTGTAGCCACTTGCCAGCATTCTCCTGTTACCAAATATTGCTAGCGAACTAATCAGTGTATCTTCCGTCCATTATATCCGTTTTATAATCAAAAACGGAAAACGTCATTTATCGTTTCCATTTATAAAATGAAAAATAAAAAAAACTAGTGCCCTGCTAAAGATACAATTTCCACGTCTTTGCTTCCCCCACCGGTAACGTTTGCAAATGCTGGTGAGAAAAGGTAACTCCTTAGTTGAAAATTGGAAAATGGAGTTTTAAATATTTTCTTTATTTAATTTTTTACAATTTAGTTTTAAGAAGTAAGACTGAGAAACTAAATATAGAAAAATGTATCAATTCCTTCTTTTCAAAGTAGCCTTCAATTTTTTTTCATTTTATGAATGGAAACGATAAATGAAAATACAATTTTTTTTTCGTTTTTGATTTTAAAATGGATATGGAATGGACGGAAGTTACCCTATTCAGACTTTTACACATGTGAGACTCTGCCTGTGAAAACCAGACTAAAGTCTTAAATCTAAGTGTGAGATAAAGAGCATCACAGTTTGATTTCCAACATTTAAATTGCTGACATGATCTTACTCAGTCAATATTAAAGGTATCAAGTTTATATTTTCACAGAATGTTCTGTACATTATGTAGGATAATTTTATATAGAAAACAGTAAATCAAATAGTAATCAAATTCACAGGCAGGCTCACAATTATCTAGTAGATGAAGTTAAAGGTTTTTGGGTTAAGGTTTATACACACCATATCATGTATGTTTAATCTTTGTTTAAGAATGTTGCATTTTCTCTGAATATTTGATTACTGTACTTTATTTTTCTATTAAATTTACATTTGCATAATAAATCATCTTATAGCTACAGACATGGTTGGTTTCTGACTAAACACTGATTATAGTTGTCATAAACAAAATATTATAGATATGTATTATTACAGTGCAGCAGACAGAGATTTTAGATAACTAGGTTGGCTTGTATTTTTGGTACAAAATGGGAGTGGTAGGGGGCCCAACCTAATATTTTTTCATAGGGCCCAGAATTGCTAATGGAGCCACTGATTTCCTGTATTAAAAACGGCACCGCAGTCTTCCCTATTTGCTGGGAAAGCATTTACAGTTTCACAATGTTATGCAGTTGCTTAAGGGTCTGTACTTTATTTCCCAATATCAAAAATGTCATCTTAAGTTTTTGGCCTGTTATCTATTTTTTTATAGTATAAATCATAGGCTTTTTCACCCATTGCATTACCTACTTGTGAAAATCATGTCTGACCTCAGAAAAATAAACTTGAGATGATTTCCTCCCTGAAAATAAATCCAAACTTCGGAATAAATAAATGAACAAATAAAGAAAAATGTGTATGTGTGTGTAAGTGCCTGCTATTTTTCCTTTGAAATGTTTCACAACTATTTTCTGTTCACCATCACACATTGACCACATGTGAGTTCAGTCAGGCCTACTTATAGATATGAAATACACAGAGCAAACGTCAATATTTACAAAGGAATAGCTAGTGTTACTTTTAAATTTTAGTTTTTATATTAATATGATTTGTGGTTGTATCTTGAAGATCATCAACACATTCATGTCTGCAACTACATAACCACAAGCTTATCAGCAGGAGCGTAGTTTCCAAAAATTCTAACTAAAAAGTTACAACCCCCAATATTAAAGGTACAATTTGTAAGATATTTGCAGTAAAATATCCAAAAAAACACTAGTCCTGTGTTATATATTTTGTCCAGCTGATTACTAACAATATAATGTTTTCAACTACTTGTAAATTATGAGAAAATTGCTGCCCTAAACAGTGACACGGGGCAGTGCAGTCGCATGTAAATGACGTTAATATCTACATTAGCATTTGTTACCGCCTTTACTGACGTAAAAACCACATGACGTGGACAAAACAGTGACGTGGACAAATGCGGAAGTAATCGCGTCTGTCGGGCCACTCGCTTTCTTATGAGCCGTTTCTCAAAACCAAGTACGCTGAACTCGTACTTGTGTCCTTCGTAGTTAAACTTGCAAGTTCAGACTCGGAAGAACGAACTCCTGACGCAAAATGCATTCTGGGAAACTTCGCTGTCATAAGTCCACACAAGTCTCCTCTGATGCATCCTCGATAAAATGGGCGGATCAAGAACACATCCGGGGATTTTATGTGAACTTGGGCTTGATGCGAACTTTGAATTGGAACAGTACTTGGGCCGCAACTGATGACGTTTCACAAGTCCGCAAGAACACAAGTACAGACAAGAACGCATATTGAGAAACGGCAATGGTAAGTTTGTTCATCTGAACACTTAATTCTGTGCTGTGTTAACAAACCATTGTATTGGACTAATACTGTAACATCTATGACTAACAATTGCGTTTTGAACATAACATAAAACCTTACATAATGAACATACACTTCACACTTTATTTCTTGTGTGTTAGAATAAAAGTTTCAGAAAGATCAATTTGAGTTGATCAATGAAGTACAGAAACTAATATCAGGGACCAAGAAGGACATGAAAGTACAGTTCACTCAATACTCATAATCTTTATTCCTCATCTTTAATCTTACTTTTCTTAATCATCATGGGTAACATGACCAATGCAGGAAGCTCGCTCTTTTTCGTTCTGCCAACATGTCTTGGTTGATTCCACTTGCTTGCAGATTTTACTTTATGATACTGCTTTATTAAATTACCGAAGTTGTTTAAAAATAGTTTGAGCCTCTTTTTTATCTGTAACTTTCATGGATTCACAGACTGCAAAAAGTACGCAATACATTTTTTGCGGGTGTATTGAAAAAGCAATGAAGTATTTTTTCAATAACAATTCAAAATTCTTTTTAAACCAAAAGAGAGTTGACATTTTCCATCATTTTGCACTTGACAACCAGAGTGACACAGTTTTAAAAAAGACCACAACGCATTGACCACATGACAAACAGACTTAATAAAACATGGACATATAGCACATAGCAAATTGTTGTGTTAAAAGCTACTTAACAAATGAGCAATATCCCAATAACATATTTGATAAATAATTATACTATATATCATATACTAGTGTATCCTAAACATTTTATACAAATCAACTAGAGAAGATTTACTGTATACCTCAACGCCTTCATACATTTCCTGTCAAAGGGTGCAGATTACAGGCTTTTTATACGAATGCTTTGGAGATTTGTATGCAGTTTTACAACAGAGTTGACCAAATCATAGGACAGATGCAAAATGTATTTTTTATTACTGAAACTAAACATTATACAGAAAAGAAACTGCAGTTGAGTTTACAACTGTTAATAAAGTAGACTTACTAAGCGAAACATAAATAAAACTAAGCGAATCAGACTTAAAGGGATAGTTCAACCAAAAATAAGTGTCACACAAAAGAAGATATTTTGATAAATGATGATTAGCACACAGTTGATGGTACCCATTTACTTCTATAGTATTTGTTTTGCTAATATGGAAGTCATATTATCAAATCATTTCAAAATATTTTCTTTTTGTGTTTAACAGAATAAAGAAACTCATACAGATATGAGTAAATTATGACAAAATTTCATTTTTGGGTAAACAATCTCTTTAATTATTTAAAGATAATCCAAGTTGAATGTATGAATCAGGAGGCAAAAACAGCAGGAGGAATGAAAGTAATCTTTAGTCTATATAATTACAGTCTATCTATCGATCTAATTTGTCACTAAAATATCCATCAAGTATTATTATTCATTTAAGTTCAATGTAATTTGTGTCATTACTTACAGCATATTTTTAATAACTGCGATGTGCAAAATGTACCCAACCACTCAGAGGCGTCATGCCCATTCAAACTAAGGGGGCACGTGCCCCCTTGGTTTTTTTGAGCAAATGGATTTTGCATCCAACCTCAAAATTAAATAAGCGTCCATTAATCTGTTATTTGACTTTTAATCTGTTTAATATGCACAATATTATACATTCTGTGCTGCATCCTTGTCACTTTTCGGAGATTTTCCGATAGTGTTTTGATCATGTTACATTACTTTTATTCTGGCGGCATCTGGCGCCGCAGTCAGCGCAGTCGCAGACGTCCTCAGCGTCTGGGCGCGCTCACGAGCTCTCTGCTGTTGCTGGCTTGCTGCTACATTTGGCTATCTGAGGAATTAAAACGTGTTAGAAACGCTCACAACATTTCCAAACCCCAGTACGGTAATGTGCAGTTAACCTCCTCTGTGTAGAAAATGTATGGTTTTAAATGTGACCGTCTCAACGTTATATTAGATTCATCTTGGCACAACGCCAAAGTTCACAAGGGCGCGGAATCTCACATGCTCACATATGAGTTCAAATTTAATGCAAAAATCCGTTCCTCTAATAATTTTATCTAAACATATTTTTTTTAATCATTATTGAACATTAAAATCAATCACGTGGCTATAGCTTAATGTCATTTTCGTTTTTTATATACTTTATGGATTTAAAATTACATAAATTTTAAATGATAATGCAGTTGTTGTGCAAAATGCATTAATGACACAATTAAACAAGCCATTAAGACCTAAATAAATAAAACATGCCGTTTCAGATGTAAATATGATGCAAATGTGTCATTATTCCGATTGAATAGTATTTGATATTAAAGTTAGTCATCACTCTTATTTTGGAGGTTTTTGCATGAAAGCAGGGGTTTTCAGATTGTTAGAAATGTAAGTGCCATGGAAAAGACTGAAAGCTCTATAATATTTCGTTTGATGTCTGTGTATGCACACATTTCTGTGAGCTTTTGACACTGTGCCCCCTTAAAAAAATTGGTGCATGACGCCCCTGCAACCACTAGTCTGAAATCAGAAAAGTGATGAGCATTAAAATTGTTAAAGCATTATAAATGAAAAGCCAAACTTCTGCAGAAATAAACATACAAAGGAAACCTAGGATCTAACATTTATAGATGCATATTCCTAGGCAGTTTATAAAGAGTAAAGTGCCTGACGTCTTTGCATCTGAAAGTTTCACAACCACAGAGTGACACAGTTTTAAAAAGACCACAACACATTGACCACATGACAAACAGACTTAATAAAACGTAGACATATAGCACATAGCAAATTGTTGCATTTAAAGCTACTTAACAAATGAGCAAAAGAAAAAAGGGTTTTAGTAGAGTCATCCTTGTTAACAGTTGTGAATGAAGTACTTGTAGAAGAGTTAAAACACACCAATCTGTCTTCCTTTTTTATTTATATCTATTTTTCTTTCTTTAGAAAGCCAGAAGATGATTCATGCATCCTCGTAGTCATTGATGATAACTGTGATGTTGGGTCTTGTGTAAGTTTACTGTGAGAACATTGAGCCTAAAGCAAAAGAATGAGATGGGAAAGATCTGGGTCAACATCTTATCCCGAGCGCAAATCAAAACTCACCAGAAACAAAGTTTATAGGGACGGAGATTGCTAAAATTGTGATCTGACTGTAATACTGTAAGAAATGAATGAAAATACTCACTTTAACTGGATGACTATGAGTGGTACCTAATATTGCTCACTAACTCCAGTTATGATTATAAGACAAATGCCGATGGAGAGAAAGCCAACGATGACCGATCCATCTTCATTATAATCTAAAGGACGCAAAAGCAATAACAGACATCCCTAAAGCCTAAAGTTGAATTTGTTTACATCATTTGACACGACTGTATGACGTCTTTGAAACAGGTTTTTTTAGGAGATCACTGGGCCTGTTTAAACAATGAAAAGCACCAGACAAACGCGCCACTGTAAATTAAAGATTGACAGATTTCCTGAGTCCAGGTTTCCAGATCCATCATAAGTCTCAATGCGCCGAGTACGAAGCATGCAGGTAAAGGAGGCAGGTGCTTTGAACCACATGAATGCATACAAGTCTACAAAATAGCAATAGCACTGTTAACAGCACATGATTTCAACTAAAATGTTTCTTAAACAAGCTTTGAAAAACCCCATATAAATAATATTATCTTCACTGTTATATCTTCAATGCAAATTTAAAACCATATATCTATCACATTTCTAACATCTTCATTGCTGACGCTGTTATGTAATATATTTTTAACAGTAAAAGATTAAAGCCAACAGTTTTGTTCACCACAGCAGATGTTAGTGAATGTTGAGTTTTACTTTACATAATATAAAAATGACACTGTCTCTGCAGGCACTTGGCCAATTCCATGCAAATGTCAACCTTATTATGAAAAGTCAAGATTTACCCATGCAGTTTTCAACCATACTGATGTCTCAGACGTCAATATTTCGTGGTTTAAATACCCATGCAAAGTCTTTAAAAAGCCTTAAAGCATTTTAATTTTAAAGCATTTTTATTACCGTTTTTCATAGTAAGATGTTGACAAAAATGCAGCATTTTTACAGTATGGTTCAATATATTGGTAATAAATGCATTCACTGAGAAAGTTTTACCTTAACAGTATGATCCTGTATCAAAATTATAGGTTTATTAGGACTACCAAGTTCAACTGGATTAAATTTCAGTTTTAAATGACTTCATAATGTAATTGTTAATAACTAAATGTTACAAATACATTGTGATTAACATTGCAGCAGATTAAACAAGCCTCTCTTTCATAAATCATGGTCAGTTCTGACACTTTTTCGTCTGGCTGACCTAAAAGATCCAGCTGGCTATTCAAAAATTGTTACACATAGACACATAGAAGTGATGATACATTAAAATGAGTAGAGTTTTGATGAATCTTAGTTGTTTTAATGACTAGATACAAATTTAGCAGGTGTTTTTTATACCATTACACATAACGGTTGAAATGTACTGCTTTACAACATTAACCTTTGATGTTTACAACCTTAAGATGGCAAACCTTGGAAATGCATCCTTGTGAAGGTTAAAAATATTGTACGAAAGATTTATTGGTAAAAATAAAAAAACAGAATGAATATATAACATATACAGTATATAAACATTTGAGTAACAGTTATAAGAAAATAAGAAATTAAATGCAACACAAATGTCTGTACTTTCAAGTCAGAATTTTATCATTTCAGACAATACACAAACACAGGCTGCTTAAAAACAAACTCGGATGAAATAAATCAGTGTTGCTGTATACACAGTAGTGGTTGTGTGAACGGTATTTTTTGGTGTATATAAATGTGTAGGGTTATATCAGATGATATTTGTTGTGTTACATCACAGAGCAGCAGCAGGTGGCTGGGTAATCATCAACGCTCACTTGAAACTCATTTCCATACACAAAATAAAAATGGGATTTTCCTTTCCACATGTAGTTCACTTTGGTAATGGGAATGAGCTCTATTGTCTGTCTCTAGAACAAGAGAAAAAAAGATACAATTAAGTTTAAAGACATGCAATTTTAGAATAAAATAATAATACTATTAGATGAAAGACGATACAACAAAGTTTTTTGGTAACACTTTACAATAAGGTTGTTTTTGTTAACATTAGTAAATGCATTAACTAACATGAACAATATATTGTTTTTCAGCATTTATTCCTCTTTGCTATGCATGGGCCGGTTACCGATTTCAAGGTAAACCGAGGTTTTAAGACCATAAAACGGTGTGATACCGTTCCCAAGGTATGATTATGTTTATTGTCAATGATTCGATGAATCACGATGCGTTGCATTCTCAATTTTTTATATAAAGACACAGATGATTCTCTCTCCCTTACACTTCTCCAGAGGTGGCATCTTTAACGTGTCAATTGAGTGGATTACATCCTAAAAACCTTCGACAGCAAATATAAAATGCATTTAATTTACACAGGCTCCTCCACGTGCACATCTCATAGAGAGATGCGTGCAAGCACTGCTTTTTTCATAAACTAATGTTTTTATGCATCAATCCAATAATCGTTCACATTAGCATCGCGATGCATAGCAAAAACTATTATATTCAACAGCCCTAACTAAGTTTAATAAATGTTTTAGAAGAATTGTTAGTTCATGTTAGCTATGCATTAAAGGGATAGTTCACCCAAACTTTAAGAGGCCCCATTGACTTCCATAGTAGGAAAAAAGAATACTATGAAAGTGAATGGGGCCTCTGATTGTTTGAATAACACACATACCAAAAAAAAATTATACAGGTTTGTAACAACATGAGAGTAAGTAAATGATAACAGAATTTTTGCTATTAACAAATACAACCTTACCATTACCAGTTATTTATTTGCAAGCACACACAGAGACACACAACTAGGGTGGTACCTGTTGTAATATGCGGGAGTTTTGGACGTATTTCGCCTGATGCTCTCGTACTAAACGTTCAGAAGCTTGTGCGACAGAAGCATCAGGAAAACCCATAACCGGATACAGCTACAATAAACACACAAATTACTACACAAACACACACAACTGTATGCACTACATAGTTAATTTTCTCCTGTATTTATATCACAATGATATATATGCATATGTACACGCTTGTGCTTACCATGTATTGGGCATTTTGAAACAGCTGCTTCCCTGAGACACTTTCAAGGTTTTGCACTCTCAGACCACTCGATTGTTGTGCTACGAAATCATCTTTTTCAGTGGTCCTAAAAATCATCAAATCCGTATCAAACAAATCAGAATATTATAAATAACATAAAACACCTGGAATTAATGCTCGCCTGTGCAAATCTCACTGCTGTAATGCTAAATGTATAAAATGTTGGGTATTGTGATATGAACAGGCCGGCCCGAATTGCTTGTGAGCACATTGAGGGGTGTAAGATTTGAGCCGTAAACATCACACATTACATGATAATCTTAGCCGAACTGATTGTGGTACAGGACCTGATTTTCGGTCGAAAAAATGGCTGAAAGTCCCATAGAATTAGCCTTGCTTTAATGAAATTTTATGGAGATGGTGGTTACTAACTGGCCCAAAAGTCAAAGGAGCCCAACCTCAAGTCTTTATGATACTGTAGTGCCTTGACATGACACAAGTTTCTTCTATGGATTTTATCACCCCTTTAATCCAGTTAAAATCTTAAGCAACTGACTTAGAGTATCATTCATAACCCCAGACACAAACTGGACAAGCAATAATAGTGACACTTGAATTAATAAACACTACTAATCCAACACACAGATCTGAGATCATACCATTTAACAGTGAGATTGATGAAGACGAGCATCTGTCTCTTCCCACGACAGGTTTCACACTCACGAGAGCCGTGGCCGTTACATGAATTACAGCTGAAAAATGACAAACAAAAATTTAGATTACAGAACTGCATTGGAATTTAAACTTTGAATTTTAAACTTCAAAAAGTTTGATTTAATTTAGCTTGAGGGGTTCGACTTACTTCTCTCGACCAAGGCCCCTGCAGGTTATGCACTGGTCATTAGACATACGAGTTCCAGAACCATTACACGACCAACACACTTTCTGCACATGCACAAGAAAAGGGATCAAGTTCAACTCCACATAAAACATTTTTTTCTTGTAAATATTTGGACTGTGTACTAATTTCCTGATAAAACAGTGTTAAAGCTGCAATCCGTAACTTTAAAAAATAAACAAAAATCAGTTATTGAGCGAGCAAGTAGAAAATCTGCATAACAAAAAAAAATCTGTTTAAACTTTAAAGAGTAACTAAACCCTAAACCGACTGTTTAGTGAATGATCTGTAAGAATGATGCTTTATTAGTGCTGTTCATTGATTTTAGTAAGTTATTTGACATTTGGATATAAAGTGTTTCAATACTACAATATGGTGTAAAAACGTCGGAGTGCTGCCCTCTTCAGGTTTAATGGTGGCTACTGCAGTTGAATTTTCCCATTGGATGTTGGGTCCAAAAATAACTTGTGACGTAAGCAGGTTCAAGCTCACCTCGCCTTTGTTACGATCTTACCGCACACTTGGTACGAGCTCAGTTCGTCCCCTCTATCTCCATTGGGGTCTGCCCACTTTCTTGCATTTTTCAAATATTGCCAGTGGGTGGAGTCAGGCTCTGACCAGGGGTTATGTTATGCTTTAAATCTGCATAACGATTAATCGCGACTAATTGTTTGCAGAATAAAAGTTTTTGTTTACTTTACATCATATGTGCGTGTGTACTGTGTATATTAATTATGTATGTATGTGTATATATATATATATATATATATATATATATATAAATACACACACACACATGCATAAATTTAAGAAAAAATATATATTTATTTTATAAAAATGTATGTACACATGTAAATACTTCTTAAATATCTACATATGTGTACACACGCATACAGCACTGTTGTTTGTGTTTCAACTGCTTAAAATCACTTCATTTAAACCGTGGTGCTTAAATACGTTTACAAAAGTTAAGCTTTTGTGACCACGCGCACAGCAAACGTAACGTGGGCGCGTAACCTCGAATGAGAAAATAATACGAGTTAAGAGGGTTCCCACTCTTTTTCAGAGATCAACTTCCAGGACGTTCCTCAACTTTCCAGGACCTTTTAAATATCATTAAAGCAAGCTCAATTCGGACAGAATATATTTTACAAATAACATGTACACAGTAAAGTCCCTGTCCAAGACCCTGCAACATCCAGCATGGCAGCATCACTATGGCGTAGGTAGAATTAAAAGCATAAAGCCTGCTACAGACAATGACTTGACAATGAATTTCAATTATCTTATAAGATCATGACAGGTCACACTGCATGACATAGATCTAATAAACATAGGTATGACATGTATGTAGACTGTAAATCGTTTTCTATGGCCCAAGTCACTAAATGTCATCAGGTTGCACTGGTTGTAAACAGTCATTGGCAGCAGAGGACCAGCGTATAGATTTAGGACCAACATTTAGGAGCAGGACCACATAAATTGTCATAACTGTTTCACAATGGTCATTTTATGTCAGGATAGCCTAAAATCATGGTATTTCAACTTGCCTTTCTGCGAACAAAAACTTTTTTAGACAAACTCTAAATGTTATCGGTTGTTACTTAAGGGGATAGTCAATTAATAACAAAAATTCTGTCATCAGTTATGTAACCAAACAGACCTAATTTTACTGCTATCGTAGGTAAAATAATTACTGATATAATATATAATAAATAAATAGATCTGTTTGGTTACTTGCATTCTTCCAAATATTTTCATTTGTGTTCAGCAGAACAAAGAAATGTATACAGGTTAGGAACAACCTGCAGGTCAGTGAAGGTCAGGTAGAGTCAGACTGGTAACCAGAAGGTCACTGGTTCCAACTAGGGATGGGTAGTTTTGATATTCTAATATTTGAGCTCAAAAAAGCAAACCATTTATATTATACTAAATACTAAAATATTTATTTAAATTAAGTTTAAATGTCATTTTTTTATTTTATTAAGTAACAATTTAACATCAAGCTTATGATTATCATTCAATAGTTTTAAAACAAACTATAGAGAGAATATAATATTGGTGTATACTGACAGTCTGTGGTATATAATTCTCTTTGTAAAAAAATAAAAAAGTATTTTTCTCAGCCAGAACAAGCCAACGGGTAAAAAGCGCTGCCAACTCCCTGTAACAAACCTGATCTGACAAGAATATATCTGCCTTTATGATAATAAATAAAGCAAATGGTTTGATACTTTCATGCCGACTGTTGAGATCATAAAAATAAATTGCTTGTTGTCCTGTCCGAAAGATATTTACTAATCCTGCTGATTACTGCACAAAAACCGCTCCAATTGGTTATGGTAATACATAAAGTTAAATATTACATTTAATGTTACATTTTACATTACTAAATTACATAAAAAAATATATACAAATGTATTGAATTCTGATGCTCACCAGTTATATCATGCATTCTTTGCAGGCCGCTGTGTGTATTTATTACGCGTTTGGCAGATATTTGAACTATAGCTTGAGATGATTTTTTTATATTCTGTATATTATAAGTCATTACATATGAAGTAAAAAGAGAGTTAAATAAGATGAGACAATTCTAATAAAGGCTTAACCCTGGTGACACAGTTTTCTTTTCTCATGAAAAATAGGGATAATGGAATAGCATTTGTAATTTTCAAATTATTATTATTCAGAAACGAATAGTCAAACATTCGTGCACATCCAGTTCGAACTGGACTGATTGAAGTGCCCTTGAGCAAGGCACTTTACCTCTGTTTGCTTTGCAGTGATAGCTGCCCAGTGCATACTAATTGTAAGTCACTTCAGATAAAAGCATCTGCCAAATTATTAAATGTAAATGATGACAAATAATTTGTGTTAAGTATCCATTTAAATAAGAACGCTTTTTAAAATCCAGGACACTTTCAAGATTTTCAAGTGCAATTTCTGTTTTCTTTCATTTTCCATGTGTTTTTCAGCACTGGAAAATTACTCATTCAATTTCCAGGAATTACCGGTTTTCCAGGACGCGTGGGAACCCTAATTAAGTGTGTGCGCTCAATCTCCTTTAGACTGCTTAATTTTCAATTCCGACTCACTCAGGTCCTGTTAGCACCATATAGATTATTTTCACTACCATTTACTACCGCATGGACACCCTGAAACAGAGATGGCGATAGAGAGGCCAAAACTACAGATTACAGCTTTAAAAATCTACAACAGCACACAAAAAACCCACAAAACCTAATGGTATTCTTTCTCAGATTTTTCTGCGAATAATACAATTCCCAGCATGCAATTGGTCATGATGTCACTCACGTTTCCAGCTCCAGCGCATGTGGTACAGGGACCTCTCCCTGCTCCAAGACACACGTGACAGTTCTGGAAAATAAACAGAATATAATGCTTTAAAATACAAATACATGTACAATATAATCTGACATCTATGTACTATACTGATGCACTAAAAGTCACTTTGGACTCAAGGGCTTGCCAAATGCATAAATGTAAAATGTATGTAAATAAATGAGGCCTTATGATCTTTGTTTTTTATTACAACCTTGACTGAGGAGGTATAAGGCACTTTAATGGTCTGCTTCTTGTCATTGAAGAAGGCTGGAGGATTAGTAGGAATCTGCCATGGTGATGGCGCAGGTTGAATACCAGCATCCACAACCTGCCCTGTCAGACAGAGAAAGAGACATCAACAAATCAGTTTAATCTTTTATATTAGTTAGCGTGCTGAAGATACACACGCTATGGCTCTGTGGTGATTTCGAAATATTTCTGTGTGTGGGTTTGAGTGATCTGTCATATTAGATTCTGTCTCAACCAATGGCATGAGTCTGAGGCGAGAATACCTTTATGCTTGAACAATATATTATGGGGGTGGTAGGAGTGGTAACATAAAAAAATGGAAAAACGTAAAGGTCACTTTTGAACATAATTGTCTCTCACCTGTGTTTACACAACCACCCTGTAATAGTAAAAAATAATCGTAATAAAAAAACATAAAACCTCATGGGACAAGTGATTGGAGTTTTTGAGCAAATATTGTTTTTTTTTTTTGTTGCACAGGCAAGAATAACACTTATTATTTTTGCAAGATAAGAAATGCTTCACGTTTAAAGGAACAGCTCAAGTTAAAATGATAATCTTGTCATTGTTTACTTAAGTCTTTTGAAACCAGTCTCACATTCTTTCTTTTGTGAAGCACAAAAGGGGATATTTACAAGAGAATCCTAAACATGGTCTTATCTATATGGTGAATTTGAATGGTGTACAAGGCTGTCAAGCAGGATGTAGTCTCGCGTAGCCAGATCTTCAATACTGAAGGTCTATGGCCGGTTGCATAAACCTTTAATCTTTTTTTAAATGTGTCACATAGAAAGGTAGATTGGTCTAATTTAAATCCAAATAATAAGACTGATTAGCCCTAACTAATTTCTAGTTAGTCAGAATCATTCTTAAGACGCAGTCTTAACGTCACGGCTATGTTTATGCAACCGGCCACTGGTGTTTTTCGCTGCTTTTTCTGGACAAAGCCTGCCCACAAGGCTGTTTGGCCGACATGTCAAACAACCAATCACAGTTTGTTTCATCTAGCGTCACGTTTCGGACTTCCCACAATAACGAGCCGTCTGGCAACAAGTCAGTTATTGAAACAACCAGCCGCAACCGAATAGCATCTAAATAAACAACATTACTCACTATAGAACAACATTGTGCACTTCATCAACAGCCACACCAATGAGACGCTCCCAGTAAACATCTATCTGAAGCATCTCTCTCCCCTCTTAACACCTACAAGCAATTTAGGAGAAGCAAACTTTTTGACTCCACTAACTGCCTCAAGCAAAACTCTTGGATGTCTTTTAGAGAGTCTATGTCGCGAACTTTGCAATCCAATGTTTAGCTGATCATGATCACTGGTCATTATTATCCACGTCAACACGACTAATTCTCTTCCTCAATGGAGCGTCAGAGCTTTGTTTTCCAGGGACCGAAACGAATCGCGACACTCGCGTCTCCTGGAAATCCAGTTTATTTCAACAAATCAAAAGATGACTTTGACATTCCCACAGGGTATCCAAAAAAAGTGTACGATAAACAAAATACCACATCCTGCTTTGTGTCAGCCTCAGACGTCACGCCCACAGAATGATGGCTAAAAGTCTGAGGCTGAGACTAAGCAGGATGTGGTATTTTACTAAGCCACACGGCTTTGGCGCACATGACGGCGAGCAATCAGTACTGTTATTGATGGGTGAACTGTTCCTTTAAGCAAAAGCTTAAACAATAAGGTTTTAGCCGGCGGTAAAACTGAATGATGATATTATAAACTTCCTTGACTTCAGGTACCTGTGTAAGGCTCCTGACTCCATTCAGATGTTCTGGACTCTGTGAAACTCTCCAAACGATACTGAAAGTGGATGAAGAACAAAACCTCAAGTCAGTATCACCATCAACACATAAAACATTAAAAAAATGTATGCACTTACAATTATTTTGCATGTCTATACAAAATATATAAAAGATGATCCATTCGCTCTTATTAACAAAGATTCAGGTCTCACCCTGTAGGTATTAAAAGTCTCCATGCTGGTAATCACCCCGTCTTTAACAGGTGCAGAACTATAGCAACACTTGCTGGAGACGTATTTTTCTAGAGATTCACGAGCTTTGTGCTCTGAGATTGAGGGAATGCTGTTACGAAATAAATAAATAAGATCAATAGATGAGTGACCTTTGCACAAGACATGCAAGTGTGTGAAGTACAGCATTTCCCAATCTGGATCTTGAAATCTATTACACATTTAGGTTTACCAGTAACATGACACTAAAATCAGGTTGTAGCGCACTAATGAATGTACAAAGTAAATCAAGAGAAATACTGTCTAGATTACAGTAAGTGAATGACATCCTTGCTTATTATTATAAATAAAGAGATGTAACAAGATGACATTTTCAATATACAGCACTGTTTTAAAAACAGACAACTGATGCAATATTTAAAGGAGTCAATTTGGCTATAAAAGCCATCTATGGAGCTCTCTAAAACCTAAAGTGTTTGTTAACAGAATCAAATTAGCACTAACTCAATTCACAAAACACTTAGTGTAATGTAGCTAGCATGAAAATGCTTAAGTATGACGGTCTTTGAATTACAACCGCATGTTTGAATAATGCATATAGTAGGAAATTGCAACATGTTAAATTGCAACATAGAGAAGGAAACTTACTGCCAGTCTGGGGGAGTTGGCGCTTGTTCAGGCACAGGCATGGGTACAGTGGGCATTGGTGGTGGAAGATACCCACCTATTTAAGATACATTAATAACAATTGAAGAGTTTGGTTCCAAAACGCAATAAACGCCATTTTTGAAAAAAATGAGTTCCTGCCAGAATCAGTATTATATCAGGTCAGTATTAAAAAGTAAATTCTTAATTTTACGCAAAATCCATTATCCGCCGTGTTATTCTGTCATCTTTTCTCCCTTTTTTTCCAAAATGCAATAAACGCCACTCCCCCTTTTCTACAGAATGCCATAAATCCACTCCACAGATTGCAGCGCACCATTCACGCAATGTAAACAAACAATGGCGGCGCGCTGAGTACACGGAATCCTAGTTATCCTCATCTACGATGTACTTCGTGAACAAACAAACAAAAACAAAATAATACTTTAATGGCATTGATAAACCTGTGATGGTTTTCTGTGACGGGAAAGAAACGTAAGCCATCAACATCTAATAATTTACGCAAGATACGGGTGCTTGTTTGCCCGGGCCGACAGCATCAAGCTTCTGTCATGCTAACACTTTGACCCAGGGGATCTTATGAAAAACTTTCCATAATTTTACTCAAAGTCAACGAAAATCGAGCAGGACCAAAACATTTTACAGCTGATCACTGTGAAAAACGTTAAGCCACGACGTCAAGTATAACCGCAGCAATGACAGTGTTCTTAATATGACAAAGTAAGTGTTTTGATTAATGACATTAATGTTTATATTTTTAATTAGTGTGTACAACTAGTCAACTAAATGAATATAACATGGCAAAGATGAATGCACATTTATATAGGCTATTGATTCAATAGATTTATAGCACTTTGAATAAAAACTTGTCATGGATTTATTGCATTTTGTGGAAAAAATAATCAGTTTTTATAATAAATCTTTGAAAATCAAGTTATGGATTTGAATTTTTTATGTTTTATAACCTAAAGATGCTATGTGAAAGTTTGTAACAGAAAATAGCGGTTTTCATCTTGTCACTTTCTTGGTATAGAAAACATGTTTTTACCAAAATTTGTCAAAATGGATTTATTGCGTTTTGGAACCAAACTCTTCAATTATACCAACGGGAAATCATTCACAGGTGTGTCTGAATTGAGATGAAGATCATATCCTGAACTGAAGTTTATTTGTTGTTTAATAAGGAGCACAACTATAGCATTGCTTCTTACCTCCACCGCCGGCCAGGGTTCCCTCATATCCTGGGATTGTGTCAAACATGTTGGCAGGGGGTGCAGTAGGTGCGGACAACATGCCTGAATGAAATACAAATAAACCGGTCAGGGCAGTTTTCTCTGGGTTGTAAATATTGAATTATAGGATAGAAAACATTATACCGTAGTACTGCAGAGAATGTTATGAACGGCTTGCTTAATATATACATTTAAACCCAGTCAGGGTTAAGATTAATTCAGGACTAAGCCTTAGTTATATTAGGACATTTAAGGAGTTTTTACAAACATGGCTTAGAAAAAAACAATATTGGTGTGCATCTTATGAAAAACAATTGCATTGATATATGTTCAGATATGTGCAATATGTTTTTAAATTAAGACAAACATGCATTTTAGCCTGGGACTAGGATAAGCTCTGTCTGGGAAATCAACCCCCAAAAATTACATATAGATATACATTTATATATATATTATGTGCGTGTATGTGTGTGTAAATTAACAGATTTTAACTGAATGGTTATATAAAATATCTATAAACCTCTTTTTACAAGGTCTCTATACAGAAATCAATCATACCAACAGTTAAATAGCAATGTTCAAGTAGTTTATAAATATTTAGTCATTATTGAAGCATCGCATTCCTCGCTCTATTACTCGCGGGACTCAACCTCGTGTCATGCCAATTTTTCGCGTGAGTTGAATATTTTCAACTTGCGCGAAGACGCGTTTGAAGCGAATAGCGCGTGTTTTCGCGACAATCACGTTGGCAAATTCGCGTCTTTCTTTGCACTGACTTTGTATGTAATCGTCTTGCAAATCATTGAATTCGCGTTTGAGGTTTACTCCCCAGTCTTCAGCTGTTCAGACAACTAAATGGTACAATAAAGCAATGAAAGACGCAATAATCAACAGAACTTACTTTTGTCTTGAACAGCACTTTTCTCAAATAGAAGAAAACTTCAACAGATTCATATATTGCGGTTGATTACAAATCCAATTTCAGGGGTTCACCTTTGCGTGTGCTCAACAAGCTATGTACTGCGGTACAGAAGGCTATAGTAGGATATATGTGGTTTACAACAGAGTCTGATTGGACGAGAGAGGAGAGGGTGGGAGATCAGAGTCACCCTTCCCATGAAATAACACAAGTCGTGACGTGTTCGATTAACATAAACGTCACGTGGGAAGTGTCATATAATACTGTGGAAATGGGTGAGATGTAAAACTATCCTGCCACAGGTAGCATTCAACTAAAGTAATACGATACTTTTATTCAAAACAATTTACAATGCATTACAGGGGCTACAGGTTTTATGTGTATTTACTGGGTTTAAACCCATGACCTTTGGGCTGCTTTTGCAATGCAATACCGAACTGCGCAAAAGTGTTGTGAAAAATTGAAATAAGCTGTGCAACACGGAAGTTAGTTATAGTTTCAATCTGACTGCGGTAACAAGATACGAACAAAAAATTATGAAACAAAATAATATAGGGGCTAACATTGAAATAAGTTGGATTTATTAGTTCAGTGGAAACTATTTGTCCAAGTGTTTGAAATGTCGTGGGTGCATGAGTAGGTGGGAGTTGTAAACTGACAAACCCCTTTATTGACTTCTCGTCTTGACAAATGAGGGTTAATGCAACAGACTACTTAAGAAGATTTCCCGATAATGCTCTGGGAATGTTTGGAATGAAAACCCTAACAATACAACCCAGATAGTAATACCATGGGACTACCATATTAAATCAAAGTAATTGTATTAAAACAAGGAAGTGTAGAAGCACATATTTACTATAGTAACACTTTACGAAATATTAAAGTTAAAGTTGAACTTCAAATAAATTTTGAACGGCGTTTTGGTTTTAGGCATCATTATATTTGTTAAACTACGAAATCTGACATGAGGCCACGTGAAAAACTCTTACCTGGTGCTGGCGTTCCGTACACTGGGTTAACGGTGCCATAGCTGGGTCCATAATTACTTTTAGAGAGCGAAAAGTTAGTTTTCCTGTATTCTTTAACACGTAAATTAACTTTATCATCTGTGTAAATATTCGTGTAGTTTAGTTTCTTACCTAGCAATTGGTCGATCCATTTCGGTAATGCAATGTGAAATGGTTCCTCGAATAGTTTATTGCTTCCTGCATTACATAATCATGTGATCGTTTTGCCTTGTGATTGATTTGAATGGCATTTTAACTCAACAAAAGGGAACTGTACATTATACACCGTTAAAATCGCTTACAAATCGTTACAAATTTCAGCTAAAGTGAGCTGCATTACGTCACGTAAACAGTTCTGCATTTACTTTCGTTTTAGTTTAACAGTTAGCGTAGTTATGAACGGAGATGGTTGATGGTTATTTATTATAATTGATCTGTTTATGAACAGAATCACATTTAGGGCTCCTACTGACAACATACATGTACTGCCGAACATATATAGTAACCTATGGCTTATAAGAGCTGCTGCTATATGACGAGAGGGCGGATTAGGAGGAGTGTCAGATACTCTAAGAATGTTTGGAATGAAAACAACGCCTACAAAAATATAAAAACGCTGTGACTGCCCCAATCCCAGATAACGTTAGCTATAATACCATGGTGAATACATCTTTTCTAAGTGTTTTGTGCAGCAAAATATTATCTTTAACGGCGCCTGCCGTGAAGAGCCGTGCCCATCAAAAACTCTTACCTGGTGTTCCGTACACTGGGTTAGCCATGCCATAGGAGGGTCCATATCCATAATTACTTCCAGAGAACAAAAAGTTAGTCTGTGCATTCTTAACCAAAGTGTAACTGAAGTATTCGTTGCGTGACGTTTACTTTCACTTACCCACCAATCGGTCTCTCCATTTTGGATTTGTGATTCAAAGGCTGACTCCAGCTCCCGAATCGCCTGCCCCTTTTCCCGAACTAGATCCGTCCTCCCTTAAAAATGTTGGACATTTTAAGTGCCTCCCAACGGATAGTTCTGGGACACTGACCGGGAACTGGGCTGTATTTACTGTTGTTGTTTTTTTAAACAGCTTAAAAGTGTTGGTACTCAATCATCCAAGTGGCTCGTTTACCAAAAAGATTCGTTCAGATTCGAACACTGATTCCTTCAGGATCTCCCTTCAGTGAGCGTTTCTTCATATTACATAAAAACGCCAGTAGGTGGCGACATTGTATAGTAGTAAACTTTTATTTACTATATTGTTTCAAAAGGGAAAATAATGTGATTTCAAACATATTCCGTGTGTGTGTTTGTTCACTACTCACTGGGATGGATTAATTAAAAAAGGTGCATTTGCATTAGCCTACCATACGTTGGCCATCAATTAAATTATCAGGTAGCTCTGGATATGCATTGGATTGGCAGTCACTGACACATTGCGCGTCCATAACGTACATCTTAAATTCATTTACTCATATTTTTCCAGTCATTTTCTGGTGTAATGTAATGCTGTCATCCACGCCAGATCCATGCATGCATCATACTAGGCTTGTTCGACTTCATGTCTATGGTTCGATTTAATGCGGCGCTGCAAGAATCGACAGCCGGATGACGTCAAAGTATCACGAGAGCTTGAATCATTCTCGCGGTACATTGACGTCATCCGGCTGTGAAGTCGAACCCTAGCAAACACAAAACGTTTTTACAATGTTTCACAACGTTGTATTTTGGTTGTAATTAGGTAATGTTGCAGCACAACGTTTTAAAAACGACACTCTACATTTTAAAAAACAATGTATCCAAAAAAGGACGTTTTTAATACGTTGTAAATAGGTATGATGACAAAATTTTCAAAAACCCCAAAACTCTAAATTTATCACATGACTAGACAGAGCAGACATTACCATTTGCAAAGAAACAAGGATTGTAAAAATCTGTTGAGTATTGAGAAAGTTATGATATTTTTAATATTAGAAATCAGGGGAAAAAGTTATATATGGATGTCTATGAAATGTGTGTGACCGAAATGCTGCTTATTCACAAGTTTTTGCTTGTAACTTTCTCATTTATATCAGATATTTGCATGAAATTTTAACAGAAGGTAGAATTTGTTAGTACTTTCAAAATAAATTATAAACATTTACTGTTTTAGTTGGAATGGGCCATCAAACTTTAGTTGGAATGTGCATCAGACCCATGGTAACTATGGTTTTTAGAACGATTCCTGCAGTGGACGTTCTGACAGAGCGTTCACTGTAGTCTATTAATAGATACGTGACTACCAAATTTCCGCGGTTTATTTAAATACCTTCTCCACCATAGACTCAGACTACAATGTTTCAGGACCAAGATAAAAGATATTTATTTGGGTCCATCTACCTTTCATTAGAGACCAGAGCTTAGTGGAAGCACACCGCCCGGTTAAAACTGACACAAATGTTTAAACAGTTGCTGTGACTCAAAAACACCTCCGAGTTGAAAGTTAAAAATATCAAACGCTTCCGGTGGTCGGACTTGACCTATTTATTGTCGTATTTAGTAAAAACATACTACAACCTTGCGGCGAAAAGTGGATATTGCATGACACACATTTAAAAGTACTGCGTGGGCTGAAACAGATTCTTCGACCCAGAAATTCGACGCGCGTGCCCGCGATGTCAGCATTGCTATTGTAAAAGCACCTAATTACGTTTTTTTAGGTAGTAAAGGTAGTTTGGTAGTTAAGGTAACATAAAAGTAGATGTTGATTTGACAAAAATACTGCATTTTTTTTTACAGTATGGTTAAATAATTTGGTAATAAATGCATTCTCTGAGAAAGTTTTACCTGCAAATGTCAAATCCACAATGCTGGAATTGCTCAGATGTTTTTTCAAAGAAATAATTGAAAAAAGGCAATGTGGCAGTATGATCCTTTATTATAGGTTTATTAGGAGTACAAAGTTCAACTGGATTATATTTCACAGTTTTAAATGACTTCATAATGTAATCGTGAATACCTAAAAGTTACAAATACGTTGCGACTTACATTACATCAGATTAAATGAGCCTCTCTTTTATAAATCATGGTCAGTTCTGACACTTTTTCATCTGTCTGACCTAAAAGATCCAGCTATGGCTATTCAAAAACTGTTAATTCCTACAGATCAAAGATTTAGATCCAGTTTAGTTTTGTACTAGATCTCTCTTCCTCAGGAAAATGAGTCAAGCTCGAGGCAGGTACAGAGATAGAGGAGAAGAACGGCACATAGGAGTGATGATACATTAAAATGAGTAGAGTTTTGATAAATCTTAGTTGTTTTTTATACCAGTACACATAACGTTGAAATGTATTGTTTTACAACATTAACCTGTGATGTTTCCAACCTTAAGATGGCAAACCTTGGAAATGCATCCTTGTGAAGGTTAAAAATATTGTACAATAGATTTCATGGTAAAAAATAAAAAACAGAATGAATATATAACATATACAGTTTATAAACATTTGAGTAACAGTTATAAGAAAATAAGAAATTAAATGCAACAGAAATGTATGTCTGTACTGTCAAGTCAGAATTTTATCATTTCAGACATTACACAAACACAGTCTGCTTAAACACAAACTCAGATGAAATAAATCAATGTTGCTGTATACACAGTAGTGGTTAAATGTACTGTATTTTTGGGTGTATATAAATGTGTAGGGTTATATCAGATGATATTTGTTGTGTTACATCACAGAGCAGCAGCAGGTGGCTGGGTAATCATCAACGCTCACTTGAAACTCATTTCCATACACAAAATAAAAATAGGATTTTCCTTTCCATGTGTAGTTCACTTTGGTAATGGGAATGAGCTCTATTGTCTGTCTCTAGAACAAGAGAAAAATATATAATTCAGTTAAAGAAGACATGCAATTTTAGGTTAAAATAATACTATTAGATAAAAGACGATACAACAAAGTTTTGTGGTAACACTTTACAATAAGGTTGTATTTGTTAACATTAGTAAATGCATTCGCTAACATGAACAATATATTGTTTTTTAGCATTTATTCCTCTTTGCTAGGCATGGGCCGGTTACCGGTTTCAAGGTATACCAAGGTTTTTAAGAGTCAAGGTTTCAAAACCACTAAAAGTTTCTGTGATACCGTTTTACCTGGCATACATGTTGTTTGTTGCTTAAAAAAAAAAATGTGACGTTGAAAGTTGTTGTATGTATACATTTGAAAATAACAAATTTTTGTGTTGCAAAGGCAATACTGCACTGTAAAACCGTGGTTTAGGATGATCATACCACCAAAATCTCATACCTGCCAATGCCTAATCTTTGCTAATGCAATTTGTACATGAAATTAACATGAATTAAAATAAGGGGTGTGAATTGTCACCGGTCTTACAATTATAATTATTATCAATGGTTCCATTCAATTTAATTCAATCCGATATATCGATGCATCACGATGCGTTGCATTCTTAATTTTTAATATTATGGCACAGGTAAGTCTCTCTCCCTAACACTTCTCCAGAGGTGGCATCTTTAGTGTGTCAATTGAGTGCTTTATATCATAAAAAAAACCTTTGACAGCAAATAGAAAAAATCTCCTTCACGTGCACATCTTATAGAGATATGCATGGGAGCACTGCTTTTTTAATAAACGATTGTTTGTATGCATCGATCCAATAATCGTTCACATTAGCATCACGATGCATCGTAAAAATGATTATATTCAACAGCCCTAAATATGGTTAACAGATGTTGTAGAAGACTTGTTAGTTCATGTTAGCTATGCATTAAAGGGATAGTTCACCCCAAAATGTAAGAGGCCCCATTGACTTCCATAGTAGGAAAAAGAATACTATGAAAGTGAATGGGGCCTCTGATCGGTTTAATTACAAACATACCTAAAATTTTTACCTATACCTAAAGTTTTAATCAGAACAAAGAAAAATGTATACAGGTTTGTAACAACATGAGAGTAAGTAAATGATAACAGAATTTTTGCTATTAACCAATACAACCTTACCATTACCAGTTATTAATTTGCAAGCACACACAGAGACACACAACTAGGGTGGTACCTGTTGTAATATGCGGGAGTTTTGGGCGTATTTTCTCTGATGCTCTCGTACTAAACGTTCAGAAGCTTGTGCGACAGAAGCATCAGGAAAACCCATAATCGGATACAGCTACAATAAACACACAAATTACTACACAAACACACAAAACTGTATGCACTACATAGTTAATTTCCTCCTGTATTTATTTCACAATGATATATATGCATTTATATACACGCTTGTGCTTACCATGTACTGGGCATTTTGAAACAGCCGCTTCCCCGAGACACTTTCAAGGTTTTTCACTCTCAGACCACTCGATTGTTGTGCTACGAAATCATCTTTTTCGGTGCCCCTAAAATCATCAAATCTGTATCATCAAGCAAATCTGAATATTATAAATAACATAAAACACCTGGAATTAATGCTCATCTGTGCAAATCTCACTGCTGTAATGCTAAATATAAACTGTTGGGTATTAGGAAAGTAATCATCCCAATTTAATGTCTGATATGATCAGGGTGGCCTGAATTACCAGAACATCGAGAGGTGTAAGATTTGATCTGTAAACATCGCACATTACATGATAATCTGAGCTGAACTGATCGTGGTACAGGACCTGATTTTCGGACGAAAAAATGGCTGAAAATCCCATAGCGTGATAACATTGACACTTGCATTAATAAACAATACTAATTCAACACACAAATCATACCATTTAACAATGAGATTGATGAAGACGAGCATCTGTCTCTTCCCACGACAGGTTTCACACTCACGGGAGCCGTGGCCGTTACATGAATTACATCTGAAAGATAACAAACAAAAATTTAGATTAAAGAACTACATTGGAATTTAAACTTTGAATGATGAACTTCAGAAAGATTGATTTAATTTAGCTTGAGAGGTTCGACTTACCTCTCTCGACCAAGGCCCCTGCAGTTCATGCAGCGGTCCTGAGCCTGACGAAATCCAGAACCATTACACGACCAACACACTTTCTGCACACGCACAAGAAATGGGATCATGTTCAACTCCACATAAAAAAATTCCTTGTAAATATTTGGACCGTGTAATAATTTCTTCTAAAACAGTGTTAAAGCTGCAAACTTTATATTCAGGTAAAAAAATAAACAAAATTCTGTTATTAAGCAAGTAGAAAAAAAATCTCTGGTTAAAACTATCACCTTACCGTACCTAGGGCTGCCAGTGCAACTTGTTTATACAATAGTTGTTTAGCGTTTAAACTTGTCAACTAGATGGCAGCATTTAATATGTGAAGTTTTAAACAACTATCATCTTTGGAAGAGGAACGTCATTTAAATGTTAATTTATTGCATTCTTACATCTGGGGAATCATCTGTTGTTAAAACAATAAAAGTTCAAACTGCAGAGAGTCTCCAGTTAAAAAGGGAACTTGGCAGGCCATGCAAAAAAAAGTTATCAGCAGGGGATTTCAACATCTGAAGTGATTAAATACTGAAGCAGAGATGACATTTTCCTCTGAACACGCAAGACATCTACTGTACGTTGAAACATTTTCATTTAATCAGCACAAATGCAGCAACTATATTACTTAAGATATATGACTTTTAAGATACTTCTGTCAAGTCGATGTATAATGATAGATCGACCCTTATGCAGTGATCACAGAGATCAGTCTCAATCCGCGTAGAGTACCGGGGCAAATCACAACGCACATACAATAATAAATCCCCAAATTGCATAGATCAAACAGAGATGGCGATCGAGAGGCCAAAACTACAGATTACAGCTTTAAAATAAAAACCTTCAATCAGCACACACAAAACCCCCTCACAAAACACATGGTATTCTTTCTCAGATTTTTCTGCAAATAATACAATTCCCATCATGCAATTGGTCATGATGTCACTCACGCTTCCAGCTCCAGCGCATGTGTTACAGGGACCTCTTCCTAATCCAAGACACGCGTGACAGTTCTGGAAAATAAACAAAATATAATGCTTTAAAATACAAATACATGTACAATATATTCTGACATGGCTGGTACATCTATGTACTATACTGATGCACTGAAAGTCACTTTGGACTCAAGTGCTTGCCAAATGCATGCGGGTGATTGTCACGAAATCCAGACTTAGAAGGTCTCCAGCATAGGATTTTTAAAAAGCCCTTGAAGACAATGTTTTTGCGCATATAACATTAAGGTCTGAACTTACTAGAGGATTTAAAACATTTCCTATAGAATTATTTAGATTTTTTAGATTAGCATTATAAAAATTATCATTACCGCAACACGATGTTACATTAAATATATGCATTTACAAACTTATGTTTCGGTAATGAGAACTAAAAAGTTGTCTAGGTACTATGACAAACAAAATTTCAACTTTTATCTGGAGAGATAAAAGAAGAAACTGCTTACCTGGTAGCCATCTTGAGTGTCACAGTCAATTATGTCCCTTCCAACATTTTTTTTTTAAATGTTAGTTCCTTGAGGGCTTAAACAATGATTGAAAATTGTTGCGGAGGATGAGAAAATTGGTCTTGGACACATTTATATTCCTTATTATTGTCTCTACATTTACCAATGTTCACCAAATACCACATGTTTATTTACTGTAAATGTTTATAGTATAACATGCACTGAAGCTTTATATTTTTTAAATTATAAATATTTCCATGTCAAAAAACCCAAATCCAGTCATGGACACATTACGGTAATGAAAATTTCCCCCTTACCTTAAATGTGGAAAAAACAACAAAATTGGCTTGTATGATGTCATTTGAAATCATGTGCAAAATAATATGTGAAGAAATACTTAATACTCTTACTTTGCATTTACTTTTTTTGTCAAACTTTTTCCATGACACCTCACATGTCTAATTTTGCGAGAATCACCCATAAATGTAAAATGTATGTAAATAAATGAGGCCTTATGACCTTTGGTATTTATTACAACCTTGACTGAGGAGGTATAAGGCACTTTAATGGTCTGCTTCTTGTCATTGAAGAAGGCTGGAGGATTAGTAGGAATCTGCCACGCCGATGGCGCAGGTTGAATACCAGCATCCACAACCTGCCCTGTCAGACAGAGAAGAGACATGAACAAATCATTTTAATCTTTTATATTAGTTAACGTGCTGAAGATACACACGCTATGGCTCTGTGGTGATTTCGAAATATTTCTGTGTGTGGGTTTGAGTGATCTGTCATATTAGATTCTGTCTCAACCAATGGCATGAGTCTGAGGCGCGAATACCTTTAAGCTTGAACAATATATTATGGGGGTGGTAGGAGTGGTAACATAAAGAAAATGGAAAAACGTAAAGGTCACTTTTGAACATAATTGTCTCTCGATTGTGTGTACACAAGCACCCTGTAATAGTAAAAAATAAAACCTCATGGGACAAGTGATTGGAGTTTTTGAGCAAATATTGTTTTTTTTTGTTGCACGGGCAAGAATAACACTTATTATTTTTGCAAGATAAGAAATGCTTCACCTTTAAAGGACCAGCTCAAGTTAAATGATAATCTTGTCATTGTTTACTTAAGTCTTTTGAAACCAGTCTTACATTCTTTCTTTTGTGAAGCACAAAAGGGGATATTTACAAGAGAATCCTAAACAAGGTCGTATCTATATGCTGAATTTGAATGGTGTACAAGGCTGTCAAGCAGGATGTAGTCTCGCGTAGCCAGATCTTCAATACTGAAGATCTATGGCCGGTTGCATAAACCTTTAATCTTTTTTTAAATGTGTCACAGAAAGGTAGATTGGTCTAGTTTTAATCCAAATAATAAGACTGATTAGCCCTAACTAATTGCTAGTTAGTCAGAATCATTCTTAAGACGCAGTCTTAACGTCACGGCTATGTTTATGCAACCGGCCACTGGTGTTTTTCGCTGCTTTTTCTGGACAAAGCCTGCCCACAAGGCTGTTTGACCGACATGTCAAATAACCAATCACAGTTTGTTTCGTCTAGCGTCACGTTTCGGACTTACCACAATAACGAGCTGGCTGGCAACAAGTCAGTTATTGAAACAACCAGCCGCAACCGAATAGCATCTAATAAACAACATTACTCACTATAGAACAACATTGTGCACTTCATCAACGGCAATGAGACGCTCATGGTAAACATCTGTTTCAAGCATATCTATCCCCTCTTAACACCTACAAGCAATTTAGGAGAACCAAACTTTTTGACTCCACTAACTGCCTCGAGCAAAACTCTTGGATGTCTTTAAGAGCAAACTTTGCAATCCAATGTTTAGCTGATCATGATAACTGCTCATTATTATCCACGTCAACACTACTGATTCTCTTCCTCAATGGAGCTTTGATTTCCAGGGGCCAAAACTAATCGCGACACTCGCGTCTCCTGGAAATCCAGTTTATTTCAACAAATCAAAAGATGACTTTGACATTCCCACAGGGTATCCAAAAAAGTGTACGATAAACAAAATACCACATCCTGCTTAGCCTCAGACGTCACGCCCACAGAATGATGGCTAAAAGTCTGAGGCTGAGACTAAGCAGGATGTGGTATTTTACTAAGCCACACGGCTTTGGCGCAACATGACGGTAAGCAATCAGTACTGTTATTGATGGGTGAACTGTTCCTTTAAGCAAAAGCTTAAACAATAAGGTTTTAGCCGGGAGTAAAACTGAATGATGATATTATAAACTTCCTTGACTTCAGGTACCTGTGTAAGGCTCCTGACTCCATTCAGATGTTCTGGACTCTGTGAAACTCTCCAAACGATACTGAAAATGGATGAAGAACAAAACCTCAAGTCAGTATCACCATCAACACATAAAACATTAAAAATGTATGCACTTACAATTATTTTACACGTCTATACAAAAATGATCCATTCGCTCTTATTAACAAAGATTCAGGTCTCACCCTGTAGGTATTAAAAGTCTCCATGCTGGTAATCACCCCGTCTTTAACAGGTGCAGAACTATAGCAACACTTGCTGGAGACGTATTTTTCTAGAGATTCACGAGCTATGTGCTCTGAGATTGAGGGAATGCTGTTACGAAAAAAATAAGATCAATAGATGGGTGACCTTTGCACAAGACATGCAATGGTGTGAAGTCGAGCATTTCCCAATCTGGATCTTGGAGGCCACAGACCATTACACATGTAGGTTTACCAGTAACGTGACACTAAAATCAGGTTGTATCACACTAATTAATGCACAAAGTAAATCAAGAGAAATACTGTCTAGATTACAGAAAGTGAATGACATCCTTGCTTATTATTATTATAAATTAATTCTTTCGCCGCCATTGACGAGATATTTCGTCAATCAAGAGAAAATGCTTCCCTGCCAATGACGAGATTTTCCGTCTTTCTGCAATATCGCTATTATCCACCAGGTGGCGTCCTTCCGCAACTTTTTAAACCTGGAAGTATTGCCCTATGACATTTGGTATATTGTATGTTTATATATTTAAAGAAGAAAATTTTCTGGAAGGCATTAAACTTTGGTGAAAATCATGAAAAACGCTGGCGCTGGCTGGCAACTTTTTTTAAAAACGCTGGCGGTGAAAGAGTTAAGAGATGTAACAAGACGACATTTTCAATATACAGCACTGTTTTAAAAACAGACAACTGATGCAATATTTAAAGGAGTCAATTTGGGTATAGAAGCCATCTATCGATCTTCTCTTAAACCTAAAGTGTTTATGAACAGAATCACATTTAGCACTAAATCAATTCACAAAACACTTAGTGTAATGTAGCCAGCATGAAAATGCTTAAGTATGACGGTCTTTGCATGACAACCGCATGTTTGAATAATGCATATCATAGGAAATTGTGTTCAAGATAAGATTTTTTGCAACATGTTAAATCGCAACATAGAGAAGGAAACTCACTCCCAGTTAGTCGGAGTTGGCGCTTGTTCGGGCACAGGCATGGGTACAGTTGGCATTGGAGGTGGAAGATACCCACCTGTTTAAGATACATCAATTACAATACTTATACCAACGGCAAATCATTCACAGGTGTGTCTGAATTGAGATAAAGATCATATCCTGAACTGAAGTTTATTTGTTGTTTAATAAGGAGCACAACTATAGCATTGCTTCTTACCTCCACCGCCGGCCAGGGTTCCCTCATATCCTGGGATTGTGTCGAACATGCTGGCAGGGGGTGTGGTAGGTTCGGCCGACATGCCTGAATGAAATACAAACAAACCGGTCAGGCCAGTTTTATCTCGGTTGTAAATATTGAATTATAGGATAGAAAACGTTGGGTTACTTAACCTAAGCCCTGGTTCTTTGATAACAGAGTGAGGTGTTTCACTATGGGAATCGCTTTGGGTGTGACTAACTGTGGAAGCTCTATTGACACCACGTCTGTCTTTGACCCCTGCCTACGTCATTACTGTCCAGGTGCAAGGAGGGAAGTGCTGGTGAAACACCTCACTCTGTTATCAAAGAATCGGGCCTTACATTAAGTAACCCAACGTTCTTTTTCTAACTTTGCCCGGTGTTTCACTCTGGGAGATATAGACTGCTCCCGGTTTGCACCCATATTCATCATGGGTATAAAATTGCCAGCTCCCAGCACAGCATGTGACGGCTGTGAAACGTCCAGCCTATAGAATCGCACAAACGTATGCGGTGTTGCCCAACTGAACAGAAACCCCTCTTGAGTAAAGCCCATGATGTGGCCATACCCCTCGTGGAATGAGCTCTCAAGCCCGTAGGGGGCTGAAGCCCCCTGCTACTATAAGCTACAGATATAGCCTCCACAATCCAGTGAGATAGCCGCTGTCGAGATAACGGCTTACCTATGTGAGGAGTAGCCCAGGACACAAACAGCTGGTCGCAAGTTCTGAAACCCGCTGTTCTCTCCACATATGCCTGAAGAGCCCCCACCGGGCATAACGCTGGCACCTATATGACGATTCCATAACCTTAGGCACGAACGCAGGGTTAGGACAAAAAGAGACTTTAGTAAGCCCCGGAGCAAATTGTAAACAAGACGGGCTAATGGACAAAGCATGTAAATCACTTACACGCTTAGCTGTCACTAAAGCCAGAAGCAGTGCTGTTTTAAGAGAAAGATACTTAAGTCCCACCGCTTCTATCGGCTCAAACGGATGTTGAGTCAATGCTTCTAAAGGGGATCGCACACCGGCTGCGCCACTCAGCGCCGCGCCGTTCTAAATCAACTGAACACATTGTTTTCTATGAGTGTACGCACACCGGCACCGCCAGGTGGCGCCTGTCCGCGCCGCCCAGCTGTGACTCAGGAAATTGTTCAAATCCCTGTCGCGCCACACAGCGCCACTCACATAGCTTGACATTAAATAACATCATATTTGCCCCAAATCATTAAGGATTAACATTGGCTGCTAACGTATATTTTGCATTTTGAAGTAGACGCTATCTGACGAAGCTCGCGCTATTTAATGTGCACTTCCGGTTTACAATACCTCCGAGTTCTGCTAGGCGCGACGCGATGCGGCGCGGCGCTGAGCTGCGCGGCAGGTGTGCGATCCCCTTAAGACGATGGGTAGATCCCATAATGGAACCATCTGCTTAGACACGATTTCTCACCAAAACCTATATGGCAGGCTGAATTAGCAGCCAGGTATACTTTAATGGTGGAGAAAGCTTTTCCTTTATCTGACAGATCCTGGAGAAAGCATAAAATATCCTTAACAGAACACTGAAAAGGGATAACCACTCTCCGCTCAAACATTTCTTCAAAAACACGCCACTTATTGCCATAAAGTGTGCGGATAAAGGAAGCTCTTGCACTCTGAATTGTATGTATGACTGACGAGGGCAGACCAGCCGCATTCAGATTCCACCTCTCACGGGCCAAGCCCTGAGGGATAACATGTCTGGATGAGGATGGTAAATTCCCCCCCTGCCTGAGACAGGAGGTCCCTCCATGGGGAGAGGGGCCACGGCTGACCTGACAAAAGTTAAACTATCTCGGCCACCCAATGTCGGGATGGCCAGCTTGGGGCTATCAGAATTAATGACAGACATTGTTCCCTGACTCTGGCTAGTACCAGACGGCTCTCCTCCTCGTGCACCACTCTGATTGTCTGTTTGCTCAGAAGGGTTTCGATTTCGGCCATCAAAACCCGAGCGATTCACCCTCAGCCACTGACATAATTACCTCGTTGAAACGAGGTGGTTTTATGGCAAATTGTAGTCTGTATCCCCGTGAAACTGTTGCTAAAACCCACGGATGAACCACGCATGCACGCCAGCTGACTATGCGGGCAGAGAGAAGACCCCCCCGTACACTTCTGCCCCGCTGTTGACGCACAGTGATGACGTCATCACGTGCACCGTGCGGGCTCCTGCTGAAGGAGCGAGCGCTCTCCCCAGCGGTGAAACTGGGAAAGTGCATTTCGTGTGTTTGCATGTTTTGAGTTTCTTTAAACATATTCCCCTCGGCTGTTTGCCTGGCTGCGATAGTGCAACCTTTATTTTTATTTGTATATTTTCTGAACTCGGGGAGCATATCGCCCTCAGCCCGTGGCTTGGCTGCTATAATGCATGTTTTATTTTCAATTCCCCTGTGTGTGTGAGTGCTTGGTGACAAGAAACATGGCTCAAACCTCTCTGTTTTGTCTGAACTAGAGGAGAGCGAACATAATGAGCCCTTACTGAACTCAGAACAGGAGGGCTGTATTCTCACCTTCTTCTCTTTGCAGGTGGATAGAGAAGGGCAGGGGAATACCGGCGTGTCAGGATGCACGCTTCTTCTTCCTGTCCTCAGGGTGGGGCGGACGGTTCCTAGCCGCCGCGGCCGCAAATGAATGTTTTCCCCAAGGTCCGGAGCCATCCGGTCGTCTTACAGCTCTCACGTTCATCGGCCTCCCTGTTGCCGCCGCGGCTGCTGCGAAGACCTGCCGCGTCGATTGAGAGGGCAGTCGCGTCGCTTGTTTGCGTGGCAAGCAGAGGTGGAAAGCTTCATCCTCCTGTTTCCTGAGGGTGCTGGTTTCTCTCATCTTCTCGAGAGCGGGCCCGAGTAAACCCTTAGTCAGGTCGTAAGGGGAATCCAAACCCCTTCGCTTTCTGACCGTCGCACAGGCCTGACAGGTTTAACCACAACGCTCTCTCCCCTGATACGGCCAAACCCATCACATGACCGCAGCCCTGAACCGCACCACATGAGGAGCGCAGGATCAGATTGTTCACGACACAAATTTCGTCCCAGAGCACCGGTTCGGTGCTCCTGAGTCCAACTGCTGCCCCATTTCTTCCAAAATCTCTGCTAGGGATGCTGACAGTAAAGTAACAGCATTCAGCGAGCACACGGATTGCCCCGCGTATTTGTACATCCTCTGAAAAGATGCGGCGGTCAGTTTTTCCATCTTACTCGGCAGTGAAATATGCGATGAGGCAGAAATAGATTGTCGATTTGGATGGAGGTGATAAGCCAACTGAAGGCTCCACTGCTGGGGTCCGGCCAACCCCAACTCCTCCATTCCCTGAATCTCCAGCATCGAATGTCTCTTGGTGGGGAGCTTGCTCTTAAAGGGGCTAGACCAAAAATGAGACATCTCTTTCATACACGCAGGCACGGCAGGCAGGAGCTGTCTCGCTGCTGAGTGGGCCGGCGGCAGCCTTTTCCCATCATAAAGGTCTCTCACGGCTCCTTCGGCGTCCTTAGCGGCTGGCCAGGCTAGGCCCAACTTCGCTGCGGCTCGTTTGTACACCTCGTGCAGGTTGTTTTCAGCAGGAGGGGCCGAATCGTTTGCGCTAGGTGGTCTGGACTGTTGGGCCGGGAAGGGGGAATACTCTTCCTCCTTTCGTCATCCATATCCAGGTCGAGGAGGTCAGAATTAGCATCGCCATCTGCGACCTCGTCCCCCAGTTCGCCATCCTCATGCGTGAGCAGGCCATCGAACAGCGGAGGCATATCCGGGGATTCAGCTACCATCATTTCCGCCCAGCTAGTACTCACTCGCGGGAGATGATCAGTCACTGCCGAGGCAGCTCCAGACAGGCAAGGGTTCTGCTTGTTGGCCACTGACACTTTTAGGCTCAGTTCCAGGATTTTCACCGGCATTGACACACAGTGAGCGACGTTTGAGCGTGCTTCCGGCCCATACACACGATACACATAGGGGGAGGGTCCCTGCCCGAGATCGTAGCTCTACATGAGGAAGGACAAGGGCGGGATGCAGCCTCCTTAGTCTTCGACTCGTGCCCTTTGGCAGGGGAAGTCGCCGTCGACATAGCGCAATCTATAGACGCGTCACAACCAGTGTTGGGTGTAACTAGTTACTAAGTAATTAGTTACTGTAATTAAATTACTTTTCCTTTGAAAAAGTAAAGTAAGGGATTACTCTTATTTTTCTTGTAATCTAATTACAGTTACTTCTGATGTAACTAAATACTGTGTATGGACTCGAAACAATTATATATACTATAATACAAAAGTGGATTTAACATGGTTTAAGTTTACAATTCTCACTATAAACTGGTTGATTATTAGCATTAATATTAATGAGATGCTGGCTGTTTATTAATACTTAATAGCACATATTAATGCCTGATTCATGCCCTCCCCATTTCTACCAATACTTAAAATGTATAACTTCTTTAGTATTAGTTGTTGGAGTATATTGAGGCAAAAGTAGTTAATAGTTAGTTAATAGAGAGAATTGGACCCTAAAGTGGGACCAGAATAATTGATGTACTTTTATATATTATTTATTCGAGCCATTTCAAGCCTATCCTTGTATCATGTACTAAATAGGATTTAGAAAGTAATTAGTAATAAGTAATTAAATACTTTTTGGAGAGAGTAATTTGTAAAGTAATCTAATTACATGATTGAAGATGTAATTAGTAACTAGTAATTAATTACTTTTTTTGAGTAACTTACCCAACACTGGTCACAACACATTAGTCTGCTAGGATAGGCAATTAAACCTTCGACAGGTCCGCCTTGATGCGTGAACCCAAGTAAGTTAAAACTAGATGTGACCTACCGCTGTAACTACGCAATAGGAAGATCAGAATAGCTAGGAATCCAATGACGGTCCACCTGTTGAACAGTTAAATGAAATCAGCAAGTCGGGATGTGCTGAGAGAGCTTGTTGCAGTCTCCCACAGGAAGAAAGCCCGAATGACATGGGTAGGGCGGAGGCTGGTTACAGGTCAACCTGTCTGTCAAAGACAGACGTGGTTTCTTTAGAGCTTCCGCAGTTGGTCACCCCCAAAGCGATTCCCATAGTGAAACACCGAGCGAAGTTAGAAAAAGAACATTATACCGTAGTACTGCTGAGAATGTTACGAATTACTTGTTTTATTTAATATATACACAAAGGGACGGTTTCCTGGACAAGGTTTAGATTAATCCAGGAACAGGCCTTAGTTATTTAAAGGAGTTTTTACAAACATGGCTTAGAAAAAAAACAATACTGGTGTGCATCTTGAGAAAAACAATTGCACTAATATATGTTCAGATATGTCAGTGCAAGATGTTTTTAAATTAAGACCGCTCAAACATGCTTTTTAGTCTGGGACTAGGATAAACCCGTCTGGGAAACCAACCCCCCCAAAATTACATATAGATATACATTGATATGTGTGTGTGTGTGTGTGTGTGTGTGTGTGTGTGTGTGTGCGTGTGCGTGTGTGTGTGTGTGTGTGTGTGTACTGTTTACTAAGTTGTCTCCAACGATGACATCTTTGTCCGGTGGCAGCTACCGTTAGCCTGGTATAACCAGACTCTCGTACATTCATTTCATTTGTACAGAGAGTCTGGCCAGGCTCCATTGGAAAGCGTTACTTCCGTTAAGGAGGGTCCATTGTTGAAGTTTAAAACTATTGGATCTGCCCAGAGTCACTCAGGATCTGCCAAAGCCAATCGCTAACATGTGGTCGTGACGTATATCATGCACCGAAACCGTCCGGAAACAACAAGTCAGAATAATCAGACAAACAAAAGTTAGCAAACCTGGTTCTTGCTCCGGCTTTAACTTCTGTATATTCGGCAGTTTTGCACCAACGGACCGAATAGCTTTTCTCACGTCTTTCTCCGCTGCCATTACTAAACTACAACTCAAACTGACGCACGACCTCAACGTCATCGTTCTTAGCCACCCCCATCTGTTCGCTGATTGGTCCTGCAGATTTTTGCAGAAGTAAACGAAACTCTATAGAGCCATCCCAGACGTACTGCTGAAGCTAAATGAAAGATAAGCGGAAGCACGTAGGAGGGCGGAGCCAGGCTAAGCTACCGTAGCTTCTCTATGTGTTTCAAAAGCACGAGGTGAGCAGTGGACTGAGCAGTTGGTTGCAATTCACAACCTCACCACTAGATGCCGCTAAAATGTACACACTGCACCTTTAAATAACGGCTTGGCGTGTTTCGGTTTTATTCATGACAAACATTTGTATAACTTGTAGCCTTTTATACCCAAGTATTATGCTTAATTTCTTTTTAGCTGAGCTGCTGTTTTTTCTTTAAAATATATGCTCGTTGTTGCTGTACAGTTGCAGCAACACTTTCAGTTTTAGTAGTAAAAAGGATTAAGACCTCTTTGTCAGGTGCTGTTGCCATGGTAAATCGTAATATCTGAGCTCCATTGATGATGGCTTTTCATTGTGGTTGTGCACGCGCTTAACTCAGAGACAACCTACTCAGAGTCGATTGAACTAACTCAGATCAGTTGTTCTGTAACCGAAATCTCAGAGTAAGTCAACTCAGAGTTCAAGTTTTAAATCAGAGTTGGTTGAACCTCCTTATTGAAACGGGCCCCTGAAGGCTATTAAAGCTTCCTGAATGTAACTTTTATCATAATGCTTGCATAATGTACAAGGTCTCACACACATCACACTAGACATAAACTACTTATAAAAGGGAAATGGAGGAAATTAACAAGTGCTAGGTTTAGTGTATGCTATAGAGGTCCTAAATTATGGACTGAACTGGATACTAATTTAAAACAATCTGAAACATTTTCTAAATTTAAAAAGAAATTAAAGCAACAACTACTGGAGAAATACAGACTTGAGGGATCTGCGGCTGAGGATTAAACTTCTCATATTGGTGCATGGATCAATGTAAATCATGATGCAAGGTATAGAAACTGTTATTTACTTGGTTAGGGGGATGGTGTCTGGTTGTGGGATGGACCCCTATTTATAAGCTACTGCTTCTTGGGAGTCCATTTTTCACAATAGTATTATTTGTATCTGCTGCATTGAAATGTAGTGATTGCAATGCAACATATGTTATTTGTGATATTGATATATTGTGATATTGTGAAATAAATCAAAATCAAATAAATCAAAATCAAATTGCTTTTCAAAAAAAAAAAAAAAAAAAAAAAAAAGGCTATAGTAGGAAATATTTAGTTTATATCTGAGTCTGAAAGAGGAGAGGGTGGGAGATCAGAGTCACCCTTCCCATAAAATAACACAATAACAAGTCGTGACGTGTGCGAGTTAAAATAAATGTCCCGAGACAAGTGTCATATACAATTCTGTGGAAATGGGTGAGATGTATAACTATCCTTACAAAAAGCATTGCCACAGGTAGCATTCAACTAAAGTAATATGATACTTTTATTCAAAGCAATTAACAGGGTCTACAGTTTTTATGTGTATTTACTGGGTTTAAACCAATGACCTTTGGGCTACTAATGCAATGCTATATGCAATGCAATACCGCGGTCAAGCCAGCCGCAGTTCGAAAATACACGGTCAAGCCAGCCGCACTTCAAATTAAGCGTGTGCGCCTATTACTATACATACGGTAATTTCAAGAAAAGCAGAAAGAACGCGCTTATTAGAGCGCTTGGTTTCCTCTCTCTCTCTCTCTCTCTCTCTCTCGCTCTCTCTCTCTCTCTCTCTCTCTCTCTCTCTCTCTCTCTCTCTCTCTCTCTCTCTCTCTCTCTCTCTCGCTTTTATTTCTGTACTTAACCCGGAAGTCACTGAGAAATGTCCTTTTTGTTCAAAGAGAGAAACAGTAGCCGTTTCTCAATATGCGTTCTTGTTCTCTCTCTCTCTCTCTCTCTCTCTCTCTCTCTCTCTCTCTCTCTCTCTCTCTCTCTCTCTCTCTCTCTCTCTCTCTCTCTCTCGCTTTTATTTCTGTACTTAACCCGGAAGTCACTGAGAAATGTCCTTTTTGTTCAAAGAGAGAAACAGTAGCCGTTTCTCAATATGCGTTCTTGTCTGTACTTGTGTTCTTGTGGACTTGTGAAACGTCATCAGTCGCGGCCCAAGTACTGTTCCAATTCAAAGTTCGCATTAAGCCCAAGTTCACATAAAATCCCCGGATGTGTTCTTGATCCGCCCATTTTATCGAGGATGCATCAGAGGAGACTTGTGTGGACTTATGACAGCAAAGTTTCCCAGAATGCATTTCGCGTCAGGAGTTCGTTCTTCCGAGTCTGAACTCAAGTTCGAACTACGAAGGACACAAGTCCGAGTTCGGCGTACTTAGTATTGAGAAACGGCTAGTATTTCATGCTTTTATGGAATGTGACAGACTGAAACATCTGTTCTTAATTCTGGAAAGTGTTTTTTCTTCCTTTAGAGAATTTTGGTTTTAAGTTTTCACGAAGCAGAAGATACAATTGTCAGCTCCTAAATTTTGTTATAGGTCAGGCCATTTATATTAGTATGTAGAAAGTAGTATGTAGAAAGTCTGATGTGTAAACTTTCTTACTGTGACGAAGCTGACTCTGAGAAACGCACAAGAATTCCAATGAACATGTAATGAAATGTACCTGTGCAAATGCCAATAAAAGTTGAACTTGAAATTTGAACCAAACACTCAAAATAACGAAAAATTCCAGTCAAAGTAAACAACAAACGCTTTAATTAAACAAAAATCTCATAAATTTACTTGGCTAAATCTGCTGTTGGAATCTGATGAGCTGTAAAAAAAATGTTTCTCCTCGATTCATGATAATAAGACACTGAAGGTCCAACAGTATGTACAGTGCTATGCATTCCTATGGTCACGCTTCAAATAGGTGTAACCAGAGTGACTTTTGGGTGCATTTTTTCCTAAGGGACTTTTATTTTGATGCCGTGGTTTTGTTGTGAGTGTCCATGGAGACGGAGAGCGAAAAAAGTAAACTGGCAGGAGAGTGACGCGGGGTTTTCAGTGTAACAGTTACAGTTTTCGTGTGCTACAAAAGTAGTGATTTTACTCTTTTTGGAGCTTCAAGCTATAAGAGCAGCAGTGTGCGGTTATTTTTGAGTTTTTTTCTACGAATAGCGTGCCTGCACGATTTAATGCAGCTGTGGTGACTTAATCCAAAAAGTGCCCTAGTTACGGAGGATTTGTATCAGATTCATACGGTGTTAGAGACTGACTTTTGAGCATAAAAGAGTTGCTGAAGTCGTGAGTCATTGCAGAACACTGCTATTTTCTGATACTGTATTGGATTTAAGTTTTTTTTAGTTTTGCTGCATTATATGTGACTGTAATATTAAGATTGAGATTAACCGTTATTAACGGTTACCAACTGACATCGTCAGTGTGTACACACAAATTTTTGCAAAGGTAAACATATTTTTTTTTTTGCCAGACTGCTTAACACTGATATCACAATCTGCAAGCTTTTTCTTGATTTTTCTCGGGCCATTTAAGCTACGTTTTTTTATTACATTTTTTTTGTTACCCTGCCAATAAGGTGACATCTCCCTGCTAACTCATCTTATTGCCAAATACCATCTCATTGCTACAAGTTGTCTCATTGCTACAAGTCGTCTCATTGCTACCAGTTGTCTCATTGCTACAAGTCTTCTCATTGCTACAAGTCGTCTCATTGCTACAAGTCGTCTCATTGCTACAAGTCGTCTCATCTCAACGGAAGTTGTCATTCACCAGTTGCCTTCACTGCGGACTGGTACACCTTTCTTATACACACACTCACAGGTGCTGATAGTGCATGATTGTGAGTTGGACTGGGTATTTGTGACTTCGAGACTGTAAAGGTCAATTTATAATCATTTAAACTGCTACATGAGAATTATTTGAATTTAGTAGCATCCATTGTATAAATTGTTTCCTTATTGAATGTTTACCTAAATGTAAATTGAATTTGAAGTGTTTTGAGGTTTTTTTTATTATTTCATTTCGATTGGAAGAGTAACTTAGTGATTTTAAATATTGATTAGCATTTTATTGAATTCTTGCATTTAGATCATAGGTCTAGAATATACTAATACTAAGACTGTAAGGGAAATTCTTTAGTGATTTCAATGTTAAAGGTGTCACAAACGGGGTCTGAGTCTTATGAACATTTTGTGGTGCACCACAGGTTAAAGGTAAAATAACAAGTGTTTGTCTCTTTAAACTAATATTCTTTTATTTGATTAATCATTTTTAATACTTACCTGTCAATTTACCTTCTGCTGGTTTCCTTCTGCCAATGTGGAAGACGATCAAATTTTCCTAGAAAGAAAAGAGAAATAAATTGGTTAACGGTCAGAAAAATATAAATTGTTATTGTTTTGAACTTACCTTGGAGTAGGGGCATCTCACTTACTCTATTAGGTATTGGGGGTGGGGAAGTGATTTGGTACAGTCACCTTATATCACATATCTACACTTCAGATTAGTCGCCGTGTCTATACACCTACCTGAAGCCCACACTTCCTGTGCCTGTAGTATAACACCATACAATAGAGTAAGATATAAAGTATATATATATAAATATAAATACAGTGAGATTCAAAGTACTTGAGGTGGGGGACTAAGATCCTTTCTTCCTTAAAGTCTTCCAGGGTAAAGTTGCAATATCCCCTACTAGCGGGTTTTTACGGCCCGTCACATAGGGTCCAAGCTGCAGGCTTTCCCTGCACAACCTGGCACTGAGACAAAAACCTAGTAACCTAAAAACATAGGTCCCAGGACAAATCTCCCCTGTCCCCTTGCTCCCAATAAGTCTTCACAATCATTTGACAGCCCTTTGTGTAATTAAAAAGCCACACGTGACACGTGTAAGGAAATTATTTATAATTTTTTATTATTCAAATATTTTTTTATTATTATTATTACATAACATAAATAAAAAATAAATTTAGATGCAGCTACGATAAAATCACATTTTTTTCTCGTTGTCTCTCTGAGAGGCAATAGGCTCGCTCAATGATTTTACTAAAGCCCTAAGCATTTTAAGACATATGGCCACTAGAGTGCAGTACTATCCACTTCTTGACAAAATATTTCCCTATTAGAACAAGATGACAAACTATATTTGGTATTTTTTATTCAGTATTGCACTACCTCTATTCTGGATTTTAAATATTTGTGGTTATCCTTACGATGACGATTATCTAAATGAATGCTGATGACACTATTACTGTAATGCAAAAAAAATTATATAATTAAAATAATTCAAAATATGACACCTGAATATGATGCTTAAATAATTACATAATGTTCAATACTTTAGCAAAGATATGGGCCAATTATTATGGTCAGATTAATCTATTATTAATCAGCATGATTAAAAAGTGTACTGTTTCAGTGGTTACATTTCAGTTATTTGTTTTAAGTTTACCATTTTACATTTTGACACAAAACAGAGCTACTGACAGCTGTGATGGGACCTTGTAAACCGTGTAAATATAAGGTGTTGCCCTACTACTTTCTACTCTTCACAGATTCTGAGCGGTGTTTTCATCATAGCTCCGCCCCCGGGATACGCAACATCATAATCACTCCGCCATATAATATAGTTCCACATAAAACTCGTTTAAATTAAGCAAAGACGACTTTTCAATGCCTTCATTCATTCCCGCATATATTGCGATTGCGTTATGTGTTAGTCAAATTGCCAAAAGGCGACATTTGTCTTTTGTACATTGTACTACGTTACGGGCGGTGGGAAGGCGCAAGAATATCTAGAGTAAGGAAAGAAAAAAACAATCGCTAGTATTAAAGCCCGCGGGAGCAGCTGTTGGAAATCCTGCAGTAAATGACAAGCAGGCGCAGGGTTTGATCACAGAAGAGAGCAGACGCCGGTACTACCCACTCCCACTTTGGACTTACTTTCACTTGATAGTTCACATACTGACATTTGACTGTTGTCAGTTTTCATTCAGTTTAACCACGGCTACGGTAAGTTTATTTGAATTGCGCTTCATTTCCCTTTTTGTGGGGTTTGAGTATTTTTATTTGGTGAACTGTTCGTCATTAAATATTTATTCGTTATTAAATACATAATAATTCACTGTTAGCAGCTATGCTTTTAAATGAATTTGTTAAAAATGTGAATGGTAAAGTCGTGGTGTACATATATGTAGTTTTATAATAATTGCTGATCTTGATAAATTTAATACGTTTTGTGCACTAAGTTTACTTGCTGGCTCATTGTCTTTATAACCTGTGGTTTTATAACTGGGAATTAAGTCAGTACTGGGTCTGAAAACTTTAGCTTAAAATGGATGTGCGGTGTCTTCGTTTAAAGGGCGAGATAGTAACCATGCTTGCTTTTTTTACAGGCGCTCACCATGCCGCTGAGTTCAAGTATGGCGAGTAAAAATTACGATTACGACTACAACTCCTATCAGCCTTATTTTTATTGCGACAACGAGGACGAGGATTTTTATAACCAACAGCACGGTCAACCTCCTGCGCCCAGTGAGGATATATGGAAGAATATGGAAGAGATCTCAATGTCACAATCTGAGCTTAGATATCCCAAATCTACAATCAAACGTCAAAATTCCAAAGAAATCATTTTGACATTTCTCAATTTACCCAAATCCAGAGTATTTTACTCATTCAACCTGCATTAATTGTATAGCTCTTAATGTATTTTACTACTTTTTTTTTCAGTTTTTCCATTACTTTATTTCTTAACTGACCGAACACCATTAAATCTTCTGAGCTATGAAAGAGTACACATGTGAGCAATACAATCTTCCTCTGGGAAACACTGTAAACATTATCTGTCCTTTTAAGATATTTCAATTTTAATATTTTCTTTATCCCCTCATTTCAAAATACATAGACAAAAAATCCACAGGGCTATTGTCTAACTACCAATATACTCAGAGCTGTAAGCTCAAGCCAAGCCAAACCCAAGGAGTGTGATTCTGTTGTAAGTCATGCTAAATGTTTTATTAATGCTCTGTCTTTGCACCGACAGGGTCAGATCTTCTCTTCTGACCTAGATTAAAACATGTGTAGTATTACATGGCAGTCATCATGTTATCATGCTTTATTTTCACTTGTTTCTCAGTGATCTGAAGCGAGAATGTTGACCATATGAGTGTGTGTTACTTATAAAGTAGCTGTTCCCTTTAATCCTTAAAATAAGTACGGTTCTATCTAGATTAAATGCTCCACAAATTCTCTGTTATGGAGGGGTACTGTAATTTTTTTTAGATTTCATGTAGTTTCTGTTTAGACGTTTTTCTTAGTAATGGATGCATTTTCTCTTAGGACTTGACTTTCACGAAGCAGAAAATACAATTGTCAGCTCCTAAATTTTGTTATAGGTCAGGCCATTTATATTAGTAGAAAAAACAGAATTGAAAAGTTGGCAAGTGATGATGTGGTGTTAACGTTTTTTAATCTAGTAAAGTCAAGAGTTTTAATTGATTTTTGTTATTATAAGTCCACAAAAGATCTTTTAACTTTCGAGATGATATGGTGTAGTAATGGAGCTTTATGTTCTGTGATCGATGATGAGTTGGTTTTTATAAATGTGATGTAATTTTACTCAGTATCTTTGGATTTGGTTTGCTTTTGTTATTTTTCTTTGTGATGTGTGATGCAACGTTGTCAGTAATCTTTTGAAGTAATGGTAAAATAACATTTGAGGTCACAGTAATAAACAGGCCTTTTAAAATTAAAAAAAAAAATCAAAAATTCTCTCTCTCGCTCTCTCTCTCGCTCTCTCTCTCGCTCTCTCTCTCTCTCTTTCAATTCAGATTTGCTTTATTGGCATGACTGTAAATTATACAATATTGCCAAAGCATGTATATATAAAAAAAAGAAAAAAATATGATCAAATCAACATTTTAAATTAACATCATAACACATTAGAACATGTCTGAACATTTGACATTACAATGTTTTAATATATACACACACATACTGAGGGTTATTGTGGTGGACAGTAGGGAAACACACTGAGGTCAGACAAACATACACACACACACATACACATATTACGCATGCACGCGCACACACACACACACACATACACTCACCCACATACATATTACGCGTACATACACATACACACATACACATTATACACACACACATTTGCTGTCCCTTAGGCTGTGGCACATCCACACGTATCTAGCAGCCAGTGCTGCTGTTTGTCCCTTTCCTAATATTATATTAATTTGTTGTACTTCAGTCTTGGTGGTAAAGTTCTTTATTGAGTTACTGAATTTATTTAAGTAGAGATCTCTTATAGTTTTGTATTTGTGGCAGTGAAGGAGGAAGTGCATCTCTGTCTCGATCTCTCCTGTCCTACAATGAACACACACCCTTTGCTCTCTGGGTAACCAGCTCTTTCTGTGTCTGCCCGTCTCAATGGCTAGGCTGTGCTCACTGAGCCTGTACTTGGTCAGGATCTGTCTCTGCTTTGTGTCTTAGACACTTTGGAGATATTCTTCTAATTCATAATTTGATTTTAAAGTTCGATAAAATTGTAATTTACTTTGTGTTTTAGTTTCTTGATCCCAATGTTCCAGATAAGTATTTTTAGATTGTTTAATAATTTGATTTATTTTAATGTTTGGATGAGAAGCAGTGCTGGTTTGAGACTGGTTGGTGTTAGTAAAGTTAGTCAGGTTAGTAAGTTTCAGAACCAACTCACTGAGGGGATTTTTTTCAGGGTTCAGTTCTTGGCTTTGTAACGCTTTAAAATGTAGCGATACTGTGGGACTTGATTTTAGATGCATCCAGAATTTGAGGGATCTTTTTTGCATATTGATAATCAATGGGAATCGGCCTAATTCTGCCCTACATGCATTATTGGGTGTCCTTCTTTGTAATTTTAGGATGAGTTTACAGAATTCTGTGTGTAGGGCTTCTGTTGGATGTTTGTCCCATCTTGTGTAGCTCTGATCACTGAGTGGACCCCAAACCTCACTTCCATACAGCGCAATGGGCTGAATCACACTATCAAAGATTTTACACCAAATTGGAATTGGTATTTCAATATTTTGGAATTTTTTCTTGATGGCATATAGAGCTCTTCGGGCTTTATCTTTGAGAGCATTCACTGCCATACTGAAACTCCCCGATGCAGTAATGATAAGACCGAGGTAAGTGTACTGCATCGTGTGGTCTAGGGTGGTGCTGCCTAGATTGAACTGGTATCTGTGTTCCTGACATCTGGGCTTTTTCTGGAAGACCATAACATTGGTCTTTTTTAGGTTTACTGCCAGGGCCCAGTTCTGACAATAGTCCTCCAGCAGGTCCAGGTGCTGCTGTAGTCCCTGTGCAGTGGGTGACAGCAGCACCAGGTCATCTGCATATAACAAGAGCTTAATGTTCTTGTCTTGTAGAGTAAGTCCAGGGCCTGTCGACTGGTCCAACTGCACCGCTAGTTCATTAATGTAAGTGTTGAACAGCGTTGGACTTAGGCTACAGCCCTGCCGTACTCCTCTTTTCTGGGTAAAGAATTTTGTATGTTTGTTGCCAATTCGTATTGCACATTTGTTATTTGAATACATTGATTTTATAATATCATAAACCTTACCCCCTACACCACTTTGTAAAAGTTTGTAGTATAATCCGTTGTGCCAAATAGAATCAAATGCTTTTTTGAAATCGACAAAGCATGCAAACATTTTTCCGTTTTTGGTTTGTTTGACGTGTTTATTGATTAGGGTGTGTAGGGTATAGATGTGGTCGGTTGTTCTGTAATTTGGAAGAAAGCCAATCTGACTCGGACTCAGGACATTGTGTTCGGTAAGGAAGTTTACAATTCTATTGTTTAAAATACAGCTAAATAACTTCCCCAGATTACTGCTCACACAAATGCCTCTGAAATTATTAGGGTCTAATTTATTCCCACTCTTATGAATTGGGGTAATAAGTCCTTGGCTCCAGATGTCAGGAAAACAGCCTGAACTGACTACAATGTTAAATAATTTGAGCACAGCAGTTTGCAGATCAGGTGTGCTGTATTTCAGCATTTCACCTAGAATGCTGTCAGGACCACAAGATTTCTTACATTTTTGGCTTTTGAGTTTGTTTGTCAATTCTTCATGTGTAATTGGGAAATCAAGTGGATTTTGATTATTTTTAATTGTGTCTTCAAAAGTTTGTAGATTTAAATTGATCAGATTATAATTGTCATTGAGTTGGTTTGGTGGAATTTCTTTATATAAATTTTCAAAATGTTTTGTCCAGATTTCTCCATCTTGTATTGTTAGGTCTTGTGGTTTTGTTGTGCTCAGATTATTCCACATGTCCCAAAACTGATTCTGGTTTATTGAATGCTCTATTTCCTGTAAATGTTTGGTTAGATGGTGTTGCTTTTTTACTCTAATTGTGTCTTTATATTGTTTTAGTTTTGAACAGTATTCAGTTCTGATGTCTGTGTTGTTTAGTTCTTTATGTTTCAGATTTGATAGTTTTCGAAGTTGTTTCCTTAATGTTTTGCACTCTGAATCAAACCATTTTTCATGTTTTGGTCTGTTTTTAGTATGCTTTTTGCCTTTCTTTTTTAATTCACTTCTTTGTGCTGCTTTTATAAATATGTGATTTATTTCATTTGTAGCCAAATTAACACCATCTTTAGTTGTTTCAAATGTTTTATTAATAAATGTATTTATTAAATTTTTTAGTTCTTTTGAATTGAGTGCTTGGATAAATTTGTCTGGGCTGTCTGGACCCCATCTGTATCTCTGCTGGACCTGATACATTTTGCAGGTTTCCAACCTGTTTTTTTCTGGTGTGTGACGTGTTTTGATATAAATGTTAGTTTGGTTATGGTCAGAGAATGGGGTTTGCTGTTTGACAGTGAATGCACTGAAGGAGGAGTGGTCCATGTCAGTGATGGCATAGTCAACTACACTAGCTCCAAGACCTGAATAACACGTAAACCTCCCTAAAGAGTCCCCTCTGATCCTGCCGTTAAGTATGTACAGGCCCGAGGCGCGGCAGAGCTGCACTAACTCTTTACCATTTTTATTTATAGTTTGGTCGAGGTTATTTCTAGGTGGGAGATTTTTGTTGAGACTCAGGGGTTTTTGGCCAAAGACATATTCGTTGCCCTTTGGATCTATGTTATCTGGTTCAGATCCTGTTCTTGCATTGAAGTCTCCACATAGCAGCACATTTCCCTGGGCCTGGAAACGGCTGATATCTGTGTGGATGTTGTTGAGATATTCTTCATCATAGTAAGGGGATTCTGCTGGAGGAATGTAGATGGCACAAAGATATATGTCAGTAGTTGAAATGCCAATTTGGTTGTTTAATTTTATCCAGCAATGAAATTTTCCAACTGTAATAACTGAAATGTGTTTGGCCAGATCCTCCCTGTACCATAGTAGAATTCCTCCCGAGTCTCGTCCACGATGGACTGTACTTAATTTAACTGAGGGCACAATTACTTCGTAGTAGCCTGAGGGACAGTAGGTAAGCGCATCATTTTTACACCAGGTTTCAGTGAGAATGATAATATCAGCATCTTTGATATTTTTCTGAAAATCAGGGTCTGTGCTTTTAGAACCAAATGTTGAAGAATGAAGACCCTGAATATTCCAACAACTTATTTGAAATGAACACATTTGTATTATTAAAGATAAACCTATTTGGTAAGACAGAGAGAAATAACATGCAACAATATTGTGAACATGTGAAAAATGGTAAACAATTTACATTAGTGCAATGTTTTTTTTTTTTTTTTTTTTAGTAGAGCACTATGTTTGTGAATAAAGTTCTTATCTGTTCAGGAGCTGGTCACACAGTGTGTACAGGATCTCTTTGATCTCACTCAGTTCACTGGCAGGTGTGGCGGTGGTGGGTGGAGCAGGGGGCCGGGCCACAGCTTCAGCATAGCTTTAAGCTCTCGGTTGCAGGGATTTCTCTTGTGGTTTTGGTTTCTTGCTTCTGACAGGGGTCTGATGGCCAGCAGGTGGATGTGACGTTGGTGACTTTAGGTTTACTGGTGTGTAATGAGCCATAGGCGGGTGCGGTGGATGACGTGGGATGCTTGTCCAGTTAACGTTTTTCCTCACTGGGGAGTGGATGGGCCAGTAGTGTTTTGGAGTAGGTAATAAAGGTCTTGGGCTGCGACCCAGGGCTGCATCTTTTAGGGTCTTTGCAAAAACACGTACTGCGTCTTTGTGTAGATGGAGATCATACAGGTGTTGGAGGCCGATGTGGTGGTGGTGGACCAGGTGCACGTTTGGGAGTGCAGAACACCTACGAGAAATTTCAGCATTGATGTTGTAGATGATGTGTGGTGGTGTGTCATGTCGTGGGAGTATTGAAGAGATGATGATTCTGGACTCTGGGAACTTTTTGCTGGTGATTTCTGCCATTTTCCTGATAGCATCAGCAGTATTGTTGCGCAGCGTGTGGAGGTCATTAGTTCCAGTGTGGATTATAACACACGAGGGGTGTCCTGTGAAGTCTCTGATGATCTGCTGGGCGTGGCCTGTTGTGCTGCATCTTTTTGCCGTGACTTTTTGATGTGGAAAAAGTTTTTGTGGGTCCAAAAACTTTCCATTGGAGTCCATGAGGAGAAGAATTTCTGGAGGGTGGGCAGGTGATGTTTGTGTTTCTGCAGGAGGCTGCGTGTTTGTGGCAGGCTCGTTGTCTGTGGCCGGCTCGTTGTCTGTGTGTGTGTAGTCTGTAGGAGGAGCTGTACTTTCGTTAATTGTGATGTCTTTTGTGTTTTTCTGTACCTGTAACTCTCTTATTTCTTGCAGCTGTCTGTATATGTTCTCTTCTTTTCTTTCTTTATCCTCCTCTAGTTTGCATATCTGTGTGCGGAGAGTTTGGTTTTCTTCTTTCAGTTCTCTGAGAGCTCTTGTGAGTTCAGTCATGAAGGTGTTAGTGTCTTTCTTCAGCTGTCTGAGTTCATCTTTGAGCTCTTGGATGTGAATGTTTGTGTTGGGTGTTTCTGAGAGTTTGACTTGAGTGTGTTCTCTGAATTCAGTGAAGTCCAGTTCCAGCAAAGCTAAACTGTCTCTCAGTTGACGATTAGATGATGAAGGTGAAAGGTTGACTGGGTCTTCCTCCTCCGAGTCTGTGTGGTTTGCATGAGGCTCGTCTCTCTCCTCCTCGACTCTTGCCTTCAGAATGGGAAAAATCTCCTCAAATGAGTTAAGGCTGGCTTCATTGCCTTGAAGAAGGAAAGTGCCTTTAGTGTAGTAAGGTATGGTGAGAATGGGGTTGTCTGTGTCCAGCATTTCATCTTTGCATATTGTTAATCTTCCACCTCGACCAATTCCTTCTTTAAAAATGTGCTGGTATTCCTCACAGATGGCTGATTTCCATGCCGTAATCATGGTGGTGTAGAAGATGAGGTTGTTCTTAATTCTTTTCCCATTGAGTTGAATATAGTCAGCGTACAGAAGATCAGGATTGTCTCTGAGAGTTTTTTCTTTGTGTTTTTTTCTGGCCTGTACACTTCTGTACTTCTCTGGGTATGACACCTCCCTGCACTCTGCCTGCGCCAGGGTCGCCATGGCGATCAGACTGATCAGACTGGGCACTGAGCCAAAAACTGCAGCTAACTTAATTTAGCTTTTAGCTTCTAGTAATGAGAGATTTTACCAGAATATAATCAAAATATACAATTTTCATTAAAGTTTTTTGCCAGAAAGTGCTCACCTCTCTGTTTAGCAAGTGAAGATCAACAGTTGTGTAACGTTTTTCCGCTGTAGATCTTTTAAAAATCCTTTAGTGTTTTGGAGGGAAAACTGCAGTATGCTGTTAGAGTGGTGATCCAGCAGGCAGATGCTAATCCTCAGCTTTAGTCTTCTTTCTTTATTTAAAAATGTATTTTCTAGAAAAATGTACGGTCTTTATCCGAAAACAAGTTGTTCCTCTTCTGTTTTTATTTGTTTGTTGTCATGATCTCGCTCTCTGTCTCACTTTTTAGCTTAATCTTTTATAATTTTTTCAAGAGCTCATCTTTAGAGTGGCTGACCTCTCTCTCTCTCTCTCTCTCTCTCTCTCTCTCTCTCTCTCTCTCTCTCTCTCTCTCTCTCTCTCTCTCTCTCTCTCTCTCTCTCTCTCTCTCTCTCTCTCTCTCTCTCTCTCTCTCTCTCTCTGAGGATTGTGGGTAGCGGGAAGAGTGTTGCTGGAGCACGCGTGTGAAACTTTGTTTCCTTTCTCTTTCAAACTTTCATTGTTTATACTGATTTAACGTAAAGACTGTTAAAGTATTAACACGCAGACTGCGCTTAGCGCAGGGTTGCGAGCAAGAATGGAGTCAAACGACGCATTTTCGCGTCTAACTCTCAAACACGGATTCAAGTGCATGCCAGAGGAGAACATGAACATTGAAGACGTACTAGTAGCCGTCAGTCAGAAGGTTGGTGGTTTAAATATTAAGTCAGCTGCTAGGATGAACAAAGCACTTGTTGTTTTTCTTACTGAGGTTGATATGGTTGATGAATTAATCGAGACAGGGCTTGAGGTAAACAATATGTTTTTACAACTACTGCCGTTGTCAAGTCCCTCCAAAAAAGTAGTTCTTTCTAATGTACCGCCATTCATAAAAGATGAAACCTTGAAAGGAATACTTGAACGTTACGGTAAAGTAACTGCGCCGATCAGGATGATCCCTTTAGGGCTCAAAAATCCCGACATAAAGCATATCATGTCTTTCCGACGATTCACGTATTTAATTCCGAACGCACAACATGACCTGCTTGACCTAGCGATAAAAATATCAATTGAAGGTAAAGATTATACAATCTTTATCAGCTCGGAACAAATGCGGTGTTTCGTGTGTGGTGAACATGGTCATGTTAGGCAGACGTGCCCAAGATCTGCTGCTAACAATGCAGAAGAGGGCAGCTCTAATACGCGCAGAGAGACAAACGCAGAACCACAAAACCGAGAGGAAAACGTAAACAACGATAAACAACCAGAACAGAGAGCTGACATTTCTGATGCAAGTCAATCAGAAAATGCATGTTCTCAGTCTAAAAGTAAGGAAAATACGGGCTTAGTGCAGGAAAACACAGATGAAAGTGATGTGACAAAGGAAAATGAAACTGAAGAAGGGAAATGTAGTCAGTGGTCAAGTGTAAGTACAGATGCTACTATTCAGTCAGAAAATGATTCAGAAAATGAATGTGAAAGTGAAGAGAGTTTTTTTGACATGGAAGACACTGATTCTCAAGCAGGATCTTTAGAAATGAGTGATACAAACTCCAGATTATATTCTGTAAAGCAAATAAGTGTTTTCCTTGACAAAACCAAAGGAACCAGAAATCCCCAGATTGAAATGTTTTTTCCAGACTTGAAAAGCTTTCTTGCCTCTTCTAAATATATAATGACAAATGCAACCCTTGAAGAATTCAATAGACAGAAACGATATCGTCTTAGGAAAATAATTACTAAAGTAAAAAAGATGACTCAACGTAGCAATAAAAAAGTTTAATGGGTTAGGAAAAATGTATAAGGATTGCAATATGTTACTCGGCAGCATTAAAATCTCCCTTTTAATAGTTATGGCATCCTTAAGCATTGGATCTCTAAATGTTAACGGATGCCGTAGTGCAGGGAAAAGGTTTGCTCTCTTTAATTTTTTAACTTTAAAGAAGACAGGTGTAACTTTTTTGCAGGAAACGCACACCGATAACTATAACCAGATAGAATGGCTTAGTGAGTGGAAAGGCCAAGTTTTTCTCAGCCACGGTTCAAATGTTAGTGCCGGTGTAGCTATCCTGATATCTGCTAATCTACAAGGAAAGTTTTTAAATATGATAGATATTATACCTGGTAGAATGCAGCAAGTAGATATTGTATTGCAAGGTTTATTTTTTTCATTCATTAATGTTTATGCCCCTAACGTTGGATCTGACAGAATTGAATACTTTAGTAAATTACAAGAAGTGATAAATGGAATTCCTCAAGATAGAGTAATAGTTGTAGCTGGTGATTTTAATTGTACTATAGACTACACAGTTGACAGGAATCATGATGAGCCTCATCCAAAATCATCAGAAGCGCTTAGAAATGTTCTAATATATCATGCACTTGTTGATGTGTGGAGAGAATCCTTTCCTAAAGAAAAACAATATTCATGGTTAAAGATGGGTTCAAAAATGACATCTGGAGCTAGGTTAGATAGAATTTATGTTCAAAAATCTAAAAAACAGCGTTTTCTTAATAGCAGTATTAGTCCCACTCCCCTATCTGACCATCACTATATATCTGTCACAGTCACAACATTAAATACGTATAATAAATCTTACTGGCATTTTAATAATAGACTGTTAAAAGATCACACTTTTGAGCACTCTTTTACTATTTTCTGGAGAGCGTGGAGAGAGAGAATGTCACAGTTTAAATCCCTAAGCCAGTGGTGGGACATCGGAAAAACCCAGATTAAGACTTTCTGCCAACAGTATACAAAAAATAATACAAATGAAACTAAAAAGAAGATACAACTTTTGGAAGAAGAAATTTTAAAGCTGAGTGGCTCCATAAGTGGGAAAGATGAAAAAAGTGAAGATTTACTTGAACATAATAAATTTCTCTTAAAAAATTTGTATGAAGAAAGAGACCAAGGAGCAATAGTTCGAGCAAGAATCACTCAACTTCATAATATGGACACTTCCACAGCATTCTTTTTTGCTTTGGAAAAGAAAGTTCGAGAGAGAAAATCAATTGATCATCTTAAACTACCTGATGGGAGAGAAACAACAGATAAAAAGGAGATTATTTCACAAGCCTTGACATTTTATGAAAAGCTTTATAGCGCTCAGTTTTGTGATCCTAAAGCTGTGGAACACATTCTTAATGATGTTCCTAAATTAAATGATGATAAAAAGGAAAAACTAGAACTTTCGCTTTCGTTTGGAGAATTGAGCACAGCTTGTGAACAACAATCTGCTGGACGATCCCCAGGATTAGATGGTCTAACATCTGAATTTTTCAAAGCTTTTTGGTCACTTATTGGACCAGATCTATATTCTGTATTTAATGAAAGTGAAAAATTGAAAGTTTTACCTCTTAGCTGCAGAAGAGCTGTAATAACTCTATTACCCAAAAAGGGCGATTTATCTTCTTTAAAGAACTGGCGCCCAGTTTCACTTTTAAATACAGACTACAAAATTCTCTCGAAGGCATTAACGAATCGCCTTAAAGAATGCTTGGCAACCATAGTCCATGAAGACCAATCATACTGTGTCCCAAAACGCTCCATCTTTGATAACCTTTCTCTAGTGCGTGATCTAATACAGTTGACTGAGATATACAAGCTTGATGTTGGACTTCTGTCACTTGACCAGGAAAAGGCATTCGATAGAGTCGACCATCACTACCTCTTTAAAACTTTGACTGCTTTTGGGTTTGGAGAGAAATTCATCTCTCAAATTCAGCTACTATATACGGATGTGTACAGTATGTTGAAGATTAATGGAGTTTTAACGAGAACTTTTCCAGTATGCAGAGGAGTTAGACAAGGCTGCAGTCTTTCTGGACTTTTGTATACATTGTCCATAGAACCCTTGTTGATATTCTTGAGGAGGAATTTACATGGCATTTCAGTTCTTAATCCTGATATCTCAGAAGTAACCAACGTAAGCCTTACAGCTTACGCAGATGATATCACAGTGATCATAAGATCACAAGAAGATATTGATCACTTGAACACGAGTTTGGATTTGTTTCAGAAAGCATCTTCTGCACAGGTTAACTGGAATAAAACTAATGCATTACTTCTCGGTCAATGGCAAGAAGAAAGTCCACCTCATCTTCCTCGAATGTGTCAGTGGAAAACAGATGGTTTTAAAATTCTTGGAGTTTTCTTTGGTACTGAGCAATATATGACAAAGAACTGGGATGGAATAGCAGAAAAGGTGTTGGGGAAACTTCAGAAATGGAAGTGGATTCAACCTCAACTGTCCTACAGAGGAAGGGTATTAGTAATAAATAATTTGGCCGCTTCTAAGTTGTGGCATCGTCTGTCCATTTTAGACCCTCCAACAGACCTTTTACAACTACTCCAGAAACACTTTGTGGATTTCTTTTGGGGAGGATATCACTGGCTGAATTCAGGAGTTTTAAGTTTGCCAGTATTTGAGGGCGGTCAAAGCCTTATCCATTTAATCTCAAAAGTTAAAGCAATGAGATTACAAATAGCTCAAAGACTGCTTTATGATCAAAACCCCCAGCCATGGATTATGTTCGCTTTAGCCATTTTACGGAATACTGGCGGAAGAGGACTTGATAGACAATTATTTTTGATGTCAAATGAAATGTTTAAAAATGCATCCTTTACTGGATTCTATAAGAATGTTTTAAGTGTCTGGAATCAATTTAAAACAGATCGAGAAGAACACTTTGGTCTTGACGAGCCACTTTTTTATAATTCCTGGTTTTGCCAAAAAGATAATATGTCAGATACTGAAATTAAGAATTTTATTTCAGCAGGAATTTCAAAAGTGGAAGATTTAATTGATTTAGAAGAAAGAAAATGGATTTCAGTGCAAGGAATTTGTAGGCAAGTTGGAGGAAAATCCGAGAGAATTGTAGGGAAAATCTTGAATAGGCTAAAAGAATCCTTTCCAGTGTTGCTTAAACAGTTTATTGAAAGATTTTTCTCTATTGGGTTAAAACAATGCCTCTTTCCTGAGGTGTTTATTACTTTACAGATTTATCAAGAGGATAAAGATGAAAGACAGCTTCTTTCCCTTCGAGAGTTAGAACATGAATCATTTTTAGAAGTAAATAAACGACAATTGTATAATGCATGCGTTAAAATGATATTTTTTAAACAACTAATAGGGAAGAAAGACACAAAATGGAGAATGTTCTTATCTGTATCTAACGAACAGTCACCATCTTGGCGGTTGTTTTATAAAAGTCCATTACCTAAGCGGTCAGGAGACCTTCAGTGGCGTATTTTGCATTGTGCAATGCCAACAAAAACTTTTTTGTCTAAATGTAATCCTGATATATTGCCAGTTTGTGGGTATTGTAATGTACCAGAAACAGTGTTTCACACTTTTTGTGAATGTCAGAGACTGTGTGCTCTCTTCAGTTTCTTAGAGGATATTTTAACAAATCTTGGCTGGACTTTTTCAAAAACACTGTTTATTTTTGGGTGTAAATATTTACGTTCTCAAAGAGAACGTTGTACTCTCTCAAATTTTTTGATTGGTCAAGCAAAATTATCCATTTGGAAGGCATATAAAATTGAAAATGAAGGAAGAAGTGCAAATATATTAGCCTTGTTTAAAGCTTTGGTAAAATCTAGAATAAAATTAGAATATGAATATTATAAAATGAATGATGATATGTTAAGTTTTGAAATGAAGTGGTGCTTAAGCACAGTTTTGGTTTCTTTGGTGAGAGATGGAGAATTAATTTTTCCTTGGTAGTTATGGAAAAGATGTAGTTAATATTAAACACCTTTTTCGTTTAATGTTATAATGTCAAATAAAAAGGTGTTTTAAAAGTCAAAAGTCTCTCTCTCTCTCTCTCTCTCTCTCTCTCTCTCTCTCTCTCTCTCTCTCTCTCTCGCGTGATTGCAGCGGAGTGTGTGAGGGGAGCGTGCGGGCGAGAAAGTTTGTGGAAACTTTGTCTTTTCAAACTGTTTTCCAACCTTTTGTTTTTTTTTGTTTTGTTTTGTTTTGTTTTGTTAGTTAGTTAGTTAGTTAGTTAGTTGTAGGGATAGTGGGAGGAAAAAGTTCATTGTTCATTGCGCGTTTACAGACGCCGTAATGGCGTCTGTTCCAGTGCAGGGAACGCCAACTCTGTCACGCAGGAATGGGTGCAAGTGTGCCCCAGAGCCTGGAGTGACAGTAGAAGAGTTGCTTCTAGTTATAGGAGAACAAGTGGGCTTTGAAAATATAATTTCGGCTTCGCGGATGAACAAAGCTGTCGTCGTGTTTTTAAAATCCGATTCTCTTGTCAATCAGTTGACTGTGAGCGGAATATGGGTAAAGGATACGTTTGTGCCGGTAACCTCGCTATCCGCTCCGGCAACGAAAATCATAATTTCAAATGTTCCACCGTTTATATCCAATGAGGCTATTACGAAGGAACTGCAAAGATTTGGGAAGATTGCAAGTCACGTAAGAATGATTCCGCTTGGATGTAAAAACAATGCCCTTAAACATGTCCTTTCTTTTAGACGCCAAGTCCTCATGATTTTGAACTCACAAGACCGCACTTTAGAGATTTCCTTCCGTATTAATCACGGGGAAAACTCATACATGGTTTATGCTAGCACGGAGAGCCTTAAGTGTTACGAATGTGGAGAATATGGCCATAAACGCATCGCATGTCCACATAAAGATGACCAACGTGCTTCTAATGGTGACATTAATGATCAGCAAACGAGTGACGGTGAAGCACAGCGAACTGAGGAGCAATATAAGGAGCCTATAGAGGAGGGCAAGATACAAGAGGTGAGTGAGATTAATTTACATGATGTAAGCGTGGAACAAGCTGGATGTAGTTCTACTTTTGAAAAATCTGGAGATGTAACAGATTGATGACATTGATAAAAGTGAAGTTCAGAGTAGTGCAGAAGATGTGTGTGAAAGTTATGATGTACAAGTTGAAAACTCTGAAGAATATATGTGTGATGAAAGGGAAAGTCTATCCCAGTGTACAGATGATGGATTAGTAGATGATGAACAGTGGACAAACAGTTCAAGAGGAAGTGATAAGGATTTGTATACTGTTGAGGAAATTAATGCATTTCTTGATAAAACTAAAGGGAAAGCAGGAGTTGAAGTAAGTAATTATTTTCCTGATTTGGAAAGATTTATTGCTTCAGTGGCATGGGCTAGGAAGTCTAGTAGCCTTGATGAACTTTCGCAGCAAAAGCGATATCGGTTAAAAAAGCATATTACTGGTCTTAGACAAGGCAAAAAGATAGTGAAAGTAAGGGAAAAAACTAATTAATGAACTCTAAATCTTCCTTTCCACTCTGTTTCTTCCTTTTCTTTTTCCTTTTACTAATGGAGATCTTAAGGGTGGGATCAATTAATGTAAATGGAATGAGGGATGGGAGGAAAAATAGTTGTGTATCAGAAATAATACGATTGAAAGAGTTGAATGTCATATTTCTACAAGAAACCCACAGTAATCAAGATAATGAGACTGATTGGGGACTATGGTGGAAAGGAGATCAAGTCCTTAGTCATGGGACAAATATAAGTGCAGGAATAGCGGTGCTTTTCTCCACTGTTCTTAAAACAAAGGTTTTATCAAAGCATGAAGTCGTACCAGGGAGGTTATTGGCTGTAAGAGCTGAAATCAGAAATCTGCATGTGTTGTTTGTGAACGTTTATGCCCCTAATGTAGGAGAAGACAGAGCACAGTTTTTTGTTAAATTAGAGGACTTTTTAAAACAACAACAAGATGATGTGATTGTATTAGGCGGAGACTGGAATTGTACTTTGGATTTTACAAAAGATAGAAATGGAGAAGAACCTCATGCAAAGTCAGCTATGTTTTTGTCTAATATTATAAAGAATTTTAATTTCTCAGATGTATGGAGAGAGTATAACACATCAGTACAACAATATACATGGGTTAAAGTCAGCAATGGAAGCATTTCTGGTGCACGGTTGGATAGGCTTTATGTATCACATAATATGAGAAATAAGGTTGTTAAAGCAACCATTATTCCAACAGTTTTTTCTGATCACAAACTTATAACAGTTGAACTCATTTTAACTGAAAGAAAACATATGAGCTATTATTGGCATTTTAATGTTAAGCTTTTAAGTGATAAACAATTTTGTGAAAATTTTAAATGTTTTTGGGAAGCTTGGAAAACTGAAAAATGTATGTATAAAAATATAATTCAATGGTGGGATGTTGGCAAGGTACAAATAAGAGAGTTTTGTCAACAATATACATCTTATTCCTCTATAGCTATGAAAAAAACTTTAGAGTGGTTGGAAAATGAGATTATAGACATTGAAAAGAAAATGAATGGTAATGATGTTGGGAATTTACAAGACTTATGGACTGAAAAGAAAAATCAGTTGAGCTCCTTTTTAAATGAAAAGGTTAAAGGAGCACTGATTAGAAGTCGCTTCCAAACAATAAGAGATATGGATGGACCTTCCTCCTTTTTTTTTAACTTGGAGCGGAAAAAAAGTCAAGAAAAACAGATGCATATTTTAAAAGACAATAATGGATGTGTAACAACAGACCCAATTGTGATGCGTAAAATGGCTGTGGAGTTTTATTCTAATTTATATGCTGCTGACATTTTAGATGAACAGTGCAGAAACGAACTGTTGCAAGACCTTCCGAGCTTGACATCAAAACATAAAAAACTCTTAGACTCTGAACTGAATTTTGAGGAAATTACTGATGCTGTTATGGGACTTTCCTCAGGACGTACGCCAGGATTGGATGGGTTACCTGCTGCATTTTTTAAGAATTTTTGGAGTGTTATTGGTAATGACTATTTTGAGGTAATCCAGCAATGTATAAAGGAAAGAGTTCTTCCTTTGAGCTGTCAGCGAGCAGTCTTAACGCTACTCCCCAAAAAAGGTGATTTGACATCCCTTAAGAGCTGGAGACCCGTAGCAATTTTAGGGTCCGACTACAAAATCTTTTCAAAATGTCTAGCAAATAGAGTAAATGGTGTACTGGACACAATAATACATGAAGACCAGTCATATTGCATAAAAAATAGATCAATACTAGATAATTTGCATTTGGTGCGGGATGCTTTTGATTTTGCTTCTCAGAATAATATGAATACAGGTTTCTTGTCATTAGATCAAGAAAAAGCTTTCGATAGAGTTGATCATTTTTTTCTTTTCGATACTCTGAAAGCTTTTGGTTTTGGAGACAATTTCATTTCCAAAATTAAAATGCTATATACCGGGGCAACATGTATGATTAAAATAGCTGGTGGCCTTAGTGTTCCTGTAAAGATAAATAGAGGCATTCGCCAAGGCTGTCCAATATCTGGTCAACTTTACACTATAGCCATAGAACCTTTACTATGTCGACTAAGAAGACAATTAACAGGTATACAGGATAATGCTTTCGTTTTTAAACATCCTATTAAGCTCTCTGCATACGCAGATGATGTGACTGTTGTAATTAGAAACCAAAATGATGTTGAAAGTGTTAAAATGGCTTTACAATGTTATGGGAAAGCATCTTCAGCCAAAATTAATTGGCAAAAAAGTGAAGCTTTGTGGTGTGGTCAAGATGTTATTAGTCCATCATTACCGGGTGACTTGAAGTGGGGGAAAGCGGGTTTTAAGTATTTAGGTGTCTTTTTAGGGACAGAGGAATATAAAAAGAAAAATTGGGAGGGACTTGTGGAAAAAGTGTGTGCTCGGTTGTCTCACTGGAACTGGTTGCTACCCCAGTTGTCCTTTAGGGGGAGAACCCTGGTCTGTAACAACCTGGTTGCTTCGACATTATGGCATAAAATGATGATTCTAGAGCCTCCGGATGGGTTGGTAAAGACAATTCAACAAAGCATGGTAAACTTTTTCTGGTCGGGACAACACTGGTTGAAGGCACCAGTGCTTTATTTGCCAATACAAGGAGGACAAGGTCTGGTCGATATTAAATCCAGGATCAGTTTTAGACTTCAGACGGCGCAGAGACTCCTATATGGGGAAGACGTAAGCTGGGCTGGGATAGCCTGTGCTCTTTTAAGGAGAGCAGGCAATATCGGACTAGATCGTCATTTATTTCTTATGGACATTGAAAAACTAAACCTGACAGGATTGACACCTTTTTACAGATCAATGTTGAAAACATGGACACTGTTTAAGTTTTCTCGGAAACCAGAAGGTGTGAGGGGACTCTGGCTGAGAGAGGAGCCATTGTTTTTTAATACAGCATTGGACTTAAATGTTTTCAAATCAGAATCTTTAAGGAAAATGATGTGGACTGCTGGTATTACAAAATTAAAACATCTTGTTTCTAAGCAAGGGTGGATTTCGGCTGAAAATTTGGCACGGAAATTGAGAATGAGATCAGTTCGAGTAGCAGAAAGACTGTTGACTCAAATCATAGAGTTTTTACCATCTGACTATAGAGGCTTATTGGAGACACAGGTTGGAGAGGAGGAAATTTCTGCTTTTCCGGACTTGAACCTTTTAGCTGATACAGAAACATGGGAAGAGATGGAGAATGGACTGCTTTCGTTTTGTACCCCTCAGTTGGAAGATTTTAGAAATGATGGCAAGAAAAACATTTATGTACTGTGTGTAAAGGTGTCACATCTTCTTCAGCTCCAGAATGTGAAAGAGTCTAAATGGCAAGACTGTTTTGGACCAGGTACCTCCCCTAAGGGCTGCTGGCGGACCCTGTACAAGCCTCCTATTGAGAAAAGAACTGGGGACCTACAATGGAGGCTTGTGCATGGTATAATAGCCACAAACAGACACAGAGCACACCTGGATCCACAGGTTGGGGAGGGCTGTCCTTTTTGTGGAATGTCAGAGACTGTTTTTCATTTATTTTTTAATTGTGTGAGATTACAGCCACTATATGATATATTGAAAGAGTGGTGTCAAACCTTGGGGGAATTATTTGCACCCGAACTTTTTATTTTTGGACCCAAATATTGCAGAAGTAAAATGAAGAGTCATGTTTTATTAAACTTCATGTTTGGGCAAGCAAAGATGGCTATATGGTTGTCAAGAAAAAATAAGCTGATTGAGAAGGGATCAATTGATGTTATTACAATATTAAAGGGATTAATAAAATCCCGCATCAATATTGAGTATAGTTATTATAAATTGATTGATGACATGTTGAGCTTCAAAGAAAAATGGGAAATTAATCAATGCATTTGTGAGGTTGATTCTGTTGAGGTTTTACACATTTATATTTGATTTGTTTTTTATCATCTTGATGCTGTTTTAATGGTTTTGTAGTTTTTTTTGTAATAAAGAGACCTTAAAAGTCAAAAGTCTCTCTCTCTCTCTCTCTCTCTCTCTCTCTCTCTCTCTCTCTCGTGCGCATGTGCGTGTTTGGCGTGGTGGGAAGTTTGAGAGGCGGCTGAGTGTTCCTTAAATCTTTTTTCCCTTATGTTTTGTTTCTCACCTTAGTTAGGACTTTTTTGAGATTCGGTAAGAGCTTGTTTTCAACTGAATTTGCATCCGTTCGTGGACGATAAGCATGGCCTCATCCTTAAATGAGGGGACGCCGGTTTTCTCCATTGGAAATGGATGTAAATGTTTTCCAGATCAAATATGCACGGTGGAAGACGTACTTATGGCTATGGGACGTGTCGTTGGCCATGATAAAATATTATCAGCGTCTAGAATGAATAAGGCCGTCGTTGTGTTTTTGGAAGAAGAGAAATTTGTTAATGTGCTTGTAGAAAGTGGAATTGAAATGTCGGACACGTTTGTGCAGGTGACTCCTTTGCGTTCACCTGCGACGCGGGTAATAATCTCGAATGTGCCCCCATTCATAAAAAATGAAGCGATATTAAAAGAGCTAAGTCGCTTTGGAAAATTTGCGAGTGCAATTAAAACTGTTCCACTTGGCTGTAAGAACAATGAACTGAAACACGTAATGTCCTTTCGGAGACAGGTTTTTATGTTTTTGCAAGCACCGACAAAGTTTTTGGATGCATCTTTTCGAATACAACACGGCGAAAGCTCTTACATGATTTTCGCAACAACGCAAAGTATGCGATGTTTTGAATGTGGAGATTTGGGACACAAGAAGTTGTTTTGTCCTCACAGGAAACAAAACGAGGAGAAAACTAGAGACTGAAAACAATGATATGAGTAATCAGTCAGATTGCGGAAAAACTAACGGTAGTGACAAAATTGAAAAAAGACACACACTTGTAAAAGAAACGTTTGCTCAACCGAAAAATAAAAAACAAAAAATTCAAAACGAGGAACAAAGTGAGGAGACTCTGGATAAAAGCTTATCTACCAGCGGATGTACAAATTCCCTTGAGAATACACAACTTTCAGAGGGACAGGATGAGTCAGACAAGGAGTCAGAGTTAAGATCGGAGGTGAGTGACACTTTATTTACGAAAGTGCTTGGTGTTTCGGAAGGAGCAGATCAGAGCGTTTTATGTGGTAATGATATGGAAGTTGAAAAGGGATGTGGAAGCGGTTTACAGTTTGTTGAGAATGATGATGTATGTGTTGATGAATCAATATGTGATAGTGACAGTTATTCAGAAGTTTCTGAGTTTGAGTTGAGTCAGTTATCTGGAGACATGTATACTGCGGAAGAATTGAATTGTTTTTTGGATCAAACTAAAGGACAGAAGGTGGATGTTCTGAAGTTTTTTCCTGATGCTGGTAAATTCTTGAAGTCAGTTAGGAGTGTACAGAAAAGTGTAGGGTGTGATGTTATATCAAAACAAAAAAGATTTCGATTGAAAAAACTTGCTACAGCAGTTCGTAAAAGTTTAAAAGGAAAAATGAAAATTAAATAGGTTCACATGGTTATGGGTGCTGCTCTTATTATTTATTTATTTTTCTGTCTTGTTTTTCTCCTTCTTGTTTCCTCTACTCCTTTTTCTAACATGCAAACTTTAAGAGTTAGTACTTTAAACATTAATGGTGCGAGGAATAAAGAAAAACAAGCTTTACTAACTGAGTTCCTTAAGCTCAAAGACTCGCATGTAACATTTTTACAGGAAACTCATAGTGATGAGAGTAATGAGACAGATTGGGGATTATGTTGGGAGGGCAGCTACTCTTTAAGTCATGGAACAAATTTAAGTGCTGGGGTAGCCATACTTTTTTCACCTCATATCAATGTTGATATAGTGTCAAAAGTAGAAATAGAAAAAGGTCGTCTTCTTGTTGTAAATACAAAAATTGATGAATACAATTTCACTTTTGTTAATATTTATGCTCCAAACAGAAGCGCAGACAAAAAACATTTATTTAAAAAAATGAGTGATTATATGAAAAACGTGAGTGCAGATGATTTTCTAATTTTAGGAGGTGATTGGAATTGTACAGTTGATTTTACGTTGGATAGAAATAATACTGAACCAGATTTCGTATCGTCTGCTTTTCTAAAGCAAATTATTATTCAAAATGATTTGTTAGATGTGTGGAGAGAGAGGAATTTAACGGTTAAACAATTCACTTGGATAAAGATCTCACAAGAGATAATAAGTGCAGCTAGATTAGATAGATTTTATGTTTGTAAAAAAACTAATAACAGAATTGTGGCTGCAAATATTGTACCTTGTGGTTTTTCAGACCATCATTTTGTTACTTGTATTCTGACTTTGTCACAGAATCAGGGAAAAAGTCCTTACTGGAAACTGAATATACGTTTGTTACAGGAAAAAGACTTTATTGAAAGTTTTAAACTTTTTTGGGAGTCTTGGGTTTTACAGAAAGGTGAATATGAAAATCTAATTCAGTGGTGGGAACTGGGAAAAACACAAATTAAGATTTTTTTGTCAACAGTTTTCTTATTTCTCTACAACACAGATTAAGAAAAAAATAATTGAATTAGAAAAGGAAATAGTAAAGATTACATCTAATGTAGTACTGCAATCAAATACTGTGATGGCTGAGAACTTGTGTAAGAGAAAGAATAATCTTGCCTCTTTACTACAAGTGCAAGCTAAGGGAGCACTTATAAGGTCACGCTTTTTGTCAGTCCATGATATGGATGCACCAACTTCATATTTTTTTAATCTTGAAAAAGTTTCAAAAAAGCGAAGTGTAATGCATTGTCTGACTTTCCCAGATGGGTCCAAAACATCTGACCCCAAAAATATGAGGAAAATAGCTGTGGACTTTTATTCAGATCTTTTTAGAGCTGAAACGTGTGATTCACAGAGTACATTGGACTTGCTTAATCAACTTCCGACTCTTGATGGACAACAATGTGCAAGTTTGGACAGAGCTTTTTCTTTTCAAGAATTGACTGAAGTTGTACAACAGATGAAACCCGGTCGTGCACCTGGTATTGATGGTCTGCCGGGAGGAATTCTATAGAATCATGTGGAGAATAATAGGTAAAGACTTTTATGAGGTTATACTGAAATGTTATGAGGAGAAAAATCTTCCCAGGAGTTGTCAGAGGGCTGTTCTTGTTCTTATTCCCAAAAAAGGGGACTTGAGTCTTATAAAGAACTGGAGACCCGTCTCTATTCTCACGACGGACTATAAAATTTTGGCGAAGGTGTTGGTCAATAGACTGAAGTGTGTTTTGGGTGATATCACTCACAAGGATCAGTCTTACTGTATTCCAGATAGAACTATCTATGATAACATTTTTCTAGTGAGAGATTTGCTAGACTATTGTAAATTAAATGGTATCAATTTAGGTCTTCTATCCTTAGATCAAGAGAAGGCTTTTGATCGCGTAGATCATGAGTACTTATTTAAAACGTTAAAAGCTTTTGGTTGCGGTGATGGGTTTATTTCCTGGATCAAGATATTGTACACAAATGCTGCATGTTTAGTAAAAATTGGAGGAGGCTTAAGCCCTCCTATACAAATGCAAAGGGGAATCAGACAGGGATGTCCTCTGTCTGGTCAGCTGTATGCCTTAGCAGTTGAACCTTTGTTGTGTTTATTTAGGAAAAATGTGTCTGGTATTTGTGTAGGTGGTTGTATTTTTAATGAAATTAAGCTGACAGCATATGCAGACGATATCACTGTATTTGTTAAGAATCAAAATGATGTAAATACAATTAGGAAGTGTCTTTGGTTATATGAAAAGGCATCATCTGCTAAGTTAAATTGGAGTAAAACAGAAGCCTTGTGGTGTATTGAACATTCAACAGAGGTTTTACCAGTTATTCCTGAAAATGTGAAATGGGGGAAAGCAGGATTTAAATTTCTAGGTATTTATTTAGGTAGTGAAGAGTTCAAAAAGAAGAACTGGGAGAATGTAAAGGATAAAGTATGTGCTAAGTTATCTAGATGGAATTGGTTGCTGCCTCAACTATCCTATAGGGGTAGAGTGCTGGTTATCAACAATTTAGTGGCATCCACCCTGTGGCATAGGCTAAATGTTCTTGATCCACCAATGGACTTCTTTGTGGAGATCCAGAGAGTTCTCGTTGATTTTTTCTGGTCCGGAAAGCACTGGGTGAAAGAAGCAGTTCTGTATCTCCCTGTTCATGAAGGCGGACAAGGCCTAATTGAATTAAAATCCAGGTATGCAGCTTTTCGTCTAAAGACTGTCCAGAGGTTTCTTTACCATCATGATCAGAACTGGATGAAAGTGGCATGTGCCCTCTTGCAGAGAGTTGGTCGATTAGGTCTTGACAGACATCTGTTTTTAATGAACTTAAAGAACATGGACCTTACTGGACTTACGTCTTTTTATGCTTCAGCTTTACAAACGTGGCAGATATTTTCTGTGCAAAGAGTTAATGTCTGGACTATGGAGGAACCTTTGTTCTTTAACGGATTGTTGCCTATTACATTATTGAATTCAGTTACCCTACGTAATAGTCTGATTAAAGCTGGCATTTGCAAAGTTGGACATTTAAAGATTAACAACCAGTGGATTACAGCTGATGAAATGCGACTCAAAACAGATATTCGATCTCTTCGCTTTCTTCAAAAATTCCTGGAAGAAATAAATAAACTTCTGTGTCTTCAGCTATTACATTTGGAGAACTTTGATGGTTTATTTCCTGAAATACATGTGTCTGCAGATGTGGGAGATTGGGAAGAGACTGAAGGGAGTCTATTGACTTTTAGAACACCGGAACCTGGAATCTTTGAACTTTTTTCCAAGAAAGCCCTGTACATGATTTGTGTTAAAGCTCTTAACCTAAGAACTCTGGACAAAGTTATTGAGTCAAAATGGATGGGAGTCATACCTGTCAAGTATCCCGTTTTGGCCGGGAAAGTCCCGTATTTTACCCTTCTTTCCCGCCGTCCTCCCGTATTAGTATTTTCCCGTAAATCTCCCGTATTTTAACCTGCGTTATTACAAAAATAATAATGCCCGGGCGGAGTAATAAAAAAACATTCCCAATCCCAGATCGCTAAAGATCCACTAATTCCGCTAATCCACTTCATGTTTTCCATTCCCACCCGCTCCGCAGCATCTCTGTGTGCACTCTCTGCCTGGAGAGCGAAGACGACAGTTTCTGTCTGAAGTTTGTTGCATTAACAAGAAGATTTATAACATAATATATCAGTTGTTAAACCGCAGAATTACTAATTTGGAAGTTTGTTTATGTATTTCTTTGGTTAATGATTTGCTGTCGGTGTTCTAAAAGTGCTAACAAGTTAGCAAGCAAACAGCAACAAAATATCCAGATTATTATCGTTACAATGCATTAAATGTTCCCGGTCAGATCTAAGTTAACATAAACACTACATTTGCTGTTGTTGGCACACTTTGTAGACAAAAAATACCAAAAACACCAATGGCTTCACAAAATAAAGACAGAGAACGGAAAGAGAGGCTGCAAAGGCAGTTCAACATTGCAAACATTAATTCAAAGCCCCATCAAGCCAGCAGGTAAATCATATTGAATATCTATTGTCACACTTTAATTCTTGTTATTATATTTTCCCATTATAATCACTTGTAATCCCTTGTCTAAATTGATGCTAGTAATATAGTAACACATCATTTATTTATAATACTTTATTTAAACCATACTAATAGTATCACCCCCTGTAGTGCCCTTTTTGGTTTGGGCCACTGCCCCATCTAGCATTTTCATTTTCTAAATGACTGTTCTCATTACAAAGAAACGTGAATGGTTTATAAATAATTTTGGCATTAAGGTATAATGCAAAAGAAGTTAAAATAAGGCTTTTCAAACTAATGCCAGTGGGTTTTGTACAGATGCAAATTTGTGTGTATAGTATGTACAGTATGAGTGTGACTTAAGAAATGTAGTTTTCACAGAGCTGTGTGTTTCACTAGTTTTCTTGCTAATGAATTAGTTTGTTTAGTTAATTTTAACACAATTATCAGCACTAAGGTTTAAAAAATATTATCCGGCCCTCACCAGTCTTAAAATGTAAGGAATACTGGAGCTTGTTTGGGTTGGTGGTGGGACTGTTCGCGGTGGGCGCCGGAAAATTTCCCTTATTTTCAAATCCAAAACTTGACAGGTATGTGGGAGTAACTGAGCCAGGCTCTTCCCCGAGAGGAAGTTGGAGGTCCCTGTACAAGATGCCTATTGAAAAAAGACTAGGAGATTTTCAGTGGCGAATTGTACATTGGGGAATAGCTACAAACAGGTACAAAGTACACCTGAATCCTTTGCATAGTGTAAATTGTAGTTTTTGTGGGGCTTCTGAAACTGTTAATCACCTTTTTGTTGAATGTTCAAGACTAAGTGAACTTTTTTGGTTGTTAAAAAATGTTTGTCAAGAGTTAGGTTTCTTGTTTACTAATGGGCTATTTATTTTCGGACCAAAATATAGTAAAACAAATAAACAAAAGGTAGTACTATTGAATCTTATTTTTGGTAAAGCAAAGATGGCAATCTGGTTAACCAGGAAAAACAGGATTCTAAATTTAAGTGGAGTAGATCCAGTGCAGATGTTAAAAGGTTTTATAAAGGGACGTTTGATGCTGGAGTATGCTTATTATGAAATGGTAAATGACACAGAGAAATTTTTTTTTATTTGGGGAACCGAAGGTGTGTTGTGTATGCCCAATGAAAGTAATGGTTATCAGATAAGTTTTGGTTTGTTATAAAAAAAGACGTTTTGCTGTTTTCATGTGTATATGTGTATATATATTTATGATATTTTTTTCTTTTTTTTTCTTTTTTTTCTTTATTATTTATATTATTATTATTATTATTATTATTATTATTATTATTATTATGTTGTTTGAACAAGTGTTTTGGAAAATTTAATGTAAAATAAATAGGAATTTTAAAGGTCAAAAGGTCTCTCTCTCTCTCTCTCTCTCTCTCTCTCTCTCTCTCTCTCTCTCTCTCTCTCTCTCTGCGCATGTGTTGGCGTTTGAGCGTGTGTGAGGGGTTCGTGAGTGCGAGCGCATGTATTTGCTCTTTTTTTGGGGTTTATTCTTTATTTTATTTTTATTTTTTTCATTTCTCTTTATTTTTTATTTGCTTAGTTTTCATATTTTGTTTGGTTTTCGTTTGGTGCTGCCTGCTTTCTTTGAAAGCATGGCAGCTCAGAATGGGACGGGGCTTGACTCCCTTTCACGCCGCCACGGAGTCAAAATTGTATCTGTGGCGAGTGTAGAGGCTTGCTGTCTGGGTGTAGGGGAAGTTGTTGGTCATCAAAACATTCTCTCTGCATCTAGAATGAATAACGCGACCGTGATTTTTTTGAACACGGTGGAAAGAGCAAACGAGGTGGTTGCGAGAGGAATAATCATCGATGAAATGCTTACACCTGTGTTACCTCTGATGCTACCATCTAAAAAAGTCACAATATCAAATATCTCTCATTTCCTTAGTGATGAAGTTTTGATACAAGCGCTTTCACGTTATGGTAAATTAGTTTCACCGATCAAAAAGATCGCGATCGGATGTGAGTCTCCTTTGTTGAAACATATTGTTTCATTTAGGAGATTTGCATTTATGATAATCAAAGACGACGCTCAACTGGACTTGGCACTAAAGTTTCGTGTGGATGATTTTGAATATGTTGTATTTGTAACTACGGACAAAATGAAATGCTTTGGATGCGGTAAATCGGGCCATTTAATCCGCTCATGCCCTGACAAAATGAACGCAGCTGGAGGCAGTAATGACAGTACTGCAAATAAAGAAAGCATGCCCGCGTTTAGACCGTTTGAGATCGGTCTGGCCGAAGCAGCGCCGACCGCGGATAAAACTGCTGGGGAAGGAATGACTGTCGCGGAGCCTGTGGAAGCCGGACCGACCTCAACGGATGTAGGTAGGAATATTTCAGTAACATCTTTAAATGTTGAAACGGGAGTGTCTAACAGTGATGTTGAAAACGTGAGGGAAGAGGATGTGTCTGAAATAGAGGCTGAGAAAAGGATGTTCAAGGTACCGAAAAAAAGGAAAAATGTGGAAAAGATCAGTAGTTTAAAGTGTTTCAAAAAGGGAGAAGGGTGTGAGGAACAGAACGAGACAGAAAGTGAAAGCGAAATGTCTGATGCAAGCACAGTGTTGTCGCAGACCGAGGGTGTAAGTAGAAGCTATGATGGTGATGACATAAGACGTTTTCTTAGTATCACAAAAAATAAGAGAGGTGTGATTGTGAAGGAGTATTTTCCTGATTTAAAGCAGTTTTATGACAAAGCCAAAAGCTTACTAACAGAAGGGTGTCTTTCAAACAAAGAAATTTATCGTTTGAAAAAGATTGTGAGGAAAGTTGGCATTGATTTAAATGAAAATGATGATTAAGAATACTAAGATTCTGGATTTATTTCTGTTTTTTTGGTCTTTTATTTTTTTCAGCATGGCTGAAGTGCAGATTGCTTCACTGAATGTTAATGGTGCTAGAGATTTTAGAAAAAGAGCTGACCTGTTTGAAATTATCAAGCAGAAAAAAATTGATGTTACTCTGATTCAAGAAACACACAGCGATGTGAATAATGTAAATGATTGGATGAAAGAGTGGGAAGGGTTATCATTTCATAGTCACAACACCACTTTAAGTGGAGGAGTAGCAATCTTGTTTGCAAAAACCTTTAATCCGGTCTCGTATCAAGTTGATGAGTTTTTGAAGGGCAGACTTTTAAAAGTGAGAGCACAAGTTGAAAATTATAATTTTGTTTTTATTTGTGTATATGTCCCCAACTCAACTGTTGAAAGAATGTTGTTTTTAGATACATTATGTTCTGTTTTACAAGATGTTTCTAATGATGACTATTTATTTTTGGGAGGTGATTTTAATTGTACAGTGAGTAATTGTGATAGAAATCATGTTGAACCCCATATGCCTTCAAGAAAGCGTCTTATTCAAATAATTAGTAAATATGAGCTAATTGATGTATGGAAGTTTATTCATGAAGATAAAAGACAGTATACATGGTCTCATGCACGTGATAATGTTTTATCACTAGCAAGATTGGACAGATTTTATGGTTTCAAGCATCACGTTGGTATTTTTAAAAATTGTTGTATTTTTCCTGTTGCTTTTTCAGACCATTGTATGGTACAATGTTCCTTCTTTTTTAACTCTGTCAAACCTAGTAGTGCATATTGGCATTTTAATCTAACATTATTGGATAACAAGGATTTTATATGTACTTTTAAACTGTTTTGGGCTGATTACAGAACAAAAAAAGCATCTTTTCAATCACTACAAAAATGGTGGGACTTTGGGAAAGTGCAGATTAAACAGTATTGTCAGCAGTATGCTCACAATAGCACCAAAGCTTTAAATCAGTCAATGAAGGACTTAGAGACTGACATAATGAAGATTCAGGAATTGGTAGAGTCAACAAAACAACAAAGTTATTTGAAAATTCTGTCAAAGAAAAAGAATCAATTAGCAGACTTATTAGGGGTTAAAACACAGGGGGCTTTGATCCGGTCAAGATTTATAAGTCTTGATCAGATGGATGCACCGTCAAAGTATTTTTTTAATCTCGAAAAGAAAAATGGACAAAAAAGAATTATTCACGCTTTACGATCTGAAGAAGGGTTTTTGTTGTCCAATCCTGTAGCAATTAGAAGGAGGGCAATTGGGTTTTATGAAAAACTATACAGAAGTGAACTAGGATCAGTCAATATGAATGAGAGTGTCTTCTTCCAGGAATTACCACAGGTGTCTGATGAAGCTAATGTGGAGATTTCAGGTGTGTGTAGCCTGGGAGAGCTGCATAAGGCCGTTCAGAGCATGGAATCCGGAAGAGTGCCTGGAATTGATGGCATACCAATTGATTTCTATAAATGTTTTTGGGATGTTTTAGGGGAGGATCTCTTAGAAGTACTCAATGGTAGCTTAGACGGAGGTCTTCTGCCGTTGAGTTGCCGTAGAGCAATCCTTACCCTTCTTCCCAAAAAAGGAGATCTCACGGAGATTAAAAACTGGAGACCCGTTTCACTTCTGTGCAGTGACTATAAAATTCTCTCAAAGGTTTTGGCGAACAGGTTATCAAAAATTATGAATGAGGTGATCCATCCGGACCAAACCTATTGTGTACCCAAAAGGTCAATTTTCGATAACATTTCCCTTATTAGGGATATTTATGATGTCTCTAAGTCTTTAAATATTGACGCTGGATTGATTTCATTAGATCAAGAAAAAGCATTCAACAGAGTGGAACATGTATATTTATGGGAAACACTAAAAGCTTTTGGTTTTAGTAAAAAATTTATAGATATAATTAAAGTGTTGTATAGTGATGTTGAGAGCATACTCAAAATCAATGGTGGCTTATGCACTCCTTTTAAAGTGTTTAGAGGTGTGAGACAGGGCTGCCCACTTTCGGGAATGCTATATTCATTGGCAATTGAACCTTTTTTGGAGCAAGTACGGAAAAATGTACAAGGGTTTAGTGTGCCAATGTTTGGAAAAAGTATAAGTCTCTCTGCTTATGCGGATGATGTCTTAGTTTTTGTTAATCAACCAAATGATGTAAAAGTTTTAATGAGTATACTTGATGATTTTAGAAAATTGTCTTCTGCTAAAGTTAATTTAGAAAAAAGTGAGGCAATACAAATAGGAGATTGGAAAAGGGGGTGTTTTCCCCTTCCTCCTGGGTTAGTATGGAAAAAAGGAGGCTTTAAATATTTGGGGGTTTTTCTAGGAGACGAAGTAACTGTACAAAAAAACTGGGAGGGAATTATTGAAAAGGTTAAAGGTCGACTTGAGAAGTGGAAGTGGCTAATCCCAAACATGTCATATAGAGGTCGAACATTAGTGATAAATAATTTAATAGCTTCTTCCTTATGGCATAAACTAACTTGTTTGGATCCTCCTTTGCGTTTGTTAGCAGAGATTCAAGCTATTTTAGTCAACTTTTTCTGGGATAAGTTACATTGGGTTTCTCAGAGCATATTGTTTTTACCTAAAGAAGAAGGAGGACAAGGATTGATACATCTTCAAAGTAGGACAGCAGCTTTCCGTTTACAATTCTTGCAAAGACTTTTAAGTGGTTCGATAACCTCAAGTTGGAAAGTAGTGGCGTGTAAAATTCTACAAAATTTTGGAAATCTGAAGTTGGACAGAAATCTTTTTTTCTTGGACTTGTCAAAACTGAACATCAGTGGAATGCCTATTTTTTATCGGAATGTCTTTAAAGTATGGGGCATGTTCAAAGTGCAAAGGGAAGGACATTTTAAATCTCTTTACTGGCACCTTGAAAAACCATTGGTTCATGGAGCACGTTTTGACTTGAATGATGACTGTGCAATTCCTGGGTATACTGAAATGTTTGTGACCTCCAAATTATGTACATTGGGGAGCCTAGTTAACTTGATAGGCACGGACTTTGAAAATACAGAAAAAGTTGCTATGAGTCTAAACGTTAAATCAAGACGTTTTGTTTCTCATTTATTAGAAAAATGCAGAGGTGTAAAGAGTAGCTGAAAGCCATACTTGAGTAAAAGTACAAATTCCTTACTGTAAAAATTACTCCACTACAAGTTACAAGTCACCAATTTAAATATGACTTGAGTAAAAGTATTAAAGTAACCCAATTTAAAAGTACTCAAGTATTTTTACTCGTACTGAATGTTGGCTCAAAGATGCACTAGTCCTCAACACAGAGACATTGTAGGTCTGGGCAGTGAAAACTAAGAAAGTTTATTTACTGTATGAGGTTTTATTTCCTAATATAGAAAAGAAATCAAACACCTCAAAATTTTTTTACATTTTTGACCTGGCAGAACAAACACAGATTAAACATAGTCATAGTCTTTTGACTAAAATGTAATTTAGTTTTAGTCATATTTTTGTCATCTGAATTGATTTAGCTTTAGTCTAATTTTATTCAACTAAATGCCATGAGATTTTGGTCTAGAAATCTACATTAAATTTAAATGTGCCATGCTGAAAAATATATAGCCTAACTTTGTGATATAAATATATGGTAACACTTTACAATAAGGTTCATTAGTTAACATTAGTTAGCTACATTAGTTAACATGAACTAATAATGAACTGCACTTATACAGCATTTATTCATGTTTGTTAATGTTAATTTCAACAATTACTAATACTTTATTAAAATCTTGTTAACATTAGTTAATGCACTCTGAACTAACATGAACAAACAATTAAAGCTTAAATTTTTATTAACTAACATTAACAAAGATGAATAAATAATGTAACAAATGTATTGCTCATGGTTTGTTGAAGTTGGTTAATACATTAACTACTGTTAACTAATGAACCTTATTGTAAATTGTTACCAAATATTCTTATATAGGCATATCCTAAAAAAGATATAATTTTAATATTTTAAAAAAATCCAGTAAACTAAAATTACACCAACAGATATATGATAATGCATATTAAAAACGTGAAGTTGTTAATTTGAAAGATTAATTGTAAACACATGTAGTACGTAACACCACTCTCTCACATTAAGTGCACTATTTCTTCCGTCATGCATCCCTCTTACAGTAAATACATTACAGCATACTTGATTAAATGTGAGGACAGTGAAATTGTACACTTATTATCAATCTTATAATGTACTTAAGTTACTTGGGCAATCAGTACAGGACCTCGCTGGTTTATTTTGGCTTATATAGTAAGTTATATCAAGTTATGTAACTCAGGTTAGCTGATAAAGTAGCATCAAGAGTATACAAACATTTGTGCTTGCCTTTGAGTTGCGGGATGACCCTCCTGCAATCGCGCATCACTTTTGTTTTGATTGTAGCATCGCATGTTTAACAAAGGGTCCCTTGACTGAAGCAAATGTGATATGCATCCATATGTTTGCTCTTTATCTCTTCTTTCAGTCCAGACGCGAACTTTTCTCTACAGTTTATGACATACGCAGCACGCAGATGTCCCGCTACGGTGGCTCAACGCAAGCCATTCAGCGTTTGACATCAAAGTACCGCGAGACCAGACTTCTCCATATGCATTTGATTCGCTCTCGCAGTACTTTGATTTCATACGATTGCTCTGCGCAGCGCCAAATGAAGTCCCTCAGTTGTGTGTCTGCGTGTAACCTCGCGACCACAGATTCTATCCATCATCACCCTCTGACACTTTCGTCTCGTTTTTATTTGACAAATAAACAATGTAGCGAGTAACGTTAAGTGTCATTTCAAATGTAGTGGAGTAAAGAGTACAAATACCCAATCAAAAATGTAATTGAGTAGAGAGTAAAAGTTGCCTATATTTTTGATACTCAGTACAAGTACAAAGTAGCCCAAAAAATACTTAAGTACAGTAACGAAGTACATTTACTCGAGTACTTTACACCTCTGGAAAAATGGAAAAAAAGACTCATGTTCGATGAACTTAATCTTTTATCTGCTTACTGTGAAAGGAAGATTGTGCCTAATGAAGATGATGTTTTTACCTGTTTTTTGTCTTTTACCTGTTTTAAATGATGTTTCGGGAATGTTTTTAAGTTCTGGGGAGTCCCTATGTCTTGATTTTTTTTCAAGTGTTGGAAAGTCTTTTTATAAAGCTTGTGTTCTTGTGTTTAATAAGAAAATGCTTAACGAAAGAGTTGACACACCATGGCGTAGTGTTTTAAAATTGAGTGATGATGAAAAACCAGAGTGGAGATCTTTGTATAAGCCACCATTGGGTAAAAGAGTTGGGGACATACAATGGAGACTTTTACATGGTGCTCTGGCAGTCAATGCTTTTATATGTGTCTTAAATTCTGATGTCGCTGCAGGATGCCCTTTCTGTTTAAAGAGAGAAACCATTTTTCATGCTTTTATGGATTGTCCTAGGCTGGAAAGGTTGTTTAATTTATTACATGGTTTGTTTGAGAGCTTTAATGAATCTTTTTCTGTAAAAGTATTTATTGTTGGTTTTAAATATGCTGGAAAAAAGAGGTTTATTTGTCAGTGCTTGAATTTTATCATAGGCCAAGCAAAACTAGCAATATATATGAGCAGAAAGAATAAGATAGACTTGGGTGTAGATCAAGATATCATTACTTTGTTCTTGGCTACAATTAAATCCAGAATACTTATTGATTTTCATTTTTATTCATCCAGAAATGATATTCTAACTTTTGAGACAAAATGGTGTCAGAATGGGGCTTTGTGCTACATTATTGATGGAAGCATACATTTTTCTTTTCTGTTAATGTAAGAATTTGGTTTTGGTTTTTGTAAGGGTAAATGTTAATTTGTGTTTTTGTTGGTGTTTTATGTGAAATATTGTAATAAAGTATTTTTTCAAAATTCAAAAATTCTCTCTCTCTCTCTCTCTCTCTCTCTCTCTCTCTCTCTCTCTCTCTCTCTCTCTCTCTCTCTCTCTCTCTCTCTCTCTCTCTGTCTTATAAACACTTAATTTAAATAAAGTATAAAAAAACCTATGATCTGTTTTTGAAGGAGACGTCCCATACAGTATGCATACTTCATATTTAACCATTTCACTGCATCATTTTGGAAATATATACCATCACTCCACTTCAGAGGCCTATAAACACTTCATTTCAAAAGAGTAGAAAAAAAGGATGATCTGTTTTTGAAGGGGACGTCCCATACAGTATGCATACCTCATATTTAACCATTTCACTGCACCATTTTGGAAATATATACCATCACTCCACTTCAGAGGCCTATAAACACTTCATTTCAAAAGAGTAGAAAAAAATGATGATCTGTTTTTGAAGGGGACATCCCATACAGTATGCATACCTTATATTTAACCATTTCACTGCACCATTTTGGACATACTGTATATAACATAACTCCACTTCAATGGCCTAAAAACACTTCATTTCAAAAGAGCAGAAAACAATTATGATCTGTTTACAAGCGGACGTCCCATACAGTATGCACACCTTATATTTAACCATTTCACTGCACCATTTTGGAAATATATACCATCACTCCACTCCAGAGGCCTATAAACACTTCATTTCAAAAGAGTAGAAAAAAATTATGATCTGTTTTTCCAGGGGATGTCCCATACAGTATGCATACTTCATATTTAACCATTTCACTGCACCATTTTGGAAATATATACCATCACTCCACTTCAGAGGCCTAAAAACACTTCATTTCAAAAGAGTAGAAAAAAAGGATGATCTGTTTGTGAAGGGGACGTCCCATACAGTATGCATACCTCATATTTAACCATTTCACTGCACCATTTTGGACATACTGTATATACCATCACTCCACTTCAAAGGCCTATAAACACTTCATTTCAAAAGAGTAGAAAAAAGGATGATCTGTTTGTGAAGGGGACATCCCATACAGTATGCATACCTTATATTTAACCATTTCACTGCACCATTTTGGACATACTGTATATACCATCACTCCACTTCAAAGGCCTATAAACACTTCATTTCAAAAGAGTAGAAAAAAAGGATGATCTGTTTTTTAAGGGGACGTCCCATACAGTATGCATACCTCATATTTAACCATTTCACTGCACCATTTTCGAAATATATACCATCACTCCACTTCAGATCATCCTTTTTTTCTACTATTTTGAAATGAAGTGTTTATAGGCATTTGAAGTGGAGTGATGGTATATACACAGTATCAGGGACGTGCACAGGAATTTTTAGGGGCAGTTGCTCTGTCCTAAATAAAAGGGCACCCCCCTGAAATTTTTTTACGGCATATATGAGGGACTGAGAATAACAGGGTCTTTATTAAAATCAGCAAACATGTTTGCCTAATGCCTACCAAAAAAAATAGTAACCTAGGCTGCTTGTCTGCAAGCTATGATAGCTAGCTGCTATCTGTCTGATTATTTAGGCTAACGTGGCAAACTCAGCCTGGATTTATGAAGATTTTAACAGAGGTGGAAAGAGTAGCCAATAACTTTACTCACTTGTACTTTTACGTAAGTAAAGAAATAATTACTCAAGTAGAAGTAAAAAGTATGCAATGAAAATAATACTCAAGTAGCGAGTTACTAGTTACTCATGAAAACATAAATCTAGGTATACATACATGCACGCGCACACACACCCACAATACAGTGCCCTCCATAAGTATCAGAACAGTAAAGACAAGATTTTTCTTTTTGCTGTGAAGACCAGAAATTGATAAGATAAATATCAGTATGTCCTAAGTTTAGAATGTCACATTTTATTAATCTTTGTTTATGTTTCAACACATACATGCTTTAACAACAAAGAACAACAGCATTAAATGCTGACTTGTGTTGTACCCAAATGCACATAAGTGAATCAAACTGATCCTACACATTTTATGCTTTTCATGTGTAAACAATCAGGACACAGCTCAGTGCCCATTAAAGGCGCTGTATGTAATTTACAGCGGCCTCTAGCGGTGATGTTTCAGATTGCAACCAATAAGTTTACAAGCGCGTGCTCGAACTCATAAGCGACGGCCAGACTGAGATGTAACACACCGGAGAAAGCATCACACAACATGCTGGAAACTCAGGTAAACTCCCACTGCAACATTTAACTGACTGCATTTAGCCTATGTAATGTGGTGTTACGTAGGTAAATTTACGGTAAGATAACGAAAACGATTAGTGAACTACACTGAACAATTTCAGTATAACAGTAAAGCCCGGTATATACTGTGCTATTTTAAATAGTCCTTTAGGGTTGTTGCTTGCCACACTGTGCGATCAATATCGTAGTTAAGTCCATGTCACACTGTATAATCTCAGTTTCCATCAATGTCAGACTGTACGAGTTTCAAGACTTTTAAAAGCGGACGCACGCAAACAAACGCGTCCGCAGTTTTACGTCATCGATCGACGACGGCTGGGCAAACACGCTAAAGCGAAGGCTAGCAAACCGAAACAACATCTAAAAAACTAAAGCACATAATCGAAATATATTTGACATGCTTTGTAGTAATGTTAACTTACCTGTCCAAAAGGATGAAAGCCAACTCCGGATCCGTTTTTATACCCAAAACAAAGCGGAGGTTTCTCCATAATTCAAATGCCCTGCCAATGTTAATCCGTGTTTTTGTCAGAAGTTGATCCGATTCACGTTTGGCCTTACGAGATTCAGCAAATAACTTTTTTTCTTCACAATATGTGGAGTTTGTGTTGTGCTGGGAGCAGGTCGTTTCAGTCTGTTATCAGTGTCGTCGCTGTTGAGCGCAAAGTCAGAAGACGAGGCGAGAGGCTCGGGAGCGCGCATGCAGGTGACGTCACTGGATTTCGCGCCAAAACCGGCCCGATACTTTCACATAAAAATAATTATATTTTTTTCAGAGGTAATAGCAAAACCCAAAAAGTGGATCATTTAAATGTGAGATTACAACCCCTTCACACAAAGGCAATTGAAAAGGGATTAGTTTAAGTAGAAACACTGCGGACAGCTCCTTTAAACAAAAATAATGTGACAGATTCTGTACTTTTGTATAATGTTCATCTTTTAATGTTTAGACATCTTGACTCCACAGCAAACAGAGGAATACTTATGAGCACTTGTACATTATGTGTAAAACTGCAACATACACAAACAGTACAGAAAAAAAATACAAACACAGAATAGACAAGCATTACAAATTAACTCAAGTTTCAATGTTGATGTAGCTTATAGCTGAAATATCAGTAAACTGACAAAGAGTTTTGCATTCATTATGTATAAAGTTAGAATCTCCTAAGATGGTTTGAGGACATTGACAGTTTACACATGATACAAACTGATTTTAGACAAAACTCATGTTTTCTTATGTTGTCATGTCACGTGTGTTTTGTGAGAATCACTTACATCATAAAGTACAGTCAGTGGCGGTTCTAGAGAAATTTCACTAGGGGGGCCAAGGAGGGGCCAGTGTTTTACCAGAGGGGCACATAAAATGGCAAGAAATTATATTTAAAGATTATAGGGGTGATTACAGGAATTAGTTTAAGACAGGACTAGGCCTTAGTTTAATTAGGAAATATAACTAGTTTTAACAAACATGCCTGACTAAAAACATTACTTGTGTGCATTTTGAAGCAAAACAAAGGGCTCTGATGTATTTTAAGATATGTCAGTACAAGTTGTTTTCAGTTTGGACAGATCTTACATTTATTTTAGTCGAGGACTAGTCTAATCCCCTTCCGGGAAACCACCCCTTAAACTTTATTTTACTTTACAAATTACAATCATATAAATATTTATTTAATAAAAGAGTAAGTGCAGGTGGAAAAGAGGAGCTGGAATCTTTTCTAAAGCCCTCCAACCGAAAATCATGCGAGCCTACTCAATAAACTTTATGAAATGCAAACTTTTATAAAGACAAACGTTTGTTTTAGTTTACATATAAACACACATTGCTAGACAGTTAGGGACCACAATCTAATCAATATTTAAAATAATATTTATTTTAAATTGTAAACATTTTTATATGTTACATTTAATTATATTCCTTCAATTTATGCACGTATATGTAAGAGCATAATAACAGCGCTTTTTACAATGTACTATTTAAAAAGTTAGAGAGATGTTGGTTTTGCCGGTTGTTGATGAGTGACAGCTGTGAATGATCACAACGTGCTTAAGCAGCCACGTCACAGGAGAACAAGTGAACAGTGTCCCAATGTGAAGTGAGCTAGAGTCCTTACCAGTGCCCAAACCTGCATACACATTCACTACATCGGGGCTGCGTCCGAAACCGCATACTGTATAGTACTGAATTAGATGAAGTACCTACTTACTTGGTGTTAAAACAGTAGGTACTGTATAGTATGAATCCTGGTAGTATGAATGAGATCCGGACGTACTACATCCGCCATGTTGCTACATCATGTGACATTCGTCGTCATCACGTCATGTCATTTGCGCGCGAAAACAGCCGCGTGCCTCTTCTTCTTCGTTGCATAACTCCTCGTCCGGGGCATCATGGGATAGTGAAGCGTCCATCGTATGCACACTGCAAAATCTTACCGGAAGTAGTAGGTCATTTGGGTACTTTTCGCATACTGTTTTTCGAATACTATGTATTCGGACATACTACTCGCCTCGCCTACTGCTTTTCGCGTACTATATAGTATGTAGTAGGCGGTTTCGGACGCAGCACGGGTGATTGGGAACGAATTAAGACACTCGCCGAGCAGCACCTGCAGGGCGGCTACAGTGGTTGGGTGCGCCGCTCTAATACGCCCGTGTAGAACGTTGTGTCGCATTAGTTCCGCTCTTGGCGCTCGCGTGTAAAATCTAAATAAATGTATACTTTTTTATTTGGTCAGCACAGGGTGGCCACAGGGGTGGCCAGGGACATGTCTACAGAGGCAAGGGCCACCCTTGGCCTCCGTTTAGAACCGCCACTGAGTACAGTATACAGCGAATCAGACGTCAATCATCGATGGATTTTCTTCAGTCTGTGCTACAATGCTTCTGGAGGCTGCGCGCGTTTAAATGTGTTTGGCGACGAACAGGTCATGCGTATATAATGGCAGGTACATGTGTGAAGTTTTGCTTTTAGTTCACTCTAAAAATGGCTGGGTTATTTTTTAACCCAAAATGCTGGGTTGAGTCTGTTGGGTTGTTTTGCTGGGTTATTTTTTAACATTTTAAACACTTTTGGGGTAGTTTCAGTTTTCTGGTTGTTGGGTTAAAACTGCTGGGTTATTATGCTGGGTTGTTTGAAGAGGCTCACGTGCTTCGCGCCTTTGATGTTTGAATGTGCTCAGCAACGGTAGTTGTGAAAGGACAGAGTCACTGGAAGAAGTTGTTTCAAGGTAAGTTTATATGTTTTTGTAAACATTTCATGAATATAAACAAAATTATAACATTTTTGCGAGACACCAACGTGTTAATTTATACAGACTAAGACGACGGGTGTAATTTAGAGGAATGACGACTGTTACCTCAGATCGCCATTTACACAAATTGACTTGAATAATCGTTCTAAGATGTTTAATATGGCATATTAATAAAATCGATGTTACAAAATCCCCATCACACGGTTGATTTATTAACTCATGACAATTTCTGTAAGCCTTTAACAAAGCGAGTCAAAACCGGTACCGAGTCGACCTCCGCAACCCCACTTCGGCTTGTTGGGTCACACACGCGCATAGTTTTCCCAGCTTAGCAATAGCGACACTATTAAATTAAATTTGATGACAAACGAGTTGCTTTCTTGTCATTCGATATGGAAAGACAGACCGCGAGGCGCGAGCAAGTTAACTTAACCCGCGGCGGAGAATTGCGGAGCCGGTGTCTACTCTGTCTTGAAGTCAAATAAACATTTATTTGGTGTTCGCAATGGTCTTGATTTACAATAAAGCACATGATAAAAATAACCCAGCAAGAATAACCCAAACCCAGAATATTAATCTCATAAATGGTTAAAATGACTACACGTTGGGTTTTTTCAACAACCCAACCTGCTGGGTTAAAATGTGTTACCCAGCGTGTTGGGTTACTTTAACCCAGTATGTGTTCTGTCCAATATTTACCCAGCGCTGGGTTGCCAATTGGGTTGTTTTTAACCCAACCATTTTTAGAGTGTTAAAAGATTGGTAAATTCATATCCACATCACCCAAAGGCTACAAGTAAAATAGCATCAGACGATTCCGTTTTTGCAGCGATCTGAACAATTCATTCAAACTGATTCGCGAACCAATTCAAAACGTTTGGCCCATTTGCTTTGTAAAGAATCGATTCAAACGAGTCATTAATTCGCGAATGCCTCAGAAACACGAGACTGCAATTTAAAAATAAAATATAAATTTCGTAATTAATTAAAATACAGTAACGAAGGAACGCTGCACAATGTAAACAAAGTAAAAGTAAAAAGATTTCCACCTCGGAAGGGCAACTTGAGTCGAGAAGGGCATATTGGCAGTTGCCCAGGCAACCAGAGCAACCCCCCTGTGCACGTCCCTGCACAGTATGTCCAAAACGGTGCAGTGAAATGGTTAAATATGAAGTATGCATACTGTATGGGACGTCCCCTTGAAAAACAGATCATAATTGTTTGCTACTCTTTTGAAATGAAGTGTTTATAGGCCTCTGGAGTGGAGTGATGGTATATATGTCCAAAATGGTGCAGTGAAATGGTTAAAGATCATAATTGTTTTCTACTCTTTTGAAATGAAGTGTTTATAGGCCTCTGGAGTGGAGTGATGGTATATATGTCCAAAATGGTGCAGTGAAATGGTTAAATATGAGGTGTGCATACTGTATGGGACGTCCCCTTCAAAAACAGATCATAATTTTTTTCTACTCTTTTGAAATGAAGTGTTTATAGGCCTTTGAAGTGGAGTGATGGTATATACAGTATGTCCAAAATGGTGCAGTGAAATGGTTAAATATGAGGTGTGCATACTGTATGGGACGTCCCCTTAAAAAACAGATCATCCTTTTTTTCTACTCTTTTGAAATGAAGTGTTTATAGGCCTTTGAAGTGGAGTGATGGTATATATTTCCAAAATGGTGCAGTGAAACCGTTAAATATGAGGTATGCATACTGTATGGGATGTCGCCTTAAAAAACAGATCATAATTGTTTTCTACTCTTTTGAAATGAAGTGTTTATAGGCCTCTGAAGTGGAATGATGGTATATACAGTATGTCCAAAACGGTGCAGTGAAATGGTTAAATATGAGGTGTGCATACTGTATGGGACGTCCCCTTCAAAAACAGATCATAATTTTTTTTCTACTCTTTTGAAATGAAGTGTTTATAGGCCTTTGAAGTGGAGTGATGGTATATACAGTATGTCCAAAATGGTGCAGTGAAATGGTTAAATATGAGGTATGCATACTGTATGGGACGTCCCCTTCAAAAACAGATAATCCTTTTTTTCTACTCTTTTGAAATGAAGTGTTTATAGGCCTCTGGAGTGGAGTGATGGTATATACAGTATGTCCAAAATGGTGCAGTGAAATGGTTAAATATAAGGTATGCATACTGTATGGGACGTCCCCTTCAAAAACAGATAATCCTTTTTTTCTACTCTTTTAAAATGAAGTGTTTATAGGCCTCTGAAGTGGAGTGATGGTATATATTTCCAAAATGGTGCAGTGAAATGGTTAAATATAAGGTATGCATACTGTATGGGATGTCCCCTTCACAAACAGATCATCCTTTTTTTCTACTCTTTTGAAATGAAGTGTTTATAGGCCTCTGAAGTGGAGTGATGGTATATATTTCCAAAATGGTGCAGTGAAACGGTTAAATATGAGGTATGCATACTGTATGGGACGTCCCCTTAAAAACAGATCATAATTGTTTTCTACTCTTTTGAAATGAAGTGTTTATAGGCCTTTGAAGTGGAGTGATGGTATATACAGTATGTCCAAAATGGTGCAGTGAAATGGTTAAATATGAGGTATGCATACTGTATGGGACGACCCCTTAAAAAACAGATCATCCTTTTTTCTACTCTTTTGAAATGAAGTGTTTATAGGCCTTTGAAGTGGAGTGATGGTATATACAGTATGTCCAAAATGGTCCAGTGAAATGGTTAAATATGAGGTGTGCATACTTTATGGGACGTCCCCTTAAAAAACAGATAAATCTTTTTTTCTACTCTTTTGAAATGAAATGTTTATAGGCCTTTGAAGTGGAGTGATGGTATATATTTCCAAAATGGTGCAGTGAAACGGTTAAATATGAGGTATGCATACTGTATGGGATGTCGCCTTAAAAAACAGATCATAATTGTTTTCTACTCTTTTGAAATGAAGTGTTTATAGGCCTCTGGAGTGGAGTGATGGTATATACAGTATGTCCAAAACGGTGCAGTGAAATGGTTAAATATGAGGTGTGCATACTGTATGGGACGTCCCCTTCAAAAACAGATCATAATTTTTTTCTACTCTTTTGAAATGAAGTGTTTATAGGCCTTTGAAGTGGAGTGATGGTATATACAGTATGTCCAAAATGGTGCAGTGAAATGGTTAAATATGAGGTATGCATACTGTATGGGACGTCCCCTTCAAAAACAGATAATCCTTTTTTTCTACTCTTTTAAAATGAAGTGTTTATAGGCCTCTGAAGTGGAGTGATGGTATATATTACCAAAATGGTGCAGTGAAATGGTTAAATATAAGGTATGCATACTGTATGGGATGTCCCCTTCACAAACAGATCATCCTTTTTTTCTACTCTTTTGAAATGAAGTGTTTATAGGCCTCTGAAGTGGAGTGATGGTATATATTTCCAAAATGGTGCAGTGAAACGGTTAAATATGAGGTATGCATACTGTATGGGACGTCCCCTTAAAAACAGATCATAATTGTTTTCTACTCTTTTGAAATGAAGTGTTTATAGGCCTCTGAAGAGGAGTGATGGTATATATGTCCAAAATGGTGCAGTGATATGGTTAAATATGAAGTATTAATACTGTATGGGACGTCTCCTTGAAAAACAGATAATAATTGTTTTCTACTCTTTTGAAATGAAGTGTTTATAGGACTCTGGAGTGGAGTGATGGTATATATGTCCAAAATGGTGCAGTGAAATGGTTAAATATGAAGTATGCATACTGTATGAGATGTCCCCTTCACAAACAGATCATCCTTTTTTTCTACTCTTTTGAAATGAAGTGTTTATAGGCCTTTGAAGTGGAGTGATGGTATATACAGTATGTCCAAAATGGTGCAGTGAAATGGTTATATATAAGGTATGCATACTGTATAGGATGTCCCCTTCACAAACAGATCATCCTTTTTTCTACTCTTTTGAAATGAAGTGTTTATAGGCCTTTGAAGTGGAGTGATGGTATATACAATATGTCCAAAATGGTGCAGTGAAATGGTTAAATATGAGGTGTGCATACTGTATGGGACGTCCCCTTCAAAAACAGATCATCCTTTTTTTCTACTCTTTTGAAATGAAGTGTTTATAGGCCTTTGAAGTGGAGTGATGGTATATACAGTATGTCCAAAACGGTGCAGTGAAATGGTTAAATATGAAGTATGCATACTGTATGGGACGTCCCCTTCAAAAACAGATCATAATTTTTTTCTACTCTTTTGAAATGAAGTGTTTATAGGCCTCTGAAGTGGAGTGATGGTATATATGTCCAAAATGGTGCAGTGAAATGGTTAAATATGAGGTATGCATACTGTATGGGACGTCCCCTTAAAAAACAGATCATCCTTTTTTTCTACTCTTTTGAAATGAAGTGTTTATAGGCTTTTGAAGTGGAGTGATGGTATATACAGTATGTCCAAAATGGTGCAGTGAAATGGTTAAATATAAGGTATGCATACTGTATGGGATGTCCCCTTCAAAAACAGATCATCATTTTTTTCTACTCTTTTGAAATGAAGTGTTTATAGGCCTTTGAAGTGGAGTGATGGTATATATTTCCAAAATGATGCAGTGAAATGGTTAAATATAAGGTATGCATACTGTATGGGACGTCCCCTTTACAATCAGATCATCCTTTTTTCTACTCTTTTGAAATGAAGTGTTTATAGGCCTCTGAAGTGGAGTGATGGTATATATTTCGAAAATGGTGCAGTGAAATGGTTAAATATGAGGTATGCATACTGTATGGGACGTCCCCTTAAAAAACAGATCATCCTTTTTTTCTACTCTTTTGAAATGAAGTGTTTATATGCCTTTGAAGTGGAGTGATGGTATATACAGTATGTCCAAAATGGTGCAGTGAAATGGTTAAATATAAGGTATGCATACTGTATGGGATGTCCCCTTCACAAACAGATCATCCTTTTTTTCTACTCATTTGAAATGAAGTGTTTATATGCCTTTGAAGTGGAGTGATGGTATATACAGTATGTCCAAAATGGTGCAGTAAAAAGGTTAAATATAAGGTATGCATACTGTATGGGATGTCCCCTTTAAAAACAGATCATCATTTTTTTCTACTCTTTTGAAATGAAGTGTTTATAGGCTTTTGAAGTGGAGTGATGGTATATACAGTATGTCCAAAATGGTGCAGTGAAATGGTTAAATATAAGGTATGCATACTGTATGGGATGTCCCCTTCAAAAACAGATCATCATTTTTTTCTACTCTTTTGAAATGAAGTGTTTATAGGCCTTTGAAGTGGAGTGATGGTATATATTTCGAAAATGGTGAAGTGAAATGGTTAAATATGAGGTATGCATACTGTATGGGATGTCCCCTTCAAAAACAGATCATAATTTTTTTCTACTCTTTTGAAATGAAGTGTTTATAGGCCTCTGAAGTGGAGTGATGGTATATATTTCGAAAATGATGCAGTGAAATGGTTAAATATGAGCTATGCATACTGTATGGGACGTCCCCTTCAAAAACAGATCATAGTTTTTTTTATACTTTATTTAAATTAAGTGTTTATACTGTAAGACAGAGAGAGAGAGAGAGAGAGAGAGAGAGAATTTGAATTTTGAATCTACTTTATTCTACAAGTTTTACACAACAAACATACCTCATATTACAAAACACCTAAAACCCACACAGCAATTACAAATTATTCAACCCAAATTGAAAAAACAAGATCATCATCTATAACAGTACACACAGCATCATTATAACTCCATACATCATTAAAACCTTCAATATTCTTCATTAAATTATAGAACAAGAACTCATGTCTTATTCTTGCTTTCAATAGTCTCCTGAAAGTACCATCTAAATCATCTCCTCCCTTTCCCTCTATTCTTTTTCTTCTTGTCAAATAGATGGCTGACTTGGCTTGACCTATAATAAAATTCAATAAGCGCCCTTTTCTCCTATTTTCTCTATAATATTTAAACCCATAAATAAACACAACATTGGAGAAAACAACATTAAACCCAGTAAAAATTCCTTGAAGTCTTGAAAACAAAAATTCCAATCTGTTACAATACAGAAAACAGTGAAAAATCGTTTCCCTATCATCACAAAAAGGGCATTTGCTTTCAATAGACTCATTTATAATACTTGTAAATGCATTTACAGCAACAATTCCATGCAACACTTTCCATTGCAAATCTCCAGTAATTTTGGTCAATGGTGGCTTATACAGTGTTCTCCATGCAGGACTGCATTCATTTTCAACACCAAAATGTATTTTCCAAGGAATATCTCTTTTACTCAATAACTTCTTTTTATTCAACACTTTTACACTCAATTCATATAACTTCTTTCCACACATTGTACTGAGCTCTAGACATTCATCTTTCAATGCTTCAAAAACTGGGCTAGATAACTCTTCTTCAGAAAAATCAGGACAGATCTCAATGTCCGGAAAAGAGTCATCTTTATCTGGCACACCTCCATTGTCAAAGACCCCTATAAGGGCCAACTCATCAGCATTTAAAGTTTCTTTGAGCCTCTCCAAAAAAGCTCCAACTGTCCTTTTTGATTTAAATCCCAAATGTTGGGCGATTGCATCAGTCTTGTCAAACTTACATCCACAAATGTTCAACAATTGTCCCAATGTTATCACTCTTGAATTTATCAGGCTATTACTCAGCCCAGGAGCTACTAACTCTCCAATGTCCAACCTTGCTTTACCCACTAGGGGTTCATTCAAGAGCCAAAAAAGTGACAGTGTAGATGTCCTTCTTGATGGAGTTAAAAACATCCAGGCTTTTAAAACGCTGAAATAGAACAATGGAAGTTCTTTAAAATCTCTGTCCGCACACTTAGTCCAAAAAAGGTTTTTAGCAAGTCCCCATTTTCTCACTTGCTCAAATATCAAACTGGCCCCTGCTTTCCAGATGTTTTCTTCACCAAAGAGAAACTTTTGTACAAACTGTAACCTGAAAGCAGTTTTTCTACTTTCCAAGTGAACAAGGCCTTGGCCTCCCTCATCTCTTGGTAAGAATAAAACACATTGAGGAACCCAATGTAAATTGTTCCAAAAAAAATTAACAAGCATTACTTGCAACTTTGATAACAGGCCTGCAGGGGGTTCTGTCGATGCCAACCGGTGCCACAGAGTGGACGCCACCAAGTTGTTAATTATAAGTGTGCGCCCCCTATATGACATTCTGGGAAGTAACCATTTCCACCTTCTCAATCTTCCCTCCATCATTTCTTCTATTCCCTCCCAGTTCTTTTTAACATACTGTTCATCTCCCAGAAAAACTCCTAAATACTTAATTCCACCTGAAGTCCATCTTAGACCGCCAGGCAGACTGGGTTTTCTTTCACCCCACCCACCTACTTCAAGAGCAGCACACTTGTTCCAATTTACTTTTGCTGATGATATTTTTTTAAATTCTTCCACAACCATTTTTATATTTTCCACATCTTTCTTATCTTTAACCACCACCATTACATCATCTGCATATGCGGACAAAGTAAAATTATGATGTTCATTCACAGACACACCCATTAAAACTTTTTTCAGTTTCAATAAAAAGGGCTCAATGGCTATAGAGTATAGCATCCCTGATAAGGAGCACCCTTGCCTGATTCCCCTTTGAACAGAAAAAGGAGCACCCAAACCACCATTGACCTTTACAATACTCTCAATGTCACTATATAGCATCTTTATCATTTTAACGAAGTCCTGAGGAAAACCAAACTTTCCAAGAACATTCCATAAATAATTGTGCTCTACTCGATCAAATGCTTTCTCTTGGTCTAATGAAATTAGACCAAAATTTTGTCCTGATATTTTTGCTACCTCAAACATATCTCTAACTGCAGAAATATTGTCAGAGATCGATCTTTCGGGCACACAATATGACTGATCTGTGTGTATTATTTGTCCCATCACTATCTTTAGCCTGTTGGCTAAGGCTTTCGACAATATTTTCAAATCCACACACAGTAAGGAAACGGGTCTCCAGTTATTTATCTCCTTCAAATCCCCCTTCTTTGGTAACAGGGTTAAAACAGCACGCCTGCAACTAAAAGGAAGGGTACCTTGAGATATGCTGTCATGCACAACTTCTAAAAAATCACTGCCTATGATATTCCAGCAGGCTTTATAAAAATCAACAGTGAGACCATCAATTCCAGGAGCTCTATTCTCCATGCTTTGTAAGGCTTCATACAGCTCGCTCTCTGTCAGTTGTGCTCCTAATTTAGGTTTCTCTGCATCTTCTACTTGAGGTAATTCACTCAAAAAATCCTCACTCAACTGATTGTCCTCTTCATATTCACTTCTATACAATTCTTTATAAAAACCAGTAACTCTTCTTCGAATGTCTGAAGGTTCATTTAAAACTTCTCCATTAACACCCTTAAGACAGTGAATAAACCTACTTTGGCCATTTTTTTCTCTAAGCCAAAAAAGAACTTAGAGGGAGCATCCATCTCTGAAAATTCCTGAAACCTAGACCGTACTAAAGCCCCCTGTGCTTTGTGTCCTAGCAAATTTTCCAGAGCCTTCTTCTTTTCATTTAAAACCTTACAATATTCATTTCCTCCTGTGACTTCAATTAAGCCTTGAACTTCAACAATTTCATTTTCAAGTTTTTTAATTTTTCCAACTATGCTTTTAGTGACATTGAAATGGTACACTGTAATCCCTAACAGTTGTACTAGCTCATAACTAATAAGGTCATAACAGTCAAATGTCGTTATGCAGTTGACCACACTATAAAATATTGAGCTCTTTTGAGATTTATGCCACTTTACTTGAATAGGGCTCAATATTTTGTAGCTAATTTCTGTGGAACACTCAAAAAGTTTATGAACCACACAGTAGTGTCATGACGTTATTGACGTCATGACGTTCCTGTGGGTGGGTCTTATCTCTCCCTCAGGAATGTGGAGTCAGCCATCTTGAATTTGCCCTGATGCGGGAAAGTTTTTGCCAGCACGTGTGGATGGGAACACAGTTTAATTTGTTTTAATTTGTTTGTAATGTCCAATTTTATCCCCCCGCTTCAAAACACAACTACCTCGGTTATTTTCATCAGTCTTATTGCCCTCCTTTTCTTAAGCGCCGTGTTATCATCAGCCCTGATTTGGTAAGTAACTCTTAACGGTTTATATTTATTGAATATCGATAAATAGTCTTATATTTTTAAACTAGAAATACATTTGTTCAATGTGCATTGTGAATATTTGTTGTAAATATTTTACAAATCCAAGTAATTGCAACGTTAGAAGTTTTGAACTACATTTCCCATAATGCATGTATGCCCGGGACATTAACGGTGGAGGTTAGTTTGAACTTTCTGAGGCAGAGAGATAACGAAAGCATAAAGTTACACCATCTTCCCGGTTGTTGTTTTCGCTGTTCGCCGTTAATGCATGTGCTTACTTTGAGTATATTTATCTCAGTAAGTGTCCGCGTTACACCGTCAATATTTTACGTTGTCGAGCTGTCTGTCCGTATGTGTGTGCTATCGTGAAACGAACAATAATAAACAACATAATGTGAGTGTGTTATCATGATGCTAACCAGGCATGTGTTTTTATTTCTTCGTAGGCACAAGTGTGTGGCTTTGAGATCATCTCGAAACAATTTTAACAGTTCAGGTAGGATGTATTAGTGTGAAATAGTGTTATTAAGAGTTTGTTTTATTTTACGTGTTTCCACAGTTGTTCTTTTGCTATTATTTAAATGTTTTCACTTGAACCCTTTATTAATACTTTGTTAAAACAACAACACTAGAAAAAACAGATCTATAAGCACACAACGTTGATGCTTTGCTTGTTAATAACTAACTTGCTCAACTTTTAATGTTTTAATTTTTACTAACATTATAATTTTTACTATAATTAGTGTACAATTAATGTTTTTGATAGGTTTGAAAACTTTTTATCTGTATATTAACTTTTTAAATTTAATTTATTATTATGTTTTATTTTAAAATCTTTTTAAAGATTAACAAATCATCTTTGCTTGCATGTTGTGTACAGATATTGGACTAAAACGAGTGCTACAGAGGGTCATTGTTTCACCATCAGACAGGTGCCAACAGGTGAGTTTTGTAAATGAAGATTTTCGCCCTGAATTTTTCACATTGTTTAGGTTTCTGCAGCAGAACAGACTTAATCAAATTACTGATGTGTTGTCAACTGATTGGCATTATTACCCCCCATTCAAAATTTTATAACACATTCTAACTTTGCCAAAATTGCAAATCAGGGCTGAAATGGTTTAGACTTTAATTTAAAATATTTACATTGCAGGCTGAAGTTGGCCTAATGGAGTGGAAGTGCAAGTTGTGTTCTGCAACTTCAAATACCCGGGGGAAATTATTTTGGCACTATACTGTACTTCATTGCCAATATTCAAGAGTGTCCCCCCTGCCATGTCTCTATGACAGTTGCATTTGTACTTTTCCATCTTTTGAAGCGATGAAAGCTCACCTGTCAAGATGTCATAATGATTCATGTAGAGTAGATTCAATCGAAGGAGCATGCAGTTTTTTTACATGTCCTTTGTGTAACGTAAAACAGCCCTTTTCTGAGGAAATTCTTTTTGGTCATTTAAGAAGACATTTACGAAGTCATGAGATGGTAGCATGCCCATTTAAGAACTGCAACTACAAAACAAATAGCTACTCAGCGTTTAATGCACATAAAAGTAGAAGACATGGTGGTGATTCTGACTTTGGTGAATTTGTTGTATTGGCAGACAATGATAGTGCCCCAGTTGTAGCTGCAGCAGAAAGTCTTGAAGAACCTGCTGAAAGTCACAGTGCAGGGTCTGCAGACACATTTGATCTTGACGATGTAAACAGTCAGTGTGACACAGACACTTTAAGAGCCCAGTTGAACCAAAACTTGGCATCATTATTCTTAAAGATGCATTCTATTCTTCATGTATCTGACATGGCATCTCAGGAAATAGTGGAACATTTGACTCAATTATTTTCCTTGTCCCAACCGATACTCAAACATGACATAAGTGAAGTCTTTCAGAGTCATGGCATCACTGTCAGTGAAACCATTCTAAATGAGGTTGTCAGTACTGTTATGGACAGTAATGTTATTGTCAGTGCCACAGCAAAGGGGAAGCAGTTATCCTCAACCAAGAGAAGGAAAACCTTCATTGAAAATAATTACCCTGTGGTAAAGCCTGTACAGTATCAGCTACAGCCAGGACACACAGCAGTGCATGTTCCCATTCTTGAGATGATACAAAAAATCTTCAGTCATACAGATATTCTGGACAAAATTAAAGAAACAAAGGTGGCACAAAACAGTCATTATGTCAGCCACCAAGATGGTTTGTACTTCAAAGAGAACACATTCTTGTCTTCAGATCAGTTAAAGATAACACTTATTTTGTACATTGATGATTTGGAAATAGCCAATCCACTTGGCACATCACGCAAAATACACAAAATCTGTTCAGTTTACTGGACGTTTGCTGATCTTCCAAGTAAATACCGATCGGCCCTGCATGTAATTCAGCTTGCCGCTTTATGTAAAGTGGCTGACATACAGACATTTGGCTATGAAAAAGCACTTGGTCCTTTGTTGAGAGACCTCCGTACCCTTGAACAAGATGGGGTATTCATTGAGTCTATTGGTAAGGTAGTTCAAGGAACTGTCATGTGTGTAGTGTCCGACAATCTTGCAGGTCATGATTTGGCAGGCTTTTCAAAGTCTTTTAGAGCAGAATATTTTTGCAGATTCTGCACAGCAACACAAGCTAAACTTCAGACTCATGAAGTTGCAAGTGGTGAATTCAGTATTAGGACAAAAGACAGTCATAATAGTGATGTGTATGCAGTAATGCATGGGGATAGTCCGAGTCAGAATGGTGTTCAGGCAGATTGTGTCCTGAGCCAGCATCTAGAGCATTTTCACACCGTAACTGGCTTTCCACCTGATGCCCTCCACGATCTTTTTGAGGGCATTGTGCCCGTGGAGCTCGCCCTGTGTATCGGAGAGATGATCCGTCGCAAATACTTCACCCTTGAATATTTGAACGAGAGAATTCTATCGTTTCCATACCAGCACACAGACAAGGTTGACAAACCTCATAAAATACCACAGACCTTTGCTGTAAAGAAAAGCATTGGTGGTAATGGCCATGAAAATGCCACATTGCTAAGACTGCTCCCTTTGATTATTGGGAATGCAGTTCCTGAAGAGGATGGAGCCTGGACTGTGCTTATGGACTTAAAAGAGGTAGTAGAGTTATCGCTGTGCTCAGAATTCACAGAGGAGTCCATCCAGTATTTGCAGTCTAAGATACAGGATCATAGAGAGATGCTGAAAGAAGCCTTTCCAGATTTTAAACTTCGTCCTAAGCATCACTACATTGAACACTACCCTGACCTTGTACGCCGTTTTGGGCCACTTGTACACTTGTGGACAATGAGGTTTGAGGGTAAACACCGTTTTTTCAAGAGAGTTGTACACGACACACAAAACTTCAAAAATGTGTTAAAAACACTTGCAGACAGGCATCAATACATGGTAGCATACCATCTCAGTGCCTCAGGATTCTTCAAACCTCACCAGCAGACATCAAATGTCTCTTCTGTACTGGTATCAATGCTTCCAAATGTTGCCAAGACATACATTGAACAAATAACAGCAAGCAATGTTATTTACAGCACGTCAAAGGTCTGCATTGATGGAACCGATTATGTTGTAGGAATGTTTTTGTCTGTGGGAAAAGAGGGGGGACTGCCTAATTTCTGTAGAATTGAACAGGTTCTCCTGGTTAACAGTAGTGTTGTCTTTCTTTGTCAAGAGCACAAATCACACTACATTGAACACCTGAGATCTTACGAACTTTTCCCAAACAATCTGGCTGTTCACACCCTATCAGAGCTAAATGACAAGACGCCTCTCTGCGCTTACAACATAGATGGTAGATTGCTCTTGACACCCAAACGTTTCATCTTATTAAACTGAAGATTTGTTGCAGCAGGTAAACAGATGAACTAGGACTGCACGATAAATTGCACGTGATTGTCACTCGCATCTCATCAGTAGAGTCGGTTCCTTGTTTAGTAATAAATCGCTATCAGCTACTTGTGTAGCATTTACTACACCGAGCCATAGTTTACTTACAAGTGGGGAGATATCGCATTCATAATGGCAGGCGATTCATCCGTGATTATGAATGCGATATTTGCCAGCTTGTCAGTGAACTACGGCTCTGTGTAGTAAATGCCGCTTCATCTTAAAGCAGCTGATGGCGATATACTACTAATCAAGGAACCAGCTTTACTGATGAGATGCGCGTGACGATCGCGTGAAATTTATCGTGCAGCCCTAAGATGAACACATTCACACTCGTTAAACAATATCTCTTGAAGTTGTGCGGACCAATGGGTCCATGAATAAACTGCCGCACTACAACAGCTGGCCTTCCATACATCCCATCTTTCAAGTGGTGTTCCAGTGTTTGTGTGGACCAGTGGGTATGTGGATGTGTATATATAGTATGTGTCACCTCCAATTTTAATGAAAATTAACAAGTTTTTGTCTTTTAGAAACCAAAAGATGACTGCTGCTGCTCAGAAGCATGTGCTGCGTGTGTATGTTACACGAGAGACCGCCCTGAAACTTACTCTACTTGAGCGACCAAAGTCAGTGGAGGAGCTGAAAGAAATAATGCAAGAGAGGTTCAAGCCAAGACTGGATGGGGACTTTAGCCTGCACTATGAGGATCCGGACTTTGATGGTGATCTTTGCCTTCTTGTGGACATCCAGGAGTTACCAGAGAAGGGCACATTGAGAGTCGTCAGACCTGAAGGTGACACTTCATCTACTGCATCTTCTGACACTGACATACTCCCACATGCACCTGCGTCACACCGCCAGAAGAGTTGGCCTGATCACTTTGTTGTTCCTAGTTTTGGTTATGAAATGGAGCATATACTAGAAGAAGGAAATCGTGTTCATGAAGAATCAGGAAAATTGCTGAAGTTAAAGAGGTCACAGAAGAGTGAAATCCTTAAAAAAATGGCAGAAACGATCTATAGTTTTAAACCATACCCACACGAAAAGGAATTGGCAATGGCTGCTCAAGCTTTGATTACAGCTCATCCATGTCTCAGAATGACGGCTGGTGAAGACGGGGAGTTGGGATGGAAACGTCACATAGGGTACAAGGTTGCGTCTTACCGTAACAATCTGGCCAAAGCTGGGGTTGCAGAAGTAGCCATCAACACAGGGAGGCGGAGCCGAAACAACCCAGACAATGATCACCCCCATCAAAATATAAAGAAAGCTCGAAAAGCTGAGGTCAACTACATCATCAACCTACCGAAGGATCAAACTTCAGCCACTCTGGAAACAATGAGAGAAGAAATCATACATGAAGTTGAAAAGACTGAGAAAAACCAATTAGTCATAGGCAAGCTCATGAACACAACCTATGCCCTTCGTCGCCAAGAAATTGTTGGATCTCTTGTAGCTCCACGAGTGAGAGACATTGTGGACAGATGGCCAGCCCTACTTCAGGAATCACAGGTAAAATAAATAATTAAAAATCTTTATCATTATTTTATTGTTCTCTTTGTTGAGAGCAATTTCCTTTAAAGAATGACAATTAACTTTCTATTTTGACCTTGGTTCTGACTCATCCCTAATAGAATTGCCCTTGGTTTTGCTACCTGTCAACTGAAAACTTAAAATACATTCACAATTCTGTTCCTAATTCATCTTTGTACATTTTTGTGTTATTTTGTCCATGTAACAGGTGTTTGCAGAGTTCCACCGAATTAACAATGTTAACCTGCGCAATCAATTCTACAAGGAGCTGGACAGACACACGCCTAAACTAATCACCTTGTTCAGAGACAAGGCCATCAAGACTGGCAAGATAGCGGAGGAGCTAGCCAAGCTCATGAGGATTTATGACATTCAGGTGAATTTTTAACTTTGCATGATTCAGAAACAGATTATTAACAGATTGTTTGTAGAGAACTGTAAGAAGCCATAGTCTGAATTGCCTCTAATGTGGCCCAAGGTTAAATGATTATGCCATGAACACAACGTTGTCTCATCAGAGATCAGTGTCTTGACAAGATGCATTCAAAAGAGGTACCCTAAAAAGATACTTTAGCAGCTTCAATTTGAAGAAGTCCAAATAACTACTGTTTTCGTAAAATTTGATTAACAGTTTTAAGTGTTTTTCCTTTGTGAGTTATTAAAGTATTTACAACAGAAAGTTATTCATATGATAATGTTTTACTGAAGAAATGGTGACCCAAAGTACTGAATCTACCATCTAAAGCAGGGATGGGCAACTTCGGTCCTGGAGGGCCGGTGTCCTGCAGAGTTTATCTCCAACTTGCCTCAGCACACCTGCCTAAAAGTTTCTATTATGCCTAGTAAGACCTTAATTGGCTGCTTCAGGTGTTTAATTAAGGTTGGAGCTAAACTCTGCAGGAAACGCTCTGCGTTTGTGTAATTACTATTGTAATGGATATTTTTTCTCCATCTAGGAACAGCGTGATGTAAATATGAGACGGGCCCTCGTCCTTCGTGCACTTCCTGTGTACCTACGTGAAGATGCCTTCAAGTTCTTCAGGATCTGTAATGTAAGTGTACTGGCCTCACTACCAATCCCTTTGCCTAGCTATTCAGTCAGCTTAAACATATGAAATCACTTAACGGACTCTAGGAGAACCAGGGGGGTGTTCCAGAAAGCGGGTTATGTGAAAACTCAGAGTGAACACTGAGATGAGGGAAACTCGTGAGACTGTTCTTATATTTCATTTTCTTCAAAAGCTAATATTAAAGAAAGTGATGTTAAATTCAAAATGAAAAGACAACTGCATTTAAAACTTAGTGACTTATCTGTGTTAGTGATTTTTATTACGGCCGCAGCCAGAAAATGTTTGCTTCCTGTTTTCTCCTGTTGCCATGGTGAATCACAGTATAGACCAGTTCAAAAGATGTAAACAACACTGGTCCAGAAGCACTTCCTGTTTCCGTTTTTTAACACTAGATAAACGTTGGGATAAAATAAACCAACAGAACATATAAACCTGAATTAACTGAAGTTAAACAAACATCTTAAAGATAATAATATATGTAAAATAAAAAAATAACTGTCACAAACTGTAACAGGAAGTGTTTCTGGACCAGTGTTGTTTACATCATTTGAACTGGTCTATAGAGGGTATGCACATGACGTCACCGTCAGTGAGAGGGACTGCGGTTACGCCCCTTTCGTGGCAAAAGACAGAGCAGCAGCATTTGAGTACAGCGTGACATCGCCGAAAACGCGTCGAAATGGGAAAAAGCTGTATGTGATAGACTGTACTAACACTGGATTTCCACTTATTGCGGAGCAGCTGCAGATCGTCTCCGCTGCATTACGGCTCCACACTCCGCCCTCCGCCAATATTGCATATTAAAATTTATTTAATACCCAATTACATTAAGTGTGTTATTTTACTTGAGTAAAAGTAAGTTAATGTACTTAATGAGTTCAGGGTTAGGCTCAGAGTTTGTTGAACCTCATTTCTGGAATACCCTCCAGAACCTGTTTATGAAGTTTATTTGAGTTGTTATTCTTCAAACTGGCATGTAGAAATTACATAAATGAAAAGGTAAGTATAATGCATTCCACTTAAAGGAATAGTCTACCCTTTTTCCATATTAAACTATGTTATTACCTCAACTTAGACGAATTAATACATACCAATCTTTTTTCAATGCGTGCACTGTACAGCGCGTTGTGAATATGTTAGCATTAAGCCTAGCCCCATTCATTCCTATGGTACCAAAAAAAAGTTTTATTTTGTGGCACCATACTTACTGGTATAACTCCTCATGTAACAGTCTTTAAATAGGGAAAACACGGAAGTGTTTGGTGGCTTCCCTGTTTGGTACCATGGGAATGAATGGGTCTAGGCTAAATGCTAACACATTCGCGATGCGCTGTACAGTGCACGCATTGAAAAAAGATAGATATGTATTCATTCGTCTAAGTTGAGGTAATAACATAGTTTAATATGGCAAAAGGGTAGACTATTCCTTTAACAAAAGTATGCCAACAGATAGGTGTGAAACTAACATAAGATATAAGCATATGAAAAGAAAATAGTTTAAGCATGTAAGTTAGTTGCAGTCTAAGTGCTAAGTGACAGTAATCTCTAGACATCATTAGCATGATTTGTATCCTTGAAGGGCTGAACTCATTCTTGTCTTATTTGTGTGTTATAGTCAGCAGATGGTCCAGACCTCACTGACACTCCAGTGGCTCTCCTGACAGTTGTCACGGATGAACCTAATGATGCAGCCCTCTTCAGCCCTGAGAGCATCAGTATTGTCGTGGAGGATGAAATACTTGTGAGTGGTCCCACAAATCTGGCTGACTCATTTCTCCTGCTCTTTGGGTACATCTATGCACTAGACCTTCAGTACCCAAAAAATCTTGAGCTTACATTTACATTTATCCAAAAGGTTGTCATGTGTCTTGAGGACAACAAACCACTAAAAGGGCGTCTACTGACGCTGAAAAATGATTTGTTCAATGAGTGAATTACTCAGAGTTGAGATGGGTATTGAGGAAGTTTTTTTCCATTTTTTTCGATCCATTTCCGCCTCTTCTACCTCAGATTTAAGGTGTGACACTGTTTGCCTGTTCTACCTCAGATTTAAGGTGTGACACTTTTCCTGTTCTACCTCAGATTTAAGGTGTGACACTTTGCCTGTTCTACCTCAGATTTCATACATTGATTGTTAAATTTTAAAAACATTGTTTTAATGTCCTGCTACCTAATGCCTACCTTGATGCATTGCCTTGATGTTGTCAGTTGAAGTACGGCACAGAAAAAAACAGCACTTTATTTGAATGTTGTATTTTAAAAAAGATACAGTAGAATCAAAACGTGTTAAATGGCTCCACATTCTAATAGTTGTCGTTGTTGAGGATAGATTATACTTAAAATCTTATAGATTTTATCATGAATCCTTTGAGTTTTAATCCTATTTTTACCAAAAATACTGAATCTATCCTCTGTAGCAATGACCACTATCAGAAATGGAAATTATAGCACTTAATGTACTTTAAAACACATTTTGTTTTTATAGATTTGTTTTGTCATAAGCACTTTGTTTTGACTGATCCATTTTGATTCGTGCCTTTTTAAAAAGCACATTGTGTTTAATAAAAACAGTTGTTAAATTGTTACTGTGGTGTCACTTTTGTGTTTTCTAACATTGCTAGCTGATTATAACTGTGTAGTGGTCCGACATCAGTATTTCAGTTAAGAATTAATTTTGAGTGCATGTCCCACATTAAGTTGAGAATATAAAAAAATTTTGAGTGTTTTTCCCACATTATATGAGTTGAGAAATATTAAAAATTTTGAGTGTATTTCCACATAATATGAGTTGAAGAATATTTAAACTTTTGAGTGTATTTTCCACATAATATGAGTTGAAGAATATTTAAACTTTTGAGTGTATTTTCCACATAATATGAGTTGAAGAATATTTAAACTTTTGAGTGTATTTTCCATATAATATGAGTTGAAGAATATTTAAAATTTTGAGTGAATTACTCCCTAATTATAAGTTGAGGAATATCAATATTTATAAGATAACATTGAAATAATTTAAGGCAACTGAAAATGTAATTTTTGTTTTATCTAAACTTAAAACATTTAAAAACATCACTAAAATATTTTTGTGTAATCTGTTACAAAATAATTTTTGAGTTCTGTGAACTTATTAGGTTTTACAGTGTATTGTTTCCACAACTGCTGTATTTGCTTTTTTCCCAATTCCCACCATTGTTGTATACATGAGAACATTTCTTTTTCTTTTCTCCATTGTTTCCAAAAAAACTCAAGACATTGCTTAAAATGAACATCTTCCAACAATACACTGTTAAAAACCCAATATGCACTTTTACTCTTTAAACCATTAATAAAAACAGTGACTGTCACCATTGCATGATCAGAGAAAGCAACAGGATTAATACAGCATGATTTCATAACTTGCAATTGATGTTTAAAACAATATATTTGGTCTAATCTTGCCATTGAGAGCAAATTATCTTTTATGTGTGTCCATGTATATTGCCTATTCAAACCATTTAACTCTCTCCACACATCCACTAAATCACTCATTTCGATAAGGCGTGTTAAAGCCTTTCTAGAAGCTGTGTGAGGTTCTAAATGGTTCCTGTCAATATCCTTTGCTGTACAATTAAAATCACCCGCTAACAATAAATAATGTTCAGGATCACAATTCTGTAATACATTGGTTAAAGTCTCTAGGAATTCCATTCTTTCACTTGCTATGACAGGAGCATATACATTAATTAAAACAAATGATACCCCATCATATTTTGCAGAGACCTTTAACAATCTTCCTTTTACAATCTCTTCCACTTCATAACTTATTGGGAGGAAATGTTTTGCAAACAAAATTGCAACACCTGCACTCACATTTGTTTTATGACTTAAAACCACTGTCCCATCCCATTCTTTTTCCCAGTCAACCTCATTTAAACAATCACTGTGTGTCTCCTGTGCAAAAACTATATCAACATTCTTCATTTGCCACAGATGAAAAATGTGGTTTCTTTTATTTACATCCCTTGCTCCATTTAAATTTGATGTAATTAGTTTTAAATCAATTATTATAAAAGAAAAGCATACTCCTAAACATAGCCAAGCCAGCCACCATTTTACATTCTTCTCTTTGTTTGTGTCCATTTTACAATTGTTCTGTGCGTACCTTTTGCACAATCTTTTTTAAGCGATGTATATCTTGGTTAGATAAACATTTTTCCCCTCTCTGCTTCATTAAAAATTTTGCTGAATCAATGAAAAGTTCTTTCTCAGGGAAAAAGTCTGTCACAACTACATTTCTTTTACCTTTTGTGCTACTCAAAAAACTTTGCACCCTTTCCAAACTATATCCACTTTCCTTGCTTTCTTCATTCTCAACAGATTCTGAATAGTCTGACAAATCATCTAAAGAGGAATTATCTGACAACTCATCTGTGTTACAATCATTTTTCCCTTTAACCACTTCCTGACTTTTTCTAAATGCCTTAGACTTCACACCTTTTTCATTCATTTTGGCTTTCCTTTTAACCACCGGAACTTTAAACCTTTCCTCTGTGTCAACCAATCCTTCTTCCTCCATATCACTTTCCAGGTTCTCATTTATTTCTCTACTTTGTGACATTCCAGTCTCTACACTTTCACTTTCTCCCTGCAAATCACTACTTTTCTCTTTAGCATTTTCCACTTCTTTATCAACCCCTCGTTTCTCAACATCTGATCTTTCATTGCCCTGAGGTGTTCCCTGCTCGTTCTCATTGGTTGCTACACCGCCGCTTCCCGCGGTAGAGGTACCTGCCTGCGCTTCACTTTGTTCTCTTACCCCAGCCTGCGCAGGCGTCGCTCGTTCAGTGCACATCCGAGCTAAGTGACCATGAGTCCCACATTTAAAACACTTCATCGTCTCAGTTGTTGCAAAAATCACATAATCGAATCCATCGACTTTAAATTTTAACACAATATTCAATTCCTCCACATCATTATTTAAAATCATAAACAGCTGTCTCCTAAAAGTAACAACATGTTTTAAGAGGGGAGACTTAGATCCTAGTGGTATCTTTTTAATAGCGGACACAATTTGGCCATATCTTAGTAACTGTTGTTCAATTATCCCATCGCTTATAAACGGAGGCACATTTGACAAAAGCACTTTTTTCGCAGGATTAACAAGCGGAAAAACTTGGAAAAACTCATCCTTCATCACAATGCCCTGTTCAACAACAATCGGGACTTTGTCAACTGTTTCCAAAAAAACTACAACCGCGCTGTTCATCCTAGACGCAGATTTTATGCAATCATATCCTACTATCTGCCCGACCGCTAAACTACACTCCTCCACAGAGTGTTCCACGCCGACCGGTATTTTAATACCGTGCCGCCTCGTTAACTGTTCCAGCGCCATGCCTCACACGGGCACTGGCTAATGGCCAGATTAAACTCCTAAACAAACTTTCCAGCAACCAGCAATGTTTAGATAGAGAAGAAAAACAAAGATAGAATATCACTCACCACGCTCTCAGCCACGCACCTCAAACACGCACCTCACTCACGCTCCACACGCACGCGCACAGAGAGAGAGAGAGAGAGAGAGAGAGAGAGAGAGAGAGAGAGAGAGAGAGAGAGAGAGAGAGAGAGAGAGAGAGAGAGAGAGAGAGAGAGAGAGAGAGAGAGAGAGAGAGAGAGAGAGAGAGAAAGAGAGAAAGAAATAGAGAAAGAGAGTAAGAGAGTAAGAGAGTAAGAGAGTAAGAGAGTAAGAGAGAAAGAGAGTAAGAGAGTAAGAGAGTAAGAGAGTAAGAGAGAAAGACAAAAGGAGAGAAAGAAAGAGAAAAAGAAAGAGAGAAAAAAAGAAAGAAAAAGAAAGAGAGAAAAAAAGAAAGTAAGAGAAAAAAGAAAGAGAGAGAGACAGAGAGAAAGAAAGAAAGAGAGAGAGATAGAATTTTGAATTTTAACAACACTTTATTACAAAAGTCTATTGACAATGAACTCTTACAATACAAAAAAAAAACACAAAAATACTATTACAAAATGTGCATAAATGTCAATTCACCCTCAAAAACAGAGCACAGAGCCTCATTACAACACCAAATACTTTCAAAAGTAACAACATCATTAACAGACTTATAGTAAAGGAAATCAACCATAACTCTTGATTTCACCAAATTGGAAAACAAGGCTATTATATTCTGAATTGTATTTTGTTCTATCTTCTTTTTCCTGCTTGTATAAATTGCCAATTTCGCTTGGCCTAGAACAAAATTTAGAAGTTGACAAACAAGTCTTTTTTCTTTCACATATTTGAACCCCAATATAAACGTCTCCAAAGATCTACTTCCTGCTTTGCTACTGTTCGGACGCTTTTACTTGCGCTCTGTGCTTTGCGCTTTTGCTTTTTCGCTTTTATCTTTTGATTCAACTACCAGCAGTTCAGCACAGTGCTCAAACTAAACAATTGGGCACTCACACTAAAACTACAAATTCCTGGAACTATATTGATATTTGGAACATTCAACAACTTGGGGAATTTGTCAAAGCGGTCTACCAGTCTGCTATTGCCGGCAGCTGACAATCCTAAAACAGGACAACACAGCTGCCCACACTCAAACAGAAGAAAAGAAGAAAAAAATGCCTTCTTCTGGATCTAAATCCACCTGCTGCTCAAATTGCCACAGACTTTTACAAAAGATTGCAGTTCTCGAAACAAAGTTACTTGTGGCGCTGCAGACCCTGCCAGAACATACAGCGGAGCTTCATCGTGGTCCTTCTCAACATAAAGCTGGTGAGTCCTGTGAACCTAATGCTTTTAAACAGGTCATAGTGAGCTCAGAGAAACCTAAAGAAATTGAGGACACAAACCGATGGCATAAACAGGGTGCGAGACCCAAAAGTGCTCAAGACATTAGACTGTCACGAGTGTCACAAATTGCTGCATTAGCATCATCTACCCCAGATATGGGTACAACTCGAGTAGCCAATATTGGTTTTCTACCACCCCCTGTACGGCTTGAAAATAGATTTGAAGCACTAATGAGTTTGGGTGAAGAATCCCCAAATGTTAATGGACACAGATCACATCAGCCAGTAGCTTACAGAGCTAACAGGCGCTCAACATCATATAGGCAGCGGCGCTCCGCTCAGACAGCAGCCGAGCCAAACACGCTGATAGTGGGTGACTCTATTATCAGAAACTTTGAAAGCAAGACTACCCGTACATACTGTTTTCCTCGGGCAACGGTTTCTGATGTTAACAAGGAACTTTGCAACATTCTGATGAAACATAAGTCTGTCAGTCGGATTGTCATACATGTGGGAAAGAATGATATTCGGAAAGAGCAGTCTGAGCTCCTTAAGGGGGATTTCAATGAACTTTTTGAAACACTTACAAGACTGAAAGTTCAATTTTTCATCAGTGGACCTCTTCCAGCCCGAGGAACAAATATGTTTTCTCGTCTACTAAGCTTAAATTCATGGCTGCAAAAAACCTGCACCATGAGAGGACTGAATTACATTGACAATTTCAATATCTTCTGGAGTCAAAGGCAACTTTTTAACACAGATGGTATCCACCCAAACAAACTAGGTGCTAGGTTGCTTAAAGACAATATCTTTTTCTCCATGCATCATCCATCAGCTGAGTGTGCCAGTCCACTACTGAACAGCGGAAATGACCACAGGATTTTACACCAGCACCTGGATGGACATTCAGATCACAAGGATAAAACTCTGCAGTCACAACTACTGTTCACAGACACAGCTCAGGCTGAGCCCTGCCCACAGACCTCGCTACAGCTGGATTGTGAATCAACACCCAAGGACGTTTCTGTTGATAATGACCAGAGGAATGATAACACTCCCTCCCAGCCTTCAGGAACACCAGAATCACAGCTGATGTCGTCACACTCTCTCTCCCTCTCTCCAACATCCCCACTTCTGGGCTTTTCAGAGAAAATGGAGAAACTGGTATCTGCTGGAACAAAGCTCTCCCACTCTATTGCTGCAAGTCCCCAAATATCAACCAAGAAACGGCGGGCTCCTCAACCACCAAAGCCTTCGGGCCCAGCCCGCCCTCCCCCTCCATCTCAGAGAGCACTCCGACCTCTGCCTCAACGTCAGGGATCACACCAGCCCTCATCTGCAAACAGCACTGGTAACTGATGTGTGTTGGGTTCCCGCTACGTCAGCAGTAACAATCATAAATATTTTAAGAACAAGCGGGCGCCCGATGTCCCTTTAGCTTTCCCTATCTCTGTCCTGACATGTGATAGAAAGATGAAGGCCGTCTCCAGCCGCACAGCAATTCTATCTAATCTACTGCCTATTATACGTCATTCTGAGATTGATACAGTTCCAAAACCAGTTACTGTTAAGTTAGCACTTCTGAACATCCGTTCACTAAAGAACAAATCCTTTTTAGTTAATGATCTTATCACCACTAACAACCTGGACTTTATGTTTCTAAATTAAACTTGGTAAGATGACAGCTGCAGTGCTACAGTCCTCAATGAATCAGCCCCACCCAACTTTACCTTTATAAGTGTATGTAGAGCTGTTAGAAGGGGTGGAGGAATAGCTGCTTTATTCAAAGATGCCTTTCAATGCAAGCAAGTGTTACTTGGTGATTACCAGTCTTTTGAATATTTGTGTATTGCTCTTAAAGGTACACCACGCATTCTGTTTACAATTATTTATAGACCTCCCAAATACACCTCAGCATTTGTTGATGAATTCACAGAACTTTTATCAACAATTTCCTCTGAATTTGATTATTTTGTTATTGCTGGAGATTTCAATATTCATATAGACAATTCAGAAAACAATACTGCGATTGAACTGTTAAATGTTTTAAACACTTTTGATCTGACCCAGCACGTGCAAGGTCCTACACACAATCGGGGACACACTCTTGATCTGCTCATTAGCAAGGGTCTAAACATTTTATCCACTGTAATCAAGGATGAAGCGCTATCTGACCATTTCTGTGTTTACTTTGATTTATTGATCTGTCCTGCCACTGATGCTAGATCTGTCTATATCAAAAAAAGGTTCATAAATGAGAACACCAGTGAGGTATTTATGAATGCTATGTCAATGTTGCCAAACATATCCGCAGACTCTGTTGATGTTCTCCTTGAAAACTTTAACATAAAAGTTAAAGATGCTATTGATGATATAGCTCCAGTAAAGGTCAGGATAATCACTGGCAGACGTAAATCACCCTGGAGAAACACAACAGCAGTACAGCACATGAAAAGAACATGCAGAAAAGCTGAACGTATGTGGCGGAAAACAAAACTTGAAGTACATTATAGCATCTATAAGGACAGTCTTCGTGCTTTCAATGTAGAACTAGGCACAGCTAGACAGACCTTCTTCTCCAATATTATAAATAACAACATAAACCACACTCGCACTCTTTTTGCTACTGTAGAGAGACTAACAAACCCCCCAAATCAAGTTCCTAGTGAAATGCTCTCTGACAACAAATGCAATGAGTTTGCTAAGTTTTTCTCTGAGAAGATCAGTAATATCAGAATGGCAATCAATACGACCTCAAATTGCAACAACCTCAGAAATTAGCCATTCTCTCAGAATTTGACATAATTGATATAAAAACCTTGGAAGAAACAGTACAACATCTTAAAGCATCAACTTGCAGCCTTGACACTCTCCCCACATCTTTTCTCAAAAAGGTGCTTAACTGCTTAGAAACTGACCTCTTAAAAATAGTAAACACCTCTCTGATTACAGGCACTTTTCCAGAGTCATTAAAAACAGCAGTTGTTAAGCCTCTCCTAAAAAAGAGTAACCTAGACAAAACCATACTTAGCAACTACAGACCTATCTCAAATCTTCCGTTTATAAGCAAGATCGTTGAAAAGGTTGTTTTCAATCAGCTGAACAAATTCTTAAACTCAAATGGCTATCTGGACAACTTTCAATCTGGTTTCCGTCAGCATCACAGCACAGAGACAGTGCTCATAAAGATAATAAATGATATTCGCTTAAACTCTGATTCGGGTAAAATATCAGTGCTGGTGCTACTAGATCTTAGTGCTGCCTTTGACACAGTAGATCACACCATACTCATACATAGACTGGAAAACTGGGTAGGGCTCTCTGGGATGGTTCTCAAATGGTTTAAAACATACCTACAAGGAAGAGGTTACTATGTGAACATAGGTAACCATAAATCTGAGTGGACATCCATGACATGTGGAGTACCACAGGGTTCAATTCTTGCACCGCTTCTGTTTAATTTGTATATGCTCCCACTTGGTCAAATAATGAAAAAGAACCAAATTGCTTACCACAGCTATGCAGATGACACCCAGATATACTTAGCCCTGTCACCCAATGACTACAGCCCCATTGACTCTCTATGTAAATGCATTGATGAAATTAACTGTTGGATGCGTCAAAACTTCCTCCAGTTAAACAAAGACAAAACCGAAGTCATTGTATTTGGAAATAAAGATGAAACTCTCAAAATTAACACATACCTTGACTCTAGGGGTCTAAAGACACAAAATAAAGTCAGAAATCTTGGTGTAATTTTAGAGTCTGACCTTAATTTTAGTAGTCACGTGAAAGCGATAAGCAAATCAGCTTACTACCATCTCAGAAATATTGCCAGAATTAGATGTTTTGTCTCAAGACAGGACTTAGAGAAACTTGTTCATGCTTTTATCACCAGCAGGGTGGATTACTGCAATGGACTCCTTACTGGGATCCCCAAAAAGACCATTAGACAGCTGCAGCTCATACAGAACGCTGCTGCCAGAATTCTGACCAGAACCAAAAAATCTGAGCACATCACTCCAGTCCTCAGGTCCTTACACTGGCTTCCTGTTACATTTAGAATAGACTTTAAAGTATTGTTACTCGTTTATAAATCACTTCATGGCTTAGGACCCAAATACATGACAGATATGCTAACTGAATATAAACATAACAGATTACTCAGATCATTAGGATCAGGTCAGTTAGAAATACCAAGGGTTCACTCAAAACAAGGTGCGTCAGCATTTAGCTTTTATGCCACCTCTAGCTGAAATTAACTTCCAGAAGAGATCAGATGTGCTTCAACAGTAAACACTTTTAAATCTAGATTAAAAACACATCTGTTTAACTCTGCATTTACTGAATGAGCACTGTGCTGCCTCACACTGACTGCACCTTTAACTCAAGTCACTTTTACTCCTGTTTTATTCTTTTTAACATTTTAAACTGTTTTATTAAAATCACATTTATTTTCTTTAATTGTTATTTTAAATTCTCATGTATCTTTGTCTTTATTGTGATCTTATCGTGTAAATCTTATTTTTACATTTTCTTTTTTATATATTGTTTTCTCATTTCTGTGTAAAGCACTTTGAATGACCTCTGTGTATGAAATGTGCTATACAAATAAACTTGCCTTGCCTTGCCTTGCCTTGCCAAAGAGAAATTTTCATTACAATTCCTAAAAATATCACTTACAACTAGAAATAAAGGTTGCAACCTAGAACAATTCATAAAAGCATGAAATATAGTTTCTCTATCAAGACAGAAAGGACATGTAGAAGCAACCTCAGAATTTAAAACTGAAATAAAAGCATTGACTGCGATGGCACCATGGAGTATTCTCCATTGCAGGTCACCCGTTCTCTTGATCAACGGTGGTTTGTACAAAGACCTCCACTCAGGTTTTATGCTTTGATCCAGTTTAAAAACATCACGCCAGGGAGTATCAACTTTCCCATCTAAAACCTTTTTGCTAAAAACCAAGACACAAGACCTGTACAATGATTTACCAGTACTTAAAAAAAAGTCTCTACACAGAGATACATCATTTTCAATAAAAGGAGAGGTAATCCCCTCAACATTTATGGACAAAAGCAAGTCAGGAAAGGAGTCTTTGGGATCAGGAGATTTAGAACCAGCGCAATACTCTGTTAACAGATCCACTTCAGTTGATTTAAGCGCTGCTTTCCATTTCACGAGCAGCTGGGTGACCAAACGAATAGACCTAATTCCCAAATGTTGAGCTAATGCTGCTTCATTCTTAAAGTCCGTCCCTACAATGTTCAGTAACTGACTCAAAGTAACAATGTTGTGTTCAATCAACAACTTACTAAGTCCAGGAAAATAGAAATTGTCTGTTAAATCCAACCGGGAGCCATAAATTAAAGGCTCTTCCAGTAGCCAATGCAGAGAAGAAGGGTTTTCTAGTCGTTGAACAGCAAAGAGACTCCAGACTTTAAAAATGTTCTTATAAAAAATCGGTAGCATGGAAGTATCCAGTTTTAAGGGATCCATCAAAAAAAGTGCCTTGTCAATCCCTAAACTTGTGAATCTGCGTAAAATCAGACATGAAACATCACGCCAACTAGAAATTGATGGTCCATCTAACAGTCTTTGCACAAATTGCAAACGGAAAGTTGCAATTCTGCTTTGAAGGTGTATTAGTCCTTGACCGCCTTTCTCCTTTGGCAAAAACAATACATTTTGTGAGACCCAATGTAGTCTATCCCAAAAAAAGTCCACCAGAATAGTCTGGATTTTTGAAAGCAACTGGAAAGGAGGATCTACACAGGCAAACTTATGCCATAAGGAAGACGCCACCAGATTATTAACAATTAAAATACGTCCTCTGTACGACAATTTTGTAGACAAAAAATTCCATTTTTCAAGGCGTCCTTTGATTTTTTTCAATTAACCCTTCCCAATTTTTGTTAACTGTTGTCTCATCGCCTAAATAGACCCCCAAATATTTAAAACCTTCTTTGCCCCAATATAGACCAGCAGGAAGGTGTGGTTTTCCATCTTTCCAGCTTCCTATTAATAGTGCTTCACTTTTGTTCCAATTTATATTGGCAGAAGATAAAACTTTAAACTTTCCAAGCAGTTCAGATAAAAACTGTACATCACTTTGCTTGCTAATCATGATTACAATATCATCAGCATATGCTGATAATAAAAAATTGCTATTACAATTCGGCATAGAAATACCTTGAAGTCTTGTTCTTATTTTCTGTAACAAAGGCTCTATGGCCAGAGAATAGAGCATACCAGAAAGGGAGCATGCCTGTCTATTACCTCTACAAGCTCCAAAAGGAGCAGACAAACCACCGTTGACCTTGAGAATACTCTGAACATCACTATAGAGAACTTTCACCTGATCTATAAATTTTTCACAAAAACCAAAAGCTTGTAAAACTCTCCATAAATACATATGCTCAACGCGATCGAAAGCCTTTTCTTGATCCAACAATATCAGGCCACAATCTAGATTTAACATCTTAGAGACATCAAGAATATCCCTAATCAGTGAAACATTATCAAAAATTGACCTACCAGGGACACAGTATGTCTGGTCAGGATGTATAACCTGGTCCATAACCTCTGCCAATCGATTAGCTAACACTTTAGAGAGCAGCTTGTAGTCACTGCACAAGAGGGAAACTGGGCGCCAGCATTTAATATCTGTCAGATCACCCTTCTTGGGTAGGAGAGTCAAGACTGCTCTGCGGCAACTCAACGGCATCAGCCCTTCGGCTAAACTGTCATTCAGTACCACCAGCAAGTCGTCTCCAAGTACTGATCAAAAAGACTTATAAAAGTCAACTGGCAGGCCATCCATCCCTGGTGCTTTTCCGGGCTGCATACCTTGGAGGGCTTTATACAATTCACTCATTGTCAAGGCACCTGAAATCTTTGCATTGACTTCCTCCGATACTTGAGGAAGATCGTCAAAAAAATCACTATCATCCTTATAATCTGGACCAAGTTCATTTTTATACAAGGACTGATAAAAAGAGACTGCTCTCTTGCGAATGTTTTTGGGGTCAGTTAACAATGCTCCAGATTCTGAACGTAAAGCATGAATGACCCTGTTCTGCCCATTCTTTCTTTCCAAACTAAAAAAAAACCTTGAGGGTGCATCCATCTCGTTTACACTTAAAAAACGTGACCTGACCACAGCACCTTGTGTTTTAACCCCTAGTATATCAGATATAAGAGTTTTCTTATTTTTTATAAGAGACTCTACGTCAATTTGATTTCCAGGCAAATGAGCCAGTTCTTGCAATTTTAAAATATCAGTCTCTAAGGTGTTTAAAGTCAGGGTTAGCTCTGTAGTGACATTCTGAGAATATTGTTGGCAAAACTGTTTTATCTGAGCTTTCCCAAAATCCCACCATTGTTGCAGTGTTCCAAAAGAATCCTTTGTAGTTTTAAAAACATCCCAAAAATGTTTAAAACTTTCTTTAAAACACTTATCATCCAATAAAGTGGTATTTAGATGCCAATAAGCACTCTTTAGCTTAATAGAGTTTACAAAGATACAACACTGCACCATACTGTGATCTGAAAGACATGATGGGGTAATAAAACAACTCTTAACAACAGGGTCGGACTGGGAACAAAATTCGGCCCTGGCAATTTCTCGTGGAACGGCCCACCACTGGACCGATGACCCCCCCCCCTCCACACACAAGCCCACCGATACCAAAATCCCCCCCCAACCCAATGCTTTGATTTATTGAACATTTATATTAATTTCACAATCAGAATTTTCGAATCTTTCCATAGTCGACCGATAGTCGAATCATCCATGTTTGTGTGCATGGGTTGGGAGGGGGCCAGACCAGGTACAAATTGGTAACTTTTCTTTCACAAGCAGCACACATAAACAACTGTCTGATAAAGTGACCAAAACTGTCTTTCAAGTAATAAACGAAGACAAAACTGACGATGCATTTATATATTTTTTTTTTTAAGGTAAAATGTAAGGCAACATTTGTTTAATTATTCCTCATAACATTTTAAAGCCACGATCTACAGAACATCACACAAAAATACATTTTGATAACTAAAAAAATAACAAAGGTGATCCTGCCTTGGAAACTCCGGCAACAATTAAGTGTTTTTATTTAATTTGGAGATATAGCGCGTCAAAGCAGTCATGACAAAAAAAAACCGACAAATGACAAATAATTTGTGATTGTGACTGTAAATGATAAAAACTTATCTTTATATACAATTCATTAAACTTTAATTTATAACAAGAAAAACACTGAAATTAATGATTTTATAGACACTACGCGTTATTATTTAGCACAGAAATACCTGCTTGCTTGCTTTGACTTTGATCATCTCTGTATTCACTTTAGATACGAAAGACCGGATGATATTATTTATTTCAGGAATCTCTTTGCTATCATTTGAAAGTGAACACCGACTGACCATAATATTAAATCACAAGAAAGACATTCGTGTCAGGCAGAAATAGGTTCGGTACAGAAACTAGTTTCCGTTTCATCACCGAAATAAAAAAACGGCTTACCTGTTTTGTAGTTTAACCTTAAGATAGACAATATAACCACTCTGTTTTAAATACATTTTAAAAACTTATACTCGTCGAAAAACATCCGTTTTTTAATGTTTAGTTTGATGAACTCCTAAATATGAGACGCATGCAGAGCACCTAACCCGTTCGGCTAAATTACATGCGCAAGCATGGCCAGCACGCAATAGCGCAACATCGATACAACGAAAAGCTATCCAAAATTTACATACTTAAATTAGATCGGAATTTACGTTTATAATAAAAACAATTTTTTAATAAAATAAGGTCAGAAGTAACAAAGTGCAGAACAAATAGCCTATGCAAAATGCCTCAAGTGCACGGAAACAAAACACAGGCCAAATAGTTAAATCAGATAACCCAAAGTGATTTATAAATAAAATAAAATATAGAAATTTTTAAAAGAACGAAAGTCATAGTTTAATTTGCCAGCTTTGTCTTTTAAATGTCGAAACAAAGAGGCAAGGCTTTATTAAGATAGAGACCTCTTATGGACGTGAAGCCCTGTCACAGGGGTTGATGGATTTATTAACTCATTTTAAAAATATTTATTGAAAGCTGCTACTTCACATATTATTTGCAGCATTATCATAATATGCAGTATATTAATATATTGTGAGAAAGCTGTTATATGTGAAATCAGATAATGTGTGCACCCATATACGGCCAAAACTGAATGATCCTCATTTCATAACACATCTGCGACGATTCGACTATGAGATTGGTAAGCGACTTTTTCTCGCGGATCTTCTCCGCTCCCCCTTTCTTCTTTTTGGAGCCTCTGTTGTCCATAATTATAATTCTTAAGTGCAAGGCTAAATGATGTGCTATCATCACTGTGTATTTCCCCATAAACCCAGCGGCTGCTTGGACAAATCCATTTGAGGGGTGGGGCATGGGGCGTGATCATAACACACACTGAACCTGTCATGAAGAAGCCGAAAATATTTCCCTATCACCCGCCCTCCAAGCCAAATGCAACTGCATTTATACATGACGGGCCGAAAGTAAATAACTTGAACATTTTGGCATAAAAAAAAATCTCAGAGGCCACCGGCCCACATGTCGATCGGCCCACCGGGCATTTGCCCGGTTGTACAGATTACCAGTCCGAGCCTGCTTAACAATACTAAAATGATGTTTAAAAACATAAAACCTATCCAGTCTTGCCAAAGAAATAGTGTTATCCCGAACATGAGACCAAGTAAATTGCTTTTGCTCTCCATTAGACTGTCTCCAAATATCAATTAATTCATGCGTTTTTAAAAGCTGCAAGAAGGTAAGTGGGGTTCAATGTGATTTCTATCTAAAATGGACTCTGTGCAATTAAAATCACCACCCAAAAATAAATAATCATCAACACCAACATTCTGCAAAACAGAACACAAAGAATTTAAGAACAAAGTTCTTTCAACAGCTGAAGTTGGTGCGTATACACAAATAAAAACAAAAACAGCATTTTCAAAAGAGGCCCTTATTGTCATTTTGCTATTGTGGTTCTCTAGCTGCTTAATCGCTAGCTTTTGGTGCATTACTTGTGGCAGTTAAAATAACTACGTTATATGATCAAATTGAACCAAAATGTTGATAAAATGTTGCGTTTGGACCGTTTTTGGGCTGAAAACCATCTACTCAATTTGCCAACACTGCCCCCCACCATTACGTAAAATGTATTTCTACCTCTGGGTCTGAACTTCAAATGAGCAGTGTTGTGCTAATATGTAACGTTAGGTATGCGTTTTGTTGTTGTTGTATTGTTCAGAGCTCTGTACGTTGCTCACTATAGCTGTAGTTTTTGTGGTTGTATTACAGAGATGTTTGTTTATAACACTTTAAAACTTACTACCAAACCTATGTATTTTCTAGCTGGGGGAATAATATGCATTCATGTGATCGCCCCCTCTGGTATTTTAGACGCCCCCTCATCAGCGCTCGGCTGGCGCCGGCACTGGGCTGGCTTGACCATGTATTTTCGAACAGCGGCTGGCTTGACCGCGGTAATGCAATGCGGTACCGAACTGAGAAAAATGAACACCAATGCGGTGTGAAAAAGTGTTGTGAAAATTTCTCATAAGCTGTCCAATACGGAAGTTAGTTTTAGTTTCAATCTGACTGCGGTAACAAGATACGATCAAAAAAATAAAAAAAATATGATGAAACAAAATAATAGGGGCTAACATTGAAATAAGTTGGATTTATTAGTTCAGTGGAAACTATTTGTCCAAGTGTTTGAAAGGTCGTGGGTGCATGAGTAGGTGGGAGTAGTTGTAAACTGACAAACCCCTTTATTGACTTCTCGTGAAACAAGTCTTCACAAATGAGAGTTAATGCAACAGACTACTAAGAAGATTTTCCGATAATGCTCTGGGAATGTTTGGAATGAAACCCTAACAACACCGATAGTAATACCATGGGACTACCATGATAAATCAAAGTAATTATATTAGGGAAGTGTAGAGGTGTACACACTTTACTAGTTACACTTTGCGCAATATGAAAGTTAAAGTTGAACTTCAAATAAATTATGAACTGGTTTTGGTTTTAGGCGTCATTATATTGGTTAAACTGCTTGGAAATCTGACATAAGGGCACGTAAAAAACTCTTACCTGGTGCTGGCATTCCGTACACTGGGTTAACGGTGCCATAACTGCGTCCATAATTACTTTCAGAGAGCAAAAAGTTAGTTTTCTTGTATTCTTTAACACGTAAGTTAACTTTATCATCTGTGTAAATATTCGTGTAGTTTAGTTTCTTACCTAGCAATTGGTCGATCCATTTTGGTAATGCAATGTGAAATATTTCCTTATTTGTTTATTGCTTCCTGCAATACATATTCATGTGATCGTTTTGCCTTGTGATTGATTTGCATGGCATTTTACCTTAACAAATAGGAACTGTACATTATTCACCGTTACAATCGCACACGAATAAAAAACCTATAACGTTACAAATTTCAGCTAAAGTTTTAGTTAGCAAGCTGCCACGTAAACAGAGTGCTGCATTTTACTTTCGTTTTAGTTTTCAGTTTCATTAACGGAGCCTGCGAACACTCTTACGGGGAGATTTGTTTTGTTGAAAAGAAAGGAAGAAACCATAAAATAAGAGCTACTCATTGAGAATGTTGCTTGTGCTCCCTCGGCAGTTTCGTATTGTAATAGACTTTTTGATAACTTAAATTGGAATAATATATGGTCCTTGCAACAAAGATTTTTACTTACAAACAAAGAAAAAGACGTCTCTTTTAAATAACTTCATAATATATACCCTACCAAAGATTTTCTAAGAAAAAGATTCAATTCTAATATCGACACCAAATGTACTTTTTGTCAGAATAACACTGAAACACTTCTTCATATGTTGCGCAATTATATCAGTTTTAGAAATATGTTTTTTTTAATTTCAAATAAGATTGTTAAAGGTTTTTAATGAATCCTAAAATTTTTATTTTTATATTGTTATTTATACGCGTGTTTTATAATAAATCAGATTTTGTATTTGTGTAGGTTTTATATAAATGCAAATTTCCTAACTGTAGACGAATTTATGTTGTATTCTTACAAGAGTTTAAACAGTATTTAAAAATTTTTTTATTTTCTCTCAACAAGAAAGCAATCAAAACATGCACAATTTGCACGACTTATAATCTTTTCAATGTTTTTAATTTGTGATTTCTCTTACATTTTACAATGTCCTCACCTTCTTTTAAATGTATACTTTTTATTTTGTCTGATATGAGCCATTATAACTTTTTTTTGTTATTTTTGTTCTTTTCCTTTCCTTATGATGTTATTCCTAGATGTGCTGGTTGTAATGATTCAATTTTGTTCAATAATAATAATAAAAAAAAACTTTCGTTTTAGTTTAGTGTGCGTAGTTATGAACGCATGGTTGATGGATATTTATTATAATTGATTTGTGTATGAACAGAATCACATTTAGGGCTCCTACTGACAATAAATGTAATGCAGAACATATGTGTATAGTATGGTTTACATAAGAGCTGCTGCTATAGGACGAGAGAGGTGGGTGGGAGGAGTGTCAGATACTCTAAGAATGTTTGAAAAAAACAACAACTCAAAACGCAGTGACTGCCCCTATCCCAGATGGTTATAATACCATGGTTAATGGTAAACAGCTGTTGAACTTGAAATTGGAAAAGACGTTTTTGTCTAGGGCGTTTCAAACGCTACGCTCCATGCGGCTACATGTTTTCTCGTGTAACGTTAGTGGAAGCATTTAGTGCGATTATAACGGCGTCTGCCGTGAAGAGCCGTGCCCATTACAAACTCTTACCTGGTGCTCCGTACAGTGGGTTAGCGATGCCATGGTAGGGTCCATATCCATAATTACTTCCAGAGAACAAAATGTTAGTCTGTGCATTCTTAACCAAAGTTTAACTTAAGTATTCGTTGCATGAAGTTTACTTTCACTTACCCACCAATCGGTCTCTCCATTGTGGATTTTTGATTTAAAAGGCTGCCTCCAGCTCCCGAATCGCCTGCCCCTATTCCCGAACTAGATCCGTCCTCACTTAAAAATGTTGGACATTTCAAGCGCCTCCCAGTCCCAACGGATAGTTCTGGGAATATGAAACTGACCGGATACTGGGGTGTTTTTTATTGTTGTTTTTTAGCCAAGTATGCTTAAAACACTGATTCCAAGTGGCTCGTTTACCAAAATGATTCATTCAAAATCGAACCCCGATTCCCCTTACTTCAGTAAGCGTTTCTTCATACTGCACAAATACGCCAGGAGGTGGCGACATAGTGTCTTGATTAGTAGTAACTATTATTTACTATATTGTATTGTGTGTTTGTTCACTTCTGGGATTGATTAATAAAAAAGGTCTTTGCATTTCCATCAGAAATCTAAAGAGAATACACAAATCTAAAGAGCAGTATGGGCTCAATTTTTCACATTTCCTGATTAAGGTTGACTCACTGCTCACATCTTTTTGGATATATATAAAAAAAATATTTCTATTGACTTAGATAGCTTTCCTTCATTGTTTTTTAATATTTATTGTTATTTATTTATTTTTTCCTTGTAAGCTATTCCCCTTTATTGTGTTTTTGTATTACCCCTTTTCCTATTTTTTCTCTGACTTCTATCTTCTTTTATTTGATAATGTTCTCCTGAAGGTGATTGTATATTTCATCTAATTTTTTTAATAAAAAAACGTATCCCAGCATGCATCATGTTGTGTAGGAATGCACGTTCCCCCGAAATTGCGAGATGTGAGGGACAACATTCCAGTAAGTTACATTAACAATTTAGTAGGAAAACATAACATTTTAGTAGTTTTACACATTTTATTAGTGTAGATATGAGTATGTGTACTATTTTGTAAAAAAGTTTGCCTTACTTTTTATCCACTCATATAAATAATATCTTTGGCAACGGCCAGGTCGTCACATGTGTTAAAATGCCATGTGGAAACCTATTTATTAGCCTTTCACACACATCTAAACAGTTAAACTATAATAAAGCACAAAACAACTTTCAGTAACCATTTTTTTTGACCAGCAAATACTGTCATTGCTTAAAGGGGACATATCATGAAAATCTGACTTTTTCCATGTTTCAGTGCTATAATTGGGTCCCCAGTGCTATCAACCTTGAAAACGTGAAAAAGAACTACACAGTAAATTAGTTTTGGTTCATCATTTTCTGCAAGCATATGAAAAAATAGGTCATTGGAATTTGTCTCCCCTTGTGATGTCAGAAGGGGATAATCCCACCCCTTATTCTGCACTATCCAACCACAGCACTGCCATTTAGTACAGAGATCAGCGCATTTGCATATTAAAGGTCACATCCACAAAGTGGCAATTTTAATATGTTACAATAAATGATCTATATGGTATTTAGAGCTGAAACTTCATAAATGAGGACTCTGAGGACACCAAAAGATTTATTTTACATCTTAAAAAGGTCTTGTGAAATGTCCCCTTTAAAAAACGAACAAACAATGATTACCCTATTGTGTGTCTTAAAATCATCTCCTGTGGTTCAGACAGATTTCATCTCTGTAGCAGTCAGAATCACTCCATCTGTCCAATCCATGGGCAGCCAACACACACATACGTTCCTATTTCAGTCATTTTGAGGACTTTCTATTGACATTGTTTTTATAATGAGCCAATTATATTTTTATTAATGTCCTTACAATGTACCAGTTGTCAGGTTTTTCTGCCTTATGACATCAATATCTTCAACACACACACACACATGCACGCACACACACTCGCAGTAGTGGTACCAGCTTTGCCCAGTATGTGTATTTATAACTGAATGTGTTTTCCAGTTAAATGTTTTCATGGCATAAGTCTGATACATGAGAAATGAAATAAACCTTCTTTCTCTGACTTTTCATACAATCCTCAAATCTGGTTAAGCAGCAGTATTTCCAGCAGAGAATAAACAGACAACTCTGCCAAGATGAAGAGAGTGACGGAGCAGGAGGAGGAGGAGAATAGAGGAAGAGACAGAAGAGACTGTGGTCATATTGAAAAACACAAAGCAAAGAATAAGTTGAGGATCTGTATTATACGGGCCAGAGGAAAAGGAAAGAAGCATGTGGCGTATAAGTTTTACAGTAAATCCTAAACTGCTCCCAGACGGGGTCCCTGGACGAGGAGGCTTGAAGAAGGGACTGGCTGGAGGGGTGAAAGGGAAAAAGAGAATGTTCGGTTTCTCGCTGCGGTGTCGGATGGGAATTATCAGAGGAAGAGTTAAAGGTATGACATGGCCGAAAATACATAGTTTGCATAAGGTGTGGGCCTTTACCTTTATGATTGTGTAGGTGTCTTTGTATAGATGTTTAGATTAAAGGGTGAATTTTATGATTCATAGCTCCACTGCTCAGAAAGGTTGTTATATGTATATTTTTTATTTTGTTTACATTTTGTTGCGATCATATGTGTATAAGCTTGAAATGAAAATAAAATAATCAATCTTGTATTACAACAAAATCCGGCATAACTAACTTGCAGCCACATGGGGGCAGTATAGTGTCAAATTTATTTTCACCTGGAATTACTTCTTATTCTCTTATATATTTATATTATATTTCGGTCGTAACTGTTTTGGTTGTGACAATTTTTAGATACTTTTAAGCTTAGCCAAAGATTTTTAATACGACAAAAAAATATAGGGGTATAGTAATCTGTCTAAGCCAATGTAGTGACATGATAATGCGGAACACATTATTCTACATAAAGTTTCATGATTTAAAAAAAATTAATATTAAAATAAATATTATTGAACTTAACTTAAAAAAATCTAAGATATATTTTTTTTTCTTTTTAATTTTCACAAGTTGAAATTTAGGGGTTAGGGACATCCACCTCCCAATTTAAAATATCCAATAAATTATGATTTATATATACTAATCTTACTGATATTTTAAATATTATTGTGATTTTAAATAGATAATAGAATGATCCTAGTAAACATCTAACTCTATTTGAATACTTAAATGCTTTATATATATATATATATATATATATATATATATATATATATATATATATATATATATATTATATATATATATATATATATATATATATATATATATATATATATATATATATATATATTATATATATGTATATATGTAGAATATGACATATTATAGTCATATTAATTCCTCAGATTCGATTTTTCTCTAACATCTTTGAAAAAGCTATTATTTGTGTTGTGTCGTTTAAATAGACAAATAATGCCTAAATTTGGTGCCTTAAAAAGTGGACATAGTGTTTTACAGCAGTGGTGCAATTGCCTGTGGTTTATTATCTGATTGCTTGTGTGTTATATGTTGTTAGTAGGAATAGCATGTGTTTGTGATGTTACATAAATGAGAAGGTTGGATGCAATGTGCTAAAAAGAAAAACAGGTGTTTGTCCTCTCTTAAACATACAGTACAGTGCAGCTGTCAAGTGAAATACCCCACCATCCCTGAAAACGAAACCTGAGAGCAGTTTTTCATAAATGAGCGAGCCATTAAAGCAGTGTGACTTTATCACTCATTTCCACAGCGAGTAAAGTTTATTGGCACCATTTAGTGCATAATACAGCAGATGGCATTCTTAAACAAGAAAACCGTATCATAAAGATTTTTAAATGCTTTTTAAGGAAGAGATAATGAACAGTCAGCTGGTTATTACTGAACACCAAAACCTACACCATTATGCATCATCCTGAGGTTTTTTTGTTTCTGATTGTGAGTGTTTGACTTTCCATTATCCTGCTTATTACATGCTTACCAAATAAATCAGAGATCATTAAATATTAATTCAAGTTGAAATGATTTCATTTGAAAAGAAACCACAGAGTGATACGAGAGACATGGGATAGTAGTCATTATGTTGTTCAGTCGTCGTTATACTAAATCATTACAAGTATGACGTCAACTACCAGTCAATATCAAGTATTTGTCAAATACTCGTGTGTGTGCTAAACAATGTATATACAGATGTATATTTTGTTCCTATAGCTCAGTTCACAGGGCATTGTGTGAAATGGCCAAATAATGGTCTTAAGCTGTCACTGGGGCAGTATCCTTTAAAGGGACACTCCACTTTTTTAAAAATATGCTTAGCTTAGCATAATCCATTGAATCTGATTAGACCATTAGCATTTTGCTGAAACTTGACTCTTCTGTAGTTACATCGTGAAATAAGACTGATGGAAAATTAAAAAGTTGTACATTTTCTAAGCAAATATGGCTAGGAACTATACTCTCATTCTGGCGTAATAATCAAGGATTTTGCTGCCGTAACATGGCTGCAGCAGGCGCAATGATATTACGCAGCAGGCTAAATTAGTGCCCTTAGTATTTTTCAATAGCAGGGGACTATTTTCGGTCAATGTGTAATATCATTGCGCCCCTGCAGCCATGTTACTGCAGCAAAGTCCTTGATTATTACGCCAGAATGAGAGTATAGTTTCTAGCCATATCTGCCTAGAAAATCACAACTTTTAATTTTCTGTCAGTCTTAGTACAAAATGTAACTACAGAAGAGTCAAGTTATAAATAGGAAAAAAAATCACAACTCTTTGGTTATTTTTGAGCATGATGCTAATGGTCAAATCAGATTGAATAGATTGTGCTAAGCTATGCTAAAAGTGGTACTGCCAGACCCGGAGATTGGCTGAATGGATTACAAAATGGTTAAAAATCAAATGTTTAACTCAGGGGACCTGGAAATGAGTGTCCCTTTAAAAAGGTCCTAATATGTACCATTTAGGTACAGATATTTAGACGTTTGGTACCAGTATAGGAGGTACTAAAATTAACCATTTAGGTGCAAAGGTTTCCTTTTTGAAGAAGGGTATCGCCCCAGTGACGGGTAGAGACCATTTTTGACCATTTTGTTGGACAGAGCAAAGGATAAATTAGAGATAGAATGCACTGTAAATTGAAGTATTTGAACAATGCATCTGATAGATTAACACTTTAAAAAATGTTATAGATTAAAAATATTATAGATTAACCGGTTCTCGCCATTAATATAGCCATAGATGCTGGAAAGGTGTTATGAATAAATAAATAAATAAAGCAAGATGCTGAGCTGAAGAGCAGAGAAACGGGGCGTGTATGTGTGTTAGAAATGAGCATGAGGCACGTGGGGTTGAGACAGTATCGTGAGAGGGTTTGCTCGTGTGTATCTGGGGGGTTTGTGTTCACATCAGCCTGCCGGTAAGAAGATACTCTCAGACACCAAGCGTAAGACCGTGTGTGTGTGAAGGCAGATGATAAACAGGCCAGTGGATGAAGGAAAAGCAGCTAGTAGTGAGTGAAAGAAAGGAGGGAGGAGAGGAGAAATGTGAGTCTCATGTGTGGCTTTGCTGTCTGGGGCGGATCTCTGTTAAAGCACTGAAGCGTTCGGCTACATTCCCACACTGCAGTGCTGTCATAGCTGGATAAACTACCATCTGCTGCTTCTTATGGACTGAAGCTCTGAGTGACCGAGGACATTTGTTCAATGGAGACTAGTTGCATGTGTGGATTGACATCTGAAGGAAGAGAGGACCACGTTGTGTTAATTGGAAATTGGAGAATGGAGTGACACTGGAATATCTCAGGAAAAATCCAATTCTGTCTATGCAACAGACATACAGTTATTCAGGCATTCATTTTAACCCTGCAGTAGGGAATCTGTTCATTTGTAAGAACTTGGAAATTTTGGAATTCTGTATGATGTGTCCGGATTTAGGTATTGAACTACTAATAGGAAAGCAATAGCTCAAAGTGTCAGAGTTGGAATCTCTAATTCTTCTAGAGCGAATGGATGCACCTACTTTGCTTTTCTTTCGCTGGACCATCATTTCATTCCATTTAAAGAAGATTTTTCCACAATTTTCCTCAAGGGAAAAATCTCCAAGGGACTCTACCTCAAGTTACATACATGAATAGATGAATATGTTAATTTCCAGTCAGGTGCTTTAGCATAGTCACACGGTTTTGTCAGTTTTAGTCTGTTCCCAAACTAGCGTGTGGCAGAATGGAATCGTGACATTCCCATGATGCTGTGTGGCTTGAGGAGAGAGGGTCGCAACAACAGTGGTGAGTCATGTTGTTTATTTTTTCCAGTTTATTCATGTGCTTATTTATTCATCTTTGCATAGATTCAACAATATGTGTACCATGTTAGGGCCAAGAGCAAATTTACATAGTACTGTATTTGTTACAAACTTGAAATACATTTATGCATTTAATACTGTACCATTTATGCACTTAGCACTACCATGGTACACGTTCAGAACAACATGGTATTACCGTGGTACACTTTAGATGGTGTATGTTAAGGTAGGTAATTGCTTTGTCCGATACACAGCATGCATTTAGTGTTTGCATCCCTCCTGACAATGTTAAGATGCTTTTTATCTTAAAATAAACCATTAATATTGTAACTTACCCCAAAGAATGTTCTGTTTTATGTCAATGTAAAAGCTCATTTAGCGTTTAAAGCCCACTTTGTCTGACAACTGGGGCCACTGCGGCCCTATAAATAAAATCTCTGAAAATAGACCCCGAGCTTCCATTTGCATTGTTAGACCATCATCCGTTTAACCTACATCAGGATTGGTGTCAACACAAGCAGGGCCGCTGGAGTGCTTTGCTCCAAATTACTTTGAGTTTTAATAGACTTGGAAATGAGTTACCGTGGCCCATAATGACAACTTTGTTCTTCATTGTGAATTACAGAGAGAGAGAGCTTTGTCTGTTTCTTTCAACATTTACTAACAGATGTCTAGTTATCATCATGGTACTGTACATGTTTTGTTTCAACTACTGCAGTGTTGAATTTTGCAAGGTCTTGGGCATTAAGCAGCACTTCTTTGGACCCCAGGTTGGGAACAACTGGCCTATAGGACAGCTGAACCATCTTTACTGAACAAATGTAGTTTTATGGCCTGTTAACACTCAAGAGGAACTACAATACTGGGAAATGTTGACCTTAATGTATTTGTTGAGCGGTAGATACCACATACAGTACCACGATTACTAGAAAACATAAACAGTGAAAACATAAAAATAAATTGTGTGTTTATCAGGATTTGTGGAAGAATCAATCTCTCACAATGTCTACAGAGAATCATGGGTTATATATGTGAATTTAAATAGGTTTTTCCTACTTTTTCCTCTTTGTCCGCTGTTATTGATGTAATTTTTACTATCAGTTCCATTAATAATGATTTAATAGTATACTGAATATTTTTGTACTTTAAACAATTTCTAATGCCACCATTGTAAACAGAGTGCATGGAGATGAAAGAGTTAAAATGTCAAATACATAACCTTTTATTTCATAACGTTAAAGGGGAAATTTCACAAGACTTTTTTAAGATGTAAAATAAACCTTTGGTGTCCCCAGAGTACATGTGTAAAGTTTTAGCTCAAAATATCATCTAGATAATTTATGTGCCATTTTTGGGTGTGACCTTTTAAATGCAAATGAGCTGATCTATGCACTAAATGGCAGTGCCGTGGTTGGATAGTGCAGATTAAGGAGCGGTATTATCCCCTTCTGACATCACAAGGGGAGCCACATTTCATTGACCTATTTTTTCACATGCTTGCAGAGAATGGTTCACCAAAACTAAATTACTGGGTTTATCTTTTTCACATTTTCTAGGTTAATAGAAGCACTGGGGACATAAAAATAGCACTTGGGAAAAGTCAGATTTTCATGATAAGTCCCCTTTAAAGTAATATAATTGGTACATTGAAAGCCTCCGGAAGAACAAACAATTCAGACATAAACTATCAGACACGCAAGGTTTGGTGTACCCTTGTGGATTAAAAGCCAAAGTGTGCTGGATGGTTATAAGGTTAAAACCCACCAAGAGTGGTACAGAGCCTTGAGCTGTCAGCAGTGTTGCTCCAGGTTGGCTGTCCAGTCAACTTGAAACAGCATTTGCAACCCAAATGTCATCAGATACGATCCGTCCTGTATGATGGGGTAATGCAGTAAAAATTCATCATGATAAAAGAGCTGTAATCAATTTCATCACTTTTTATCTGTTTCAGATGATGGCCCGTACACAAAGGCAAATAAAGACGCGACTGCGAGTGATGGCGTCAGTAAGAGAAGCAGTCTTGCAGGTAGGTTGGCAGCTACTCTGCAGTTAAAAACCTGCATGCATCTCCTTATGTTAATGGTTTGCATGACATTACTGTACCTGTCCTCCATCAGATGCATCTTCTGTTGGTCATGAAGAATGACATTTTGTCATTATTTACTCGCCTTTATGCCATGCTTAACCTTTATTGCTTTCACAAAAGGTTCACTGAAGACTTATAAAGCACATGAATAAATAAAATGCACGTACTTATATTTTGGAGGGTTAAAGCCCCAACTTCCTATTTATTCTCATTATATGAAATAATGGTTAATATTGAACAGAAGAAAGATCATACCGGACAGTTATGAAAGACACATTTTTATTTTTAGTGATCTGTCTCTTTAAAAGTTCTGTGTGCATCAGCTGAGTCTTGTAGCTTAAGGTGAAGTGAGTGTTCATCTGTGATAATGCTGATATTTGATTTCCTCAGACGGCTGCTGTACTCCTTCAATTGCTCGCTCTCTTTTTATTTTACCCATTGGGCTCGTGAAAACCATGTTAGATCATTAGTCTCAACTGATTTATAACTCGCGCATTCACTATCAAACGCTATAGAGAGAATTACAGCTGCTTGTTACAAATGGTTTATATTATTAAAGGTGCAATGTATTAAAATAATATGTTAAATTATTCTCTGATATCTGCATAGAATGTGGTTTTATTAAGGGAAAAAATAGATATTTTTAAATGTCTATTTACAACCCTATGCCTTTAGAATGAAATTATTATTACTAAGGGTCATGAATAATAATGTTGAGCTCTGCTCTGATTGGCTGTTTTTCAGAGCAGCTCCTTTCAGTAGCTCTGTGTGTGTGAAAACAGGCATTATTGTTAAGTCTGTATCAGACAAAGATACAGATTTTGACGAATAATCAATTATTCGAAGATTTAAATTGGACATTTTTGAGTGGTAGGTTTTGTGTTTTTTTCAGTATGGAAATGTAACTGTAACCTCAATAGTAGAACTTCAGGCTAAACGCTAGCATATAGCATTAACTAGCATATAGCGCTAACTGAGCAGTCACAACTTTGTTTTTAGCATTGTAACAACATTGTACTTAATTTAATGTTGGGGCATACATCTCGACTGTAACGTCAAAGTTGGTGTTATGTTGAGATGGTCTGTTTTCCAGCGGTCTTTTGCATGCACGAGGTTTACATAAGAAGGAAAAAATTGTCTCATTGTCATAACCATGTACAAAACTCTTATTATTCATAAATTTTTATGTAAATACAGTTTTACATTCTGTGGCACCTTTAAAACAATCTATTAAAATGATTATGGTAAGGTTTACTTTGTACATGTTTGTCTGATGTAATGTGGTCTTTATTATTATTAAGTAAAAATAAACATATTTTTGTAAAAATAATTTGCACAGGTAAATAATTGTGGTAATTATAAAAATTCAAATTACAGTACATTACATTTTAGCATTAAATGGACATACTGTGACCTGCATAATGTATCTTAACAAACACCACAAACAGTCTGCTATTGTACTACCATTTTTTTTCTCAGAAAATGCAAGACAGATGCACAGGATTGAAATAACTGCTACAGAGTCAATGTGCTGATGCTTTTTGTGTGCATTTTGTGTTCTTAGACGAGCAGAGAGGTGTGACGACTGTGGAACTGATTAAAAAAGAGGGCAGTAGTCTCGGCCTCACCATCTCTGGAGGATGTGACAAGGACGGCAAGCCAAGAGTGTCAAACCTGAGACCTGGAGGTCTTGCAGCCCGGTGAGATACAGTCATGTTTGACATGATCTGTTGACTCAGAAGACGTTTTTATTGCTCAGAGGATGCTCACGGTTTCGTTAACAATTTCCTAAAATAAACTTTTATAAAAGGAAACAAATTTAAATGTGGAGATGAGTAGCTCAGTTTATTTGGACAGGGAATAATTTGTTGAGAGACATTTACACTGAATAAATATAATAATACCTTTTGATTTTGGCCAAGAAACAGAGATTATACTCTTAGGGGTGGTTTCCCGGACATGGATTAGCTTAAACCAGGACTAGGGCATAGTTTGATTAGGAAATATAACTAGTTTAAAAAAATGCCTTACTAAAAACATTACTGGCGTGCATTTTGATGCAAAACAAAGGGCACTGGTGTATTTTAAGATATGTCAGTGCAAATTGTTTTCAGTTTAGCCAGCTCTTACATTTATTTTAGTCTAGGACTAGTCTAATCCCTGTCCAGGAAACTGCTTCATAAAAAATAATGGTGCTTCATGATGAGTTTTTTTGTTGAATGGTTCCATAAATAAATAACCATTAACATCTGAAGAAACTTTTTGTTTCACTAAAGATTCTTTTGTAGTAACAAAGTTTCTTTAAATTATAAAAAGGTATGAAAGGTTCTTATAAGAACCTTTGACTGAATGGTTCTTTGAGGAACCAAAAATGGTTCTTCTATGGCATCATTGTAAAGAACCTTTTAAGCTGTTTGAGTCTAAAGATATCTTTTAATATTTTTTTTTGAGTAATCAATGATGATAAGACTGGTAGCTCAAAAACATGTTGTAACATGTAACAGTGGCAGTGGCGGCAATGAGGCAAAAAAACAAAATATGTGTGTGTGGCTCGTCATGTGTTCGGTGCATCATGTGAACATATGTCTTGTCAAAATAAGTGCCTGCTGCATACGTGTCGATAGGGTCATGTCTCGCAAGACACTTAGTTAACAGTAAACTCTGATTAAACATGAGATTTAATGAGTATCTAGCAAACGTGAGCATTTTTTTATCATAAACCCTTGCCAAGGGTTTTTTGCTGATACAAAATAATTTTGCTCATAGTTTTGTTAAAACATTACTCCACTTTCATAAAAAATGCTGATAATTTACTTATACATTTTATAAAGAGAATAACTGGCTACTGCATTGTTTTGCAGAGAAACATATACCAGATCTTAGCATCTTTCCTAAATATCAACATATATTTTAAAATATTTTTTTATTTAGTACAGTCTACATACAGCTTCTTTAAAAGTAGTTCATTAAAAAAATAAAATGTATCTTGAAATGTGAAAATTAACAATACCTATAAAGTGACAACAACAGAAAAGACTTAACTGAGCACCTTTTTCTTAAAAGAAAAATCCAGATAATTTACTCACCACCATGTCATCCAGAATGTTGATGTCTTTCTTTGTTCAGTCCAGAAGAAATTATGTTTTTTGAGGAAAACATTGCAGGATTTTTCTCATTTTAATGGACTTTAATAGAGCCCAACATTTAATACTTAACTCAACACTTAACAGTTTTTATCAACGGAGTTTCAAAGGTCTATAAACGATCCCAAACGAGGTATAAGGGTCTTATCTAGCAATACGATTGCCATTTTTGACAAGAAAAATAAAAAATATGTACTTTTAAACCACAACTTTTTGTCTAGGTCCAGTCCAGGGCGACCTAACGTAAATACGTAGTGACGTAGACGTGTTACATATATAAAACGCACATTTGCGGACCATTTTAAACAATAAACTGACACAAAGACATTAATTTGTATCAGTTGACATACAACAACGTAGGAACGGTCCTCTTTCAAGACACTTGTAAACACTGGGGCGGAGTTTCGCGTTCGTCCCCTGTGACCTCTTGACGTCATGACGTATTGCGTGGGGTCAGCTGGCGCATCACGACCGGATCTACATGGCGAGAAGTTGTGGTTTAAAGGTAATTTTTTGTTATTTTTATTGTCAAAAATGACAATCGTTTTGCTAGATAAGACCCTTATGCCTCGTTTGGGATTGTTTATAGTCCTTTGAAACTCAGTTGAAAAAAAACATTAAGTGTTGAGTTAAGTATTTAATGTTGGGCTCGATTAAAGTCCATTAAAATTAGAAAATTCCTGCAATGTTTTCCTCAAAAAACAGAATTTCTTCTCGACTGAACAAAGAAAGACATCAACATTTTGGATGACATGGTGGTGAATAAATTATCTGGATTTTTCTTTTAAGAAAATTGACTAATCCTTAAACTAAACCTAAAATATGAGAATAGTATAAAGTGATGTTGGTTGTAGGGCTGCTGTAGATACTACACATCCCCTTTGTGTCTTCTCAAGGTGCACAACAATTGTGGTTTTCTGAAATAACTGCGGTTAGGTCAAATAACCGTGATCAGATGATTATTTAATAATTGTGAAAGCCCTGGTGTGTAGTGGAATTTCGTTATTCAGATTGTTTATGTATGACACCTCAGGAGGCACATTAGCTTCTTATAGTCTCTTTCTCCCTTTCTCTCTCTCTCTCTCTCTCTCTCTCTCTCTCTCTCTCTCTCTCTCTCTCTACCACACACACACACACGTGCACACACACATTCTGGTTTCCATGTTTTGTGGGGACATTCCATAGACGTAATGCATTTTATACCATACAAACTGTATATTCTATTCCCCTTACCTGCCCCATTCCCTAACCCCAACCATCACAAAAACCTTTCTTGTACCTTAGATTTTCAATAAACATCATCTTGTTAGATTTATAAGCTTGTTTCCTCATGGGGACATCAAAATGTCCCCACAAGGTCACAAAAACACTGGTATTCCTATCTTTGTGGGGACAATTGGTCCCCACAACGTGATAATTACCAGGTACACACACACACACACACACACACACACACACACACACACACACACACACACACACACACACACACACACACACACACACAGATGAGTGATATTACAGTTGAATGGTCCTGTAGGCATCTGCAGGAAGGATGTTCATGTTAGTGCGGCCTGAAATACAAACATTATTTTGTGGACAGGTTATTTAAAATCACATTGTCCTGATACTCCTCATATCAAAACCACCAATAACAGTCCTATCCCAAATGGATAAAAACAAGTCCTGTTCAAAATTATGGGTTGAGAATCCAACCTAATAACCAGTAGCGGTTCCTGACTATAAATTCAGGTGCTAATTAATTTGGTTTTAGGTTTTTCAGATAAGTGCCAAGCTTGGGAAATAAAACACTTTATTCAGTTTACTATACCAGACTGGCAAAGCTTTATGTCATCCACAACCCTTTAAATGCCCTGTAGGAATTATCTGCACTAACGTTGTCATGCAGACTGATATGCACTTTGCTTATGGGGAATGATAAACGTATTGTCCAGAACTACGTTCACATAACGTCAAATCTGCCCATACCACAAATTTTTCACCACAAATTTACATGGGAAAAATGTGGGGTGCTGTTGAGCTCGGGAGGGCTCGATCATTACATACTGTAGCCAACCGAGCCATGCGCTCAATTTCCTAACGTATTAATCTTACTTTACGACTTAAAACTCTAGGAAGTCTAGAAACTCCGAAAATATTTGTTGAAAAATATTAGAGACGTTTACGAGGTAACAGTTTAGATTTGATAAAGTTTATATAGAGTTCTATGTTTTCAAGTGGAGTCATATTCATGTATAATACAATATGTTTGCGTGGTTTATGGTTAAAAACACATTATTTTCCACATACCGTACATTTCTGTAGCTCCAGATATCCTTGTCTTCCTCAAATGCATTGATTTTGTACAAAACTTGGTCCCTGATTGGCCAGCTAACCTGTATGTTGTGATAAGCCTGAATACTTTTGACGTCAGCCAGAAATGTGATGCTCCTTACCATATTTGAAAGATTCGGTCACAATGCAATGCTAACAGGAGTTAATTTACAGGCTGTTGTCAAAGCTGGATGAATTATGATAATGTCGGCCTTGTCTACATCACCAATCCCAAGAAGCAAACTGTTGCCTACAATCCGTGTGTTTGTTGTAGTCCAAGAAAAGAGATTTACGTTGGAGACGATAACTCGCATCATTGTTTACTTTGGGGTTTGTACCTTTTACATATCGTTAACATGAACTAATACACACCTACACACCAAAGGAAATGTAAAATCGTGAAACAGACTATAGGTGCTCTTTAAACAAACCCACAGACGTGCGACCTCACAATGTGATTCACAATGTGAATATTTTCATTTTGCCTTAAGTTATGCGCTCGTGTGTAAATTAACAACTTTAGTGTCTTGTTATTGTGTTGGTATTGAGTGTGTGGTGTTCGCTGTATATGTTAACACGGTGCTTACAGGCAAAAATCCGACTGCTGGATGACAGCAGCAGCTTAAATTAGCTTCTACAAACACTACACGAGGAGTCATCTCTGCTTTCATCACACACACACATGCACACACACACAAACCAGGTATCTGCAGCAAAACGGCTACCACATCAAGCCACCACATCTTTTTTTACAGCAGATATTCTCACAATGTCATGTTGACATGTCATGTGCTCGGTGTATGAAACATTGTCACAGAATCTTAATCATACATCATTGTAGCTATATTTACTGTATGTGCATGCATACAGTACACAAATACAAACTTGATTTCTAGTATGGGTTGCCCAAACCTGCTATAAATATTATATATATTATTTTATCACCACAAATATGATATAACAATTTAATTTAGTTTTTATTTATCTTTCTATATTCATGTATGTGTGTCAGGAGTGACCAGCTCAATGTTGGTGACTACATCAAATCGGTCAACGGGATAAACCTGTCCAAACTGAGACATGATGAGATCATCAGCATGCTGAAGAACATCGGTGAGCGTGTGGTGCTGGAGGTGGAGTATGAGCTTCCTCCATTCGGTACGGATACAAACTCTGCATCTTTATTCATCTTCATCTCCATCCATAATCTCGACTTATTTGCCCTGCTGCAAAGACCAGAATAAATTTTGGTGTTTGTTTATGCTGGTCAAGTTAGTAAAACATGTTTGTGTATACTATTGTATGGGTTGGTGACCAGTGATGCTGCTCTTTTAAACAGGTGTTTAATGTGTACTAAATCTACCCAGTATGTGTTTCTGTGATATAAACATGTTTGTTAAAGGTGCAGTGTGTAAATTTTAGCAGCATCTAGTGGTGAGGTTGCAAATTGCAACCAACGGCTCAGACCACTGCTCACCCCTCGCTTTTAAAAACGCATAGCCACCGGAAAAACATGTCATCGACGCAGACAACTTAGTAAAAACACTTTGTCCGTTAAGGGCTTCTGTAGAAACATGGCGGCACAAAATGGCGACTTCCATGTAAGGGGACCCTCGGTGTATGTAGATAAAAACGTCTCATTCTAAGGTAATAAAAACATAACGGTTCATTATAAAAGGTCTTTATACAACCCTGATGATATAGTTTTGTATATTATTTTGCATTTTTGTCAAGAGATCCTTTTAAAAATTACACACTGCACCTTTAAGTATATCTGTCTGTTTGGTTGTGTGGAAACAAATATGTTTGGGTTTTAGTCTGTAGATCCATGCTGTGGGAATAACACTGACTCTTCTTTGTGTGTTTAGCTCCCAGCAATCCATGCAGTGTCATCTCAAAAACTATCGAAGTGCGCGTGGAGAAAGAGGGCAACAGCTTTGGTTTCGTTCTGAGAGGTACTGAACCATCAACTAATGACCTAAAACTGAGATTTGAGATTTGAAGACAGGATCCCCTAAACCAGGAGTTTTTAAACTTGACGTTGTATTTTATCATATTTTTATCATATCAAGTTGATGATGATGGCAAGGACCCCCAAATATGAGGAACTCTTTGTGAGGGACCATTTTTCTAAAAAATATATCCATTTATACAGAAATTTTATATAATAATTTAATTTTTTGCATGAAGAAACATTTACACATTATTTGGCTACATAAATAGTAAATCTCATATAGTAGACTTTTACAAATTAATTGCTTTGTCTTTTTCTATGAAATTTTTGGGGACCCCTTGGACTTTCTGGAGGACCCCATGTGAAATCTAAAAACTTACATTTCTTAATAGCACTATGAACATAATGGTTTGATTATAAAACTACAAACACAGTTAGTATCGCAATCTTATGAAAAAAAAATGCATGAAAATAACACCAGTTAACACCAGGCAAAAATATAAAAAGCATTAAAGAAATAAATTTGAATTAAATGAAATGATATTACTGTTAAGATCTATTGCCAATAACATACTAAAGATCTGTGACATACTTAAGATTGGTCAATAATTTTGACTCTCTCCTTAGTTTGTAAAACCAAAACACAATAACGCATATTTTTAAGAGACAATGGAAAATGTGTTTATTTTGTAAGAGACAGCATGCCACACAAACTGTTCACATGTTGCGTTCAAGTCATCCTTGGTTGTTTATATTTACAAGCCGTCAATCATGTTTATTTCAAAGTCAGGTGCGTTTGTCACTTTCGTCTGTAAAGTACTGCCATTGTATCTTTCTTTTAATGAATTGCACAAAAATACAAGATTTGGCAACTCAACTTACAGAAAATAATGCACCATGTGTGTTTTGCTTGTTATGTTTTATGTTACATTGCAATGCTATTATATACGTCCGACATAGCTTGAATGCACCAAAAGAGTAAATTTAGTCTTGAAACCAAAATACTGTGTTTCCTTAACAAATCTCTGAAAATGGTTTTAAAAGCATTTATTAATCAAAAATTCAACATCACCATTGTGTTTTCTGTGATGTTCCTCTTAAGGGATGTGGTGTAACGTGTATGTAAATGTGTGTTGAGTTGTGTGTTATATCTAAGGGGATCAGGTGTGCATGTCAGGTGTGTTTTACTTGTTTTTAGGAGGTTTTCATGAGGACTGGCATAAGGCTCGACCTCTGGTGGTGACCTACGTCAGGCCTGGAGGACCAGCGGACAGGTGAGACTATGACTCAGTACGTTTGTGTTTGTGTGCACATTGCACAACATTTATCCAGACAGTCATGTCATGCAGATGGAGGTAAAAATGTATTATCGTGAATCAATGCTGTTTTGTGTTGTTATTTATATGATGTAAAGTGGTTTTGTGTATGTTTGTAGTTTTGGAGGCACACATGCTTACTTTAGCATAGTCTGATGACATTAGAAGTGTAAGTGGGGTAGAAAACAGCCAGAAATGTGCACACAAATATGACGTGAGATTTTGGTGACAGGCTCATTGTAGTGTACACGTACTGTATGCCGAGTCCAGGTACACTTTTCAAAAAACTGTTTTATAAATCTTTGCATAATAATGCAACATGACTTTGTGGCACTTTTATTTACAGCGGTTGTGCAGAATTAATCCATTCACGTTTCCCTATATGTCTCTAAACCTGTCTGTCTTTCTGTCAGGGAGGGAACCCTGCGACCAGGCGACCGTGTGTTGAGTGTGAACGGAGTTGCTCTGAACCGACAGAAACATGCTGACGCTTTGACCCTGATCATGCAGAGCAGCCACGAGGCTTTCTTCCTCATCGAGTACGACATCGCCGTCATGGGTGAGCAGACGCGCACGTGCATGCAGACACAACATGCTTGTATGCACAGAGACTCTCACGAGGCCTTAATTAGAGAAGAAACGTATTGCTTTGCCTGCTAGGATCCCATAGGAAAGACAAATTGCCATGAGATCTCTATTATATCTTATTTGTTTCACCTAGACAGCAGTGAGATTTAATGGACTCCTCTGGGAAAATCCTTTTATAATCTCACTTCTGTCTCCTGTTTCAATTAGTTTCAAGTCTTGACTCAAACTGGGCAAAGATTTAAAACATAAAGCATGTCAAATAAAATTGTTATAAAAGTAAATAATCTTAAGTATTGCATATTTATTGTATAGGTCTGCTTTCTTGTTGTATGTCAATGCAGGTCTCTTTTAAGTATGTACTACAGTGAGAACCCTAAATCAATTTTCTGCTCTTGTATTTTATATAATATAATAATTTCTCTAATCTATATTTTGTTTTCTTTGCCTGTGCATTTCTTTTTCTTTGCTTCTGTATCTGGTTTCGGCCTGATGTCAGATTCAGTACAGAAGTCTTCAGGGCCGTTGCAGGTGGAGATCTCTCGCTCCACAGGTTCAGTACTGGGACTCAGTCTCACTATCTCCACCTACAGGAACAAACAGGTCATCACAATCCAGAAAATCAAACCTGCTAGTATTGCAGACAGGTAAAGAGGACAAATACCTGCAGTGCAAACTAACGATTATACATGCATAAACTAACAGACATCGAAACATGATGAATAGCACAAACCTACAACTGTAACACTAAAAATAATGTTGCCCTAAATTTCTCTATCATATTTCTCTAGCTAAATACAACAAATCAAATTGATTCAAATGAGTTAAAAATTTGTTAGTTAAATTTTTTTTGACTGGTGGTCATTGCATCAGCTCCAAAATATACTGACAGCTACAGAGGTTTTGTGTCAAAAAAAGTATTTCCTTTCGTCCATTAAACACAAGATGAAACAGTATCTGCGTTTCCATTCCCCTTTAAATTGCGCAAATTGAATTAGCAAATTAAAAGATGCGGCCAATTGCAAAAAAGCCGTTGTGTTTGGATGAGTTGGTTTTTTAAGGACTTCGAACAAGGAATATCTTGCAAAACTGCAGTGGAAATATTTTTTTTCTTCGCATTTACAGGTCACCTGACGTGTGTAAAAGTCACATGATCATTCTTTAAATTTGCTGCAGTATGTTTGATTGAAAGACAAGACAGAGGTCCTGTCCCAAATGGCGCACTTCATGTGGACTTTCGGTCTCGTGGCCTTAAATTGCACGGGCTCGCTTAGTCTAAGAGTCTGTAGTGTGTCCCATATTTTTACACGTCGAAGTGTGCTCACCAGCGCCCCCTTGATGCCGTCTTCAGCGAAGCCGGCACTGCAACAGGCTTTGTGCACTTTACCAACCCAGAAGTCCTTGCGAAAGAGCAATCAGACCAATCAGACGACGGAAGGGAGAAGTTCACACTGACGGGCAATCTTTCTCTTTCTATTTCCGGCTATTCCCAAAATATGACAATGGTGCACCCACGTGTACTCGCATCAAGGGTCCCTAAAGTCTGCACTTCATGATGTCATCAAAGTGTGAACTCTGAGGAGGACCACAAGTTTGGAGTGTGCCATTTGGGACAGGGCCAGAGGAGGCGTGCTAGATACCACTATTTTGATGTCATCTGCATGTCGGTTTGTGAAGCACCGTATGAAATCGAACACACCTGACGGCATGGTTTTTGGAATGACTTATTGCGAGACAACAAAATTAAGTTTTAGTTGCATAACACAGATTAATGGAAAGTCGTCATTTCGCAATATTTTTTTTCGACATTCAGAAAATAATGCTAACGTTTTGCGCAAATCTTGTAAAATTAGCCATGGTTTTGCTACATTTAAAACCCAAAAACTATATGATTTCTACAGTTAATCAATTGTTATGTAAGGAATAATTGCTCACCCGAGGTTTACACTGCAGTCAACAGACCTGGAACTACTTAATAGGTGTGTGTTTATTGAAAAATAATGCACACCCTTACAAGGTTTGTCAACCAATCAGAATAAAGCATTCACATGGAATCAACATACAATTTTATATTGGGGTCACTAGCCACCCTGCTTTCTTTCTGTTGGTCTTTACAGTAAAAAGGAACTTTACGTTCAACTGTCTCTTGCTATGTCTTTAACGCCTCAGATTTTTCTTATCACACCTTCCCATCTGTTGACTCCGGTTTCTCGCTTTGCTCCTTATACACTACTTTCTCACTCTTGTTATCACATGACGTATATCTTTTTCTCTTCTGTTCTCTTTCTGTCTGTCACCTGTCACTCTCTCTCAGGTGTGGTGCTTTGCATGTCGGTGATATTTTGCTGGCGATAGATGGCATGAGTACAGAGCACTGCTCACTGATGGAGGCACAACAACTCCTGTCAAGCTCTTCTGACCTCACCAAACTAGAAATTTTGCCCTCTCAACACACCATACCTGTGCACGATACAGGTCTGTGCACACATTGTCTATTACATCCACACATGCAAAAGTACAGTAACGGATAATACCCACAAATATTTTCTGTATACAGCAATGTACACAGCAATGTAGCGTGGTACTTTTTAAAACTCTAAATCTATCTTACATTTATCCAATATTACAAATATTTTTAACAAAATTATTAAATATTATCTAACATTTATGGATTAATGCAAAAAATTTCTGTGTATTCTGGACAGTACTGTATGCGATACAGTGGTACACGAGATGGATGTGCATTATTGATCCTGTTTTTGTTTCTACTCCATATTTACAATTTTAATTAAATTTATATCTGTTAATTTTCAGCTGCAACATCTTCCTCTCTTTTTCTCTGTCATCTCTTGCTTTCTATCTCTCTGACCTTTATGTGTGCCATGTTGGGTTTATATTGGTTGTTAGTAATCAGCTTTGGGCCACTTTATTACATGTATCATGAGTCATTTTAATATGCAGTGTGCTGTAGGCAAGACTTCCTCTACCCTACAGACTTAAGATCAAACACGCACACACAACTCTTCTGTATGCCAGCTCTGAGTCTTCATTATGTTACCAGAAATCTATATTCTCACTATATCATTGGATTTTCCAGCATTGCACTATGAATATTTACAGCACTTGTAAAATGACTTGTACACCGTCTTGCAGCATTGGGCATCTCAGTCTGTCTCTGATAATCTCATATATGGATTTATTTTCCATGCACATGGATTATAAATTGCAGAAATGGAAACCGGGTCCCTGTTCAGAATGCTTACATACTACACAATGTACAGTAAATACTGCTCGCTATTTTTTAGTATGCATGTAAGCAGATAGCCCTTCCCATACGGCAAAAAAAATCAAATATCATTTTAAATATTTTTCAAAATATAAAAAATGGCCAAAAAATGTACTGAAATATATTTCAAAATGTTTACAAATGTTTATATACTGTATATTATATATTTATATATATATTAACTTGGTATGTTACAAACCTGTAAACATAACAGGTTTGAAAAGATTAAACTGAAAAGATATATGTACTGAAATATATTTCAAATTGTTTACAAAAATGTATTATAAACCAATTAATTTTTTGACCATTTTTGTATATTAAAACAATATATATTTATATATATAATTTTAAAGCATTTATATTCACATCACATTGAAAGAAAAACTTTACTGAACAGGTTTAAAAAGATTTAAATTAAATATGCAAAATATATACATTTGATACTTTATACATTTTATACAAAATATATATATATATATATATAATTTTTTTTTTTGCTGTATGGGTTTTGCTAAAATACATTTTGAAATATATGTTAATATATCAAGTTTAAAACAAAATATATTTTTAAATAAAAAAATATACTTAATTAAGCTTTACCTTCTACCAAATGTATGTAGCATATATTTAAAATATATTTTTGGCCAGAGAAATGTTTTTTTTTTTGCCGTATGGGTTTCTGGTAGATTTCTTTGTCAATCTGTAAAATTAATATTTAGTTATTTGTGACCATCATTGTCGGCCACTAGAAAAGAAACTGGAGCAAAAAAATAGATATAAATATCCTAGAATTCCTGATGGGTGTGACTTGTACTGATGGGTGTGGCTTGTTCTGATGGGTGTGGCTTAATCTAACAAGCATGATCGGCGGGTGTGTTTAATCAAGATTGATTAGCATCAGAGCCGTGTGATAGAAGGATCTGTCTTTGTCTGCTTTCCAAACAATGACTCTTATCCTTTGCGTTTGTTTCCTAACGTTTGATAAAAGAAAGTTTAAAAATGTATCCTCCACTGCTCACAACTTTATTAATGCTGGTCAGGAAATGTAAGAATGAGAAGAAATAAATGTGCATTGTGTATAAAGAGTGAACGAAGCACATCAACAATGTTCAGTCTTTGAATTTCAATCATTAGTCAGTATAAAATTCAATACTGTTTGAAATAATGAAGACTGAGTGCTGGATTATAAGCTTGTTTTAGCAAGATTAATTTAGTTACTATGTTTGTGTTTGGTACCTGCAGTACGTGTTCAGAAGAGCAGTAACCGTCCGTGGGATTCTGGTGAGAACTATGTCAGCATTCCTCCACCCTTCCAAAAATCCCCTTCAGCATGGAGTCACACCACCCCGACGCCATCACACTGCCGATGTGAGTGACTATTGTGTGTCTTTGTGTAATGTACAGTGTGTATTAGTCTATAAAAGTGTGTGAGATGTAAAAGTCAGATATTTCGCAAGTCAATTCAACCTACTATTTTAAGTTTTGGCTTATGATAAGTTGACATAACTTATAAAATCAAGTTGAAATTGTTTAACTTGTGTTTTTTTTAAGATAAAGTAACAAAAATATTGATTTGACAAAAATGCTGTGTATTTTTTTACAATGCAATAATGCATTTAAATCCAAATTTTGATTAAAGAGGCATAACTAAAATTATTTTTATTATTATAACTGGATGTCAAATGTGGAGGAAGATGAGTGCTGGTAAAAAGTAAAATGAAGGAAAGATTAATCAATTAAGTAATTGTTAATGAACAAATAACTATTTTAACTCTTTCCTGACAACTTTTTAAAAAAAGTTGCAAGCCAGCGGCAGCATTTTTTTATGATTTTCACAAAAGATTAATGCCTTTCAGTGATATTTCTTCTTTAAATATATAAACATACAATATATCAAATGAAAGAACAAACCCTCTGCTTTAAAAAAAAGTTTCATCCTATCTTCATTTGTTCTCTTTTTATAATCTCTTAAATAGGGTACATTTCTTCAAAATTATAAAATTTTAAGCAAAAAGCTGAGATAATTGCATTTTTGTAAAGGACTTTTTTTTAGAGATCAGATTAAGAATGATGATCAAAGCATAAATTTTTTACTGTTTTTGGATCAGTGGATGCTTCAGTGTTTTATAAGTTGTGTAAGATCACCACCTAGTGGATAATAGCGGAAATATGGATTGCCGTAAAACTGGACCACAAGAGTTAAATGGACCAACTAAACCTTTTTTTATATTATGTTTTAAAAACCCTTAAATAAAACAATATAATGTATTTGATCATGTGCCCTTTTAAATTGAATTTTAAAAAACCATTTGCAAATTGCCGTTCTTTGTCATTTTGCCAAATGTCTTATCGATTTGTTAAAAATGTTATTGATAAAAATGCAATTGGACCATTCACATGCAGGCTCATGCAAAAAGTTGGGACTCGTGGGACAGTTAATCTGCACTTATCTTCCTACATTACCATATTGCAATGTAAAAAATTTGTCCCTGCATACTGTTTTAAAAAGGAAATACAGTATGCAGTGTACTGCACACTAGGCTAGTATCCAAGCGGATATTATACGATTAGACATTAGAAGTCAGGCACTGTTTGTTGGTTAAATTGTCTGTAGGTCTTAAGTTTTCTTTCTCCTCCAGCGGTGACATCTGGTATCTCCACAAATACATCAGGCTTTCACAGTTACAACAGCGGGACCCCGTCAACATACCCCAACACATTTCAAAGCAGTACCCTGCCCTCATACCCCTCCAGCCCTCGCTCTACAGTCACAAAGAGGAGAAACAAGAGAAAAGATCACAAGAGCTCATGTGAGATTGCACATTCTGTATTATTTAGGCAGGTTGCATAAACAGCTCACGGTTAAGATGTTTAACTATGATAATGGTTTATTCAGATTATTAAAATAAATATTGATCAACTAAACTCATTGCTCTCTCTCTCTGATATCAGTGTCTCTGGCATCGAGTACAGTGGGTGCTGGTGGTCAGGTTGTGCATATAGAGACCAATGAGGTGATTCTGAGAGGAGATCCTCTTATCGGGTTCGGGCTTCAGTTACAGGGAGGTGTGTTTGCTACAGAGCCGCTGTCAGCGCCTGCCTGTATCCGCTTTATAGAGCCTGACACACCTGCTGAGAGGTACGGATTCACTGAGACGTGATGCACACTGACACTATTGTCCTGTACATTCAGAGCCTGTGGATAGATGTGTACACACATACACACAAAAACACACACACACACGTCTGCTCCTGTCTGACTCTAAACCTGTGACAGTTTACTTCAGGGTCGCCGACTTCATGCAACTGACGTAAAAGTCACGAGTTTGCAACCTGCAGCGTTTATCAAAACATAAACATTAGGAAAAAGTTCAGATTTATGTTGATTGGTACATGTTAATTTGTTCGAAAACAAACAGAGGCAGCGTTTTCTGCCTACTAAGATACCTAGTTGCATGTATCCTTCACAGAGAGAGAGAGGGGAAACCCAGAATGCATTGCGAAAAATAAATCTGTATATGGCTGTATTTACATAATGTTCCTAATAAACTATAAAATTTTTTTATTTGTATTAGATTATGACATCATTATTGTCACTGTAATGTGAATGGGTTTGTGTTTATTTACATCCATGCCATATGTTTGATTTCCAGGTCTGGGGTGTTACAAGTCGGAGACAGACTGCTTTCCATTAACGGAATTCCCACTGAAGACGGAACACTGGAAGAAGCCAATCAGCTTCTCAGAGATGCAGCGCAGGCCAATAAGGTCACGCTGGAGGTGGAGTTTGATGTTGCAGGTACAGCACCATGTCGATACTAAGATCAGTCATTCAAATTAATTTGACAGATTTGTGACGTTATCTAATATTTTACTATGTTCTTGCCTTAACTTAGACAAATTAATACATACCTATTTTTTTTCAATGCGTGCACTTCATCTTTGTACAGCACATCGTGAAATGTGTTAGCATTTAGCCTAGCCCCATTCAGAGCGATTACTGCGCCCAAGGTGGAAGTGCTGCAAACTAAGTGCTCTTCCGCCATACAATATAGTTCTCATTTTTATCCGCTTAAAAATTGCCACGTTTCATTTTGTGGCACCATACTTACTCATGCACAGGGGCGTCGCTAGACCCCTTTTACTGGGGCACGTGCCCCAGTGTAAATCTTTTGTGCCCCTGTGTAAATCTCAAGTTTACATTTTAGCAGTTAACTAGTTTATTCCTTTACAAAGACAATCGCGGCAAAACGGATCTATATGCAATGTAGTTACCCAATTCACGTTTGAAAAAGCGACGCAACAGTCGCACTGACGCGTGCACGCCTCAATTCATGTCCGCGTCCGCGCACGGACATGAATGGGTGCGCGGACGCGGACATGAATTGAGGCGTGCACGCGACTGTTTTGCCGTGCGCAGCCGCATACAAAGTACACGCGATTGAGTTGGTTTATGAAAACATGGCGAGACTAAAGTAAGTTTCTAAATAATAATGAAAATCTCATTGACGCATGTGATGGACATCAGAAATGTTTTGTGCAAAGCAGGAAAAGGGAAGGAAAAATGAGAGATGATGAATTTAAGGGAGTAAAGACACATAACATCTTACCCTGTCAGGGCTTAAACATTAGAGGGAAAATTTCAGGAAAACCTCTGTCAATAGTCTATAAAATTGCATTGTTCACATACAAAAACTGTGTTATACTGTTCTGTATTTTCAGATATGAAATTAATATTTAGTTCACTAGCTCTAGGTCATTACATAATCAGTTAGCAGTAACTAAGATAGATTTTTTAGTAGTCATAAAATGAAAATATTCTTAAAAATAAAAAAAGAAGTTATTAATCATTGTTATGTAAAATGCAAATGTGCATACATTTTTTTCTCTCCAGCCATTATTTCCAAACATTTTATGCCTTTAAACATGTTAATTATGTTGTATATATGTATATATGAAGATGATACTTAAATATTTTTAAATAAATGTTTGTCTTTTCCAGTACTTGTTGCAATGTTGGAATAGTGGGTTAAGCAAAGGCAATTGTATTTTGCACACCGCAGGCTTTCAAGAAAAAGTAAAAAAAAAAATGGGGGGCCTGTGCCCCAGTAGAGCTTTATGTCTAGCAACGCCCCTGCTCATGCAGCATGAGTACATGGAAGTGGCTTTTAAATTCATCCCTGTTTGGATCCTAAGGAATGAATGGGGCTAGGCTAAATGCTAACACATTCACGACGCACTGTACGAAGATAAAGTGCATGCATTGAAAAAAGATGGCTATGTATTAATTAGTTTAAGTTGAGGTAGGAACATAGTAAAATATTGAAAAACGGTGTTGTTTTCCTTTAATTCTGGATGTTATTTTGTCATCCTCACAGAATCGGTTATCCCCAGCAGTGGCACATTTCAGGTGAAGATGCCCAAGAAAAGAGGAGTGGAACTGGGCATTACGATTAGTGGTGAGCATGGCCAGTAGGGGGCACTGTTGACTTATAGTACAGGGCATACTAACTAATGTCTGCCCTGATCTTTATACATGTATTTATCTAAGTTTAGTTTATAATAATTATTTAGTCACCAATCATTCCTGCTATCTGTTTGAAATTGAATTAGTAATTGCAGGGCCTCTTTAAAATGTTTCATCTCTCATAACGTAGCATCATGTTGCTACAAATGATACTTAGAGATTTTATATCATGTTTTAAAGCCAGCAAGAAGCCAGGAAAACCTCTGATCATCTCTGAGATACAGAAAGGCAGCATAGCACACAGGTAAACCTGCAATACGACACAATACATGAATTGATGGTTTGGTTTGAAATTAACCTACATGCGTACACAAAATGGTATGTGACTGCACAGAAAAGACCCACAAGTTTATATTTACAAAAGAGGAGAATGTCTTGCTTTAAACTTTTTGCTGCATTGCGTTCACAAAACATCAACCTTGCATGCAAACAATGGTCCTCACTGATATACCGTATATCGAATCGGTGTGTTTGTAGAATAGGAACCTTGGAGCCTGGCGATCGATTATTGGCCATTGATAATGTACGACTGGAAAACTGTGGATTGGACGAGGCCATGATGGTTCTCCAGCAGGCGGAGGGGATGGTCAAACTACGCATTCAGAAAGATGAAGATAACTTGGGTAAGTGTGTGTGTGCGCTTGTATCTTTATATCACCTTATGGTGAATGCATTTCAACATCTGTATGTTGTAGATGAATTAGAGTCGTCTGGTTCGGTCATCTTCACCGTGGAGCTAAGAAGGCACGGGGGTCCTCTTGGAATTACCATTTCCGGCACTGAAGAACCCTTCAATCCCATTCTGATCTCCAGTTTGACCCGCAACGGACTCGCGCACAGGTGCACGCACAAATTCATTCATAAATCCCTTATATTATCAGGCTAATGCATGAGATTATAAGAAACATCTGCATGTGTATGTGCAGGACTGGTGCTCTTCATGTTGGTGATCGTGTTTTGGCGATCAATAACGTGAGTCTGAAGGGAAAACCGCTGAGCGAGGCCATCCATCTACTACAGACCGCTGGAGAAACCGTCACACTTAAGATCAAAAAACGCTCTGATCGTAAGTGTTAAACAATGACGTTAATGCAAGTAAAGCTCACCAGTTAGCTTACAATTTAATGAACAGACATACGATCCAATAACAGAAGTATTTTCATTAATAATGCATATTATCATGCTCTCATGAACCATATTGGTATCTTGCAACAGCTTTGTTAGAGTCAGACGGGGGCAGCCCATCCAGGACAACCTCATGCGTGAGTGACACGGAGGACGACCAATCAGATTCTCTCAGACGGGGCAAATACTCTGAACTTCGCCTGACCACACCGCCCAGTTTAGATTCAGCTATGGACTCGTGGGATAGTTCGGCTATGGACGCTGGTTATGGGAGTCAAGGTATGCGCATTAGATAATGAAGTTATACATAAGGTCAGCAAAGGTTAATGAACTCATTTAGATAGAAATCAAGTGGGTTGGCGGGTTTTACAAATGAAAAGGATTGTTCCTGAATGAGTATGTCTGTCCCATGAGTCGTCTGCTATTGAGGTCAATAATGTTATATTTAGGGGGGTCACAATATCATAATTTTGGGTGAACTGTCACTATGTCAAAAGCAACTAGATGTAGTAACCAACCAAAAATGTCTTGTTTTTTAGGTGTTTATAGCCACAGGACAAATGATTACACCCTTCACCCTAATGATTGGAGACAGACCAATCACAGGAGCCCACTGACCTCCGGAAGACACGCCCACCGAACCCCAATGTATGATGGTAGGCTGGCTGAAGAAGATTGGATATATTCTGGGTGAGATTTCAGTAAAGTTTACTCAGGGTTATAGTTTGCATTTGTTCAGTGTTACTTTCAGCCCAGCGTTTGGTCGAAAGGGACTAACTCAGCTATTGGGTTAAATTAACTCATAAAATATTTTATATTTACCCAACAATGGGTTTAAACACCTGCCTATAGGTCTTGTGACCCGCAGAAAATATATAGAGAAAAAAGACAAAGCAAATTTTGGAAAAATCTTTGTGTAGCCAATTATTTAAGTTTGTAAAGCATTTGTTGACTTTATAATATCTCAATTACTGTTTATCTAACACAGTTTAAATGTTTCTTTATAAAAATATGCATATATCATAGGAAAAGGTTCATCATATGTGGGGGTCTCTGCCATCAAAAAGTTTGAAAACCCCTGGGTTAAATTACAGCCCTACAGGTTGGGTTCATACTTTTTGACTCAACGCTGGGTTAAAAATAACAGGATTTTTTAGGATGTATTATTTATGTTCAAAATACTGGAGAAGATCTAGATGGTCAAAAAAGTTTAAAGGCTAACTTCAGATTTTTATGAGATCATTGTGCACATGTTTTATAGTTTTTATTACTAACATACTATCGCATGGCAGACATTCTTTCGCTTGGACTATCATCTTCTAATTTTTTTATGTTATGTGCTCTTTGGAAATGTAACTGTATGGATTAATCTTTTAAAAAACCTGCACATTGCACATCATATTTCATCCCAGAATTAAAATTTAAATTAATATTTTGTAGGGATGCACCGATAGGATTTTTTTGGGCCGATACAGATTTAAACAGACAACTTCTGGCCGATGCCGATACCGATATTAAACACTTGTATACAATACTTTTCAGTTGGTCTATTAGCTAGTTTATTTCTGCATCAAATTATTTTTACCGAATACTTTACTTACATATACTGGATTTCTTTAATAAACATAAATAATGCCAGTGCTATTGCTTTAAACAGTATAAATATTGCTACTTCAAAAAAAGTTGGACTTCTTTTCCCCCACTAAAGTGCAGTCTGTTTCTTTTATTGTCCAAGACATTTGAGGCAGCTCAACAAAGGTTTTCTCTCGGTGCACACCAGAACATTAAATCATTTTAATTGAACAACAGACGTGCAACTCATTGCCTTTATGCAGTTAATTAATAAACAATCGGTATCGGCCTTTCTCGTGCTTTTGCCGATGGTTTCGAATTCATCAAAAATCGGCCGATAAATATCGGTGGCCGATACATCGGTGCATCACTAATATTTTGCCATTTTATGTGCAGTGACATTACTGTATTCTGTTACTGCAGAATTGCAGTAGTGTAACATACAAACCAGCTCATTCTCTATTTTGAAACTGTTAACTATTTGTTGTACCTTTTTAATTTGTGCTATAACAATCAACTATTACAGTAATGAAAGTCACTATTAAAAGGAATAGTTCACACAAATCCAAATTTGGGCATTATTTACTCACCCTCATGACCAGAAAACCCAAAACAAAACCTTTTACAAAGTTTTGCATTTGTGTTCTGAAGCAAAAAGAAAGACAAACAACATGGGAGTGAGTAAATGATGACACAATTTTTGTTTTTTGGGTGAACTCTCCTTCTAAAAATAACCAAAGATGTTAAAGTCAGCTTTATATCATTTCTTATTTGTATTCTTTTGAGATGTGAACGGGGGTGAACTATGATCTGGATTTTGGACATTTGAATGCTTTTATTAAACATTTTGTCTTGCACATAAACCACCCGGCTGTTTGCTTCTGCTGTCTATATACTCCACCTCTTCTCTTGTCTTTTTTCTCAGGTTTTCTGTGTCTCGTCTGCCTTACTAATCATCTGCGGGCCGCTTGCCGTCATCCTCTGCTTCTTTTCTTTTCTGCGCATTTTTATCCACCTTTCGTTTGAGACTACGAACTCATGGTTTCCATGTCGCTTTCTGCGAACATCCATTTTTCTTGTAGTTAATAAGATTTATTACAGTGACTGTTTCAATCAGAGAGAGAGAGAGAGAAAACAAACTTCATTTCCAATACTACACCAGGCCTGACATTACCCAGGTTCCTTTGCATTGACACAGATCTGTCAGTCCCGCACGCTGTTACAACAACAACACAGAAGCTCAGGAGAACTATTGGTCGCAAGCTCTTCAGGACCTGGAGACCTGTGGCCAGTCAGAAATCCTCAGAGAGCTTGAGGTAAAATCATCAGAGATCAACACTAAACTGTGCTGGTAATAAAAAAGAGCAATGCCTTTTGACTGAATGTATTTTGTGGTTTGCAGGCCACTATGATGTCAGGTAGCACATTGAGCTTAGGTGAGCTTAGTGAGAAACAGAATGAAATCGAGACCAAAGCTCTAACACCGAGCCCGGAGAGGACCTCAGAGAGCACCGCTCGACTGGAGGAGATAAAAGACATGAGTCCTTCCCAGCCTTTAGAGCTTCATAAGGTACCGTCCAGGGTTTACAGTAACATTTTAGTTGTTGTGAATTTTACCAGACTGATTTTCATCCTCTGTCATTTTTTAGATCTGTTTGCTTAAGGATGCTGACACCAGAGACTTTGGGTTCAGTGTTTCCGACGGTCTGCTGGAGAAGGGCGTTTACGTGAACATGATCCGTCCCGATGGGCCTGCGGACCAAGCTGGGTTACGCCCATATGACCGAATTTTACAGGTGACCAACCTTGAGAAGATGTGACCTGTTTTAACAGAAGTAGTTTAACCAAAATAAAAATGTAAAAACTTTTACAATTTTTGTTTTTAAAGATAAAGCAAGATTGAGCACTGCTATTACTATGAATAGGGAACAATGTAGTGCTTAATATGTATTTCTGTAGGCAAAACCCAAAAGCGAGTTCACATTTTAGCACTTCAAGTTCCAGTCAATAGGGTTTTTGAACGGGATTTTGGTTAAACTCCTTAAATAAGATCTTGGGTTAACATAAACCCTATATATACCTGTTTTAAAATGTGTTTTAATAAAGTTTGAAAGAGCTGTCGGAAGCTTGGTGGTAATGACGTTGATGTCGAGAGACCGTGGTGTATTTCACTTGTAGCCTAGCTTTTCATTTCTAGTAAATGCATTTAGACTTCAAAATTCATAAAAGTTGAGTTCATCTGTGAAGATTATCTTGTTGGATTAAACATGTAATGGAACATACACAGCAAACGCAAATTTAATGATTTGCACAAGTAGATTACATTCAAAGTCAATGCAATGCAACACAATTAGATGCAAACTTACGCAGGGCGATGCGAATGCCGCAAAACACGTGCTTTTCGCCTCAACCGTGTCTTTGTGCAAGTTGAAAATATTAAACTCAAGCGAAAAATTCACATGAGACAAAGTTAAATCCCGCGAGTAATCTAGAGTGAGGAAGTAGATTACATACAAAGTCAATGCAAAGACGCAAATAGATACAAACTCGCGCAAGGTGATGTGAATGGCGCGAATTGGGCATCGAGGTTGCTGCAAAAACACGGGTTTTTGCGCGAGTTGAAAATATTCAACCCATGCGAAAAATTCACAGGACACAAAGTTAAATCCCGTTGAAAATATGCAAAAACTATACAAAATTTGTGCTGACACACACAGCATGGGGCAAACACATCTAACGCAAATTCAACAATTTGCGAGTAGATTACATTCAAAGTCAATGCAAAGACGCAAACTTGCATAGGGCAATGTGAATGACGCGAATTGGACAGTGCGATTGCCAGCTATTTGCGCAATTTGAAAATATTCAACTCATTCAAAAAAATTTTTTTGTCTTGTTTTCAGTAAAAATATAAAAAAATTCTTAAATTAAGATGTATTTTCTTGATGAGAAAATGACCTAGGAAAAAAATCTAGTTTTTAGAAAAAAATATAAACTTTAAGTATATTAGTGCTTAAAACAAGCAAAAAAATCTGCCAATGGAAGGAGAGAATTTTTCTTGAAATAAGTTTACTTTTTTCATAAGCACTTAATTCAAGAAAAATTGTCTTATTCTATTGGCAGATTTATTTGCTTGTTTTAAGGCAAATTTACCGAGCCCTAAGGTGACATTGGAGTAAAAAAATGTAAAGTTTAGTTTCATGTGCTCACGTGAAAGTTTCATGTGAGCACGTGATAGTTTCACGTGCTCCCGGATAGTTTCACGTGCTCGCGCGATAGTTTCACTTGAGCACGCGAAACTAAACTTAAAAAAAATTCTGCACATGAAGGTTTCGCGTGAGCACATGAAAGTTTCACGTGAGCACATTTTTGCAGTGTGGCGCTTCACGTTTGGTGTGTACGTATTATAAGTGTCATAAACTTTCATGTAACACATAGCTTATTGTTTAGGGATAATTTAATTTAATAACCTCCGGGTTGGCCTACAAAAGTACATCATCCCTGCTTTGACATTGCAAACATGGCCGCCTAGTGTCATGTATTTGTTTGTGTAGACCTGCATATAAATGATTGTTAAATTCTTGACCAAAATATAACTTTGTGTAAATTTTTTCAGGTAAATCATGTACGAACACGTGACTTTGACTGTTGTCTCGCAGTGCCGTTGATCACCGAAGCCGGAGGACAGCTGCAGTTGGTCATTAGCAGAAACCCTCTCACTCAGGCACACGATTGGCCACCTAAAGACTGTCAGGACCCTTCCGATGCACTTCTTTTACTTCCTGCACAAAATCCAAGAAGAGTTGACCTCTGATTCTTAGACAAGAGCACAATTTTTATAGTTTTTTTCCACAGAAATGGTTCTCTCTCACTCTCACAGGCTCTGTTATACACAAAATATTAACATTGTTGTTTTGATTTTTGTCAGTATGTCATTTGAAATAGTTTTTCACAGGGTCCAATGTTGTTGTTGTTTTAACATTACCCAACCACAAAAGATCACGTCACATTTTTATATAGTTTATTTGATCACTCACATATTGCTTCACATGTTTAATTTTTGTTCACAGTGTCACAAATATTATCACACAGGTGATTCATGTTTTACGCGAGCCACTTTTATTTCATTGAACGTACATGTTTTGTTTTTTCACCCAGTGTGATAATCTTTGATAATGCAGATCTGCAGGTTCTCACAAAGCGACAACAAACAACCCAGTCACATGACTGTTATGATGCAGCTAAAGAGATGAAAACCTTGACGTTTGACAATTCAAAGGGAGAAGACACATTGATATTTTCACCACACACATACACAACATGTGAGCGACGTGTTTCCAGGTGAATATTTCAGGTTTATGTGCAGTGGTGCGGTGATAGTCGATGTCTTTTTGTGTGCCGTAAGTGATTTCGCACCTGGTAAGACTAAGGAATAAATTCAGTTTTTAAGTTATATAAAGTCCTTGAAAGGAATTTGTTTTTAATGTAACTTTTAAGAGCAGATTGCTGTCTGCGTTTTATCCACAATCCTTTATTGAGTGTATAAAGCCATTTTTCCTGTTCGTAGGATGTTAATTATGTAGAATATCACACATGTGTATGTATTCATTTTGATTTAGAAATGATCATATCCTTTTTAAAGAAAATAAAGGAGAATATCTACAAAAGCAGCGTTTACAAAAGATGGATGTTGCAATCGCCATCCTTTCACTGCACGTGTCTGACAGAATGCAGTTGAGAGCTTTGGCACGATGTGTGTCCCACACCTCAAAAGTTGTTTGACATGACTGCCTATTTTAGTCCGAGGTTGGAATCTGTTTCGAGGAAATGTGATGCCTATAAGTCCTATGGGTTTGATATTAAATGTGGTGGTACTGATTTGAATGTGAAGGACAATTGCTTCATTCTGAAGCCAAATAAAGCCATCAGCAGACTAAATATGACCTTTTATCTTGAAACATAGAAAATTCATAAAAATATATTGTTTACCATTACATACTATATAGAGAAAAATGTGCTTAATGGTTTTGACCCAACAAACACTTTTAAGAAAAAAGATGCTTAAAACGTTTTTCACAGCGATGCCATATAGATGAGCCATCCAGTCAAAGCATCTTTAAAGGTCTCGTTTTTCCTGACCCATTTTTAAACTTTAGTTAGTGTGTAATGCTACTGTTAGAGCATCCAGGCCAATACTGAACAAGTAATTTTGCACAAGTCGAGTTTGCTGTAAAGATGTACAACCAGGAGGATGTGTCTCAAATTATGTTGTCATGAAGTGTCATTCACAACCCATTTTTATTCTAATGTGACATCTTTTTAGTTATGTCTATGAGATATTTAACAGATTGTGGATGATAGCCCTCGTGAAACACCCTCTGAGAAGATACCTGAAGGTCAAGTTCATCCATCTTCACATATCCCAGTGGTAATACTGCTTTACAAACCGATTTGCTTTTGTTATTATTAATACATTTATGCATTTGGCAGATATTTTTATTCAAAGTGACTTAATTCATGATAGCACATTATTACCAACACATTCAAAGATTAGATGTTTTAGTTTTTTTATTTTATATCTGAAAGATCTCGTATGATGCATTTCACAAAACTACTTTGGTTTTACAAGTTTCCTTATTACAGCAAAATAAGAACAAGAAAAAAATCTATCTTGAATTGTTTTAATCTTACAATATTTTTCAACTGAAACGATAATAAAAAATGGACAAAGCCACTTGTTTACAAATATTGCACACTGTATTTAGGCTTACACTTATCAATGTTTTCTGAATACGTTTAAATGACCAATCACGTCAGGTACAGTATAAAATGCTTTAATACAAAAAGGCAAGTTTTAGGTGAATGAAATACTAAAGAGGAACAAACACTTGCTTAGTTAACATTAGCTTATAGAGAAGTGTGTATGCAGGGTAGGACAGAAGGTTGAACTAAATCTAAAAAGGTTCAGGGGTTAAAGGTCAGATGATTAAAATGTGAGGTCAGAGGGTTTAAGGGTCGACATTACATTGGGGTATTAAATTGGGGCAGTTCTTTGCTCTTGGTAATTATCTTGAATATTTCAAAGTTTAAGGCTCATTTAAAGAGACGATTGCACATCTGAGTTTTAAGGAACTGGCAGTGTCTCTGTGCAAGGATTAAAGCCCAGGTCTCCTCATATGAAAGCTAATGATTGTTCTAGGCTCGACGAGCAGTTTGGCGATATAAGATCATGTGACACAGGGATCTTAAAGTCTAAGACCACAAAAAATCTGGAATTTAAATTGGAATGTAAAGTATCGATTTGAAAAAAGATGAATTGCAAATCATTAGTCCAATGCAAACAAATTTGTGACCTCCTTAAAGGAATAGTTCACCCAAATATAAACATTCTCAAGCTGTTACAAAACTGTATAAATGTATTTGTTCTGCTGAACACAAATTAAGTATTTATAATGAAGCAAAAAACAGAATTGACTTCCATAGCAGAAAACATATTACAAGGGAAGTCAATGCTGCTCAAAAAATGTTTTGGTTACAAACATTGCTCAAAATTTTAGTTTTGGGGTGAACTATTTCTTTAACCCCTTTATAAAAGTTTCTTGTATTTTTTAAAACAGCACACAAGATGCTCATTGGGTTTACCATAAACTCCCTGACCGCTTTAGTGGTCATAAAATTAAAGAAAAATAGACGCAACAACCATAAAGTAAACCTTTTACTCAAATGTTAATGCTAACAATATAACATACAAAAAATGCAAAGTATTTTAGTGGTCTCAGACTTATGGACCCCAATGTATTAACATGCTGCAGCCAAATGGCCTTATGTGATGTTATTAAACAACAGCTCTCAGATATCATCTTACAGTAAATGAAGCTTATAATAGTGCATCAAATGATTCATATATTAAACGTGAACACAGCTGCCTGCGGTTTTAAAGCAACTGTGTATGCACGCAATGGCAGTGATTCAAGGAGAAACTAAAGGACAAAGTGTTTTGTTGTTCAGAAAAGGATTTCTTATGTGTTTGTGTTTGCGTATGACGCAATCTCGTGGCAATTTTGTATAGAGTACATATTTTATGAGGTGGCTAATTCATATGAATTTATATGACCAAATTTGTACCATTTGCTTTCGGCACTGTGACGTCGGGGTTGGGGTATCATTATTGTTTTTTCTAGCATTCACTTCGTACAAACTCGTAAAATTAGCCAAATCATAAAATACATTCAAATTCCCACGAGATCAGGTTGATATGTGTGCTTGTATGTATTAGTAAGTATGTATTTGTGCACAGCATCCGCCCAGAAGCAGAGGTACATTCATTTTTATCCAGACAAACAGTTTTACGAATCTCATCGTACAACATTTACAGGCACGGACAGACGTTATTATGTAGCCAAATGTCACGTCGAGTTTGCTGTTTTTCAAAAAAAAAAAGCTATAACTTTATACAAACATCTCTCACACTTGACTAACACTGGCAAGACTCCAGTGAAAGTTTTCTGCCTACACAGAGCAATACTATAGATTCAACAAACTGCCCCGGATGGCTAAACACATCATGATACCGTATACCAATATCAGCTATAATGCTGACACCAGCGATTACAATAATAAAAACAGATATACTGTAAAATCATTTCTCGATAATATTCATAAAAACCCAACTACATTTATACAGAAAGAGAAAGGAGGAGACATAAATTTGAAATGGGATCTCCATCGAAGTGAAGGAGAATTTGGAAATCTCTCTTAGAGAGCGTCACATTGTGGTTTCTACGACGGTGTGGCTGTGTTTGGTGAAGGCGTGAATGCCGTTGGGATCCAGGGGATGAAGCAGCTCACTGTTCTTCAGGTTGTATTCTTTCGGACGAGAGCTTGCCCCTCCTTTAACCGGTGCGGCCACAGCTTTGATCCGCTAAACAGGATGCATTTATGTATTTGAGAACATGTAGCATTCAAGATTATTGTACAAATCAGTACTTATGTAACCTAGTTAGTTATGTTTGTTAAGCTCTATATCCCTTTAAAGGTCATCATGTAGCAACATTTATTTACAAATGAATTCTTTTCATCTCACCTCTATCAGGGAGCCGTCTGATTGAATGATTTTAATGACAACCATCATCGGGATGCAAATCATAGAAGCCAGTGCAAGAGTCCAACCCAATCCAATCGACCAATCAGGATACTCGTAAAGCTTGTTATAGGTGAGTGGCTTGTATTTCACCACTGAAAAGACGAAACAACCCTAATGAAGAAAGTTGAAAACACATCACAAACTGATCCACAGGCTGCTCATATGGATGATTATGTAATTGCATGTAAATTTGGTGTCCAAAGTCTTAAATGGTTATATTTTAAATTATTTTAATAATTTGGAACTCATTGTCATGGATCACAAGATGTGACAGGTCATTGCAATAAAATATTTTCTGTAGGTAAGTCATGATTTTCAGCTATATAAGACACTTTTAACAGAAAATATGATGTTGTTTTGGCCTGTAACATCTTGTGATCCATGACAATGAGTGCCATATTATTTAAATAATTAACCATTTGAAAAAAGCAGAACAAATATGACTTTGGACACCAAATGTAAATGACTGATCCAAAACACACATTCAGACACGCTTACCACACAGAGGACCGGCGTTATCAGCATCCAGCTCCACTTCATCCAACCATTGGGTCTGTAGCCAATCATGTCCTCTATAGCATCATAGAAATTATCAGCCCCTGCAAGCAAATACATACAGTTTATACACTGACAAAAAGATTAAATATGAAATATGAAAACCCAGCTTATCTTTTTCTCTGATTCATACAATCATCCTACATAATGTAAAGATAATTTTGTAAAAATATCTTAAATATTGACTTAGGTTCAATATAAAAGTGAAATCAAATTTTGGTTCTCCAGATTTCATCTTTGGATTATGAGACTGGATTTCAAATACAGTGTCACATGCTGTACGTCTTGATATTTAAACAATTTGAGGTTTTGCGAAGTGTGTATTCGTAGTTAGCATTTTAGAGCCTTAAATACTGCAGATAAACATTTCCACAGAATTGTGCAGATTTTCAAAACAGTTCTTCATGCTGAATATGTGAGGGAAAGATTCATGTGGGACAACTCATTACTGAAAGAGTGATGTGAAATAAACCCACACGTCTGATGTGATTATGTAAAACTAAATAAGAAAAATGTCTGTAGAAATTACAGTATTACTGGGTATTACTGGCAACTAGCTGCCAGTAACTTACTGTTGATTTTACATTTATGTTATTTACTGGCAACAGTTTGTTTAATGAACATGAAACATTTTCAGTCTTTATCTTTTACAGTAAGTTACTGGCAACCAGCTGCATAATTACAGCAAATGTTTTACAGTGAAGATTAATTCAAGACAAACAGTGATGTTAACAGTGACACTACATATGCATATCAGTATTTATGCAGTAAACAAATATAAGCAATATTTTACTATAGTATAGAGCAGCATACAGATGTGCATATGAGAAGCTTGGATGCAAAAGCCGCTAAACAGCACTTCTGTCAATAATAATTGCGTACGTTTTTCGTATTTATAAACACATTTGAACTTCTCATGAACTTTCCTCATAATTCACAACACGTGCGTACGCACACACTGTAAAAAAATTATTTACTGCCATAAATTTATTTAATTAAGTCATTTCAACTTACTATTATTTATCTTGACAAGAGATGAGTTACAACTTCTAAAATGAAGTTGACACATTTCAGGTTTATTTTATAAGTTATAACAACTAATTTCTAGTCAAGATAAATAATAGTAAGTTGAAATGACTTGTAAATCTGAGTTAATTCAACAAATTTAAGGCAGCAATGATTTTTTTTATTGCATGAATTTGTTCTTATTTTCATTCTTATGTTTGTGAATTTGTAGTGTTGGACAAAAAACTTTTTTTTTTAAAAACACAATGTTTTAGATTAAATGGCTGCTTTTTAACTGTAAAAAAGTTGGTTTAACTTAAAAATATTAGTTGACAAGTAAACTTATATTTTAAGTTAAATTAACTCAAAACTTTAAGGCAACCAGGTAACTTACTTACTAAGTTGAACCAACAAATCTTTTATTACAGTGTGGCAAAAGTCAGTATTTATTTTGTTTAATTACTTGAAATTGCAGTTATTTTCAATTTTCTTTACTAGTGACAAGTTGCTATTAAATATAAAGTTAAAATAACTAGCTAATTCAACTTAATTTTTATAATTTATAACTACTCCTCACTAGTTAAAAAAAATAGAAATTAATTGTAAATTCAAGTTGATTAATTTTTTTACAATGTATTTAGTGTGATCTCTCTTCACTTCAAAAGTTGGAAAATTACTTGAATTCAATTTATATGTTTAAGTGAAAAATACTTTAAATAAAAATACTTCAGTTGGTGACATAAAAAATTAAGTTGATCCAACTTTTCTCTTTTTATAACGTTGGCACTAAACACACCTTGAACTAATTTGAGGAGACTGAAGTCCTGAAGTCATCGATTTAAATTAGAAATTAGGATTTAATTTAATTTAGGTTTAAGAGAGTCTGCAGGTTTCTGCTATTGCTCAAATATAAGAGGGAACACACTAAATACTTGACGCTTTATTCTGTTTAATATCCTGTATTTTCTGATTATATTCTAACAAAAGAATGAGAAATAAAAGTAATTGTATATGGTTAATATACCATTGCAAAAACAACTAATCCATAATATTACTAATGACCCCCGTGCTTCACATACACATAGGTTATTTGATAATAATAACCAGCTGACTGTACATTATCAGCATTGGCTATTAAAAACCATTATTTGTCCAACACTAGTGCACGCTTACCGTAAACCCAGGCTACTGCAACACATTCAAAGAATGCAACCCAGAGAAGGCAAACACCGCTGGCTGCGTAGTAGTCAAACAGCTGAAAGACGTACATGCCACCCTGAGAAACACACAGGAGCGTTCAAACACTGCAGGAAAAACAAAACAAAACATTTTTCTCTCCTGCCGTCTCTTACTTTAGTGACCATGGTGAGTCCCAGCAGGTAACTGATGACGCAGATAACAGCGATGAAGATTTCTCTCCGGTATCCCTTCCTTAGGAGGGATGGGTACAGATCAACCAGAGATGTGATCTGACCCTCCACTTCTACAAACTGATGATGACATAACACACACACACAAACGTGATGTCACCGATTTCATCTGTATGCGGTTATTTAGCAGGTGCTTTTATTAAAAGCAGTGTAGTACACTTAGAAAGCAGATATTAACAGTTGAACACCGCAGTCAAAAAATAAATATATTATACATTTGACAGACGATTTTATTCAAAGCAACTTACAGTACTGTGCATTTGTAGTATACAATGTAGTATACACCTTTGTGCTTCAGTGCCTCCCTATAAAGTCAGTTTTGGGTGATATTCATTACCAAACAATAAATTACTGTAATTAAATAACGTCTCCCCTAAAAAAAAGTAAAGATATGCAGAGACCTTTACATCAATGATAGGTGTCTTTTATGGCACACCTGAGTGTGTGTGTCTATGTTTGTGTTTAGTACGCTTACACACGTCAACAGTAATGTGATCCGGCACATGTTGGCTTTTCAGTAAGTCATATGAGACTGGAATAACTTTAGCGTCTCGTGAAGTGTGCGTGCGGGTGTGTTTGTGGGAGGAAGCCCTAAATATATAGACCGAATCCTTCAGCGCTGGCTCACGGCCGCAGTAAGAGATGATATTTCATATCAGGTTGAGCAGTATGCTGTAAAGTTATGATCTGCTGGCTTAACTCTCTCAATGTTTGCAATCTTCCAATTCAACACCACACGCTCGTATGTCACACCACCGGATGAACATTTTATGGCACAGTTGTGGCTCTTTCATAGCTCAGGACACTTATTAGAGAAGTAAAAAGAAATAAACTGCTTTTTTGTTTTAGTTGCCATGTTTGTAAACACATGTTTGCATTAAATGCAGATACATTCAAATAAAATTTTATATGCGGTGTGCATACATCAGTTTGTCTACAATTCAGTCTTAAATGTGGCACATTTTGTAATTACACCTTACGGTATTGTGCACATTATATGAATAGTCTATTTGCAATACATTATAAGTAGATCTATTTTATTTATATTATTAATATACCATTGATTAATCAATATAATTATTATTTACAATGAATCTAAATTGATAGAGCATTGCATTTGCAGTGTAAAAGGTACTAGGTTCGATTCCCAAATATGTACTGCAATTTGCTTTGGCTAGAAATGTAACTGTAAAAAGCTATAAAGAGTCATTATTTGATCAAAAGTGTTTTTTTATTATTGTACAATATTTATGTTGTGATCTAACCTGACTGTCTAGGCCCAGCAGCAGAAGCATTATGAAAAAAAGTATCGCCCAGACCGTTGGCAGTGGCATCATAGTAACGGCCTTCGGGTACGCGATGAAGGCTAAACCAGGACCTGAGGGACATACAAGTTACGGCATGTGCAAACAAAGAACTTATCACATGCCACACAAAAACACTGTTACCAAAGAAACAAAAAATATAAGAGTGTAAACTGTAAATCACTGAGGCAAACGTGTACATAAACCTGGTTATAATTCCTAAAAGTGTTTCTTCTTGTGTAGGCCTACCTGACTCGGCCACATCAGCGATGGCTATGCCCTGTTCCTGCGCCATGAAGCCCAGCACAGAGAAGATGGCAAAGCCCGACACAAAGCTGGTACCACTGTTCAGACACCCGAGTAGCATGCAATCCCTAAAAAATACATGCAGAGAAAAACTCTAATCTAATAATTGATCATCGGTAGTAGAAAATTCAGAAAATATTTCACATCAACCATCAACTATAAGCATCAATTAGTACGTACAGTAAACTACAATGTTATGTTGTGTAAAAAAAATTTCACAAACCTGTAGCAATTATATTTGTATTTGTTGTAACTTCCCAGCGATGTCATAGCACCAAGACAAATGGCATAAGAGAAAAATATCTGAGTGCCAGCATCAATCCACACCTGCACACAAAGAGAGAGATCAGAGATCAGAAGGTGTTTAGGTCATCACATTTGGCTTTAAAAAATGAAAGCCTATAAAGATTTTTTCTCTTTTTTGGTACCTCAGGGTCCTGCAGACGAGTCAAATTAGGATAAAGGTAAAACTTGATGCCCTCAGCCGCACCAGGCAGCGTCACACCTCGAACCAGCAGCACAATCAACATGAGGAAAGGAAACGTGGCTGTGAAATAAACCACCTGTGGACAGGAGAAGGTTTGAGAAAATAAAAGTATTTACACCTCTAAAACACAATTTTTATTTCATGAAGAGTTTAACTAAATTAATGCTGGACCTTATTTATAAACATAAATCTGTGTATATGAAGTTTCATGAAAATTGTTCGTGAATTTAACTCCTATAGATAGTTTCATCGGGCGCACGTGCGATGACGCAATAAGCGTCTGGTCCGAACTTTACTTCCGGTTTCTGTTTGTTTAATGATCTGGGCCGGGTTTCCCAAAAGCATCGTGAGGCTAAGTAGATCGTAAAAACTATCGTACGAATCATCTTAGAATTACAGGCCGTTTCCCAAAAGCTTCGTAGCTTAAGTAGCACTTGAAAATCATCGTAGATCTACGAGTGCTCTGGAGTAATCGTTCATTCATAAGTGCATCGTAAGACAGCAGCGTTAAAAGGTCACCTGCAGGACAACCAGCAAATTGCACTCTTGCAATAACGATAATGTAATGTTTTAAATGTAGGCTATATTTATTTATTGGGGTTTTCTTTATTTATTTGTTTAAATTACTTTAATATAATATATTTAAAATTCAAACGAGAAATAAAATTTAAATAACTAAACATAAATTAATAAAGAAGGAAAATGTATTTGGTACAATTTTGGTAAAAGTTGGTACTAGCAAACTGATAAATGGTTCCTACCAATTGCTGCTATAATTAATCTAGGCTACAAAAAATGTTTTGAAGGGTATGGCATCTGATTAAAGAAACCAAATAACTATTTACGGTACAATGCAATAATCCCTAATAATAAATAAACATAGATAATAAAAAACAAATAATAATAATAATCTAAACTATAAGATAAAATACAGAAGGCATTTTGCAGTGGGACGAGTCCTAACTAAATAAGCAAAAGAATATTTCATTATGAACAATTTTAAATCATTTAAAAGGTCATTGAACAATAATAAAAAATATTATAAAACATATTAGTGCACATCGGCTGAAGATCATTAGCCTTAACAAGCTTCTGCTACAAATTTGAGTCATTCTATTGGTGACATTTCAGCACTTGACAAACGGATAGCGAAGTAGCACTTAAAACCCAGCTGTGAGCGATCGTTTCACGTGCATCTTTGGGAAACGCACGTAAATGAACAACGAATGTTCGTTATAGATCTCGTAGAAAGCGCTCTTAAGTGCTAAGTTTAATCGTTATCGAGAAACCCAGCCCTGACTAGTTGCTGAAACTAAACTGAACTCTTAAACAAATACCTCTCGAAAATAACAAATGTTTTGGGTTCCTATGTAATCTACATATTGTTTATTTTGCTTGTTATATAAATAAACTACTATAAACTTTTACTGTTGTTATTTATTCTTCCGGAAGTTACGTGATGACCACGAAAGCCGCGTGTTTATGTTGTTACTGCTGAAACCATCTATACTACACCAAATGGACTCTTATTGGCTATTTTTAAATGTTTTTAACATTTCAGATTATTTTACAAAGTCTTTGTTATCTTTTTAGCTTATATTTTTGACAGCTGTGCCCAAAATGATTTTTGGCATATTTTTAATAAGAATTTTTTTAAGTGCTGAATACATTTTATCATTCAAATGTTTTGAAAGACTTACTCATCATTTATTTATATTTTTTTTACATTTTAAAACTCATTAAAACTATGCAATAACACAAATGTTATATTGGAATTTTGTTGTGACTAAAAGCATCCAATATTATATTCTAGAACCTTTAAAATAACCACTCTTTGCTTATAATTTGTAAAATTGTCCTTATGTCATTTTATCAAAAAGATATTAAGTAATTTCCATTTGTTATGAGCTGCTTTATGTTCATTCACTGGTCCAAGTCATTCATTTCTAAAATATTTTTATAAAAAAATTTGTTTATTACTTAATACATTTATTTATTTAAAAAAATTTGTTTTTTACTTTTCTTATGAGAGAAGTTAATATGTTGGCACAAATATGTTTTGTCCACGAAAGTAATTTCAAACTTTTAAACATTAAAATGTGCATGAGTGAGCATATTAAATTTAAGTAAAACAATCAAGCAAATTCTTTTTTTAAGTATTTTTATCACTACAGGATCGCCAAAGTCCGCCCAGGGATAACCAACTGCTTCCTTTAACTTTAAATAAAAAAATTTAATTTCCAATAGTATTTAATATATAGTATATCTTAGCTAAGTCTATTTCTCTCTCAAGGGTTTTTTTTCTCCCAACTAGGACTTTTTTCCTGTGGGGTCTTTTTCCTACTTTTGTGGTCCTCTGATTTTTTTTTTCTCAAAATTTTATTTATGCAAAGCTGCTTTGGAACAATAAAATAATTGTGAAAAGCACTATATAAAATAAAATTGAATTGGATGTTGGTCTATCTATTTCTGTAATAAAACATACGATAATAACATCTCGAGAGAACCAAGGCTTCATGCAATGTGTTTCTACAAAACGTTTTGTTTATGCACATGAATGCTTTTCTACATCTCTCGCTGACCTTGCCGGTGGATTTCACTCCTTTCCATATGCAGAAGAAGCAGATGATCCAAACGGCCAGCAGGCAGAGCGCCAGGTCCCACTTCAGCCCACCGACCTCGTCGATCCCCGAAGATATGCTCAGGACGTTCCTCCTACAGACGACAGTGATTAGTACGGGTGAACACACACACCCCTCGGGTCAACGCATCCACTCATCTCTATACTTACTCCCAGAATTCAGTGACGGGTGAGGTGAGGTTGACGGCGTTGGCGGAGAGCCACAGCGTTTTGTTCTTACGGACGGTGTCCTCCACGCAGTTCTCCGTGTTCCAGCTGTGACGGCAGCGAGCCCAGGGCAGCTCGTGCTGGAAACACTGAAGCAGGTAGTACAGACCCCAGGCCAGAATCACAATGTAGTAGACGTTCAGCAGAGACACGATCACCACTGAGGCGTAGCCAATCCCTGTCACAAGCATGTAAGATGGTCAACGGTGGGTCAACTTGTAAATGTATTTTTAATTTAAATCTTGCTTATGTCATATCCGTGTTTTTTTGCATTTTATGGAAAAAAAATCTGTACAATGTCAAAAAAAGAAAAGAGTAGTTTGCATATTAGTACCCTTAAATGTACATACTGTAATGTCACCAAATATATACATATCTGTACCTAAATGGTACATACCTCCTTCTGACAGTGTCAAGCATTGCATTAACAGCAGAAAGGTCATGGGTTTAATTCTCAATAACACATATACTTTAAAGTCACTTTAGATAAAAGCATCTGCCAAATGCATATGTTAATGCAATGGAAACAGAAAAGATGGACATTTTGTTGAGCTGTGGACTCTCAGAGAAAACAAGAAAATTATGAATTAGATAAGAGTGAGCAACTAAGTTGTTCTCAAGCTGTGCACTTGTTATCTAAACAATTTGAAGCGCTGTACTGACGCTAACAGTCCCTATGGAGAAACCAGAGATGTGGCACAGGCACTTAATGCACAATGGCTCATTAAACATATTACCAGCTCAGATTGTTAGACTACCAATCTAAACCTTTAAACAGATTACTGCTGTCAGAAATGCCATGTTCATTACGGTTATGACAAATAATATTTCTTGCTTAGGACAAAAATCCTATCTACTTAAGTTTCCTCTTAACACAAGGCACCGTAACATCTAGCAATAATCCAAAATCATGGGTTTGATTCCCAGGGAACACACAAACTGACTCAAATATACCTTTAATCTGCAAGTGTCTCTCAAATGCATAGCGACTTACAGTGCATTCAGTTTATATGCGTATGTATCAGTCTGTGTCATCATGTACAGATCATCATGTACAGGTCATGATTTTCTCTCTAAGGACCCTGCTGAGTCAACACACTACTAAAGCTTCATCTGTTGACTTCAACACCTCTTCATCTGCAGGTTTATTTTTAGTGTTTTTCTTTTAAGGTTGAGTGCAGATGAAAGGCTGAACGCTAGTTTCGTGCTATGATTAACACAATGTACCACAAACTCATCCTGTGGTGCCGGAGATCAGTGACAGCTGACAGTAGAATGCAAAACTTGTTTGTTGGTGCGTGTGCGTGTGCGTGTGCGCGTGCGCGTGCGCGTGCGCGTGCGCGTGCGCGTGTGCGTGTGTGTGTGTGTGTGTGTGTGTGTGTGTGTGTGGTATGTCTGTGCATAAGTATCTGTCTGTGGTGAAATGTTGAGTCTGAAACTGTATGTTTGTGTTTGTGTGTGTGTCTGTGTGTGTTTGTTTGTAAACTTGTGTCTCTGTGAAACTGTGTGTCTCTCATTGTGTGTCTGTGTGTTAGTGTCTATGTGTGTTTGTGTGTAAACTTGTGTCTCTGTTGAAGTGTGTGTCTCTCATTGTGTGTTTGTGTGCATTTCTATAAGTGTTAGTGTCTGTGTGTGTTTGTATGTAAACTTGTGTCTCTGTTGAAGTGTGTCTCTCTCATTGTGTGTTTGTGTGCATTTCTGTAAGTGTTAGTGTCTGTGTGTGTTTGGGTGTAAGTGTGTGTCTCTCTTTGTGTGTTTGTGTGCATTTCTGTAAGTGTTAGTGTCTGTGTGTGTTTGGGTGTAAACGTGTGTGTCTTGCATTGTGTGTTTGTGTGCATGTCTGTAAGATAGTGTCTGTGTGTGTCTCTGTCAAAGTAAGTGTTAGTGTCTGTGTGTTAGTGTTAATGTGTGTTTGTGTTTAAGCGTGTGTGTCTCTCTCAAAGTGTGTGTCTCTCATTGTGCGTTTGAGTGCATGTCAGTTAAGTGTTAGTGTCTGTGTGTGTTTGTGTCTCTCTTAAAGTGTGTGTTTGTGTGCCTGTGTTTTAGTGTCTATGTGTGTTTGTGTGTAAGCATGTGTGTCTCTGTGAAAGTGTGTGTCTCTCATTGTGTGTTTGTGTGCATGTCTGTAAGTGTTAGTGTCTGTGTGTTAGTGTTTGTGTGTGTTTTGTCTCTCTTAAAGTGTGTATTTGTGTGTCTGTGTGTTAGTGTCTATGTGTGTTTGTGTGTAAACTTGTGTCTCTGTGAAAGTGTGTGTCTCTCATTGTGTGTTTGTGTGCATTTCTGTAAGTGTGTGCGTGTGTGTGTGTGTGTGTGTGTGTGTGTGTGTGTGTGTGTGTGTGTGTGTGTGTGTGTATGTGTGTGTGTGTGTGTGTGTGTGTGTGTGTGTGTGTGTGTTTGTGTGTGAGTGTGTGTCTCTGTTAAAGTGTGTGTGTCTGTGTGTTATTGTCTATGTGTGTTTGTGTGTAAACGTGTGTCTTTGTGAAAGTGTGTGTGTCTCTCATTGTGTGTTTCTGTGCATGTCTGTAAGTGTTAGTGTCTGTCTGTTAGTGTCTATTTGTGTTTGTGTGTAAGCGTTTGTGTGTCTCTGTCAAAATGTGTGTCTCTCATTGTGTGTATGTGTGCATGTCTGTTAAGTGTTAGTGTCTGTGTGTAAGTGTTTGTGTGTGTTTTTGTCTCTCTCAAAGTGTGTATTTGTGTGTCTGTGTGTTAGTATCAATGTGTGTTTGTGTGTAAACTTGTGTCTCTGTAAAAGTGTGTGTCTTTCATTGTGTGTTTGTGTGCATTTCTGTAAGTGTTAGTGTCTGTGTGTTAGTGTCTATGTGTGTTTGTTTGTTGTGTCTCTGTAAAAGTGTTGTCTTTCATTGTGTGTTTGTGTGCATTTCTTTAAGTGTTAGTCTATGTGTGTGTTTGTTTGTGTGTAAGTGTGTGTCTCTGTCAAAGTGTGTGTTTGTGTGTCTGTGTATTATTGTCTATGTGTGTTTGTGTGTAAAAGTGTGTCTTTGTGAAAGTGTGTGTGTCTCTCATTGTGCGTTTCTGGGCATGTCTGCAAGTGTTAGTGTCTGTCTGTTAGTGTCTATGTGTATTTGTATGTAAGTTTTTGTGTGTCTGTGTCTGTCAAAGTGTGTGTTTGTGTGTCTGTGTGTTATTGTCTATGTGTGTTTGTGTGTAAACGTGTGTCTTTGTAGAAGTGTGTGTGTGTGTGTGTGTGTGTGTGTGTGTCTCTCATTGTTTGTTTATGTGCATGTCTGTAAGTGTTAGTATGTGTGTTAGTGTCTATGTGTATTTGTGTGTGTGTGTGTGTGTGTGTGTGTGTGTGTGTGTGTGTGTGTGTCTGTGTCTGTCAAAGTGTGTGTTTGTGTGTCTGTGTGTTAGTGTTTGTGTGTGTGTGTCTCCGTCAAAGTGTGTGTGTGTGTGTGTGTGTGTGTGTGTGTGTGTGTGTGTGTGTGTGTCTGTGTCTGTCAAAGTGTGTGTTTGTGTGTCTGTGTGTTAGTGTTTGTGTGTGTGTGTCTCCGTCAAAGTGTGTGTGTGTGTGTGTGTGTGTGTGTGTGTGTGTGTGTGTGTGTGTGTGTGTGTGTGTGTGTGTGTGTGTGTGTGTGTGTGTGTGTGTGTGTGTGTGTGTGTGTGTGTGTGTGTGTGTGTGTGTGTTTGTTTGTGTGTGTGAGTGTGTGTCTCTGTTAAAGTGTGTGTGTCTGTGTGTTATTGTCTATGTGTGTTTGTGTGTAAACGTGTGTCTTTGTGAAAGTGTGTGTGTCTCTCATTGTGTGTTTCTGTGCATGTCTGTAAGTGTTAGTGTCTGTCTGTTAGTGTCTATGTGTGTTTGTGTGTAAGCGTTTGTGTGTCTCTGTCAAAATGTGTGTCTCTCATTGTGTGTATGTGTGCATGTCTGTTAAGTGTTAGTGTCTGTGTGTAAGTGTTTGTGTGTGTTTTTATCTCTCTCAAAGTGTGTATTTGTGTGTCTGTGTGTTAGTATCAATGTGTGTTTGTGTGTAAACTTGTGTCTCTGTAAAAGTGTGTGTCTTTCATTGTGTGTTTGTGTGCATTTCTGTAAGTGTTAGTGTCTGTGTGTTAGTGTCTATGTGTGTTTGTTTGTTGTGTCTCTGTAAAAGTGTTGTCTTTCATTGTGTGTTTGTGTGCATTTCTTTAAGTGTTAGTCTATGTGTGTGTGTGTGTTTGTTTGTGTGTAAGTGTGTGTCTCTGTCAAAGTGTGTGTTTGTGTGTCTGTATATTATTGTCTATGTGTGTTTGTGTGTAAAAGTGTGTCTTTGTGAAAGTGTGTGTGTCTCTCATTGTGTGTTTCTGGTCATGTCTGTAAGTTTTAGTGTCTGTGTGTTAGTGTCTATGTGTGTTTGTTTGTTGTGTCTCTGTAAAAGTGTTGTCTTTCATTGTGTGTTTGTGTGCATTTCTTTAAGTGTTAGTCTATGTGTGTGTTTGTTTGTGTGTAAGTGTGTGTCTCTGTCAAAGTGTGTGTTTGTGTGTCTGTGTATTATTGTCTATGTGTGTTTGTGTGTAAAAGTGTGTCTTTGTGAAAGTGTGTGTGTCTCTCATTGTGTGTTTCTGGTCATGTCTGTAAGTGTTAGTGTCTGTCTGTTAGTGTCTATGTGTATTTGTGTGTAAGTTTTTGTGTGTCTGTGTCTGTCAAAGTGTGTGTTTGTGTGTCTGTGTGTTATTGTCTAGGTGTGTTTGTGTGTAAACGTGTGTCTTTGTAGAAGTGTGTGTGTGTGTGTGTGTGTGTGTGTCTCTCATTGTTTGTTTATGTGCATGTCTGTAAGTGTTAGTATGTGTGTTAGTGTCTATGTGTATTTGTGTGTAAGTGTGTGTCTCCGTCAAAGTGTGTGTGTGTGTGTGTGTGTCTGTGTGTTAGTGTCTATGTGTGTTTGTGTGTAAACAAGTGTCTTTGTGAAAGTGTGTGTCTCTCATTGTGTGTTTCTGTGCATGTCTGTAAGTGTTAGTGTCTGTCTGTTAGTGTCTGTGTGTGTTTGTGTGTAAGCGTGTGTGTGTCATTGTCAAAGTGTGTGTTTGTGTGTCCGTGCGTGTGTCCGTGCGTGTGTCCGTGCGTGTGTGTGTGTGTGTGTGTGTGTGTGTGTGTGTGTGTGTGTGTGTGTGTGAGTGTGTGTGTGTGTGTGTGTGTGTGTGTGTGTGTGTGTGTGTGTGTGTGTGTGTGTGTGTGTGTGTGTGTGTGTGTGTGTGTGTGTGTGTGTGTGTGTGTGTGTGTGTGTGTGTGTGTGTGTGTGTGAGTGTGTGTGTGTGTGAGTGTGTGTGTGTGTGAGTGTGTGTGCGTGCGTGTGTATCGATGTGTGTTAGTGTCTGTGTGCCCATGGAAACGGGATTTGTGACTCTGCAGGAACAGATATATGAGTGTGTGTTTGTGTCTCATTATTTGGCCTCATGTTGTTCATGACTGTCTTTCTTCCAGGAAACAACAGGTGATTTTCACATCATTTGAAGCAAGACTGTCAAGTTGAAAGCAGAAGGATGGAAAAGCACCAATCAAGTGTTTCATACAACTTATGACTAAAAATCTTCTTCTCCATTGGCCTGCTAATGCTGGAACCTTGACATGCCTTGTGTTTGTGTTTAAGAGAGAATCGTCAGCTGTCATTAAGTCTAAGAACAAAATTACTCAGTTGAAGGGGATATAGTCTACACAGCATCAAGAAATATCAATCATCTTTTCCGTACATACTAAATATAACGTAGTCCTGGAGCCATGTGTGTGATTACAGAGGTCGGACACCAGAAAGATTTAATATTAAAAGTATAATCAGATATGACTATATTGGACTCCTGATCTGACTACTGTATCTCTGAGCAGCACTAAAGAAGATCCCATCTCAGTCACCACTCACAGCTGTTGCCATGGCGATCAGAACACACGTCCAAATATGGAGCAGAGACGAGTGCCAGATTTAGGGTGTTAGTTAGAGCGTGAATGTGCTCTGGAGAAGTGCAGTGCAAACAAATGACGAGGAATTAAACGCACATATAGCGTGCGTGTCCATGCACGTGTGTATAAATGACTCGTATCGCACTAGACTATCCAGTCGGAGAAAGAAGGAGCAGACCGATCGTATCAGAACACAAAGGCACGTTTGAAAAGAACAAGGCATCTTCCAGCGTTGCCTAGCAACCGCAGCGGATGCTGAAAACAGGTCACACTGAAGATGCATGTAACAAGCCGACCTGTCAGCCAATCGGACTTGATCGCTCGTCTGCGGAATTTGTGATGAAACTATACAAAAAAATGTTTTGTCTATATTGCTGCAAAATGGTGTTGTTGTAGCATCCATCCATAACTAATTATGTATCTATTGCATGCTTAGAAATTTATAACGTGTACACAAGGGAAATGAGACAAATTATTCAAAAAAAAAAAAGTATTATTTGACCAAAAGAAACACAATTTACGAACAGCATTGTTGTCAGATACAATTGCTGATTTTATTATTTTATCGAACATAGTTTTTTGGCTTTCTTGTCTAAGTTTAATGCTGTGCCTAAAGCAGTAGGCAAGGCATATGTCTGAATTCATAGTATTCAAAAGGAGTTATCCAACAAAGAAAAAGAAGGAGTTGATCTAAGTTACTGGGTTGATGAAACATGGAAAAAGTCAAATTTTCATTTCCCTTTAACAGTCGATGAGTAGGTACTTTATCTAATTCAGTACCTACTGTCACAGTATGTGATTTGGGATGCATGGTTTGAATGCACTGACTTTAACTCAAAGTAAATTGCAGTAACAGTGCTGCCATGAGAGCCGAAAGAGGAATAAAATATGATCACGGCAAATAGATTAAAAGGATCTTTGACAGAAAAGCCATTAAATATATTAAAAGCTAACCTGTCTTACTCTTGCCTCTTTTGATTTATCTATTTCTCTTACCAGTGAAAATAGGACACAGTTTCTCCCAACAGGTGATTCCTCCCTCAGAAGTAAACTGACCAAGTGCCACCTCCAGAAAGAAGACAGGCAGACCACCACCAAACAGAAATATGAAGTAGGGGATGAGAAATGCACCTGAAATAAACAAACACAAGGTAAGTCAAGTGTAACATTATCAGTACATTAAAGGAACAGAGAAACCATGCATATTTGTACACACTTAACCACAAACACGCTCACCTCCGCCATTCTTGTAGCAGAGGTACGGGAAACGCCAAACGTTCCCCAAACCTACGAAACCTCCGGCCACAGAGAGCACGAAATCCATCTTACTGGCCCACTTCTCCCGCTGTGGTGGCTTTCCATCCGCCTCGTCTTCTGGACGCGTCCCGGGACTTTTACCTGGAGACGGCTTCAACGTGTCTTTATGGAAATCTTTAAGACACTGCAGCTTTTCCTTCTGTGCCATACTGCGAACGAAAAAGAAAGAGGTGTGTGTCAATGATCTGGATAGTCTTTATATGGTAGAATAAGATTTATTACAGTGTCACAAAAAAAGTTTAATGAGTTCAAAATATCTATAAATTTCACCAGACAGTTCATGCCTGAAACAATTAGTAAAACAAAGACTACAACTTCAGCAGAATTCATACACTGTAAAAAAAACTTTGCTGCCTTAAAATTCTTTGTTAAATCAACTCAGATTTACAAGTCATGTCAACAGTAATTAGTTGTCACAACTTATAAAATATAGTTGAGAAAAGTCAACTTAATTTTATAAGTTATAACAACTCACCTGTAGTTATAACAACTCATCTCTTGTCAAGATAAATAATAGTAAGTTGAAATGACTTGTAAATCCAAGTTTTAAGGCAGCAAAGTATTTTTTACAGTGTACATAAACACTTTCAAGAAACAAACAAATGCAGTTTGCATAGGGCAGCAATATATATATATATATATATATATATATATATATATATATATATATATATATATATATATATATATATATATATATATGTATATATATATATCAAAGCTACCGGAATGCCACTAACGTGCAATACACCGCAATATATGTCGCAACGGTTTGCCACTGAATGATATTAATACTTCAAAAAGTTACATATACACGCGTTCGAAATTATTATGCACATGCCATTTTTGTTTATATTTTCAATACTGTCAGTAAGTTTACAAATTTAATTTCACCCTCAGCATTTATATGACAGTGTGGATGTTATTCTATTTAAATGAAATAAAAATGTCAAAAGATATTTTAATACTTTGCAAAATATGCAAAATGTGCTGTTTCAAATTATTATGCAGAATGCATAGCCAAATGTATAATGATATCATGGATTAAAATGATCCAAAAACCATCATAATCTGTCAAATGTGCTGCATGGACACAAAACAAACATTGTCCAAAAAACAAACACAATGTAAAATAAATAATGTATTTACACAAGTTACATAATAACAAAAGGAGCATATCTATGACATGATTTTAACTCTCCCATTCATTAAACTTGTAAGTATACAAGTATAGGTTTTGTCTTTATATCACTTGTAGACGCTAGTATTGCATCCCTAAGTTGTTGTTTTGAATTATAGTGCTGTCCACCTTACAGATCTTTCATATAATGATGCTCCACAGGCTCTTAAATAGGACTAAGGTCAGAGAATGATGGTGGTTCTTAATTTTTTTTATGCCCATATAAATGAAAATAGTCAGTGATGCTTTTCACAGCTTGAGATGGTGTATTATCCTCCATGATAGTAGATTTATTTCAGTTAACATGATTCACTTTATATCCCATTGTGAAAAAAAATATTTTTAGGAACTCTGCATATCTTCTAGATGTCATTTTGACCCCCTGAGGGACCCTAAAGGGACCTAAAATCTTACTTCCCAATAAGCCCAAATCATTACTTTGCCACCTCTTCCTAATGTTACAGTCTGAGCTCACAGCAAATGTTTCATGTTTGCATGATTTGGTTTGTTGAAATTCACAGTTCAGAAAGATTTGACTATATAAAGGCTTTTTCAGGAAAATATTAGGAAAAGGCAGCAATAAAAAGGCACTGTTAAGAAGCAAACATGTATCAATACCTGCTGGTGTCTCTACCCCTGTCCACAAACCAAAACATGCAAACATGAAACATTTGCTGTGAGCTCAGAATACAAGACTATTTTCACACAGTTTTATTCATTGACATGCCATAATACACTGAATAATGTAATTAAACGACTGTAACATTAGGAAGAGGTGGCAAAGTAATGATTTGGGCTTATTGGGAAGTAAGATTTTAGGTCCCTTTAGGGTCCCTTAGGGGGTCAAAATGACATCTAGAAGATATGCAGAGTTCCTAAAAATATGTTTTTTCACAACGGGATATAAAGTGAATCATGTTAACTGAAATAAATGTACTTTCATGGAGGATAATACACCATCATGAGATGCAAAAAGCAACACTGACTATTTTCATTCATATGGGCATAAAAAAATTTAATCACTCATAAATCTTTATAACAGTTGAATAATTTCTGTTTAGATAAATATAAATTGTTATAGGAAGTAATTTGCTTTTTTAAGATAATGCACTTTTTGTCTTTAGAAAGATCTTTTTTCATTGCATAATATTTCGGAACAGCATATTTTTCATATTTTTCGAAGTATTAAAGTATCTTTTGACATTTTTATTCCATTAAAATAAAATTACATCCACACTGTCATATAAGCACGTCAAACGCGTCTGTAATTTTACGTCATCTATCGGGCGACGGCTGGGCGAACAAAGCAAAGGCTAGCAAACCGAAAGAAAATCTAGCCTTCATTTTAAATAGAAAAAAAACGAAGGAGACAATTATCTAGCATTTGTATTTCCAGAGCGTATGTCCACCGGGCTCTTTTCGACATTTGTCTGCGTTGGTTTGTTTGTTGTCGCACTAATTGTGTCATCGGGTTCTGTGCTTCTATTGGTTCTTGATCTGCCGGTTTGCGTAGGGAGATGTCACACAGCAGAATTGTGTCTCAAAATTCTGACACTGCCAGAATTTTGTTGGAGGATAATTTTGATCACAACGGTCATTAATCGGCTGTCTGTGAACATGTCAAACTATCAATCAAAGACGGCAGATTTTAGCCTAGGATTCCAGGAATCTTTTTTAGGATTTCAAAATTTGTCCCAGACAGCTAAATCATAACTGAAATCTCACAGTGTGCACCGGGCTTTAGAGAAAACATTTCCCTGCCAATGACGCTTTCCTGACGAATTTTAACGGTAATCTGCAATTCTGCTATTATCCACTAGATGGTGCTCTTACCCTTTTTATAAAAAACTGAAGCAAAAACTAATTTAACAACATTTTAAACTCTGTGTATGTTTTGATAATCGTTCTGAATCTGATATCTAACAAAATTCCTTTACAAAAATGCAATATTTCAGCTTTTTGCTCAAAATTGTTTACCCATATTTGAGAGGTGATAAAAAGAGAACAAATGAAGATGGGATGAAAAGTTTTTTTCCCCCGTTTTGTTTGTTTGTTTGTTTGTTTGTTTGAAAGCAGAGGGTCTGTTCTTTCATTTGATATATCTGAATGCTTATATATTTTTAAAGAAGAAAATCACAAAAAATGCTGGCAGACAACTTTAAAAAATGAGTTAATGTCGTGGAATATGGTGAAATGTTTTTTTGTGGCATGGTCTAATGTGAAGGTGACACATTTGTAAGAGATTTTAAAAAAGTTTCACTTTGACTATGTTCAGAAATGTTGTTATTTTAGACGACATGAGTACAGTTCAAAAGTAAATTCACTTTGTAATGGTATTACCTCAGTATCCACAGTATACTTTCTTAACCAGGCAGCATTTAATGTACCTGAGTAAGAGTCGAGTTAAAATGAGAAATGAGAAGCTGAGATGTCTGTTCTCCATTCTGATATCCTGTTTGAAACCAACACTGACGGCTTTAACACTGAAACTGATAAACTACCTCACATGCCCCAGTTAGCCGGAAACCTCTGTCTCTGTATGTATGCCTGTCCCTTTATTTTCAACAGTTAGAGGTCAGGACATGAGTAATTAACATTTTATGTATTTTTTTTCAAGTTATCTACTTTCAGTCGTCTGATAAGGTTCAGACCGGTGTTTCTCAGCCAGGGGGCCGGGGCCTACTAGGAAGGCTCGATAATTTCCCAACCGGGCACCAAGATGACCTAAAATTATTCAGAATAAGACTAAACTAAATTTAAATAAGCTAAATCAACTAAAAATTGATTCTCCTCGATTTAAGTGCAGCATTTGACACGGTGGATCACTCACTTTTACTAAATCGATTGGAGAATGTTTTTGGGCTTACAGACATTGTGTTACATTGGTTTAAGTCTTTTCTCTCAGATAGAAAGCAGTTTGTGTCTCTGGGTGGATGCAAATCCAAAGTTGGAACAGTGCAATTTGGAGTTCCCCAGGGATCTGTTTTAAGTCCCTTGCTTTTTAGTATGTACATCTTTCCACTGGGCCAACTTCTTAGATCCTTGGGTCTAAATTACCATTTCTATGCAGACGACACACAAATTTATATTCATTCAAAGCCTGCCGATACCACAGCTATTACCTTTTTAGAACACTCTATTTCTAAGATAAAAATGTGGATGTCTCAAAATTTCCTCTGTCTCAACAGTGACAAGACTGAGGTAATGCTAATTGGTTCACCCCAACAAATTCGCAAAGCCGGGGACATAACCTTAATGGTGGATGGGTCTGCTTTGGAATTTCAAACCAAATTAAAAAATTTGGGGGTGATATTTGATGCAACTCTAACATTTGATCCTCATGTCCAGAATATGGTAAAAGTTTCCTTTTTTCATCTTAGAAATATTGCACGACTGCGCCCCATGTTATCATTCTCTGTGGCTGAAAAATTGATAAATTCATTTGTCTTTTCTCGTATCGACTACTGTAATGCTTTACTTGCTGGGGTTTCTAAATCTACCCTAAGCAAATTACAGTATGTCCAAAACTCTGCAGCCAGAATTTTGACAAAAACTAGGCAAGGTGAGCACATTACTCCTATTCTGGAGTCCTTGCACTGGCTTCCAGTTAGGTATCGTGTTGATTTTAAAATCCTCATGCTCACCTACAAGGCCTTAAATGGTTTAGCTCCACAATATCTGTCTGAACTTTTAACTGCATATGCCCCAAGACGCAATCTTCGATCCTCTGATTCTGGCCTTTTAATGGTTCCTTCAACGCGCATGCGTTCTATGGGTGACCGGGCTTTTGTTTCGTTTGCTCCCAGGCTCTGGAATACTCTTCCAATTGAGATTCGACAGGCCGACTCTCTGAGTACTTTTAAATCTACACTTAAAACTTATTTTTTTAGGTTAGCTTACAAGTGATTTTATTTTTTTGTATGCATCTTTTTTTATATGTTCTTAAATTTGAAGTATGTGTATTTTATACTGTATCCTCCATGATTCTGTAAAGCGCTTTGAGATGCACATTTAAAGGCGCTATATAAAAATAAAGTTTATTATTATTATTATTATAAAAATCAGAATTTTTCTTAGTGTTTGATTATTTTTGTAATGAAGATAAACCCTGCTCATGTAAACATATAAATCACATTGTTGCGTAGCCTCCCCCCCCAACATTAGATTCCAACCTGCCATTAAATCACAATATTGTCAATCTTATCTTATCGAAAGCAGTGTGTCATAATTTATTGTGAAATAAACCAGACAATAAACTCTGATTAACTGGAGTCTTACTGGGAGAGCCGATTCAAAATACTAATGTCCTACCAGGTTAAATGCATTTTGTCCCAAAATGATGATGTGGCCATGAGCAGACCCCTACCTGATCTTTCTGTAGGGTCACAGCTCAGTGTATATTAACCATCATCATTCATCCTGTGTTAGACCTTGACCCCAACTTAATGACCTTGTAAATAAACATTCTGAACAAACAAAAGACTTCTGAATAGCCTTGATATAGATAAATACTAAATAATGATAGCTATAAACATGTAGTAAGCCAAATAATTGAGCCATTACAAAGTATCAGAAGACACCTGCAACTACTGTCTGCATATGAAAAGCTCAGATGCAAAGTCAGAGTGCACAGCAAAGCGTTTATGCCGGCTGCCGGCGTATGTTTTACATTTTTTCCAATAGAAGCGTGATGCTTTTCAAAAATGCCATCAGCAGTTTTTTTTCCATGCGGTCAGAGTTGAAAGTTAACGTTCGGCTCGTCAATGTCACTTTTCACTCGGCCGTCCAATAACAGTGGAGGAGGGGCAGGACAAATATCACAACAACCAACCGGTGCATCTGTGCAATGATACTTTTGCTTTGTTTATTAGTCGTTGAACAATGCGCTGGTTGGTTGTTGTGATATTTGTCCCACCCCTCCTCCACTGTGATTGGACAGCCGAGTGAAAAGTGACATTGACGAGTTGAGCTTTACACCAAAAGTTGAACATTTTTCAACTCTCTGCGCTCAGTGCTGAACGCGGACAAAATGCTGAGTGCCGGCGCTCAATACCAACAGAACCCACCAGCTGCTGGCTTTTTTGAAAAGCGTTGTGCTTCCATTAAAAACAATAAAAAAAAACATATGCCGGCCGGCGGGGTTAACGCTTTGGTGTGCACGCTTTGGTGTGCACAGCAGCCTACCCATGCACTTTGGTGTACATGCCCTGCTGCGTCTTACGTGTTTTCTTGCGAGTATTTTTTCAAAGGATTCTGCTAACATTAAGCGGATTTGAAGCGATGGACGTATAATATGTGCCGAGAGCATTCGATTGATATAATTTTTATCTCATTTTTGACAGAGGTGGCATTTAGTGGGTTTGCATTTGAGCATCTTCATTCTGCAAGGGCAATTGAGGTAATAGCTTACAGCCTATATACCAGTGTACAATGTAAAGCACAATGTTTGATTTATGAAATTGATGAATATTGATTATATATATGCTTTGTTGTTCTTTTACAATCGAAAGGCAGACAAAATAACAATCATGTAAGCAAATAGATCTTCAGCAAAGTCTACTCCAATGTCTTTATCTATAATAGAAGGTCATACCAATTGTATGTTCATTATTGTCTGGTTGTTTATAAAAGAACCGGTGGAAAACTTTGCCGCCTTTGTGTGCCTTTACCATACAAAATCAGTTTGTGATGTTTCTTTCTTTCTCTGAGTTTCAGTGGTGCCACAAAGGATTAAAAACAATTTGCAATGTACTCCAAGGTCATCTTACGACATGCATGAGAAACTAAATCTGTCTGGTATCAAAAATTAAACCTGATTATACAAAAGCCCCCACCAGCGTCACTAGCTGCCCTAATTCTCTCCTAATGAAATTACATTTTTATACGTATTTAATTCTGAACACACTGTACCTCTGTTCAGGAATGAAACAAGGCAATCCTCTAAATCAGTGCAAGTCTGCATGCCATCCACATCCATTGCACATTCAATAATAAAAAACTGCGCGCGCGGGCACGCCTCAAAAAAGCCATTTAATTTCTTAACATGCTTTTTCCCTAATGCACATCCATCAGAGCATCATTGTGCAAGATGAGAAGTTCAAATCCCAGCCGTGTCCCATTAACCTACATTGTAACCACATGACAGGATTGTGTCCAATGGTGTCATTGTTTACATGCAGAATAAATGCACATGAACCTAGGCTGTATGTTGTCTAAGCAATACAAATGACGCTCTGGTGGTCGTCACGTGACTGCTATCGCCTTTAATTGAGATATTTTAACTTACAAGCACACTCTTAACCAATGTCGAGAAATCATTTTAAATTAATAAAACAAAAACACTACATTTAATATTTAATGACACTCAGCTCGAAAAATCCGACGAGAGCACTTAAGGCGTGTGATGCATGTCAGAAACCGTTCTACATATTATTTATAAGATATCTTTACTATAAAAATAAAAGTACTGAATGGAAAAATGTTTGTTATATAATTTAAAAGTCTTTCTTTTAAAAGGAGAGTCTATATACTTTCCACACACACAATAAACGAGTTGTAAAAACGTATAGATACGAAGCTGAGGTGTCACTCACCTGTCAACGCAAATGTATTATTCAAGTCCCTCTGATGTTTCTTTTGTCTTCTTGTGCTGAGGTGAAGTGAGGTGAGGTGACAAGCAACGCATATAATTTTGACTCCCTCTCCCCCCGACTTCTGTCTTATATGGGGAGCGCATGTAATAACGGAGACAGTGGAAAAACACCAGACTCGTGCAACAGGAGCGTGTTTCTTAAAGAGACACGCACGCGCTCGCTGCACATCGCTCGCGATTATGTCGCTTGCTAACTGATTTAAAAAAAATGAGAGATTCTTCTATGAGCCGCATGGAGGATCAGATAGCTTCAAACTCAGGACGATTAATATCTCACTGAAGACATTTGTGTATTGCTAAAATATAATCGTTTAACTGTGTTAAGGTTGGTACCTGACAAACAAATAAAAATATGCTTAAATAAATCCGTATGAAACGATTTTTAAGCAGATTGATTTAGGAACCACAAACGTATGTGATTTGTCCACCCTCGTCAGCGGGGAGAAAAGCAACATACAGCAAAAAAATATATTTTCAAATATAATTTTTAATTTATTTCAAAATATTAAAAAATACTGAAATATATTTTGAAATATGTTTACAAAAATGTATTTTTCACTAATATATTTTTAGCCATTTCCTATATATTTTAATATATACTTAAAAAATATATATATTTATGGCATTATATTCACGTCGCATTGGAAATAAACTTTGTATGTTATAAACTTGTAAACATAACATTGAAAAGATTATATTAAATAATTTTTTAACTGCAAAAATATACTTATATTTGTATATTTTATATATACTTTATTTATTTTATATAAGCTTTTATATTTTGGTTTGAAAAATATATTTTGCTGTATGGGTGGTAACATTTAAAATATATTTGGTGCCCTGAAATACATTTTGAAATATATGTTAATATTAGAAGGTTAAAACAAAATATAGTTTCAAATTCCAAAATATATTTAATTAAGCTTTAGCCTACTTTCTACAAAATGTATTTAGCATATATATTGCTGTAGGTCTATGGGGTACCACGTGATGTTTCCGTTTCGGCTGTGCTGCGGTCTGTCTGAATTTTTTCTTAATGATAAAAAATATGAATGTCTATTGTATGTATTACAAGTATGAGTTAATTTACGTATTACTAAAATAAGTTAAAGCGGTATAATTTTTATTTAGACCCATCGAAACTGATAATTCCAAAGCAACATCCGGGCTAACTAATTGTTCTACTTTTATGGCCCTGTTCCAAATGGCGCGCTTCATGTGTGCTCATCAGCGCCCCCTTTACACCCTTGATGCGGTCTTAACCGAAGCCTGCACTGCTGCAGGCTCCACGCGCTTTACCTACCCCAAAGCCCTGGGAAAGACCAATCAGATGATGGATAGAAGGAGTTCACACTGATGGGCAACTTCTCTTCCTATTTCCGGTGTGACCCTCGAGTCTGTCCCAAAATACGAGTCCAGTGCACCCTCGTGGACTCACGTCAAGGGTCCCTAAAGTCTGCACTAAGTCATCAAAGTGTGGACTCTAAGGAAGTCCACAAATCCAGATTGTGCCATTTAGGACAGGGCCTGAATCCCAGTCTCAATTTTGAGTTGCGCATGCGTGCTGTGAATCAGGAAGGAGACGATGCTTGCGTCACTGTCCTGGAAAGCCATGCTATCACATTAATCCCTCTGAATGACGCAGGATCAAATATTTCTGAGGGAGGTTTGAGGTGTTGACCGTGCTTAAAGAAATACTCCAGATCCAGAAGTCTTCATGGGGTCACATGAGGGGCTCAGTGACCCTATAAAGGGATTATCTACCCAGACTCAAAACTTTGGGATCAACTTAGAGAAGAAGAAAATAGTGTGGGAGGGGACAGCATATGTCCAAAGTCTGATCGTATTGTAAAAATCCTGGGCTAAAACTCCCATAAAACATTTCTGCCAACCACAGCTAAGCCAAAGGATTTTGATCTTCGTGGTGTTTTTCCATGAGTTGTTTACTCAAGATGGTGCCAGATTTTATCAACATTCACATCTTGGGTTTTCTTATCTGCTTCATAAAATCTTACTCATGAGTCTTAATGTCGTAATGACATGATTATAATCCAAGGTCATCTATTATTAGGGAAGTATAAGATCTGTTCTACATAAACACTTTCATTTGGAAATAAAGATGCAAAAAGTTGACTATTATGCTTTCATTTTTACTTCTTATATAATTATGCAACGTGTTGTGTTGTTATTTAACCTATGCTGGTTTGTTTAAACCTAAATGTTGGGGTTAAAGCTATGGAAATAAGCTTGAATTTATAGGCACAGCTATTCTGCAAATGCAGCACAGTGTTACTCTTATCTTGTATAATGTTTTCGATCATCCATATTCAAGTTTTATTCTGACACTGATGTGTGAGTTTGTCTAGACAGATGGTTGGTCCATGTGTCCACACTGTGCATCTCACCAGGATGTTAGTTAAAGTGTTGAGAGCTGCCTCCATTGTAACCTCTCGCTGGTTCCGATCTATTATTTGTCGCTACAGTTTGTGCACGCACACAAACACTTATGCACACAAACACACATGCACACAAACACACATGCACACAAACGCTCATACATACAAAGTAGTCTAATAACAAATGCTTGATTCCATGCTGTCAGCCAAGGGTCTTGGAAAACATCAGCTGACCATCAGCATTGTTCCACTGTGTAATTTTGCCTGTCTGATATATACTTGTTAAATGGTCAGAATACATTAGCCTATAAATCATTGTTTCTTTAGCTCAGTTGGTAAAGCATTATTCCAACAATTCAATTCCCTGGGAACACTCTATAGATAAAATGTATACTTTGAATGCACTGTAAATCGAATTTCGATAAAAGACTCTGCCAAATGTGAAAGCATTATAAGGTGGAGTCTGTAAGCGGTCATGAGTGGGGCATAATCAATGTGACATCACATTGATGGGGATCCCCAACAGCCTGTTTTGTGTTTTTGGTGTGCAGTTTAAAGGAGATTACACAAAGAAGAATATATGGATTTGCATAATTATGTTTCAACACACACGTGCAAATTTTCTGCTAGAAACATTTAAAAGATAATTCTTCAGGATGGGGGTCTTTAAGGATCTTAATATCAGTGTGTTTGCTCGGACAATCTCATCATTTTAAATCTGTAGGTCTACCAAACACTCATTTTGTGAACTTTTAAACCAAGTTCAAGTCAGCAAAAAATCTAATAGTTTTGCACAGTAAGGGTATTTAAATCTTTTGTAAAGGTTAAGCACGTCTGTATTCTGTGTTGCCAGGTTTGTTCGCTGCTCTCTGGAGCCGTTGGTGACCCAGGAGGAGATTAATAAGTGAAGGTAATGGAACAGGTTGTTTTATATCCTTGCCAAAATAATACCCGTAAATCAGCTCAGCTCTGGAGTGCATAGTCAGCTATAAATCAAGATCAAATGTGTCGTGTAATTCAGGGTCACTGTAGACACGTTTGCGTATTTCACATGGTTTGATCTGCGGTTTAATGAACAGTTGTTTAAGTTCGATTTGACTGTGATGTGAAGCAGGTGGACTATGTGAAGTCATGTGATATAGTTAAGCCTCTTTCCCTCTCATACATACTCTGACTGTTTGTGTGTATGTATGTGTGAGTAAGGGTCAATCGGGCTCTTTGGGAAAACTGAAATATTTCATAAACACACAAACAGCGTAAACACACAGTGACACATACAGGATTGCATTATAAATACAACACACTTTCCACAATCCTTTGATCTCATCACAACAGAAAATTCTTGTAAATGGTCTGTTTACTTCCTTTAGAGATATGCTATCAGTACTTTAAACATCTTTTACAACTGGTTTAATGATATTATTTATATTTATGCTTTGAGCAGACAATTTTATCCAAAGCGACTTAAGGTACATTTATATTATAAGAGATAAGAACTTTATTCATCCCGAAGAAAAATTCTTGAAAAGAAAATCTTATAAATCCTTAAATAAAAGTTAATAAATTTAAAATAAAAGTTTAAAAACACGAAGACAATGAGTTACTCGTCACGGCAGGCTCCTGTCCTGAACGGCACCGGAAAGATACATGTGTCATCCCTGCGGATTGAGCCCATGACCTTTGCATTGCTAACACAATGATCTACCAGCTACAGGAGCTACAGCCAAGGAACGCTCCATTATATAAAGTATAAACACCGTATGATAAGCTGCTGGAGAATTGATGAAATATTTTGTTTAGTATTTGATTTTATGGTGAGATATTTATCTGCATTTTTTATAAATCAGTGTTTGGTTTCTGTAAAAAAATCTGATACTTCAGACTTGACATTCTCTCTTAGAAATATTATCATAATTATAAAGAATGTACTATTGGCTAGAATCATATTATATTAAATGAGCAGTGTTGGAGAAAGTTACTTTTAAAAGTAATGCATAACAATATTAAGTTATTCCCCCATAAAAGTCATTACTTTGTTACTTTTCATGGAAAGTAATACTAATGTTACTTTTAAGTTACTTTGCATTACTTTTTCTTACTTGACTGAGGCTTGATCTCCTTGCAGGTGTTTTTTATGGCTGAGAAGTTTTGCATTCGGATATTGGATATTTCCATCGCAAAAATGTCAAGCTCTGGCCTGCCATCTCCGTTTCTGACTCAAACTGTTCCCGCTCAGGCATGCACACATAGAGTGCGTAATTCTATGTTATACATTTTTTATCGAAATAATTAAACGGAAAAATACTTGCGTTACTTTTTAATAAAAGTAACTCAAATATTAATAACTCTGGGACCCTGTACCGGGTCCAAAATTACCTTATTATGACTTAATAAAACACATTCCTTTAATTTGAATAGTCTGTCATGGACCCAGTACCACATATGAGATACTGTTTGAAAGCTTAGAATCTCTACTTTCTGCAGATATGCATCACTTTGAGATATCTTTTACTGTCAGAAAGTTATTTACACTTAATTTTCACTATCACCCCCCCCCCCATATTTTTTTTATATAATTTAATATTCACATATTTCATATTTTTCAAATAGGACAAACATGGGCAAGTCTTACATCAAATGAATGCTCTCCCTCTCGGGAATAAGGCTACATCATTATTTTTGTTCTATTGTCATCACATATCCATCAATCGTTGAATGAATTATGATGTAAAAAAAATCTTCTTTTGTAAACGGATGTGAAACTTGAGTGTGAACTGCCTCAGATAGCACATATAGCCACAAATGATACACCATCTTTTATTTTAGGTCCTACTCTAAACAATGAGTCCATTCACAACATTTTCCTTGGTTGTGTGCATGAATAATCCCTTGCTATTTATTATATGTGCAAAACAAAAAATTAATATTTATATGAAAAAGGTATTTTCACACCCTTCAGTAAAATAAGAATGACTTTTGAATTCGACAGGCTAAAGAGTTCATTCTTTTTTTGGGTGTTTATTGTCTGCTGCTGGTAACAACCAGAACTATCTGCAGTCTGCTAGAGCACCCAGAACCAGAGTGATACACTATCAAAGACAGTATTTACAACATAAAAAAGAAAATTTGGTGTTTCATCATATGAAAAACAACATAACACTATTTGTCACAAACAGCAGCTTTTTATGTAACTTCAAACTTTTCTGCAAAATGATATAAAGATATTGCATTTATAATTTCCACTGTATGTGGTTATGGGGACACTTCAAATGTTTTTAGGCAGAAATTTATTGTATACAAAAAGGGTATTATTCCTCCCATCAGTTGGAGTAAAAAAACTTTTGCATTTATTATGATAGAGAAAAAATTCCTTTTCCCTCTGTAAGCTGGCAATTGCTGGAATCAAACAAATTTCTCTGCAGGTTTTGTTACCACTCAGTGCCAGAGTTATACACTTTTTTAAATACAGAATTTAGGAAAAAAAACCATCAAAAGCGCCTATTTATTTTTGTGTTTATTAGAGGACTGACAACACATATAACCATGTTGAGGACTTTTAACAGTGTTTTATGTAATTTCAAACTGGGTTTCCTGTAAAATGATACCAAACTTTTGTATGTGCACCTCTGCATGTGGCTATGGGAAGGTTTTGAAATTGGGTAGGCCAAATCTAGGTGAAAATCCCCAAAATAGCCTAATTTGTACATTTATAAATGAATGTGTTACTTTACTGATTAATTCAAAAAAGTAATATTATTACGTAATGCACATTACTTGTAATGCGTTACCCCTGACACTGTAAATGAGTTAATTGACCAAAGAATTTACAAGATTACAAGATACAAAATGATCAAGTGTGCCTATAACGGTAGAGCATTGCGTTAGCAGCACAAAGGTTGTAGGTTTAATCCCGGGTAACACACATACATATAACTTGAATAAACTTTGTTGCTGTTGATAAAACCATCTGCCAAATGCATAAATGTAAACACAAATGATTGAACTAATCTCAGACCTTTCCTAAAGAGACCCTCTCACAGAAACCAGACAGAGTATAATGTATATATAAAATATTCAGTGTCTGATGACGCATAAATAAGTAATAGCACATTATACAAGTAATGTTTCTTCCTTAAAATCAGTGTATGGTACTGATTTAATATTCCACTTGAAATAAACCCTTCACAGGAGATGACATCATATGATGATGGTAACTCAAGAGATGTGAAGTGGGCGATGCTGTAGTGCTGGTGCTGATGCTGAGGGGTTTGTGGGTGTACTGTAGGTCAGTTTAAATTCAGGGGGAAGATAAGAGTCCAACTTTGACCTAGTTACCATCCCCAGATTCAAATGATCCACTGCTGTCTCTGGTTAAGTACAACATGAGCCTGTATGACTCAAGATCTTCGGTCTGATGATAAATGTTAGGAAAAAACTGACTACATCTTTTGCTCTCTTTCTCTCTCTCTCTCTCCTTGAGCTAGTTGTCATGGTAATTCTCAGTCCTGTTGCCTAGGACAACCCAGAATCCCCCTCTTCATCCTGACAAGTTAACAAACTCCAGCAAATGTGTTTATGCTGTGAAATTATAATTTTAAGGGATATAGAAATCATTATTACTGACGCAGAGGCTTGTCTACCTATTTCTACACCAAACAAACTCTTATCTGTTAAATAAATAACTCTATTATAGTTTAGTAGTAGTTTAATCTGTTATGAGATATGAGGAAAGGGAGTGGATAAGGCTGAAATGAACCAATGCATGCCAGTTACTGAGCTGATAAAACAATAGAAATCTTCACAGACGCAATTGATGATAGGCGCCGACTTCAGGGACATTGAGGTACGAAACATTTATAAATGAATTAATCTTTAAAGCATCTGACATAAACTTGAGAGTCAGAAAATGTAGAATAAAGAATTTGTCCTTCACTCTGTGAACTAATGCAGAGCGCCCCCTTCAGGTCAAAATGAATAAAGCATCTTATTGATCTTGATTAAAATAATGCAGTCCAAAAGTGAGACACCATATACATTTTTTTCTGTTTGTGGAAGTCTCTGGATTTTGTAAAAATATAAAAACAAATAAAATTTATTCCAAAAATCATCTTAATGTCAAACTGCTAGCGTTAAGTATAAACACAAAATCAAATCAAACAGATCCACAAATATGACATAAATATTATTTATTTTTTTGCTCATCTATGTACATCATGTTGCAGTATCCCACATAAACTGACATGAAAGGAAATGTCAATGTATTCGATAGTAAACAATAACATTTATGGCACTCATAAATGCTCTTACACATGAAGTGCCATTTGTGGGAATTCACATCAGCACATCGTTCAGTAACATAAACCTGCGCTTATACAAAGTGCTGCTACTCAAATGCTGTCGATTTAAACCACATCATGCAGATGTGACTTATAAGAGCACCCTAAAACAGAAGAAATAAAAGACCATGAAATAAAATCAAATAATTGTAAGAAAAAGTAGACAAGCTAAATGTTTTGGTGTAAGAAGAAAGCAGGATGGGAGAGAACTTAAAATTATTTTGTTGAAGGTTGATGTCTAAATCTTTGGATGCAATGCTAGAGAAATGGAAGAATGAGCATAAATACATAAGCAGTCACCTATCACACAAATACCAGAAAAATCCAAATGTAATCCTTCGTATATCAAGTAGCTGTCACTCCAATCACAACAAAACATGAGACTGCAAAATTTTTTGGAGTTCAGAAATGTTAAAGCAAAGGCTTTCCTTAATTCCTCTTCAAATGCATTTAAACAAATCTTGCAGTCTATACAAAATTTCCATCCTATATTACTTGACTTTGTATCTATGCTGTAAGTGATAGACCAATGAAGCGTTCATGTTTTGTGCTCAGCATCTTCAAAACCAAACCTCTCTGTAAAGCCTGCTACACGATGAATCTGGAAGAAAGTACGGCACGAGCCCCAACATCATCGTGACATCACAGACAATGCTGTCCTGTAACACAACACTCACTGCTACTGCAATTATAAAATTGTTCTCATCTCTATGCAGTGAGAAGTGTACAGGAACAACACAATGCTATATTAAATGCTAGTTTGAATAACTCACACCAACAGCTTGCCACTACAATGCATGCACTCTTAGTATCTGTAGCGTCTTACTGCTATTTTGATGTTAATTTGCTACAGACTATTGTTTAATGTGCATGGGAAGCATTTATCGTGTAAATGCTCTCTCTGTGTCATTTTCATCTCTGTGTCTTTTTCTTAGCACTCGAGACCAATGCTGGCCAGCAGGAGCTCAAGGGCACTGAGTTTCTGGTTGGCCTCCTCGATGGCGCTGTACGTCTGAACGTTGCTGGCGATGTGGAAACGGATCTCATCCACCAGAGGGATCGAATCAGTTTCCTGCCTGGCGGCCACATTCCCAGCATCCTCTCTGATCATATCTGCAAACTCAGGTCTCTCCACAAGCTGAAACAACCATGCAAGAAATATTAAATTGCATTTAATTATACTATTGCTACAGCAACTAAAGCACAAGAAAGATATTGCGTGTCGCATTGTAAAATTGCATTGCAAAGTATTTTATCCATCAGTATGAATTAATAATATTTAATAAAAACTAAAAAACAACAATTGCGATGTATTTCTGAGTAAAGCTGCAACTTTTTTTGCTTAAAAACAAGCCATATCCTGCATTCAAAATTGTCTCTTTACTTTACCCGCAAGGGTACGTTTATAACAATTAATTCAAACTATGTACAGTATGATCAGAGATTGCAACTTTAAAGGTAAGCTAGGCAGGAGATCCTATCATTGCATTCTGACCTAAAGCATTGATTGGATGAACATTTTAGTGCCATCCACAGAAAATATATATTTATATAAAAATATTTAGACCACTATATTGCTATGTGAAGAAATTTTCAACAAGCATAAAAAAATGGTTTCTAAACATTTTAAGAAAGTAAATTAAATTTGCATGCATTTTGACTTAATGTTCATGGACTTATGTTGCACATCTGTGAGCATCATTCATGTAAACGTACACAGTTTTTGTACTGTACATACTCGTTCAATGATTTTGGCCATGTATTCTGTGCACTGGTCTTCTAGACGCGAGAGCCGAAAGAGTTTTGCCGTCTTCCACACCTGCAGCACGTTTTCCTCATTGAGCAGAGCAGCCAGAGTTCTGCCGCACAGACGCTTCAGACCGGGCAACAGGTACATATCAGCTACACACAAAACCTCATAGACGTTCTCATGAGACAGCTGAAACACAGTGACAGAGTCTTAAGTATATTCTGTGTGTATATAAAATAACATTGACTAAAACCCCAGTCAAGTAAGAACAGATAGCTCATACAGTACACCATAGATCTTCAACAGGGAGTCTGGGGCCCCTTGGGGGTCCGTGGTGGTATTTGTGGGGGTCTTCAAAATATTGTTTGAATTCAAAATATTTTGTGGAGAAATTAAATTTGGAAAAAAAACAATGCATTAACAGGCTAATAGTGGAAAAAACTTGGATTAAAATTCCCAGTTTAAAATATATTCAGTAAATTTTAAACATTATGTATTGTAGCATTAACAGTATGATCTGTGTAAACAAAATATGCTAATTTTAATATCTTTGAAACGTTTAATATCTTTTGAAAGTATAAAAATCAAGTCTTTTTTAAAAATGCTCTTCCTCTCTATCCATTGATAGGGTCACCAAAAAAATTAAAATTTTGTCAAGTTGTTTCAAAGCTGTATAAATGTCTTTGTTGTGCTGAATACATGAAGATATTTTAAAGAATATGTGTAACAAATTAGATCTAGAGCACCACTGACTTCCACAGTAGGAAAAAATAATACTATGGAAGTGAATGGTGCCCCAGATCTGTTATTAACGTTTTTCAAAATATCTTCCTTCGTGTTCAGAACAAAGAAATTTATATAGAACTCAGAACAAAGAAATGTAAACAGGTTTGGAACAACTTGAGGGTGGGTAAATGAATGATTTTCATTTTTCAGTGAACTATCTCTTTAACTCTTTCCTCACCATTGACATTGAAAATGCTTTTCCATGAAGCGTTATTGGCAGGAATCCATATTTGCGCTATTATCCACCAGGTGGCGCTTTTACCCAACTTATACAACACTGAGGCATCCACTGATCCAAAAGCAGTAAAAACTCTGTGCATGTTTTGATCATAGTTTTGAATCTGATCTCTAACAAAAGTTTACAAAAATGCAATAAACAACTTAATATAAAATGTAAAAAACGGAGTTATCTTGTTTTGCAACGAAACTCTTCATATATTTAAAGTAGGGATGGGCATAGATTAATCTAGATTAATCTCATACAAAATAAAAGTAATTTTTTGCATAATAAATGAGTTTGTAATAGGTGTAAATATTATGTATATTTAAACACACACACATACCTATATATACATTTAAGAAATGTTTTATTTAAATATTGTTTTTTATTTATATATAATTTAAAATATATAAAAATATAAATAAATATATACACACATGTAAATGTTTCTTAAATACATACATGATTGTGTGTGTATTTATATATACATAATAATTACACACAGCACAAACTCAAACTGTTATGCAAAAAATAACTTTTATTTTGTATGAGATTAATCTAGATTAATCTATGCCCAGCTCTAATTTAAAGAAGAACATTTTTTGGAAAGCATTAAACTTTTTGAAAATCATAAAAAATGCTTGCGCTGGCTTGCAACTTAAAAAAAAAAAAACGCTAGCGGGGAAGAGTTAAGGGGTCCTCAGCTTGAAAAAGGTTGAAAACCTCTGCAGTAGAGTGTATTAATAGCTTATATAATTGCAATGGTCAAGAAAAAGTGAAAAATTATCCTATAAAACTAAACACTTTGACAAAATAATTGACTTTATGTATATTTACATTACTTTTATGCATTTGGCAGATCCTTTAAAGTGACTTACAGTCCATGCAAGGTAATTATGAAACACCTTGTAAATCCTCCATTTAAAAGATTTTAGTCAGTGACGGTGTGTGTGTGTACCTGAGTGTTGTCGCTGTAGATGTAATAGAGGATTCTAGTAAACAGATCATGTGACACATCATGCAGGGTGATCACAGGAGTACCAGGATGAGCCTGCAGTGTTTCACCTTCACTAAAGTGATCTTCCAGCAACGCCTTAAAATAATCACTGCGTCCACAGAAAAATGCCTGCATGCACAAACACAAACAATGTTTTACCAACATAAAATAGCTCTTTTTAAATCTATCACAAACACTAAACTTTCATTGTAATAAATGATTTCAAATTTCACAATTATAATACTTTTATTCCTTTACTCTGATGGGATAGTAGTTTTTGACAGGAAAGTAGAGGGTGGAGAGAAGAGGAACAGGATCTAGAGCCGGGAATGTCGGAGCGCTCTTGCACAATTGTTCTTTCTCATTTATGTTTCGTGACTTTTTTTAAGACTTTAAAAAAGGAAGATGAAGGAAAGGAAGCGATGGGGAGGAGAGGATGATAGGATCTCAGGTCAGCGCTGTTGTTCAATATGTCGGGAGTGCTGACCACATCTCTGACATGATTACCATACTGTTAACAAACACTGGCCTTGTGACACAGGAAATCATATCCATCCACTCGGAAGCATATGTCAGGATAACTCGGAAAACTGTCAGTTAGGTCGAAAGGAAGCTGACCGTATCCAACCTATGGGAACAGACGGAAAACTGTTTTAAATTAAAGGTAAAACTCCCAAAATAAACAGGGGATCACAGGGTAAAGATTTTGTTTTGCTGGGCTGGTTGGGCACTTGTTCACATTAGTACCTGGCCAAAACTTATTCTGCTTAACTTACCTTGTGAGATCTGACCTCTGGTGATGCATTTAAAATAGGGCTGTCAAAAGATTAATCGCGATTAACCGCATACAAAATAAAAGTTTGTGTTTGCATAATATATTGTGTGTGCATTATGTGTAATATATAATTCAATTCAATTTTATTTATATAGCGCTTTTCACACAAGTCAATTGTTTCAAAGCAGCTTTACATAAATAGAAGCAGTAAAAAGCACAGAAAAACGACAGATAGCACAACAAAATACATGATAGCATGAGCAGTTAAATTTGCTGCGGCTATGACTCAATATTATAAGTGCACGTAGTACTAAAGCAACGTATAGAAGAGGAAGCTAGGTAAAGCCCAAAAAGGCTGCCTCCCCGGGGTGAAAAACCCCCTAGGAGAAAAACGCACATACACATAAAAAAGTTATATATATATATATATATATATATATATATATATAATAATTATTGTAATGCATTAACAAACTTTTGTATGCGATCGCGATTAATCTTTTGACAGCCCTAATTTATATCAGCAAAATTTCCAATAAAATCCAATAAATCTCCCCAAAAAAGTCTGCAATGCTCGATCAAAAAAAAAAAAACAAATGATGAAGCCAATGAATATACAGGTCAAAGCCCTCACCCTAAGTTCATCTGGAAGAGCACTGTCAGCCAAAAGAGCCATCCCATCCTGAAGCTGAAAGTTGTGAGGGTCTAAAGTCAACACCTTTACACATGTGCCCGGCTTACTTGACACTTAGAGAAAGAAACAAAATGACATACATCAGGTCAAACACCCTGTTTATAACTCACATAACTCGATTTTGAAGCGTGTGTGTTGTGTGAGTCGACTGGATCCTTACCAAACTCATACACCTGTTTGCACTTCACCTCCAGTTCTTCAATGAGCTCGCTGATCTTGCACTGTTTGGCCAGACGCTTACAGTCCTCTACATAATTCACATCGATGTCCAAACGGCCTGCAAACGAACCACAGAGATGAAAAGTCTGACGCTCAAGACACTGAACTCTGGAGACTCATGAGCATTGAGATGTGATGCTCACCAGTGTAGAAATACTGCAGGATAGCGGCGAATGCAGCAGGATTTACCTGCAATAAGCAAAACAGAAGAGGATCATCTAACTTTGTTCTTCATTTAATTGAAAAATCATTTGCATTAAAGCCATCCAGTGATTAGTAAACAGACACCTAGTTGAATCTGTTAGCACAGTCGATCAGAAGGTGCTTTGCTAACTTGTAATGTTGGGTGAAGTGAAACAGGACTTACCAGTGGATGTTTAAGAGGAATGGCACTCTTTCCCTTCCACTTGGTCTCCAGCATGTGAGCAAAATATTCGGACCGTGCACTCAGGACACAGCGGTGGGCTTTAAACATCTCTCCGTGCACCAGGAACGTCACATCACTGTAGTTACCCTGCTCCAAAAGTCTAAAACAGAGCAAACAATCAACCAGGGACTTTGGGAATGCCAAATTGTGTTTTTTTGCGTATGTCTTACGTCTGTAGGAACTGGTCGTAGTAATCTCTCTGCATGGCTTTAGCTGTGATACGCTTGTACTCCTTGAGCAGGCAGCGGATGGGGTCGCTCAACGCCCCGTACAGGCAGCGCTCGCCGTCAAACGTGTTCGCCTCGCATTTTGCCCCTGCCGTGGCAAAGACAATCATAACACATATACATCAAAGGGTGTGTGGATATCATTTTGGACATGTAGTGTATACTGATGATGAACGCAGCGCTTACCGTTGGCGAGCAGGTACTGCACCAGTTCTTCATGTCCACAGAGACATGCATAATACCTCAAGACGAGACAGAAGATTTAAACATCACCGATGTCATGAACACTGACATACATCAAAGACAATAGAAATGCAGACACTTACAGAGGTGTACTGTCCCATTTATCTCTGATGTTCAGCTCTACATCCCTCTGCTCAACCAGATACCTGAAGAAGGTGGGAAAATGTTAATAAACAGAGCAAAAAGATCAGATGCATCATCACATGTTTACTTACAGTCTTGTGCATGCATACTGCAGGAAATCTGCAGATGAAGTACACTAACTGTAGTATGTGGGGCCTGTGCTGTAGCAGTATGTTATCTCTGACACTCACATGCTTTTCCTTTTAAATCTGAGGCCATGCAGGGTCACATCCACAACATCTTAATGTTGCTACCAACTATACAGACCTTACTGAAACTACACAGACCTCATACATTGAGTTACATTTGCATATACAAAATATAAAGACAGTACAGGACAAGTGCATTGTTTATTAGTGAATATCAAGTATCTATGTAGCCTATAGGGTATGCACTTTGAGTTAAAAATGCATATACAATACATAAAGAAAATATAGATCAAGTGTGTTTGTTTAGATGTGAATATCAAGTATCTATACAGCCTATATAGGGTATGCACTTTGGATTAAGCATGCATGTACAGTACAGTATATAAAGACAATATAGGTCAAGTGCGTTTGTTTAGATGTGAATATCAAGTATCTATAGACTATATAGGGTATGCACTTTGGGTTGAGTATGCATATACAGTATATAAAGACAATATAGGTCAAATGCGTTTGTTTAGATGTGAATATCACTTTGGGTTGAACATGCATGTACAGTATATAGAAACTATATAGGAAATTTGTTTGTAAATGTATTGTAAATGCTGTGCACGTTCGGTTTGAACTGATGCATCAGACCAAAACAACAACAAGTCCATCGTGATCAGACCTGACTCTGGCAATGTCGCCCTTTCTGCAGCTTGAAAACAAATCAAAAGCGTCCATCTGCGCGGCGATAAAGATCCTCTGAAATGCATTGAAACGGCCTGTTTAACAGGCTGCAGACACCGATGGTTCTGGAAAAAAACAAGCTGAAACTCCTTTCAGGGCCGACTGACGATGTCTGCTGTCTCTGTAAGTACTTACGAAACGTAAACAGGAAGTGCATTTCTCCACGCACAGCTGAGTTTTGACAAAGTCCCTTTAAGGAAAGTCACGTCACTCAACGGCCATATTTGACACCTCCGGGCAGTCATAAGAGACCGAGTCCTATATACTTGAATGGGGATAGACTGTTATCTTTAAAATCGCTTGGTAAAGTCATAACAAAACAACATTTTTCCTGACAAATTATTAAACCAGGCATCAACTGTACCATAAATTGTGTTTCTCGCCAAAAACACTTTATTTTACAAGTTGATCAAGCTACTGCGCATGTGCAAAATCTGGCAAGCGCTCAGCAAAGCTTTGAATTAAAACCCTGCTCCAAAGAATTGTAAATCGAGATTTATTTTATTTTGTACTCATATTTATTTGGGGTCTTAATTAGGATTTTTTTTATTATTAATTTTTAGGAAAAAGTATTATCCAGAACTCGAGTGGGAAAGACATTGGTGTGCTGTGGAATATACAATTGCTGTTTTTAGCGCCCTCATGTGGTGTTTAGTGGAATATTAAAGCGCTTTTTTAAAATTGTAGGACTGTGCAAATTTGCAAGTGCAATCAAATATGAAAAATATATGTGTAAATATGTAAAAGGAATAATGAATAGATATGTACATGTTATGGAGTAAGTATGTAGAGACTGAAACTAAGGCGCCCTCTTGTGGTGGTTGTGGATATAAAAGCGCTGTTTAATTAGCGCCCCCTTGTGGTGTGTTGTGTTGTATTTCTCACTTGCCAATTTGCACAGTCCTATTATTTACATCTATCTATCTATCTATCTATCTATCTATCTATCTATCTATCTATCTATCTATCTATCTATCTATCTATCTATCTATCTATCTATCTATCTATCTATCTATCTATCTATCTATCTATCTATCTATCTATCTATCTATCTATCTATCTATCTATCTATCTATCTATCTAATAAAACAGCACTTTTATATTCCACAACACACCACAAGAGGGCGCTTTAGTTTCTTATTTATATTAGCGCCCTCTTGTGGTGTGGTGTGGAATATAAATGTTTTATTAAATGGATGGATGGATGGATGGATGGATGGATGGATGGATGGATGGATAGATAGATAGATAGATAGATAGATAGATAGATAGATAGATAGATAGATTGATAGATTGATAGATAGATAGATAGATAGATAGATAGATAGATAGATAGATAGATAGATAGATAGATAGATAGATCGATAGATCGATAGATAGATAGATAGATAGATAGATAGATAGATAGATAGATAGATAGATAGATAGATGTAAATTGTAGGACTGTGCAAATTGGCAAGTGAGAAATACAACACACCACAAGGGGGCGCTAATAAAACAGCGCTTTTATATTCCAAAACACACCACAAGTGGGCGCTTTAGTTTCTTATTTATATTAGCGCCCTCTTGTGGTGTGTTGTGGAATATAAAAGCTCCATGGATGGATGGATGGATGGATGATGGATAAAAATTGTAGGACTGTGAAATTTGCAAGTGCAATTAAATATGAAAAATATATGTGTAAATATGTACAAGGAATAATTAATAGATAGCAGGATATGGCAAAAGAGTATGTACATGTTATGGAGTAAGTATGTAGAGACTGAAACTAAAGCGCCCTCTTGTGGTGGTCGTGGATATAAAAGAGCTGTTTCATTAGCGTCCCCCTTGTGGTGTGTTGTGTTGTATTTCTCACTTGCAAATTTGCACTGTTCTACTATTTCTATCTATCTATCTATCTATCTATCTATCTATCTATCTATCTATCTATCTATCTATCTATCTATCTATCTATCTATCTATCTATCTATCTATCTATCTATCTATCTATCTATCTATTTAATAAAACAGCGCTTTTATATTCCACAACACACCACAAGAGGGCGCTTTAGTTTCTTATTTATATTAGCGCCCTCTTGTGGTGTGGTGTGGAATATAAATGCGGTGTTTTATTAAATGGATGGATGGATGGATGGATGGATGGATGGATGGATAGATAGATAGATAGATAGATAGATAGATAGATAGATAGATAGATAGATAGATAGATAGATAGATAGATAGATAGATAGATAGATAGATAGATAGATAGATAGATGTAAATTGTAGGACTGTGCAAATTGGCAAGTGAGAAATACAACACACCACAAGGTGGCGCTAATAAAACAGCGCTTTTATATTCCAAAACACACCACAAGAGGGCGCTTTAGTTTCTTATTTATATTAGCGCCCTCTTGTGGTGTGTTGTGGAATATAAAAGCTCCATGGATGGATGGATGGATGGATGGATGGATAAAAATTGTAGTACTGTGAAATTTGCAAGTGCAATTAAATATGAAAAATATATGTGTAAATATGTACAAGGAATAATTAATAGATAGCAGGATATGGCAAAAGAGTATGTACATGTTATGGAGTAAGTATGTAGAGACTGAAACTAAAGCGCCCTCTTGTGGTGGTTGTGGATATAAAAGAGCTGTTTCATTAGCGTCCCCCTTGTGGTGTGTTGTGTTGTATTTCTCACTTGCAAATTTGCACTGTTCTACTATTTCTATCTATCTATCTATCTATCTATCTATCTATCTATCTATCTATCTATCTATCTATCTATCTATCTATCTATCTATCTATCTATCTATCTATCTATCTATCTATCTATCTATTTAATAAAACAGCGCTTTTATATTCCACAACACACCACAAGAGGGCGCTTTAGTTTCTTATTTATATTAGCGCCCTCTTGTGGTGTGGTGTGGAATATAAATGCGGTGTTTTATTAAATGGATGGATGGATGGATGGATGGATGAATGGATGGATGGATGGATGGATGGATGGATAGATAGATAGATAGATAGATAGATAGATAGATAGATAGATAGATAGATAGATAGATAGATAGATAGATAGATAGATAGATAGATAGATAGATAGATGTAAATTGTAGGACTGTGCAAATTGGCAAGTGAGAAATTCCAAAACACACCACAAGAGGGCGCTTTAGTTTCTTATTTATATTAGCGCCCTCTTGTGGTGTGTTGTGGAATATAAAAGCTCCATGGATGGATGGATGGATGGATGGATGGATGGATAGATAGATAGATAGATAGATAGATAGATAGATAGATAGATAGATAGATAGATAGATAGATAGATAGATAGATAGATAGATAGATAGATAGATAAAAATTGTAGGACTGTGAAATTTGCAAGTGCAATTAAATATGAAAAATATATGTGTAAATATATACAAGGAGTAATTAATAGATAGCAGGATATGGCAAAAGAGTATGTACATGTTATGGAGTAAGTATGTAGAGACTGAAACTAAAGCGCCCTCTTGTGGTGGTTGTGGATATAAAAGAGCTGTTTCATAGACCCTTTTACTGTTTGTACACAATGATGACGTGGCAGCGTATGCGCGCGCATTTAGGCAACGGAAGTATCGTAAGAATCAAAAGTGAAGCAACACAAACAGTAAGTTATTTTAAAAAAGTTGACTTTATGAACATTTTCAACACAGCTACCAGATCCGTGTACTATGGGGAGTGGATAGAAGACGTTAGCAGATGGCCAAAAATAAAGTTGCCAGATACATATATACGTATATTAGTATATTATATTTGTGCAACCAAACGCAACAACCAGACAATTTGATGCTGGGAAACCGTTTTAATAAACTTTCTGAGTTGCTACCACGTTAGAACCAATGGGGAATAACACCACTTCCGTTGCCCAAATGCGCGCGCAGGCTATTTGATCACGTGAGCTGTAAAAGGGTCTATTAGCGTCCCCCTTGTGGTGTGTTGTATTTCTCACTTGCAAATTTGCACTGTTCTACTATTTCTATCTATCTATCTATCTATCTATCTATCTATCTATCTATCTATCTATCTATCTATCTATCTATCTATCTATCTATCTATCTATCTATCTATCTATCTATCTATCTATCTATCTATCTATCTATCTATCTATTTAATAAAACAGCGCTTTTATATTCCAGAACACACCACAAGAGGGCGCTTTAGTTTCTTATTTATATTAGCGCCCTCTTGTGGTGTGTTGTGGAATATAAAAGCTCCATGGATGGATGGATGGATGGATGGATAGATAGATAGATAAAAATTGTAGGACTGTGAAATTTGCAAGTGCAATTAAATATGAAAAATATATGTGTAAATATGTACAAGGAATAATTAATAGATAGCAGGCTATGGCAAAAGAGTATGTACATGTTATGGAGTAAGTATGTAGAGACTGAAACTAAGGCGCCCTCTTAGTAGTGAGATTGACCACATCTATGTAACTCACTTATGAATGTATTTGTATGTTAATATGAAACTGTACTAATAAATTAATACAATTGTAAGTTAACTGGCAAATACAAAACCTCTTACATTTAACATGGAAATATATTTGTACAACTTGGAACTTATTTTAATAAATTATAATAAAAAAGTAAAAATAATTTTTTAAACATGAATAAATGAATTATGGGCATGAATAAATAGTATTGTTATAAGTCTTCCAGCTTAATGTTGCTGCCATGTTCTGGTTTGTATTCCTGGTCTGGTTGTTTGTATTTTTCAGCTGGTCATGCAGCAAAACCACAAACCAGCTCAGGCTGTTTTTCCCTGTTTCATAATATGTAGGAACAAAGAGCACAATTTCTGTGAAAGCCTACAGAGAAATCACTTTAAGCATTTTTGTACAAATACCTTCTCAAAGTATTGCTATGATTATAGGCTAACAAAAATGTTATGGTATGTCAGAAATGTTGGGTTAATATATTGTGACATGTTAAACAGCAGCTTCGCTTCGCTTTTCATTTTTGTGTGCGTGACCCTGTCTGAATGCAGAGATTGTTTGCTTTGAACATGTGTCGTGCTGAACAGGTTTTCCACAGAGAAGAATGCTGAATTTTTCTCATTTAAACACAAAGACACACCCCCATCTGTATGCACACAAGCCACCTGCATCTAAACAGACCAAACAGCCAGCTTCTGTGGAACTACACCACTTCATCTCTCCATACACCGGGGCTCTCTCTCTGTCTCTCTGGTCATGAGTATCTACAGGAAAGCAGGGTCCAGCTTCAGCAGCCGGTCAGTGGGCTCAGCTCCTTATCTTGGATCACAGATACCCCGTCAGGGTAACTCCTATTTTGGCTTTGCGGATATGTCAACGATTGGGGTTCCCATCAAAGCAGTGTCCATTAACAGGAGTCTATTAACTCCAATGAGTGTTCAGCTGGACCCCACACTACAGGCTGTGCGAATCCAAGAGAAAGACCAGATCAAAGCTCTCAACAATCGCTTTGTCTCCCTTATCGACAAGGTGAGAAATGTGCTTTTCAGTATTGAAAATGTACTTGGTTTAAAATGTACAGGTGCATCTAAATAAATTAGAATGTTGTGGAAAAGTTCATTTTTCCCCCAAAAATTTAAAGGGGACTTTTTTCAGATGTCCCCAGAGTACGTATGTGAAGTTCTTGCTCAAAAGACCACATCGATAATTTATTATAGCATGTTAAAAATAACACTTTGTAGGTGTGAGCAAAAATGTGTAGTTTTTGGGTTTGTCCTTTAAAATGCAAATGAGCTGATCTCTGCATTAAATGGCAGTGATGTGGTTGGATAGTGCGGTATTATTATAATAAGATCCCCTTCTGACATCACAAGGGGAGCCACATTTCAATGATCTATTTTTATTTATTGAGATGCACCTGTATTTTCGACCTGTCAATTCTGCAAATATTTCTGGATTGTTCAGTCCTTTTCATCTTAATATCATTATCATTTTTATACCAAAGAAGGAAGACCAACCACAAACAATACAACAGTTTATTTAATGCATACATTAATTCATTTTGCATATGCAAAGTGACTTAAATATGAGTAACATTTAGCCTTTAGAGTCAATAATAAAACCTATATGCTTGCAAACATCAATAGGATTGAAATTAGAGGAGAGGAAATAAATACAATTTATTTGATATCTGAGTTGTTTCTTCTTGAGAGCAATCAGATTAAATAAATGTGTTGCTTAATTTCCTCCTCTGATTTCTTTCCTTATATCAAAAACCCTAAAAATCTTGCACAGGTGTCTAAAATTTCAAATAAACGTTAGTTCTTTTATGAATAAATCTGAATGTTTTTGAATTATATTATACATGCATTCTGTAGCTATTATTTCATTAATTTCTAAAGAAGGATTCTGTCAAACACATATGCACAGGTGCGTAAACTGGAGCAAGAGAACAAGATGCTGGAGACTAAGTGGCAGCTGCTACAGAACGATTCTAAACCCGAGTCTAAACTTGATCAGATGTTGGAGTCTTACATCAGATCTCTGAGAGCACAGCTGGACCTTGTGAAGAATGACAAGCAACACCTGGATATAGATCTTAAAAATGCTCGCGTGCAGGTGGAGGAAGAAAAGCAAAGGTTATTAACGTGAAAAATCACCTTCAGTAAAAGCTTCTCTATATCTCAGTAGTAAAGCATTGCATTAGCAGCACAAAAGGTCATGGGGTCGACATAACACATATACTTAACACATAACAAATATATATATATTTTTTTTAAATGCATGTCTTGTGATGCACTGTAAGTTGTTTTAGATAAAAGCATCAAGTGTTTGAATTATGTCAAAGATTATGAACCACAGACCATCATTTTAAAGTTAAACATGGTGTATATAACATTCACCCAGGTTTGAAGATGAAATCAACCATCGAAACAGATCTGAAAGCGAGTTTGTTCTTCTGAAGAAGGTAAGACAGAAAATGAAATAGCATCAGGGTACAGATGGTGATGTCAGATGCTGCATGCATTACAGATACATTTGATGCTTTCCCGTTCTGTAAAGTTATTTGCAAGATCATCCGCACAGCTAACAAGTGAACAAATGCGTCTCTGACAGGAAGTTGACTCAACTTACTTATATAAAAGAGCCATGGAAGATAAAATTGCAGGACTCCAGGGGGACCTGAACTTTTTAAGGAGCTTCCATGAGCAGGTACATTGAGATGATCTACACATCTGTCAAACATCCATCAGAGGATCTTGTATAATCTTTATCTCTCTTCATGTAGGAGCTCCGTGAGCTGCAGGCTGAAGTAAAAGACATGTCTATCGTGGTGCAGATGGACAACAGCAGGCAGCTGGACATGGAGAAGATCATTGCTGATGTAAAGAGCCAGTATGAGGAAATATCAACACGCAGCCGTCAAGAAGCTGAGTCCTGGTATAGGAGCAAGGTGAAGACTGCGTGCTCAGACCTTTACATCTCCGCAAAAACTCTAATGAAGAAGATACTAGTGTTTTTCTCTATTCTAACTTTACGTATGTGTATATCTCTCTTTACTTTGTTTCCGCAGTTTGACTTGATCTCCTCACAGGCCGATCAGTACAAAACTGAGCTGAGCAATAATAAAAGCACAATTGCTGATTTGAAAAGACAGATTAAGAGACTGCAAAGTGAGATAAACTCAGCTGTATCACAGGTAACACTCATGCAGAAACTCATCACCATGGCAACACAGCATCCAGATAGATAACTTTACAATCACGAGTGGAAGGCCAAAACTGTAAAAAAAAAAAAGTAAAGTACTGTAGTGTGACAGCACCGGTTGTAATTCTCTAACATCACATTGTAGCGTTGCAGCGTGGAGGGGGACATCAAAGAGGTGGAGCGTAATGGAGGGGAGGCCATGCTTGATGCGAAACAGCGAATCAAAATGCTGGAAGAGGCACATCTGAAAGCCAAACAGCACATGGCTAAACAGCTTCGTGACTACCAGGATCTGATGAATGTCAAACTGGCTCTGGATGTAGAGATCGCCACCTACAGGAAACTACTGGAAGGAGAAGAGAGCAGGTTCAATCATTTACTGAGATAAATTGAATGCTTAATATATTTAAAGTGTTTTATTTGTTTACTTTTACTATATTATAGTACTTTATACTATTATTAGGCTTTCCAATGTATTGCCATATATTTATATTACTATGGGGTGGTTTCCCAGACAGGGTTTATCCTAGTCCCAGATTAAAATGGATGTTTAAATTAGATTTAAATGTCTAAAGGCCTAGTCATTGATTAATCTAAACCCTGTCTTGAAAACTGCCCCTATATAAGTTATGAATGAACCGAAATAAGTGTTCAAAAGATCATCTTGCAGATAATAACTCCACACATCTGTTGTTTCTCCCATCAGGCTTGAATTCAATGTAAACATCTATCCAGTTCATAAACGCTTATAAACATCAAGAATCTGACCTGTGTACACATTTACTCAACGGATCCTCATTGACACAATCTCTGGTTTTTCCTCCTTGCGGGGTGATGACATCAGAGATCCAATAACAGAGAACAGAAGAAGGAAAGAGGAGATGATGCATAACAATAAATAAATATACTATCATGTTTTTCTTTAGAAAACCCACATTCTTATTTCTTTCAACACACACACACACACACACACACACACACACACACACACACACACACACACACACACACACACACACACACACACACACACACACACACACACACCAACACACACCAACACACACACACACACACACACACACACACACACACACACACACACACACACACACACACACACACACACACACACACACACACACACACACACACACACACACACACACACACACACACACACACACACACACACACACACACACACACACACACACACACACACACACACACACACACACACACACACACACACACACACACACACACACACACACACACACACACACACACACACACACATATAAATATATAGAGATAAACTGTTGTTAGCTTTTTATAAAAAAACACATAGGGCAGTACAATGTTATTTTACTCTAACCGCAGGGTTATATGTAAGAATGGCAATTACCGGTATACACTTCTCAAGAAGAGTCATTGCTGCAGGCCATAACATCTTTTTGGCATGTAAGTTTATATACTGTAATCCTGTCCTGGTTGAAATAAAAACTGGTTTGATTAGTTTCTCTAAAAACTGATGGGAACAAACCCACTTAAGACTTTAACATTCAAACACCTTTACAAAAACTCACAGACAGACAACCATTATGAAAAATAACATGATACACTCACTGACTGACTGATAAACATATGCAGACAGACAAAATAGAGAAAATATACTTGTAGCTAATTCACCAAACCCAGCCCCTAAAAACTTAAAATAGAATGGCAAAGACTTGGATGCGCACTGCAAATAAATAGTGAGCTGTTATGACGGCACTATGTCACTAGAGGGCGCGCGTGAGTTATTTCCTTGTTTCATTATTTACATTCGGTTGTAAACGCATGCCAGTCGAATCAGACCGAAATTATACTTTTATTGATTTATTTGCAGAGTTTTTTGTGTGTTTCTATAGTGTTTAACATCGATAGAGACGTATATTTTTGCATTAGGGTGACATGGGCATGCAGTAAGATTGTTTAACTTAAAAGAAGTATTTGAATGATGAACGTGTGACTACAGCTGCAGCACAAGTTTATAGAAGAGAGTCTGATTCTGGCTCGGTTTAGGTTTTTGGGAAGTATAATTCATCGGTTTATTGCACACAAAAGCACTCCTCATCCGCCCAACCAGCGTCGAAGATCAAACAACCATCTGCAGCTATATGCAACAGATCACAGTCACTATATAAAGAAGATCTGAAACCATGCAGCAACAGACCTCTGAGATCACACAAGGTGAGCAAAAACATTCGCTGAACTTGAATCAACTATTACTGGAGTCAAAGAACCGCTTTGGCCCCCGACCAGTTTACTTAACATTATAGATGTTACGTCATAGTTACGTCACGCAGAGACTACAGAGTTTACTTTTTATTTATTTTATTTTTTATTTTTTTTTCCATTAAAGTGTATTTCTTTTACTTTAAATGTTATGTGTAATCCTTTATGCTTGCAATGATGCTACATGATGCTTTGATTGTACAATTATTTTGATACATAATAAAGCACAAAAAAAAAAAGTTTTATCGCTTTTATATTCATTAAGCCATATGCTGCCGTTTCAGCGGTATAATATAATGTAATGAATACATAAACTTACACATTGGAAATCAACAGTCTGACATCACAACTGGTAAAATATAAAAAATCCTATATTATATATTTATTATAATAACAGCCGCTGATACCACACCGCTCATCCGGGTACTGCGACTGATCTTGACCGGCGCTACTTTAATGTGTACTTTAATGTATCACTCCGCTGATTTTTTTCATGTTAACAAAAATGAGTTTGCAAATGTGCTCGTAAAATATTTTAAATTAATATTTTTTGCTCCTGTATATAACATTGCGTTAGCAGTGCAAAAGATTATGGGCTCGTAGGCCTTAATGAACTGTGTGTCACCTTGGATAAAAGCGTCTGTCAAACGGATAAATGTAAAATATACCCTTCAAGATGATACAAGAACTTCTGGCTTATATAATAATAGTGTTTAGTGAGAGCGTAGTGATATATTAATGTGTATTTTTCTGTTTTCACAGATGTGCAGGAGGTGCATAAGGACGTCCTGAGAAACTCGGTGCTGAATTCATCTCTGCCCAATTCTCTTTTAGGAGGCCAACCAGTGTGCGAGGTGATCGAGAGAGACCGATTCACACCTGTCTCGGTGCGCGCGTGTAAGAAAGTATCTCGTGTTAATCGAGGAGATTGGGAAACTTTAGATAATGTCATATCTCGAGACTTCTCTCCTGGATCTGAAGGATGTAGAGTGCTTCTCTATGGTGATGTTGGAATAGGTAAGACTACAGCAGTGGAGAAGATCATTTGGGATTGGATGTCTGGCAGATGTCTGCAACATTACACGCTGTTGCTTCGCATGTGCGTCAACGAGCTGAGTGCTCTTGAAGAGAAACCAGAGAGTCTTCAAAACTTGTTGACCCGCACGCACGCTCATCTCTCCATAGAGAGTATTGCTGTCATCCTGAAGAGACCTCAGTCTCTCCTCCTTGTGTTTGACGGGCTGGATGGCTTCAAGAACCTTCTGTCCACTCCTCCATCTTCTTCTAGTCTTATCTGTGATGCACAACAAGAAGCAACTAGCTCTGTATTATTGTGGAGTCTGGTGAATGGCTCTCTACTTCCAGGTGCTTCAATGCTGGCTACGTCCAGAGAACCACTCACCCTCGAGTCGTGGAAGAGTTTCGAGTTGGTCGGGTTCTCCCAGAACCAGAGGAGAACGTTTTTCCAGCGGTTCTTCGATGATGAAAGCCAAGCGGAGAGACTTTTTTGGCACAGCGAGCAGATGTTGGGAGTCTCCGAACAGAGTTTCTGTCCTGCATTCTGCTGGATACTTTGTAATGTCTTCAAAACTCAGTTTGAGAGGAAAGCAACCCTACCCGAGACCCTTAGCCATCTCTTTGGTATTGTTACACACACGCTCCTGCAGAAACAAACGCTAAACGTAGAGCAAACGAAAGAGCTCGTGTCTGGTTTGGGTAGACTTGCCCGTCTTTGTTCGCCCCATACTGTTTGCTCCTACAGTGATGTCATATCCTGCGGCATGCAGTCTTTTTTACGCTCCTCTGTGCTTTCTGATTTTCTGTACAGCAGTGGTGATGTCACTTCTCCTGATAGCACGTTCTCCTTTCTGTCTCCTTTGATGCAAGAGTTCTTAATGGCCGCTTCCTTTTATATCGACCAATCAGATAAAGGGGGGAAAGAGATTTTGAACGAGCGCCCTGCGCTGTATTACACATTTCTGGCAGGATTGTCAGATCCAGGTCAGCGTAAAGAGATGGAAGACTGTGTGAGCACTTTTGATGAAGGTCAAATCTCGAAATTATTTCAGTGGTTGATGGACACTGCTTCCACGACGCTATGTGGTTATGATCAAGATAAGCATTTCCATATTTTTCATCTGATGCAACATGCGCGCAAGTCTTCTCTGGTCAAAGATATACTCAGCAAGAGTCAATGGAGGCATATCAGCTATGATGAATTGCAAGAGGTGGACTGCATAACGCTGTCATATGTAGTGAGTTGCATGGGAGAGATGGAATATATGAACTTATACCGTGCAGAACTTACAGAAGAAAAGGTTGTGAGACTCATCCCAGCATTACGGCTGTCGAAGAGCATAAAGTGAGTCGGATATTAGCTGCATTTCATTTTAAATTTGTCGTATGTCATTAAGGTTGTCTCATTTCATGATTAAAGCCAAAGTAATTTTTATTCTTTGTAAGAGCAGTAAAAAACTGCAAACTTTAACCATTACATTGTCAGTTTGTCACAGAGTCAACTCAGTTTGGCAGTCACCTCTCACTTGTCAACAGCGCTGGCAGAGGGCCGGGCGACCACGCTGAATTTTTCCCACTCCAAACTGGAAGAGGGAGCATTCAAGATCCTCTGTCACAAACTATCACAAACTAAACTGGAGCAACTCCAGTAAGTACATTTTGGGAATGCTACTTGATACAGATCGGGATCAGACCCATTGCCTACTTTGAACACTTTACAGTAGCTCTTGAAACAGTTTAATTTTCAATACATCCATATATCCATATAAATCTTTAAGCTGAGATTTATCGAAACCTTAAGTATAACTTTTAACTATATTGTCAGACTAGTTAACCATTTAATTAAAGGATAACTCCACTTTCATAAAAAAATAATCTAGATAATTTACTTATCCCCATATCATCCAAGATGTTTAAGTCTTTCTTTGTTCAATCAAAAATAATTACATTTTTTGAGGAAAACATTCCAGTATTTTTTTTCCATATAGTGGACTTTAGTGGACCTCAACAGTTTCAATGCAGTTTCAAAGGATCTAAACAATCCCAACCGAGGCATAAGGGTCTTATGTCTTGTTGACTAAAACAAAGCATCATTTTATAATATGTCAGCAGCTCTTAGCAACTTTTTTGGTAGGCTTCAAAATATTTTCACCCAGTTGGGTTAGTTGTAACGCTGTGTTACAACTAACCCCTCAGCACTAACAATATAAAAAATTAGGCTAATGTTAGCCTAATTCTTGCCATTGTTTTAAATAGGCTATGCACTGAAGATTGTTGGCTGCCAAAAATAACAAAAATAGATTTTGACACACATTTTTTGATATCATTAATGTTTATTGAATAAGGTCATGTCAAAGATTAAAATCATAATAAAATGAATGAGTAAAATCAGACTTTAATGCTCATTCTCAGAAGTAGATTTTAAGACTTTAGTATGGTTTTAACAGACTGGGTCACATGTAAAAATGTTTGTTTTTTTTTGTGATAATTGTGCTGCTTTTTCTTACATATTTAGATATTTGTATCCATTTATTATTGAACTTTGGTTAGATACGGGATGAATAGTGTAGATACCTGTTTATTATAAACAGATATATAAACAATATCCACTTCAAGTATATAAACAAAATAGTATTGAAATATTTGCTTGCAAACTTAATTTTTCGCAAGTGTTACAACTAACCCCCTGCCTGTTACAATTAACCCTATCTATGGGGTAAGTTGTAACGTTTGCCCTTCTGTCACATTTGGTGTAATTGTCCAAGAATGGTAAGTAATAGAAACAAACTTCAAATGTTCATTTGTAGCAGAGATGTGTGTGTTGCTTGTGTAAAATATAATTAATCAAACTCAAATATTTTTTGAATGATTGAGCCAAAACCAAAAAGCGTTAGGTTGTGCCCGCTCTCCCCTACATATTGTTTATTTTTCTTTGGCAAAAAATGACAATCTTTTTGCTATATAAGAAGTTGGGATCGTTTATAGCCCTTTGAAGCTGCAAACTGCATTGAAACTGTACTCCACTATGGAGAAAAATCTTGGAATGTTTTTCTCACAAAACTTAATTTCTTTTCAACTAAAAGAAAGAAAGAAAGACATAAATATCTTGGATGACGTGGGGGTGAGTAAATTATCAGAATATTTTTTTATGAAAGTGGAGTAATCCTTTACCTTTACACTTTATACTACAGCATACAATGGTGTTAAATGCACAGATGTGGTTATCACTGATCTGGTTTGTGTGTTTAGATTGTGTGGATGTTCATTGACTTCTGGTGATTCTGATGCGTTGGTTAAGTTGATCTCTGAAGGGTCTGAACTACGTGTGCTGGATCTGTATGGAAATAAACTACAGGATCATGGACTCATTCAGCTCAGTAGTGCCCTGAAGAACTGCAGACTACAGGAAATCAAGTATGCTCAAATACAGGACACTTTTCATATCGCTCTTTTCTTCCAACAGGAAGCAGTACAACCCGGATGGGTACATGTACACTACTATTCAAACGTTTAGGGGGTCACTTATTATTTTTAGAATAAAGGTGAACAGAGTTAACACAAATGTAATTGTTGTGAATAAAAGAAATAATTAGATCAATTATTTTCAAGTTTGCAGAAATGTACTCTTAGTTTTGTCTTACATTTTTGTTTCATTTTATGGGCGTGTGAAAATGGCATGAACTTATTTCATCCATTCTGAAATATCAGAGAAAGCCCAAAACTTTGTGTAGCATGTTTACTAACAACACAAGCAGCGGTACTCTCACATAAATCACCATAAAGTCATTTTAATGTTAATGCAAAATTTGTCTTTGTTTTTTATGTTCTGTAGTTTGGATTCATGCTCGCTGAGTGCTGCATCGATGCCTGCGCTGTCTGCGGCTCTGAGCAGCGGTTATTCAGACCTGAAAGTGCTCAACCTGGGGAGGAACTCGATAGAGGATGAAGGGATGGAGACGTTGTCGCAAGCATTACAGACAGGACGCTGCTGCCTTAACAGATTGAAGTAACTTCTCACAAACACAGACACACTGTCAAAGGTTATAAAGATGTTCAGGTGACATGCACACACCGGCTTAAACATTTACCATACACACTTAAAAACCTAGATTTTTTGGGGGGTATTTAATTTTTATAAAATACGGTAATTGACAGAATGGCACAGATACTGTCAAAAGACCTTAACTTGTATTAAACCTAAAACAATCATTGCTGCATTTCATCGAAATGTTTACAAATTGTGTACGAGCACAATCAGAAATTCAGTGGAAATATGTAATAAACAAAAAATAAAACATGAAATATGCACACACATGCTTGTTTAAAGGTGCAGTGTGTAAATTTTAGCGGCATCTAGTGGTGAGGTCACAAATTGCAACCAATGGCTTAGTCCACTGCTCACCCCTCGCTTTTGAAACACATAGAGAAGCCACGGTAGCGCCACCAGACAAACATGTCATCGTCGGAGACAACTTAGTAAAAAAATGTGGCTTCTGTAGAAAAATGGTGGCACAAAATGGTGACTTCCATGTAAGGGGACCCTCGGTGTATATAGATAAAAAGGTCTCGTTCTAAGGTAATAAAAACATACCGGTTCATTATGAAAGGTCTTTATACACCCCTGATAATATAGTTTTGTATATCATTTTGTATTTCTGTCAAGAGATCCTTCTAAAAATTACACACTGCACCTTTAATGCCTCTATTGTTATATTGTGTGAATAATCGTGTGGTCTTTATGACAGTCTGTACGACTGTGACTTGACCGACTCCTGCTGCTCCTCACTGGCAGCTGCCCTCCAATCGGAACACTGCTGTTTGACCGAGCTGGACCTGTCGGTCAATGAGATCGGCCAATCAGGAGGCATGCTAATATGTGAAGCACTGAAGATTTCTAAGTGCAGACTAGAAAACCTAGGGTATTCAACAGAACTACTTTTACTTTTAACCTAATAATAATTTAATCTAAATGGTAATAAAGTGTTACATAAACATATTTAATGTTAGTGATATTACAGAATGAAACTGTTGATTATATATACCGAATGAATCAGTGTGTGTTTTGTTGTAGATTATCGAGATGTGAGCTCACTGAAGAGGTGTTTCGTGTGCTGGGAGACGTTTTGACGTCTGCTGAATCGAAGCTCATCAGTCTGTCAGCGGGATTGAATAAAGTGGGCGATGCTGGAGCCAAACACATTTGGAAAGCACTGAGGCACAAAAACTGCAAACTGCAACACCTGGAGTGAGTGACATTGATTTTATAGATATAAAGCACACTTTTTGAAATAAATAAGGTTTTAAAGAACTTCTGGTCACAGCTTCATCTGCACCTGATGATGTGAATGTGTCTATGTTGTGTGTCTGCAGTTTGGAGATGTTGTCGCTGACGGACGCTTGTGTAGATGACTTATGTCAATCCGTCGCAGCGAGCAACACTTTAACATCTCTCATCCTAAAGAACAACATCCTGACAGACGCTTCTATACCACGATTGGTCAAATTAATGCAGGATTGTCCAATCATGAGCAAGCTCAAGTAAGTTTTCTCCATACATGTAAATACACTCTTAGTAAACTTCTATATGTTGTGTATGATAAAATGTGAAGGAAATGTCCATACATTTATTCTTTTTTATATTTGTTTGTAGTCTGCAGTATAATGACTTCAGTGAAGATTACTTTGAGTTGATGGACAGCTGCCCAAATATTGTTTATTAGGGAAATACACATGGACGCTTCTGTAAGAACGCTTTCTGGTGATACATTTCAATTATAACCAAAGTACTTAATGTTTTGAATTTAACTTTGTCAAACCTTTGATGTTTATGTCATTTTTATGCAATCTTTGTCATATTATTCACATATCTAAGAGACGCTTATATAATCTAGTGGATTTTTAGGCACAGAAATTATCTTAAAGGGGACATATCATGAAAATCTGACTTTATAAACATCCCATTAACTTAGTTTTGGTGAACCATTCTCTGCAAGCATGTAAAAAATAGGTCATTGAAATTTGGCTCCCCCTGTGATGTCAGAAGGGGATAATACCTCCCCTTTATCTGCACTATCCAACCACGGCACTGCCATTTAGTGCATAAATCAGCTCATTTGCATTTAAAAGGCACATTTTTGCTCATACCTACAAAGTGATAATTTTAACATGCTATAATAAATTATTTATATGGTATTTTGAGATAGAACTTCAAGTTCATATGCATACTTTGGGGATTTGACATCTTAAATAAGTCTGGTGAAATGTCCCCTTTAATAAACAGTGTATTAAATCAGTTTTTTTATTTTTGGGTCAGCCATACCCCCTTCACCTAAATAATTTACTTAAAGTACCCCTGCTATAGTAGTAATTATGTCAACAATTAAATAGCACATTTGCAACTTTAACGTTTTTTAATAGCACATTTGTAAAAACATTTATTTTTCATCCGCTTTAAAGTTTTATTTTACGCTGCACAGACAGACTGACAAATAACATGAAAGTACCATGAGATCACACTACTTGTTATGCTTTCGAAAAACACTCACCAGTTGGTTTGTGCAGTGCCGCATGAAGTTAAAAGCAAGGGGGCCCCCTAGTGGTTCGGGGCCCTATGCAACTTGCATACTTTGCGTATAGGAAGGATTGGCTCTGGCAAGAGCGATCCAAAAGCAGTACTATCGAGTCGCTCTCTATAGTAGATGTCACACGCGAAAGTAGTATTCTAGCACGCCATTTTATTGTTGTTTATTCCCAAGCTACTGTGAGTAGTTTGTGACTCTTCTCTGAATGATTCTTAATCGGCAATGGAGTAAATGTCTACAACTCCCATCAGTCCATGCTAAAGGTCTTCACCGGTCCACTTAGATCCAAAAACCCGTGGTCTGACCCAAGCAGGTCTAAAACTTTCACGTGTGCCTCGGACATGCGTTGGGTATAATAATAACGGCTTCGGGTCTCAGGCAAATAAAAATGAATGTGTTTTTGCCATACGGACCTGAGAAGACCCGAACTCACACATGGGATCTCACGTGTGTATCAAGTCCTCTTACAGCCCCCCTCTGTTTGCCAAAAGCGCTTGTAACATTGTGTGCCTGGCGTTAGGTTCATTCTCGTTGAGCCAGACCTGTCAATCAATTTTAAATGCACATTTTAGCAGTTAGCTTGGTGTTGTCATCAGATATCAAATGAAAATAATTGTTGGGCAAAAAACAATTGCCACTGGGTTGGGTTGGATTTGTCTCAGGTCTTTTTTTCTTTGAAACATAATGATTTATCCACGTCGGGTTCAGGTAAAAAGTATTTCGGGACGGGTACATTTTTTTGGACCCGAGAAGACCTCTAGTCCAAGCTCCTTAACAGTGTCATCAAGCTGCAACTTTGTTTTTGTTTGGCGACCTCTAGTGGCGAAAATGACATATTGTGCCTTTAACTTAATGTCTGAAGGAAATGGAGGACTTGTAGCTCACAAATGCAATGAATTACTTTGTACAACATATTGCAGGCCCTCCAGAAAAACGCGATTATGCGACCGCATGATTCAATGCATCATCAGCCAAAGTCCGCATATTTATGCGAGGGACGCATTTTTTTAAAATACCCCACACTTTCGCAGCATAAATTACAGATTTCTGCAGTTTCATAATCCCTGCATTTTCTTTGCAAAAAGTCATTTATATCTTAGCAGAAAGTTGAAAAATGTTGCATTTACGTCACACATGCGCAGCCATGTCCCCTGTTGTCATGGTAATGTTAGGAAGTGACGTAATTATGTGACATGAACATTAATGAAAAGCTGCAAACAGTTTTTGCAAGTTCCCGTAATTTCATCTCATAAAATTGCATAAATATTTTGCATCTTCCATCGCATTTTTTAAGAATATGTCCTGCAAGATCAAGGATTTTTGCCCGCAACAATCACAAAAACATTCTGCGTTTTTCTAGAAGGACTGATATTGAAGACATTCAGTGTAATTCTGAGTAGGGTTTAGCTTTCAAAATGAATGAAAACAGAGAGAAACTTGTTTTTTTTTACAGAATAAAGTGGCTTTAAGTGTATGCAGGTCTCAGTCTTATGATGTTACGTTGAAAGTGAAATATAAACAGTGACACAAATTGACAAGCGCACACACAAACACACAAACGCACACACACACACACAGTTAATGAGATCGATAAACCAGCATTATTTTTCTAATAAAACTGGTTACATACTCGCATCCCTTGCTGGTAAAACCACAACATATGCCAGTGACCGGCAGCGTACACCCCACATAAAATACAAAACACACAAATCATCAGTACTGCAACACTGTCCGTTTATCATTGATGTTCTGGATGATTCTGCAAGGAGTGGATGAACTCTGTGACGGGCCGACCCTCGTAACAGATCTCATACACTGCAGTAAACACAGGAAACCTACAAGAACATGAAACAATATGTTTAGATGTGAATCATATTAAGGATCTTGTGTAAATGCAGTTTAAAGTTGAATTAAAAGTCTCACTTGTCTACCAGGCCTTTGTTTTTAAGTATTGTGTGGACTTCAGCGGCCGTGGCCGGACCCTGAAGTTTCTGACCGTTCAACATTTCCTTCTCAAGATCCTCAAGAGACTGAAACAGAGATGTTACACTGAGCGAATATTGGATCACGGCAATGTTTAGATGTTCAGAAACATGTGAGGACAATTTTCATGGGCAAAACATGTCTTTAAGTTCTGGCGTCTCACCTTGCCAGTCTTGGCAAAGGCTTCTGCGACTTTGCGATTGCGTCCTCCGTAGCACGTAGTGATGAGATCAGCAATGCCGCAACTCTCCAGGAATGTTGCAGGGGAGACGGTGCCAGCCGTGCAAAATATCTGAGCGAACTTGATCATCTCCATTAGACCCAGTCTGATTACTGCCGCCTTTGTATTGTCACCAAAGCCCAACCCATCACAGAAACCGGCTCCTACTGCCACTATGTTCTGTAATATAGTTTCAAATCATGAATACGATAAACTGAGATGTCATGTCCAAATACTTTTTAGGGCTTTTTGTTGTAGAGTATTGCATTTACATTTATGCTTTTATACAAGACTAACTATACATTTTATTAGTATGTGTATTCCTTGAGATCAAACCCATGACCTTTTGTGCTGCTAATGCAATGCTTTACCGTTTGAGCTCAAAGTTTTGATAAGCAAACCTTCAGGGCTCCACAGATCTCCACCACCTCTGCTTCCTGTACGACTGTGACCCGGAAGTGATCCGTCTGCATGAGTTCTTTAAGCTCCGCCCCCTGAGCCTGATCTCTGCACCCTTAAACACACACACAAAAGCTAACTGGTTACCTTGAGAGAAACAATTCTCCGAGATTCACAACCATCTATTTTTCGGGCTTACCAATAGTAGTCTCACAAAATTTCCCGTCGGCCACCTCGTTGGCGATGTTCGCTCCCATCAGCACGCTCATTTTAATGCCGAGCTTCTCGTGAATGACGTTTGATATGAGCTTCAGTCCATCTGGTCCTTCATCTACCCCCTAAACACACACACGCAGAGTCATCGCTTTTACTATCAACGTGACAGTCTCATGATCTTAGACAGCGGTAACTCTTCTGCTGAGTATGTGAGAAAATGACACAAACAAGTAACTTTCACACAGTGAATATATTCATGACCATACAGGACCTTGATTAATGACATTCCAAGTGCATCCTGTTTGATTTTGCCTTTCATGGTATCACAAACACGCCCAATGAACTGATGTGGAATTACAAAGAGCAGAATGTCAGCGTTCTTGGCAGCCTCGAGCAGATCTGCCACCGCAACCTGCAAGTGAGAGAAAAAACAAAAGAAAAATTTAGAGAAAGCAACATTTATAGGTGATCTTGTCTGTGAAAACTCAGCTAAAGTCATTAATTTGTGATTTACTTTACTAAATTGTCCTACGTAATGTAAAGAACATTCTGTGAAATTATAACCTTGATATCTTTAATATTGACTGAGTAAGGTCATGTCAAAGATTGAAATCAATGTGAAAATGATTAAAATCAAACTTTGATTTATTATACACCATATAGCACATTTTCTAAAAATCGAACCCATGACCTTGCCATTACCATCCTGTCTGAGATTTAGCAGTAGCCTATATGTACTGTGGCCTTAAACAGTATTTGGAAACATGCATGCCATTTCATGAGATGATGTCACCCTGCATCTGTTTGATCTCTTGAAGGTTCTTAAGTTATGCAATGACACTTGACCATTTGGCTGAATGTCAACCATTTGGTCATAAAGGTGGGAAAAACACCATTTACAGCCTCTTACTGGATGCTTGAGTACAAAAGAAAGCATGAAGTGTCTTTCAGAGATTTACAGAGAAGAATATAGTGGCTCAGCACTCTTTTAACTTCTGTATTAACTTCCCCTTAAATGAAGCGTGAACAGCATTTATGGTAAAACTATTTCTCAGACATCAACAGCCCAACATTGTCTAAATGCTAATGTGTTCTTTGAGGAACCAAAAATGGTTCTTCTATGGCATCACTGTGTACCAAGTCTTTACTTAAAATTACTGAGTTAATTTGGCTTTATATTGGTTTGTTAAAATATAAAGTGTGTTACCACATTTTCTGGAAGCTTGTGTCCGGGCAGGTACTTGACGTTCTCGTGCTCTGTGTTGATGATCTCTGAAAGTTTGCGTCCGTTTACCATCTCTTCATACACCCACATGTTAACCGTGGAGTCAAACTTTGAGTTATTCTTCGCATTAAAACCAACTATCTTTGCAATAGCAGAGCCCCTGGGCACATGAGAAAGAGATGTTATCTCACAAAATATTACAATATTCTGACTATGCATTAATATTGCAGTGTTGCTTGGAGGAAAAACATTTTTTCCTGGAAATACATTTTTAGCCTGTTGTTTCCGATTATCTGGGAAAAAAAATCAATTTTCCACAGCTCCGTTTCTCTCCCAATTTCCCAAAATTACGTTACAGGACTTGACTTAAATTTAAATGCACCCAATTCATTTGAGTCCATTTAGCAGTCATTTAATGATGGATGGTCCGTTAGCGTTTTAGGGATGGAAATTACAGAGGGGTTTGGGCAAATATGCCACTAAGATGAATAAGATTCAAGACAAGGGGACAAACATAACCCTTTACAATTAAACCAAAAATGTATTATGACTGTCATGATCAAAATGGAAATATGGACATGAAGACAAGCGTAGAGACAGAATTAGATTTAGATGTGTTCACTTTGCATCAGATTACTTTACACAGATTATTTTTGCAGTGTTGAGAATTACAACCACTCAAAGTCGTGCCTGTTGAGCGGATGATTGTAATGTCCAATCAGGGGTGTTTAAACAAATTTTTTGGTGCAAATTAAAGAATTTGGTTAAAGTGTGCCACGCCTTTAATGAGTTTATCATAAACAACAGATGCAAATAAGAGATTCATTGTACTGTAAAGTCAGACTTATCAGTATATGATATCAGCAGTTTGATTTAATCGCTTTCTCATTAATGCATGAAACAGCAACCTAATAATTCATAAATTACATTCTCAGCTTGTTAATATGCCGTGCAAAATTATTGTTTTTAAATATATTCTAATGTAAGTTTGTGCAATTACATTAATCTCATAATTTTGTGTATATATATTATTTCATAATTGCCCACTCAGGATATCTGCCAGCCCACCCTTCTATAATAAGTTATAAGTTAGCTAGCAACAACTGGTCCTGCACCTGAGCGTATGTATTTGTATTAGTTTTTCACATATTTACAACAAAACGTGTGCTGATCCATTCTAAAAAGCTGGACATATAAACTACAAACATGTTGTATGATCTGAACATTTATTTTTTAAATGTTTATAGGCAAAGAAGGTCATCTTAGGTCGAATCTTATATCAAATTAACCAGCAGAAGCATGTATTCATTAACTACAGGGTTAACCAATACTAATTATATTAACTAAGAATATTAACAGATTGCATGAATTCACTGTAATAGAATAGTTTTTTTTACCATGATCAAGTATATAACACCTATTAACAAAAACACAAATGCATTATGTGATGTATTTAGACTGTTGCTGTAGATGTCAGTATATCACTAACATATGCATAATGCATTTGCATACATAACAGACGTGGACAGAGACATGCAATAGAGTTAAGAGACAAACAGTGTGACTGACTAGACCATCTGTTCCACTTGTTTTGCATATCAGCAATGTTTAAAGTGTCTTAGTAGATGTCAGTATTTAACTTTAATATACTGTCCCAAAGGTGACAGGACACAAACTACACACCTGTTGAGCAGAGTGTCACATCTTCAGTACAAACTAAATTGTCCTTTTCAAATGACATAACCTTAAACTTGTTACACTCTTGTTACTCTTTCAAGTGTTTGTCCACACAAATGCACAAACGCTGGTGTAAATTGTAAAAATTGACAGCTGTTTCAACTACTAGCCTAACATTGCTACTCCTAAAAAAATATCCAAATATTGTTTTACCAGTTGCCGGAGCCGACGATACAAATCTTTTTTGGACTTGACATTGCGGTGAATCCTTGCTGACTTACAATCGCACTGATCTGTCAATCAAACCCGGCGCAGTAGTGCGCTCAGTGAGGCCACGCCCCCAGCTGCTAGTTCCTTCACAGCTCCGTCGACTCCGCCCATTGTCAGCTGGTTGACGTTTACATAATCTCAAGTGATTGATTGTGCAAGTTAACATGGTATAATCATAAACTTTACAAAAATGTATAACACTAATAATTTTAGCCATATTGCAGTAATAATAACTATGATAAAGCTAAACTTTAACTATCACATAATAAAAACTAAAATTAAGAATAGTCAATCGTGAGATAATCATAACTAGAGTAGCTATGCAAATTTGTGGGTACATTTGTGAAAACAAAACAAAAATAAATAAAAAAGCAAAACACATTAGGCCTACTGATAGCAAGTATGGTCATATTTTCTGCACTGACATGAACTTTAGTCTCAGTTGGACATAATGGCTTATTCAAAGCCAAGTTGTAACTTGAGCCCCAGGGCAGGCAAAACAACACTTGTGATGCACTGCTGGATTTATCTATTACTGTATCTTATATAGACTAGCTTGAAGGTCCATAATCTATTTTAACAGAATAAGTCATCAAAACTGTCAGGTAAATTATGTCGCAATGCAAATTATTTTAGAAGCCTGAAAATAGGCTTTACTGCCTTAAGGAAATATTTTTTCCTTTCACTTTGCCAGCTTTTATGGCTATGTTTATGGTAAGAGCCATTTAGTTACTTAAGATGTTTTGGATTAATGTTTTCTAAAAACTGAATTTACATTGGATAAAATCCTTTTTAGGAGTAAAAATAAAATTTCTCATAATTTACTTAACAAAGAAGCTGTGTGGTATTAAAAGGCAGAAATTCCAATTGAACAAAAGAATCCTCTGTTAGAAAACCACAAAGTGAAAATTCCATAAGAAAAAATGCCTTGGGGAAGGAATTCTGCAATCTGAAGGAAGCTTATAGATTATTAAGGGGAAAACGTTTAACCTTTACATAATACAACAAAAGTGCTGTTCACACAAACACGGAGATCTTCCAGTCAGGTCAATGTAAGGCATAATCTTATGCATGTTTATTTATAAAAAAATCATATTTTACTACAGCCCCATGATAAACATCAAAACAATACAGAAATGTATATTATAAACATTTAATTTACATATTTGAATGTTGCTGCTTTTTTAAAAATAATTATTTTTAAATTAACTAAATTTGTGAATTTAATGAAAAAGACCACACTACAATGTCAGAAAAAGTAAAAAAGCTGTTACTTGAATGGTACCCTTTCAAAAAGGCATAATATGTAACATTTATGTAGAGATTTGCATCTTTGAGGTACTAATATACCTCCTAAATGTGCAAAGGTGTACTTTTTGGAAAAGGTACCGCCCTAGTGACAGCTTTTGTATACAGTCAGAAAAAACATTGGTCAAAATTTGTACCCCAACTCTCACTGGGTAGGTACCCTTTAAAACAGTTCAGATTTGTTCTTTAAAAAGTTTAAGTAGTATCACAGTTGCATATTTGTACCAAATTAATAAATATATTTACCTAATGGTACAAAATAGGACCTTTTTAAAGGATACCGTGACAGCTGGGATACATATTTTGACATTTTTTCTGTCAGTGCATATAAAATAGCCGAACCCATTTAAATCAGACATAAGAACATAGCCATAAACTTCACAACATAATGCAGAAAACACTACATTCCATCAGCTGGTATTTGACTTATAATAATATATCACCACAATACTTTACCTTGAAAAAATAATCAACACCCTGTTGGTTCAACCTTTGCCCATCCTTCCCAGTAATATCACATGTAATATATACATGCACAAAAACACTCATACAAACAGACACATGCATGTGCAAGCTTTCTCTCTTCCACACAGCCAAAGGACAGAATGGCACCCGACAGACACTTATACAAACATGCAAACAACACACATACGCACATGCATGCTCCTATACACATGCACACACAAACACACCACCTTCAGCAACAAACGTGATGTTGCATACATACAGAAAGTCTTGGAGACTTTGCATGCACCCCATTGGGTATATCTACGGTCGGACTTTCTGAAGTGACACAGGCTGATGATATCATGCTCATATCATAGATGCCTCCAAGCACCTACTATATAGGCATTTGTACAGTAGTTCACACTCTGAAATGATTTGTCTGTCACATTGCATTCACAGCCATATCATATCCATTACGATGCTTATGTATAATATCTGACATTAAGTAAATCCTCAAGCCGGCTGATGCATTTCCACAAAAGAGCCATATTCATGTTTCGACATTAAAAGCGACATCATAAACAGCTTGAAAAACCACAAAATATTTTACAAACTTTTAGAAAAGTTAAAGAAAGTATGATTCCAGACAGAACCATGCTTAATCTGGTGTATGCAAAACATAATCTGTGTGTGTGTGGCAGGCGAACAGCTGGAAAATCACAGGAATGTTAATGAAATTTTCCAACGTGACATTTGACATCATCCAGGCCGAGAACTGTCCCATGATCAGTGTTACTGTTATTCTGATGCTTCTTGTGAGAACAACGACATAACCTGTATTTCATTACCTAGACAAACAAAAAATAGACAAAAGTTATTATATAGTTGCCTTCTACTACTAAAGTCCAAGCGATAGTTACCCACAAAATGAACATTTTGTCAACATTTACTCACCCTCAAGTTGTTCAACTTATACATTTCTTTGTTCTACTGAACACAAATTAAGATATTTTGAAAAAATTTTGTAACCAAGCAAATCTTGGGCACCATTGACTTCCATAATAGGAAAAACTAATACTATGGATGTCAATGGTGCCCAGACCTGTTTAGTTACAACATTTTTTTAAATATAAAATAAATTTTAAGCCGCGGAGGCCACTATTATGTTTTGCTTATAGTGCATTCTGTGTCGATGACGTAATGGTTGTCATCAAAATTGTAAGATGGTGCCGAACCCTGACAAAAGATATTTGTAAGACCAGCACCAAATGTCTGAATCCACAGGGAACCGTTTTTTTAATTCCTAATGAATTATCATCTGAAACCGTTCTAAAAGAATTCACATCTACCCCCGAAACCCCCCCCCCACTGTATGTATATAAGGCAACACCCCTGGGCTTGCAGGAACCGATCAGTGTATCATTGTCCCAGTGCTTTGTTCTCTGGATATTTAGGGAAAATGGTAAAAGATTCAGGTGGGATTTTCTATATTTAGAAATGCACCCCATGATGCTGTCCTGGCACAGCATCATGTATTTTTATTTCATTTTTGAGGAATCTGTAACCAGATCTCTATCCTTACCAGGTATGCAATGGTTTTTTGTTTTATTGTTTCGTATTTGAATCGGATTGTAAATTGGCTTCTGAATTATGTTTACCTACCTGGTTAATAAATTGTTACATTCATTCTAATCTATTATTGACTCTTCAAAGTTACTATAATGTATTACAATATTCTTTGTCAGCATAAATCTATGACCGTTGTATAAATTCATGCTAATTGTCTATACAGCTGAACTAAGATGTCCAGCAATTACATTACTATAGGCAGGCCATAAAGAGATAAGCCTGGACCTCTGATCATAGCCCTTACTTTGATTAAGTTGTTGTATGGCATATGATTCGCTATACCCGGTTAGACGGTGCTAACTTGGAACTCTGGTCAGAGTTTATGTTCTGTATAAAGACGGTTTCAGCAGTAACAACATAAACAAGCGGCGTCCGTGGTCCACACGTAACTTCCGGTAAACTCCGCTAAGAATAAATAACAACAAAGTACTTTAAACATAGTTTATTTGTATAACAAGCAAAATAAACAACACATAGATTACCTAGGAAACCAAAACATTTGTTATTTTCGACGAGGTATTTGTTCAAGAGTTCAGTTTAGCAACTAGTCAGACCATTAAAAAAATTTAAACCGAAAGTAAAGTTCGGACCAGACGCGTCTATAGGTAGTTGGCTGGGGTTGCGTAGGTATTTTTTAATAAGGGCACGCCAGCATGGGGCAGTTGCTTCAACCATTTCCTCTGGATAAAATAATTAGTCTGGATAGACCCTAACTAAGTTGTATGTAATCGTGATTAATATTGGCAGGCTATAAGGAGATATGCATGGACCTCTGGTTATTACCCCTCCTTTGATTAAGTTGTTGCGTAGTATATGATTCACTATACCGAATTAAAAGGCGCTAGTCTGGACCTCTGACCACGTATGGGTTTGTAATAAGTTGTATCTAGATGGTCACAGTGACCGGTGTTGCCAGACCTCCAGTGTGGTCGAGTTTATGTTTCAGAATCCGCACAACGGCCGGTGTGGGCTGAAACGACATCGGTAATCGAATGAACGAGTTCAATGTAAACATGAGTAAATAGAATGATCAAACGTTTATCCAAATTCTACAATTACATAAATTTGATTCATAATTACAAACAAAATTTTTATCTTTTTGGAGTCGGATAAAGTTACCTAAGTTGCGTAAAGCTAAAACGTCATTGGTAAGTGCCAGAAAAGACCAAACATGCGAAGGTCCCTCTGCCATGATGTTTGTTTTCCGTCATTGGGCCAAACAGATGGATATATATTTTATTTTGTCCCTTAAAAAATATTACTACAGTTTACTATAGTAAATACTATGTTTTACCATCCGTCCACTCCCACCTTCCTACCTCCCAGATCATCTTTATTTTGATCATCTTTCATTTGTATGCTTTCTGTATTGTTCATCATTTATGTGATTCTCTCAGGTTCATAGACGTTGATTTTCTTGTATTTTATGGCATGCAGGTGTCAAAACCACATACCGCCACCGACTGTCTGCATTTATAACTCATCTTATTTTTCACACCATTTTGATTGAAGACTTGTTTACCTCGCTGTAAAGTTAATAGAATGGGATAAATGAGATTCGACAGTTATTGTATTGCTTCAGATGACTTTGAAATACAGCACACAACTTAAAGGAATCTTTTGCAGTAACTTTTTTTTGTGCTTAATAGAAGAAAGTCATACTAGTTCGGATTGACTTGAGGGTGAATAAATGTCAGTTCACCTGGAAACTTAAAAACCGATCCCTTTAGTAAAACGACATAAAAGGAGAGGACTACAATATCTTACCTCATAAAGGTAGTCAAAAAGCTCCAAAATTGTGAGAATACTCGCTCCAATGAAAAGCCCCATCTGTCCTCCAATATCACCTACACAGATAAACATATGAAGCTAAAGTAATGTAGATGTCATGTAAAGGTCTACAACACTATACTACTCACATTCCATTAGAAAATGTTGTGCAGAACTTGTTGCTAGTTTGATTTGTGTGTTTGTCATAGCATTTCTGTGCAGATGTTAAAGCATTACTAACATTTCTAAATGTATTATTATGCGGTTGCCAGGATCGTTGCTACAGTAGATGGCTGTTAGGGTGTTCTGGGAGGGAATAAAGCCTACTTAATGGTAACATCAGACGTACCCAACAGACCTGCGACCTCATAGGCCTTCCTTTGTTCAATGGTTTCATAGTTTAGAGCTTCAAAGAAAACATCCAGAACCAGAACGTTCTCACTGACATAACACACAACACAACAGAATATCAGTTCAAATGCAATACTAATGCACATCTTTCTGACAAATACAACAATACAAACTGAAAGTAAACAAACACTATGTCACATAACTTACGCTATATATTTTTCAGATTTGCTGTATTTCTTGGCAAGGTATTTGACCGATGCTTTGCTGGGGATCTTGACGAAAGACAACTCTTTATTATAGCGAGTGATGTTACACGGAGTCTCGCATGTGCAGTAGTCGCTGTCTGTTTTAACCAGGAAATCTGTGCAACATGATAAACAAATCATTACAGGGCATACATTACAATCGTAAGCAGATTAACAGGCAAAATGTGGTATTAAATGTGCATTGGACAAGTATAAGAGTAACATAAAGCTACAAGATGACTTGAGAGATAAAACAATAAAAGTTACTTACCAAGTGCAGGATGTGCACATTCCTTATATTGCATAGGGGTGCAGTACTGTGCATCACCTGCATGTGGAACAATAATAATTTCGTAATCATCGTCATAAAATTCTTCATTTTTCCTCACGTATTCCAAATTCTTTTCTTTTTGTTCCTAACAACTTCTGTTTGGTTATTTGCTCACAAAAAACTATTTAATGGCTTTAAAGACTTTCTTAAAGACAGGGTTCCCACACCTTAGTTAACTTCAAATTCAATGGCCTTTCAAGGACTTTCCAGGTCCAATACCCTTAAATTCAAGGACTACATGTGGGGACACATTTCAAGTGAGAGCAAGGTTACATCGTGTTACCTTTTCAGATACATTGTTACAGTTCCCTTTCGAGGGAACTTGCGCTGCGTCACTGCGGTGACACTTTGGGGACGCCTTTAAGGATAAATGCGTATTAATGTGTATATCAAATTCAACTAATGGGAGGCTTAATGACAAAGACAGGGTGACGCGAAAGCCAGGAAGAATTTCGCTAATTTCGAAATATTGCCAAAGACGGCGTTACAGGGACGCAGGAAGTATGGCAAGGGAGATGCAGCGTCTCATTCCCTTCTCAGGGAACAACAGTTACATACGTAACCCGAGATGTTTTCATGTGTCGAACACAATTATGCAAAAAAGCATTTTGGTATGAATCAACATTCACATACAGAAGATATAAGCATTTAAAGCGAACAGATCAGCACGTTTGCTATAAAAGTCTATTTTTTATAATATTGTCCTACACAACACAAGGAATAATATGGATTTTTTTTTCTAGAAAACTTCTTGCATAAAATAGATTCAAGCACTTTCAATGACCTGTACCTATGTATTTATATTTTCAAAAACTTCCCAGGGCCTTGAATTTTTTCCCCAGATTCACAAACTTTCAAGGATTTCAAGGACCAGTGGGAACCCTGTAAAGACTTTAAATAAAGCACAAGCGTCAAATGGGCAATTTTTTCATTATTGAGACTCGACAGCTTGTTGTCAAAGTGTAGAATTGCTTTGTGTCGACTGTTCCCCCGATTCAGGTACATTTACATTTATGCATTTGGCATATTTATCCAAACCCATTTAGGGTGCATTAGAAAGTTTACATTTAATGAGTATGTGTGCTCCCTGGGATCAAACCCACAACCTTTTGCGAAGCTATACAACTTAGTTAAACATATGCAGGTGCTTGCTGAGGACTTACCAGGCATATGCACCATGCGACAGTTGCAGTTTTCCACCAGGTAGCGCGTCTCGCAGTCCGTACGGCAGGCGCTGATGCTGTATGCCCTGAAGTAATCTGAGCTCGGTGGACTGGACTTACAGCTTCCCCACGGAGCAGGCAGATACATCAACTGAACAAAAACAGCATGTGTTAAAATAATCAGATATTGTAAAAATTATCTAAAGCTCACATAATCACCCACTCGCTGCTCCTGGCAAGATACGAATGTCTGGAATCCTGGTGCAACACCAAACCCCAGCTGATCGATGAACGCAGGTTCATCTTGACTGTGAATCTGAACTTTGATTCCTGCCTCAAACGATGAATCTTCTGGGAGAGAAGGAGAGCGTAAGATGAGGTTCTTACATCCTACCCGACAAGCAATTTTGCATTTATAAGATGTCTAATAGCCGTCCAAACACAGCCCACATGTCTACGCTAAAATTTGGCTGTCAGTAAAAAAAAGATTTACAAGTCATGTCAACAGAGATGAGTTGTCACAACTTCTAAAATATAGTTGAGAAAAGTCACCTGTAGTTATAACAACTCATCTCTAGTCAAGATAAACAAGAAAAACAAGTTATTTGGGCAAAGACGACATGTAACCAAATTCAAGTTAATTTTGACTAGAAGTGGGTTACTCATAGCTGTATACTGCACTTCAAAAAATGACTTTCTTGCTTAGTTTTTTTGTCTTGTTTTCAGTACAAATATAAAAAATCTTCAATCAAGATGCATTATCTTGATGAGTAAAATGACCTAAGAAATAAGTCTAGTTTAACTCTTTCCCCGCCATTGATGAGTTATCTCGTCAATTAAGAAAAAACGCTTCCCTGCCAATGACGTCTTTTTAAGGCAATCCATATTTCCGCTATTATCCACCAGGTAGCGCTGTTACTCAACTTATAAAACACTAAAAAATCCACCGGTCAAAAACAGTAAAAACCCAGTGTATGTTTTGATCATCATTCTGAATCTGGTTTCAAACAAAAGCCCTTTACAAAAATGCAATTATCTCAGCTTTTTGCTTAAAATTTGAAGAAAACTATTCAAAGTTATCTACTACTATATTTAAAAGGTGATAAAAAGAGAACAAATGAAGATTGGCTGAAACAATCCTATTTTTGTTTGAAAGCAGAGTGTCAGTTCTTTCATTTGATAGACTGTATGTATACAGAGGACCTGTTGCCACTATTTAATTTAATGCATTGGTGCAAAAAAACACAAATTGATTTATTGAAATATTTAAAGTTGCAAACTTTTTTTTTGAGTTGTCCAGACATGATAATGTTGATAGTTACATCGAGTTAATATTGTGTGTAACTTTAAATTAATTATCTGTATTAGTTTGTTTAAAACATTATTTAAGTTGTAGTAACTCAATGCATTTAGCTTGATAACTTCAGGTTCCCAGCATGCTTTGCATGGGACTTGATAGTGAGAGTAAATGTAGAAATATGGTGTTATTTTATGCATTTCTAATCAAGATGAAAACGAGCAGACTTTTACTGATTATTGTTCTGTACTTTTGGTATTTAAAAGATTTTCTGTTATGTTTTTGATTTTTAAGAGGTTACCATTGTGCTGAAGAATAGAGCTCAATTATCTTGCTGTTTTAATCAGATGGCATTTTGATAAAAATGCTAAAACTGGTTGTCTTCTGCAACATGACAAGTGTTGTTAAATAAAAAAGTTCAAATCATTTTATTAGTTTTGTGTAAATCAGTGTCCACAATTGAATCAAATTTAAAATTCAAAAAACCCAAGTTAAAACAACTTAATTTTTATGAGTATTTAAAGCAATTTTTTAAGTACATCCAACTTATTATAGTTTGTTGGCCAGAATTAATTTCAAAAGTAGTTGTCTTAACTCAAAATAATTCATGCAAACTGTTGCGTACATTTTTTTTGTTGAGTCCAAGCAATATTTTTTATAGTGTATATTTTAAAGAAGGCATTCAACTTTTGTAAAAATCATAAAAAATGCAGGGCTGGCAGGCAACTTTTTTTCAAGTTCAAATATAAAATTTGTGTTTTTAACAGGCAAAAACATCTGCCAATGGAGTAAGAAAATGTGTTTTAAATTTTTTTACTTGATTTAAGTGTTTTTTTTAAAAGTTAACTTATTTCAAGATTTTTTTCTTACCCCCATTGGCAGACTTTTTTTTGCTTGTTTTTAGCACAAATTCACTTACATTTTATTTATTTTTTTGCCTAAAAACTATAATTATTTATTTCTTAGGTTATTTTGCTCATCAAGAAAATGCATCTTGACTTGAAATGTTTATATATTTGTGTTTAAAACAAGACAAAAATACTAAGCAAGAAAGAAATTTTTTGCAGTGTACATCAGGTCATTGGTAGATGGTGAAATGCCGGCACGTGGGGTCTTACTGTACCTGTCTCTCCCCACACAGGTAAATATTCATCCTGCTGAATGTCCAGCATGATCTCCAGTCCGTTTCCCATGCCTCCTTTAACACTGATCAGCGGAGGCCGGATTTCACCCGAGTTAAACGTGTAACACTTTCCATAACGTGTAAAAACCTGTGACACAGGAGAAATAAAGTCACATTAAAACACAGGCACGCATATAGATGAAATGTAAATGTGTTTTATTTATAAATAAATTAAATTACAGTGTATTCCAAATAAGCTACACTTCATCTGGAGGTATGTATTGAGTCATTAAAGTTTAATAAGTATGCCTCTTAGAATTACTTTCTTTTAATATGCTAATTATTCATTTCCATACAAAAGTCCCACAACACATTTCTATAAGGGTCTACATCAATTTTCACCCCCCCCCCCTCAGTAAATAAAGTGATATTGCCAGGGCTGTACTATTTTGTTTTGTACAGCTAGTAAAAATCTTATTTCATAAAATTGACATGAGACATAAACAACGAGAGCGGCAGGAAAAAAGTCATTTCAGACCTGAATTATTAAAGGAAGTTGGTTCCTATGGAAACAGCAGCAAATGAAAGAAACAAGGAAACACACCGGGCGATGTATTCTATCTCTCTCTCTGTTCTCTTTGATACGTTAATTAAACATTTAAAGCGCCTCTCAGCACAGCTCCATCTGCTTGAATGTGTTTTTGCATTTCTAACACAGAGTTAGAGATATTGAGTTTGTATTCATGCTTCATATTGTCCTGATCCATTAGATCGAAATCAAAGTGATGTCCTGCCGTCCTCTTTAGCCCTGTGAGTGGTAAACAAACGTCGCGCATCAATACAGCAAATCCTGCCACAAACCGAACCAGTTATGTGCCTCGAGCCTCAAGCACCCTTGACAGTAAAACAGCACACGTTACTCTCATAATACTGCAATGACAAACATATATACACAACTTATAGGCCTACATATTTATATCCACACCCTTACAGCACTAAATTTAAACTGTGCGTCTTTAGTATATCTTGAAAACCTGAGCTCACGGGTATTCGTTTATATTTTAAGAGTTGGCTAATTTGTGATTTTATACGAAGTGAATCAAAAAACATACGATTATCATAAAAATAAACAATAACGAAACCCCGCCTCTAACCCTATTGTCCTAGATGCAAAAGCTTATCGTACTATAAAAATTTTTATTTTAATACAATTTAACCACCTCGTATAACCAAAAAATGGTTTCCGCTGGCCAAATACAGTAAGCTTTCAACATGTTTGTGACCTGTCTATTTCCAAAAAAGATTCATCTTTAGCTATTTTTTTTACATATTGAGGGAAGCAGCAGACCAAACAGAGTTTAATCAGCGAGTAACAATGAAGGAAAATGAGCTGGAAAGTGATTTTGTTGTAAAACACACATTAGTGGCAATGAGTTTATCAGAACATGTATCTTGATTGACTCTAGAAGAGAAAACATGCCCAAAATATTCTCATTATTTTGGCATTAGTCTTATTTTAATGTAAGTCTGGAAAGAACTGTTATGGGTAACTGGGTTAAAGTATTTGATAGTCTGTGCATGTGTTCCCATTGGTCCTCATTCTTCATGCAACATCCCCTCCATCCGGTGTCTCTCCGGGCAACACTCTGAAGTCCAATTAGCTGCCATGATTAGCAGTACACATTATTTAGATGGGGGTGAATACAGATGTCATGCAAAGGCACTTTAATCACTGTCTCATTGCCATGTGTGTTTATTCATTTATCCATCTACAGATCAAAAATTGTGTTTTAGACTTTAAAGAAGTCTCTGTGCAGAAAAGAGAAGGGATTTGTGTTTTATCTCTATATCTCTTCATTTTGACACACGCTGGCTAGTATATTGTGGTTTCAAAAGGAAATTTTAGCTGAATAGTAAAACAGAAAATAGTCACATTCCATGAAAAGATGACAAAATATGGCCTGAAACTCTAAAGCTCAAATTTGTGATAAAACACCTGTTCTCAGGGTCGTTTTAGATGCGTACAGGTTGGAAAGTGCCTCACATGACTCTTTTTTTAAGCCTCTCCCTAATCGTCAGTCTTTATTGATTGATGATTGGTACGATTGGAACTGGTAAGCTGGACTTCCGTCATCAGAGCGGCCATATTGAGCGTTGCTTTGTCCCACATTTGTGATCCTGGACCACAAACTAGTAATATAAGGGTAATTTTTTCACATTCTATTGATGTATGGTTTGTTTAGGATAGGACAATATTTGGCTGAGATACAACTAACAACTATATGAAAATATGGAATCTGAGGGTGCCCAAAAATACTGAGAAAATCGCCTAGTAGTCCAAATGAAGTATTTAGCAACTGCATCCTCATAAATATAATATATTATATATATATTCACAGTAGAAAAAAAACTTAATGGAACAATATCTTTACCTATCATACTAACCATTTTAGGCGATAATTTTGGCTATTGCTACAAATATACCCATGCTATTTAAGATTGGTTTGTGGTCCAGTGCTCAATCTTGTTATATCCAATATCTTTGGCTTACTGCAGTTAACACTAAAATATATAAAATACACAAAATTATATACTCAGAGAAGGCACCGTAAAAAGTGAAGAGTTGGATCAACTTTAAAAATTACTTAAATTGGTAACACCTAATAATGTAATTTATTTCAAAAATATTTTAAGTGAAAAATGTAGGTTGAAAAAACTAACATTTTGTATGTGTTACTAATTAAAGTAATTTTTTAAGTTAATCCAACATTTTCTACTTTTGACATTTCTCGTTATTTCAAAATATGTGTTAGTTTCATCATGTGAACCATGTGCATAATGCGTCCTGTCAAAATACGTGCCTGCTGCACCTGCATCGAATGAGTTTATGATAAAAGAGATGCTTACGTTCACAAAATACTCGCAAGACTAACTTAACACTAAACTTGATAACACATGCGATTAAGCGAATATCGTACAAATGCGAACGTCACTTTTATCATAAGACGCATGTGCAGCAGGCACTTATTTTGACAAGACGCTTGGTGCAAAGTGTTTACATGACGTGCCGAACACATATTTTGACATGACAAACCACACACATGAAGGGATAAACACATGTTGTGACGAGCTTCGCATCATACACCCTTAAAAAAGAAATCACCGGCCTCCACTGGTCATCATGCAGAGATTTGACGTGTTTAAATCGATCCGCTTTTCATACTAGATTAATTTTGTTAGATAATAACTTTAATATTCTAGTTTCACAAAAAACAACCCATTCTCATGAAATGCTTATTAGCACGTAGTGTGACAAGTCGTGCAATACATACGCCAAATTCCTATTTGCTAGTCCTTCCCATTCACTTAATACGTATTTTCGTGTCATTTTATGTCTTTTTTTTTACATTTTTAAACCATGGTCGCTTGGGGTTAGAATTGGGGTTTGGATGTCATTTTGTAACAAAAAAGTTGTTTTAATCCCAAACCCATGCAACAATGGTAAAAATACTGAAAATGACACGAAAAGATGCGCCATATTAAGTGAACGGAAAGGACTGCCGTATCACATGCATGCAAAATTGGAATTTGGCGTATGTAAAGCACAACTTTTTACACCGCGTGCTATTTATACCCATTTAATGAGAATGGACTGTAAAAACGTGATATATGATTCCAATGTTTTAAAAGTAATTCCACACAAAAAAGCTGAGAGCATAAAGAGCAGTTGAGGTAAATGACTTCAGTTATCAAGGTCAATGGAGCAAGAACTATTCCTTACAGAACCAAACCCACCATGCTTTTACACATCACTACACAGTATCATATAAAGGGCTGGGTGCGGTTAAATGCAAGAACCTGCATCTCTAAATCTAAAAACACAAAGTCCAGTGCATATCACAAAGCTATTTTTTTCCAAAGCACCGAGTCAGTGAAGTCAGAGATGAAGAATAGCATGTCCCAGACGTTCTCTTACACTTCACAGCAGATCTAATATTTAACACTGACCTATTTTACAGGCTGCAGGGTATTTCAGACATGCTGTGGCAATTTAAAGCAGCCTAGAGCAATGGGGATTTTAAGCATTTGGCAAATGAAAGGTGAGCAAAAAGTAGAAAAGAAGGAAGAAACACGCATTATCTGCCAGACTCTTTGCTCATCACATAACTACCGATGTCTTCATATAGATATTTATATTTAGAGATGGATAAATCCCTCCACAAGATGCTCATGTTGGCATTTGTATAAGTAGGACATTATCACAGAGACACACACAAAGGACTTCAGATGCTTCAAACAGGGATGGGGGAGTCAGGTCCACATGTCGCCATGGAAACTTGGAGAGAAGCGCAGTTACATCACTAAATCAGCTTACTTGCACCCTATCTGTATGGTGTAACATATTGTTTATATATGCAATCAAGTAGTTAGCTAATACTCAAAGTTTAAGCTCATTTAAGTAATTCAACTGGTCGACAAAACCATGATTTGAACTATGTTTAGTTTCCAATGTTATTTTCAATGCATTTAAGTTGTTTTGGATAAAAATTGTTGACAAACAGTTAATATTGTATTGGCGTTTGTACACTGAAGCAAAAATCAATTTGACCCTGCCTGTGCAAACCCATCTAAAGTCATTTACTGTTTTGTGCTTACTGTAAAATCATCCTACATAATGGAAAGAACATTTTGTGAAAATATAACTTTGATATATTTGATATTGATTGGCCATGTTGAAGATTAAAACCGATGTGAAATCAAACTTTGATGCTCCTCATATCATCATTATGGATGAGATCTTTAAAATGGATTTCCCAAATATGGTCAAGCATAGTAAACCTTTATAAATGAAGTGTAGTTGATTTAATTCAACAATAAAAAAATAATTGGACTTTTTGAAAGTTGCTTTGTCCAAAAAACAAAGTACTAGATTTTGTGTTCCAAAACGGGAGCCAATTGTAAAACAACAAAACTGTAAACTTCATTCCAGTCGTATATAATGCAGTGCTGTCAAATATTACACTCCTACGCTTATGGCAGACCGCTGACAGACAACAAAAAAGACGCTTCTGGCTCTTTCAGTACCCCAGAGAGCTCGGTCATAAATAAATACTGCGGTACAGGACGTCAGCTTTAAAACTGCTGTGATGAAAACTATTTGTCTCACCACACTGAAGTCTTCAGGTTGACATGGAGCACCTCTGAACTGGCAGGACATGAGCATTTCTGTGATGTCATGTCCCGTTCTGTTATAAAACTCCCACATGTTGAAGGGCCGTGGTTTGAAGATGCGAAAATCTGCTTTGTTCTTAAGAACCTCCATCACGCTTTCATCAACGAGAGGAGCGTCACGAATCTCAGATCTGCACATAGAGGGAGAGATCTCATTAAATTTTACTATGTAATCAGTTTTGATTTCTTTGTGGCTGTCTGCGTGCTGATAAAAAGCCAAAGGTAGTTTCAGACTGGTCTGGTTTTACAAGAATTGTAAAAGGGAGACCAGCCAAACCAGTTTAAACCAGGCTAATGTATTGCACATTTGTTGAAGATTGAAAATCTTTATTACAGTGCATGTGAATACAACAGTAGTTATACTCGCAAGAAAATAAATTATCATAAGAAAGAAAGAGAGAGCGAGAGACATTGACTGTGAGCAAACAGATATTTGAAATGCAGCAGCAAGCGTGACTCGAGTCCAATTCAAACCCAGATCACATCACAACCGCTGGGTGTTACACTGCAGCAACTAAATCACGACTTCCTATTTTGCCAAGTGGAAGCTGATACTGATGGGTGAGCCAAAATTCACATTTCATTTAAGATCGAAATATGAAAAGATTTAACACGGGCAGCCCACACTCCATCTGTCGCTTACTGTTCACTTTACTAAATTAAAAAGAAATAATAGTCAGGATGCAAATTTCACTTGGGGATTTCCCAAGACAAGATGGGGTGATACAGAACCACAGCTCAGGTGCTCTCAAGAGTCTCTACTTCAATTTCGGCTTTTTAATAACGCCACACTTATTATTTACACTCGTATGTGCTTGTGTTCAGGTAGGAAAGCATAGGTTGAGAGGATACAATCGAATGGGTGACTCATACCACAATGACTCATTCAGTTTATTATAACTTAACCACCGCATCTGTCGCAAACACACCAAACTGCGTTCACCCACCTCGAGTTCAGCAGAGCCAGCAGCTCCCCTGCGTGGTACAGGTCATTGCGCGTGATTCTGCTGAAGCGGATGGAGTTCAGATTGCAAATCGTCACGGCAGGGAAGACCATGACGGGAGTGGAGATTTCGTCTAGCTTGGTGACGTGGGGGTATTCCAGGTAGAACTGAATGCGATCGATGCAGACGTACAGCAGGAAAGTCAAAGAGCTCAGGAAAAATACCACCCACAGGCAGCATTTGGCCGTAATTTTGTCATAGGAGAAAATGTGAGAGATGCCATGCAGAGTCGAGGTTTGTGCAAACACCTGCAGAGGAGGCGGCTGCTTGTAGTCAATGTCCATATGTTCCACTTTAAGATCCATTACTGATGTCTTCATCGGAAATTTCTTTCTTGTTATGTGGCACAGGTGGGAAGTTATAAAACTTTCCCTGTAAAGACAGAATATGAACATTTTAGTTTCTGTGTCATTATTATTTCATTATTTCAGCAATCACAAAAACATCGCTAATGTAATGTTTAATATTAATGGTCATTATATGAATGAATAACATTCAGACATTTTTATCTAAATTTAAAATTTAATAATCTCAGAATTTAGTTAATATAAGTTAATATTACCACCAAACTATTGGTATCAGCAGATATAAGTCTGAATAAACGCTATCAGTATCGATGGAATAATTGTGTCAATACGAAATTTATGTCTTTGCACTTATCTTGTATATACCTGTATAATTAATATAATCATGCATGTACTTGTATTTTATTATATTGACTATTTTTTTACATGTTTTATTGTTTATGGATTTTTATTCTTTATTGTAAAGCACTTTGTGACTTTGTCTGCAAAAAGCGCTGTATAAATAAAATGTACTTACTTACTTACTTACATACATGTTGCATAATTGTGCTTTGAGTGTAAACTTAAGCTTAGTTTAAAAAAGAATTTAAGGAGGCTTAGCTAAATATTACATATGTGACAACCCTGGACCACAAACCCATTCTTTAATGGATAGTTCACCCCAAAAATACAATTCTGTTATCGTTTACTCACCTTCATATTGTTAGAAATCTGTATAAATTTCTTTGTTCTGCTGAACACAAAGGAAGATATTTTGAGCAATGTTTGTAACAATGTAATTCATTGTCTTTTCTAAAGCCCGGTGCACACTGTGAGATTTCAGGCACGATTGCTGTCTGGGACAAATTTTGAAATCCTAAAAGATTCCTGGAATCCTAGACTAAAATCTGCTGTCTTTGATCGCTAGTTTGACATGTTCACAGAGAGACGATTAATGACCGCTGCGATCAAAATTATCCTCTGACTAAATTCTGCCAGTGTCAGAAATGTAGACACACAATCTTGCTGTGTGACATCTCCCTACGACACCCGATGACACAATTAGTGCGACAACAACAAACCAACGCAGACAAATGTCGAAAAGAGTCATTATTAAAATACGCTAGATGTTGATTTGGTTTGCTATAGCCTTGCTTCAGCGTGTGTTCGCCCAGCCGTGGCCGATCGATGACGTAAAACTACGGACGCGTTTGTTTGCGTGCGTCCGATTTTAAAAGTCTTTATATTGATGGAAACTTAGGTCATCCAGTGTGACATGGACTTAAAGGGATAGTTCACCCTAAAATGAAAATTCTGTTATTTACTCTCACTCATGTTGTAACAAACCTGTTACATTTCTTTGTTCTGATGAACACAAAGGAAGATACTTTGAGAAATGTTTGTAACCAAACCGTTTGTGGACCCCATTCAATTGCATATTAGAAAAAAAGAAAACTAAGGAAGTAAATGGGGTCCACGAACGTTTGGTCACAAACATTTCTCAAAATATCTTTGAGTGTGAGTAAATGATGACAGAATTTTTATTTTGGGGTGAACTATCCCTTTAACCACGATCTTGATCGCACAGTGTGGCAAGCAACGATCCTAAAGGACGCACAGTGACTGGGCTTAAGTCAGTGGTGCTCCTGTTTCCTGCTTGATTACAAATATCTTCTGTTGTGTTCAGCAAAACAAAGAAATGTATAGGTTTGGAACTTGAAGGTGAATAAATAAATAAAAGACAGATTTTTCATTTTTGTATGAACTATCCCTTTAAGTCACATGGGTATATTTGTAGCAATAGCCAACAATACATTTTAGGGGTCAAAATTATCAATTTCTGGTTTTGTGGTCACATATAACAAATGAGTCATGTCCCATAAGAAATAGTTTTTTAATTAAAAAAAACGGAGGATTAGCAAAAAATCTTAATTAAGTCCTAACAGTGAATTGATGCTTTTATGCTGTGAGCATTTTGTTCTCCATGCATTTTTTTGTATATTACAGTAAAACTTATTTTTTTGATACACTTTAATATAGTTTAAATAATTTGTCAAAAAAATTTCTACAACTTAATTTAATTTTCTCCATTTTCCCATACATCCCTTATATTTCAAAGGTTTAATTGAAGCCCGCGTTCATTTGAACAAATATTGTGCACATATGCCCTCCAGACGTTACTTTTGGCCACTACTGTTTTCTGTAGATGAAGAGGGCAATTTACCGCCCATGCCAAGTTCCCAACAGAGCACTGTTATGTCTGTATGATAACAACTCAATCAAAAATTGACATGCACATCGATAAACCTCTCAGCAACTACAGATGAATCAACAGCGAAATATCAGTAAATCATAATCATAATTACTGTTTAACAATGAAAATAATCAATGAAAATCGCAATCCATCGGCACGCGCTACAGTCATTACTGCTGTGTGTAAAATATCAATACAATAATATCGCGATGCAATCAAGCTTCATCATGCAAAACACATTTTCTTCAGATGATTGTAATAAGGTGTCACCCGGACATGTTCTTCGTGAGATTCTGTCATTAAAACACAGCTAAATAGCATATTAAACATTAATATGATGATTTATGCACCGCGTGTAAATTCAGCTGGTACTGAGACATTGTAGCGCGCAGATGGAAGCGACAGTGATGAAGAAAGTAGCGCGCATCTCACTTGTAGCGCGCGCGATCCATTTACCTGAAGCGCTTCAGAAAGAAGCTGAGCATGAAAACAGACGCCAGATATCCACACAACACACCTCTTCTGCAATAATGCATATATCAGCATTCCCAGCCATCCATCCGACAGACTGATGGAAACCCATGTCTTTAATGAAATGATTCAGGAAAAGCAATGCAGTGAAGCACGCGCACGGTCCTCTCTCCAGAATTCTGGTCCTGAGGCTTTAATGGCCGAATGATTGCGTGTGTGTGTGTGTGTGTGTGTGTGTGTGTGTGTGTGTGTGTGTGTGTGTGTGTGTGTGTGTGTGTGTGTGTGTGTGTGTTTTGTAGGCGTGATTCGCGTGAAACACTGGAAATGTAAAAACTACAATTTGTGTTAATATCTTTTAAAACCTGCTCTTTCCTTTTTCAGTGTCATCACTCATGCACTAACTGTTGTTATTGATTCTAATATTAAACACCAACACCCTTCACCAGTTTACAGGTATTGTCTATTTAACATCACATGACATCTTTAGTCACATGGCTGCATAATAAGGCTTTGCAAGTACAAATAAATATTCATTACTTGCTAAATATGAATCAGAGAGAAAACACACACACACACACACACACAGTGCAATCCTGTCTGATGTGGTTAAGTCAAGAGAAGATATGACATACCTGTTTTTGACAAGATATCTTAGAAACAGAAGCACTGTATTATACAATCACACAATGTTTTATTGCATACATCACAGATCTTGTCTAGTTAAATTATGTTACATGTTTAGTACCCTTATTTAAAAAAAAAAATCACAAATGCAATGTATTCAGTTGCTTCCAGATCAATGCATCAGGCTGAATATTACATTCATGTGTCTGTTCTTTATGGTGTCTCAATGCATGGTTTAACAACACCTGTTTTGGTTTTCATTTGATTTGGTTGAATGGTGAGATATTGGTTTACATTGGGTAACTCCTTAAAAATAGATTTGTTTCTAGAAGCGGTTTGGGTGAGTCAACTATAACTATTCCCTAAACAACATTTTTGTTATTATAGAGTTGCATGGAGCTGATATGTCACAAAAGGCAATAAAATAAAGGCAAAAAAATAAAATCAACCCAGTGTACTTTTTTATGTTTCCAATATTATTGTGAATGATTCATGGATGCATTTATTCCCAAGAAGAAAATACTTCCCGAAAATGTAATAATTTGCTCTGTCAATTAAATAATGTCCTCATTTTTCATTAAAAACTAATATACAGAAATCTGGTCCTTAAAACAACCAACATTTCAAATAATGGCAACTGTATGAAACCATGTTTATTAGTAACTTATTTATTTACAGCACGGTTAAGAATAATGACACGGGCGGATTCAGTGTGAGCAGATGGGGCGGGTTCACAGAGTCTCTTGGGTTTTAGGATTCTGGCCCAACTTACAAAGAGCAAATCAGCAGTGGTATTCAAACCTGAGACCCATGGTAGAAGGCACAGATGTGTCAGACATTTGCTACGGAGGCTTAAGCTGAGCTCTGTGGATTGGCTGAGTGGGAGAAGCAAACCTCAGCGGCGCTTACCCCGGGGACCTCCATGCTTGTGTCGACAAGAGCCCAAGAGAGTTTCCAGAGCCAGCTTCACAAAGGCCTGAAAATTATTGCTTCTCTCCCTTCGGCTCTCCTGTGAGGGAGAGACAAATATGTTGACAGGTAACATCATAAAAATTTAATAAAATTATCCCCCAGTGTCAAATAGAAATAAGAGGGCAATTTTCTGTCTCATCCCTGTCAAGACATTTTCCTTCTTATTTCTCAACATTTCTCTTTCCTCTACAGCAGGGGTGTCAAACTCATTTTAGGCTGAGGGCCGGATGGTAAATAATGCCACGAAGTGCGGGCCGGATAATTTTTTTTAAACCTTAGTGTGCTGATAATTGTGTTAAAATTAACTAAACAAACCAATTAATTAATTTGTTTAGCAAGAAAACTAGAGAAACACACAGCTCTGTGAAAACTACATTTCATAAGGTCACACTCATACTGTATATTATACACACAAATTTACATCTGAACAAAACCCACTGGCCTTATAGGTTGAAAAGCTTTAATTTAACTTCTTTTGCCTTAATGCCAAAATTATTTATAAACCATTCACTTTTCTTTGGAATATATTTGTAATGAGAACAGTCATTTAGAAAATGAAAATGCTAGATGGGGCAGTGGCCCAAACCAAAAATGGCACTATTGGGGTGGTACTATTATTATGGTTTTAACAAAGTATTATAAATATTGTGTGTTATATTACTAGCATCAACTTAGACATGTGATTATAATGGGAAATATAATAACAAGAATTAAAGTGTGACAATCTGCTAAATATTCAATATGATTTACCTGCTGGCTTGATGGAGCTTTGAATCCATGTTTGTAATGTTGAACTGCCTTCAGCAGCCTCCCTTTCCATTCTCTGTCGTTATTTTGTGAAGGCATTCGTGTTTTTTTATTTTTTGTCTACAAAGTGTGCCAACAACAGCAAATTTAGTGTTTATATTAACTTAGATCTGATCGGGAACATTAAATCCCTTAGACAAGCATTGTAACGTTAATACTAAGAATGTGGATATTTTGTCGTTTGCTTGCTAAGTTAGTAGCACTTTAAGAACATCGACAGCAAATCATTACCGGAAGAATTACATAAACAAACTTCCAAATTACGAATTCTGCGGTTTAACAACTGATATAATGTGAATCTACCTGTTAATGCAACGAACTTCGGAAACTGTCGTCTTCGCTCTCCAGGCAGAGATTGGACACAGAGATGCTGCGGAGCGGGCGGGAAAACACGAAGTGGATTACTGGAATCAGTGGATCTTTAGGGGAGCGGTAACAATGAAACGGCAAGATTTTTGGGCACCGTGTTTAGTCTGTTCCACGTTTTGCTGGTTTCCGCAAGTCTCTCATATTAAAAACGAACTAGACACCCGCCTGAAAGGGTTTTTAAAATATGTATTTCATATTTAATAAAACTGTATAAATCATCATGCGGGCCGGATTGGACACCTTTGCGGGCCGCATCCGGCCCGCGGGCCGCATGTTTGACACCCCTGCTCTACAGCCACTGAATATTGACGCTGTATAATTTTTAACACTAGATTATAATTTTGTATGACAATCAAAAGATTATCGACCCATTTTTAAGATGCATGCCAGGCCCAACTGAGAACAGCTGGTTTATCGTGTGGAACTGAATACATTTTTTATTTATTAATCAAACATTTTCCATGGCTTTCATAAGTCATGCACATCCAGCACTTTACACTTCAGTTTACTGTTTTCAATATATTCACCTCCTTGCTTTTTGGTGTCATCTCCTTTCTGATCACCTTTCTTCGGCTTCTCCTTAGGACTCTGAGGTTGCTATAGGGAAATGAAAATCAAGGTTTTAAAGATATTAAAGAAATAATTCACCCCAAAATGAAAACTAGTCCATATTTTATTCACTTTCGCTTCACTTCAGAGGACTTTTAATAACTGTATGGATTAGTTTTTGGAGCTTTAAAAATGGGGCACTATCCAATCCCATTATAAAGATGAATACTTCGAACTTCGACTGTGTTTGGGTGAAAGAAAAAAGTCATACACATCGCTTGAGGGTGAGTAAAATATGGGGTAATTTATATTTTGGGCTGAACAGATTTCAGTTTTTCTGATATAAGCTGCTTTCTCACAAAAAAAGTTAAAAATGAAACTGATTGTGAAGGCTTTTTACCTTTGTGTTGGATTTCTTGTCCGTCTTATTACCTGTTACAAATTAAAATAGGTTATAACATCTGTTATCCCTGCTTTAATTTAATTTGAATGTACAAATGCCTTTTTCAAATGACTTTGTTGTTTTGTATTATTTTAATACAGAAATTTGCATTATTATATACTGTACATGCCTAATTTAAATAAAAAATTACTTCATATAGTTTAAACCTTTGTTGAATATTTACCTTTTGTTCCAGGCATTTTGGCTTTAATTTTCTTGTGTCTTTTCAGAATAAGCAGTGTTGAGAGGCGTGCAGGGCTCTAATTTATGGCTCCGGACACTGAATGGCCGCATGTACGAGGCCCTTCGGGAAAGAGGACCAGAAACAAACAAACAGCCCTGTCAGCTGGACCCCAGCATGAGCCTCTGCTGAGCTGTGCCATTCAGATCCTTTATACAGTAATCCTTTAATTTTGCTGAACATGATAAATGGTTTTGCTCTCGCACCAGATTGTACATTACAATTTGAAATTTTGGGTGGAATTAAACATTAGTCAACATATTCTGACTTTTGGTAGTTTGTTGGTACACTACCAGTCAAAACTTTTGAGACACTTGACTAAAATGTTAAAATATTCTTGAAAATCTTTTCATCTGGAGGTGTATGGTTAAATGCTTGAATTTACGTTTGTAGACAAAAATAGAGCTGTGCCCAAACAGATTAATTTCGGTTATTAGAAAACTAAAATGTTATTTAATTTTTTTTGTGAAAAAGATGACTTAAACTGAATATTGAAGGAAATGCAGCCAATAAGAGCCCATATTAGATTTGAATTTTTAAAAAAATCATCCTAAGGTAAAACTTCAAGAAGCTTCTTGATAAAATAAAAATTTCTAGGCGTCACTGCACTTCGAATGATTAAACATAACAGAGTTTTGAGTTAGTTTGGATCCTTTTAGTCACCAACATAATTCCCACATTTGCATTATGTCATAGTTTGGACAACTTTATTATTATTATTTAATGTGGAAAAACTATAAATAAAGGACAAGTGAATGTTCCAAAACTTTTGACTGGTAATGTATGTACAACAAAGCCAGTGTTTTAAAATATATGAACCTAGCACATATAAAACAAATAATGGAAAAAAATGTAAATATGAAGTAGCCTAAACATGATGTTAATGGTTTAACAATGGTTTTCAACACGTGATGACATGTCACATTACTTTAAATAATGCATAACCCATTCAAATTATGCATCCAAACGTAACTTAAAGTGCATTCTTTCTATAGATTTTTTTTTAACATTATATATGCATTAGTGTATCATGTAACATTGACAATGTAATTCCTTGGGTTTTACGTGAGATTCACACCTAAATTTGCCTTTTTTGTGTTTTGCACATATAAAATTGACATGTCTTTTCTGTAAGGGTGATTCAGAAGACCTGTGTAGTCAATAAATAATGACAATTAGAATATTGAGATATACTGACTTTTTCAATTGGTATCATACCGTTCACTAAACCTACATGTTAAAATCCCCCAAAAACACTTACTTTTCTGTATTTACATACATGCAATGTAAAACAACACATGTAAACATAGTGAAATAAATAACAAAAATCATTTGAGAGTCCCTATGACGCGCGCTGCGGTGACGTCGTTGCTATACCGTCAGCTGATGCAGGGCGGGTCGGTCACGTGATCGCCTCACTCCTTTCAGTCAGAATGAATCGGTGAAGACGTCTCTCGGTGTGTGTCTTTAAAATATAAAATTACATAGTGACACTGAGATTTACCAAGTTTGATGTGCTGACAAATGATAACTATTAGGATATTTGTAGTCAGTGTGTGATTGACACGTTTGCTTGGGTTTGGAATATAGTGTCGTATGCTGTTGTTGTTGTTAGCATCTCTGCTGGCGGCGGCTAATCTGTTAAAATATTGAGTTTAAAATAAAATGTTTGTTTATATGTTTTGAATGCACATGTGTTATTTTATAAAGATGTATTTCATATGTATGGATTGTCTGCATTGAATATCTTGAAGTTGAAGTGCTATAGTAGTGCGTTTTGTATTTTCCAGACCTTGTGTTTCCTGCATCTCTGTGTTTGTGGATCTCATGGCTGCTGTTTGGCAGCAGGTGTTGGCAGTGGACGCAAGGTAAGAAACTGTATGTGTATATATGTTTGTGCGTGTATGATACTGTATGTGTATATGTGTTACTCTCTTGTGAATGTTACTGTATGTACTGTATGAGATCTGTGTGTATGTATTGATACTGTATGTGCTGAGTTTTCAAAGGCAGGGTCACATATGTTTATAAATGTTTTACAGATTAATGTTTTCTTTTTTCTTTCTCTCTCTCTCTCTCCCTCAGGTACAATGCATACCGCACACCTACGTTCCCCCAGTTCCGCACGCAGTACATCCGCCGGCGTAGCCAGCTGCTCCGCGAGAATGCCAAGTGTGGCTTTGAGCCGGGGCTGCGCAGGCAGTATCTGCGTCTGCGCAGTCAGTTGCTCGCCATGCGTTACGGGCCTCTGTCAGAGCAGAGCAGCTTCAGAGCCAGCAGTGTGCGCAGTTCCCGCACCACACTGGATCGCATGGAGGTTAGGTCCACTCAGAAACAGGGAAAACGGTTGGAGAAACACCAATTAGGAATTCTGGGCCGAAATAAGCCCTGCAAAATAAAAACAGACAGACGCAAAAGAGAACATCTATATATTCCTTGATATAAATAGACATCCAGATCCAGGTCAACGTGTTGTGTGAGAGCTGCAGTGCATGTGGATTGTGAGCTCATTGTGCATGTTGGGCTTTATGTGTTTGTTGTAGTGCTAAAAACTCTATAAGATCATCCCCTCCATTGCTGTCACCTCTTTTCTTTGCCGATCCTTGCTCTTTTTTTATCCTGATTCTTTGTCTTTTTTTAAGGACTTTGAGGAAGATCCCAGGGCTCAGGGTGCCAGAGGTCACCGAAGGTCAGTAAGCAGAGGTTCTTATCAGCTGCAAGCCCAGATGAACAGAGCAGTGTATGATGAAAGGTAACAAACCTGACCTTGAACATCTTTAATGGTTATTATAAAATCCCTAAGATTTACTTTAACAGGTCATATTCATATATGATGTACCTTGACTAGTTCCTGTCAGTTAGTTTCTAGGTTTCTCTGAATAGGTTCTTACTCGCCCATGTCGGTGCAGGATTAGTTTTGTTTTCAATAATCTTTTGTTCCAGGCCTCCAGGTAGTCTGGTGCCAACCTCGGTGGCAGAAGCCAGTCGTGCCATGGCAGGTGACACTACCCTCAGTGAGAACTACGCATTTGCTGGCATGCATCATATCTTTGACCAGCATGTCGACTCAGCTGGTAAGGCATCATTTGTTGCCATAAAAATTTCTAGTGAAAAATTTGTGCCTTTTTATGTGTCCTTTCTTTTAGGATTTTTTCCCTACATGGTTTTATTTAAAGGGCCCATGTCACAGGACTTTTTTATGATGTCAAATACATCTTTGGTGTCCCCAGAGCACATGTGTGAAGTTTTAGCTCAAAATACCATATAAATAATTTATTATAGCATGTTAAAATTGCCACTTTGTAGGTGTGTGCAAAAATGTGCCGTTTTGGGTGTGTCCTCTAAAATGCACATGTTTAGATCAAGTGCAAACACTGATCACAATGATGGTGGTTTGTTGAAATTGAAACTCAATTGTTCTGTGAATTATTTTCTCTCTGCACTAAATGGCAGTGCTGTGGTTGGATTAAGGGGTCGGATTATTATAATAAGAGCTCCTTATGACATCATAAGGAGAGCCACATTTCAACGACCTATTTTTTCATGTGCTTGTAGAGAATGGTTTACCAAAACTAAGTTACTGGGTTGATCTTTTTCAAATTTTCTAGGTTGATAGCATCACTAGGGACCCAATCATAGCACTTAAACATGGAAAAAGTCAGATTTTCATGTCATGGCCCCTTTAACATTCTCTGGGTTTGAATTATTAAACCTTCATATTCTTTCACCCTTTATTATTTTATCTTAGTTCCACGACTCCAGTTTGCCAATGATGATAAGCACCTCCTTGCCTGCTGCTCATTGGATGGGTCGTTGTCAATCATGACACTGGCTCCGTCTCCACCGACTGTAAAAGTGACACTGAAGGGGCATGCCGGGCCTGTGACTGACTTTGCCTGGTCGCTTAGCAATGACATCATTGTGTCCACATCAAAAGACAGCACGCTGCGTATCTGGAACACAGGTGATGGGCGCTGTATCAGAGAGGTGGTTGACCCGGAAGGAAGTGAACTCCTGTGCTGCACTTTCCAGCCCATGAACAACAACCTGACTGTGGTAAAGTCTAAACAACAGATTTTTTCTTGATTCATACATGTAATTTATATAAAATAATAATTTCCAGTATAGTATTTACTTTAGTTGTACATAAAAAAGTGTTCTTTGTGGATTGACAGGTTGGTAACAGTAAACACCTCTTGCATGTGGTAAACATCTCTACTGGGAAGAAAGTAAAGGGAGGCTCCAGTAAACTCACTGGTCGAGTTCTCTCGCTTTCGTTCGATGCTCCAGGGAGAATCTTGTGGGCTGGCGATGACAGGGGAAGCATTTTTTCCTTCCTCTTTGACATGGCTACAGGTATGAAGACTGCAGACATGGTAGAATTTGTTAAACAGCTGAGCTCTAACTAGGAGTAGGGATTATAGTTCAACCAACATTTTATGTTTATGTTAAGTTGAGTTTTTCTTCCATAGGAAAACTGACCAAAGCTAAGAGGCTGGTGGTTAATGAAGGCAGTTCAATCTCCAGTATCTCAGCACGCTCGTGGATTAGTCGAGAGGCGAGGGACCCCTCTCTGCTCATCAATGCCTGTGTCAACAAACTACTGCTGTATAGGTACAGGTTCTGTATTTATAAATAGATTGTCAGTCCAAATCTTTGTATGTGTGTTCACAGTCAGAAGTTGTGACTTACTGATAAGTTGAATGTTGAACTGGTTCTAACAGGGTTGTGGATAATGAAGGGACTCTACAACTGAAGAGGAGTTTCCCCATCCAACATGGATCGCAACAGTTACACAGCATCTTCTGTCCCCTTATGTCCTTCAGACAGGGAGCTTGTGTTGGTAAGATTAATTTAGTGTAAACATTTGAGGGAACATCTTTTTAATTACTTTGTGACATTTACTTATTACACAGTATGATTTACCCCATAATTTACTCTTCTTAATGCATTCCTGTGTGTATTTGACCTCCTTTTTTTTACTTGTATCTCCTTCCCTCATGCAGTCACTGGCAGTGAGGATGCGTGTGTCTATTTTTTCGATGTCGAGCGCAACACTAAGCCTATCGTTAACAAGCTGCAAGGCCACAGCGGACCTGTGCTGGATGTCAGCTTTAACTGTGACGAAAGCCTGCTGGCTTCCTCTGATGCCACTGGAATGGTCATCATCTGGAGAAGGGAGCAGAAGTAACCACGGCAACTCCAAGCTCTCGCTACCTTGGCAACAGCAGCATCTTTCATTCAGGCTGACTTGAATCATGTGCAATTATACTGTAAATCTAAAGATGACTCTTGTAGTGTTGTATTGTTTTAATTGTGTCTTAACTAACTCTTGCTGACAATTAAGGAACCACATGTTCTTTTATCTTTGTTTTAGGACTGACGCTACTATTTTGTTATGCTTGTTTGCGACTATGTAAGCGTCATCAGTGCTTTGCAGTCAAAATGTTTAACTTAAATGAAAGGAGGAGTTAATATAAGAATTTGTTTGCCTTGTGCACTGTGCGACTTTGTATGTGTGTATGAATAAGAATGGTTGAGGTGGTGAAGAATGTTTCGCTTGCACAATAACACTACTGTATTTATGCCTTGTTTAAACTCGATAAATAAAATCACACTAGCAGCTGAATAAACTCAGTTATTTGTATGTAGATTTTAATGAACATTTCTTATATTTAAAAAGCATTTAAAAATGGGAAACTTGCTTTTTCAAACAAATTAGATTTAAAAATAAATCCCAATTAGATTTGATTACATTTTATTTTAAGAAATTAATTTAAAAAAGGTTATATGGTAAATACTTTTATTTTGAAAAATTAATAAAAAGAAGTCTCGCTATAGCTGCGTTCACTGTTCGGAACATGTGGGAGGAACTACATCCGGTTCTACAGTGGGTAAGCAAACGTGCATTATAACATGTAAGATTAGAAAGGTGTGGTCCAACTGATAAATTAGCCCTGTCTTCTGTATGAACATGCATTATTTTAACGCTTGAAACGAATTGGACTATTAATTATTATTGTTTAACGGCGCTTGTATCTCGTAAGCTTTCGCTACAGGTTTGTTTGGCACTTTGTTTTGTCTAAAAGACGGATGTTTTGCATGATTCTGTACTTTTTTAAAGCGTGAAGAGAGAGTGCGTCATCGGAGAGAAAACATGCCGTTTTTACACGGATTCAGGAGGATCGTGTATGAGTATCAACCTCTAGTTGACGCCGTGATGGGTGTGCTGGGCACCGAGGAGGATTCCCACAGCAGGTTGGCATCACACAAAACAATATAAACAGTGGGGTTCCAAAACTTTTAATTCCGCGACCCACGTATATAATATCATCTCAGGACCCCCCAAAATATGCAGAAAAAATATATTAATACAAAAAGAAATTAGTTTTCGTTTAGAACGGAGTAGTTTATATTTTTTTTTATCGTCACTTATATCAAAACCATTGAAATTAAATTGTCATTAATAGGACAAGGTGTAATTTACTACATCAACCAAGTGTCTTTGCGACCCACAGTTTGAAAACCCCTAAAAACATCCCAGTGGACCATTCAGCATCCCAGCTTGTCACGCGGCCACGTCACGCCTTCAGTAGGAGGGTCTGGATTCGCGAGACTACATCATAACATTGAATGTGAAATAAATTATTTGTTATTTTGAGAGTGATGATAAAACTATTTACAGCTTGGTCAATTTCTTTATCCTGTATGGCAATGTTTTATTCATAAATGTAGATTGTTAAAATTTCTGTAACGGTGTTTATATGTTCTCTTAAAAAAAAAAAATACACGAGAGACTTCATCCCAGCTTACTTTTAAAACACCAAAACACTCAATTACAAAATGCTATCATGAACTATTACAAACTCTACAAAATGTGTTTTTATTTTAAAAGGATTAAATGGTTTTCTCTTGGTTGTTAGCCACCAGATAGCATATCACCTATAAAAGACCAGTGGAGACCTATACATGCAGAAACCATTATAGTTTCCATTATAACCAATACAATTTTTATTATAGCTTTTAAGGGGCAATTTCCTGGACAAGGTTTAGATAATCCAGGACTAGGCCTTAGTTATATTTAGACATTTAAGCAAGCACTGATGTGCATATTGAACAAAACAATGGCACTGGTATATGTAAAGTCAGTTTTTATATTAATCTAGCTCAAACATGCATTTTAGTTTGGGACTATTATAAGCCCTGTCTGAGGAACCGCCCCTAAATCCTTTACAATTATTTGATGGTTTTTATTGGTTTTAATTTTTTTTTAGCTGGAAACAAGCACAGTAGACCATACAAAATCTATACTTTTATTAAGATGTAAAGTGATTGTTTAACAAATGAAAATGTTGTTATTATAGAGGATGTCCCTCTGTTAAATCTACAGATTTGTTAGGTTTTCTGTGCTGCTGTGTGTCATTTGTTGATATACTGCATTTTACAGGAATCAAGATAATGAGGAAAGCATCTGTAGGGATCTTGTGGAGCTTCTGGATAAAGAGTCCCCGGATAAAGAGTCTCCAGTCTTCATGGAGGGAATTAAATACTGCCTGTTTAAAATGGCCGAACTCGGGTTGGTCAGTGCGGCACGAGTGTTTTTACGTTATGGGGCTGATCTGAACTTTGAGGGTATGTAGATGCTTTCAACATTAAAAAACAAGTTTAGGTTAATTCATTAATTCTTATAAACCTCAAGATATGGAAACATCTTTCTGCTTTGTTACAGACCCAGTATCGTACTACAACCCTTTGCACATTGCAGTGTTGCGGAATAAACCAGACATTGTTCAGTTATTGCTGGCTCATGGAGCTAAAATTAACAAGAGGGACAGGGTGAGAACAACATCTTTAGTAGTATCTAGTGTACCCTTATCATGATGCTTATGTGATACTTTTCCAAATATGCATATTGCAACTGATTCTCTGCAACAGATTCATGAAAGCAGTCCTCTTGACTTGGCCAGTGAAGAAGCAGACAGGCTGCCATGTTTGCGTGTGCTTCTGGACCTGGGGGCTGACGTAAATGCAAAAGACAAAAATGGTATTTTGGCAAAATAACTATCATATAAAAGAAAAAATGTGGTGTATTTTAGCTATATACAGCTTGGAAACATTGCATTATTTTTTTTATTTCTATGTACTTTAGAACAATAGTCAACTATGAAATAGCACAAATAAATTAACAGGAATTTTGTAGTGAACAAATATGTAAAGCAAATAAAAAACGTAAAAGTATTTCAAAGTAACCACAATTACTTGTTAGCTGCTATTCCTTTGCCAACATATGGGTTTTACTTTTTTAAGTTAACTTTTTAAACCCCTTAAATTGCGCTGTCCTGTGAGCGAGTTTACTTCAATATTTTTCATGTAAATTTACAAACTATACATTGTTGGAAGGGTCTAAGTTTTCATATTTTAAAACATTTTTGCAGTAATAATAATGCAGTGACCGTAATTTATTAATTTGTTACAGCAAACCGTTGACACCTAGTGGCCATTGTTGGTAAAACCACTAAAAGTGTAACACAAACCTCACTTATACTTTATTGCATTATGTTTTTTTATTACAATAAATGTTAACTGCTACAACAATCTTTTATTTAATATTTTTTACCTCCAGACACCTCAGTGAAAAACTTTAAAGCCTATTCTTTAAAACAAGACAAAAAATTGCCAGTGCACATCACCTTTTCACCCCCCCCCACTTAAATAGGGCTATGCCAGTTAACTGCTGCAATCTGTAGCTTTTATAGTTTCAATAAACAAAAATCAGTTGTTGCGTATATACATAAATCAATGTTCAAAATGGTCTCCTTACCATACCCCAATTTGTCACGGTATCTTATGGTTTATAATTCGCATGGTCGGGTCAGATTTTACGGGAAAATATAACCACATTTTTAAAATTCCTGCTTACTTATGTCCGTAAACAGAATAGCACTCGGCTACTATTTTGCATGCGTGTGCGGCTGCACATGGAGCGTTTGTAGCTTGTTCAGCAGCAAATAAATTGCTATTTTCGGTGCATTCCAAACCCGATATTTCCCCCTCTAAAGGGCACTTTGGAGTGAAAACAGTCATTGCCTCCATTGAAGGGTCATTCCAAACCGAAGTGCTCAAAATTGGCCACTTCAAAGGACTCTTCGTATTGACGAATTCTTTTTTTGAATACATTAAGACAATAAAATATACAAATAAGTTATGCATGACAACAAATACGTTTTTTATCACAGTCAAAATGTATTTATGTATCCAAGCTCTCACTTCAAAGGGTAATCCCTTAGGGCATAGGAACGAAGCGCAGGGTTTATGTTTCAAACAGAGATGGCAATTTATAATGTAATTCTCTGTATAAAAGGTATAATAACTCTTGTTTGTCTTGTTTTTTGTGTGCTTGATCTTTTGGTAGGAAAAACTGCCCTGCTCCATGCTCTGGCCAGCAGTGATGGACTCACGGTCAAAAATATAGACAATATACAGCTGCTTCTTGAAAGAGGTGCTTCACTGCACAATGCCCCAATAGCAGATGTTGTTTCTTGTAAATGCTCATATACATTGTAACAGTGCTGATATCTGTCCCATGCAGGTGCAGATGTGAACGCCACTACGCATGATGGCGAGACCCCAATGTCCTCGCTGACTTTCCTGGTAAAGGAAGCTCTGGATAGCAGTCAGGAGGACGCCAAGGAAATCAGGCACTTCTGTACCCGTGTGGCACATCTTCTCATTACCCACGGTGCCGACCCCAGCTGCTGTTTGAACGCTGCTGACGGGGAGGTGTGGGAACCCTCGCTAACCTACACCAGCCTGGAGAACTTTGATCTTTTTTTTCCTCTGGCTGCTCTTCTGCTCCAGCACGGAGGTTCTTTCTTTTGTTCTCACCACAGCGCCTCCCTCTGGACAGGTCAACGACTGATATTCACGCGTCTCACCGAAGCTCTGCGTGAACCTTTAGATGCCGTTGAGGTGGCTGATCTTTTTGCTAAAGCTGAAGCACTGTTGGATCTGGCCACGATTTGCTCCCCAGTCTTACCTCCTCTATTCCCCGAATCCGAACTGCCTGTGTTGGAGCAGTCCTCCGCCCATCAATCGTTGCTGGAGCTCTACAGCAAACTGAAGGACCAGGAGAGCCAGCCACTGCCTTTAAGGTGCCTTTGTAGGAGACGTATCCATCATTGTCTGCGACCCTGGCCCTTTGAAGAGAAGGTGAAAGTTCTTCCACTGCCCGACAGACTGAAGATGTTGCTGCTCCCAGAACACAGCTGGGCAAACAGACCTGGATGGGATGTCTTTAAACCCTGCAGTTCTCTCAGCTGAAAGACAGATAAACCAATGTGTGTGGTTGTAAATATAGATTCCTTAATGATTTATTATAATCTGGATGGATATAAACAGGTTAAAGATTACAGTGGTTTAGTACCTGGGTTATCTCAACAACATAAAAACAAATTTGACCTGCTTTAGTCTACCAGATCTAAATAACCGTGACTATAGAAAAAGTTGTCTATTGGTGTGAGACTGGCGAAATAAAAATGTATGCAAGTGTGGACAGATCATAGTAATGTCACGTACTGTTATCTGTGCCAGAATGTCTATAACTTAAGTCGCTTATTTCAGTTTTGTAGTTTCTCAATGTGAAAAGCTATTGTTTACACATGGGTCTTTAATCTACCACATCACTGCCACATGTAAATGTACTACAGTTTTTTAAGCTGTTTAATGAAGTGATTTAGGAGTGGTTGTCTTTAAGTTTAAGTTCAGATCAGTGAATCATGTTAAATACAAAGTGGTGCCTTAAAAACGTCACCGTTGTAGTGGGATAAATTAAGAAATGGTTGTTTCTTGCCTTGTACAGTATTTGTCATGTAAAAACACCCTTTTGAAAAACTAAAATATTGTCATTTCCACTTGAAATGTCATTAAATTCATAAAAAATCCTATGAAGTGTGTTTTGGTCCCTGTTGCATTAGGATTTTATGCTTTTTAGTTTTTATACACTAGATAACAAACCTGACTTTGGTAAACGACATGTTTAGAGAAACATGCTGTTGGCTCTTTTGTGTACAAAATGCTTTATTTGTTATTACTAAACATGAAATGGAGCCAAATAAGAGTGTGTTGTATCAACACTAGACAGAGATCCATGATAAAATAAACATTAAGAAGTTTGTCAATTATTTCATTATGAATACGTTAACGTGTCTATTATAGTGTTAATGACGTAAAATACAGAGGCCTGTAAAAGGGCTCTAACGTCCGTTGATGATTGGCTTAACTGATAACAAACAAACACTCTTTCAGTTTCACCGAAAGTGAAAGTAAACGCGGCTGTGTTTTGAAGAAGTTAACGTACGGACTGAGAACGAAAAGCAAGGATAGTATGATACTATATGAAAGTAAGTAAATTTTTCGTTATCAGCAAGCCTGGCCATTTCTGCGTTTGATTAGTTAATTGAGTAAATTTAACTGAAGCGAGGTATTTACGTATATTCACCTGAAGTGCGTGTTCGCACTGATCTTGCAGTTATGATTGTTTTATGTAAACGATAAATAGTTTATCTTTAAACATTGTGCATGTGTCATAATTTTATTATGAACTTTTTCTTTTCCAAATATATGTATCTTTTTACTTGGAAAAAACAAAGTTTGTAGTGCTGCACTGCAGTTTCCCTTCTGCGTCACAGGCTGCATACTTCATCAAGACGTATTTTTTTGTTTTTACTTTTACTTTAATTTTATTATTCGGCCAATCTCTCTATTTTATGAACTTATGCTTGAGAAAAAAAAATGCTTAAATGCTTATAAACCGATAAACCTGCAGCCTTTAAGCACTGAACGTTATGTAACACACTGTAATTCATCATAGTGCCTGTGGATGGCACTGCTGTTACTAATTATTAGCTGTGTTCTTAAAAAAAGAAACAAAACAAAAGCGTTGATGTATCTATTTGTAATGTTATGATACTGAACATCAGTATGATGTCCATGAGATAACACATTATCAGTGCCGCTGCTAGCCATTTTGGTGCCCTAAGCATAATTCCTTTAAAATGCCCCCCGACCATGAGAATTTTTTTTTTTGGAAGTTTGACTTTTTATTACCAAAATTAATAGCAGAAAGTAAAATCTTCACAGCTTTAGTCAACAAACACTACACATTTGAAAGTGCAAACTTTTATAGAATAGCAAAATAGAAAAAAATTACCAAACTTAAATAGAATAGCAAAATAAAATAAAAAAATAATCCAGACATGTCTTTCCCAAGTACAATGTCACTTTAAATAAATTACATTAAATAAACACCAATAAGTAAACAAGAATGCTCAATATTCTTAAATAAAACAAAGATTTAGAGACCTAAGTGTCACAGTAATGTTTGCTTCATATCATACATGGTGACATTTTATATTTGTATATATTTAACAGTCAGGAATTGTTAGCCTACCATGTGCACTGACTGCTAACATTAACTTATACTGAGAAAGTATTAACCAGCATCACGTCAAAATAAACCACAAAATTAACTACTGCTCAATATCTAAAGAAACGTAGTAAAGAAAGTAACAGCTGCCGTCAGTTATTTGTAAAATGCATAGGTAATGTTTTACAGTAAAATCTCAATTTAGCTTGCACTGAAGTTATAAATTATAACAACATAGTTTGCTAACATTAATGCCAGCACAGCATGTTCGAGGCGCATTACGATTAGCAGCATCTGCAGCACATGCGCATTTCCCTTATTTAGGAGTGAATGATAAAACATGATGGATTTACCTGCAAGTGATGCACGGGCAACATCCCGCAGTTTCCTCTTTTTTCCGATCATGACTCCTGCTGTCTTTTCGGGGCCATTTCCAATAGTTTACTGTCTGTCCGTTTCTCAATCCGAAGGCTGCAGCCTACGCGAGGTCGCATATGCAGGCTGCATACGTCATCAAGCCTGGTTTATTTCAGTTAACTGAACATTACATTAGCAACTCATAAGCATATTACAACAATTTACGATGAACTAAGAATAATAGTCAATTTTATAATTGTTAATATTACGAAATAAAAACGTTTTGATGACGTATGCAGCCTATATATGCGACATCTGGAGGCTGCAGCCTTCAGATTGAGAAACGGTCTCTGTCAAACTTCGTCAGGCGCCCGCGCGATCAACCGGCACGGACCATCAAAGGCTGGGGGGCATACTTTCTATACTAGAGCAATTAAATTATCTCGTTCCCCCTTTTTTGTAACATATACATGGAAAAAAGTGCCAAATAATATTTCTACAGGCTAATGAAATTCTATCAGCATTATAATTTTTTTTCATTAGGCTATTATTTTGGTGCCCTCTCAGGACCTGGTGCCCTACGCACAGCGCGTGATGCGCGTTATGGGAGCGGCGGGGCTGTGTCACATTATGGTTATTTATACCGCGGGGCTGTTGAACGTTTTATTCTGATTCTTACGCCACGAGGGTTTGAAACAACCCAGCATTTGAAACAGATGCTGAGATTTTGTTCAGCATTGAACCTTTATATAATGCAAGATCATAAATACTCTTCAAAACTAAATCTAACGATTTATTTTAAATCTTAGATTTGTATTAGCTGCTACTCTCATTGGGGAGTACAGCAGGTATTTTTAATCACTTTATACATGATCTGTGTATTATATATTTATATGCAGCCGTATTAATATGTAATCAAAACACACATATGAACATGGACAGACCAGAAGCCCAATTATGTCTCATTTACCAGTAAGAAAACTTTGCAGTACAAAGTGAATAACATTACCAAAATAACCAACATAATCAACCGTTTTAAATTGGAATTAGATGCAGCATGTTTACAGTTGCGTAGGCCTATATGTAGTTGTTTGCCTGTAATTTTGAAAACATAAATATTGTTACGCTATTTCGTAAAGGTATACAAACTAGAGAAGCAATAAAATGTTCCATCAAAATAAAATATCTGAATCTATCTGAATAGAATCACACCGCATACGAACCTTTCGAAAAATTAAACACTGCAACGACCCTTTCATACCCTTTGCCTCCCGCAGCTGTTTGCATCTCATAGAAAAGTAGTAAAGTTTACCGATGTTAATTTGAGTTTTTGCTCTTTGCTGATCCAGACGGTGTTTGTCATTGTTGTTTTAAAAAATGTTTGCCTGCCATTCACCCTTCTGTTTACAAAGTCGATGCGAACGTACTGATGACAAATGATGTCTGCTTGAAAAGGGTGTGCAGTGGTATGCAAAACAAGTTTACAGAGGAGAAGCAAAAATTTGATTCGTCTTATTGTTTTATTCGGTCCGAAGGCAATAATTGGTTATACATTTTATCGTCCTATGCCTTTCACAGATGACACATTACAGTTTTTCTCGGTCGCTTAAACACATTTCTTGAAACTATGCCTCATAATCTTAAAACAGTAAACACAAATCCATAACATCTCACCCAAATCCTAAACATCCTATTTTTAGATCAAAATGAAGCTCTACACTTAAAACCATTCAATCTTACTGAAAAACCAAACTTTTGCCTCAGACATCACACACAAGCTTTCAAAAACACACACACTACAACATAGTATTACACACTGGTGCAATAAAATCAAAACAATATATCCAAAACAAGCTATGTTGCTTGTGGTTCTCCTCCTCAAAACATTTTCACATAACCAAAAAAGACACAATCAATGTATGCATTGGCACATTTTTATTCATACATGTGCTACACAGCACAATTGTAAAAAAAAAAAAAAAATTCCGCCTCAGCATTTTGTTCTGGGTAAGGCCAAAGAATCTCGTCCACATCACAGGCTATATTGGCCCTACCCAAACAGCAAGGGTAAAATCCTCTTGCCTGATCCACTCCTGGCATTCATTTACTGATATGTCTATCTGTATGGAAGGCAATTTGATGCATTTCTTTATTACAGTAGCATAGTCCAACAGTGTATGCACACTAAAGTTACTGTACAGAGCAGTCTTACTGTAAGTACACCTACCTGTTTCCCTCCCCGAAGGCTCTGAAGATGGAGGCTACGGTGAAGCAACTCAAATTTGGCTGTACTTGTTGCTCAGCCTCCCTCATAGTCATACCATGGACAACGCCATGGTCAACTAGAGTGGCTTAAATTTCCTCTGATACTGTTTGTCTCCTTGCCCTTCTTCTCCCTCCTCCTCTTTCATCACTTCCTCCTCCTTCACCACATCCTCCTCCTCTCCCTCCTTCTCCTCTCCCTCTTCCTCCTCCTCGACCTATTCCTTAATTTCTCTGTGGATCCATTGTTCCAAAGCTCAGTGAACTGATTCAGGCCCTTTTATCTATCTTTTGAAGGATCTGATTGATGTGTGTTCAGTTTTGACTCTTAGGGCCCTATTTTAACGATCTAAGCGCATTGTCTAAAGCGCACAGCGCACAGTCTAAATGGGCGTGTCCAAATCCACTTTTGCTAATTTTATGACGGGAAAAATGGTTTGTGCACCGAGCGCATGGTCGAAAAGGGTTGGTTCTATTTTTTAATGAGTAATGGGAGTATTTTGGGCGTAACGTGCAATAAACCAATGAGAGTCTGTCTGACGCAGCCCCTGCTAGCTTAGCTCAGCACAAAGACTGGAAGTGAATGGCTTCAGCTAGCATACTGCTCCCAATAAGTGACAAAATAATGCAAACATTTTCTTATTTATGTGTTGTGATTTGTATAGTAACACCGTGGACAAATTACAAGGTCATATGAGACACAGCCATCTTTTAATAGTATACATACTTGGAACTGTATTCTCAGAAGGCGAAGCACTGCTTGGGCGGAGTGATTTGCTCGCAGCACCTGAGAAGCCCCCTGGTGAGGAGCAGAGAGTTCAGTCAGAGTTGTGCAAATCAGTCCGCCCATGTAGCAGTGCTTCGCCTTCTGAGAATATAGTTCCCAGTATGTATACGGTTAAAAGATGGCTGTGTCTCAAATGGCCTTGTAATTTGTCCACAGTGTTACTATACAAATCATAACACATAAATAAGAAAATGTTTGCGTTATTTTGTCACTTATTGGGAGCAGTTTGCTAGCTGGAGCCATTCACTTCCAGTCTTTGTGCTAAGCTAAGCTAGCAGGGGCTGCGTCAGACAGAGTTACAGCACCCACGGAGATGAAAAAGGTATGTATGGACTTATCTAACTCTGGGGAATACGGTGAATAAGCTAAATTCCCAAAATGTGGGCGTGTTCCTTTAAAAACAGATGCATTTGTTTAAAGCAAAGCATTTATTTACTTACCAGGCTACAGGTGAAGCAGCTCTTTGCGCCTTCTAACGTCTCATAATTAGTCCTCATTTATGTCCAAGAGACTCAATAATAATCTTTTACATTCAATCCTTTAATCTTTCATATTTAAAAGCATTTTTGTGCTGCTGCGCATTCATGTATGTGATATAAGCAAACCCGCGTTGTCGTCCCGTTTATAGGCGCATATTACTAATGCGCTCTTTAAATAACAAAAAAACATATTGCGCCATTGACTTTAGACTTTAGACCAGGTTTAGTCGGTCAATGGCGTAGTCTCTTTTAGTTGCCTCAAAATAGCAACGCGCCAACAATGCGCCTGAACACACCTCGTTTTTAGATCAGAACGCCAATGGGCGCAAAAGGGGGCGCAAATGCATTTGCTATTTAAACAACGTGGCGCTAAACGTGAAAATTATAATTGCGCAAGGTGTAAGATAGAGTTTTTAGTTTTTTTCCACCTTGGTAACACTGTTTGATAATTGAGCCTAAGCTGCAGGGGCTTAGCACAAGGTCCCAGGCCCTGCATAGGCAGTCCTGATGGGCCCCCCATTTTAGTTTTTCTAATCAATTCAATTCAATTCAATTTTATTTATATAGCGCTTTTCACAATTGATAATCACTACATGAACTGTATGATAACCAAACAAGACTTGATTCAGTCATATTTTATTTTGCTAAATGAACAAGACATTACATTTTACATTATGTGTTACTTAACACGTTTCAGTAAAAATGGCTAAACATGGTTTGCTTTAATTTTGAACTATATTAGCTCACCTTGTCTCAAATACAAAGAGGATGATGAAGGGTCTGTTGCTACTCCACTCCCTGATGTGACAGTTTCTGAAACTGAGGGCCATGTGTTTCACAATGTTAAGATCTGCTTCTACTAAATCTGACATAAATATAATGTTGACATGATATGTAGCTAGATACCGATAAGCTACCAAGCTGCCTATGACACTGATTAGCCTATTATTGCTAATTTTAGATATAGCCCATTCATTTAACATGTTTCATTTAAACATGTTTCAAATTAGGCTATTATAACAGTGTTTTGTATACAAACAGCATTGTTGGTATACAGTTTATTTATTTAGCCTTTCACTTCAATTTGCATGTAGCCTATAACCAAATCATCTAAAACTGTATGTTCTGCTTTTTCAATGGGTTGTCTCAGTTCATTTTTAGCACCAACAATCACGGGGATATTCAAAGAGTTTAGCACTATACATTTTGTGTTCTAGTTTGTGCATATCTTTCTTTGGAAAAGTTTGTTTCCCACAAATATTTTTTCTTTATAAGATTATCTTTCCTTCCTTTTTTGGTGTCCTGATTTAGCTTTCTTTGAGAAAGAAATGAAATCTCCAAACAATTAAGATGCAAGTGCAATATGGCTTTGTAGTTTTAATAAAGTGTATATCACAGTTGTTTGCAACCCTGTCAACATCTAGAAAACTATGGAAAAAAAGAAAAGAAAGAAATTTGCATCTCCAGAGCCCAGCTGTGTGTCTATGAAGAGTACAGAGTCCATGGGCCCACCCCCTGAATTTAGTGATAGAGCTGTGTCTGACCCAAGGTAGGATTGGAGATAAAAAATGTACTAATTACACAGGGATAAATGTGCATTGGGCGTTTTATTCTTTTATATTAAAATGTTGTATGTTGTAGAAAGCAGATTTCAGTACCATCTCAAGAGCCCAGCTGTATGTCTATGAAGAGTACAGAGTCCATGGGCCCACCCCCTGAATTTAGTCATGGAACAGTGACCTCTGACCCCAGGTAGGGTGGGCCAAAAAAAATTTCAATTTCCTGGTTTGCTGCTTAAATTGGTCATGACATGTGACCTAATCTTCACAAAATTCACAAATATCATAGTATTTCTAAGCTGATAAAACACAAACAGTCATCATCTTTCAAGTTCTTATTGAGCACACCCATTAAACCAGTGTGTCTCAAACTGAGGGGTGGGGAGTTTTTACATTTGATAAAATACATTATTTTGACATTTTATAAAATGCATTATTTTATCATAAATTCACAGCTACAGGATGCACTTGAGGTTATTGCTGCCAAAGATGGTTCAACCAGTTATTAAAGCACTTTACTTTTTCACTTACTTTTTCCACCATCACTTTGTGTGTTTAATAAGTGTGTTTAATAAAGACATGAAAGATGATGACTGATTTTTCAGCTAAAAATGTTGTGTTTGCTGATATTTGTAACTTTGGCGAAGATTTCATGACCAGTTGAAGCGGACAATTAGGAAATTGAAAATGGTTCATTTACTTTTTTTGCAACTGTATATATCATTTGTGTTTTATAAATACATTGTTATTTATATATACAATAAAGTTAATTTAGTGATGAGGTTAGCATACAGTAGTAACATATGTTCAGTGTTCTCATCATCAATCTCTGCTATGCTTTCCATTGGTGATTATTTAATATTGTAATTGTGTTATTTCTCTTGAGTAGAAAGGAAGAGAAATGTGGAATATGTGAGCATGTTCAGAGAGATCGAGTCACTATTACCTGTGGACACAGTTTCTGCAGACAATGCATCAGCTGTTACTGGGACCGGTCCAGTCAATCACAAGAATTTCACTGTCCCAAATGCAGAAAGAGATTTAAAACACGCCCTGTTCTGCATGCTCAAAAAAGCATGGGACAATTCGGTTCTGCTGGTTCTGCTCAGCGCAGCATAGAACCAACACAGCTGGAGGAGACTGGAGACCTGCAAGTGGATTCTCATCAACCAGATGTTCTGGTGAGGATCAAAGACCAGCACAAAACCAGCATGAGGAACAAATATAAGAGTTTATTTGAGGGAATCGAACTACAAGAGAACAAAACCCTCTTGAACAGGATTTACACACAACTTTACATCATAGAGGGAGAGAGTGAAGGAGTGAATGAGGAACATGAGGTTTTACACATGGAGAAAAGTTACAAGACACGTCAAAACACTTCAATCAAGTGTAATGACATCTTTAAACTTTTACCTAAACCAGGATGTGGGGAAGAGCGAAAGAAAAAGATAAAGACTGTTCTTACTAAAGGCATCGCTGGAATTGGAAAAACAGTCTCTGTGCAGAAGTTTATTCTGGATTGGGCCGAGGAAACAGCCAATCAGGATGTAGATTTCATGTTTGTGCTTCCATTTCGAGAGGTGAACTTGATCAAAGATGATCAGTACAGTCTTCACAAACTTCTGCTTGACTTTCATCCTGAACTTCAAGATCTGCACCCAAAGATTTATGATGAGTGTAAAGTTGTGTTCATCTTTGATGGTCTGGATGAAAGCAGAATAACACTGAAGTTTAAAGACAGTGAAAATGTTTCTGAAGTGACCCAGATGTCATCAGTTGGTGTGTTGATGTCAAACCTCATCAGAGGAGATCTGCTTCCCTCTGCTCACATCTGGATCACCTCCAGACCAGCAGCAGCCAATCAGATCCCTTCTGAATACATCAACCGTGTGACAGAAATCCAAGGATTCAATGATCCTCAGAAAGAGGAATATTTCAGGAAGAGAATCAGTGATGAACTTCAAGCCAACAAAATCATCTCACACATTAAAGGAGCAAGAAGCCTCCACATCATGTGTCACATACCAGTCTTCTGCTGGATCTCATCTACTGTGCTTCAAAACATCCTGAAACAAGATCACAGTGCAGAAATCCCTAAAACTCTCACTGAAATGTACATACACTTCCTGCTCATTCAGATAAATATGAGTAACCAGAAGTATGAAAGAAAAGAAGTGAGAGATCCAGCAAAACGTCTGCAGTCCAATAGAGAAGTAATTGTGAAACTGGCTGAACTGGCCTATGAACAGCTGAAGAAGGGCAATGTGATGTTTTATGAGGAGGAGCTGAGCGATTGTGGGATTGACATCACTGACGCTGCAGTGTTTTCTGGGATCTGTACTGAGATTATTAAGGAGGAATCTGTGATTCATCAGAGGAAAATCTACTGCTTCATACACCTGAGCTTTCAAGAGTTTCTCGCTGCATTCTATGTTTTTTACTGCTTTATAAATAAAACTTCTGGGGCTCTGAAAGAGTTTGATTTACTTGCTAATCTCCATAAGGGGGTGATTGACGCCGCCCTCCGAAGTGAGAACGGACATCTGGATCTTTTCCTCAGATTTCTGTTGGGCATCTCGCTGAAGTCCAATCAGAGACTCTTACAAGATCTACTGATGCACACAGAGAGCAGTTCAGAGAGCATCCAGAAAATCATTGCTCACATCAAACGCAAAATCAAAAATGAGCATGATATTTCAGCCGGCAGATCCATCAATCTGTTCCTCTGTCTGCTGGAAATGAACGATCAGACTTTGTCTAGAGAAATTCAAGCTTATCTGAAATCAATGAAAGACACAGAAAATAAACTCTCGGAGTCACACTGCTCAACCATAGCGTACTTGCTTCAGGTGTCGGAGAACGTGCTGGAGGAGCTGGATCTTATAAAATACAACACATCACAGGAGGGTAGAAGGAGGCTGTTACCAGCTGTGATAAACTGCCGGAAAGCTCTGTGAGTATTTTAGGTTTAGATTTGAAAGTCTCCCTGTAGCCGATCATTATTACTTAAGACTTATCTTTTAGCATGAAAATAGGATATGTAGAAGTTTTTCCAGTGACAGTAAATTCTACATGCATTAAAACAGCTTGAACGTAATTCCCTTATTTAGTACATGTGGATCTATACATATGCACATTTGTCTCCCCCTTGACTCAATCGCACAGCTCCGAGCCTTCAAGTAGGAGAGTTGCGTCAAATTCTATCTGTTTTTGGAATATTATGAATTCGGACATACTCCTCACCTCGCATTCTGCTTTTCACCTGCTATATGGACGTAGGTGGTTTTGTACGCAGCCCTGGTACTTGTAAAATCAAAGCTTCATATTCATGGGTACCAATTTAAGATGTCACTTCCGCTATGCCCGGCTCATATGTGTGCTTGTCTTGGCAGTGAACACAGCACATATTGAGGCGGTTTCCCGGACAGGGTTTATCCTAGTCCCAGAGTAAAATCCATGTTTGATCTGCCTTCATTTAAAAACATCTTGCCCTCACATTTCTTAACATATATCAGTATTATTGTTTTGTCTCTATATGCACACCTGTAATGTTTTTTGTAAGGTATGTTTTGTAAAAACTACTCAAATGTCCTAATATAACTAAGGTCTAGTCCAGGATTAATCTAAACCCTGTCCGGGAAACCACCCCCTAATGTGCTAAATTATCACATTTATTAGTTTTATTGAGGTCTTACTAGAGACAAAATGCTGACTGTACAATCTGGAATTAGATGTCGGATGCCAGTCAGTCCCTCCAGTTGTTCTTAATCGCAGAATAGCGCAAAATCAACAAAATGTCGCATTTTTGGGATCCTGCATTATTTGTCATATTCTGTATATTCTGACATATTCATATCTCTCATTATATATAGAGTAGGCAAGGCAAGTTTATTTGTATAGCACATTTCATACACAGAGGTCATTTAAAGATTTAAAGTGCTTTAGAAAAAAGTCAATAAATAAGAGAGACACAATAAAATCACAACAAAAACAAAGAAACACGAGACTTTAAAATAACAATTAAAGAAAATAAATGTTATTTTAGTAAAACCAGTTTAAATAGTGTTAAAAAAAAATAAAATAGGAGTAAAAGTGACTTGAATTAAAAGTGCAGTCAGTTGTGAAGCAGCACAGTGCTCATTCAGTAAATGCAGAGTTATGCTTACCACAGCTATGCAGATGACACCCAGATATACTTAGCCCTGTCACCCAATGACTACAGCCCCATTGACTCCCTGTGTCAGTGCATTGATGAAATAAACAGCTGAATGCATTAAAACGTCCTCCAGTTAAACAGTCCAGTTACAAAGTAATTGTATTTGGAAATAAAGATCAAACTTTCAAGGTTAACACATACCTTGACTCTAGGGGGCAGTTTCCCGGACAGGGATTAGCTTAATTCAGGACTAGGCCTTAGTTTAATTAGGAGATATAACTAGTTTCAATAAACATGCCTTCCCAAAACATTATTTGTGTGTATTTTGAGGCAAAACAAAGGGCACTGATGTATTTTAAGATATGTCAGTGCAAGTTGTTTTCAGTTTGGACAGCTCTTAAATTTAGTTTAGTCTAGGACTAGTCTAAACCCTGTCCGGGAAACCACCCCTAGGGAAATCCTGGTGTGATCTTACAGTCTGATCTTAATTTCATTTCAGTAGTCATGTGAAAGCAAAAAACAAATCAGCATACTACCATCTCAGAAATATTGCCAGAATTAGATGTTTTGTCTCAAGACAGGACTTGTCCATGCTTTCATCACCAACATGATGGATTTTTGCAATTGCAACCTTACTGGGATCCCAGAAAAGACCATTAGACATCTACAGCTCATACTGAACACAGCTGCTGCGAAAATTCTGACCAGAACCAAAAAATCTGAGCACATCACTCCAGTCCTCAGGTCCTTACACTTGCTTCCTGTTACATTTAGAATAGATTTTAAAGTATTATTACTCATTTATAAATCACTTCATGGCTTAGGGCTAAAAAAGAAATGTGACAGATATGCTAATTGAATATTAACCTAACAGATTACTCCAATCATTAGGATCAGGTCAGTTAGAAATACCAAGGGTTCACTCAAAACAAGGTGTGTCAGCATTTAGTTATTATGCCACCTGTAAGTGGAATCAGCTTCCAAAAGAGATCAGATGTGCTTCAATAATAGACACTTTTAATCTAGATTAAAAACACATTTGGTTCATTTTGGTTAGACAACATTTTGGCAATCCATCTCTTTAACACGTTGTATCCCGTTACCATAACAGCCCTGCACCCCACAGTTAACAGTAATTTGCATTTTCTGAGTACACTACACACAAAACCTTTACCTATTTCTAAAGTTATAGTGCATTATTTTCATATAGGATATAGAGGATACGCACGTGAAAAGTCTTTGTGAAACCTGCATGCGGCACCAGCTGTCTCATATAAATGCCAAGGACCTGGTGAAGCAATTAATAGCATAATGTATTACAATTTATTGTTTTTAGTCCTTATAATAAGTTGCTGGGACACAAAAGAAAATCTGCTGTCCATAACATCTCAGCGGGAACAAACGTGAGCATGCACCTTTCAGAACTGTGATATCCTTTCAGGCTTGCATTTGACGGTCACATATGCTCATAAAAGTCAAATGCCCATTTTCTTACCATATAAATTGGCATCGGCCGATAAATCTTTGTAATCGGCCAGCAAATTTCTTAATTACTTAAATTTGTTGTTGTAATGCCAAGACACTCAGTGTCACCCAATGTAAAGCCAAAGTTTGACAGACAGTAAAATGACCAATCATTATTCACTTTTTAACATGACGTTATGTTGTGTCACACACAACAACACACTAGTTCAACACAATTATTTAAACAGATGTCAGATCCACATGAATTATGTCTAGTAAATATGTTTTGGTACTTTTAAATGGTATATTTATAAATGTTATGCATAACAAATGTTTATTTTCACCAATTTTCTGTTTGTCTCTTATTTACTGTATTAGCATGTGGGCATCGGCCGTTAAAAAAAAAAAACATATTGGTCAACCACTACTTATAATACTGCAACACGGGACACTTTATTGAATATCAGGAAGTTCAATTCCAGGAACACACATAAACTCAGACTTTATCAATTTTAGCGGTCAATTTTATAAGCTAAAGCTGTGTTTTGTGTTCTCTTTTTCAGTCTTGCTGGCTGTGATTTCACTGATCAGTGTTGTGAAATTGTGACTTCAGCTCTACAGTCCTCAAATTCCCTCCTGAAAGAACTGGACCTGAGTAACAATGACCTGCAGGATTCAGGAGTGAAGATCATCTGTGAAGGACTCAAGAGTCCAAACTGTAGATTAGAGATACTCAGGTGTCCAAATGTTATGGCTGAACTCTGATATCCTATATGCTGTTTAAAACTTAGCATTGTGTATTTTTTCAGCTGTACGATTTTAAATTGTTTACATAGACTGGATGATATATTTTACCATTATACCACGGTGCTGTTGAATGCTGTATTCTGATTTGCTGAGAAATGTTCCATGGGTGTTGATTATTGTTCTGCACACCTAACATTTTAAATGTCTTAAAAATAGGCATCAAAGAAATTTTGTGGTTTGTGGTAACAGTGGTATAAGAGGAATAATTGACTCCGGTCCTTTGAATTATTTGAAAATAATGCACACCTGTGGTATAAAGGCACCTTGGGTGTGCATTATTTTTGAATAATTCAGCGGCCCGTTGTCAATTATTCCTTACTTATTACACGGCTCTCTGGAATGCTTGATTCTCATTGGTCAGTTGAGACATTTGCAGGTTTGTTCTTTTCAAATAATAACCGCTCCAAAGTAATAACGCATAGCCGGTACTACTTGTATGTTTAAATCCCTCCGCGCCAATAAAGATTACCATTTGGTGCCATCTTGTGACAAACACTGGACAACCACAATTAACAATGGTGGTACTATATCGTTTCGCAGAAAGATAAGAATGTTTATTTAAAACAAATATGCCAATAAAATGTTTCAAATTCATATTCATGTCCAGTTTTTTTCCTTATGTGGCAATTAGCCGTGTAATAAGCTGGATAATGTACAGGCAGCCTGTAGTTATCGCAAAATAAGCCCCTTCAGTGTGATACAAGACCCTCCACTTCGCGTCGGGTCCTGATCACACTGTCGGGGCTTATTTCCCGATAACTACCGGCTGCCTCTACATTATCCCTTACTTATAGAACAAGGGCATATTACCAAAAACAGAATTTTTTCAGTGTAACACTGTATTTAATAATCAGAAAAATCTCACTTTTTAATGATCTCTCTCTATGTAGATTATCTGGCTGTATGGTGACAGATGAAGGATGTTGTTATTTGGCTTCAGCTTTGAGTTCAAATCCCTCACACCTGAGAGAGCTGGATCTGAGCTACAACCACCCGGGAGCCTCAGGAGTTCAGCTGCTCTCTGAAAGACTCAAACTCAAGTATGTTGTATTTAAATTATGAAACATTTATTTTTACACTTATTTTACATTTAGACTGTTATAAATAAAGATATTTACCTATGCATTGTGGTTTTAAAAAATTGTATATTAGAAGAGTAAAAGGCAACATAACGTTGCTACGGCATGCATTTATTTTATATTTTATCTGTGTAGTTTAGACCACGGAGGACATTTCAGGATCACACCAGGACTACGAAAATGTAGGTTCTCTCTCTCTCTCTCTCTCTCTCTCTCTCTCTCTCTCTCTCTCTCTCTCTCTCTCTCTCTCTCTCTCTCTCTCTCTCTCTCTCTCTCTCTCTCTCTTATAAATGTTCATACACATTTAACATTTATATATGAATGTTTTATATGATATAAGGAATAAAAGACCCCATTATTATTAAAAAATAAAAACATGGTCTTTTATAACACCTGAAGGGGTGTAGTTTTTACAAACGATATTAGCTGACTGTTATTATACCATTTGCTGCAGAGTTACTTGTTAATTAATCCATATAAATTCTTAATGTATACCCAAAACATTTTGCATGGATTGTTGGTTTAAGTTGTTCTGAAATTATTTTATTATTTATTATAATTTTTATTATTATTACAAACAATAGGGCTATTAGTAGATTTCTATTTTTTAATATAAATTACGTTATATTTCAAATAAATAATTTCATATTAGGATATATACTGAGAAAAGCCTGCAGTTTATTTGTTGTTGGTATATGGTTTCTGTTACGTGGTGGCAAGGCAAGACAAGGTAGCGGATCCAGATGGAATTCTTTATTGAAAATAATCCACAAAACAGGGGTAGTCCACAATCATAAACCGTAAAACAGGCAAAGGTCAACACACTTGTAATCCACCCTTAAACAAAACAAGGAAACAAAGAATTACAGGGAAACATCGGGCGGAAACGAGTACTAGACAGACAGCAGAGTAAAATAAGCAATACTGAGCAATGCTAGACGAAATGAACCGTGTTTAAACAGGCTGGGGAAACAGCACTGCACCTGCCGGATGTTACAATTGGTTAATTAACATTATACCACGGGTCTGTTGAATGCTGTATTCTGATTGGCTGAGAAATATTCCGTGGGTGTTGATTATTTTTCTGTAAATCGCACACCTGACCTGTCAAATGTCTAAAAATAACCACCAGAGTAATGTTTGTGGTAACCGTGGTATAAGAGGAATAATTGTCCTTTGAATTATTTGAAAATAAATTATTTTGTGTGTGCATTATTTTTTGATAACCGCACACCTAACTTGTCAAATGTCTTAAACATAGGCACCAGAGCAATGCATTGTTTTCTTATAATTCAATGGCCCATCGTCAATTATTCCTTACTTAAATAGAAAACATATTTGCATGTAATTTGCCGTCTAATGTAGTTCTGTTGTTTCTTGTTTGTAGATATTTGTCATCTTACACTGGATTCAGACACAGCAAACACTCGTCTTCTTCTGTCTGAGAGGGGGAGAATGGTAGAACGTGTAGAAGAAAATCAGTCGTATCCTAAACATCCAGACAGATTTGAGGACCAGGAGCAGGTTATGTGTAAAGAGCGTCTGTCTGGACGCTGTTACTGGGAGGTTAAATGGACTGTAGGGGCTTACATAGCAGTCACATATAGAGGAATTAGAAAGAAAGGAGGAAGTGACTGTAGATTTGGATGGAATGATAAGTCCTGGAGTGTTTTCTGTACTTTTGACAGATTCAGTGCTTGGCACGATAATAAAAACACAGACATACTTATCCAGACAAAGTGTGACAGAGTTGGAGTGTATCTGGATGAGCCGGCCGGCATTCTGTCCTTTTACGCCATCTCTGACACACACACACTCACACACATACACACATTTCACACCACATTCACTGAACCACTCTTTGCTGGGTTTGCCGTTTATGGTTCAGTGTCTCTGTTAGATTGAACAGCCTGCATTATTAACAGAGAGACACGAAGAGAAAGAATGATACGTTATATAAAGCAGCTTTTGTGAAAACACTAGATTTGAATAATGTGAATTAATCCACTAGGGTTGTGACATTTCAATCGTTTTCTTGATCCATCGATTACAAATCCTGCAGATTCATATGCATCAATCTTAAAATGTAATTTTTTTTAATCATGAATCGATTAATTTTGTAAATAATTGATCTAAAAACTAAGAATCAAATGAATTGATATTCCAAAAAGTATGATGGCCTATGAACATTACATTTATTGAGCGCTTCTCTCATGACATCTACGCGATTGATTATGGCGTTAACACTTGTTAGATGTAATATGCACGCAACAATACGTTGCACATGAAATTTATGCACATGAAAATTCTTCACATTGAATGATTTTAATGTAAACACTGCAGCTAGAGGTATTACGAGTATACAGAGCACATGTTATATATTATGGTCAAAATACAAAAACATTAATTTTTTGTTGCGTTGTAAAGGGGTGGTCATGTTCAAAGTTCATCACTGTTTTCTCTACTGTAAAGCACAGATGGACGATGTGCTTCCCGCCCATATTCTAAAAACACAAAAAAACAGAATTCAACACTAATCGGCAATCACACTTAACACATTTACACACACACACAACACACACACACTTGTTCCCATGTTTTGTGGGGTCATTTCATAGCTTTAATGTTTTTTATACTGTAAAAACTGTATATCCTATTTCCTTCTCCTAACCCCAACCATCACAGAAAATTTTCTGCTACTTCACATTTTAAAGAAACATAATCCTGTTTGATTTATAAGCTTGTTTCCTTATGGGGACCTCAAAATGTCCCCACAAGGTCCCAAAAAATACTGGTATTGACAATTGGTCCCCACAACGTGATAATTACCAGGTCACACACACACACACAATTAAGAATTTATTTTATGTTCCAGTTTTCACTTTATTGCATTGAGCAACATGGACATATAATTAGAATTTTTTTGTTTGTTTGTTTTCCATTCCGTTGTCATTTTATTTATACGTTTATATTTTTATTTAAAACAATGTTGGAGCATGTTCATGTTAAATCTGAAATCTGATAAAATTACTCAGCACCACATCATCCAAGATGATTATGTCTTTCTTTGTTCAGTTGAAAATAGATTAGGTTTTTTGAGGAAAACATTCCAGGATTTTTCTCCATATAGTGGACTTTTGTGGACTTCAATGGTTTGCAGTTTCCATGCAGTTTAAAAGGGCTCTAAACAATCTTAACCAAGGCATAAGGGTCTTATCTAGCGATATTTCACCAAAAATATATTTAAAAAAATGTACTTTTAAACCACAATTTCTTGTCTTGCACTAGCTGTGTGATGCTTAAGCGCGACCTTACGTATAACGTAATCACGTCGAAAGGTCACGCATGAAGTATGCGAAACTACCTCTTCAGTGTTTACAATTTTAAACTGCATTGAAACTGTAAACTGTTGAGGTCCACTGAAGTCCTCTATATGTTTTCCTCCAAAAATTGTATTTCTTCTATAATGAACAAAGAAAGACATACATTTCTTGGATGTCATGGGGTGAGTAAATTATTGGAATTGGGAATTATTTAAGTGGAGTTCGAGTTTCACACTACTTAATGTATATTATATTATATTATATTATATGTAATTCTTGTGCATAATTCATGTGTATGTGACAGTGTACATGTCAGATATGGCTTGTTTACAGGAAGGGTTGCAAGGCACTTTTTTAAAACTGCTTTGAATTAAGATGTTTTTGCAGAAAAACCATACCAAATAATTGAAATAGTTCCCCCTAATGACGGAGAGATTGTTTTTCAAGTCTTTGCATAAGTCCCTCCCAAAAAACCTCCCTGTATTTAACAGGATTTTTATATGATTTTTATGTTTTTACTGCATGTTGAGAAAACTGCTTAGAAATGCACTTAAAGAGATATGTAACTTTAACAAAAATGTAAAAAATAAATAAAAGGAAAATATATCTTTGACACATCTCTCATTCATTCTTGAATCTTGAATCTGAAACTACATAATGTTGTTAAGGCATATTTTATGCTCATGACAGAGATCATCTGACCTGATTTTATTGATTTATGGGGCGGTTTCCCGGACCGGGATTAGACTCCTAGACTAAAATAAAAAATGAGCTGTTCAAACTGAAAACAAATGCACTGACATATCTTAAAATACATCAGTGCCCTTTGTTTTGCCTCAAAATACACACAAGTAATGTTTTTAGTAAGGCATGTTTGTTAAAACTAGTTATATTTCCTAATTAAACTAAGGCATAGTCCTGGCTTAAGATAACCCCTGTCTGAGAAACCACCCCATAGAGTTATAAGATTCTTGAATTAATTAAAAAATACCTTTGATCACCACTAGAGAGAAGCATTCCCTTCTGTTATATGCAGTATTTTTTTTAGATTTCCCTTTAGGGTTTGCGGTGACTGAGTTCATTGTAATGCATGCACAGCACATCTTCAATGAAAAGACAAATGTTTTATTTAAAGATGTCCAAAGTGAATATCACGCTTAGTATTGTGATTTCTGTTGCGACTTAAAGATAAAAGATGCTGATGTTGATACAACACCTGCAGAGATAATAGCTGCAGTACAAAATACATTGTTTATTGTTTTGTGCAATAAACTATATGATGAAGCTATGCATGTTTTTCCACTGACAGGCTCTTTAAATCTGTCCTCACTGCCCTTTCTGTCTCTCGCTCGCTCTCTCTTGCTCTCTCTCTCTCTCTCTCTTTCTGTCTCTCGCTCGCTCTCTCTCCTGCATCACATTTCTAATCCATTTCTTTAATTCCCCCCCGAGAACCTATCCCACCCTGGACTGGAAGGCAATCGATTAGCCGTGTCAGTAAAAAGCTCAGCGTCAGAGTCTCGCCAGCTGCTATAAAAGCCCTGCCCGTGCCTCTGCATCCTCACAGAAGTCTCTTCACAGCAGCAACTGCACTGCGGTATCTCTTCTGCTCTCTTCTCTCCTCTCAACGATCATGAGCTCCATCGGTTACAACCCCTATTACCCGGCCACGCAGCGGAGAAGGGTGGTGGTGCGCAGCGGGACAAGCCTGGCTGCAGGAAGCCCCCGTTCTCGTTCCGTCTACCAGAGCTATGCCTCGCCGGCCCGCGCCCCTGTTATCTCCTACGGTGGTGCGATGCATTACTCCGCTCCCTCACCGGACCTGGACCTGAGCCAGGCTTCTCAGCTGAGCTCGGAGTTCAAGGAGGTGCGGACTCAGGAGAGAGTCCAGCTCCAGGATCTCAACGACCGCTTCGTGAGCTTCATCGAACGCGTGCACGGTTTGGAGCTCCAGAACCGTGCCCTGGAGGCCGAGCTGCTCCTGCTCCGTCAGAGGCACTGTGAACCCTCACGTCTCCGGTCGTTCTACGAGCAGGAGGCCAGGGACCTCCGGGCAGCGGTGGACGAGGCACGTAGGGAGCGCCAGGCTGCTCTGGAAAGGCGGGATCGTCTGGAGCAAGCCCTCAAGGCTCTGCAGAGTCGTTACGAAGAAGAGGTCCTGTCCCGCGAGAAGGCAGAAGGCCACCTAGTGGAGGCCAGGAAGGGTGTGGATGAGGTGTCCTTGGCCTGCTCCGAGCTCGACAAAAGAGCCGATAATCTTCTGGATGAGCTGGCCTTCCTGAAGAGACTCCATGAGGGTGAGATCGCCGAGCTGCAAGCCCAAGTGCAGTACTCCGCGCAGGTATCGGTGGAGATGGAGGTGGCCAAACCGGACCTCTCCACGGCGCTCCGAGACATCCGATCCCAATATGAGAACCTGGCTCAGCAAAACATCCACGCGGCGGAAGAGTGGTTCCGTGGGAAGGTGAGCACCATGGCGGATGACACGGCAAAACACACCGAGAACATCCGCAGCGTCAAAGACGAGGCAGGAGAGTATCGCCGCCTGCTGAAAGCTCGAGACCTCGAGATCGAAGCGTGCCAAGGCCTAAATCAGTCTCTGGAGAGACAACTGCAAGAGGTGGAGGATAAACAGAGCGGAGAGATCGCAGGCATGCAGGTCAGAAGGGTTTACAGCTTATCTTCAAAGTCTACATGCACAGGGCCATGATTACTTCCTGATTACATAACTTATTGATTGTATTCCTGTAACTCAATTGGTAGAGCATTGCATTAGCAATGCAAAGGTCATAGGTTCAGTCCCCAAGGAAAACTCATATTGATCAAAAATTTAAGTGTCTGCCAAATGATTGTGAATGTTATTGTATTTAAATTGTTTTTCTTTCTGTCTGTGCAGGATACCATCAGTGACTTGGAGAATGAACTCAGGTCCATGAAGAATGAAATGGCTCACTATCTCAAAGAGTACCAAGACCTTCTCAATGTTAAAATGGCTTTGGACATTGAGATTGCTGCTTACAGGTCAGTAATCATTTAGGGAACATTTGAGGTTGTAAACCAATAAATGATAATACAATAAAAAATTTTAACTGGCTATATACATACGCATTTAAACCATTTTTACAAGACAAAAACAAATGCAAATCTTGAATCAATTACAAAATAAGCTGGGGGTTTTTTTGCTTATTAAAACCATCCATGACACTGGACATATATTTCAGAAAAATATTATAAAATATTTCATTTGTAATTGAACATATATAAAAATTGCATATTTATTTATTTTATTTATTTGCATACATATTTAGTCATATTTATGGTAAAGTTGTTGTGAATTTACAAAAGATTTGTAAATAAAATAAATTAAAAGTTGACCTATTTAGCTTGGCACTTTTAGCAATAGAGGGAGTAGTATTTATGTATTGGTCTGAATTTTTCAATTACTGATTTTTATCTTGAATATTTTGGAAAACCCTAAGTTACCTGTGAAATCAAGACTAAAGTAAATCACAAAAATCATTTTAGTTGGGTTTCACAAGCAGGTTCACATTTGTTAATACTGTTATATAATTTAATGCCCTTCTTTGCAATACTCCCCAACAGGAAGCTTCTAGAAGGCGAAGAAACGCGCTTCAACGTCGGAGGTATCGGCGGTATCTCCAGTGTGTTTTCTCCCTCTATAGCCGCCACTCCTTCCTTCGGACGTCCCGTGTTCTCCGTGCATTCCAGCCTGAGCTCTGGCGCCCCCTATCTAATGGGAACCAGACTGATGAGCTACTCTGCCGCAGCAGATGAGATCGTAGAAGCCAGCCGGGCACAGGAAGCAGGAGCGAGCCCGGTGAAAGAGGAAGAAGAGGAGGAGGAAGAGGCTGAGAAGGTGGAAGAAGAGGAGAAGGAAGAGGAAGAAGATGAGGATGGTGAGAAGGAAGAGGAAGAAGAGGAAGGTGAGAAGGAGGAAGAAGGAGAGGAGGGAGAGAAAGAGGAAGAAGAAGAGGGCGAGGGAGAAGGTGAGGAAGAAGCAGAAAAAGAAGAAGAGGAAAAAGAGGAGGGTGAGGATCTTTTATTGTGATTTGGTAACGGCAGTGTTCCTAAGTTGACTTAACTTCCTTGATTTAAAATCTCTTGATTTAATAAACATGATTCAAACTTTTTAAACATGTTTAAATCTACATAATGACAATAATTTAATTAATAATTAATGTAATCGCCCAGCCTGACCCCTGTACTGACATCTATATTCTGTTTTATTTCTTTCACAGGTGAAGAGGGAGGAGAAGGTGAGGATGAAGGAAAACAGGAAGAGGAAGGAGATGCTGAGAAAGAGGAAGAAGGTGGAGAGGGCGAGGAAGCTGAAGAGGAGGAAGCAAAGGATGACGATGGAAAAGAAAAAGAGGAAGAACCAAAGAAGGGAGGAGACGCTGAGAAAAGCAAACCAAAAGAGAAGTGAACAGACAAGACCAAAATCCCTGGTGCTAGAGGTGATCAAACCTCATCTGTGTATCTTATACATGCTGATATCTCTGTACCCTTCTGCTCAGATTCATCTCAAATTAAAGCAAACCACACTGCACCCAAACAAGAATACCTTAATGCTAATATAGAGGTTCCCAAAGCTCTGTATGCATGAACATATATGCCTTACATTTGTGCTTGGCAGGGAATTTTGTTTGTTGTTTTTTATTAAAGAGCAAAAAAAAATGTTCGTTGTGTTGTTCGCCTTCAGTTTGACACTGTGAACTGCCTCTCTAATACACAAGTGTGCTTAGTATTGAAAATGCCTTAGACCTATTGTCCGAGCCTCATTGCCTACTAATAAAACTTGACTTAACCCTCTCTATCCTGGTGCGTCTGTCGCTCCTTATTTTCAGAATAATATTACTAATGCACGTATTACTACACATGTTGTATGCTGTCTGTATGAAGCAGCACACTACACAAATACAGAGGGCTATATCTCAAATACAAATGGATAAGTTGCATTTTCGATAGTTTTGCATATAGCTGTTGTCACTTATGCCAGTTTTGGTAACAAAAATGGATCCATTTGTTAAATTAAACTACACTAGTGCACATTTAAAGTGCACATTTCTAAAAGTTGACTTAATTTTTTCTTATAGGACAACTTTGATGAACTTTTTTGATCCACTTGATCAAGAGCGCATTGCAATGTAGTATATGGCAATGGTTCCTAAACCTTTTATTTTGCAACCTGCTCAAATACAGCGGGGAACATAAGTATTTTGGCAGGGTTTCTCTCTCAATACTGACAGATTTCAGGTGATCTCCTGGCTTTCTATGCTATTTTGCACTTTGTTCTCTTCGTGTGTTCAATACTTATTCCCTGTGTCATTTCACTTTATTTATTATGACTCAACTTGTATACTTAAATGTTCTGATTTCTTTATATGAATTCAATATTTGAGTTGATGGCTACATCTGATGGAAATTTTGTGTCAATAGCCCACTTAGAAATCCCCTTACTGATAAAAATGCTGATGTGTCAAATACTTATTTTCCCCAGTAATCCCAGACCAATCAAAATATTTTTTAAACAAAAATATGAGAAAAATACAATAAAAACTTGAAGTTCGAAGCGTTGCATTATCGATAAAATTTTGAGTTTTTTTGAGATGTTGAGTATTTTTCATCATTGTGCGGACATTTCTCCTTTTGTGATTTATATTTTGTTGTCCAGCACCTAAACCCAATCTGGGTACTTTAGATGTGCAGACCCTCCGGAGTTTGTTGAATATGAGAAAAATGTTACCTCTTTTATAATTTAGTAGTTTTTATTTTCCTTGTCATTTCATTAATGAAATATAAATATATTTCTTGTTTTTTTATATCAATATCATTGTCGTTGCTAGTCATTAATTGGACCAAATTTTTGTGTCATTCACCACAACAGCAAAGTGACTTTGCATGACCCAACTTATGCCACTCACAGTTTGAAAACCCCTGGTATTTGGGGTGTGCACATGTGAAGTGATCATTCATGTGCCGTGACTATATTTTTCGAAGGTTTTACCATCCACAGTGAGAGCTTCAAAGGGTTAAAGGGTGCCATTTTTTTTTAATGCTGCATGTTTAGGTAAATGTAGTAGGTCATTCAGATATCCCAGCAAGCAATAGCCATAATTTCACCATCTAGGTCAGTGGTTCTGAAATTTGGGGGCCCCCAGTTTTTTAAAAAAAAAACATTAATTTATCACAAATTCTGTATAATAGAACTTCAGAAAAATAAGGCTACTAACCAACACCACTACACTATAATTTATTGTTTTGTTTAATTCAAATTTGAAGTTTTGGCATGTTTTATGTCATTAATTTTACTTGGGGGGATATGAAGTGATGCACGATACACAGGGGGGCTGGCACGCTGAAAAGATTTGAGAAACCACAGATTTATGTTAACCTCCTGAGACCCAAGCTTTGTTTTTTTTTAGTAGTGCTATTTTGGGGTTAGGAAGAACCAATAAATATAATACCCAGTTATTTTCATTAAACGTGAAGCAGTGTGATTGTCCACGTTTCCAGATACACAGAATTAAATATTATGGTGCAAACAAAAAAAATGTCTTAGTAGGTTAACCATAGACCTGATGTAGTCTGGCTATGAGTAACCCAGTTCTAGTCAAAAAATCTTGAATTTGGTTACTTGTTGTTTTAACTTGCAAGATATTCCATAATTAAAAGGAATAGTACACACAAAAATGAAAATGTATCATTTAAAAGAGTCTCATGTTGTTACAAATCTGTATAACTTTCTTTGTTCTGATGAACACAAAGGAAGATATTTTGAAAAATGTTTGCAACCAAACCGTGCATGGACCCCATTTACTTCCATAGTATTCTTTTTTCCTACTATGGAAGTCAGTGGTGTCCACAAATGGTTTGGTTACAAAAATTTCAAAATATCTTTCTTTGTATTCATCAGAACAAAGAAATGTATGCGGGTTTGTAACAACATGAGAGTGAGTAAATGATGACAGAATTTTCCTTTTTTTGTGAACTATCCCTTTAAGCAAAATGATTACAATGTGTTAGCTTTTTTAAATGTATACTTTGTTTATGTCCAGCCGTATGTGTTTGGTCAGCTATTATACCCAGCTATTGCTGGGATACCCTTCATACACACAGTAAGAATCTGATGTTGTTCTCAGTCAGAAACGCTACTATCCATTTAATCTGGATATAGACATCAAGTTCTGCATCGTGCTGCGCATGGATTATTTATTCATGACAGCTGTAATCAATATAATGTAAACCTCAGGGCTCAGCTAAAGTCATGTGAGCATTTTCTGCTTATTCAGCGTTTGAGCACAGAGCACAATCCTATAGCCTATGGAGTCAGTGTGATATAGTGATAAATGCCCCAAAAAGGTTTAAACCACTCAGTTTGATTCAATTCCTATTTTGCCATTTTATCTATAGTGTGATGTATGTTGCATTGCATGCACATTGCAGCTGCAATAAATGATTACTAAATTACTTAATGCATGCAACCGTCGCAGTGTTGTGATGCAGTCTCTCTTAAGTATTCCTAATGCAGATCCAGTTACGTTCTGCACAAATGTGACCCCGCCTGTGAAATCCAGGCTTAAGCCTCATAATCTAATGATGAGATTTGGAGCATCAAAGTTTGATTTCACATTGATTTCAATCTTGACAGGAAATTACTCAAGTCAATATTAAAGATATCAAGGTTATATTTTCACAGAATGCTCTAGGAAGATTTAATGTAGATAACAGTCCATCACTTAAAATTGGTTTGGTCACAAGTATGCATTGATTCATTGCAGTCTTTAGTAACCAAGTTAGTGTTTTCACAGATAAATTGGATATTGGATGGACATTTTATTACAGTTCGACAAATTCAGTTATGCAGCAGATGGCTGAAGTCAAGGTCTAACAAGTACATGTTCTCCATTACCTTGATTAAAAGTTAACACTGCTGTCTGTCTGCTTTACAAAAAGCTCAAGGACTGCTTGATTATGGGCAAAATGATAATCACAATTATTTAACAAGATTAATTCGAAAACATGCTTTTATTTAACCTTATTTATTAAGTTAATGTTGCAACAGGCTAAACACAGTCTGGCACCATGCAATTTATATTTTAATCATTTTACCTCGATTGTCTTGTTTTTGTAAAAACGATTAATTGCACAGTCTAGTAAAAATGGCATAAAAATGCTTCTTCTACGGCAATGGTTCTCAAACGGGGGGCCGTGAGATGGTGCCAGGGGGTCTCCAGTTTTATGACATTTTATAAAATACATTAATTATTCAGAAATAAAACATCAGAAAAATAAGGCTTTAATCAACAGCACTACCTTGTATAATTTAATTAATTTGACTTTTCTTTAAGAGGGCCACGGAGGGATGCACCCTACACAAGACGCATTGTGAAATGTTTCCCTCTGCGGTGATAGCAACAGTGGTAGCAGCATATAAAACAAGCACACAAGTGACTTTGTAATGACTTAACAAGCTTTTTATTGATTGGTGTGATAATATTACAGATCGAACCAGCAGCACCTTTACATTTCACAGTATTATTGTTATCGGTTGTTCTTCTGTTTTGTGTAACAGACCGACTCTAAGCATTGATTCAGTGCATTCTGTCTTAAGGCATGAAGTATGCTAGAAAGCCATCGTGTAGTTTGAAAGAGTTTCTGCTTAAATTGCAAATGTTGTGGTAGCACCATTACTGCAGAGCAGCTCCAGAGTTTCATATTGCTGTAAACTCTTACAAACAGATGTAACTCATTAGCAGCAAAATGTACTTGCACTTTAATTCAAACACGCTATAATCTCTGTTTCGCATGGCTATTTCCTTTCACACATGCATCAATCAACACACATGCATTATTTTTGTGTTTGATTTTGCTTGGTTTTCACATTTTGCATTGAATAAAATGTATTTGAACAATTTGTAAGAACTAAATTCCTGTGGAGGTTTCACCCAGGCATCAGTCTTTATCTTTGATTTCCTTCTTTGCTGGGGGAGCTACTTTCTCCACTTTTTTGGCGACTTTCTTTTTTTCCTGTGGTTTTTCTTCTGCCTTTTCTACTTCTTTCTCTGGGGCTGGTTTGGTTGCTGCATTGTCTCCATTAGTGATGGTCTCCACGGTTCTGGTCAGGACCTCTTCTTTGGGACTGGGTTCCTCTTTGGCCGGGCTAGTTTGGTCAGCAGTGGGAACCTCCTCTTCTTTATCCTGCGTTTTATCTTCTTTTTCTTCGGTTACTGGTGAGGACTCACCTTTTTTCTTCTCCTCCTCCTCTGTATCACTTTTCTTTTCTGAATCGGCCTTTGTTTCCTCTTCTGGAGAATCAACCTTCTTCTCTTCATCTCCTTTAGACTCTGTCTCCTCTTTGGCGTCATCATCATCGTCTTTTTCATCAGCATCTTTCTTCTCATCCTCATCCTTGGCTTGTTCTTCACTCTCTACCTCTTTGACTTCTTCAGCCTCTTTCTCTTCTTCTCCTTCTTCGTCTTTGTCACTGCCTTCTTTTTCTTCTTTATCTGATGTTGGAGTTTTGTCAACGCATAGTTCTGTCTCCTCAATTACTTCCACTTTCGCTTCCTCTTCTTCCTCTCCTTCCTCTTCCTCTTCATCTACTTCCTCTCCGTCTTCTTTCTCTGTCTCACCCTCTTCCTCCTCAGCAGCCTCTTCCTCTGCTGCACCCTCTTCCTCCTCAGCAGCCTCTCCCTCTTCTGCTGTTTCTTCCTCGTCTCCTCCTTCCTCTGCCTCTTCCTCACCTCCAGGGGCAGCAGAACTCACTTTGGCTTCTTCAGCAGCTACAATTTCCTCTTCTTCCTCTGCCTCTTCCTCATCTCCAGGGGCAGCAGAACTCACTTTGGCTTGTTCAGCAGCTACAATTTCCTCTTCTTCCTCTGCCTCTTCCTCATCTCCAGGGGCAGCAGAACTCATTTTGGCTTCTTCAGCAGCTACAATTTCCTCTTCTTCCTCTGCCTCTTCCTCATCTCCCTCTGCCTCTTCCTCATCTCCAGGAGCAGCAGAACTCACTTTGGCTTGTTCAGCAGCTACAATTTCCTCTTCTTCCTCTCCAGCTTCTTCTGCCAGGTCCTTTGCCACCTCTGCCAGGTCATCGTCAATGTCAATCTCTCCTTTGGTCTCCTCGATGATCTCCTCCACGATTTTATGTTTGACCTTAGATGTTTTCGGCTGACTGTATGCTAAACCAGGACTCAAAATACTGGTTTGGAAGCGTGTCTCCTCACCCTCCAGAAGTTTTCTACATTTGAGAGCGACAATATAAGGTTTGTTGACTTTACAGTACACGATATAGAGAAATATAAGCATTAAACATTTTAATTGTTGTTTGCAAAAGTACCTGTAAGCTGCTATTTCAGCATCAAGTGCCATCTTAACGTTCAGCAGATCTTGATATTCTCTGATATGACGCGCCATTTCCCATTTTGCTCCTTTCAAGTCGTTTTCCAATTGGTGGATCATCTCCTGATGAAACCAAACAAACATAGAAAAATTAATTCACAAATCCATCTTCTTTTTAAAACTACAACATTAATTTACTGGACACCAAATATTGAGAAAACTAGTAATCTATTTTGGGGTACTGAATTATATATGTGCAGTTTAAAATGATTTTAGAGAAGAAATTTAAACAGGAGATTCAGCACTATAGACTGTGTAATGTAAATCTGGAGACTGCACCATAGCTCGTAAATTACGCACGCAGTGCGCAAACCACCTGTGCAATAATTGCTGTGTTTCAAAACCCACTGAGCAGGTATTTATTGTTTTAGGACATCAAGAATCCAAATATAGCCTATAACTTGTTTAACCACTGTTTTAATTCAGTTGAATATTTCATGTTGCTATACAATTTTTTTTATTAAATATATTTTTAATTTTGTTCAATTTGTACATTTTCACGTGCAAGTAATTTCATAAACAAACCTGATAACTGCCCATATCGTTGTTGTGGCGGTCTTCAATATCATGCAGTTGCCTCTCCAGTGACTCTTTGGTACCTCGCAGAGCCTCCAGCTCAATGTTCTTGGCTTGGATCTGACGGCGGTAATCTGCAATTCCGTCCCGTACAGACTTGATAGCATCCTTGTTCTGCTCCGCAGCGTCTGACAGCATAGAATAGCGGCACTGAAACACCTCCTCAGCCTGCTGGAGGTTCTTGGATGAAAGCCCGTCCAACTGCGCACGGATCTCCCGGAGCGCAGAGGTGATGTCGGTCTTCTGAAGGTCCCTCATCTCCACCACCGGCACCTGTGCGGCTTGAAGTTGAGCGAGGAGCTCGCTGATCTCCTCCTCGTGGTTTTGGCGCAAGAAGTCAATTTCATCCACAAGGGCCTGGACTTTCCTTTCCATCTCCAACTTTATGAGAATCGAGTCGTCCTTGTCTTTCTTCATGCTTTGAATGGCAGCCTCCACGTTCTCTCTTACCCGGGCTTCATCCTCATATCGCTCCCTCAGCCGCTGGAGGTCCTCGTCGGTGTGCTCTGTGTCCAGCAGGACTTGTGCCCTTTCCTTGTGCAGTTGCTCCAGGGCGCAGCGCAGGTCTCGGAGCTCTCTGTCGTACGCATCGGTGTGCAGGGACTGCGACAATTTCTGCTGCTTTAGCGCCTGGATTTCAGCTTCCAGTTGTTTGTTTTGCTCCTCTAGGAAACGCACCTTGTCGATGTAACTGGCGAAGCGGTCGTTGAGCCCTTGAAGTTGCTCCTTCTCGTTACTGCGTGCGGGGTCTACGCTGAGCGCCGCGCTCAGCTCGAACCCATCCGGAGACGCGAGCACCGCGGGGTTGTAAGATCTGGATATCGGCACGGCGGAGGTTCTTTTATACAAACCAAGACCGTTTATAGTCCTGGAATGCGAGCGCATAGGGGTCGACGGAGAGCGGGTGGTCCGCGTCTCCAGAGCCCTTCTTCGGGAAGAGGTTCCTATCATGTCCATGGTGGAATTGCTTGTGGATTGGTGATGTATGAGGGCATTGCGGTTGTATTTATAGGCTGGCTGACTTTGTCAACGAGGCACAAGTAACCCCCTCCCTTTTTTTAAATCGATGTAGATGAAGAAGTTTAACATTTCACCTTAAAACACCAAAAATATCTTTAACATTTGTATAAAGGGCGCAAAAATCAAAAAGCCAGTTTGCTTTTTTGCAAGGATAAAACTAAACTCGTTGATTTTATTAGTTACTTTTCCTTTTTGTTGCACTTAATCTTTATACATTATGTTGCTTTATTTAGTTTTTAACATTTGCTCTTTACATAAACGTGTTTACTGTGCATTCTGTGTATATACTGTATTATGTGTATTAATAGAATTGATGGTGATATGGTAGTTGATGGTGATATGGTATGCTTCCTATGATTTCTGAAATAAATCACCATGTCAAAATCATCGTAAATGTGAATTATTCGTCCATTAAAGAGGATTTGAATGCAGTATAAACAGCTTGTTATTATGCATGCAGACTTCAGCAAAGTCAAGTTTATTGCACTTGCAGAGCAATTTAATAAAAGTAGTCACACAATGCGCCAGTGCAGATATTTGACTGGTTGTAACAAACATATTTCACAGTCATATATTTTAATGCATGTATTTGCTTTTCATTTTAACAATCATGTGATGTGATAAATGAATTTGTAAGTCTAATTATGTCTACTCTCAATCATTAGTTTCTAAATTAATATGTTGTCTTGAAATCTGCATAGCCTATTATAATAATATATATATATATATATATATATATATATATATATATATATATATATATATATATATATATATATATATATATATATATATATATATATATATATAAAGAAATAATACATTTAAATAATAATTTAGCATAAAGATGAGGTATAGCATTTCTGGCTTATTCACTGGATCAAAATGAAATAAATCCAAATAGTTGGATTGTATTTGAACAAATGCTGGGTTGTTTTTACCCAAAATGGTGGATTGTTTCATATAACTCAGTGTTGGGTCAAATATAATATATACATTTCTTTAAACAGAAAATACTTCCTATATATTTCCTATAAAAAAAGTGTCTAAATGTCTTCTTCAGGTTAAAGTCAGTGTTTAGTGTGACACTGAACACATCTTGAACTCTGTTGAAGAAGTCATTAAATTAGAATGAGAAAATAGGATTTATTTAAATTTAGTTTTAAGTGAGCCCACAGGTTCATGCTGTGGTGGATCAAGTGTAAGTGGAGCTCATGCTAAATATTGACAATTTATCTTATAATTTTATTCTCGCTTTTCATACAGCATACAAATGTAGCCTGTATTTTCTGGTTGTATTCTATAAAAAGAAACTAAGAAATAATTATATATACTTACTACTATTGCAAAAACAACAAATCTTATGGTGGCATGGTGGTCTACGACTTTTACACATAGTAAATGGATTAATACTGATATATTGGTTAATAAATCACCACAGAGAAAATTGCTAAAAAGCTGATGGGCATGTAGGTGTGTGGGTCACTTCACAATGTTAGTTGTACAGTATTGAGTTAATACATAATGGTTGATTTGTTAGTTTTGACGGATGTTTAAACTTTCTGTAGTTTGTTTCTTTTATTTTGTTTGCTTGTCCAACAAATCACTTTAATGAAGCATTTTAATGAAGTAAAAAAAGTTCTGCTTGATCTGGAAGTTCTCACTCTTGTATTGATGGCCATGCCAAGAATTTAAGCAAGCCAGTCAGTTACATGATGTGATATATTGGATATTTGTCCCCTGTTATCCTGAAAGTTCAATAATGCAGTGAAGTATCAACGTTCCAAAATGCTTTTTCATTAATTTAAAATACCGTAGGGGACCATTTTAATTCACAGCATAATTCAATTCGATTCAATTCAACCTTATTTCACAGTTAACACTGTTTAAGCTTTATAGGCACAAAATAGAATATGCACAAACCCAATATACATTAAACACAGACAAATCAAAAGTTAAAGAAACTTAAAACTACAAAGAAAAAGAAGAAAAAACTTCTTACCATAACAGCAGGAACACTGTAAAACCTGTTAAGTTAACTCAACTCAAACCATTTGAGAACACTGGTTGCCTTAAACCATTTAAGTTTAAAAACACATACATATGAGTACTGTGAACTTGAATAAAAGTGCATATTTGGATATGACTCAATATATTTAAGTTCACTGTATTCACATGTATGTGTTTTAAAACTTAAATGATTTAAGGCAATTGGTTTCCTCAAATGGTTTAAGTTAATATTTTAGGTTTTACAGTGAAACCTGCAGGAGCCCTAAAAATACAGCATTTTTGTCAAATCAACATATATTATTATGTTACTTTAACTTAATTTAAGTTAAACACTTTCAAATTGTTTTTATAAGTTATGTCAACTTATCTCTAGTAAAAACTTGCAAAACCAAGTTGTTTTAACTTTATGCTGCATATTTTATCAACAAATTACAAAATCTTTATTATAATGCAAAACCTTAAGGACTTATAACTTAAATGTCAACAAAGAAGTATGGTTGCATGCACTGTAACAACTTTGTTTTGCTAGTTAATTCAACATACTCTTTTAAGTTTTTACATGCAATAACTTGACATAACTTAAAATATTAAGTTAAACAATTTCAACTTGTTTTTATAAGTTAAAGTAACATAAAAATATATGTTGATTTGACAAAAATGCTGTATTTCTGAGAGTGCTGTTGGGATTTTAATATCAATATAAGAATCCAGTTAGATTGCAGTTAAATAATGCAAACTGATACCGACAGTAATACATTAGGTTCGGCTGATATATATTGACAGCAGTGATGATGGGAAATAATCAGAGTATGTCAAGAGGTTAAAAGAAGATTTTAAGGAGGGGATAAATCAATAAAAAATATAGATAATCAATTGAGAACATAGAAATCTTTCCTAGAGAGCAAACCCAGTTTGCTAATATGGGAGAGGTTCAAATTCAGAGATGCGTTTTAGTGATGGAAGTATGTGAGATCATTTATACTAAATATTCATAGGATTTTTTTGTTGCATAGTTTACCTGCAGCAGTGATACACTAGATGCTGGAATGTAATTGTAAAGACTTATAAAGTTGCTTTTTGTGGCTATGAAATTGCACAGTCATGTTTTTGGGTAATGCGCTGGTTTATGTTTGAGCCTCGGCTGTGAGCCAATGGGGAAGTGAAGAGATGCTGAGTCGGGTCCAGTGGGACGGTATGGGCCGATACAAGGCTAAAGAGTTCAACACGGCTCAATTACCAAACCAATATGAATACAACACAAAGAAACACAGATATGTGCTAGTTTAGATGCAAACACATTAAGTTTAGAGACATAATTGGAGGCTTACAGCTTTATGCTACATGTCCCATATGGATAGGCCTAAATAAGATCAATTCTTTTAATTTTATGCAAACATGTGTCTGTAATACTGTCCTGTTGATCAATGAATGATTGGATTTGGGAATTCCTGTCAGACACCATTCATTTTATAACAAAGACTTCAATTTCTAACATAAATATAAACAGACTTTAAGATCCTGCAGTCTCACGTATTTCTAAGAGTTTTATGCTCACATTATATTGCTTTTCTCTTTCAGGTCCAACAAAAGCGAACAGAATCTGTCAGCATCTCTCTGTATTTGTCAGCAGCTCGGTGATACTGTGAGTCTGAGCTCTGGCTGACATTGCCGGTTTTCCTGCAAACTCACATTTCTGCTCTCCTGCTCTTCTGCACATTGTTGGGTGTAAATCTGAAGCTCCGCCCCTCTGCAGCACCCAGCTGCACTCGACTGAATGCTCAGACACACAAAACACACAAACACAGACGTGAATCTGATGTCTCATTTATAGAGATGCCCGACAGGGTGGAAACACCACTTGTGTTTGCTTCACAGCAGACTGGAGTCTGTGTTTGATAGATAAAGTGAGTGTGTCAGAAATGAATGAACACACGCACACACATACAGACCTTTGAAGCTATTTTAAGATGCAGTGTCTTCATCAAAAATATTTTCTTGACTTAAAGCCTTACATTATATAGTATTAAATTAGAATGCATGCTTTTAAATGCTTATAAATCACTTTAAGTAGACATTGAAATAGTTTACTCAAATGCCACAACTATGAAACAGATCACTTCATATTGATTAGGGTTGGCTCATGACATATTTAACTACGTAATTTGAAGTCAAACTAATGAAGAACATTGATACTAGCAATATAACACTAACACAACACAAAATCAATAGATAATCTGATCTCTTTGCTCTGTGAGTATTGCTTACTGCATACTGCAAAGTATATACTTATTCTGCCTACTATTTTAAAATAGTATGCAAACCAAACTACGAGAAGATCTGTTTTTATTTAATTTATTTACTTTATTTTTGACTGTGTGTTGAAATATTAAGCCAAGGAAATTTTTTAAATGCCAGCATTGGTTCATTTATTCCAAGTGCATTTACTTTTATGCATTTGGCTGATGCTTTTATCCAAAATATCCAAAAAAAAATATGTGTTTGGATCAAACCCATGACCTTTTGCGCTGCTTATGCAATGCTCAGCCACATATCTACAGTATACAAGATCAACTGCACATCGTTTCATGGCACATCCCACTGAGGGATAGGCTGGGTTTTATGACTCAGTATTGTAATTTCCCAAGTGCCCTTTAAAACCATGCATGCCAGAATGCACATGAAGCAAAAACAATAACAATAGTTTTGCATGCTGCATGTGCATAAATTCAGTGCTGTATATCCTAACAAATCTTGTTTTTATCACTGCAACTAAACAACCGGGAACAGACCTGTTTGTGACAAAAGGAAGAAATGGTATTTCGATACGCACAGAGGACAGCAGTTTCTAAGATAAGTCTCCACCATCAAACCCTGCTGCGGAGATCTTGTTAGGTATTTGCTAATGTTTCTGCCAAGGAACAGAGCAAGTATAACTTCATTACTGCAGTGGACATAAATCTCGTGTAAACGTGTATGTGCCGGCCAAACACACACACACTCACACTACATCTCAGGCTGTTGAGTCAAAATGATGAACAACCTCTACGTCCGCGCCAACTTTTATGGTCAAATCTATTAAAGCCTTATATGAGGACAAATACTGTACCTATCTCTCATCATATCATGCTGTTTTTCTTTTTAGTAAAAAAGGTATCTCTTGGATTATTGACCATGCATTTGGTGCAGAAGATGCTGCAACATGACTAGAAAAGGACCTGCTGTCACCTGACCTTTACCCTATGTCCACGACCTAAAAGGAAACACCCAGAATCTGCAGTGCAGTTTGAAACCTTATTACTCCCCCCTACTGCTCTCTCTCTTTCTCCCAGTAAGATAATGGCAAATGCAGTTACAGATGAGGAGAGGTGGTCCCACTTGTGACGTGGGCTGGTCCAGCACTGCATTGCACCCAGACCACACCCCACAACGACACCCACATCCAGCCCACAGACAGACTATGATGCATCTTAAAGCAACGACGAAGGTCGATGATGAGTTGCATACTATATTTGAGGTATAAACTGTGCTGCAGTGGTCGATTTTGTGAATCTGTAGGTTTGGTCTAGCACAGCTTATAAGTTCATCAAGTTCATCAAGTTCATTTACTTTACTCTGCCATATCCTTGCATCATCTGATGTCTGTGCTGAAATGCTTGTATTTTTTCCCTGGCATAAAAAGCAGTGAAATGCATTAAAGTAACAATAATGTGAAAGGTTTGGAAGATCAAAACAGGCATTTTAGCATGATTGCTATGAATAAATACTAAACTTATCTGTCTGTATTTGATTTTGATGACACTATGTAAAAATCTAGCATACTTTGTGAGCAATATTATCTTGCAAAGAGAATATGATATTTAATTTATGGATGGAATTTAAAATTCTAGTCACTCCTTGTTTTTAATTTCAAAAGTTGCCATAATTTTGGAGAAATGAGACAAACGTGGGGCGCTGTATCGATCCCATCAGCGATTCCGAACCCAGAAACGCTGCATTTCCTTGACAAGATTGAAGGTTGGAGTGCTGAGCCTTTGACTTGAACCGAGATGTTTTAGCAGAAAGATGCTGCTCTGGCCAAAAGCACTCGGGCTCAGGCATGCCAGCACTTACGGATTGGATATGCTGTGTACTGCTGATCAATTTAGTTTAATGGCAGAATGGGGAGGGAGGGCTTTAAGTACATAACTTCATCTAGAAACTTTGCATGTCCTTTAGTTTTTTACTTTTAAAAGCTCAGCTATAGCATTTCACCTGCTTTTATATCTGTTACAGTCTTTTAGCTTAAAACAACAGATTCACCTTTTGTTGTTCCTTGCAATTTGTGAAAACAGCATTTGTCATCGAGCAATATCTGGAATATTTTGTGCTGTTAAAGCAGAAAGACAGTCGTTTTCCCATGGGAAATTTAAAAATATTTTTTATTTACGATGTTTCAGACACTATGAGCAATCAAATAAAAAATCTGATTTGCTCAAACATTGCATATTGCATTTATTGCTCACAGTTGAGTGCCTGCCAATTATGGAGAACTTTTTTGCTTCAATGACCAACCATTTAAATGACCTAAGTTTTGTTCCAACGCTTTTAGAGAAAATGGTTAAAATATGTACCCTTTAACATATTATTATTAACATATTATTAACTGTTATTAACATAACAGTGCCCTTTAAAAGTTCCTATAATGATTTATATCCCATTATGTAAGGATATATACATTTGGTACCAAAATGTACCTTTGAGATACTAATACCCATGGCAAAAATTATATATTTGTAAATACGTTTTGAAATATATTTAAAAATATTAAAAAATGGCCAAGAAAATATATTTGCTGAAAGATGTTTACAAAAATATATTTTTCACCAATATATTTTTTGCCACTTTTTGTATATTTTGCATTTAAAACATATATTTAGCTCTACATATATGTTTAACCAAGGCAAATTCATGTCCAATTGGTAGAATTTTTTTTTTTAAATATCTGGTTTGAATAAGGTTAAAATTAAATATATTTTCAACTACATTTTGAAATATTTGTTATGAAGGTTTGCCGTATGGGTATGTATCTTTGATGCACTCTTTGGTACCAACACGTACTTTTGAGGTACTATTATGAACTCTTTTGCACCTAGCTGTACTTTTTGAAAGGGTACTGGCCCAGTGATTTTTTTTCTTATAATGAAGGCCAAAAAAATCACAGATTTTCTTAATTGTCAGACTGTTTTGATTTGTATGATTCATTATAGTGCTGAAAAATAGCTAACAAGTTGCCAGCATATTTGATATTTTGTCTACCATAACATGGAGCTGTAATCTATTAAAAGCTTAAATATAATAATTTTAGTTGCTGTATAATTTCCATACTTCTGCTTTAAAATGTACACAACACTAGCTGTAAAAAACAACACTAGCTCCCTCTACTGGACACTGGAGTGTATTTATGTTGATCAGAAAGACCGTATCCAATAATTAACATAGATTTATTGAATAAATCCAAATTAAAGTTCGTACGTTTGTTTGTACTTGAATTATTAGTAATCTCTGGTTTATCCTCTACAACTTTGTTTTCTCTACATTAAAAAAAATGTAACAGTGTATACAAGATTTCTCAGAGAAATCATACGTATCTGCGCAGACCGATCGGCCTATGACATCACAGTGCCGGGATCTCTCACGATACTTCAATGTCATACGCGAAACCGTCTGCGCAGCGCTTTATGAATTCCAACAATCGACCCCTGCCTCCCTTCGGCGTCACACAATGTGTCTTCCTATCTTCACTGGTGGCCTTAGGAAGGATTCGGGTGGTATTCTGGGGTCCGAATTTGAGCATTGGGTGACGGGTTCGATTACCGGTGCCGATCCCTCGCCCTCCGTCGACTTTTGGTGATCCTCAACCGTAAGGAAAGTCGTAGGGCCTCGCTCTGTTCCCTATCTCGTCAACCCATGAATCACTCCCTCACATTTTTAATGAGTTATACTATGTGATCGATAGGCAATATTATAAGCTATGTGTAATTTTATAGCAATATGTATTCCAATTACTAGTCACCGTTAATATTGGCTTACAATTATTGTTTAAGAATGTATTTGCATGTAATTTAATATTGATGACCTATGCTACACAAACCTAATGATTTCATGTAACTGACTGTATAACGTTACGCTGACAGGTTGACCTTCAGATTCCATTCATAACTAACCTGACTCAATAAAGTCCAGTAAAATGTCAAGGTATATTATAACTCCAAAAAGTCATGAGGAAGCGATCATAAATCACCCTGTAAAAATAAAACTGTCATTTCAATGTCAAAAGTAAATCCATACTGGTTTTGAATAACATGAATTGAATGCAGTGAGCCATATTGGACACTTGATGGCTCTCTGTTCCTGCCAAAAACATGGGGGCCATGGGTCCATTGTTAGGGCCTGTGAGAAGAAGACTTTTAATTTGACATTCTTCTCGTGGCCGAATTCATTCTGTAGTTAATTTTATTTGTTTACATGTTCCCCTAAAATTCCCTGCAGGCTGGAAGGAATGGAATGTTTTACTCGGCATTTGTGTTATCTAGAAAAAATATTTGGAGCATCTAAAAAAAGACATCATATTCAACAAATAAATAGTACTATTAACTTATTTAATATGTTTTTATTTATTTTGCCATGTAAATTAAATTGAAAGGGTGGTGGATTTGACCCAAAGAACAACGCCAACTACACAATGAACAATGGACACTGATAACATTATTCAAATGATTTATACTGACTATAAATAGGTTACATCCCTGGCAGCCGAGTCACTCAAACTCTTGAATTCTTAGAAGATGAACGTCATGAGATAAACCAAAAGAGCAAGATAAAAGTCTCTAAAAATGTTTAGTTTATAGGCCTTTATTATTGCAGAGGGATCATGAAATTAGTTTTGTTCAGGTATACTGGAGATTTTGAGAAGTGGCAATTTGATTCAGACTTAAACAGCTGGGCTTTTGCAGAATAAACCTCCTAAACAAAGAGTTACAGTAAATGTTGCACTTTTCATTTCATTTATATATTACACTTGCAGCTTAATACACTACGCCTTTACAAACATATACACACAGTGAGTGAGCGAGAAAGAGAGAGAGAGACATGAGAGATGTAGCAGTTGCTGTAACAACAGAAGATTCCGGACATTCCTGCCCTTTACTGCTCCATTCAGTATCTATGATAATATCCCAGTAGGAATGATTAAGGCCATGTGCCAAATGTAAAAAACAAACATACAAAAAAGCTCACAGTTTTTCTTATCTTGAAAAGAAAACAAAGGTTTAGTTAAAGTTAGCAAGCATTTTTGGCAGCCAATGCATTTGCAGTTCATATGTGCACAAGTAAATAAATATGTATTTGTAAACAAACAACAGTACATGAAAAACAAAGATTCAAAGCACAAAGTTAAAGCTATGCTGCTTAAAAACTTCCAAAGAGAGACTACACTTAATACACTTAATACAATTTTATTGTCGTTTTTTTTCCTTCACAACAAAGAGAGAAAATATACAGTTTCCCAGGAAACCTTGCAAAAATTCAGCCTTCAGTAACACTGTGCAAGCCTAAAGTACATGTACAACTGCAACTGTAGCACAATGCAGACGCATTAACTCTTCGAAAATACAATACATGATAATTTGATTTATTTCACTTTTAAATATATTTTGTAACACTAATATGGTTGTATTTAAAAAAAAAAAAATGAATTAGCCGTGAACTTACAATGGCTACTTCTACAGCATTAACCTTTACTCATGATATTTTCAGAATTTACTGACGATAAATATATATTTAAAAAAAATACTAACATTAGCACAATAAAACTAAAATGAACAACATATAACATTAACACAGATTAATACATCATGTTTGCTGTGTTTTAATTTATATAATATTTGACGTAAACATAAACTGATGACGACTGTGTGTGTAGCCTAAATGAATGAGTTTGTGTTCGAGAGAGCGCGCGCGCGAGAGAGAGAGAGAGAGAGAGAGAGAGAGAGAGAGAGAGAGAGAGAGAGAGAGAGAGAGAGAGAGAGAGAGCGTAACCGGAACTGGAACTGTTACATTCAGACAGCAGATCCTTCACTTTACACTTTATTCATATGATTTATTTCATCTCACTAAACTTTTCCCGCCATGACGCGCTGGATTCCCACTAAAAGGGAGAAATATGGAGTGGGTAAGTGACTTTAAACGCGCTTTCGCGTCTCTTCCTTCAGTTTACACGAGTTGCGTTAGAGTTTGAGCTCGAGCTCAGCCGCACCTTTACCTGTAAACACACCTGAGAGTCCTGCAATGAAAAGTTTTAAGTTGTCATACAGAAACTTCTAACGGAGCAAAGTGTTTTAGGGTTGTTGACATTTTGTAACACAAGTTAGTTACGCGGATGAGCGTTGTATGCTTATTGCTCTTTGTTGGCTCAAACATTTTTTAATTTTTAGTCAAGTTAAATTTACTTATTTTTTAGTCATGTTTTAGTACACCTAGTGGAGCGAAATGCTGTGTCTTTGTAAACAATACATACTGTAGATATACAGTATGCAACAAACTGACAGAGCTGACGAAGTGACCCTGTGACACTACACAATTTCTGTTTAAAGTGAGAGCACCTTTACACGTGCTAATATATTTGCATGTACACTATATTGTAAACTGTTTTCTGTAAACTGTTTTACTTTGTTTTTCTATTTTGATTATATTTTATCAGACTCCTGGGGCCCAGTTGCAAGAAACCATGCAACAACCTTTAGATGTAATTGTAAAAGTATTGTCCATTGTTTTTCTTGTCTTAAGGGCTTGTTTTTTTGCATACAGTTACTAAGCAAACTTGCAACTTGAAACATGAAATGATCAGTCATAAAAAAACATTTCCCTTCCAGTAACATTAATCTGTGCATATGCAAACTGAACACACCCATAAAGTCCAACAGATCTCTTTATCTGTGAGTGATGAAAGACAAATCGAGTTTCTGGATTGTTTGCTTAATGCCTTTATCAACTTTCAGACCATAATAAAAGACCTGCATATGCATCCGTGCCGTTTAAATGAGTGCTCGTCTTCACCCTTGGCACTTTTAAGATGTCCCAGTGTTGGAATTAGTGTTTTAAATGTGATCGTGAACGAAGATGTAAATATTTTGCATGGAGTGCATTGCATAATAGGATTTAATGAATGGGTGGCTTTTGCATATGAGCTTTTATTTCTGAGCTCCATGCAGTGCACTACTGTACTTGGTGTTTATGCCAAGTCTGGGGTAGCTGGCCGGTTAAAACACAGAGCTGATTGTTGTGTTCGAGCGTTTTTAAAGTACATGTAATCTGTTGGTCAGACATCAAACAACTAGTTTGCTAGGTTTGCTAGGTCTTTTTTAGCTTTCGTTTCAGTTTTGCCCTTGCCCATTTTACTGCAAATGATGATATTTTTAGGGTATAGGTTAGTGAAGAAGATTTTCAGCAAGAAGTCTTCACAGTTCAACCTAAAACATAAAGGTGTGATAACGCTGTTACCACTTTGTAGGTGTGAGCAAAAATGTGCCATTTTTGGGTGTAACCTTTTAAATGCAAATGATCTGATCTCTGCACTAAATGGCAGTGCCGTGGTTGGATAGTGCAGAATAAGGGGCTGTATTATCCCCTTCTGACATCACAAGGGGAGCCAAATTTCAATGACTTAATTTTTCACATGCTCACAGTGAATGGTTTACCAAAACTAACTTACCGGGTCAGATCATTGGCAGAGGTCATTTGACACCAATGAGAACATATTTATGAATAAAGACATTGATTTTGATTAATAAAACACTTAAAATCCTACAAACAGTCCCTTTAATATTAACACAATTATCAGCACACTATGTTTAAAAAAAATGTTCCTGCCCTCACTTGGTGACATTATTTACCATCCGGCCCTCAGCCTAAAATGAGTTTGACACCCCTGCATTAGATCAGCAGGCGGTCTTTGTGGTTGCTTGAACACATATGACCACATGCGTGTGTGTATACAATAAAAGCAATCCCGTTGAATGCTTTTTGACTACCTCTGAATGTGGTTAAAAGTGGACAAGCTCAAAACATTTTGCACCCCATATACACCTCTGTTAAGTGTTGTCCACTTGTGATCTGACTAGCCAAAACAAATCTTAAAAATGCCAGGTGTAAACAGCACCTAAATTTGTAGATACAAGTAAAGCAATAACAACAAAAATCACATGGCAACATAACAAGTGACGGCGTGTTTGTGACCTCTATGTAGGTTATGTCATTGTGTATTCTACACAAAGACCGGTCAGAGATGAACTATTAGCAAAGCCCGCGTCCCAGCATGCACCAGGCCTGATCATTGTGACGCCTTTATGGCCCAAACAGCAAATCACACGCTCAGATGATGCCTAGTGTGTAAGTGCAACATTGTCTGCGACAGCCAGGCTGTGTTTTAAATCTAAAGCTGCTGCCTAGTTAGTCAATGACTAAAAAAGACAGCATTATGATGTTATCCATAATCTGCACAATAATGTCACATTTAATAATCTAGAACGAATTCAAGCAAGCTTAAGATGTAACCGAACAAATATTTAGTGACCACAATGCAAATTTTTCCCTAGAAATGAGAGAATAAAAATGAAGATATTATCATCAATGAATAAATTTGATGCTCCATCAAACGTTTCTCTCTGCTGTTTTTCCGCTAAATAAATATCAATGCTGGGCCACCGCCAATCAGAAGGAACAAGCTGGAGGTTTTAAGCGATTTTAAATGTTTTTTTAATGCAATGACAGAGGTTTCCCGCTAAGCGTGATGAATGTAGCCAGAGGCGATGGAATTCATCATCTATTCATGTGGCTCTCCTCTCCAAGGCCTAGATCTGTTTGGGTGTGTACAGGATACGTTATGAGCTAATATGTTATAGATCATTAATCTGACCCAACCAGAGCAGAAGTTCATGAGCACTGTAGCACATGACTCCTGAGCGGAAGTAACGGCACGTTTCATATAAGAGTACGTCAGATTTAATAGATTATACTATGCAAACACAGCTGTTGTTTCATATGTTGCCATTGAAAAGAAGAACAGACTTATGGGTTGTGTGTGCAGTGCACTAGTGGACGCATGTCATGAAACATAGCCTCGAGCGTTTGAGTTTATCAGCGAGTCTTTATTTGAGCTGAGCTGTGTGCATGCCTGAACAAACACTGAGCTTTGAGCCGAGAGTCAGCGTGCTGCAGATATTATTGCTTTCTCACAATGCAGGATATTGCAGTGCCTGATATAAACAATAAGTTGTTTTTGCCTGTTTATTTTGATTGTTTATCGTGCCAGCCGAGGGGCGAGCAATATACACCGTAATTTATATAAAAGTATTCACAAAATTTAGACCTATGTACTGTTTCATTCTAAACACATTTTGTAATAAAAGAGACTTTTGATTTTAAACAATGTTTAGAGTATAAAGCTTTTTATTTGAACAACTTTTGACAGCAGTAGATCAAATGCCTGTAGCAACAGTAACCAAGGGGGGCAGGACTTGATGATAAGTCAAGGCCAACCCATGGATGATCCACCTTCGTATATGAAGAGCTCAGAAAAGCCGCTAAATGCCACCTCCATCAAAAATGAAATAAGTAAGGGATAATTTATAGACAGCAGGTTGTTATTGCAAAAATAAGCCCTGACAGTATGATCAGGAGGGTCTTGTTACACAGTGGTTCCCAAACCTTTTAAGCGGGCATTCCTTTACGGCCCCCCAAAGAAAATTTGTGACAAAAAACTGTTATAAACTCAACATTTTAATAAAATAACATTAAATTATACAAAAAAGTAGTGCTTTTGGTTAGTAGCCTTATTTTTTAGGTTTAATTACAAAGAATTCATGATAAATTCCTGTATTTTATAAAATGTCATAAAACTGGGGCCCCCCTGGCACCATCTCGCAGCCCCCCAGTTTGAAAACCACTGTTGTAACACACTGAAGGGGCTTATTTCACAATAACATCTGGCAGCCTATATTATCCTGCTTAATACACAGCTATTTACCTTATAAGTAAGGTAAGGAGCATTAAATATTGATTTGGAGTATTTTATTAGCCAATTTTTAACAAATGCAAACCTTCCACGAGGAAAACACTTTCATTTTAGGTTTAATTGTCACGAATGCGCTATTTGGTTTAATCATTTGTAAATATATTGTTATATATGTTATCAGAATCAAGCATTCCAACGAGCCGTGAAATAAATATATTGACTGCATTATCTCGGCACGTATTATAAATTCATCAATTAATTTCGCTTTAAAGTCACTTAATCCAAACCTCAAGCCGTTCATTAATAATGCTCTGTTGCCAAAATCTGTTAAATGCCACAACGATTTTTCAGCAAAGTCCTCCAAGTGTGTGTTCCTGTATAGCTCAGTGGTAGAGCATTGCGTTTGCATTGCAAAAGGTCATGGGTTCTAACACAGGGAACACAAATACTGATAAAAAATAGCTTGTAATGCACTGTAAGTCACTTTGGATAAAAGCGTCTGCCAAATGCATAAATATGTATGTATATATAAGTGCACAAAAGAGGAATGGGATGAACGATTGACCGAATATATTACATTTAAAGACAGAATGTTTGTAGCCTTTTTCTTTAATGCAGAGAGAACAGTGAAGAGTGCCTGAAAACCTTTTTAGTAGTGAAGGTTTTTGCACGCACTTAAACGTGTTTTTTTGGTATCGATTCTTGTAATTGTAAAACATAAAATTTGTAAAAATAAGAAATTGTAATCACTTATTATCTCACTAATAATCTTTTCATTGCCATTCAAGTGTAAACCTAAACATAAGAGCCTGAGAAAAAAACGCTCACTTAGTACTTACAAAAAAAAAACATCAGATGCACTTAGAGGATTTTTCATCTGAAGTCTCACATCTTCATACTTATATGTTTGTGCATTTGGCAGGCATTTTTATCTGAAGTGCTTTCAGTGTATACATTGATCAGTATACTATAGGTTTTCCCTGGGATTGAACCCATGACCTTTTGCACTGCAAATGCATTGCTCTACCAAATGAGCTACAGGAACATTATAAACCGTAATAATAGTGATGGTTACAACCAAAATCACATAACAAGCCTTTTTTAATACTTTTTATACTTAAAAAATCTTGCTGCATAATTTTGTTTAAAACGACAAGATTTAAGGCAATTTCAATTGAATTTCTACCCTGCCCGTTCCTCAGTCCCATGCACAGCACACTGCTTACTGAAGGGCCATTGAAGCCACACCCCCTGCATGTACTTGCATTCTCCCATAACATGCACAGATCATTTCTTGAATCCTGCAAACAAAATAATCTCAAAATGTTAATCTTTGCATGTATTCACGTAAATAACATACATTTGTTTAAAACGTCCTTGTGCTGTGTGTAAGCGAGTGTGCAACAACATTATACTGTTGCAAAGACATGAGAAAACATTTAGGTGAGATATTTAAAAAAGCAGTTCCCCCCCACACACACTTACTCCACCTTAAATAAAAAAAAATATATTACTTGCTACATTTTAACAGTTTAACTAGCAAATACCAAAATGTGTTTATACTAGGGCTGGGTATCGATTCAGATGTTCCAGATCGATGCGATTTTGATTGACAAGCTATCAAATCGATTCGATTCCGATTCTCGATTAAATTTTCGATTCCGGTTCTCAGGTAGGTTTTTATACTCGATTCTCGATTCAACTCAATGAATATAGATTTAATACACATACTTTATTAATAAAAAAGAACAATGAACAGCAGTTTACAAGTGGGTAATTAATAAAAAGAAATTAAAAGCCACAACACGTCTTGCTTGCGAAATCTAAAATGCTTCCATTCCTCTGGTCAATGTTTGTGGAAATAAATATGAAAAAAAAAATCGATTTTGCTCTTTGAGAATCGATTTTTAATCGACCACGTTTTAAAAAACGATTAATCGAAAAATCGATTTTTTTTTTGCCCAGCCCTAGTTTATACAGTAGCTAGTTAGACAGTAAATCAGATATTTAAATGTAAGCTAGCACTATTATAATATAACTATAATAATGTTTATTATGCTATTGTGTAACTCAATGAAATAATCAATTAAAGTTCTACCTACAATTAAATCAGTCAAGACTCCATTTTTTAAATTTGTATTACCTTGCACGCACGTCTGCTTTATGACCACACAAAATGTTTATACATTTCCTTAAATTCCTGGTAAGTTTCCAATTTGAAATATTTCCAAACTTTCCCATGAAAAGTTTTCGTAAATTTACCGAAAACTTTCTTCCCCTTTGCAACTCTATTTTCGCAGAACCCTGATGCTCAAGTTTATATATTGGTTAAGACTGTTTAACAGGTTTAGCCTGTATATTCCCCACACATCATATCAATAATCTAATATACTCTGTGTGTATGGGAATAATAATGTTTGTCTACTTCCATTGCCACAGTATATCCTATCTGTGCGCACACACAAGTGTTTATTTTTGTGCATTCAGCTGACAGTAAACAGTGTGATGATGGCAGGTGCATGTCACCGAGAAATCTTAAATTCCCGCTGTAGTGTCCTTCAACATTCAAGAGGGAGGGAGAACTCAAAGCTTCAGACTTCAATCCTATAGTGTAGACATGTACAGTCTGAGGTTCATCTGCAGTTCAACAACCCAAAAAATGTTTCCACCTCCATTAAAAAGCCTTCCAGTAGGCTCACATTCTCAACAATTCAATTGCGTTTTGTGCCAGACAGTCTTGTGTTGTCTATCATACTGCTCCTAACAGGATGATGACATGGGCTCAGGTGTGTTATTAAGTGTGACTGCTAGGGCAAACATCGCTATTATTTGTTTCTCACACTGGAGTTAGAAATATGAAGAAACACCTGACCCTTAGAGTCATAAAGTTTTGAATGATGCTTCAAATCATGCGGCTTGTTCTGAAGAGTTGTGTATTAGTTTTTTTGTTCTGTATTGGCATTTCGTCCAGACAAATCTGGCATTTTGGGAGCCTGAAACCTCTATTTTTTGAAACTGGGCCCTATGTGTGTTTTGTGTGTACAGCCAATCGATAGATTTTATGTCACGTAAACATAACGTAAACAAGCTTTATTAAAGCAAACAAAGGATCATGGACAACAACAAGGTTTATTTAAGTCCATTCTCCAAGCCAGTTTTTAGTGTTTCTTTGTGGCAGATTACAGCGCCACATACTGGACTGGCATGTATACTACATTGATAAGAGTCGGTTTCTGTGGTTTCGTGTAGAGATCGACCGATATATCTGTTTCCCGACAATCAGTACTGGTTTTACCCCCAGTCCGACCCCCTTGTACATTCACACACTGACGGCGGCTGTCCGCTGTAACTCTGGACGCAGCTCAAATCCCAAATATGTCCCAAATATGATGTGATCCTAACGATTAACATAGGTTGCTAATACATATTTTGCATCTTGAAGTAGGCTCCTTGAAGTACCTGCGAGTTGTCCTACAAACTACCAATGCGCTTGCATGTCGCTCGGTGTGCGACCGCCTTTACACTGAACTTGAGACATTTTTGTTGAAAGCACAACATATTAGATTTCTGGCTGTCTGAATAAAGTAATAGAGACTTAAGGATAGGTTTTGTGTGACACCTTAAAGGGATACTCCAGCCAAATATCAAAATTACCTCATGATTTACTTACCCTCAAGCAATCTGAGATACATACGTCCGTCATTTTTCAGATGAACACTGTGGATTACTTCTGTGAATGATGGATGCACTTTATTGGGTCAGAGGTTGTTCCCTGATCCCTGTTTTCTTCTTTTATAAGCTTGGACATTTACTAAAATGACTCCAAATGTGTTTGTCTGAAAGATGATGGACATATGTATCTCGGATTGCTTGGGCGTAAGTACACCATGGGGTAATATTGATATTTGGCTGGAGTATAGTTTTTATTAAATACATAACAACATGCAAGAAACACTTTTGCAACCACCCACTACGTCGTAGCATTTTGGTGCAGAATTTGGCAATTTCATTAGAAAATGTCAAAATCTAGTTATGTTATTTCAATCTCATTGGGAGTTTGGATTGCTGGGAATTTATGCTGTCGTGAGTCATACTGACAGACGTCAACACGTCAAGTTTCCTTGCAGAATTTGAGATCTCATGCAACTGTCGCTGTGTTGTTCTGCGCTGTCACATTTTTTCCTCTCTTTCGCAGGACAGACAGGCATTCGAGCTATTTTTACTTTTACTGCTTTCTGCCGTTCGTGACCCCTTTGTTTTACATTTCAGCTATCTATAACTATAACGCAAAAGGAGAGGCGGAGTTAAGTCTTCAGGTGGGGGACACCGTACACATACTGGAGACGTTTGAAGGTGAGGTTTCTGTTTCAGCCTGTCCCGACACATACACCTACACTTTCTGATAACATGTTCACACTCGTGCCAGCGCCTAATCTGAGATATCATTGAGTTCTTCAGAGGCACAGGAATGCTGAAAGCTTCAAACATGACCTGCAACGCATTAGGTTAAATAATTGTTCAACACTTTCAATGCATTGAGTTTAGTTGTAAGTCCAACTCAAAAGTTCTTGAAAACAAAGTCCTGCTTTTGTTTTATGATTGTTTTAAACCTATTCCTGACCATAAGAATTAAACAATTTACTTAGGTGATATACAGGGATCAGGGAACAACTTCTGGCATTAAACCCCTAAAAAGTGCACCCATCCTTCACAGAGGTAATCCACATGGCTCCAAGGGGTTAATAAAGGTCTTTTGCGTGTAATCGATGCAATTTAATAAGAAAAATATCCATGTTTTAAACTTTGGCCTAATCCACACATACACGGGTATTTTTTATAAACTGAATTTTTATTTTGTTAAGAAAATCTCTGTGTCCACATGAACACGCAAAAAAACACGCCGTAAAGCCACGTTGGCCAATCATAAGCCATTGCAGAGTTTCCCCTTAGCATGTCACACATAGACATTATATACGTAGACGCCTCATGGCATGCTGGAACATAATCCAGAGCTTCCTCCATAATGGTTGGGTCTCCTCACTCTATGCTAGCACCAGAGTCAATCGGACTCAACGGAGAGCGAGCAACTATGTCCGTATTTTGGCCAGCTTGCGGTTGCAATAACTGATGCAGCATTGATACCAGATCGCATGGGATTACCTTTTGCAAGTAAGATTGAAAAATAATCTTTGTTATTTTACCATATATAATATATTGTAATTGTAACTAACGTTACTTACAGGTGAATATGCTGTACAAATTTGGGGAGTTTTGATTATTGTAGTTGGGGATACACCTTCCTCAGTAGAAATAAATGCAGGGGGTGCATTGGGTACCCATTCAAGATGGCGGCCGCGCTGACACAACAACTCCAATAGGCAGCGTCAGTCTATAAGGCATCTACGTATATAATGTCTATTAAAACTCAGGTATGACTGGAGTTTCTATAAAAGTACGGGGTTCAGTCACCTTATACTGCGTTTGCGTGTGGATGAACAGCCAAAATTATTTGTTTGTTAAGGTGGTAGGGTTGGGGTTGCGTGACAATCAAAGGGACGGGCCATACGCGTCATGATGAAAATGAAAATATTTTTATTAAAAACACTCAAATAAAACTTTACTTTGAAGGAACTAGGACAGAAAACGAACACATACTAGATTATAAATTAATTAAATGTTTTTAATAGATACATCTAACTGGTATAGCTGCGTGATGAAGGGAAACTTAAGGGTTAATAAACACAAACTCACGGTGTGAAGCGCGTCAGTGCTATACTCTGAGATGCACTTGACGGGCTTTTGTGCAGTGAATTTTGTATTTTTTTTTGGACGACCTAGATAAGGTGGTAGGGTTTCCCACCTTAGGTGGGCCGCCTGAACAGCAAAGTGCTGTGGGAAATCCTGTATTTTGAAAATACCTGTGTACTTGTGGACAGGGCCTTTATGAACTGTAATAACTAGCTTCCGGCCATGAGTAGATTTCACAGTGAAATCTACTCATGGCGTCGTTAAAGGAAACTATTTATTATAGTTTATAAAGTTTAAAGGCCACCTATTTCATTGCTAAAAACAACGTTATTTTGTGTATTTGGTATAATACAATGTGTTTGCGTGGTTTATGGTTATAGTGGTAGAAAACTGGGATTAGAAAATTATTTTCCACATACCGTAAATCTTTGTAGCTCCAGATATAATGTCTTCCTACAACGCACGGATTTTGTACAAAACTCATCGATTTGAAAAGCGGTGTGTCCCTGATTGGCCATGGAAATGTAAAAACTGGAATTGGACGATAGGTGCTTTTTAAAATATGAATTTTCTTACAAAATCGCTGATTACCTTGAGAAGACCTTTATTAACCCATTGGAGCCGTGTGGATTACTTATTTAAAGGATTAATGTTGAGAATTCTGAGGTAGCAGGGTGGGAGGAGCTATGTCTCCACAGCTGCATTAAATTGTTAATTAGTGGCTCTTTGTTCAGTGTGGCATTCAACAGCTCATGGGGAGATTCAGAGTTGATGAGTCCTTGAATTTAAACCATACAACTCTGGTCTCATGATTGCTTGAGAGACAATAAAATGTTAAGGAACTGGATTATTTGGAGCTTCTGTGTTTTAATGGGCACACCATCCTGGTAACACTTTGCCTGAACTAGCTTCTATCCTTATCAGTAATTTATATGGTCCTTCGAGCCGGAAAGGTTGCTAGGATGGAGAAAGATGATGTAGTGAGACCTAAACGGACAGTTAAACCTCCTAAATGGCATCAAGATTATCTACTCACTCAGCCAAGCGTACCAGCTTGCACACAAAGACCAATGTCTGCTGATCATGTGTCTGTGGAGATGACAGAAGGAGCTTCCATATCTGATACTAGAGCTGAGATGAGAATTCTGTCTGAGGATGTGCAACAAATAAAGGGAATGTTATCAGAACTGGGACAGTCAATGAGAGCTATGCAGCTAAGAGGCCAAAGTTCTTCCTTTTCTATTAGTTCTGATTGCAGTTCTACTAAAGCATCTCCTGTTGTTAACCAGACTAAGGAGGATGATATTAATAAAGTTCCTCTTGTCCTTGAATTGGGTGAATGTCTAAGACAACATGAAGCAAATAGAGATATCGATCCATCTACATTACCTCCTCGACTTAGTAGACAAAGTACTTTCCCTCCTCCGCCACGATCTATGTTGCCTACACCATTGCCATCAGATGGAAGAGTATCATTAGAGACTGGTTCCTCACAATGTCCTAATTTACCTATGTTAAATGAGTCTGCTAATTCTGTTCACTTAAGGGCACAGCTTTCAGAGAATCCTGTTGTCGCAAGTACGAGTCAAGTTCAGTTTGGTAATGGTCTCCCTTGGCCAGCTTTACATCAACAGCCATTAAATCCAGTTTATCTGTGTAATGATCAAGCAACACAGAGCTATGGGCCTAGTTCTAGTCAGATGCAGAGTAATGCATGTTTTCCATGGATGCTCCCAAACTATCCTGCCCCCTTTCCTCCTCCTGTTTTGTATCCACCTTATGGTTCATTTGTCCATCCAAGCCATGCTTTTCCAATGTCTGTACCCTCATATAGTCAAGCTCCCTCTATGCCACCAACTCAAATTACAGCAGGTGCTCCCTTTCAGGGGCTTCCACAAATGGCTACTAGTAGTAATACTCCCCTACCTCAGATGTTGTCAGGTCCTCCATCAACAGTCCAAATTGGACATTCAAATGCAAGTCAACCTATATCAGCTTGTGTTCAGTCATCTTCAGCACTGGGCCCTCCTAGAGTCTCTGCGGTAGAAAGACCATCATTTCCGTATTTCAAAACTGATGATCCTCAAGAATTTGCAATGCTGAATATGGCCTTGAGAAATTTGCTGCCTGCTGAGGAAACTGAACAATATAAATATCATATTCTTTTGGATCACTTAAAGTTGGATGCTGCTCGTCATTTAGCCCTTGCATATGCTCATGATCCTCAACCTTACACTACTGCCTTAAAAGCCCTCCAAAGAAAATATGGTCAGCCTCAACACCTAGTGTTACGGGAGATAGCTTTTATTCAGAGCTTACCAGCCATTCGTTCTGGGGATTCTACTGGATTCAGTCAGTTTGCACTACGAGTCCAGGCCTTAGTAGGCATGCTTCAGTCATGGGGGGAGAATGAAGGAGCTAATGAATTGGCGTGTGCTTCTCATGTTCACCAACTACTAAGTAAACTTCCAGCAAATCATGTGTCCAGCTTTGCTAGACATGCTCGAGCTGTTCGCCCAGATGTTCCTTATAATTTAGTGGATTTTGCAAAATGGCTAGAGGAGGAAGCAGAATGCCAAAGCTTGGTGGTTCAAGTATCTGACCAGTCTAAAGGAGCAACAAAGTTTCAAAGTAGAGATGGGAGACCACTGAAATCTTTATCTTCTACAGCTACGTTCTTCCAGGGTATTAATCAGGAGGGAAATGGGAAGCCCTATGGAATGGTTAATCAATTTAACAATTCAAATAGCAAGCAACCAGTAGAACCTCAAATCTTTTGTGCCTTCTGTAATAGAACCCATCATTTGAATCAGTGTCCTGAGTTCTTACAGTTTGATGTAAATGCAAAGAGAAAATGGATCTTGGATAACAATCGTTGTTGGAGATGTGGACGGACACATCATTCTTCTAACTGTAATTTGAGGAGAGATTGTCCATCCTGTAAAGAATGTCATTTAGCAGTCCTGCATGAAGTTAATGCTTATAAACCTGACTCTGGCATATTCTACTTAAGCAAACCGAGTGGCTTAAATTCTGTGCTTTTGAAGGTTGTGAAAGTCATTCTGAGTGCTCAAGGGAAGACTTTAGAAACTTATGCAATTCTTGATGATGGTTCAGAAAAGACCATGCTTTTGTCTCCTGCTGCTGAGATGCTGGGCCTGAATGGGGCGGCTGAGTGCTTGAAGGTGCGAACGATTCGACAGGGTATTGAAGAGATTGATGGAGCTAATGTTACCTTTTCTGTCTCTCCAGCAACTTTGAAGCACAAGAAATATCAGATCAAGGCAGCATTCACAGCTAAGATGTTGGACTTACCTGAACAGACTTATCCTATCCATAGTCTTCAACGTTGTTATCAACATATTAAAGACATCCCTCTGGAAGAATTCCATCAAGTTAAGCCTCTGTTACTTATAGGTGCAGATCATCCCCATTTGTTATGTTCTACTGAAAGAGTGGTGCTAGGCCCTCCCGGAAGCCCAGCTGCATTGCATACTCGTCTAGGATGGGTATTACAAGGACCCATTCCATTAGTGCAAAAGACAAGCTCTGTTTCTCAATGTCACTTCTTAGCTTCTTCATCTATGGATCAGCTACAGATGGATGTAGAGAAAATGTGGCACATGAATGTAATTCCATATGTCCAAATGTCAAAGAATACTCACAGGTCAAGGCAAGATCAAGAGGCTCTTGAGTGTTTGGAAAAGAGAACAGAACGAGTTGAGGTAAATGGGATGACAAGATCTGATACTCTCTTACTTTGCGCTAAACTTGTACCCAAGGAATTCCACACCAGTGGTGAATCCAGTCAGGATGCTGCACCTGAAGAATCCAGTCAGGATGCTGCACCTGAAGAATCCAGTCAGGATGCTGCACCTGAAGAATCCAGTCAGGATGCTGCACCTGAAGAATCCAGTCAGGATGCTGCACCTGAAGAATCCAGTCAGGATGCTGCACCTGAAGAATCCAGTCAGGATGCTGCACCTGAAGAATCCAGTCAGGATGCTGCACCTGAAGAATCCAGTCAGGATGCTGCACCTGAAGAATCCAGTCAGGATGCTGCACCTGAAGAATCCAGTCAGGATGCTGCACCTGAAGAATCCAGTCAGGATGCTGCACCTGAAGAATCAAATCACAAAAGGTTTAATGCAGATTCTGAGATTCTCATACATGGGAAATGGAGGCATAGCCAAGTTCTCATTGACAGATTTTGGGCAAGCTTTATTAGAGACTATATATCTACCTGGTTTACAGACTCACCAGAAGTGGAAGGAGGATGGAAGAGTTTATTCTGTGTACCAGCTGTAGTGATGGTAGTTGATCTTCAACTCCCACGAGGGCTTTGGCCTATAGGAACTGTCACAAAGGTCCTACCAAGTTCTAATGGTAGAGTAAGAGTTGTGCATGTACTTATTGATTCTAAACACTATGTACGTCTAGTCAATCGTTTAAATGAGTGTTCAAATGATTTATGATTGTACAGAATTCTCTATGGGCAAATATGTTTACATATTTGGGGGCGGCTGTTGAGAATTCTGAGGTAGCAGGGTGGGAGGAGCTATGTCTCCACAGCTGCATTAAATTGTTAATTAGTGGCTCTTTGTTCAGTGTGGCATTCAACAGCTCATGGGGAGATTCAGAGTTGATGAGTCCTTGAATTTAAACCATACAACTCTGGTCTCATGATTGCTTGAGAGACAATAAAATGTTAAGGAACTGGATTATTTGGAGCTTCTGTGTTTTAATGGGCACACCATCCTGGTAACACTTTGCCTGAACTAGCTTCTATCCTTATCAGTAATTTATAATTAATGTATTTTTTGGGTTTTAAAGTCAGAAGTTGTCCCCTGATTCCTGTTTTCTATCATTATACGCTTGGGAAAGCAATTGCATTTAATAAAATAACTCCAAATGTGGTCTTCTGAAAGATGATGGAGATGTGGATCTCGCATTGCTTGAGGGTGATTTAATCATGGGGTAATTTTAATATTTGGCTGGAGTATCTCATTAAGACAGTTTGCATTAAATTATATTTTTGCTAATGAGAAGAAGCTAGCTAACAAAATTAAGTGCTATATTTCTTCATTAAGTGGTTAATTAATGCTTTAGCGGCATAATTTGTAAATCAGAGAATTATGGGAAATGTAGTTTTGCACCTTCTAATTCAGATAAAACAAATTTGTTGCAATATTTACCTATTTTACAAGGTGGCTAAATTGTATGAATTTGTACATTTAATTTGTAATGTTGTGTATACACCAAATGCAAAGCAGTACTTTCCTCGCTCTAGATTACTTGCGGAAATTATATGCAAAATTTTAGCTTGAATATTTTCAACCTGCGAGAAGATGCATTTGAAGTGAATAGTGCGTGTTTTTTCGCTGCCCAATCCGCGTCATTTGCATCGCCCCGTGCGAGTTCGTTTCTATTTGCGAATCCTTGAATTTGTGTTTGGTGTTTATGCCCAATTAGTTTTAGTTTGATCTGTTTGCCTCCACGGCGCTAGGTTTAGCGGTGGCTTTTCATCGGTGCTTTTTTTGGATAATGATATGTTTTTTGTACGAATCCCATCATTTTTTTTTTTTTTGTGAGACTTACAGCTGCCTTGCGATGACAATACACAAACATGAACAAACTGTGTTGTCATCAATACCTATTGCACAAAACCTGACATGATGAAGTCGTGGCTTAAATCAAAATCCTACTTAATTACAACATTGTACAATTTAAGCATGCTATCATGCAAATATGAATGTTATGACATGACTTAAATGCACTAATATGAATGCTACAGCATGTCTACTCAGTATTTAATTTTAAAACAGAAAAGAAATCATTGTTTCCTTTACATAATAGAAACGCTGACAACCGTCCCAGTTTCAGTGTATTCATGCTCTCGTTGGTGACAATCTCATATGACTAAGGAACTGACGACATCTGCCTGTTATATCAATAATGTAAAATAAATGTGCCATCTACCACAAATATCTCTCTTTCTTTCTCGCTCTCTTTCTCCCAGGGTGGTACAGAGGATACACACTGCGACAGAAATCACAGAAGGTGTTTGATAATTATCATCCTACTGATAAAGTGACAATCTAATCATTACCTGACATTCAACAGCGGCCCGAATGAATTGTGTGGGTTCTCACAAGTGCTTTTGTTCATTGTCTTATTTCAAAGGGCATTTTTCCTGCCAACTACATTCATTTGAAAGAAGCTAAAGTTGAAGGAACCGGGTAAGAGGCGAATCATATGTTAATTTTGCTCTGTAAGTTATTAGTGACAAATTGTCCGTCACTCAGAAGTTATTTGGTGTGTATAGTGGCTTGCAGTTTTGCTTTTAAAATGTATTTCAGTTTACGCATTTTGTTTGAGAAGTTTTGCTTAAAAACTAAAGTTTAATTTGATTATTTTTATTATACGTTCTGCTTTCTGCTCTCCAGGATTAATACACAGAAACAGCTACTGTATAAGCAATTCATTGCTTGTTTTTCCCTGTGGCTCTGTGGTGCTTTCAAAACATTGGACCTGCTTCCCACTAGCAGCGCTTCATTCTTTATCCTATAGGTGCGACATCTGAATCATTTTTTTCTTACATCCGTCTTTATGTTTAGTAAACAAGAGACTGTGGTACCTGCAGACTTACCCTTGGTTCAAGAGCTTGGCACTACGCTGAGAGAATGGACACAAATCTGGCACAAACTTTACGTGGTACGTCAATCCACCTGTGGCGCAAGCCGATCGAGTTCATCTTACCGACCTTTTCGGCTTAATACAGATTTTCCCACTGTGTGTTCGTTCAACAAAGTCAAATCCTGTCACGAGTGTTAAGCTGTCTTATCGTATTCAATCACCTGTTCCTGTGCACCGCAGAACAACAAGACCACGCTGTTCCGGAACGTTCAGCAGATGGCCTACAGCCTGATCGAATACCGCTCGCAGATCGTATCGGGGACGCTTCCCAACGATGACCTGGTGGAACTCAAGAAGAAGGTCACAGCCAAAATTGATTATGGGAACAGGTGTGATACAGCTTCACATTTGCTCATCGTTTACAATTGCTTGGGCCAAAATCTGACGGACATTTTGTCTTATTTAAAGCATCAAAGCATTTAAACAGTCCTTCCAGAAAAACATGTTTTTTTTTGTTATTGTTGTTGGCAAAAATCTTTGATCTTGGGGCACATTTTCTTAAAATATGCGATGGAATATGTGGGACATTTATGCAATTTTATGCAATGAAATTGTGGGCAAACTTGAAATTTTTTTGCAGCTTTCCAATGATGTTCACATCACATAATCACGTCACTTCATTAAGTTCCCATGGCAACAGGGGACATGGCTGCGCTTATGTGAAGTAAAGGCAACATTTTTAAACTTTCTGCTAAGATATATGTGATTTTTGCTATGACAATGCGGGGATTATGAAATCATGCAAGCCCTGCATATTTTGCGCACGGATATCTTCAGTTTACGCTGTGAAAGTGCGGCGTATTTTAAAAAAAGGCGCCCCCCGCATAAATATGCAGACTTTGGCTGATTATGCGTTGAATCATGCGGTCGCATAATCGCGTTTTTCTGGAGGGACTGATTTAAAGGAATTGTTTACCAAATAATACAAATTAGCCTATAATTTGGGTGTATGGCTGCCTTACTTTAACCGAATGGCTAGGGTTTCTTTTCTGTATATTTATTTGCAGTGTTGGGGGTAATGCATTACAAGTAACGCGCATTACGTAATAATATTACTTTTTTGAAGTAACGAGTAAAGTAACGCATTACTTTATAAATGAACACATTAATATTTGAGTTACTTTTTCAAAAAAGTAATGTGAGTTACTTTTCAGTTTAATTAATTCAATTTAAAAATAAAATAATGTACTGAATTAAACGTAACATATTAACGTAGAATTACGCCATCTGTGAGCCTGAGCGGGAACAGTTTGAGTCAAAAACGGAGATGGCAGGCCAGAGCTTGACATTTTTGCGATCATAAAAAACACCTGTAAGGCCTGAAAGAGATCAAGCGTCAGCCAAATAAGAAAAAGTAACGCAAAAGTAACGTAAGCATTACTTTCCATGAAGTAATGTAAATAAGTAACGCAATTTGTAACTTTTTGGGAAGTAACTTAATATTGGAATGCATTACTTTAAAAAGTATCTTTCCCCAACACTCTTTATTTGTATATTTGCATTTTATTTTGCACCATCTAGATTTTTTGTGCTTTACTGTACTATTGGAGGATTGAGATGGGATGTTCACCTTGGAATACAGGATGACAACTTGTTCAGAGTATTGTCTGTATTTGGCACTTTTTCTGTACAGTGACAAAAAAAACTTTGATAAAAATATCCTGGCTCTTCCTTGCTTTGTAATGGCATTGAATAGTGGCTGTTTTTTGAAACCCATCCATCATCAGGGAAAATAATCCATATGACTCTGGTGAGTTAACAGATGTGTTTTGTTTGTGAAGGAAACATATTTTGAGCATACTTAGTGATCAATACATCTTGTTTGAATGTAAACACATCTGGATAAAAAAATGGTGGGACGTCATCTGAAAATGATGTAAAAAAGGCTGGCTTCATATCAGCACATAAGATGATGACTGATTTTTACAAGTCTCATGACTGGTCGTCATATGTGTTGTGTCAAAACGCGCAGTCATGACCAATTGGCGTGCCGCCATAATCTAGATGTGTTAACATTCAATTGCAACGTATCAATCACAAAATACAAATATTTTTCTCTCCCTAACCCTAACCTTCCTGAGTGGTGTACCTACATTTTTCTGATGATGGATACGCTTCAAAAACGTCAACTATTCAGTACCATTACAAAGCTATAAGCCTTGTACAGCCTGCGCCATGTTGATACCAAAACGAGATTGTGATGGATGGACTTCCAGAATGTGTGCTTTAAACCTATTGTTTTGTACCGGGATGCTGGTCATGTAGCCATCAAAACAGAAAATACTTCATTTTACAAACTTCCACAAGACAAAGAACCTCAGAAATCATGGATTGTTAAAATATAAAGCGACATATGACCTAATTTTGGGATAGGAGCAGCTCGATTTCTAGATAAAATATGTGTTGTTATTAGCCTGTTGGCTAATCATTATTTTCTAATGTTGTAAGCATGCTTTCTTTTCTTTAAAACACTAATATAGTCCTTTATGCTACGGGTCCGTTGAAAGCTTGAATCGGATTGGCTGATGAACGTTCTGCGGTATGCAATTATTTTCCATGCAGCTCTCTTTACCGCATTACAGTTACAGTTCCATATCACTTCGCATAGTTAACTGTAATAACCGGACTAACAAAAACAACATGACAGACGATTTTCCGAGGCAATAACAGCGCTGTTTAGAGACGCACAGAGGTAGCCTCGTTCACACAATCTCTCTCGCTCGCCCTCTCTCTCTCTCTTTTTCTTTCTTTCTTTTTCTTTGGAATCAACATGGCAGGTAATAAATATGCCGTATAGAGCAAAGATATTATTTAATGTTACTCAAAATGTGTTTGGCTGAAGAAAGGTATAGGATGGCATTATGGTGAGTAAATTATTGGCAAATTTTCTTTTTTGGGTAAACAATTCCTTTAACCAGTGTAAAATGATCAGTATTATTATTATGTGGTAAGATCTCATGCTTTCGCACAGGATTCTTGGTCTTGATTTGGTAGTGCGTGATGAAGCGGGTAACACATTAGTCCCGGAGAGCTCCAGCACCGTCAGTCTTTTCAGAGCACACGAGTCTGCGTCCCGCTGTATTGATGAGAGGATTCAGGAGGAGAAGGTATTACCATCACAACCACTTCTGTTAACCAAACAACCATCTTTATGAAAGTTAAAACCAGGCCATTCAGATTAATATTTAGTTGGCGAAAGCTAGATACACTTTTTGAATAATTCACAGATATTCTTTAGGTGACTCTAGTAGGGACGCTAGCTCATGCATTTGTCTTTTGTCCTTACATTATAATGGTTTAATGACTTTACTCTAATGGGAGACTCAAAACATCAGTTGCACCGCCCACCGTTGTGTACTTGATCCTGACTGATTTCTCTCTATTGCTGTTTTGCAACAGATGCGTCTTCAGAACGTTGATAAGCGGCGTCAGACCCTCTTCAGCGGCGTACACACGTTTAGCCTCCTCATGAATCTCAAAAACTTCGTATGCAACATTGGTGAAGACGCAGAACTCTTTATGTCATTATATGATCCTGATAAATCTGAATTCATTAGGTGAGTCTCTCTTTATTCTTTTGTAAAAGCAGAAATTATTAGATTAATTCCTGCAGAAATGTTTGAAATATGTTGAATGCTGTGCTGAACGATGAATCACAACAATATAAAACAATTATCGTATAGTGCGCCTGAGGTTGATTCAGTGATGATAATATTGTTAGGAAACAGGCTGGATTATGAGTAATGTGTTCAATTCATTCCTGAATCATAGTAGCGCGGCTTTATATGCCTACATGTGTGTCAGATCCTGAGAAGTTGTTCATTGTGTCCTTGATGATTTTCTGGGGTTTAGCCTTTATAATTTTTAAAGAGTCCCATTATCACAAATACATTTTCCTTGATCTTTTGAAACAAAAGAGTTCATTGTACTATATAAATATACTGTGATGTTCAGAGCGCAAAACGTCCCTCCTAGTTCAATAAGACTATATATTGTCACTTATCTGAAAAAAATCTCTTGGATTCAAACATTAGTTTGTAATTGCAAGACTGAATCACACATCAGGCCTACCAAGGGCGATATAGTGAGGACAGTGTAGGACAGAAAAATTAATGATTAGAGTAAAATGTGGTAGTCTGTCAAAACTGGTTGTTAAAAGTTTATTTTTACCAGAATCTCTGATAGTTTTACTCTCATCTTGACTGTTTGTCTGGCACATTTCAGCACAACGACTCCTGTGAGCTGTTTCTTACTTTTCTTCTTAACTTAGTTTTGAAATAAGAAATAGTGCACAAGAAATGTTCATAACCACTAAAAACCTGAATTACATTGTAAGTTAGCCATAGGAGAAACAACCAAAGGGCAATTTTTTGGGATGCACATTGCAAAATTCCTGTGCCGATGTCGATATTCACCATCCGCTGATATCAATAGTTTAGTTTTTTTTTTATATAATTTTAATCCTAGAAGTGCAGAGCGAATTGCACTTCTGTGTCATTGTTTCCCAATTAAAAATAGTTTTACACCATAAGTTATGATTCGTTTTGATTGCCAGGATATAATCTGCCCTGATCATCGGCTGTTTTTATCTGTCGATACGGATTATAGGCCAAAACATCAGTGGACCCCTAATAATTTCACAAATGAAGTGTTATTTTTTTCATAGACTGAAAAACCTAAATTGCTTTTATCTGTGGATACGATTGTAGGCCGATATATCGGTGCATCCCTAATAATTTCACAAGGGAAGTGTTTTTTTCAAAGATTATAAAACACAAATTGCTTTTATCTGTTGATACCGATTATAGGCCGATATATCAGTGCATCCCTAATAATTTCACAAATGAAGTGTTATTTTTTTCATAGACTGAAAAACCTAAATTGCTTTTATCTGTGGATACGATTGTAGGCCGATATATCGGTGCATCCCTAATAATTTCACAAGGGAAGTGTTTTTTTCAAAGATTATAAAACACAAATTGCTTTTATCTGTTGATACCGATTATAGGCCGATATATCAGTGCATCCCTAATAATTTCACAAATGAAGTGTTATTTTTTCATAGACTCAAAAACCCAAATTGCTTTCATCCGTCGATACCGATTATAGGTCGATATTTCAGTGCATCCCTAATAATTTCACAAATGAAGTGTTATTTTTCATAGACTCAAAAACATAAATTGCTTTTATCCGTCGATACCGATTACACTCAAAAAAATAAAAAGTTGGATTTACTTAAAAAACCTTCGTCAAGTGGGTTCCACATAGCTTTGTTAAGTAATGTCAACAAATTAAATGTAAGTTGTATTTACTAAAAAAGTTTGTGTAAAATTGACAATTTAAATGTTACACGGACTAAAGAAATCCTAGTAAAGTCACTATTATGAAACATTTAATTGATGAAAAAAAAAATGATTTAATAACTCCATAACAACGAATCAATCAATCAGAGTGCAGCTGCTCAATACAATCTTTATTTAATTACAGTTTATCAAACATATCACAAACATATTTGAAATGCAATGTAACATTTCAAACCGTTTGTTGGTTTGTTTTGTTCCAAAATATATCAGAACAAGTTAATTAACTAATACTTGGCCACTTATTACTCAGGTACCTATCTAATCGTGCTACACTTTTGCAAGAGGGTACAAGAATTCTGCCAGAACAACAATTTACCCATAATACACTACAGCATCATCAGCCAATGAGATGCAAGTCTGTATTGGTTTTATTAATCTGTTACTTTTACGCAACAATGTTTTATTGGCTGAACAAATAATTTTGAAGTAAAGCTGACAAGACACAGTCTTTTGTTGAAATTACTAAGTTAAATTAATCATATGCCGTTACTTGTGTTTGTTAAGTAAAGTGAACAAGAAATTATTTAGTAAAACTGACTCCAACCAAGTTCATTTTTTTGAGTGTATAGGCCGATATATCAGTGCATCCCTAATAATTTCACAAATGAAGTGTTATTTTTTCATAGACTCAAAAACACAAATTGCTTTTATCTGTCGATACCGATTATAGACCGATATATCAGTGCATCCCTAATAATTTCACAAATGAAGTGTTATTTTTTCATAGACTCAAAAACACAAATTGCTTTTATCCGTCGATACCGATTATAGGCCGATATATCAGTGCATCCCTAATAATTTCACAAATGAAGTGTTATTTTTTCATAGACTCAAAAACACAAATTGCTTTTATCCGTCGATACCGATTATAGGCCGATATATCAGTGCATCCCTAATAATTTCACAAATGAAGTGTTATTTTTTCATAGACTCAAAAACATAAATTGCTTTTATCCGTCGATACCGATTATAGGCCGATATATCAGTGCATCCGTAATAATTTCACAAATGAAGTGTTATTTTTTCATAGACTCAAAAACACAAATTGCTTTTATCTGTCGATACCGATTATAGGCCGATATATCAGTGCATCCCTAATAATTTCACAAATGAAGTGTTATTTTTTCATAGACTCAAAAACCCAAATTGCTTTTATCCATCGATACCGATTATAGGCCGATATTTCAGTGCATCCCTAATAATTTCACAAATGATGTGTTATTTTTTCATAGACTCAAAAACATAAATTGCTTTTATCCGTCGATACCGATTATAGGCCGATATATCAGTGCATCCCAAATAATTTCACAAATGAAGTGTTATTTTTTCATAGACTCAAAAACACAAATTGCTTTTATCTGTCGATACCGATTATAGACCGATATATCAGTGCATCCCTAATAATTTCACAAATGAAGTGTTATTTTTTCATAGACTCAAAAACACACATTGCTTTTATCCGTCGATACCGATTATAGGCCCATATATCAGTGCATCCCTAATAATTTCACAAATGAAGTGTTATTTTTTCATAGACTAAAAAACACACATTGCTTTTATCTGTCGATACCGATTATAGGCCGATATATCAGTGCATCCCTAATAATTTCACAAATGAAGTGTTATTTTTTCATAGATTAAAAAACACAAATTGCTTTTATCTGTCGATATCGATTATAGGCCGATATATCAGTGCATCCCTAATAATTTCACAAATGAAGTGTTATTTTTTCATAGACTCAAAAACACAAATTGCTTTTATCCGTCGATACCGATTATAGGCTGATATATCAGTGCATCCCTAATAATTTCACAAATGAAGTGTTATTTTTTCATAGACTCAAAAACACAAATTGCTTTTATCCGTCGATACCGATTATAGGCTGATATATCAGTGCATCCCTAATAATTTCACAAATGAAGTGTTATTTTTTCATAGACTCAAAAACACAAATTGCTTTTATCCGTCGATACCGATTATAGGCTGATATATCAGTGCATCCCTAATAATTTCACAAATAAAGTGTTATTTTTTCATAGACCCAAAAAATAATTTGCTTTTATCCGTCGATACCGATTATAGGCCGATATATCAGTGCATCCCTAATAATTAAACAAATGAAGTGTTATTTTTTCATAGACTCAAAAACACAAATTGCTTTTATCTGTTGATACCGATTATAGGCCGATACGTTGGTGCATCCCTAATCATTTCACAAATGAAGTTTTTTTTTCCAAAAACACAAATTGCTTCTATCTGTCGATATCGATTGTATTGTCGATACGTTGTTGCATCCCTAATAATTTAGTGTTTTTAGACTCAAAATCACAAAATTCTGTCATATAAGGTCAATTAGATTTCTCTCACTAATTTGTTTGGCAGAAGACAATTTGATAATGTAACTTTGTGGAAATTATGACACATTTTATTTTGTCCTCTCAGCGAGAACTTCCTGGTCAGGTGGGACAGCACAGGCATGCCGAAAGAGATCGAAAAACTTAACAACCTGCCGGCACTTTTCACGGTAACACAGATACAAATTTTATACAATGTATTTCCATCATTTTTTATGAACTTACAAATGGGAAAAGAGCACAAATGACTTTGCTTGTGTTAACTCAGTGATCTGACAGAAAAACAATTTTAAGTGCTTCATGCGGTTCTCACCGGGACTCTTTATGACCTCTCTGTGTCCAGGATCTAAGCAGCAGTGATCTGATCAGACAGCGCCTCTTCCTGGTCTGTCAGATTATCCGTGTGGGCAGCATGGAGCTGAAAGAGGGAAAGAAACAGACAGGAGGACTGCGAAGGCCGTTCGGAGTCGCAGGTTCTAAGCTCATAGCTTCTGCATTATTTTGAATTAAATATGTTTACGCATTTATACAAAGCATTTAGAGGTGGTTTCCTGGACAGGGTTTAAGTATAGTCTCCGACTAAAATGCATGTTCAAGCTGTTTTAACCAAAAACATCTTGCATTTATGAATCTTAACACATATCAGTGCCATTGTTTTGTCATCAGTAATGTTTTTTGTAAGGGATGATTGTAAAAACTACTTAAATGTCCTAATATAACTAAGGCCTAATCCTGGATTAATCTAAACCCTGTCTGTATCACTTCTCGTTGCCTTTTGTTAGAAGTATTACAATTTTAACTTTTTAAGTGTCTGTGAGAATCAGGAAGTATGATGCAGTATTATATAACATCATGCTTACACAATACACAATAGTTATGTTGCGTTTTTTATGTTGTCTTTGTTGTTTCTCTTTGATCTGTGTTTGACTTCGGTGTGTCATATCTGCACTTGTTCTGTCTGGGCATCTTCAAAGACTTTAGCATTTTATTAGCATGAGACTGCTGTGATCACTCACCATCCCTGTCTGTGCAAAGTTATATCAAATCTTTAACTCGTGCACAAAACCGCTAAAAAAAAAGAGGAGTTTTGCTTGATATCCATGAAAGGCAGGTAATTGCTCTTTTTCACTGCATGGTACGACTCGGTAGGGCTCACTTTTGTTTTTTTTCACTTTATTTAGTACCTGGTATGTTTTTTTTTTGTATGACCTCGGTTGAGGTTCCACCTGATACTAAATGTGAGGTGTAAACACTGCAGATCACTGATTGGTCAGAGAAAACGATCACTACCAGCGCCATTGCTAAACGAAAGATTAGCTTACCCTCGTCCGCTGTCAAACAAACCAAGTGATGTCATCTATCCATCTATATGCTTCATTGTTTCTTTATTGTGCATTTGTTTGTATCATGTTTACGATGATGTCACGGAAGTAGAGAAAGCACAACTATAATGATAACTCTATAATCCCACCCACTTTGAAACAGTATTAAACTGTAGTGGAAAAGCAAATCGTGCCGAAGTAATATTGAGTTATGCTGAGCCTGGTCGTACCACACAGTGGAAAAGTACACAAATGTATACACACAGAAAGAAGGCGTTACTTTTTTCTTAAGAGAACATTGTTGTCGTAGAGACTGATATTCCAAATTAGGTAAGGCGCGAAAAATCTTCATCACACGTTTGAGGTATTTGGTCAATCACAATGCACTGGATAGCTGACCAATTGGAGAACACAAGCTTTTCAGAACTTTCAGCTTTGTAAAAATCAGCGCGTTTTGGAAAAGGAGGGGCATAGAGGGGCATAGAGGGGCAAGGAATAATTTATGACGGGCCATTGAATTATACCCCGTTACACTGTGAGTGTTATTGTCAAATTATTTCTCTTATACCACGGTTACCAAAAACATTGCTCTGGTGCCTATTTGTAAGACATTTGACCAATTAGTTGTGCAGTTTACTAAAAAAATAATCAACACCCATGCCGAGGGTGTGGCAATCAAAGGGGCAGGGCGAATGCGTCATGATGAAAATTTAAATATTTTTATTTAAAACACTCAAATAAAACTTAATTTTGAAGAAACTATGACAGAAAATGAACACAAACTAGATTATTAATGAATTAAATGTTATTACCTCTAACGGGAATAGCTGCGTGATGAAGTAAAACTAAAGGGTTAATAAACACAAACTAAAGCAGATGTTGTAGAACATCTGGCAAACAATGATAGATAGCGCGGAGATTGTAAAAACAAAGTATTTCCCACTATTAATTACATTATCTTAAAGGAGTGTAACTACTGTAGCATGTAAATAATGCACATATATAAAGTGAGCAAGAGCGCTCAACATTTATATCTTTTGTGCAGCAAATTTTTTTTTACTTTTTTGGACGACCTAGTTAAGGCGGTAGGGTTTCCCAGCTTAGGCGGGCCGCCCGAACTGAAATGTGCTGCGGAAAACATTTCTTAACCAGTCAGAATATAGCATTCAACAGGCTTGTGGTATAAGCAACAATAATATACGTTATAATGAAAATAACGTGTTTTTAACCTTAAACCATGTAAACATTGCATTACATCAAATGCTCAAAATAATGCTCTTTTTGTCAACATCATATGACCACTTTAAACTTACAGCTCCAATAATATGTGTTTTTTTAAAGAAGAAGAACAACACATGAAGTACTTTAACAATAAAACTAGCTGCACATTTTTGCTTGGCTTTAGTTATAATTGCATTGCTGCAAGTGCATGTTTTGTTTATTTTAACAATCCAAGGCATTAGGTAATAGTTTAACAGAATATTATTAAATAACTTATGAAGAACGCCTGTGGTGTTGTGTGCACACAAAATCTTAATCACAACTGTCAGAATTTTCTTGTTCTTTTTTAAAGAAAAACAAAAAACTTGTTTGACCATTACATTGCTGTTTTGCTACAAAACCGAGAAAATTGCTTTTTTAGTCACATCTCACAGCTTGATGTGGCTCTGTTGTGAAGTGTTAGATTTACACTGCTCAGTTTATGCACACCACATCTGAACTTATTGGGATGGTTTCCCGGACAGAGATTAGCTTAAGCCAGGACTAGGCCTTAGTTTAATTACTAAATATAAGTAAGGGATAATGTAGAGGCAGCCGGTAGTTATCGGGAAATAAGCCCCGACAGTGTGATCAGGATCCGACGCGAAGCGGAGGGTCTTGTATCACACTGAAGGGGCTCATTTCCCGATAACTACCGGCTGCCTCTACATTATCCCGCTTATTACACGGCTACTTGCCACATAAGAAAAAAAACTGGACATGAATATGAATTTGAAACATTTTAGTGGCATATTTGTTTTAAATTAACATTTTTATCCTTCCGCGAAACTTTGCACAGATGCATAAAATGATCGTAATACCTTATTAAGATCCTCTGCTTCATACTTGTCTGTCTCCATTTTTTTCTCTTTTAGCCAGTCTTTGAGAAGTTTTAATGCCCATTCTGTATTTTTTGTGTGTGTTGGCTTCGTAGCTGTCATGCTCTATTTTGTCAAGTTCAGTCTCAGTAAGCTCTCTGTGTCTTGTCGTTGTTCGTTCTTCTATCCACTGTTTAAATGTTTTGTTTTTCCGTACATGTTAAAATTAATGTCAAAATCCATTCTTAATTGTGGTTGTCCAGTGTTTGTCACAAGATGGCGCCAAACAGTAATCTTTATTGGCGCGGAGCGAATTTAATCGTACAAGTAGTACCGGCTATGCGTTATTACTTTGGAGCGGTTATTATTTGAAAAGAACGAACCTGCAAATGTCTCAACTGACCAATCAGAATCAAGCATTCCAGAGAGCCGTGTAATAACTAGTTTTAACAAACATGTTGCAAGTTGTTTTCAGTTTGGACAGCTCTTAAATTATTTTAGTCTAGGTCTAGTCTTATCTCTGTCCAGGAAACTGCCCCATTATCTTATAAGGTTTTGTTTGTAGTTTCTATTTCTCCGTCTATATAAGTACACGCTGAATGATCAGTCAGGCATATATAACCTTTCTCCTCTATAAAGATATCCATAGGATAATGGGTTAAAACATATTATATGCTATTCTTTCAAAAGGGTTTGTCTGAAGTATTTTGTCATTGTGCTTGTCGTGCAATTGCAGACAATAACATTATGTTGAATGCCTGCGTTGCATTGTTCAGAAGCTTTCATATAGGCAAATATTACATCAAGGCCTCCAGTTGAGTTCAGTCTGTGTGTGTTTTTAAAAGTTGGATCATTTTATCCTGTTGTAAAGGTGTCTGGCCTATTGTAACAGCCTGTTTAATACTGCTCTTTTCTATAAGATCTGCAGACTAGAAGACATGCTGTTTGTTTTATAGACTTTATTCTCTACATGTTTATCAGCAGATCTTTAAAATTCCAGATTTAGTCATCTTTTCAGTTGACTTACAAGTCAATAATCTGACATTATGCTTCCGGTATAGGGAAAATCGATCTTGTTCACTAAAGCACATTCCCAAGTGTCGAACAAGCATTTGCACTTTATGTCTGACCCCTGAACACTTTTGATCTCCATATATATATCATATTATTGTTTTTTGTGAGACTGAGTCTTATAATAATAATGTTATTACATCTACAGTACAGTTTAGTTCAGATTAACTTTCTGTTTCTTTGCATCCACAGTTATGGATATCACAGATATTGCCCACGGTAAAATTGATGATGATGATAAACAATACTTCATCCCTTTTCAACAGTAAGTGTGACTTTATCAGATTCAAAAGCATTTTTCCTCACACATTTTTGTTTATTTTGGCCAGAGTCTATCACGCGCTGTAATAGTTTTGTTACCTCCAGGCTATTTTCTCTCCATCAGTTTTGTCGCTCTCCTCTCTGACTCTCTTTTCTCAGGATCGCCATGGAAACCTACATCCGTCAGCGGCAGCTAATCATGTCTCCTCTCATGCCGTCTCGTGTCATTGTGGAGAACGAACCTCTCGTCGCCGTCTTCAACAAGGTCATTGCCACACGAGAGGTCAACCACAAAGGACAGGGTACAGACAGCCAAAAAACACACAACTTTACACGGGTGAATGTGGTCTGGTAGATGTTTGGAACGAAAATTGTATATTTTGTAAATATTTTACAGGGCTGTGAAATCGACCACCAGTTCTGCGCAACCAACCTTGAAAATAGCCAATATGAGAACTTGAAAGTCGTACATGCACATACGTTTTTACAGTTCATCACAACCAGAATAATTTATATCGAGTTGATGTTAAATGTGTTAATAATAAATAACATTTCAGGTTTTCTATTGATCTGTTATTCAGTAATTGGGTTTGTTGCCTTTCTTCACGAGATCCATTGACTATTATAACGGCATGCTTTTGGTTTCAGGGCTGTTCGTGACCCTAAAACTGCTCCCTGGAGATGTGTTCCAGGTTCAGAAAGATTATCCTCATTTCGTGGACCGCACAACAGCCATTGTCAGGAAAATGGGTTTTCCGGAAATTATCCTTCCAGGTGAGTCTGTCCATCATTAAGTTGCAGTTGTAATAGCGCTCTGCTTTAAAGATCTACAGAGATACTTTAGTAAATCCATCTGAGGTTCTCTTTTCATCCAGGTTTTTTCATGTCTATTAGCGGTTAGCATTAAAACACAGTAGTTAACATGTATTTGCAGTTATTTACAGGCGATTTTAGGGGCAGCACTTATTTTTTTACAGGTTATGTGAGGAATGACATTTATGTGACGCTGCTACAAGGAGAATTTGATCGTGGAAAGAAGAAGACCCCAAAAAATGTGGAAGTTATGATGAGTGTTTTGGATGAAGATGGAAACCCCATGGAGGTAAAGAAATCTCACATTATAATATTTTTTAAGAGAGAAATGTCTATGCATTTACCCTTGGCCTTTACTACCTGTCCTTGTAATGAAGTTAGTATTGCTGTGTTGTACAGTATGTCGGCTCTTCTGATTTTGCCAAGTGGTTGGTGTCCCCAGGGCAACATTATGTTGACCCCTTGACAACATTTCAATCAACCAACCAAACCGATTTCAAAATTAAAGGTGCAGTGTGTAACTTTTAGAAGGATCTCTTGACAGAAATGCAATATAATATACAAAACTATATTATCAGTGGCGTATAAAGACTATTCATGAAACGTTATGTTTTTATCTCCTTAGAATGAGTTGTTTTTATCTACACACACCGTGGGTCCCCTTACATGAAAGTCACCATTTTGTGCCGCCATGTTTCTACAACAGCCCTTAATGGACAAACTTTTTTAGCTAAGTTGTCTGCGACGATGACATGTTTGTCCTAGGGCGACTACCGTTGCTTTTCTATGCGTTTCGGTGAACGGTGGACTGAGCTGTTGGTTGCAATTCGCAACCTCACCACTAGATGCTGCTAAAATTTACACACTGCACCTTTAAGTTTGAAGTTTGTTTCAAGTTTAAGCTTACAACCAGGATTAGCTGAATATAAACCATTGTTTTTAGTTATCATTTCCCTCTGATTTTAGTGTTCAGTTAGGGTTGGGGTTTGGGGTGGGTTTAGGTTTTATTTACAAAAATGTTGTCCTTTGGTCAACACCAAATGTTGCCCTGAGGACATCTCTCACTTGGCAAAATTAGGTTGAGCACCGTATGCCCTGATTCAGTGAAAAAGTCATAGACATAAATACATAGATGCCACACTAACAGCTGTTTCTATGCTAGATGTAAATTTTCCGCCATTTTGAAACAGTCCGAGGTCATACATATACCGTTGTGGCCAAGTCTGTGGTATTCCCATGAAATTGGATTACCTTAAAGGTAATTTATTATAACATGTTAAAATTGCCACTTTGTATGTGTGAGCAAAGATTTTTGTGTCCTCAAATGAGCTGATCTCTGCACTAAATGGCAGTGCCGGGGTTGGATAGTGCAGATTAAGTTGCGGTATTATCCCCTTCTGACATCACAAGGGGAGCCAAATTTCAAGGCTGATTTTTTTTTCACATGCTTGCAGAGAATGGAAAGTTATTGGGTTGATCTTTATCAAATTTTTTTGGTTGATAGAAGCACTGGGGACCCATTTATAGCACTTAAACATGGAAAAAGTCTGATTGTCATGAAATGTCCTCTTTAAAAATGTTGACACGGATTGCTTTCAGCTAAATGTGGAAGGATTTTGTTTTATCGGCTATCACTATTAATCCATTTAATCACAAAATTTCCCCGACATGAAAGTATCCAAATGATGTGTATTAGTAACCGCTTGAAATAATTGATAATAATTGATAATAAAAAAATATGTTTTAAGGTCAGTCATAATTGTGAGATAACATGACACTGAATAAAGTTTGAGTCGCTGTTTTATTTTGCTAATAGAGTTTCAAGAAATGTGTTTTAGCAATATTGTAAAAATTACTACAGTTTAAAAACATATTGTATTGAGTAAATACATATAGGCCTACAAAAACAAACAACACATTCTGACATTTTTTTTGTGAATATAAATCTGTGCAGGGTTTAAAACCAGAGGTCACAAAATCCTGTATCCTGAAAAACTTGACCATTCTAAAATAGCGGACATGTACATATAGACAGTTTCAGCAGTAACAACATAAATAAACGGCTTTCATGGAACAAACTTAACTTACTGTAAACTCTGCAAAGAGTTTAAGAGTAGTTTATTTCTGATAACAAGCAAAATAAACTGCAAGTATATAACCTTAGTTCAAATCATTGCTAAAGCGTATCAGAAACTACACTTAGCTAATGTTGCTGTGTAAAAAGTGTACTATATAATGTATGCAATCTTAACTACAGATTAGCTGCCAAACCTAGTGGTGATCCACTGTTGCTGTCTCCTCTCTTCTTTAGGAAACCAAAACATTCGTTATTTTCGACGAGGCATTTGTTCCAGAGTTCAGTTTAGCCACTAGCCTAAGTTCCGCCCAGACGTATAACCGCGACAACACACCTGTGTCTGATAAATTCGTTTATATGGAGCAGTCGAATGAGGCATCTATGTATTTATATCTATGGCTTAAGTTGCATTAGAAATTCATCAAAGTCGACTTAGAATCAGAAATGAGACTATTTACTTTCTTACTCCACGCTTTGGGATGTTAAAGGGGCACTCCACTTTTTTTGAAAATAGGCTCATTTTCCAGCTCCCCTAGAGTTAAATATTTGATTTTTACCATTTAGGAATCCATTCAGCCGATCTTTGGGTCTGGTGGTATCACTTTTAGCATAGCTTAGCATAATCTATTAAATCTGATTAGAACATTAGCATCACACTTAAAAATAACCAGAGTTTCAGTATTTTTTTTCTATTTTAAACTTGACTCTTCTGTAGTTACATTGTGTATTAAGAACGACAGAAAATTAAAAGTTGCGAGGAACTATACTCTCATTCTGCCATAATAATCAAGGACTTTGTTACCATACCATGGCTGCAGCAGGCGCAATGATATTACACAGTACCCAAAAATAGTCCCCTTTTATTGAATGTTACCTCAAGAAGAGTCAAGTTTTAAAAACCAAAAATATCGAAACTCTTTGGTCATTTTTGAGCGTGATGCTAATGGTCTAATCAGATTCAATGGATTATACTAAGCTATGCTAAAAGTGGTACCGCCAGACCCTGAGATCGGCTGAATTGATTCCAAAACGATAAAACTCAGATGTTTAACTATAGAGGAGCTCGAAAATGAGCCTATTTTCAAAAAAGTGGAGTGTCCCTTTAACGTGTTTCACTAGCAAGAGCTGAAAACCAAAACAAACTTCTTGTTCCCATAGGTGTTGTTTCCCATTTCTTGTTGGTTTTATTTCTCATTCCCACTATCTCTCTTCAGAAGGCCATATATCCAGGAGGAGGTTATGAAGGGATCACAGAATATAAGTCTGTCATTTACTATCAGGTCAAGCAGCCCTGCTGGAATGAGACTGTTAAGGTACAAACATAAAGAAAAAAACAAAGACTCTGTGTGTACAGGCTATAAAATGCAATTTAAGTGACACATCCATGTGTCACATACCGAGGAAATTGAGGTTTTTACGTTTGTGGCGGCTGTTACCATCTTACAGCGGTGCAATTTCGCCCGCCTGTTTATACAACACATTCAACACACTGTTAATGAAAGACTGATGTCATTAATAATTCAATCTATTAACCTCATAAACAGCGATGTAATACATTTCAGTAAATATCTGTGCTGTGTGTCAAAACATGCACATACACTCTTTGCAAAAAATAAAGCGAGTTTGAAGTGATCACTTTAAATTCATTTAGCAGATGCTTTTATTTAAAGTAACTTACAAAAGCAAGATTTTTTTTAAACATTTTTAAGTGATTTGTCACACAAGTTCTAGCTTACAAAGTTTAACCGATCTGTAGATTTTAAAAATAATGTTTAATGTTATTAACAAAAAGTATCGCAGTGATGTTTAAAGATTTATCTTTGATATAGTATCTTGTATTGTGTCCAAGACAAATTCATGCATATGTTCTCTTGTGTCCGTCAGGTGACCATACCCATTGAGGATGTTTGTCGATGTCATCTGAGATTAACTTTTAGACACCGATCATCTCAGGATTGTGAGTTCTTTAGATAAGTACACAGATTAACCTTAAAGGACATTTCATCTTTGTTCCCAATGCAAACTAATGCTATTTGATTTTAAAACTGATTGTTATATTTATACTACATTACACGTATGCATTTGCCAGATGCTTTTATCAAGAGTGATATTCAAAGTGTATTCAAAATATAAATTTCCTCGAAAAACCCATTATCTTGGCATTGCCACTGTCACGCTTTACCAATCTGCAAGAACCCAATTTCACAATCATCATCATCTGATCAGTTTGTTGCTCTTTGTATACTAAATATCTGCTGTATCTGATCTAAAATCTGGATATGGCTAAGAAACCTAAATTTAGATTGTAATACCTTTTGAGTTATGACCTGATGATAATATCACACATTTATCCATTTATAAATGTTTTATTTGTTTGCAGCCAGAGATAAGTCCGAGAAGCCGTTCGGCATGGCTTTTGTCCGTCTGATGAAGTCTGATGGCACCACTCTTCCAGATGGAAGGCATGATCTTATCGTCTACAAGGTTTGTATCTTAAAAGTCATGTTGTGTTTATGCTGCCCATGTGATACCTAATAAATGCTTTTAGTTATGACATTGCTGAAATGTTTACCTATCATCCATCCAGCTCTATCTAACCTTGAGCATCTTTATGAGTCTATTGATACGAGTGAAATCTATCATTGTAAACGTTTTACAAAAGTAGTATTCATTCCTTTACGGGTGAAGTATGTGAAATGCAGAAACAAAAAACTGAACCTTGAAATTTGCTTTCAGATGACCTACTGTATAAATTCTGTCAAATCAATGTTTAGTTTGAGCAAATGAGGAGACTTTTAAGTGATAAGTTTTGTTTCTTAAGCTCAAATTGTGCTTAAAAGCTTGTCAAGCGCCTGAGTGCCCCTCCCCTGGAGATTCATCAGTTTTTATCGATTGGTAATTGGTTCTTTTTAACTGGAAGGCGTGGCTTTCATCGTCAGAGCGGCCATATTGTCCCCTATTCATAGTAATAGGAGCGCTCAATCTCGTTATATCCAATGTCTATGACCCAGCGTCCATATTTGCAACGGCTCTGGGCAGCTATTTCACTCATATGATATTCAGTCCGATCAATCCTAAATGGGAAAAGACGGATATCTCTAAAATCACAAGCTAACGTCACGGTAAAATAACATATTTTTGACCAACAAGACATCAACTGCACCATAAAGTTTGGGTAACACTTTACAATAAGGTTGTATTTGTTTGTATTAGTTAATGCAGTGGTTCCCAAACTTTTTCAGCGTGCGGCCACCCTTGTTTACAGTACATTTTCTTGCGGCCCCCCCGAAAGAAAATTTATGACAAAAACAGTTTTAAAATGTAACATTTTAATTAAACAAAACATATACAATTACACCTAGTAGTCCTGTTGGTTAGTTGGCTTTTTATTTTTTAGGTTTAATTACACAGAATTCATGATAAATGAATGTATTTTATAAAATGTCATAAAACTGGGGCCCCCCTGGCACCATCTCGCGGCCCCCCGGGGGCCCCGGCCCCCAGTTTGAAAACCACTGAGTTAATGCATTAGCTAAAGTAAACTAACAATAAACAAAGTTTTTATTGGCATTAACTAACATTATCAAAGATTATTACAGCTCGTTGGAATGCTTTATTCTGATTGGCCGGTCCGACAGATTTGTTATTCCCAGATAACAATCGTTCAAAAGTAATAACATTAAATATTACACAAAAATGTAATATAAAAATCTTTTTATAAGATAGGCTATATGACATTTATATTTACAAATTTGTGTGTTCACGACATTTGAACGTGTTGTCTTAAATCTGAAAATAAACTGGTTTTCCTTGTGGAAGGTCTGCGTTTTATTAAAAATGAGCAAATAAAATATTTCAAATATTTATTTTCCTTACCTTACTTTTGAGCTTGATAGCTGTGTAATAAGCTGGATAATGTACAGGCAGCAGGTTGTTATCACAAAATAGGCCCCTTTGCTTTGCATCGGGTCCTGATCACACTTGTCGGGGCTTATTTCTGCGATAACAACCGGCTGCCTTTACAATTATCCCTTACTAATCCCTTTCATTATTGCTCATTGTTAGTTCATGTTAGCTTATGCGCAAGATTTCATTGCACTTTTCTTATAAATAGTGCTGTGACGGATCGCAGTTGATCGACTCAATGTTCGGCTCGCATGCGATTCGTGGATTAATGCGCAAATAGGCTTGCAAATGTTAACGCTCAAGTGATTTTAGACAATTTAACTGCAAAAAGGTGCTAAAGTGAGCAGTTTCTGTACGCACAGACGCACACTCGGTTGAATGTGTCTGGTCCAGCTCCGGTCAGATGTGATCATCCCTTTGCCCTTCAAAGATCAGAACTCTTGATGTGTAAACTTTAGAAAGAGTTGCGCTACTGTGTCTTATACTGTAGTTCATTAACATACATTTGGCGAATAGAGCAATAAAAACAACGTAATGATTTTATGTGGGGCGACTGTTTATGAAATGGCGGCACTTGGAATTCGCTCTTTCTTCTGTCTGTGCTGGTGCGTTTAAGTGCATTTAAAAGTGCACACACGGAAAGACGCGTTTCAAAAAGCAAGCAAACATAAAATCATACAAACAAAATGATGAACTCCACAGTACTCTTTTCTAATAAAAACATTTGTTTATGTCTTAAGTGTATGTGTAGATTAGGCAGAAACCTGTTCGAGCTTATCTTAAAGAGACAGTAACCTCAATTAACCTACTTAAGTCTGTGTCATTAATGTTAATCAAACAACCATAGACAGAGAGAAAATCACTTTTGTAGCTCTAATAATAATTACATTTCATTTATAAAATAAAGACAGTGAAATTATTCATTTGACTTGATTTCTGTACCTAATGATTTTAAACCTTACTTTATGTGCAACTTTGTTCTTTTGATAAATGTTTGTAATTTCTTTATTTGTTATTCGATTTTTCCCACCCCCTTTTTTTTGCTGATCCGAAAAATTATCCGATCCGTGCCTCAAAAACCGTAAAGTGATCCGAATCGTGAGTTTTGTGATCCGTCACACCCCTAATTATAAAGGCGTTGCCTCATTTTGTTATTATCTACAGTCTTTGCCTTCATGTATATTCTCCCGTTACACATGCATTGTCTATATTGTTTCGTGTGATGTGGCTTAAATGTTCCCTCAGACAATAATGTCTCTCTTCTACCAAAATTCCTTTTCTGCCTCCAGGTGGATGCGAAGAAAAGTGACGATGCCAAGACATATTTGACCCTTCCTGGCTCATACGCCGAGGCTGAGGAAAAAGAGAGGCAGGCAGGAAAACCTTTCCATCACACAGGCGTCATTCCCGTCACCAAAGACAGCTTTCAGATCTCCACACTCACCTGCTCCACAAAGCTCACACAAAACGGTGGATCTGCCAGAATTTTTTTGTACCTGTTTTTGACTGGGCTAAAAAACATATACAGTATAACAATATATGACATTCATACAGTAAGTTCTTGAAGTACAGTTGTTGCTGAAACTTGTTTAATTTCCTCTGACTCAGTTGATCTTTTGGGCCTTCTCAACTGGAGATCAAATACTGAGAGACTTGAAATAATTCTTCAGAAACTGATGGAGGTCGAAGGAGGGGAAATTATTAAAGTGAGTAAAAATAAATGCACCACTGGCACCATTAGGTGTTCCTATAGCTTAATTGGTAGAGGTTTGCGTTATCAGTGCAAAAGGTCATGGCTTTGATCCACAGGGAACATACATAGATGCATACTGATAAAATATATAGCTTGAATGCACTGTAAGTCACTTTAGATAAAACAAATGCATAAATGTGCATTAGTTTTTATTTGTCTATGCCTGTAGTTTCTGCAGGACACACTGGATGCTCTCTTCAATATCATGATGGAGACATCAGAGGAAGAAACCTATGACACGCTTGTGTTCAATGCTTTGGCAAGTATTAAATATTTAATTCAGTGTAGGAAAATGTGTCAGTCAACATCGCTGTTACTTGTACTCATGCTTAAGAGTTGGAGACTTGAACAAACCCTTGCCTCTGTGTATTAAATATCAGGCTGTAAATCGTCTGGCATTGTTTGTGTACCGACGTAAATGATAGCTCAGATTGTGCTTCTTGTTGACCTGCAATCAGACTTTTACTTGGTGGATGCTACAATCCCATAAATTTGCCACAAATACCTTAAAAATATTTTAATAGCACCAATGGTCTGATTCACGATTTTACATTTCCTTTAGTGTGTAAGTATGTGTAAGTACATGTTAACGATAATCAAAAGGTACACACCCAAAAGTAAACGATGACACGAGTTATCGTCTCCAACGTAAATCTCTTTTCTTGGAAAAACACACGGATTGTAGGAAACAGTTTACTTCCTGGGATTGTTGAAGTAGACAAGTCCGACATTATCACATTGTGAACAAATCTATCAAACATGGTAAGGAGCGTCACATTTCCTGCCAACGTCAGAGCTATTCAGACCAATCACAATGTACAGGTTAGCTGGCCAATCAGTGTCAGTTGTGTACAAAATTTGTGCGTTTCAGTAAGACAGGGAAATCTAAAGCTACAAAAATGTACGGTATGTGGAAAATAATGTGTTTTTTTAACCATAAACCACGCAAACACATTGAATTATACCAAATACACAAAATAACATTGTTTTTTAGCAATGAAATAGGTGCTCTTTAAAAGAAGGCCTTAAGTCTTCTTGATCCCATAAAACTGTCATAAAATTGCCTTTTGTGTAAAGCAAACATGTGTCGGAAGTGATCCCAAGATCGATCCAGGGATAGGGATCTACAATGGTAACATTGTCGGGATCAGTCCTGGAACGTGTCCTGTGTGAACAAATGGCATGAACAATGGCCAAAGGAGTGTTGTAGTCTAGCCTAGAGATTTGAGAGTCGGGTCAGCAACCCGAAGGTCGTCAGTTCGAGCCTCATGGCCGGCAGGTTGCAACTGGCAAATTAAAAGAATATTCCACTTTCATAAAAACATTGTTAATTTACTCACCCCCATGTCATCCAAGATGTTTTTGTCTCTCTTTGTGTAGTCGAGAAGAAATTAAGTTTTAGAAATTGAAACGTAGACTTTAGTGGACCTCAACAGTTTTACAGTTTCAATGCAGCTTTAGTTTTCTTTGCAGCTCTAAACTATGCCAACTGAGGCATAACTCTTTTTTTAAACGCTGGCGGTGAAAAAGTTGCCAGCCAGCACCTTCCAGAAAATGTTCTTCTTTAAATATATAAACATACAATATACCAAATGAAAGAACAGACCCTCTGCTTTCAAAAAAAAAAAAAACTTTCATCCTACCTTCAGTGGTTCTTTTGTAATCAGCTTTTGAATATGGGTAGGTTTCTGCAAAAACACCACATTTTGAGCAAAAAGCAGAGATAATTCCATTTTTGTGACGGACTTTTCATAGAGATCCCATTCAGAGCGATCTTTAAAACAGACACGGACATGCAGCCGCTTGCCATAGGGCAATACTTCCGGGTTTAAAAAGTTGCGGAAGGGCGCCACTTGGTGGATAATAGCGGTATTGCGGAAAGACGGAAAATCTCGTCATTGGCGGGGAAGCGTTTTCTATTAATTGACGAGTTATCTCGTCAATGGCGGTGAAAGAGATAAGGGTCTTACTTAGTGAAACGATCGTCATTTTCACCCAAAAAATAAAAAAATATGTACTTTTATTAACTTCTTATATTGCACTAGCCATGTGCGTATTACGTAAACACGTCAAAAGGTCACACATTACATATGTGAAACGCACAGTTGCCGACCATTTTAAACAATAAACGGACACAAAGACAGTTATTAGTATCATTTCACGTACACAAACTTCATAACGGTCCTCTTTCTCCACACTTAGAAACACTTGATAGGTAGTTATGCATACGTCATGCGTGACCTTTTGACGTGATTACGTAATACGGAAGGTTGTGCTGGCGCATCACACGGCTATTGCATGATGAGAAGTTGTTGTTTAAAAGTACTTTTTTAATCGTTTAGAGCCCTTTGAAGCTGCATTGAAACTGTAAACTTGTCCAGATTCATATAAGTCCACTATAGGGAGAAAAGTCCTGGAATGTTTTTCTCGAAAAACTTAATTTCTCCTTAACGGAACAAAAAAGACCAAAATCTTGGATGACATGGGGGTGAGTAAATTATCAGGATTTTTTAAAGATGAAAGTGAAGTAATCCTTTAACCCCAGTTGCTTCCCTGACGCTGCCGTGATAGCTGCTCACTGTGGGTGTATGTGTGTTCACTACTCAGTGGGATGGGTTAAAATGCAGAGGTCACATTTCAAGCATTTTAAGCAACATGTCACACTTTCACGCATGTGTCATCGCAATGTTAAAAAGTTATCGTGCACCGTTTTGATTAGGGGGTTTTACGGCAGGTATACGGCAGATCAACATTCATCAGAGATCAGGGAGCTCCTCACTATCCACTCCAAAGATGGGATTTTCCCCGCTTTATAAATAGGTACATGATGCACTTATTTATGATTAAATCAGAAAAAATGCACAAGAGAAATCACTGATTATCACCTTATGACACTTCAGAAACAATTTCGCCAAGTGCACGATTACATTTAAATTACACAACACATTCTGGTGTCACGTTTCTTTACGGCATGTGTGTGAACGCATGCACAGATGAACCAAAAACAAACAATCCTTGGATGTAATATGTTTGTGTGAAAGGGCTATATAGACATGTGGATGAAATCTTCTGACATTTGCCAGAAAAAATCCACCAGGATCAATGCCTAGCAACTAAAACACATGCTAAAAATTATAGTGCAACTCTTTGGCAAGCTTTCCGACTGGCCATGTGGTGCAATTGTCCCTGGTTCCCAAACTGTGAGACCCACTCACATACGGAGGCCCATCTTCTAGTCATTGTGATTTCATTTGTTATAAGCATGTGTAACCTTACTGCCATAATGCATCATATTGCCATCTGCATGTGGGATTTCTCTCCTACACAGACACACAGGTCAGATTATACCACTGTGAAAATGACTTCATTTTATTAGTCTGTTATCTTCACAGTTTGTTTTGTTAATTTTGTGGTGATCTTCGTTTTGTTGGTCTAGTTTGACCTTCCCTGACCCAAGCGTTACAACATTTAGTTTTGTACTGGCAAGCCCATTTTCTTTAGAAATGTAAAAAATGATTTATAAATTATTTTTCCTGCCTGCTCAGCCTTGGTTATGTAAGTAGAAAAGAAACACTTTGTCAGAGGTAGGCGTAGAGAGCTATTATATTTTATACGAGTGCGATATTAAGGACAAACATGGTTTTTATTGAGAATAATGTATACTGATGAATCATGCGCAATAATGGACATATATTAGAGAGTAAATTGGGTTGGTTTTGATTGCACGTTGTCTATAAAAGTCATTATATGAGCAACTTAAAAAGTTTTGGATATCATTTGCACAGGTCTTCATCATCTCACTGATCGGCGATATTAAGTTTCAGCATTTCAACCCGGTTCTGGAGACATACGTTGACAAACACTTCAGTGCAACTTTGGCGTACCAGTAAGAATTTCTTTCTTTTTGTGCTTTCTTTCTCCTTTGCGTCACACGTCATGCCTTTTATTTTACCTTGGCACATTTAATTTTCACCTTGCCATCCACACTCTCACCTATTCTCCATACACGCCTGTTTCATGTCTCCTGTATTGATTTGGTAGCTTGTGGTAATTGCCTCGGAGTGCCATGTCTTTTTCTTTCTTTTCGCAGGAAGTTGACCAGAGTGTTAAATTATTTTGTTGGCCGCGCCGAGGACCCAGCACATACGGAGAGACTGTACTCCGCTTTGAAAGCCTTCAAGTACCTTTTTCGTTTTATCGTGCAGTCACGGATTCTCTATCTCAGGTGGGTTTGGCTTCAAGCACGTGCTGTGAAAAAATTGCCTTTAAGCGGGCTTGGAAATCATGATTGTACTTGTCCTTGATCTGACAATGCAGATGAAAAAACAACTGGTAGATCCTGTAGAAATTCTGTACAAACACAAGGAGAAGTGGATTTCCATTAGTAGAAGTATTTATTTGTCCCCGTAGGGAAAATATTGCGGCATACACTCACAATTCACATTAGCCATATATAAATAAATAACAACTATTTTATACAAGTGAATCTAACTGACCATCAGTTACCACTTGAGGAAAAATAATTAATTGCTTAGGGAATAAATTATTATTTTAACCTGTTTTGTTAATATCTGGGAACACATTATTTTTGATAAGATAAGATCAGGGGCGCAATTTCAATATATGTAACTTGCCAACTTGAATTTCAATCCAACCTGTGATAGCTTTTAATGTTGCAATGAATTCAAGTTATAGTTTAAACATATTCTTTGTACACTGTTTTTGTGTCAAGTGATAACCCTTTATAGCGGCACAATTTAGGTTGAGTGTTTCGCATTCAACATTGTCTTTATGTAATGCTGCATTTACGGTGGCATGACTTCTTTATCATATAAACTAATTTAACTTTTAATAAAAGAGCGACATGAGCCATATCATAAAACCAGAATATCACAAAGCTTTGGCTGCTCAGAACACCCTTGCATATTCATTTTAACATCAGTCAACACCACAGCAATGACAGAGCAGCCTAGTGCCTTTTAAATGGGTAAGCAGCATTAAATTTCCTGAATAAAATTTTAAAATCATCTGTTTCCTGTTCGACAGGTTTTATGGAAAAAGTGAAGATGGAGGAGAGTTTCTTGACTCCATTCGTACCCTCTTCCTTTTAATCAGCAATCTGATGGACAGACCTCTGGATGAGGGAGTTAAAATAAAGGCAAGTTGCATTCTTACTGAAGGTCTGGGTAACTTGGCAGCTTTGAATGGCCAAGAACCGCCCAAGAGGCCATATGACTGACACGTAAAGCAACCAATAACGTTTAGCTTTTTGCCGAGTCATATTTAGGGGCTTGGAGATGTTTTCACAAAACTACATATATTTAGCATGCTCAACAGAATCTAAACGCAGCAATTATTAATCTTACTTAAACTACAATAAATGATTTTCAGGAAAAAAAATTGTTTTCAGGAAAAATATCAAAAAATTCTTACATTAAGATGCTTTTTCTTGATGAGCAAAATTACCATATAAAATAAGTCTGTATTTTAGGCCAAAAATATCAAATTTAAGTGATTTTGTGCATAAAACAAGCAAAAAAAAATCTGCCAATGGGGTAAGCGAAAAATCGTGAAAATTTTTCTTAAACACTAAATTCAAGAAAAATTCAAGAAAAATTTGCGTACCCCATTGGCAGATTGTTTTGCTTGTTTTATGCACAAAATCACTTACATTTTATATTTTTGGTCTAAAATCTAGACTTATTTTCTTGTGTCGTTTTGCTCATCAAGAAAAAGCATCTTAATTTATTTTTTTTTTTGATATTTGTACTGAAAACAAGACAAAAATACTAAGAATTGTTTTCTTGAAAATAAATTTTTGCAGTGAGGTTGTGATTTGATCAATTTGGTCCAAATAAACTGGGCACTAGCCTTTCATGGTTAACCTGGATTACAGATTGGAGAAGGAGTCATCAGTTGTAGATGAATTTAAACTACTGTTCACAGCCTCTTTCTGTGGAGTTGAAAATTAACCGAATTCACTTTCTCAGCGAGTCTTCTCAACATGACGTTATCCACACAGCGACTCTGAGTCGACTCTAAATTAAGGTGACCAGTTTTTTAAATGAAATCCGAGGACATTTCCTAGTTCAATGGTAAAAATATCATTATAGACCCCTTCACGGTTCACGTCACAGGCGGTTCCCACTGCGCATGTCGGGGTCAGAAAAGTAATTACAGCAGATTGAGTTGCGTGTTATTCGGTATCGTAAAAATGCCTACTTACGTCGTGGGCTCTGAAAATCACGCCAGGTCTTCCGTTAAGTTTTCGCGATTCATGCAGAATCTCAAAAACAAAAAAATACAACATCTGCGGCTGCAAGCTATTAACGTGCAGACTGGAACAATACAAATATCAAAGAGGCTTGTGATTGTAGTGCTCACTTCATTTGAGGTAAGTCATTATTTTTCAGCCCTGTTAGATTAAATTTTAAAGCCTCGATTGTATGAACAGTTTGACCCCATGCTGCGCGCGCACCGGATAGTCATTCAATGTTTACAAACCTTGAAGGGGTCTATAAAACGGGCAGTTCTGGTTCTTCATTCTGATTGGTTGAAACGCGTTCTAAGCCGTGATAAAATACACTGGTAACCTTACGGTTCAGACCACATTACATAAGTATCACTGCGCCCCTGTTGCTGCGTACTGATTTATGAAAATAAACAACAGTGTCTTTAATCATATTTTTAATTTGTCTACAATTGCACAATTAATGCCGATATCCAGATAACTGTCAATAAATATTGTTGAGTCATCTCGTTGATAAGGAGAAAACGTTGTCTGAGGAGTTTCTAACTCAAGTTCATACGTCCGCTATTATCCACTGGGTGGCGATCTTACCCAACTTAAACACTGACGCATTCACTCAACACTGAAAACACAGCGTTTAAGTTTTGATGGCTTTGAATCTGATCTCTTACATAAGTTCTTCACAAAAATTGAATTATCTCCGTTTTTAGCTGAAAAATTTGAGAGGTGATAAGAGAACAAATGAAGGTAGGAAAGAAGAACATTTTTCTGTAAGGCATTAAACTAAAACTGGGTGGCAACTTATATAAAAAAAAACGCTGACGGGGAAAGAGTTAAGCATGCTTCCAAGCATATTTGATCATCACTTCAACAGTTGCACAATATAAATATTAATGTATAAATTAAATTAGATGAACGTTGATTTATAAAATAAACACCACAGTCTTAAATCATATTTTCATTGTGTCTTTGCTGCATCTGTGTTGGTTGGGAACTGCGCTCTGTTTCAGTCACACTTGAATCTGAGGAACTACTTTGTTTGGCGGAAGAGTAATATTTGTACTAATATAATTACAACTTATTTGTGTTTTATTTTATAAAATCCCTCTAACGTTATGCATATGAAGTAACCATTTTATAAACACAATAAACCCCCTCGAAGCAGTGGGGTTACCAGTGCATTTTATAACAGCTAAGGGGGTTTTAGGCACTCCGCTCCGCATCGTGCCTAACAACGCCCCTTAGCTGTTATAAAATGCACTGGTAACCCACTGCTTCTTGGGGTTTATTGCTTTATTAAAATCTCATTTGTTTTTATCTATGAATTAAAAAATGGGGACAAAACATTTTCTGCAAAAATGACTTTCTTACTTAGTATTTTTGTCTTGTTTTCAGTACAAATGTCTAAAAATTCTTAAATCAAGATGCATTTTCTTCATAAGCAAAATCCCCTAAAAAAAATCTAGCTTTAAGACAAAAAATATTAAACTGAAGTGAATTTGTGCTTAAAACAAGCCAAAAATCTGACACATTTTTCTTGTTTTAAGCACAAATTTGATTTTTTGCTCTAAAGACTAGACTTATTTTCTTGGGTCATTTTGCTCATCAAGGAAATGTATCCTGTTGTAAGAATTTTTGTGTATTTGTACTGAAAACATGAAAAAATACTAAGAAAGTAATTTTTTTTAGTGCTTCTAATTCAATTAATTGAACTATTTCTGTAGCCTAAATCTATTTTTTTCCTTTTTTTATTCTGTGCAAATATGACATACCTCATCAAAACTTACTTTTAGGTACTACTTCAGCTGATTTCATAGCATTGTAAACGAGAAGAACAGAAGGAATAATGCAAAATGTAAACATATTTAGCCTACACAAAACAAATGCTCAGTACCATGCTGTGTTCAGTTCACTTCATTGGTTTATTACTTTAATTTAACATGAAGTTACCCTTAACCCCCAATAACTTTGACTGTTTTTATATCTTATGATAACTTGATTGATGATAACTTGATGACGCTTACTTATGTGTCTCGTAGTAAATTCCTCGTGGCGCGTAACTAAGAAATCAGTGTAGCTCGCGGCTCCCTCTGCTGGTAAAAAAATCATTACATGATTGCTCCGGTCTGGTACTACAAATGCTACGTGCTGATCAGGTTTTTCAGTGTATTTGCTGGTTGTTTTGGACGTGCTGTAAAGCGGGGACAGCTCCAGTTGGGGACAGAACACCAAAAACGGGACTATCCCCGGAAAATGGGGACGTCTGGTCACCTTACTCTAAATTGAAAGCCAATACCTTGCTACAGTTCACCTTCAGCTTTGCAGGTTTTGCAGACTGTTTACATTCACTTACAACCACATGACACACTGCATGATAGGTCATTTTTACAATAGCATAATACGTGATCTTTAAAGGCGGGTGCGTGATTTTTGAAAAACTTTGGAAAAGGGAGTCTGGCAGAGTACCAAAGCACACTTGTAGCCAATCAGCAGTAAGGGGCGTGTCGACATCCTTGTCAGGGTTGCGTATGTGTGGGACGGGTTGCGTATGTGAAGGTCCAGATTCTATTGGGGTAGGGGCGTGTTTGTTTTGGTGATTTTAAATATCAACACTGGCTTTCAGAGATCATGCACCCCACCTTTAACAGTTGCTTTAAATAATGTGCAAAAAGTATTTTTGTCCAGACCTGCATGTAGTTTGTCAGGTAATATAATAATCTTGGAGTTTTATTTGATCTTTTCCATTTTTCACCACAGGGAGCAATCTTAAAATATCTTCCTACCATAATCAACGACGTACAGCAGGTTTTTGATCCTGTGGAGCTGAGGTAAAGTGAACAACATCTCTTCAATTGCCTTAAACATGTACTGTTTGAACTAAGACCAGCACAGGGAATAGGAGTAAACGTACATTATACTCATCTGTTTACATGAGTAGATTGGTAGAAGTATGCCATGAATATCAGATTTACATTTGTCGTTAATTCCATTTAACCCTTTCTTCTCTTCTGGACTCCTCTTTCTCATTCAGCTTTCAACTGGCAAAGTTTATCGAGAGCATCCCAGAGGTTCAGATGGTGAGACAGAAACTCGGTTGTCTGGTGAAAATAGTGGAGAGTGACCTTTTCAAACTGCCAGGTGGGATTTGAATTGACACCTGCGTTCAGGCAGACATATCATTTATCTTGTTGATTGCACAGTAAACAAGCTCACGGTGTTCACAACGTGAGTCGTGATAAATCCCTTATTTTTTTCTGTGCTTGTAGAGTGCAGAGATGTCTTGTTACCCCTGATCACAGATCAGCTGAGCGGCCAACTGGACGATCACTCCAATAAACCTGATCTGGAAGCCTGTGTTCAGCTCCTCAGTACTGTATTAGACATGCTAGACCTTAAAAACATTGTGAGTTCAAATGTGGGATGTTACGACATCCCTAACACCAGCAGATAACAGTAATCAGGATCCTCTTTTCAGTCTCTGCATAGATTGCACACAAAAAGGCAATAGCTAGATTGAAATTGGCTTTTAATTTCCAGGATTCACAGTGATTGCTTTTAAATTAGTAACAGTTTGCTAGACTTAAATGGGTGTTTGAGAATGAACCATTTTACATATTAACTTTGATAAAATGGTGTATAAATATTTTTAGTGTATTTAAAATGCCAATATTATGCCCATTTTACAAGATGTAATATAAAAGAAGTCTCAGGTGTGCCTAGAATGTGTCTGTGAAGTTTTAGCTCAAAATACCCCACATTTATTATAACATAAATTTTTTATGTGTGCGCCTTTAAATGCAAATGAGGTACTGCTTTTTGTTAACAATAGATCTGATTCCTTTGAATACAATATTATATTAGCTGCATTAGTGCTACAACGTACTAAAAAACACATTTAGAAAAGCTTTTGGATAAAATTAACCTATCAGTCAGTGGCCGTGGGCGGGACTTCATCAGTGTGACATCACATAAAAAAAATCAAAACAGCATGTCTACTGAGACTGCACTGCAAATTTTTTTTAATTTGATTAATAATTAATTTAAATTAAAATATTTTCTTAGTTTTTTTTGTCTTGTTTTCAGTAAAAATATCTAAAAATTCTTAAATTAAGATGCTTTTTCTTGATGAGCAAAATGACCCAAGAAAATAAGTCTATAGTTTTTAGATAAAAAATATCAAATTTAAGTGATTTTGTGCATAAAACAAGCAAAAAAAAATCTGCCAATGGGGTAAGCTAATTTTTCTTGAATTTTCCTTGAATTTAGTGTTTAAGAAAAATGTTCAAGATATTTTGCTTACCCCATCGTTCAAATGTTTAAATGTTTTACCGCTGGTATTAAGATGATAATGCTAAATACAGGTGTAAACAACGCTTAAAAAATAAATAAAAAGAACTAAGAGCAATAAAATCTAATACAAAACATTAAAAATCCTACTGATTATTCACCACATTTACAGCATTTGGAAAGAAACTCCTTTTGGTCCTACATCTTATACCTTTTTTGTCCCAAAATCGTGTTTTAACGAATCGCCCATAGACCGTCCCCTTGAAGTTATCAGGACAGAAGCAGTGGAAAGTGGACAAAGGTGATGGATTTAAACACCAGGTGTGAACGAACATGCATCTCTCTCGTCTATTTGCCAAAGCGCATCTTAATACCAGGTGTAAACAGGGCCTTATTCACTGTTTTTTATTTCCACATTTTAGAGAAATGGTAAGCTTATCAAAAATAATAAAATAACACAAATATAATTATGGCAATCTGTAGTGTAGTGACCCTTTACCTGGAGTTTGCAGAAATACTCTATTGTTATTTTATTAAGCAGCGCTTTGATACTTCATTGGAGGAGTCTGTTCTGAACTCATGCTGACTACTCTATCAAAGTCATACGTTTGAAAATGTTAAAATATTTTCTAATGAAAGTTAATTTATTAATTATTGTGACATTTGTACTTTTGTCTACAAAAGTCATTTCAAGAAATTAAGCAGACCTTAATTTTTTTATGGAAAACATTTTAGTCAAGTGTCCTACAGTGTACCTAAAAATTGATATCACATTTTCCCAAATTTTGATGGTACCTGATATCGATATTTTACTTTAAATGATATTACGCAGTGCCCGAAAATAGTCCCCTGCTATTGAAAGTTACTAAGGTGGCTATTTTCGGGCAGTGGGTAATATCACTACACCTGCTGCAGCCATGTTACGGCAGCAAAGTCCTTGATTATTACGCCAGAATGAGAGTATAGTTCCTATCCATATCTGCCTAGAAAATCACAACTTTTAATTTTCAGTCGGTCTTAGTAGTTCACGATGTAACTACAGAAGAGTCAAGTTTTAAATTGGAAAAATATTGCAACTCTTTGTTTATTTTTGAGCGCGATGCTAATGGTCTAATCAGATTCAATGTATTGTGCTAAGCTATGCTAAAAGTGGTACCGCCAGACCCGGTAAATCGGCTAAATGGATTCCAAAACGGTAAAAATCAAATAATTAACACTAGGGGAGCTGGAAAGTGAGCATATTTTCAAAAAAGTGGAGTGTCCCTTTAAATGAACCCACATATATGCTGCTTTATGTGATGAAGATTTGGTTGCGCTAAACCACACTTTATCACAATTATCTTCTTGCACACCTTGCAAATGATGGTGTTTTGTTTAGTTATCCATCCCCATATTACATATTGTGCATTGTTTTTGTGTATGAATTCATCATTCGTGCCTCTTTCCACAGCCATGCCGCTTGCGGTCTTCATTTTGATGATGATGAGTTATGTTTTGTGTCACTTGTATTATGTATAGGGGGATTGAAATTGCCCATTGGTCCATCTTTAGCATGTTAATCTTTATTTTCTTTAATGATATTTATCATAATATTATACATATATAAGACACATTCTGTAAAGATATATCACCCAGCCCTGTGTGCGACCGCGTAACCTGTTTAGATACTACTGACAGGCTAATGTCACCCATAATGCATTTCACTTCTGCTTGTTGATATGAGAGCACATTCGAGTGCTGCCTGTTGACATTTGAGTTAAAAGCAGTTTTCGACAGGCTGACATTTCAGGTCAAAATATTAAAACTTGAAAAATTAGTTCATTGCTGAAGCACTTATGTTGAAATTTTCAAAATGAGGTCGATTTAACCACACGACTGAGCTGTATATTGTTTCTGTGTCCATCTCATTTGGTTTATTTTCATGTTTTTGTATCATTTCAGGGTCCCACGTCAGGTCACGTGAAGCTAATCGTGGACCGTCTGTTGCGAAGGGTTAACCGCACCGTCATCAACCTGAGCTTGGACTCACCCTTCATAGTGAGAGACCAACACACAAAATAAAACATTCAAGAGAGACGTAGCAAAACTAAATCTGTTTACCTTTCAAATTTGCACTAAACAGCAGCAAACCCACACCAGCATCTGCTGAAACTCATAACAACAACATTCAGGACCGCTGAGCTTAACTTGTTGATTTATTTGCCGTGGCCCACAGGTGTGGGTACGTAAAGTTATTAATGATCTTTTTTGTTTCTTTGGACACAGGGGCACTACCTCGCATGCATGACCGCCATCCTGAAACAAATGGAAGATGCGCATTACGAGCAATACATCAGCACATTCAAAACCAGACAGGACATTATCGTAAGTCTCCTGCTTTCCTCGCAAGCCCGATCCATCAGCCCAGATGCAGAAAGAGCTTTCCCGAGATTTACGTTATAAATAATCCACCTTTCATGCAGCCGACTCATGCGACTGGGTGTCTCTAGCTGTCTGTTGCAGTTTTCAATAGTGGGACGAGATAAGCGCTATCAAGGAGCAGTTTTAATTTAGCGTCACACTGATATCTGTGTATTAAGCAGAAATCCATATATCTGATTGTAAGATTCCTCAGCGTGCTTACCAGCAGAGATCGATGTTGTTTTGGCTTGTGTCACCACCAGGACTTTCTAATGGAAACTTTCATCATGTTCAAAAACCTGATGGGGAACGTCTTTCCCCCCGACTGGATGATCATGAATCTACTCCAAATGAAAGTCTTTCTGCGGGCGATAGACCAGTACTCTGATGTCCTCAACAAATATTTCTTGGACGCCGCTCACTTCCACTTACAGGTCAGTTTGACAAACAAAGGAAGCTTCCCGGGCACGGTAACGCTTCCGGCAAGGCCGAGATTATGTTCCTGGAGACTTTCATGTTTGTAACCCGTGCATGGCGCATGCAGTCTCAAAAAACAACAACATTTTAGTTTGAGGCTGTGTACCTGTTATAACATCATAATGTTGTTGTTCAAAGAATGAGATTTGTAAAGAAATGGTTTACAAAGTCTCTTATGGATGAACTTTCAGCCTTCATAAAGTGCAGACCTGAATCCATTAAATGCCCATGAGATGTTTTATCAGAAAAGAGAGAGAGAGAGAGAGAGAGGCACAGAATAGGGCTGGGTGGTATATCAAGTTTTGGTAACACAGTATCTCGGTATATGGGATGAGATGTATAAGTATTGTCTGGTATGACTTTTCCTCCACTGCAACAAAAGCTATGCCAGAAATGTACACTGAGGTCAGACGAAAGCTTTCCGACCAGCTCGCATGTTGTACAGCAGTATATTTTCACACAGGAAGTAAAACCCTGTCTTTAAATGTAATTTCTTTAAAAAGGTGTTTGTGTCAGTTCACATGAGGCATAACTTGCATGTTAACGTGTATTCGAATTAGCAGGAAGCACAGATATTAACCGTATACTGACGCCAAAGTCACAGGATATGAATTTGGGTCACCCAGCCCTAGCAGAGAACTAAAACTGTAGATTTGTGACCCGTGCTGGCAAAATGAGTCGGAATGCACACCGTCTAATTTCAGCTGCATGCAAAAAAAAAAATCGATTTTGGTCAAAATTAAGGTTTTTATAAAAATATGTACACTAAGCCCTCATCTAGCGATCTCAATGCTCTAAATAGTCATTAAACATCTAAAATGATCTTTATTTGTCCTTTCTTAAAGGGTTTACCATCCTTAATGCTTAATCTAATATAATGATGCGTGCATTGACATACGCGTTTAACATTTTGGTTTGGGTTTTAAAACATGCACAAATGAGAAAATAAAGTGCAGGACGTGTTTGATGTTAAAAGAGTTATGAAGAGAGATAAAGTTTTTTTCAGAAATTAAAGAGCACCTATTTCATTGCTAAAAACAATGTTATTTTGTAAATTTGGTATAATACAATGTGTTCATGTGGTTTTTGGTAAAATAACATATTATTTTCCATATATCGTACATTTTACGGCGTCCGTAAACAGGGCGGGGGTAAACGCGTCATCTGTATAAAAACTTTCTGATTGGCCCGAAGCTGTCAGCGCGGTCTGATGCCGTCCTTTCTAAATGCCGGTAATCCTATATTATTACCGGTAAATCACTGGTAATCTTACAACCTCTCTTACTGGTAAACTGGCAGCAATGATTTACCGGAAAGGTTCTGTTCACACATGACCTGTTAACTGCAATTTACCAGTAGATTACCAGTAAAGACTGAATGTTTGAAAGGGACTACTAACTCGTGTCATTGTTAACTTTGGGGTTTGTACATTTTGCATATCGTTAACATCTACTAATACACACTTACACACCAAAGGAAAAACATTAATCGGACAATAAGTGCTGTTTTAGAGCAATAAGACATGAAAACGATATTCTTCGTGCTGACTGACAGATCCGAAGCATGCACACAGACGCGCAAGTGTTACCCAGATATATATATATATATATACACATATACACAGAATTACAGTTAAAAAAAATCTGTTTTGACAAGATTTCACGCAGGTAGGACTTGTAATCTGTTATGTCTGAAGTGAATGTTTGGTTAACATGCATTAAAGTAGATCTTAAAGCTGTCTGTCTCAATGTCAATCAAACAATAAAAGAAAGAAAAAAGTTGAACATATATATATCCTATAAATATTGTTTTTGACATTGTTTGTGCTAAATCGATAAGTTTAATTAGTGATTTTAACTCTTTCCCCGCCATTGACGAGATATCTCGTCAATCAAGAGAAAACGCTTCCCCGTCAATGACGAGTTTTTCCGTCTTTCCGCAATACCGCTATTATACGTTTTAAAACCGGAAGTATTGCCCTATGGCAAGCGGCTGCATGTCCGTGTCTGTTTTAAAGATCGCTCTGAATGGGAACTCTATGAAAAGTCCGTCACAAAAATGGAATTATCTCTGCTTTTTGCTCAAAATGTGGTGTTTTTGCAGAAACCTACCAATATTCAAAAGCTGATTACAAAAGTACCACTGAAGGTAGGATGAAACGTTTTTTTTTTTTTGAAAGCAGAGGGTCTGTTCTTGCATTTGGTATATTGTATGTTTATATATTTGAAGAAGAACATTTTCTGGAAGACATTAAACTTTTTTGAAAATCATGAAAAACGCTGGCGCTGGCTGGCAACTTTTTTGAAAAACGCTGGCGGTGAAAGAGTTAAGGTATTTTTTTTTATTTATTAGATTTTTATGGATGCAGGGATTTTGCTTTAGAACCCTCAAAAACGATTTTTTTTCCAAAACTGACTTTGCTTACTCTGTCAACTTCAAACAGGTGTATCTCTGTAATTTTTTTAATCAGATTCCATCAAATCCTACATCGTTTTGAAGTTTTTTTTATAGATAATGTCAATATATAAATAACTCACTTTGTAAAATTTGCTCATTCCAAAATATTTTGCCAGCACAGGTCACATTTATGAAAAATAAAAAGTCAATTATTAAAAAATAATAACATGATCCATTCGGTCTGATAGCTATAGATCTTCATTGCTTTACAAAGTTGCATTAGCTTTTTGCATAATTTTGGGGGAACTTTGTGATGTATGTTTTTGGGAAGCATTTATAACAGTCTTGCTTTGAATATTTCTGTTGCTTAGTTACCATTCATCCAATGCCCTTGCATCCAGACAGAGTAGTGTTTCACCCGTAAGACCCCGCTCAATTAAAAAAGCAATCACATTGCTATACATCAATAGAAGCTAATTGTCTGACAGTGCATGTGTGGCTGTGGCGCTGCCATCTGTGGACTGTAGCCAATGCAGAAAGGTGATGCGAAAGGACAGATTGTATTCTTACACATTTCTAAATCTCTATATCTAAATTAAATTACATTTTCATTATGCATTTCATGAAAACAAACAAAAATATATTTTTATTTGTGCTTTTATCTGTCAAAGTGATGGGAGAAGACTTTGCCAGAGTAGCCGAATGTTGTTTTTCATTCTGGTTTTTATAATTTTAAATCTATTTTCTGCTTGTTGTTTTCTTTCTGTCTTTTCTCGTCAGCTCTGGAACAACTACTTTCATCTAATTGTTGCTTTCCTTACCCATAAGTCCTTGCAGCTGGAGTCTTTTTCTCTTGAGAAACGAAACAAGATTCTCAACAAGTAAGTGCAGGACCTCTAGGCTAAATGTCATTTTGCTAATACGTAAATGTTGGTTATGGGCAATTTCTGCCTTTTATGTTTTAATGGTTGACAATTTAATAGTCATACTGTATGCACAGGTACGGTGATATGCGGAAGAGCATCGGCTTCAAGCTGGCAGATATGTGGTATAATCTTGGTAAAAGCCATTTCCTCTGCCTCTTATCTTTTGCAGACAGTGACCACAATTACAGTCATGGTGGAGTGTAGAGTAATTGTACAGAATGTGCTAAGACGTGTTGTTAAAAATGGTTTTGTACAGAACATCACTCCAGTCCTGTTTTTCTTTATTGGTTAGAGCAAAAGTCACGTTAAGTGCATGGAAACTTTTTTATTCATTAGTGATCTGAACAAATATTTGTTGAGTTTTCAACATTATTGGACGTGCGTGTCCTTTCCAGGCCCACATAAAATGAAGTTTATCCCAGCGATGGTGGGTCCCATCCTGGAGGCGACTTTAGTTCCAGAGCCCGAGTTGAGGAAGGCCACCATCCCCATCTTCTTCGACATGATGCAATGTGAACACAATTTCAGTGGCAAGCACACCTTTCAGATGGTGAGTGTTTGATTTGCACAGGAATCACTGTAAATTTGGCTTCATAATTTCCTTAAAGGCCCACTGAAGTGATAGCAGCATTATTTGATGTGGGGACATCATTCTGACTGAAACAGGAAGTCAGAATGAAACTATCGAGAAGACCATCCCTCTTTTTTTAAATAACCAGTAATGTTTCGATTATGACACAGTCCAGCAAACCGCATTTGAAAGTTTGTGAGCACCATAGTTTTATTAAAATAAAGTCTAATAGAGATATAATTTAAAACTATTATTATATATAAATTAGTGCTGGGAAAAGATTAATCGCTATTAATCGCACACAAAATAAAAGTTTATGTTTGCATAATATATGCGTGTGTGCTATGTGTAATTATTATGTATATTTAAACACACTCACATACATATATACATTTCAGAAATTTTTTATTTATATATATATATATATATATATATATATTTTTTTTTATTTATATACAATATAGAATATATAAAAATATAAATAAATAAATATATATATATTCACATGTAAAAATTTCTTAAATACATACATGAATGTATGTGTATTTATATATACATAATAATTACACACAGCACACACGTGTATATTATGCTAAAAATCACTTTTATTTTGAATGCGATTAATCGCGATTAATCTTTTCCCAGCACTAATATAAACCAATAATAAAAACCAATAATAACATTGATGTGCAATTTATGTTTGTGTGTATGCACAGGGGGACTTTAAATAATAAGTAGGGCTGGGCAAAAAACGTGGTCGATTCAAAATCAATTCTCAAAGGCCACAAATCAAAATTTTTTTTTTTTGATCAAGGAATGCGACTGTTCTGACTTTTTTCAGCATACATTTTTCATCTTGCATCAAACTTTTAATTGTATGTATTTGAAAATTAGAGATGGCTTCTGTTTTAATGTTCCCAAGTGTACATAAAATAAAAGAGTTTAATATACAGGGTTGTGGCGATTAATTTATTTTTATTAATTACCCACTTGTAAACTTATGTTCGCTGATATGTAGTTAAAAAAAGAAAGAAAGAAAGAAGAAAGTAAACTTAGGTTCTTTTTTTATAAATATAGTATTTGTATTAAATCTATATTCATTGAGTTGAATCGAACCAAGAATCGAAATTAGGGATGCATAACGATTAATCGCGATTAATCTATAGCAGAATAAAAGTTTTTGTTTACATCATATATGTGTGTGAAGTGTGTATAATAACTTTGTATAGATAAATGCACATGCATGTAGATATTTAAGAAATGTTTACATGTGTATATAGTTTTGTATATTTAATATACAGGGTTGTAGTGATTAATTTCTTTTTACTAATTACCCACTTGTAAACTTATGTTCACTGTTCTTTTTTTTATAAATATAGTATTTGTATTCAATCTATATTCATTTAGTTGAATCGAAAACCGAGTATCCTAGAATTGGAATCGTAAATCGAACCAAGAATCAAAATTAGGGATGCATAACGATTAATCGCGATTAATCTATAGCAGAATAAAAGTTTTTGTTTACATCATATATGTGTGTGAACTGTGTATAATAACTTTGTATAGATAAATGCACATGCATGTATATATTTAAGAAATGTTTACATGTGTATATAGTTTTGTATATTTATGTATACTTTATATTATTTATAAATACTTAATATATAAATATATTTTTTCTTCAAATTATACATGCATGTGTGCATATTTATATATACATAATTATTATACACAGTTCAAATAAATATATGATGTAAACAAAAACCTTTATTCTGCTATAGATTAATCGTGATTAATCATTATGCATCCCTAATCGAAATGGAATAGCTTGTGAATCGAAATCGAATCGATCTGGAACATCTGAATCGATACCCAGCCCTAATAATAAGTTCACCCAAGGGCCATACGAATAGGGGACACTGCCCCCTTATGCCCCCCGTTGGACACATTATTTGATGTGTTTTTTGCCACAAAGGGCTTCAAATTTGGAAGATTATAGACTTGCTAGACAAATAATAAAATTTTCAATATATTTTTGGTAGATTTGAATTTGCAGCTAGGGATTGCCTTGTAACTTTGGGGTTAAGTGACTGTCAGTATCGTGCCGAGTAGTTGTCTGTGTAAACAGTTCAGAATTTCTAGGAAAAACATAATTTACTGTTGTCGCTTGTAAACAGATCTATTGGGAACAAGTCTGTCATTTTCTCTGTCAATTGAATGTAGGCCAAAATTTGATGGAGTGTGTACGTGCCTTTCAGTTTGAGAATGAGCTTATCACAAAACTGGACCAGGAGGTCGAGGGAGGACGTGGAGATGAACAATACAAGATTCTGCTGGAGAAGACGTAAGATCCATGTGATGTCTCCCTCTTTCTTTCTCACATTCATAAATGCGAGATTCATTCATATTAAATCTTTCCAAATCGAATGCAGCCTTTCAAAATGTGCATTGTTGCAAAGCAGCTTTACAAAAAATTATTACAGTAATGAATTTTTGAAGGTGAATACGTTGTTATTATTGTATCTGTGTTATGAAACGAAAAAAAAAAAAACACTAAAATGCTCAAGCTAGTTTGGTGACCATCTCTGCTGTTTAGTGCCTACTTAGTGGTTAGTGAATAGCATGTTTTTCGCTTTCGTTGCTTTGAATTTGCTCCATAATTTTCAACTAATTTTGAATCATGCATCGCTAAAGAGATGAAATGGGCACGTTTGAACATTTGCCCGAGCTAATTTGACTTTTATTTGTCTTCAGTGCTTCTACTCATGTGATTTATTTGGACTCCTGTGTGTGTTCAGGTTACTGGAGCACTGTCGGAGGCATCGCTACCTCTCTCAGTCGGGTGAAGCTTTGGCTCTGTTGCTGAGCAGTCTGCTGGAAAATCTGATGGCCTATCGCACCATCACCCATGACGAGAGCCCTGAACTTCGCATGATCTGCACTGTCAACGTCCTGGTGCGACTGCCTTCTCTTACCATGCTCACCCTGCTTAAAACCCCAGAGATGGTCAACACTGGGTTTGCTGGTTTGATGCGCTGATAAAAGTGTCAAAAGGGAGACAGATTTTTACAAAAATTTAATAATCAAAAATAGTTTGCATTAGTATTCATCCTCTAAAGTCAGTATTCAAAGGGATGGTTGACCCAAAACTGAAAATGATGTCATCATTTACTTCCCCCATGTTGTTATAAACCTGTATGAGTTTTTTTATTCTTTTGAACACAAAAGAAGATATAAAGAAAATGTTTTGATAAATGATGTTGAGGACACAGTTGACGGTACCCATTGACTTCTATTGTATATGCTTTTCATAGTCAGTGGGTACCATAAAGTGTCTGGTTACCATCACTTAAAGGTGCAGTGTGTAAATTTTAGTGGCATCTAGTGGTAAGGGTGCGAATTGCAACCAATGGCTCAGTTAACTGCTCACCTCTCACTTTTAAAACGCATAGAGAAGCTACGGTAGCCGCCACCAGACAAACATGTCATCTTGGGAGACAGCTTTGTAAAAAAAAGTTTGTCCGTTAAGGGCTTCTGTAGAAACATGGCGGCACAAAATAGCGACTTCCATGTAAGGGGACCCTTGGTATGTAGATAAAAATGTCTCATTCTGAACATAAAGGCTCATTACAAAAGGTCTTTATACACCCCTGATAATATAGTTTTGTATATCATTTTGCATTTCTGTCAAGAGATCGTTCTAAAAATTACACACTGCACCTTTAACAAAATATCTTATTTTGTGTTCAACAGAAGAAAAAAAATTCATACACGACACAAGGGTTAGTAAATGATGACTGAATTTTAATTTTTGGATGAACTATCCCTTTAATGGATGCATTTTTGTCAGCAGTCCCTTTGGTAGCTTTTGCACATCAATCTTCAATGCACAACACACATTTGTTATCTGCAGATCATGAGTGTACATCCAGATCACCCATAAATTCCCATCCCATTGAGATATTTGCTTTTGTTCCTGTGTAGTTTTCTGCTTGGCATCAGTTGCACCAATTTTGGGCCCTTAAAGGAATCTGACGTTGGGCCCCTACCACTCCCATTTTACTACTAATAAAAGAATCCAATAGTGCGTGAGCCCTTAGAATTGCCCTACCTTTCCCCCCCTTAGTGACACCCTTTCCTGGCATCGGTATTTGTGGAAAACACATTTCACAAGCCACAGGTGCCCGAGTCCGTGTATTTTGGTGCATTCGTTTTACCTTCACAAACATTGTGTGTCCTGCTTCAGACAAGCAACTCTGTTTTGGTCTCATCAGACCATAAAACCTCCCATCTGGCTTCACAGACTCAGACGTGCCTTCTGGCAAATTGTAGTCAAGCTTTCTCTGTTGCACTCTTCCATAAAGCTGGAGCGCCCTTCAAATAGTTATTGTCTTATACAGACTCTCTCCAGTCTCCAATTGGCCACTCAGTTGTCGTGAATGTCCTGCTTCAGTTATACAGCTGTGGTATCTTCGTACAGCTGTTTTCATGTCATACTGTGTATGTAGATTTAATCTGAGTTCAAGGCATATAATATTTGGCTTTACCACTGATAAGATGCGGGAGATACGTAAGAAAGCGAGTGAAAGGGGAGATTACATTTTTGTAATGTTTTTGTGCTTTTTTAGACAGTATAGTGAAGAGTAGGCAGGAAAGTGTTGGGTGGAGATAGCGGAGCGGCATCGGCAAAGGATCTCAGAGATGAAAATCAAACCTAGGTCGCCGTAAACACATTGGTGCTTTATGTCAGCGCATTAACAACGAGGTTAAATATTTTTGTAATTTTTGTTGATCACAGAGATCTGTTTTTATTTTACTGTTGATCCACTAGGTTGATTTTTTATTTTACTTAAATCACCATCTGTGAACTAAAAACACCTTAATTGGAGTAAAAATGACATCCCAGAAGGCTTAAAACAGCCAAGAGAGATTTACATTGTGAAGCGTGAGTCAAGCGAATATTAAAATTTTGATTCAGTCAGTTTAACGTCACTTTTTATCCAGTTATGAGTGTTGACACAGCAAATATGCAAATTAAACTTTAATCTAGGGGTTAGGAATGCACAGTGTGAAATGTCAGATTATGAATACCCAGGGTTATCTCTTAACCCTTGGGGAACTCTTTCTCGCCAACGTTTAAAAAAAGTTGCCATTTTTTTATGATTTTTACAAAGGGTTAATGCTTTGTATTCTATAAATATATAAACATACAATATATCACATAAAAGAATAGAACCTCTGCTTCAAAAAAACAAAAAAACTTTTCATCCTATCTTCGTTTGTTTTCTTTTTATTAAGCTTCTTCAAAAATAATAATTGCATTTTGTAAAGGACTTTTGTTAGAGATCAGATTCAGAATGATGATCAAATCATACACAGAGTTTTTCCTGTTTTTGGTTCAGTGGATGCTTTAGTGTTTTATAAGTTGGGTAAGTGCACCACCTAGTGGATAACAGCGGAAATATGGATTGCCATAAAGACTCGTCATCGGCAGGGAAGCGTTTTCTCTTATTTGACAAGATAACTTGTCAATGGCGGGGAAAGAGTTAAGTATGAACAGAGTGAAAAGTGAAACCTGGGGTTTAGAATAACCTGGGGTTTACTATTTTAAGTGTGAAAAGCCCTACAGAGTATTTTCTTAATAAGTACTTATTACATATCTGTAAATACACTGGACAATTTATTGAAAAAAAATTTACAATATTCTGAGCAGGCCATCTTAAGTGATTTTATTATAAATTATGTATAAAGCTTTCCTGACTTTGAATCTTATCTCTCACTTCCACAGAACTTTTACAAAGAGAAAAAAAGAGAGGACATTTATATCCGGTAAGCGTGTCGGTAATTAAATATATTGGCTGGTTTGTGGCACATGCATGAATAATCATCTTTATATTTTGGTGTCTGTTTGTAGCTATTTGTACAAGCTGCGTGACCTTCATCTAGACTGTGAGAACTACACAGAGGCGGCGTACACGCTCCTGCTGCACGCTGAGCTTCTGGAGGTCTGCATCTGCAATGCAATATTATCTGCATGAAACACATTTAAATAAGCCAGTGTCATTTCAGCCAGATATTTGTGTCTATTGATAGATTCGATTTGCATGACATCTATGTTATTGCTTTTCGCTCTGTCATCTGCTTTAAAAAACAAATCAAATGTCTGTAGTTTTTTTACCAAATCTCACTATTAAACAAACAAAACCTGTCACTCCCCCAGATATTAATATTCTGGTAAAGTGGGAGTGTTTGCAGCTCTCAGCATTGGCTGTAGTATATACTTACACAACCAACAATGCTTGTCACTTTGGTTTTAGATCAAGTACATACCTGTAATGCCGTTAATGTGGTCGTCACTCCACTTTTTGAGTGCTTTACAGCGTTTGGCACATAAATGCAGTAATATCACATTTGTTGACAATTAAGCCCAGAGTATAGTCTGTTTCCTATGTCCATATATTTTTTTTACAGTCTATGGGCCGTGCGCACAGCCTTGCAAAGTATAGTTTATTTGATTCGTACATGTACTTATATGCAGGGTTTCAAAACTTAAGGAAGTGCGCGTACAGTACGCGCACACTCTTCTGATGACAAAAAATGCGTCATGCGCACTGTACGGGGACCCTCAGGTACACGCATAATATGGACTATACTTCAGCCTTTAGTGGTCGACTGATGTGGGTTTTTATTGTCGGTTGCTGATGTTTAGAAAGCAATGTGGCAATATAACACATGTTATTACAGTAAATGAGAGACAAACAGATAATTGGTGAACCCAAAAAAACATTTATTGTGCAAGATATTTATAAATATAAATTATCATAAAATTATCCTATATATATCACAGCATTGAAAATTATTGCAGATTATTTGTATACGTTACACTCCATATGAAATGCAAAAATTTAAAGAAGTAGTTAATCTACTCTGACATCTTCATTTAGTGACATCATGTCTTTTGTGACTTTCCATTTGTAAGAAGTCACCATCTAATATTTACAGGAAGTGTTGACAGGACATGTTTACATAATATGGCTTATGGTTATACTGCAGTAGAGCTGTAATCGGGCCTTAAAAGTTAGGCCCGAAATGTCCGGAGCCCGACAGAATGCAGCCCGAACCCGAACGTACATTTCGATTGACAGCTATTTAAAAGCCCGAACCCGTTTACAGCCCGACATTATTTAGATGTGCGCACACACACAGCTTTTGTCAAGAATGAGAAATTTACACAGGTTTTAACATTATTTATTCATGACTAATAATCTACACGCCACTTGGAAGTTGAAACAAAGAAATAAAATAAGTCATCTGTAACATTGTAACATCTCATTCTAAATAGGCTTATGCAATACACTATAAATATGCCAATAAAATTATTATTTCTTAACGAATTAAATTAAGATAATACATTCTGAATTAAGATGGGTATTTGGCAATAACGAAATTAAGAGAAAGGCTCCGCGGGATTTGCGTCGGCACTTCTCTCCATTACTGCCAACATTAGTCTATATCCTCTGTCTAAATTATGTATTTAAGACTCGATTCATATTTAGTTATACATTGAAAAACCTACTGACCAAGATTAGGCTACATGTTTTTGATGAGGAAAATCATTAAATCCAATCCACTGTAAATGAATTCAGCGCGATCCTGCGCTACTGATTGAACTTGACAGCTCATTTACCTCACAAAGCCGGAGCGCAAGCCCGAGCCCGCCCCGAGCCCGTGTAAAATGTTAGAAAGGAAGCCCGAACCCGCCCGAGCCCGTCGGGTCCCGACGGTTCCCGTCGGGTTCGGGCAAAGATCTTCAGCTCAATACTGCAGTAGTTCTCAAAAAGTTTTCTTACTGCAGTGTGAAGATGGCCATTTAACAGTCCCTCCAGAAAAACGTGATTATGCGATTTGCGACTTTTGCCGCATAAACGTGATTATGCGACTTTCGCCACATAAATTGCAGATTTCCGCACGCAAAATATGCTGGGCTTGCATGATTTCATAATCCCCGCATTTTTGTAGCAAAAAGTCACATATACCTTGGCAGAAAGTTGAAAAATGTTGCATTTACTTGACACAAGCGCAGCCATGTCCCCTGTTGCCATGGGAACGTTATGAAGTGATGTAATTACATGACCACAGTTTTTGCAAGTTGCCGCAGTTTTTGCAAGTTGCCGCAGTTTTTGCAAGTTGCCGCAGTTTTTGCAAGTTGCCGCAGTTTTTGCCAGGTGCCGCAGTTTTTGCCAGGTGCCGCAGTGTTTGCCAGGTGCCGCAGTGTTTGCCAGGTGCCGCAGTGTTTGCCAGGTGCCGCAGTTTTTGCCAGGTGCCGCAGTTTTTGCCAGGTGCCGCAGTTTTTGCCAGGTGCCGCAGTTTTTGCCAGGTGCCGCAGTGTTTGCCAGGTGCCGCAGTTTTTGCCAGGTGCCGCAGTTTTTGCAAGTTGTCGCCGTTTTTGCAAGTTGCCGCAGTTTTTGCAAGTTTTGCAAATTTTATAGCATAAAACTGCATAAATATCCTGCATATTCCATATTCCGCATTTTTTTTTTTAAGAAAATGTGCCGCAAGATCAAGGATTTTTGCTTGCAACAATCACAAAAAAACGCTTAGGTTACTCACGTAACCCCGGTTCCCTGAAATAATGGGAACGAAGCATTGCGTCAGTTAGCTGACGCTATGGGGGGAAACTCCTGTTTACTCCGTGACTGAAGCCTATTGGTTAACGTCTGTACAAAGTACAGACCAATGACGTTTGAACCCGCGCGCGGGAGGAACGCGTCCCTATATAAGCGCGGTTCAATCGTCAGGAGCTCATTATTATTCGACTGAAGCGCGCAGCCGAATAACACTCGCTGCGTAGACGTTTGTAGCACGGCAAGAGACGCAATGCTTCGTTCCCGTTATTTCAGGGAACCGGGGTTACGTGAGTAACCTAAGCGTTCCCTTTCAATACGGTTCACTTCGCATTGCGTCAGTTAGCTGACGCTATGGGGGAACGTAATCCCATCACGCCGTGCATACACAACGTACTGAAGTGCCTTACCGGAGAGACACTGCGTGTGGCCCTATATCCGGCATATTCACAGCTTTAAAAGCAAATGTGTAAGCACCATATAAATTGTTGACGCGCACACGGTGGGGTTTTAAACGCACCGGGGGCACATAACATAGCACAAGACGGCGAGGTACGCGCCGCGGCTGTGCGAGATAAGTAAATTCAGAGTCACGTTGGTGAGCTCGCTGAGCGCACCGTGGTGTACACATAAAACGCATGAGCGTGCATGATTGAGCCGAGAGAACCTGCGCTCGTAGGGCAGGGACGTCTAAGCTGTACAATCTGACAACGTAGACGGCGAAGACCAGCCGGCCGCGTAGCAGATATTAAATATAGATATAGATACCCCTGTAGACCAAGTTCATGAAGAAGCCAAACTCGCACAGAGTGGGCTCTATATAGGACATAGCTCATAGAGGGGCGTGAGCCAGTGCGATGGTTTCAACGATCCATCTAAATAACCACTGTTAGCAACAGACATACGTAGTGAGTGATCTGCGAAGCTCACGAACGGCCGATCTGACTATAATATGCGGCAGAACGGTTCGTAGCGTGGGATTATACAGATACCACAATAGTGTGAACCCCGGTGCACCCTCGAGCGCATCGGGATGCATATAGGTAGTATTATAGTGCACAGATCGGTGAGCTTTCCAAGCGCGCCGTAAATGTGTATTGACTATAAATTGCACGGGCACAGGTGAACACTTGAATACATCGTGAATGCATATAGATGAATCAGAGTGTTATAATGCACAGGCCGGCAAGATTCTCGAGCGCGCCGTCATGTGTTCTGATAATAAATTGTGCGCACACGGGTGAACTCTTCAGTGCACCGTGAATGCGTATAGATAAATCAGTGCACACAACGCGCCGTGAATGTGTACAGATATGATTGATGAACGTAACGGTGGGCACCCAACGCACCGTGAACGTACAAAGATGAACAACAATGTATGTGTCACAAAGCATAACACAGCTGTGTATACAGGTGAGCTTTCCCAAGCGCATCTTATTGTATACCAAAATGTTATAGCGTGTACATGTGAGCTTCTCTAAGCGCACGGTGGACGCATATAATTAAAAACCATATCGTGCATACAGGTGAGCTAATGGGCGCACCTTTAATGCAACAAACCTCAGTAGTGCGCGAAGCAGGGATGTCGAAGCTGTAAACTGACAACGTGGACGGCGGGGACCAGCCGGCCGTGTCACAATTGTCTAATGAGAAACCTCTAAGACCATGCCCATGCTCTAAGACAAGTGAGCATAATTGTCACGGGAGGTGATAACGTCAACGATCCATAAATAGCCTGTATTGACAGGTGCTCTAGTGAGTGATCTGTGACGCAGATAAACAGCTGATCGTCTGATGTACGTCAGACGTATGTGTCATACAGGACCTTGGACAGTTCCAGAGCGCTGTGCCTCGGGCACCGTCCGTATCTGAGAAATGACAGGCTTATGAATAAAGTGAATGGCCAGCCGTAAAAGCATGGTTCGCTGTTACCGCCGCCGTCCGCATCTGAGAGATGACAGGCTTGTGAATTAAATGAATGGTCGGTCGTAAAAGCGTGGTTCGCTGTTATCACGGCCACATAGATATAGGTAGGGGAGAGAGCCGCCGTGCCTCTGTAGTGAGGAGAAAAGTGTTCCACCGGCGATTCGCGGGGGGTTTTGACTTTCAAATGTCACTAGACAGAATGGATCAGACTTTGCATAAGGACGCCTCGTGAAAGGGGTCCTAGCAGCTTGTGTCAATGTGTCATAAGGCACGTAATGTAGGTCGTGTCCCACGGATGCCATCTCCGCACGCCCATCGTAATGGGTTAATATTGGTAGTTTAAGCATGAGATGCGTATCACTCTGATTGAACATAGCTTATAAAGCGATGCAATGAGTTTATAAAGGAGATGACTCGTCAGCTTGTTCAGGGGGCGAGATCTCAGTCTAGTTCGGTAAATAATGAAACCACCGTAGATTGCCCGACCGCATTATCACAATAACACGGTCGAGAGTGCTGCAGTGCTAAATCATCCTCTTAATGTACCGTATTCACAGTACAAGGTGATTTATATGAGACAAACGGCGTTCCACGCGCCGAAGGCTGATTGCCGTCGTAAAGCGTGTTCAACCCACAGCAAATGCTGGGCTAGCTCGTAATGACAGCACTTCATGCAGCCGTGTGTAACTTAAGCAAGCTTCCCGGCCGTCAGCTCGGGGCGGGACCTTTGCTTAGTCAAACTGAAGTGGACTTATGAACAGAATGCCACGATATTCAGCTTTCTGAGGCTCGTTAGAGGGGTACGTGTGCCCGTCTTAAACGAGATGCCGCGCGCGTCTGACTGTGCGCGCGCTTTAAGCTTTGAAACTTATTGTGGCGGGTAGCAAGCTCACTTGAGGTTGATATTACCCTTAATATCTCCGAGTATTGGAGCGGAGGTGTGAGCGTCTTCGGATCCGCTAATATAAATCAGCTATATGGCCGAAAAACGTCATAAACCGCTTGGCTGTAAGCCTTTGAGTGGCCGTCCGGAGAGGGCGTGATTCAAACGCTTGGAGCCATGCAAAAGTCTGAGGCTGTCCTTCCTCTAGGAAGAGAGAATAACAGCCGTAAGACCGTGCTCGTTTGCGCCATCAGCATCGTAGCGGAGAAACTGAGGTGGGCTGCGAGCGAATTTGGCAGAAAGGTGTTAGAGACACCGTACAGTCGTGGGGTGTCAATACACAGTATATGGCCAAACCGGGGTTTTTTCGGCTAGCGTCGATAGAATTATGGACAGCGGGCCGTGTGTGCGTATTACTGATTGCTTGTCAGTAAGGCGATAAAGTGTTTAGAGACACCGTACAACCGTGGGTGTCAAAACACAGTATAGTAAGCACGGAAATTACTCTTTTTAGAGGAATTAAATACCGTTCGCCACTATAGTGAGGTCGCATAGCCGACAGTATTACACAGTATGTTTGGATAAACAGCACACAGAAAACATTTCAGGGCAGTCCAGCCGAGGCGCGACATAACCCCTTTTCTCCCAGACAGTTTCGTTCTCTGTTGATGCAGCTGTGCTGCGGAGACCAGAGCTCAGCCGTTTAGGTGCACAAGCCTCAGTAGTGACGGTGACCGAACGGCTCACGGAGCAGGGTAGTATGTCTAGGTGGTTTAATGTCAGACTGAACCCATCGCAGAGAGGAAGTCTGCCGTGAGGCCCGCGGTTTTGCCGTTTATTAAAAGGGCAGAAAAACCGGGTATATATATATAAGAATGTACCAATATTCAGCGCACTGATATAGGACGGGACTGAATAAAGGGAGGTATTCGGGCCTCAGTATATTATAAACAAAATCGTTCTGCCTCTGATTCCGTCTAAACCAGAGAGAAATTACCAGGCAGACGAAAAATGAGCTATCTGAAGTGAGATCGGCTCAGGCCAGTAAAGCTCTATAATAAGTGTTTTAGCGCTCCAATAGAGGCGTGTCCGCCTTATCGAGCAGACGAATGAGATCGTGCCGCTCCAGGAGGGGAGGGGCATGAAGCTCTCTTATAATGAGTGTTCTTGGTGCTCCAATAGCGGCGAATCGGCCCTATCGAGCAGACGAATGAGATCGCGCCGCTCCAGAGGGGAGGGGCATGAAGCTCTGTAATCGTTGAACACTGGACAGCTGCATTTAGAGGCAGCGAGCCGTAATACCGCGTGCTAGCTAAGCCGTTAAGAGACCTCACCACTGTGGGGAAAGGAGCGAGGGACTCCGCGAGCGTGGAGCACGAGTGGCTGTGCTATGACAGAGACAGGGGCAGACCGCCCGTGTTTGCTTGTCGTATGCATCTATCCAGGTCTACGGTTCCCCGCGTGTTCATCTCAACAAGAGAGGAACGGCAGAGGGGAGCAGCAACACAGACAGAACAGCCATGCGTCGTGACGGTATCACCCGATGCACTCGGGGGATTAATATATGTGCCAGAGATCTCGCCACTGAATTTGAGAGGAGCGAAGGGACTCTGTAAGCATGAACGGTTGCGGTGTGACAGAACACAGGGGGGGTTAGTCCGTGTGTGCTTGTCTATGCATCCATCTAGTCTCATGGCTCGCCGTGTGTTCATCCCGGCGAGAGAGGAACAGCAGGGGGAGCACGAAACATGGATAAGACAACCAAAGCATAAGCGCGGTCCCGGCGTGGGAGGTGCCAGACCGGTAACGCGCTCGGAGGAAATTCATAGCAGAGAGGCTCACCGAGCCGCTGTGCTGGACGCTATTACAACAGCGCCTGCTCTTTTAGCTTATAGCTTTATATTAAAAATATTGATCTTACCGGGCGGCCGCAGGGGAGACCTCGTCAGGCGTGTGACCGCTGCACAGGGCTCGTACCACGGCAAGCGAAGGCTATCTTCGGTTCTCGGCCGGAAAGCGGCAGGGGAAGACGCTAGACCTGGACTCTGCTATCTTCGGTCCTCAGCCGGAAAACGGCAGGGGAAGACGCTAGGCCTGGACTCCGCTGCAGGGCTTTTGTCAACGGCGAGGTAAGGCTTCTTCTTTTTCTTCGGAGCAGCGAGAGGTTCGCGCTGAAGGAGAAAATAATGAGCTCCTGACGATTGAACCGCGCTTATATAGGGACGCGTTCCTCCCGCGCGCGGGTTCAAACGTCATTGGTCTGTACTTTGTACAGACGTTAACCAATAGGCTTCAGTCACGGAGTAAACAGGAGTTTCCCCCCATAGCGTCAGCTAACTGACGCAATGCGAAGTGAACCGTATTGAAAGGGAACTGAATTTTTCTGGAAGACTGATTTAAGAGTAATACTGTCCCAAGCTGTAACTTTGTGAATGTATCCGAAATATTTCAAGATGCAGGAACATTAAGTGAGATTAACATGACTGATTTTTGCTATCTCTTTAGTGGTCAGACAAGCCTTGCGCGCCCCACCTGATCCCACGGGACGGCACTCAGGGCTGGACACAACAAGAGCTGAAGGAAAGACTGTTTCAGGAGATCATGTGCTTTTTGGACAAGGGCAAAGTATGTAAGCTGTTCTACTTTTACAGGTGTAACACAACATTATGTTGTCTATTAATTACGTAACTTTTTGCCCTTTGGGCTGTGAACAAATTACAACAGGCACAGCTGATATACTGTAGCAGATGTGTCGTCTTATTATTGTCTGTTTGTTTTGTCTCCCGCCCTCAGATATGGGAGAAGGCCATTGAGATGGCCAAACAGCTTGTTAAACTTCACGAGAACCAAATGTTCGATTTCCTAGAGCTCAGCCAGCTGCTGGTAAGACAGACGTGATCAAATTTCCCAGTGTGATCTGAAGGTAACACGTTGACAAGCGGAAAAGAAAACCTTGAGCTTCAGCCAAAATAAAAGACAAACCCGGGGCTCATCTCGATGCACACACTGAATATTTATTTATGTAGTGGGTTGGTAATCTATAGCCATGACTCGTCACTCCGCTCAGGAAATAAAATGTAGATGGAAGAAGAGGAAGGAAACATTTACAACATTTAAGATAACAACTGCTGAAGCAGTGACACACGGTCTCTCGGTTCAGTTCTCTGAATTTCTCACTTGGCATCTGAATTCAATTAAAATTCAGAACTTCACTGTTTCTCTTCTTCCAATTATTCTGTGTCCTGCAGTGAATTAAACGTGCATTTCATTAACTTCATCCTCCTTATCATTAACTGATTTTAAAGGACACAAAAATAAGTACCAATTTTGTCATTGACACTTGATCCTGATATTGTTTTCACATTTGTGCTTATACATTCATACATATTAGAGCTGTTGAATATAATCATTTTGATGATGCATCTCAATGCAGATGTGAACAATTATTGCATCGATGCATAAAAACAAATAATACATTTTTAAAAAGCTGTGCGCACACGTCACTCTCTTGCGTTTCTTTTTTAAATATTTTTTGGGGCATTTTATATTTTTTAACTTGAACCGCAATTCTACCGAGCCCCTAAGGTGACATTGGAGTAAAAAAATCTATAGTTTAGTTTCATGTGCTCACGTGAAACTTTCATGTGCAGAATTTTTTGTTTTGTTTAGTTTTGCGTGCTCACGTGAAACTATCGCGTGAAACTATCGCGTGAAACTATCGCGTGAAACTATCGCGCGCACATGAAACTTTCGCTTTCACGTGCGCGCACGATAGTTTCAGGTGAGCACGTGATAGTTTCACGTGCTCGCGCGATAGCTTCACGTGAGCACGCGAAACTAAACTTTTTTTAAAAAAATTACGGTTTCGCACATGAAGGTTTTGTGTGAGCACATGAAAGTTTCACGTGAGCACATGAAACTAAACTTTTTTTAATTTTTGCTCCGTACAATTGAAAGATATTTAGGATGTAAAGTGCCAGTCGAAACGTTAAAGATGCCAGATTGCATCTCCAAGCGATAAGCGCCTTATCAAATAAACAGAAAGAACTGGAGCATAGTATTAAAGCGTGGCTTTGACAACAAAGACGAGAAAGAGCCGCAACATTAAAAGTGTGAAGCAGACAGACTTACCTGTGCAGTGATATTAAAAATTAAGGATGCAATGCAATTGCATCGTGATGCATCAAGATATTAAATTGAATAGTTAACATAATAATTGTAATTGTATCGAATCGTGAGATCAGTGATGATTTACACCCCTAATACACATGCTGAAGTCAACTATACAACTCTATACAAAAGAGTAATTTTTGTCTGTTCCTCAAACAGACTTATCAAATCCTGTTGCTGAAACATTGTGAGCCCTGTGTTAGGTCTTAATGATAAAATGGTGGAATACTTTACAATAAGCTTTTATTTGTTAACTTAATACTTAACTAATCAACTTGATAAATAAAAACGTATTCAATAAAAAAATTATTCAAATGTTAATGCCTTAAAGTTTAAGTGAAAATTTAAGTTGAATTGTTTGCTTTTTGTCATCTACTGTAAAAGGGTGTATTAGTTGTAATGTATGCTGTCCTGGACAACCTGACTGTGTGAAAACAATTATCCCTCTGGGGACAATAAAGAATCTAATCTAAATTGTTTACATTTTAGGCGTTACTAATTGAAGTCATTTTTAAAAAAGTTTTTCACCTTAAATTTTTCACTTAAAGTAAGAAAATGTTAGTTTATTCAACTTTTTTTTATTACCAGTTATTATACATTACTACCAGGCCCCTAAGGTGACATTGGAGTAAAAAATCTAAAGTTTAGTTTCATGTGCTCACGTGAAACATTCGCATGCTCACGTAAAATTTTCGCACGCTCACATGAAACTTTCATGTGCTCACGTGAAACTTTTGTGTGCTCACATGAAACTTTCGTGTGCTCACGTGAAACGTTCATGTGTAGAATTTTTTTTAACGTTTAGTTTCACGTGCGCGCGCTAAAGTTTCACGTGCACACGCGAAACTAAAGTTTATTAAGTTTTTGCACCATGTTCCCTTAGGGGCTCCTTACATTACCAATTGAAGTAACTTTTTAAGTTAATCCAACTTTTACTTTTATAGTGTAAAAGTAAAAGTTAGCCAACACAAACTAAAAATGAGCTATATAGTTTTTCAGCATTTATTAATGTTAGTTAATGCAAATGTTTATGTTTATTCATTTATTTTTTTGTTTGTTCATTGTGCTTTTATTTTTTATGAATGTATTGCTGAAATTAAAACGAACTAAGATTAACGAATTATGTTAAAATATTGATTGTTGTTACTAACAGATACAACTTTTTTGTAAAGTGTTAGTTTGGATAAAAGCATCTCCCAAATGCATAAAAGTAAATATGAAGATATAAATATAAAGACCCTTAGAAGTCATTAAAGGGTGGTTTCCCAGACAGGGCTTATCCTAGTCCCAGATTAAAATGCATGTTTAAGCTGCTTTAATTTAAAAACATCTTGCACTGACATATCTTAACATGTATCACCAGTATTGTGTTTTGTAAGGTATGTTTGTAAAAACTACTTAAATGACCTAAAATTATTATGGCCTTGATTAATCTAAACCCTGTCCAGGAAACCACCCCTAAAAATGTTTATATTTTTGGAGCAACAGTTCAGATTCACTGCTTCAGAGCAGTTTAAATATTCTGCTAGTGCATTTTCTGAAGTGTTACTTTAGTCCGTTGGCTGTTAAATGTAAATGTGATGTTTGATTTTGTTCACAGAAACAGCAGGCGCAGTATTACGAGAATATCATGCACGCTATGAGACCTCAGCCGGAGTATTTCGCGGTTGGATATTATGGCCAGGGTTTCCCAACTTTTCTTAGGGTGAGTAAATTGGGCCACTGTAGCCCAATTTTGCCACTCTTAATGGCTTTAATGGCACCAGAATAAAAGATGCAAATGGCAAGTTTGGGAATTATCCGGTGCAATAAAGTCTAATTTTCAGTTGTTTATGTGGTGTAAAATAGCAAACTGTAGATTAAACAGACATAAACATGCAGGCGGGTCCGGCGTGCTGTCTGGCATTTGAGCATCAAACAACGCCAGAGGAAAATGGATATTTTCATTACAGCTTCCCCCATAGAGCTCTCAGAGTAATTGAGTTTTAACAAGAAAATAATACTTCTGATTTCATAGCCAGGGGTTTGGATATTTGGAGACAACACTCTTAGGTTTTTGAAGTGCCCCTTAGAAATCTAATGTAATTAAAGCCTCTCTACAGTTAGTATTGCCTCTGTTTGTCAGATAACAAGCTATACAAATTACTTGAATAAGGAAATAACTTTTCCATTATAAGATCAATCACCTGTTCACTGCAAAAATTGTTTGTATAACTTACTTTGTGCAAAACAGAACAAAATGTTCATTTACCGCGGTAAGGAGTACGAGTGGTTGGAGGACTTTAGTTTGAAGCTGATGTCTCAGTTTCCCAACGCGTTGAAGATGACCAGCACGTCGCCCCCTGGTGACAACATCTGTAACTCAACTGGTCAGCGTATCCTTTTCTACTTAAACAATCCATATAGCTGAATCTTAATGTGAACTTTATTCAGTAGAAGATGTAAAGGTTTTTTTTTAACAAAATGTAAGGTTATAAAGACTGTGAAATGTTTATGTTATGTGTGTAAAAGCTAAAGCAGGTTGAAAGATGCTGTGGGAAGCGTACAGCATGTTAATAAATGATGGTAGTGCTCCCAAAGTTAGGACATTCATGCCGCACATACAAATGAATCTCATTGCATTAGAAAACTAAATATCAATGCAAGTTGCATTATGGCAAGTGATTGTGTTAAAGAAAGACAGCAAATGTTAAAGTAAACCTTGTACATCAAGTTTGATTAAACAATAGTGATTGTGTTCAAAATTAAGACAAAACCTTAAGACATGTGGTTGTCAGACATGTTTATACTGTAGTTGATGCACAACACCTGTGGCTCCTCTGCAAGACATCTGTGTAAACTTCATACATCCACTAAAAAAAACTTGATTTTGTTTTTTAAGGTGTTTTGTTAATATTAAAACGTTTCCTCTTTGTTATTTTTGGTGCTCGCTGTAAATGAAGACAAACAGCTTTCTTTAATCAGTCCTCTGCAGATATTCAGTGTTTCACAGTAAAGCCTGTTCTCAACTTACCTGCATCGTTCAAAGACAAGGGCCTTCCTGAACAGATGATCAAGTACGCATCAACTCACCTGTCATGATTCAAATGTCTCGCATTGATCTGACTCACACGCTGTCTTTACTGTAGTTACTACCGGACGAACGAGGTGGAAAAGTTCCAGTATTCCAGACCCTTCAGGAAAGGAGAAAAAGATCCAGAGAATGAGTTTGCGGTTAGTTCAGAGTCATGCATTACACCAGGGGTTTTCAAACTTTTTGTGTGTGTGGACCACTATGTGTAATCAAAAATTTTCGCGGACCACCTCATAAACTCATAATAAAATATGTCTACACAAAGTCCTGAATTAATCTCCACCTCAAAATAGGCTTACTATCACTTGGCTATACATGGGTTTCAGCTGGCGTCACTCTCTTGTCTTCCGCCATTTTGAGGACCTGAAGTGGTCGCAAAAGAACTAGAAGCTATGCCTTCAATATGTTGTGAGCATCAAAATCGCTATTTTTACAACACTAAGAAGGCTCGACAAAACATGATATTTTGCTCGAAGTATCGCCTGTGTCTCTACACGTGAACTCGAGCATTGAGAACATTGTTTGTGAACAAAGAGTTTACTAAAAAGAAGGTTTTGAACAACTGACTTTGGTTGATTTGGCTTCCGCTCGCCGCCATCTTCCCAGTCTAGATGTATCGATCTGCGAATGGACCGTAAGGAGGGAGGAGAGTAAAGATTGATATCTCCTAAAGCATAGTTCCATATAAATGCACAGATAATTCGTTGTTTTGTCGCAAGTGAAAAACAATATTGACCTTCTAGTTGAAAAAGGAGCCTCATATGAGATTCATTCATTCGCATTCAGAAATCGATTATTTCCGTCTGGCAGGGATGACGAGCAGACACCATAACAGCCAAAATCAGTTGTACAAAACTTTCTTTTTATTAAACTCTGTGTACACAAACAATGTTCTCAATGTTCGCGTTCATGAGTAGAGATCCAGGTGATACTTCGAGCAAAGTTTCATGTTGTGACGCGCCGCCTTAGTGTTGTAAAATAGTGGTAGTTCGGTAGCAGCGAACAGCGGCTGGAAGAACGTATCGGGGATTGAGTAGGCATCACACCCAAACCAAGGTATATTTTTTTAAAGTCGCGTTTCTTTTCATGACAGTCGAGGTGCGACATGTTGTCTTTCGTAGCCATTTCCCGTATCCATAAGAATCATAGACAGTAAAAGATAAGAAATCCGTAAATCGTAGCAAGCCAGCCAATGCTTGTCAGTAGCCTACTGGTACTCGGTAGGTCCTCAAGATGGCGGCATAACGTAAAAAGTCACATGACTGAAACCCATGTATAGTCAACACATCAAAACCTTTGCCGATTTTAGGGGATTATTAATCTTCAGAGTTTTAAAAATTTTCAGAAATGCAAGATCAAGAAACTAACTGGAAATTAAAATAACAACAGGCCTTATTCATTCCATTTATAAACATTTTGTTTTATATAAATTGCCTATAAAGGCTATGAATGAATTAATTAATTCTTTATTTCGAGCAATTAAAAATGAATTAAACAAAAGACAGCAAGACATGAAATATCCATCAATAAAATAAAATATATAAAAATAGAAAGTTGTCAAAAGGAAAAGCCATTGGAGTCCATTTGCCAATATATAAATATAGGCCTACATATTCTTAAAAAATATATTTTATAATTTATTTTGCCTGTACACGGACCACCTGCAGTACCCTCACGGACCACTAGTGGTCCGCGGACCACAGTTTGGGAATGGCTGCATTACACTATGTGCACTTCAAACTGTAATCATAGTTATTAACCTTTAGTTATTAAATGAATACATACGTCATATACTTATGAACTATGCAGACAAAAAAGGTGAGATGCGTTACATTCAGACTGTGAAATATGAAGGGTCCATGGGGGGAGACCCATGAGAGACTCAAAAAAAAAAAAAAAAAAATATATTGTCATTTAGGAGAACATACTGTATAATATGTATGTTTAATCAAATAAGTATGCTAAATATATTTTCCTTAATTGTGCAAAATCTTATAAGATGTTATAAATCTTTTGGTGTTTACCCAGCGTTAATTGAAGAGTTTCCGTGAACTTAAATATCTTTAAATGTGTGTTTGCTCCTTCACATAAAGCTAACTGTAGTAGAAGACTTTGCATATAGTGCATAAAAAGTTTGTGGTGCTTTTATAATACGTTGTCCTTTAAATAGCTTTATCAGTAACAACCGAGGATAACGCATAGTATTGGAATTGGATCTGTCGTCAACTTTTCTCTTTGTAACATCTTTTTCAGGTTTGATTGTTATCATAATGTATAATATTATTGAAAAAAAAATCATTTCAAAGCACAAAATTTCTATGTTATCCCCATAAATTACATTTAGTAATTTGGGTCTTTTATGAAGTGAATTTTACATAAAAAGCTGTTTTTGTATTAAAACATTTTTAATTTATTTATATATAATTAAAATGTATCATAAATCCTCCAAAAACTGGACAAATGTGGAGTAAAACATTAATAAACAGAGTAAAATTACATTTGTTTAACTGCAAACTATTATTTTGTTACCCAATTACATTTTGTTGCACATGTCTGCATTGTAATGCACAACTTTGCCTCTTCTTGTTATAAAAAACATGCATCCAAACAACTTTAGCCAATGCAACCTCCTCAGTGATGCTTTACGAATACTATATCATATCGGATTATTAAATTTTTTACATGTGTGCATGTGTGTGTTGTCATGTAGGCTATAGACTGATTGTCTTGGCTTGCATCCATGAAATATTATAGGCCTATACTGCATAGAAAGAAAATTTAGATTATCGCAGCAGGCGAGAGATGGGGACCCCCGCGGATATTGATGGGTAATTCGCACACTGGTTACATTCATTGGCTCAACAGTCTGTATTGATCAACACTGCAAAAACAAAAAATTAAAAGAAACCTTTAATGCAACATACGTAGATCAAAGTGTAATGTCGTAATCGACACTTTTTGTTTATTATTTTTACATTTTCATTTAATTGCATTGAACGCATACAGTTTTAAAAAACGAGTCTATAAAAACATTAACATAAAATTATTATGCATGCATCATATTTTGTACCCCGAGTCAAGCATGTGATTCTGTGCCCCCTCTATGGGTGAATTTAGAAAACTACATATAAACATTAAGAAATAGATTTTGAACCATCATCTTTGTACACAGTTAGCGTAAACTGAACAATGCGGTACAACTTCTGATGCCGTTTTTAATTTTATCAGATAACAAAATGCATCAACGTGTCTATGATCGAACACAGCTCTGTTGCATTTGGTTTTGTAAAATTCTGTACAAATTTATTGCATCCAGAATGAAGCATGTGATTAAAATGGTGAAAACCTTAAGAATTGATAATGTTTGGCCTATAAAAAAGTAAAAGATAAAAAGATGCTTCAGTGATTTTGAGGTTGCATGCAAAATTTATTATGAAACATTAGATTGAATGGGGATGACGTTTGTGGGTATAAAGCATTATATAAAAGGTGATTGATTTGGCAGATAATAAACTGAGTGATATTTTAAGTTAGACATTTTGTCCTATCATTGAGTGTTTGACCTGAAACATGTTTTAGCTTCTCTCAGCAAAAGCTGTCAAGCGCGCATCATTTTGAAGTATGCTTCATATAATACATATTACATAAACCCCATGTGAGAGCCACTGATGGTTTTCATCAAACCCTGCGTCTGAGGATATTAACACAAGATTCCCACGAAACCTGAAATGATGGGGAATCCTGTTCGTGCTTACAGAAATATATAAATAAGCCATTATTGCTCATATTTATCAATTTTAAAGTTTCACACAACCATGTTCAGTGCTGCTAACGGAAAGTTGGCATGTTTAATGGAGGTGGATTCGAGTATGGTTTCTCTTCTTGAGAATTACAAAGAACGTGGTATTTTTTTTCTATCCAATTGTACCCTTGGTCAAAGCATTTATTTAACACCTGCTTGTTACATTACTTTATAACACCTACAATTATTATCATTTTAATAGTGTATTTGAAGAAGTTTTTGAGGATTTTAAAAGGTTAATAATAATAACAAGCAATGAAATTTCTAAAGTCTTTAATTCGTTCCTCCTACGATTGTTCCTACACCCCCTGACTATAATGCTTAAGCTTATGAATATGAATAACACTTTTAATAAAAGTCACCCCTGGCCGGCTCTAAATAATTGCCATAAGTCCCAACAATGTGATTATTGTGAAGAACCCGGAAAGCTTTTGTGCATTCTGTGTAATTTAGTTTTGTAAGTGGAGATGATTAAGCTGCAGATGTAGGAACCCCTCTGTGTAAATGTGACTCTTTGCTTTTGACTTTACAGACCATGTGGATTGAAAGAGCCACCTACATCACAGCGTATCGCTTTCCGGGGATCCTCAAGTGGTTTGAAGTAAAGTCGATGTCTGTGGTGAGAAACCCTTATTCTTAGTCAACACCTTTCAAAACTGTAACATCAGAGCTCAGTGAAAACTACATAACCACCTGACTGAAATGTCATATTGTGATTAAGCCAGGGAAGTTGGAACTATTATTCCGGAGATTCTTGAGGGGGCACTACCCCGCCAAAACTCTTCTTAGCCCCCCTACAAATTTTCTTTGTTAACTCTATAAACTGAACACGGATATGGCACATTGACACAGCACAGCACATTATTAAAAACAAATATTAAGAAAATATTAACGTATGTTGCAAATTTTACATAATGATTTCATTGTAGGCTGGATTATGGTGCGTATTTGTCTTTCTGTGGACTGAAGTTGATGCTTACAGATTGAGTTTTATTTTTCTCTTTGTACTGTTTAAAAGCAGAACTCAATGCCATGTTTTTATTTTTGAAATGATTTACTGATTAACTGTGTTGAACTGGACTGCGGCCTTGAACTTGAAAACGCGACACGCATCTTCCTACCCAACAATAGCGCGTGTGCACAGAGCTTAATGAGTTCATGTTCGCGTCAGACAAATACACATAAATAAACATGTTTTAAAATAGCTGTCTCAGTGTAAGTATCATAGTCAGTGGCGGTGTTTCGTATGGCATAATTTTCTCTGAGCATACAAGAAGGATATTCTCAAATAACAAATCTGTAAAACCACATGATAGGGGTACATCAGTGGCGAGGCCAGAAGTTTTAAACTGAGTGGACCTTCGTAAAATAGGGTGGACCTCAATGCCTACTTTCAAATTATATAATTTTACAATATAGTGGTTCAACGGATTACATTACGTTTTTTGAGTCAAGGATCGAACAATTGGGTCGGCAAAAAATGCAAATAGGGAAAATAAAATAAGAAATTATTTAAATTATTAAAAATATTACTTTTTTATAAAAATATAAAAATATTTTAAGTATTTAGGAACAGAAATAGAATAAAGTGAATAGTAACACTGACTTCTTTCTATCAATTAAATATAATTAATCTTTTTAAAGCTACAGAAGTGATTTTCCTTTTGTCTTCTGTTGTTTGATTAACATAATGACACAAACATAAACCGATTTCTTGAGGGCACTGCACCTTTAAAACTTAATCTGATTTCTTTCTGAACTGTTTGCATTCACTTTAAGACAACTTAAGCGCCAAGGGTAGCACAGTGAATGTCCTCTGCTCTGTGCGTGTTCACTACTGTTTCACTATTTTTTTCTGGAGCGATATCTCTCCTCAGAACGCAAAAACACCGTGGAACTGCAGGTAAGCACCGCAGCTGTTAATGTGGACATTGATCATTTATTTTATCGTGACGTGACTATTAAAACATGTTATAAGATATTGCCACTGATATATTTATAAGCAGCATGCAAAAACATCTCTCTGACACTTATAAAAAAACCTGTTTTATATAGTACTGACCAGAACAAAGTCTAATAATAATCGAGTGCTCGTATCGCGTTAAGAAAAAGAGTAGGGGTGTGCCCCGGCATCCTGGCCAAGCTTGCCCATTGGCCTACTAATCATCCCTCATACTAATTGGCTATTTCACTCGGTCTCCTCTCCACTAATAAGCTGGTGTGTGGTGGGCGTTCTGGCGCAATATGGCTGCCGTCGCATCATCCAGGTGGATGCTGCACATTGGTGGTGGTTGAGGAGATTCCCCCATTCATATGTAAAGCGCTTTGAGCACTGGAAAAGCGCTATATAAATGTAACTAATTATTATTATTATAATTAATTAACTAATTATTATTAAGAATAAATGGGAAAGCAATATTATAAAACGGGCAGTTCTGGTTCTTCATTCTGATTGGTTGAAACGCGTTCTAAGCCGTGATAAAATACACCGGTAACCTCACGGTTCAGACCACATTACATTAGTATCACTGCGCCACTGTTGCTGCGTACTGATTTATGAAAATAAACACCACAGTCTATAATCATATTTTTAATTTGTCTACAATTGCACAATTAATGGCGATATCCAGATAAATGTCAATAAATATTGTTGAGTCATCTCGTCGATAAAGAGAAAACGTTGTCTGAGGAGTTTATAAGTCAAGTTCATATGTCCGCTATTATCCACTGGGTGGCCATCTTACCCAACTTAAACACTGACGCATTCACTCAACACTGAAAACACAGCGTGTAAGTTCTGATGGCTCAATCTGATCTCTTACATAAATTCTTCACAAATATGGAATTATCTCCGCTTTTAGCTAAAAAAATTTGAGAGGTAATAAGAGAACAATGAAGGTAGGATGAATGAAAGTTTTTTTGTTTGTTTTTGTTTGAAAGCGATGGTCTGTTCTTTCATTTGATATTTTATGGATATTTAAGAAGATAATTTTTCTGCAAGGCATTAAACTAAAACTGGGTGGCAACTTAAAAAAAAAAAACGCTGACGGGGAAAGAGTTCAGCATGCTTCCAAGCATATTTGATCATCACTTCAACAGCACAATATAAATGTTAATGTATAAATTAGATAAATGGTGATTTATAAAATAAACACCACAGTCTTAAATCATATTTTCATTGTTTCTTTCTGTATCTCTGTTGGTTGGTAACTGCGCTCTTTTTCAGTCACACTTGATTCTGAGGAACTACTTTGTTTGGCGGAAGAGTAATATTTGTACTAATATAATTACAACTTATTTGTGTTTTATTTTATAAAATCCCGCTAACGTTATGCATATGAAGTAACCGTTTTATAAACGCAATAAACCCCTTGAAGCGTTGGGTTACCAGTGCATTTTATAACAGCTAAGGGGGTTTTAGGCACTCCGCTTCACGTTGTGCCTAACAACGCCCCTTAGCTGTTATAAAATGCACTGGTAACCCACTGCTTCTCGGGGTTTATTGCTTTAGTAACATTATATAAGTATAGTTTTATTAACTTTTACCTCGCCCCAAAACAATAACAACAAAAAAGACACTAAATATGAATAAGAAAACAACGAATAGTTTGATCATGACACCAAATACTGCTGATTTGATCTCATTTTTGACCATCAAACACAGACACAGCCCACATCAGAGCCAGGGAATCCCTGTCAGAGATGTAGCCCAGAGAGGGCGGTGGTCAGCGGGGCAAGTGAACACTGACGTCCGCTCATGCTCTGGTTCTCGTACCGAATCTTACTAAGCAAACGTTCAAACAGGCGCTATCTTTACTAATCGACTGCAGATTTAAATATAATACATATACATTCTCGACTGAACTAATCTTAAAACTACACTTTGGGCCCTATCTTGCACCCAGCGCAATTGACTTTGTCAGTGACGCATGTATCATTCGTATTTTGCACCGGCGCACAGCGGGTTTTACCCTTCACAAACGCACGTCGGCAAACTAGGGAATGAACTTGCGCTCCCTGGGCGGTTCAGCGCAAAAAAAGAGGCGTGTTCCGGCGCAAACCATCCCTGATGCTATTTTGCAGTTTCAAAAAACAATTGCGCCACTGACCAGAAAAAAAAGTTTAAAGTCAGTGGCGCGTTGCGCGTGGTTCATTATGCTAAGGCGCATGCTTGACCATAATGTATAGCGTGCACAACGCACATACACTTTGCATCTAATCTACACAGATGCAACAGTTATTTTTGCAAATCATAAATTGTTACACTTAAAAATATTAATACATGAGATAAGGGGAATCATAGTGGTGAGCATTGTGGTGATAGTTTTTATTTATTGTGTGGCTGCGTAAAAAAATTCTCATGCAAATAACGATAAAAATATTTTCATAAGTTTGTTGTGTGGCTGTATTACGCTTATTTTATGTAAATAATAATTAAAATGTTTTCATAAGAAACCTTAATGTATATGAACTTGATTTGTAAGTGTACTTTGGGGTTGGACCTTGCTTGCGTTTCTTGGGTCCGATTTCAAAGCCCCCAAACCCTTTCAGCTGTGAGGGTGGACGCAGCGATGTCCTCTACTGGCGTCAGGTCATGTGTAGGCAGATCCACCTCCTGTTACACGGCGTGCCCGATTTATGCTGGCAAGCTTGGGATTCCCCCGTCTCCTGACATCATTGTAGCGCTTGGCTTCTCTGTCTTTGACTGCTCTTACAAGAACGTCAGTCTCCTTGGCTGTGAACCGCTCCTGGCGTGCGCCTGGTAAATCCGTCATAATAATAGCAACCCGCCATGGAACTTGCGCCCTTGCGTTTAAAGGGAATGTTGGATAGCGTTCTGATTGGTTTATTTGACGTTATGCCCAAACCACACCTATGAATAATGAACCTACTTCAGACCAACCCCTTATTGATTTGCGCCCGGCGCAAGAGTTATTTCTCACGCCTGGAAAATAGCAACAGCGCCCAAGATCCGCCCACAAACTCACTTGCGCATTGCGCTTCGCACTAGCGTTTCAGATCGTTAAAATAGGGCCCTTTGTGACCAAGAAACGATAATATAAAGAAACGGCTATTCCGTCCATTGAGTTTTTATGAGATTCAAAGCAGCCGAAAGTGTTACCTGTCATTCTGGCCGCCCTTAAATCCGTGGCGGAAGAAAGTAGTTCCCAAACAAAGAGGCTTTTAAAAAAACTCATTGTTGTTTTCTAGTTTGGTATTTCAAAGGTGTGCCGTCGAACTGTTGTATAAAAGCAATATGGCTCTCGGAGTCGTGTGATATAGCTCAATATCATCACGGCTGTGATTAGGCCAGAGGCACGAGGCCGCAGGCCGTGATGACAGAAAGCTATATCACACTCCTACTTGAGCGATATTACTTAAATATAAAAAAACAACAGAAAAACAGCTGGTTGACAGCTGGCCCCCCCTGTTCCAACGTCTATGGATTAAGCTGATAAAGTCTGAAGTTAAAGTTAATTTTATTTACTCAGAGACTTACACATTAATCATAAATGGGAAATGTAATGTTACGTACTGCGCCATACGCTCAATTTGTGCCATTCGCGGGAGCTAGACGCACGCGCAAATGAGGCGGAATTGTGTCTACCGCACCGTGCCAAATGCCTCATCCGTGCCGCGAGACCTCCAGATGCGTCTTCACATTGACCTAACATTGAAATCACTCGCGCTTGACACCTCTAACGCAGCATTAGAATTGAAAATGTAATTGAATCGAGGATTCGGAGAATCATGACACCCCTAACAGTAACCCAGATGCTGCAAATCATTTTGATGGTACAGTTTAAATTGTGCAAAAATTACATATAAATGTCTTTTAATAACATATGATATTATATTTACAAATGATTAAACCAAATAGTGTATTCGTGACACAGTCATTTGTTAAAAAAGATTTCAAATCAATATTTAATGTTCCTTACCTTAATTATGAGGTAAATTGCCATGTAATAAGCAGCATAATATACTGTACAGACAGGGGGTTGTTATCCCACAATAAGCCCCTTCACGACCTGATCACAATGTTGGGTGTTTCTCATTTCAGCGATAACAACCAGCTATACATTATTACTTACAAAAACTGATTTGCTCATTTTATTTATTTAGAAATTGATGGATGCAACCAAAACATCTTGGTGCAATCAAGGCTAGCCTACATGGACAGTGAAAACTTACAACTTTGACTCTAAATTATTATAAACGTTGCTAATATCAGCCTACTTTTTAAATCACAGTTGAATCCTGCTGAAAAAATCTCTTCCATCATTTACAACTTAATATTTTTTCATTCTTAAATGGTTTTGTGAATTCTGTTTCATGTCACCTTTAAAGTAAAAGTGGTAATGGAACGGTTCACCCATAACTGAAACATCTACCAATTATTGTAAATCCATGAAAGTTTGGCAGCCCTGAGGTTTTGACCCAACGTGAGGTTAAATAAATGATTGATTTTTCAGTTCCATTAAAGGAATAGTTCACCCAAAAATGATTTACTCCACCTCATGTTGTTTGATCCCAATGTCTTTCTTTGTTCCTCAGGACCCATACGCACATTTTTCAAAAAGTGTTTTAGGTTTTCTGGTTACTATGGTGACCGCATCTTCAAGCTTCAAATGGACCCAAAAGTGTTAATATAATAACTTCACTCGCTCGTGTCGTCCATCTGAAGTGTCCTGAAGGCATACAAAGGATTTGGTGAAAAACATTATGTGATGAAAGTCCTGACCTGTGCATCTCTTCTTTGTGTCTAAACTGTTGTTTAGGCAGTTTTAGGATGTTAAATGTAAAATAATCTATAACAACAGCGATATCTACATCAATAAAGCAGAAAGTCCACAAAAAGTAACTTCATGACATTAAAAATGTGACACAAGTCGATTGGAGTTATTTTATACTTCTAGGTCCTTTTGAAACTATGTGAGTGGATGGTTGACTGCCTCTGTTTGTTTTTTGTGAACCATCCCTTTAATGTATATGAACTCTTTTATAGGAGGAGATCAGTCCTTTGGAGAACGCCATAGAAACCATGGAGATGGCCAATGAGAAGCTGAGTAATCTGGTCCAGCAGCAGGCCTGTGATCGATCTCTTCCTGTACATCCTCTCTCCATGATGCTTAACGGGATCGTGGACCCTGCAGTTATGGGTGGCTTTTCCAACTATGAGAAGGTTTATCCTCGTGATTTTTCTCCGTCCACTTTTATTAATCTTTAACTAAAAACAGTGGGTAAAGCATCTGATGACACGTCTCTGAATCAGACAGATTTTGCTCCGCAGTTGCTCTGGACCGTTCTGTCCTGGTCAATAATGAAAATTTTATGTGCACCTGGAGGCGTCCGGTCCGAGCACCTACTCATCTTAATTGAAATTTTTGTATCGGCCCCTCAGGCGTTTTTTACAGAGACGTACATGAAGAACAACCCTGATCACCTGGAGCGCATTGAAGTCTTGAAACATCTCATTGCACTGCAGGTAACGTTATTTTTAACATCTGTATTCTTTTTAGAATTTCTTGCAATGCTTTTGTCTCTCATAAAACCCATGAAAAGATGTTTAAATGTTACTTTATACATCACAATATAGTAAGTAAGCTTGAAATTCAACTATCTTGTAATGCCTACTGTTGTGTAATCCAGGGAATGAAGTATTAAAAAAATATTGATGGATGAAAACCACGATTTAAAAAGAATCATTTAAAAGACACACAACAATAAGCTTTTCATTAGTAATACAGCAGTCAATACATATTGACCCGTTTGTATCACATCCCATGCAGTGTTTTTACATAACTTCATGTTTCTTTAAAACAAAGCAGTCCTGTTTGCTGATAGTTGCACGAAAATATCTACCATGGTATAAAATGAATCTCTTGTATCTCTGATCTGTACATTTCTAAAATTTTATCACAGTATATACCACAAGGCAAGCTTCCCACAATGCATTGCGAGAGTTAACTCATTCCCCGCCAGCCATTTTTTGAAAAGTTGCCCGCCAGCATTTTTTGTGATTTTCAAAAAAATGCCTTCCAGGAAAATTTTCTTCTAAAAATTAAGAGTTTGGTTTCAAAATGCGATAAATGCCTTAAAAAATAAAATAAAAATAGCTATCGCCAAAATCAGTATTTTATTAGGTCAATATTAAAAAGTAAATTCTTAATACTACGCAAAATCCAATATCCACTATGTAATTCTGTCATCTTTTCTCCTTTTTAGTCAAAATGGATTTATTGCGTTTCAGAACCCAGTCTTTTCGAATATATATACATAACAATTACATCAAATAAAAGAACAGACCCTGCTTTCAAACAAACAAACAGACAATTTTTTTTCTGTTCTTATAAACTCTTAAATATATTTTTACATTTTTTTTTGCAAATTTTTAAAGCTGAAATAATTGCATTTTTGTGAAGGAATTTTGTTAGAGATTCAGAATGATTATGTAAACATACGCAGAGTTTAAAATGAGTAAATAACGTTTTGGCTTCATTTTTTTATAAATTGGCTAGTGGATAATTGCGGTATTGCAGAATAACATAAAAATGTTCAGGAACATGTTTTTTATGCAAATGTTTTCTCTTAATGACGCAATAACTAGTCAAAGGTGGGGAAGAGTTAATGAAATACTGAAATCGGTTACTTTTGAACCAATTGATGCATGCATGTGTTAGTATTCCACCAGTATGGGTATATTGAGAAAGCAATGTGGTCGATATAACACAAACTTAATTATAGTAAATGAGTGACAAACAGAAAATCTGTAAAACTATATAAACAATTGAAGAGCTCAGATGCAAAACCCTCTAAGTGTGTCTGACATATTTTCTTGTAAATTATCTTGTAAATAAGCAATATTTTTGAATGACATGAGGCCATGGTTAAGCGAATTTAAGCGAAAGTATTTGATGAACATATAATGTATATAACATCATCTCATTTTTGAAAGAGGTGGCGTTTAGAGGCTTTTGCATCTGATCTCTTTTTAGTACTTTAAAAATAATTACAAGACTAATGATCTGATAGCTAACGGTACTGTTTGAATAAGACAATGCCGGTAATGAAAACTTCCACATATCGGCCACTGCAATATATCAGTCTGTCACTTGTGTGCTGTCATTTTATTACCTTTTTTTCAATAATGTTAAAAACTGTTCAATGTCTGTTGTCAGATTCCACTGCTTGATGAGGGGATTCGGATCCACGGTGAGAAATCCACAGAACAATTGAAGCCTCTACACAACAGAATTGTCACCTGCTTTCAAGATCTGCGCGCCAAAGTGGAGAGACTGTACGGCGTCATTACTCTGGTGAGCCTGTATGACTGATAGGATTATCATATAAACAATGTAAAAAAATATGAATTTTTAAAGAAAAAAATGACTAACACTAGGGGTGTAACAATTAGCCGTGCAAATGTGCGTTTTCTCAATGAATGAATTTGAATGACTTACGGTGAAATCCCGGCACATCCGAACGCCAGGGGGCGCTCTTGTGCAGTAACTCCCTTTGTGCCACAGAAGAAGTAGTATTACAAACGCTATTCCAGGAAATGTCTACAGGAATATTTAAACGCTGTTCTTCAAATTGTTTCAGGTATTTTCATGATAATAAAGAATATTTTGAATTATTTTTATTTAACGAGTGTTGCTTTTTTAATTTCACGTTATAAACTAACACGGATTAATTGTTTGTAATAAACACTGCAGTATTCCATTAAAAATGAAAGGGGACAGAGAATGAAAAAACATTTTTACCGTGTTTTTGTTGAATAATGGTAGTCTACCCGCATTCACGAACATACAAAAAGTGCTAGACATGCTAAACATCTGAGTCTCATAGAAATTCCTCTTTTAAAAATGTCTGCCAGAAAACGGCCCAATCTGAAAAACTGATGCTTATGACATCACAGGCATCTCACTGCCCCTCCACTTTAAAATAATTGGCTACATTTTTTGAGTGGCAGCAAAGTCAGCCAATCAGTAATGAGATTGCAAGTTTAGCCAGTAGGGGGAGCCAAATAGGTGCAAAACCACTTTTTAGGTTTAAAATCCCCCACCCTAATAGAGCTATCTGAGAGAGGTTTTTAGGAAGCTTCTAAGGCATTACAGACCCAAACAAAAAAAATGTTGTATACATGTCACATCACAGAACAAGGATAAATACCCCGTTCAATCATTCTATGTCACCTTTAAGAATTGTCAGTTTTGATTTCATGAGGACTTTAAAGAAAGAAACAAAAAACATGCAACACAGTGAATAAAAACAGTTAAGCAAAGATACAAATGAAGAAGATTATTGTTATGCAGGGTTCACACCAGACGGCAAGTCCGTGTCTGTTTTACATGTCAAATCAATGCAAAGACTCGATTAGGCATCCTGTGGCGCGGAAGGCGTGTTCCGCACAAATTGAGCGTTGCCGCAGGAAACACGCGAGTTGAAAATTCTGAACTTCTGCGGATTTCCGCGCCGTGTTAACCAATCAGGACATTGGTGTAGTAGTGACCTGATTAAATGAAGTGATCATAGTCTCAGCGGAGTCGCAGAAGCCCCTCCCATGACGCGAATTTCCACGTGAATGTCTCGAATGACTAGATTTTTACACAAGGCTTTCACATGCGAATGAGTAAACTCAAATGTTCAATCGTCCAACTATGTGCGAATAGTGCGTTTTTGCCGTCTCTACTGCGGCTGGTGTGAATGCACCATTAAAGTGCTGGCACTGTTGACATCACTAGTAATTTTATAGTAAAAAATTCAATAGGGGATCCTTAACAAATCCTGTATGTGTGTTTGTATATGGTCAGCCCTGCTCTCTGACAGAAAAGAAGAAGAGTCGTGTCGGGTCGATGGTTATGCCGTACATCATGTCCTCCACGCTTAGACGGATGTCCACCATCTCAAACGCCTCGTCTGGACACTCCAGTGGATCTGGTTCATCTGATGGAAACCCCTCCAGACCTGCATCACAGGAGTCAGTATCCACAATCCTCCTCTGTCCTCTCACATATAATCTCACTCATTTTCTAGCCCTCCATCACATCCTGAGGTCACATGATTGTTCCATTTTCTACAGTATGTGATTTCATTTACTGCTGGTTGATCTGCTTTTACCCTCAAGGCTGTCGCGGCCAGACAGAATTGGTTGTTGTTATTTGGTTTCATTTTAAGTACCATTAACTTCCAAATTAAGAAAAAAAGAAAAATATTTTTGGTTGGTTGCACTGATTGATCGATTTTATATCATTGCTGTGGTTGTTTTGAGTTTTTGTGTTTACACTAAAACCTATACTGAAAATTCTATCTGCAACCGGCAAAGATTGAAGCCTTTGTTTTAGTCTGATGGTTGATTGATGGGTATGTAGGTCTTCCAGTATGCATAAGGACTGAATAGCATTTATATTACAAATACGATGTGGCCTGCCTTCTCTTGTGGTTTTATTGGTCGGATCACAAAATGCTTTGGACCTTGTTTACACCTTGGTAATCGGAGCACATTATAAAACGGGGTGTAAACAGACTCTTATTGCTTCCTGTTTGTCTTTATAAAACTGTGATTGAAATGAAATGATAGCTGCTGACAGACATGAATGATCTCTCTCAAGTTTTTGTTGTTGACTGTTTATTTGTTTTTCCTACAGAAACAGTTGTGTTTATCTTAAAGGTACCCCAGAATGTTAAACTGTATTTATGTAGGCATAGATAAATAATATGAGCTCTGTATGTGGTAATGACATTTAGTGAGCCTCAAACACGATTGTTTCCTTATTCTTATGTAAACCTTGTGCATGCAAAAGACAGCGGGAAAACAGACCAAACTCAGATGTTACGGTCGAGATGTACAACCCAAACATTAAATTACACATTAAATTAAGTAGAATATTGTTACGATGCTAAAAACAAAGTTGTGATTGCTCATTTGGCGCTATATGCTAGTTAACGCTATATGCTAACGTTTAGGCTGATGTTCTACTACTATTGACGTTACAGTTACGCTTTGCAGGTCCATACTGAAAAAACACAAACTTACCACTCATAAACATCCATTAACAATCTTCAAACAATTTGTTATTCCTCAACACACACACAGAGCTACTGAAGGAGCTGCTCTGAGAAACAGCCAATCAGAGCAGAGCTCAACATTATTATTCATGACCCTTCCAAAAAGGTAATAAAAGACCATTCAGGGCTCAACGCAATTTTTTTTTATACTGGCCCGGTTTGGCCTGTGGTTCAGGTTTTCACTTGCCCTGCCAAAATTTTCACTGGCCCCAATAAAAAAATGTCAGTGGCACATATTTAAAAATAATAATTCAAAAGTCAAATATAATTGTATACATATACAACAGATATGTTCCAATGAAAAAAGGCTCCCAACTTTTCTGCTTTAACTTTAAACTGAAAGCAAACTGTACAAAATATTGCATTGTTTCTTTCATCGTGTTTTACCCAAGTAAATGTCTGCTTTCAATATGTTAAATAATATACATTGATGAAAATATATTTTAGTGAAGCACTGCCCCGATCGGACAAGTGACAATACTGTTTACTGGCCTGAACGTCTCTCACGCTTGACCCGGGCCACTGGGTAGTCCTTTATGTTGAGCCCTGCAATTTTATTCTAAAGGCAAATCCTAGGGTTGTCAATGGATATGTAAAACTGTCTCTGGATCATTTTTTCACCTAATGAAGCCACCTAGCTTCTCTATGGCACCTTTAAAGTATTTTTTCATTTAAGTGCAGCATCCTAAATTTTTATTTAAGAGCATCTTGGTTTCCAGACCCCACATCCGAAATCCTACCTTGACATACTGATATGAAGTAGCCTACCTACTCATCGACCATTAAAACAGTATGCACTATAAAGTATGAATATGGGTACTGTGAATGAAATTCAGACGTTCTACATTAACATAACAAGTGAGCCGTTAACTTGAATGAGAAGCGCAATTTAACAACAAGGAACAACTGTTTTCCTTGTATATTATTTACATTTGAATAGAGCAGCATCACCTCTTTATGACATTTTTAAATATGATGATGCCTCTCCTTCTTTTTCTTTGTGTGACTCCTCACAGGATATTAAAGTGTCCATCACATGCACACTTCAAAAGCTTTCCAGAAGTAGCAGGTCACCCGGGAACTTTTTCGCCGAGTGTTTTTGTAATACTGTAAATTGACTCATACTACTCATCTTGCCTACTGATTTTCACCTGTAATATAGTATGGAAGTAGGCAATTTCACACACAGCGAGTGCCTTGTGGTAACGTTTACATCTCCGTTGGTAGCAGAGGGTTTTTTTTGACGACACAATTAAGTGCATGTTATATTTAAACTAATAATTACTGAGACATGCAGCTGGGAGTATGAGATGCTTTTTAATCCACATACCATAAAACAAACTACTGAATGTTTTCTACATTATGTAAAGAAAATTTAACCATGATATCTTTAATATTGATTGAATAAGATCATGTCAAAAATTAAATAATTGAAACTTTGGTAAAAGAAAATATTTCAACATTAATTGATTAAATTAAACTTCAAAAAATGAAAATATATTTAAACTAGATCAGATAACTAAACGAATACATAACCAAAATGCTATTATATATAATGGTTATGTAGTTTGTTTACAGACACATAAGAACAGTAAAACGCAGAGGATTTATCATGCATCTCTCTCTCTCTTTCTCTCTCTCTTTCTCTCTCTCTCTCTCTCTCTCTCTCTCTCTCTCTCTCTCTCTCTCTCTCTCTCAGTTCACTGCTCTTCCGTGTGAGTGACTGCAGGGTCTCTGTGTTGTCCCGCTCAGAGGAAGATAATCGGATCAGTAAGAAGAACAGAAAAGAATGGAGCGTGAGCAAGTCTCAAGTTCTTATGGAGCGACCCACCAACACAGATGAGGTACTTGAAGCTTTACAGATTTCCGTCTGCAGGTTTCTTTTGTTTAAGGTTGACAGTGAGCTGTTCATAACATCAGATGTGAAAGGTTTAAAGTGAATCAAATGGTGACTTCAGGTGCCCTACTAGTCCCAATCCTGTAAAGCAGGGGTCTTAAACTACTCTTCTTCAACGGCCAGATTTTAAAATTGTAAATATAATGCGGGCCAAACCTATATTTTTTACTTTGACCGTATATATATATATATATATATATATATATATATGAGGAGTTTTGTTGCAAAACGATATAACTCAGTTTTTTTTTTCAGAAATTTTGGTTTTTTGGGTTGTGCATTCCAATTAATATCAATTCAACTGCCGTTGGTTTGTTTAAATTAAATCCTTCATAACTTAAAAAATACAGCTAAGTAGCACCATAAAACAAAAAAATAACATGATAACATAATAATAAACATGTTTTGAAAAAAATGTTAAAAACAGAGTTATCTCGTTTTGCAACGAAACTCTTCATAACTTACGTTGTTTTAGTTACTTTTTGTCAAAAAACTCATATCTTCCTTTTTAATATTTTAAAAACAATTAAAATGGCAAGAACCAAATTTTAATAGTTTACTTATGAACATTGCACAAAAAGTGCATGTGTAAATAATCAACACATGTAGAGCTCTTAACTCTTTCACCGCCAGCGTTTTTAAAAAAAGTTGCAAGCCAGCGCCCGGGTTTTTCATGATTTTTACCAAAGTTTAATGCCTTCCAGCAAATGTTCTTCTTAAAATATATAAACAACCAATATACCAAATGAAAGAACAGACCCTCTGCTTTCAAAAAAAAAAAAAAAACCGTTTCATCCCACCTTCAATGGTTCTTTTGCAATAAGCATTTGAATATGGGTAGGTTTCTGCAAAAACACCACATTTTGAGCAAAAAGCAGAGATAATTCCATTTTTGTGACGGACTTTTCATAGAGATCCCATTCAGAGCGATCTTTAAAACAGACACGGACATGCAGCCGCTTGCCATAGGGCAATACTTCCGGGTTTAAAAAGTTGCGGAAGGGATAATAGCGGTATTGCGGAAAGACGGAAAATCTCGTCATTGGCGGGGAAGCGTTTTCTCTTAATTGACGAGATATCTCGTCAATGGTGGGGAAAGAGTTAAACATCTTTTGTTTTTGTTTAACTTTCATAAATTGTTACATTTCAACAAAAGTTGGTCTTCTCCTTATGAGTAAAATTGCACTTCATGTTTTCTTTTTTAATATTTTAAGGATATATAGGCTAAATCGTCTCAATTGTACACTACATCCGGACACGATGGTCTGAGTTGGCCCCCTAGTGGCAGTCGCAATTAAATTTCAGTTTAATCATAAATCCATGTTCAGGCAAAAGCCTTTAACTCTTTCACCGCCATTGATGAGATATTTCGTCAATTAAGAGAAAACATTCCCCGCCAATGACGAGATTTTCAGTCTTTCCGCAATACCGCAACTTATACAACCCGGAAGTAGCGCCTCACGTGAAAGAGAAAGAACTCCATGTATGTTTTAAAGATCGCTCTGCATCTGATCTCTATCAAAAGTCCTTCGCAAAAATGGAATTATCTCAGCTTTTTGCTTAAATTGGGTGTTTTTGAAGAAACCTACCCATGTTTGAGGGGTGATTACAAGAGAACTAATGAAGGTAGGATGAAACAGTTTTTTTTGTTTGAAAGCAGAGGGTCTGTTCTTTCATCTCATATATTGTTTGTTTATATATTTAAAGAAGATCATTTTCTGGAAGGCATTAAACTTTTGTGAAAATCATGAAAAATGCTGGCGCTGGCTGGCAACTTTTTAAAAAAAAATGTTGGCGGGGAAAGAGTTAATCTACGTATCTATTTATACTTATACATTTACTTACCACTAATTAAGCGTTTTTAATTGATTCAAGTGTTATTGATAAAGTGAAACAAAAAAGGATTAATAATTTTCACTTTGCACACATCACTTCCGCTCAGCGTGTCACACAAGTTCATTTTTTATGCATCCAAAGCTCAAATTGGATCCGATAATTATGCACCCGCAGATGGTTGGCATCCCAAGTAGCCCATTTTTGACTCTCTTTGCGGTTTTTCAGCCTTCATTTGTCATGTACATGGAAAGGTAAAAGTGACCACACTCATTTTAAATCAGACAAAGCAGTGTGTCACAGGGAGGCAATAGTACAAATGTGCTTATAACAAGAAACAAGTTTTCACTATTGTTACAACCTTTAGGGGAAAAGTTGCGACAAATAAATAGGAGCTAAGACTCCCCAGGGTCAGACCAAATACGAGAGAAACACCAAAAGTTATAGTTAAATGGTTTAATGTATTAAATAAAATGGACAAGCAATTTCAGTCATTGTTCAGTAAAGTAATGAATACAACTTAAGAGTGAACCAACCGCCCAAAATAACAAACAAAACAACTCTAAAAAGAAATCTGGGAAAATTAACTAACCTTTGTAGATGGGACAAAAGAAATTACAAAACCTCTTCGCTTTCTGCTCTACCCAAAATATAAAGAAATAATTAAGGAAATAAACACAAAGGGCAGTTCACCCATACAAGGAGAGATTTTACAAGTGTGACTCTATTACAAATACTAATCTATCAAATATTCGGTCTGGCGGCTGATGGAGCTCTGAGCCTGTAGTCGTGGAAAACTGCCATTTCACCGTAGCCCATTTCTTTTAAAAAGAAACATATTAGCCATCACCAATCAAAGTCGTGGGGTGGAGCTAGACTTAATGACAGGGCGGCAACTCGCCCGACAGTCTCAATGTGTGAGAGAAAAAGAACGAGAGCGCAAAAATAAGAGACAACACAACCAAAATACATTCTTGTAACACTATTCCGAAACAATACCTGTTGAGAGAAAAAGAAAGAGTTTGTGTTTATGCAGTCAACATCTATGTCACAAATCAAAAATTAAATCGTAATTTGTAGAAATAAAGTGAATGAATGTTTTGTTTAAATGAACTGTTTTGTGTATTTTCAGATTCCTCCAGAAAAGCAGCCGAGACCCAAAAGTCTGACGATTGGAGATCGGAGACTCACGCTTTCACTGTATCATGGAGAATCATCCGGCTTGAGTTTACACAACCCACTCAGCCCACTGCCTGCTTCACCACACACACCACGCAGCTCCAGTGAGTACACGCACACACACACACACACACACACACACACACACACACACACACACACACACACACACACACACACACACACACACACACACACACACACGCACACACACACATTTTAACAATTTATTTAAGTCCACTTAAGCAAAGGGATTTACAGGGACATAAATAGTACAGATGCAGTTAAATGCATCAACAGCAGGGTTCCCACGGTTCCTTGAAAGTTTGTGAATCTGGAGGGGGGAAATTCAAGGCCCTGGGAAGTTTTTGAAAATAAACATACATAGATACAGGTCATTGAAAGTGCTTGAATCTATTTTATGCAAGAAGTTCCTTGTTTAGTATAGGATAATATCATAAAAATTCTAGACTTTTAAGCACACGTGCTAAACTGTTCATTTTAAATGCTTATATCTTCATATGCGAATGTTGATTCATACCAAAATGCTTTTTTGCATAGTTGTGTTCGACACATGAAAACGTCTCTGGTTACGTATGTAACTGTTGTTCCCTGAGAAGGGAACGAGACGCTGCGTCTCCCTTGCCATACTTCCTGCGTCCCTGTAACGGCGTCTTTGGCAATATTTCAGATAGCGATATACTTCCTGGCTCCCGCGTCACCCTTTGTCGTTAATGGTTAAATTTGATATACACATTCAGACGCACTTACCCCTGGAGGCGTCCCCAAAGTGTCACCACAGTGACACAGCGCGAGTTCCCTCGAAAGGGAACTGTAACAATGTATCTTAAAAGGTACCACGATGTAACCTTGCTCTCACTTGAAATGTGCCCCCACATTTAGTCCTTGAATTTGAGGATATTGGACCTGGAAACTCCTTGAAAGGTCCTTGAATTTGAAGTTAACAGAATCATGGACCAATTGCATACATCAAATCTTCAAATATAATGCATAACACTCAATTGCTATGGATATTATAAGCATCGTCTTCGCAAAATATGGCGGCTACCAATAATGGAAGACAAGGCACAGTATTTTGCTAACTGTTTAGCTCTCATTTTGGGCATCCTCAGTTGTTGTAACCCTGATACAACCAGCCTGTGTACATGTCCTAAACTCCCAAATATAAAAACAAATAGTCGACTTTGGTAACCTATGTCTGATTACGTTTAGTAGTGGTACACACACAAACACACACACACACACACACAGTCTCTAACCCCAACCATCACAAAAACCTGTTGAAAGTCTTTAATCTATGAAAAAGTATCATTTACTATGTTTATTGCATAATAAACATGTCATTATACATTATTCCCCCGTAAACCGTATATAACAACACACACACAATCACCGTGGTATTTCTCTTGTTCATAAACATCTATATAAACATTTATGCATCATCTGTCAATCATTCATCTGTAGGTTACACCTGTCTACCGAGCGAGAGGGACTTAAGCACGCCTGACATCACAAGCGCTCCTCCACCGATGCCCCCGAAGAAACACCTGCCCGATAGCGACGGCATCTACAACTCTACCTCTGAGGTAGGACCAAACTCACATCTTCACTTTATGAAATGCATTCTGCTGCTGAAAAGGACAAACGTGTTGACATTAATGGCTCAAAATAATTAGATTTTCGGTAACCCTTCACCATAAGGTTGTATTTGTTAACATAAGTTAATGCATTACCTATACGAACAACATCTCTACAGCATTTATTAAGGTAATTTTAGCTAATACAGTTTTAAAATCCAAAGTTGTAAATGTTAACATTTGTTCATTCACAATGAACTAACATTACCAAAGATTAATACATGCTGCTCATTGTTAGTTTATGTTAGCTAATGCATTTACTTATGTTAACAAATACAATCTTTTTAATAACTGAGTAAGAAACTGTACAATTTTATATTTAAGTATTATATACAAATCTTTGTATTTACATTTGTCAGATTTTTACTATTTAAATAAATTGCAAAAGAGCTAAACACTGATTTAAAAAAAGTTTAAAATGTCATGCTGACAGTAAAAAGGCGAGACTAAAGATAAAATACTTTGTTTTTGTTATTTCACCTGTAGTTTACGCCTCCTTTACCGATGAAAGTTGAAAACAAGCCGCCGCCTCCCCCACCCAAAACACGCAAGTCCATGTTTCCCAGCAATGACATCAATCCCCAATAAACGCTCCAGTACTCCTCCATCACCCAGCACTACACCTCTCACATCTTTACAAGCTTTTTGGAAAAACTGCTTAGACACCCAATGAGCAATTTAATCTCCTCCTTTTTAAATGTATTACCATGTGACATCATTGCATTTTATTTAAAAATAAACCTCCAGTGTGTATTTATTAATCACAGCTTTGCAGAAATGTGACCGTAACTTCTATACATCATCAGTGTCTGTGCCTTATGAAATGAGAAGTTATTGCGACAACAGAAGAAAGTCTAAATATTAATATTTACGAATAAAAATGTTAATATTTTATTTTTTCTTTGCACATATTCACTTTGCACATAGCTCACATTTGTTGAGTTTACACAACTTTGGTACTTTTGTAATGAAACCTTGCACAATTCAGTTGGCATTACTTTTCCCAAAGCAACAAAAGACATTTGCAAGATTATTTTCCCAGCGATTTCATTTCATTTGCATGCAACCCCCCTAAAATGTATGAGTTTGGATGTGGAGATTCAGTATGATGCATGAGGAACTTTGCTCACTGTCAGTTACCTCAAATCTAAATATATTTCAATAGTGCACACACTGTATGGAAAGCATAATGTCTATTTTTGGCATACTGTTTTTATAAATTATAAAGATTTTTTATGCTTTAAAGTTTGTCTCTTCATGACACAATGCAATAACTGCACATTTAGATGTGTTAAATTATTATTTGTACAGTTTTTGAATACAACAGTCTAGTTATGAATTTGTAACTCACAGTAAATTGGTTACGTGCAGAAATGAATGATCCTGTCAGTTGTAGCTCACATGTTAGAAACTACGTTGATATGTGAGCAGTGATGTGTTTTGTGTAATGGGTATTGCATATAGATTTCTTACTTTTGTATTTGTAGCAGAGATTTTGTCGAATTATATTTCTGCACAAAATGTTTTGTATATTCTGTATTAAAACCGTGAAATTATAACAAATGTGATCGCAGTTTCCCAAATCCAAGGAAAAATCAGAACAATGTTTTTGATAAAGGGATTAGGTGTAAATATTGAATATCTCTTTACAGAATTATTTAAACTTGTAATTTAACCGAGATTTATATTTTTAGTTTAATTCCTAGCAAGAACATTTCTTTATTTTACAATATAATAAAATCATTGTTTTAAGAATATGAATAAATAAATATTAGTAGTTTTTACAGTAGGCACAAGTTGTGAAATATGATGAATTATTACTGTCAGTCAAAAACTGTTAACTGTACTTGACAATGCTTGCACTTCAGTTCGAATAAAAGTGCCAAAAACAAATCTTGAATGGTGATTTTTATTTACAAGTTAAGTTTAATAGTTCTTCATTTTAAATCTAAGTTCATTTTTCCATACTGCAAATAAATTCAGTTTGAACATATTGATATGTATTATGTACTTATGTAAGCAATAAGGTACGAGAGGCTGTCCGTAAATCATTGTGAATAAGTAACGGCTGAAGGGTGTTGTTAGGTACGACACGAAGAGGAGTAAATGCAATCCCTTTAGCCGTGACCTTAAAGGAAAACACCACCGTTTTTCAATATTTTACTATGTTCTTACCTCAACTTAGATGAATTAATACATACCTGTCTTTTTTTCAATGCGTGCACTTAATCTTTGTACAGTGCGTCGTGAATGTGTTAGCATTTAGCCTAGCACCATGCATTCCTTAGGATCCAAACAGGGGTGAATTTAGAAGCCACCAAACATTTCCATGTTTTCCCTATTTAAAGACTCTTACATTAGTAATTACACGAGTAAGTATGGTGGTACAAAATAAATAGGCAGATAAAAATGAGAACTATATTGTATGGCGGAAGAGCACTCAGTTTGCAGCACTTCGACCTCGGTGCGCAGTAAGAACATCACTCCTGACTATTCCCCCTCTCGCTCAAACCTCCTACAATATTTCTGCGCCCAAGGTCAAAGTGCTACAAACCGAGTGCTACGTTTCTCAGAAAGTGATATCGTTTATCATTGTAGTTGTGGTCTAAACTCCGCTAGTCTCTTTAAAATACAAAGATTTTTAAAACTGTAATTTTATGGTTATCGTCCATACTGTGAATGGCACTTTATTCATCAAATAGCACTAGCACCTTGTTGCTTTTATAAACTGGTTACCACCGGGTGTGCCTCATACGTTCTGAAAAGTGAAGCTACTGGCTCTTCGATCGCCCCCTGGTGGCTGGATGCAGTGCAAGTCATAACCCCGCCCCTTCCATCCAAATGAACGGGACTCGGGTCAAAATAATCAAAATAAATATATAAATTACACTTCCAATTACATTTTCCAAAAGATGGTTTTGGTCCTTCAAGGTAGTTCTTATCACGCTCATATATGTTCAATTGTTCTGTTTGTGATAAGTTTGTGATTGAAAGCTTCTCTGGGCGGACTCTCGGAACTTCGAGGGAAGATTGAAGATATAACTAAAGGGCGATTTATAGTCGTGCGTAGGTCCTACGGCGTAGCTACGGCGTAGGCTATCCGTAGCCTGTGCGTAGCTCTGCGTAGCCTGACGCGCACCTCACAAAATTTCTAACAGCGCGTCGACTCTACGCGGACCGCAAGCGCTGTGATTGGTCCACCAGAACCCCTCCCGTCAGGTAAAAAAAACTGCGTCATAGGTATTTCCGTTTGAGACGGTAAAAACAAAGATGAGCCAAGTTGAGGAGTGATTTAACTCAAACTGCAACATAAGTCGCTGTTTATTTACTTCCATCATTGCTGGTCTTCTCAAATTATACACAACAAGTTGCTATTTCTTCTTCGTTTGTGGGTTAACTTGCTTAGCTTCTTTTTCTGTGACGACTTCTGCTGCAACTGTGGTTACATGCGTGATTACTGCCAACCAGCGGTTTCGCGTGTGTTTGCACGTCGACGCGGACGGCGACGCAAAAGTATAAATGAAAACCGACGCGGAACCTACGCCGTCGCGGCTACGCCGTAGGACCTACGCGCGACTATAAATCGCCCTTCATTCATTTCGTATTCATTTTCGATTTCTGTGTTATTCACACCGACAAAATGATTTGTTCAGCAGATACGGGATCTGATGGATCACTGAGTTTTTTCCAGTAATGTTAAAGGGACTGTAAGTAGGATTTACACCCATCTAGTGGTGAAATTGTATTTTGCATTCAAACGAACAGTGCTCTCTAGCGCCTCGCTTTTCCAAAGGCTTGTTGCAACTATGGTAGCCGTTATGTTATCTCCGTGTCCGTTTCAGCTAGTTCACGTGTTCTGATGAAAACGCGTTGTGGAAACGTGTTGGTAGGCTTGTGCTTTTTGTCCCTCTCTGCTATTATAGTTTAGCAATATTGCGGAACGACATGGAAGCCTCCTTGGACTAACCCGTTCAATGTAAGTAAGAGAAGAAATTTTAAGCTTACAAAGAAAAGTCAGATCACACACACCAATGAGGACATATTCATGAATAAATACATTGATTTTGATTAATAAAACACTTAAAATCCTACTTACTGTCCCTTTAAATGTGGGCTTTATAAGCTAATTTAAAATCTTATTAGCTAAGATAACACACCTTAATTTTGCTGTTCAAAACATTGTGATAGACTAGTTGTTCATTTTAAATCATTGTGTCTAAATTTAAGTTGCTATATATCTTTATATTTAACTTACCTTGTTTTAGCAAGCCAGTCAAGGGGCGTGTGTGAATTGGGCATGTGAGCGTTTGGGCAGAAGTTTGATATCCGGCTCCACCTCCAGGGATCCATGGACGATTCCTTTTGTGCTTGCCCTGGCTCCAAACTGACGTTTATGCGTAACGTGTCAGCGGCCATCTTTGTACATTTTCAGTTCATAACAATGGAAGGATGCGGGATTGCAGCGCTCATCCTTTTTTTTTTTAATTTTTTTTACAGTTTATGGTTACCACACAATACAAATATTCAAGCAAAAAATATGTATCAACGTAACGTTTATAAATCAAAAACACAAAGTCTTCCTTTGGCTAGAGGATAGAGAACAGGGTGCAGCGGTCCTAGCTGTGTTTTATTATAAATAAAGCATGGCTATTGACCAATTACAATCAAGGACTGGACCTTACTGTTTTATAAGATATATTATGTACTTAAGTTTTTAGGCTAAATTTATATATAAAAGCATGTATATCTCTCAGGCATTGTGACAGGTCTCATTTCTCAAACCAAAATCACCTTGACACCTGCTGGGTAAACGTCATTGTCACCTGTATATTTTTGCTGTCATGAAGTGTAATTTGTCACACTGATGTTATCCGAATCATTATATTTTCTCTCTGTCTGTGAGGTAATGATATATCTAGTGATGACACAAGTCCTCTAAGAGTGACGGTCTAATCTTCAGTTTTGCCAGAAACACATATTTTGGGTGGGATACAGCATCTCATTTCTCATAGTACAGATGGTCACTTCTGTTGTTTGCTACGTGATGAAGTGAGCCACACAAATGAAGTCAAGTATCCTTAAGACCAGTGCAAACACATATACTGTATGTATTTGATTTGTTTGTCCTTTAGTTGTTTTACATTTTCTTTTTTGGAGAATGTAGGTCGGCTTATCATTTTTTTATTTGATGCTCAAACCAGAACAGTCATGAAATATGTCCTCCGCTGTGTTCTCCTGGTTTAAGGTGGGACATTGTAATCTCTTTATAGCCCTGTTAATTTTAGACAGCTAAATAGCCTTTAATCTTACGCCACTGATTGATGTCTCCATAGCAACGCAGTTTAACGCTTGCTTGATACTTGAGAACATTGAGACCCATAGATTTACAGAAAGAAAGTGATAAAGCAAAACTGCATTTTTCTTCAAGCGTTAACATTCTGTTCATCATTTTCATCTCTGTTAATAGATTTAATGCTCTATTTTTTAATATATTATTCTATTATTTGAATCTTTTTAGATCATATGTTGGCTTTGATTTAACATCTAGCCGTGCTATGAGGTTACATATTCAACTCACAGATGTAATTTACATCCCATTGATATTTAAAGTTTGTTGAAATTTGCTCACATTAATGCTCACATTTGATCAGAATGAAAATGATCTTACAACACTGCAAAAGGTGAATGAACGAAGTGTTGATTCATAGGCATTGCAATTTCACATACATTTGTATTAATGTATGTGTAATGTATGTGGTTTAATGACATAACATGCATATTATTGTGTGAGTGGCATTAATAAGAATAACTTTTATAAGCATACATTTTTTTTAAACATACATTTTTGACATATCACTTTATTCTATTTTTATCCTAGTTTAAATACATTTTCAGTATGTTTTAATAAAAATCTACATTTTTGTTTTGGTATCTCAAACTTTAGATACCAAACTTTTAAAATTGGTGATTAAATGATATAAAATGAGATACAACCTTTCTCAAGAAATAAGAAGTATAACCAGTAAACATTATATTACATCATCCAGTGATCCCCAAGTGGTTCTTATGTCTCTCAAATACTAGAAAAATAGCCACTTTAATTTAATGGGTACTGGTATATTTTCTGGGTCAGGTGGTACAACCAATGTAAAAATAGAAAAAATGCTATTTTATGAAACACACTTCCAGAATACGGTGGCAAGAGTGGTCTTCAATGAGCGATGAGGGCGCACATCACTCCTCTCTTTGTCATGTTACACTGGCTTCATATAGTCGCTCCCATCAAATTCAAAGCTCTGCTCCTGGCCTTTAAAACCACCACTGGGTTGGCACCACCATACCTTCACTCGTTTATACAGCCTTATGTACCCTTTAGATCCCTGCGCTGTTCCAACTAGCAACGTCTTGAGGTGCCGTCCCAAAAAGGGAAAAATCGCTTCTCTGGATCTGTTTCACATCTGCCTGTTGTGACAAGATCTGCTGGTTCCCTTTCAATACGGTTCACTTTGCATTGCGTCAGTTGCTGACGCTATGGGGGAAACTCCTGTTTACTCCCTGACTGAAGCCTCTTGGTTAACGTCTGTAAAAATGACAGACCAATGGTGTTCGAACCCGCAAAAGAGCGGGGCTTACGCTCTATATAAGTGCAGGTAGAACGCCATCTCGCTCACCTTATTCTCCTTCAGTGCGATCCTCTCGCTGCTCCGAAGAAGAGGAAGCCTTTCCTGCTCGGCGTCGATCTAAAGGGCGATTTATAGTCGTGCGTAGGTCCTACGACGTAGCTACGGCGTAGGCTATCCGTAGCCTGTGTGTAGCTCTGAGTAGCCTGACGCGCACCTCACAAAATTTCTAACAGCGCGTCGGCTCTACGCGGATCGTAAGCGCTGTGATTGGTCCACCAGAACCCCTCCCGTCAGGTAAAAAAACTGCGTCATAGGTATTTCCGTTTGAGACGGTGAAAACAAAGATGAGCCAAGTTGAGGAGTGATTTAACTCAAACTGCAACATAAGTCGCTGTTTATTTACTTCCATCATTGCTGGTCTTCTCAAATTATACACAACAAGTTGCTATTTCTTCTTCGTTTGTGGGTTAAATTGCTTAGCTTCTTCTTCTGTGACGACTTCTGCTGCTACTGTGGTTACACGCGTGATTACTGCCAACCAGCGGTTTCGCGTGTGTTTGCACGTCAACGTGGACGGCGACGCACAAGTATAAATGAAAACCGACGCGGAACCTACGCCGTCGCTGCTACGCCGTAGGACCTACGCACGACTATAAATCGCCCTTAAGCCCTGCAGTGGAATCCAGGCCTAGGGTCTTCCCCTGCCGCTTTCCGAATGAGAATCGAAGATAGCCTTCGCTTGCCGTGGTACAAGCCGTGTGCAGCGGGCACATGCCTGAAGAGGTCTCCCCTGCTGCCGTCCGGTAAGAACAATATTTTGAATATAAAGCTAAAAGAGCAAGGCGCTGTTGTAATAACGTCCCAGCACAGCGGCTCAAGTGAGCCCCTCTGCCCCTATGAATTTCCCTTCGAGTGCGTCGCCGGCCTGGGACCCCCCTGTGTTCTGTCATAACGCAGCCATTCATGCTCTACATTTGCGAGTACCTTGCTCCTCCCACACTCAGCGGCGGGTTCTCTTTCAGCGGCTCAGTAGAGCTAGCATGCGGTTTTACGCCCATCACTTCTCTGAGCACGTCGTTAGTCTGGGTCCACCCACGCTGTGGCCGCTCACAAGAATCCTGGAAGCTCACTATGCAGGCGCTTCCCTGACGTCCCTGTCTGGCTGAAACGGCCCAAGGGACCGAGCCACACGGGCTCATTGCCGCTAGTGCAGTCGCCTAGTGCTCAGCGATCACAGAGCTTCACACCTCTCCCCCTCCTGGAGAGGCGTGATCTCATTGGTCGGCTCGATTGGGCGAGCATGCCGTTATTGGAGCACTAAGAACAATGCCTTACTCCGGTAGAGCTCACACAAACTCTCACAATGCTTGTGCTTCCCTGACATTCTCTCTCTAGCTTAGACGGAATCAGATGCAGAGCGAATTTGTTTGACAATATGCAGAGGCCTGAACACCTCCCTTTATTCTGTCCGTCCTATATCAGTGAGCTGCATGTTGGTACATCAATTATATACCCTTTTTAATCAAAGGCAATACCGCGGGCCTCACGCCAGACTCCTCCCCTGCATAGACGAGTTAGAGTCTGATATCAAACCACCAAGACAGACTGCTCTGCTCTGTGAGCCACTCAGATCACCACCTGAATTGCCAGCTGTGTGGGTATAAGTGATGCCTCTGGCATAATTTGCAGCATGGCCACGGTGGCAGCAGAGAACAGACTGTCTGGGAGAAAAAGGGTTAAGTCACGCCTCCGCTGGACTACCCTGAAGTATGTTTCTGTGCTCTGTTTACCCAGGAACATACACATGTAAATACTGTTGATTATGCGACCTCACTGTAATGTATACCTTAGCGTGCATTAACATCCCACGGCTGTGCGGTGTCTCAAAATACATTTAAGCCTTACCGGCAAGCGGTCAATATACGCACACACGGCCCGTTGTCAATAATTGTGTCAACGCTTGCCGTCAAACCCAGGTTTGGCGATCCATCCCCGGGACACCGAATTGGATTCTAAACAATAATTCAGACGGTTTCTCGCTGAGAATTTTTCCCTGTACATGGATTTATTGCTCGCAGATGCGGACAACAAGACCAAGGTAGAAGTGTTCCAGTATTTAAACGGGCATAGAACTAAGCAAGACGCTGAGCGCCGCTTTACCGGCAGACAACGAGTTGACAGTGGAATGTCTGTTAACGGCGTTCCGGAACCACTGCAATCCAGCACTAAATGAAACTGTAGAAAGGTACAGATTTTTCTCCAGAAATCAGAACGCAGGAGAAACGATTAAAAAATATGTTACTGATTTAAACGTGCTGGCTGCATACTGAACTCGCAAGTGAGAGAACGCCTATTAAAAGAGATGGACTTGACGCTTGAGAAATGTATGAGGATATGCAGATCATCTGAACTATCAAAAGAAAATGTGATGACAATTGAAGAAAGGAAAACTGAAGAAGTGCACGCAGTGTGCCAAACAAACCCATTCAGCTAATGTTAAGTGTAAATTCTGTGGAAAACAGCATGAGTGGAAAAAACTAAGTTGCCCAGCTTATGGAAAGCAGTGCAGAAAATGTGGCATGCTGAACCATTTTGCAACCACATGCAAAACAAAAGAAACAAAGCGAAAAGGAATACACAGTGTAGCAGAAATGGAAGAGGAACCATTCCAAGAAATTCTCAGTCTCAGTTCACAAAAGGAGGGAGACAAACAAGAAAAACAACTGTTCGCAACCATGCTGATAGGAGAAAGGCCAGTAAAATTTCAATTAGACTGTGGAGCCAGTTGCAATGTCATAGCCATCCAACTGTTAAACCCTGATGCAGCAATCGAAAAGACTGAACAGATTCTGGTCATGTATAATAAGAGCACCCTGAAACCCATAGGAAAATGCAGAATAATAATAAGAAACCCCAGAAATAGAAAACTTTACCGGCTGGAATTCATGGTAGTGGATCAAAGCTCATAAGTACCACTTCTAGGAAACAAGGCTGTGCAAGCAATGGATCTGGTAAGAATTCAGCATGAAATATTCTTGGGATTTGATGATATTGTCACCTCAGAGACAAGCAGAGAAAAGGAACAGTGGGACAAGAGAGATATACAACGAGAGTAAGCTGATGTATTTGAAGGAGACGGATGCTTGGAAGGCAAATACAACCTTGAAGTGAATCCTGAAGTGAAACCGGTGCAGAGTTCCAGTGGCACTAATGAAAGACATAAAAGATGAGTTGGAAAATCTGGTTGAGAGAGGCATGGAAAAGAGCACTGATTGGATTAGCAGCATGGTGGTGGTGAAGAAACCATCTGGACTATTAATAATTTGTATTGACCCATGACCTCTAAACAAAGCACTTAAGCGTCTATACTTCCCTTTGACCACTATAGATGATGTTCTTCCAGATCTATCTTAAGCGTGATTTTTCACAATGTGTGATGTGAAGAATGGATTCTGGCATGTCAGGCCTTCAGAAGAGTCAAGTTACCTCACTACCTTTTCAACTCCATTGGCAGGTACAGATGGATTCGAATGCCCATGGGGATCAGCCCGGGTCGAGAAGTGTTCCAGCACAGGTTGACCCAAGTGTTGGAGGGGCTACCAGGAATCCGAAAAGAAACATCAAACTGAACTTCAACAAACTCAAGCTGAGACAAAAAAAGGTGCCATACATCGGACACAGACTGACTTCAGAAGGTCTAAAGATTGACCCAGAGAAGGTGAGAGCCATAGTGGAGATGCCCAGGCCATCAGATTTGAAGGGGCTACAGAGATTATTAGGTATGGTGAACTATTTGTCTAAATTTTGCGCCCCCCTCATTGAACAACGCCCGCTTGGTGTCAGTGCCCACTCTACGCGGAGTATGGCCTTATCTTGGTCTTGGTCTATAGGGATTTCCATCTTGACATTTGCGGCACGGCCGGCCGCTCATACATGCGCATCACGGTGCACTCACTGATTCCACCTGTATGCCGCTTCTATTATACATCAAGGCGCGTTTAAGCCAACTCACCGTTATATTTTCTGTTTACATGTACACACTTGCGGCGCGCTTTGGGAACTCGCCGACTTGTATACTACGAATGTTGCCAAGGCTTCACCCATATGTGTATCATTCATTATGGTGCTTTTACTCAGGCTTCAGCATGAAGCCGTGTATAGACTGATAATCAGGCCCCGTTCGGCGTCTCTCCAGTAAGGCACTTAAACCGTTGTATATGCACAGCGTTATGGGATAATGTTCCCCCTGTCAGCAACTGACGCAATGCGAAGTGAACTGTATTGAAAGGGAACGATTAGATTACTCACGTAACCCTGGTTCCCTGAAATAACGGGAACAAGCATTGCGTAGCTGGCCGTGCTATAAACGTCGTCACAGTCAGCTCCGCACTTCAGTCGAATAAGGTGAGCGAGATGGCGTTCTACCCGCACTTATATAGAGCGTAAGCCCCGCTCTTTCACGGGTTCGAACACCATCGGTCAGTAATTTTTCAGACGTTAACCAATAGGCTTTAGTCACGGAGTAAACAGGAGTTTCCCCCATAGCGACAGCAACTGATGCAATGCTCGTTCCCGTTATTTCAGGTAACTGGGGTTACGTCAGTAACCTAATCGTTCTGTAGCCATCTTTAAGAATCGGCTAAAACACATCTTTTCCGCCAACACCTGACTTACTATTGTCTTTCTCTTGTCTGTTTTAAAAAGAAAAATAAACACTTAGCTATTTATACTGTTTTAGGCTTGATGAGACTAGTTTAAGTGCACTTATGTAGTGCTGCTCTAATTGCCTCCATGTTTATCTAATTTGTAAATTGCTTTGGATTATAACATCTGCTAAATGACTAAATGTAAATTTTTATTGTATTTAAAAGGCTATTTATGAAAAAGGCAAAAGGGTGCACTAACCAATACCAAGTAGAAATCTAGTAAATGTACATTTACTGCAGAGGTCAGGTGGCACAACCAAAAAGTTAAAGGGTGCAACTGCTATGAATTCCACTAAAAATAAAAAGATAAATAATTTTAATAAGCTAATAATTTTAGTTTGAATAAAGCTATACTCTAAATTTTGCTGGGTTATTTTTAACCCAATACTGAGTAAATATCAGGTATATATACAGTATATTTTGGTTTAATAAATACTGTAAACCTATGCTGGGTTGTTTCAACTCATGGTTGGGTTAACAACAATCCAGCATAGGTTTATTTATAACCCAGCATGTGTTCTCTCCAATATTTACCCAGCATTGGATTAAAAATACACTGTAAAAAAAATCCGTAAAAATTACAAAGTTAGTGCAGCTGGGTTTCCGGTAATTTACCATAGATTTACATTTATGTTATTAACGGCAAGAGTGTGTTCAAAGTTAAATAAATTTTAAATATTAACAAGTCTTTATCTTCACAGAATAAAACTATACAATAATAGCCTCATGCAAAGCATTCTGGGAATCAGAAATCATCATCAACCTTTTTTTGTTTTTTGCTTCAGATTTTGTTTCCCAGAATGTTTTGCTTGATGCTGTTTTTTTAGTTTTACTCTGTAAAGACAAAGACTTGTAAATGTTTAATGTTCATTTAACTTTGAACAAAATATTGCCAGTAAAAAACATACATTTAAATCTACAGTAAATTATCGGCAACCCAGCTACAATTTCTACGGAATTTTTTTACAGTGTAACCCAGCAGAATTTACAGTGTAAGGTTGTGTATTATTGTTGTAAAATCAGCTTTGTTAAATGTGTAGTTCTCAAATGTTAGTTTTAAGGTAAAGTTGTTTTACACTTTCAAAGTATTTTCAGGATTGTAATTCTAAATGTCACTATCAAATACTCAAACAATCAGAATGACACAGGGAACGCATTAAAGCTTATCTGGCAAATGGACAATGATTGGTTGTACCACCTGACATATTTTCCAGACAAATCATTAAAATATACTGATATGTTTTTCAATAAACAAAACTTTTTAAACTGACTCAAAATGTGCCTTACATCCATAAAAAAAAAAAAATGTTTTTATGAGCTTGTTTTTCATTGACAAGTATACAAAAGCTTCATGTTGAGGTTGCCTACTGTAGGGAACCGCATGGATTTATTTCATATAGACTGTGATCTAACGCTGCAGAGTCAGTTGTCTTTGAATCTACATTAGATTTCTTTTCTTATAACTTCTGACTTTGCAAAATCCCAGTAATGTTTCTACACTATAAGAAAAATGAAGAAGTGTCATTATGTCATTTTTAATGCAAAGATGACATTGTTTGAATTGTCTTTGTTATGACAACTTGACATTAACCAATACATCATAACTTTTCATGACATAAATCTGTCATAAACATGACAGAGCAGAATCAAACTTAAGAAACTACCTAGCTTTATGAGTTAACATCAGATTAAACTGTCATTTAAATGTCATTAAGTGTTAATACTATGTCAAATAATTTTAAATACTTTAACAAAATGCAACAGATACTTCAAAATATTAAACTTATCTTTATGTATTTGCAAAATACATAAAAAAAACTAACATAACACGTTCTTCCTAACACAGAGGGTACTGAAATTTAATTAATTTAAATAATGTTTTCCAGTGACATAGACCCAACGATGCATGACTTAACCCATTATTGTACTGTTTTGATTTAATTTTAGGTGAATCTGTCTCCAAATGCAATAAAAAAGTTAATTGTATCAATTATTATTATTATTATTATTATTTTTATTATTATTATTGGATGATTGATTTTATTTTTAAACACATGGGGAAAAATAAAAAAACATTATGAACTGAAGACTATTCAGGCCGTTAAAAACTATTTGACATATTGAAACTTAATTATGGAGCCCCTAAGGGGACATGGAGCAAAAATTCAATAAGGTTTACTTGTGCTCACGTTAAAACTTTTGCGCGCGCGCGTGAAACTTTTGCACGCGCACGTGAAACTCATCACGTGAAGCTAAAGTGAAAGTGCACACTCTATAGTTTCACGTGCACACACGATTTCACGTGTGCACGCGAAAGTTTCACTTGAGCACTAAACTTAAAAAAAATACATTCTGCACATGGTTTCGCGTGAGCAGATGAAGGTTTCACGTGAGCACATGAAAGATTCACGTGAGCACATGAAACTAAACTTTTGATTTTTTTACTCCAATGTCACCATAGTATAAAAGGTAGTTTTGGACTTTTTTAAATTTATTAATTAAATGATAAAATAAAAAATAAAATCACAAAATATGTTCCAAATTTGAGTATTAAATGCTAAAATAAAAATTAAAACATTAAATTAAATTATTTCATTTTAATTTTCAAAGTGATGAAGAATCATTCCAGCCAAATTGAAAAATCAAATTAAATTGATGATTTGACATTTCATTTTCCATATAATCTTGAGTCAAGACTGACAATATTTAAATAAAAAGACAAACTTGAAAAGAAATCTGTAAATACATTTTTTAAATGGCTTTTTATTCATGCCCAAGCAATAATAGGGACAAAATTAAAATGTAAATTTCAGTTTTATGCTTCATCACTTTGAAAATGAAACTGAAATAATTTAATTTAATGTTTTAATTTTTATTTTAGCATTTAATTTTCAAATTTGGGACATATTTTGCGATTTTATTTTTAATTTTATCATTTAATTAATTAATTTAAAAAAGTCCCAAAATACCTTCCATACCTTAGGGGCTTGGTACTTAATGGCATTTTAATGACAAATTATATTTGTACCACAGATGAGTTCAAGAAAAAAATATAAATGACGCTGTTATAAAACTATATGACTGAGTTTTAACACTTAATGACATTTTAATGATAAATTCAATTTGTATCAGTGATTAAGAGTGGTCAGTTATGTTGTCTTTGTATTGTCAAGTTGTCATAACAAGACATCTCAAACAATGTCATTTTTGCATTCAAAATGACATAATTGAACAAATGACACTTAATGACAGTTGTCATAAACATGCATAAAATCTCTTTCATGTTCATGACAATTGTTATGTCATGATTATGAAGGTGTTGTGTCAGTCTTATGAACACCCCTTCAAGTAAAGTGCTACCAAAAAGGTCACCTTTAAAAAAATAGCTTTTTAAAAATGTACATATGTACATGCCAGATACGATTTATTGAAAGTTGCACATATAAAGATATTATCAGTATGTACTGTACAGCATAAACCCATAGAGTTTGTTTACAATCAATCTTAAGCTTTATTTTAAGTAAAGCACATCAAGAAAGTATAACACAAACATACAGTGACTAGATAAGCAGAATAACATGCTTTATATAATAAACATCTATGCTAATCATTGATCATCTCAGACAAATAAAAAGCATTTTTATAAATGTTTTAGTCTTGTCAGTAAAGATCACGTTTCTTTTTATAAACACCAAACCAAAATTAAATCATAGGATATTACATATCATTTATCATCATCCTCTTTATTGTTATAATGATGCTTTTCTTTCAAATTGAAACATTTGATACGTTTTGAACACTCACAACATAACAGTGTAAAAAGTGAAAAGTTGGATCAACTTAAAAAATGACATTTACGTTTTTTTCAATTAAAAAATTTAGTATTTATTTAAAAGTTGAACCAACTTTTCATTTTTTACAGTGTATATGAAGTATTAAATAATTTAAGATATTACCTGCATTTATTTTCATCTACCATGCACATATGTTTTGCAATAGTGTCTTCCACACGTATTTTGTTAGTACAGTAGTCACGTGTGCGTATATAGCCTGGCTGGACTCAAGGTTAGTTAATGCTGTTCTCCTGAGGTTCTGTTTTGACCTCAGCGACCTTTAAACCGGTTAGGCATGGGTACTCGTCTAAAAAGAGGTTATAGGTGCTTATGAGATCCTTCCAGTGGCTTTTCTTCCCGTAAACCATCACGGCGGCGCTGACCGTGGTATACATGCTGGCGACGAGAACGGTCACCGTGATGGTGTTTTGCCTCTTCAGAGCCACAGTGGATTGCACGATCAGGTCCATAACCACGAATATACAAAACACGACCACCAGGGTCAGGGTCATCTTGATCACCCGCATCTGAGTGCCCAGCTTGGGCCCGTGAGCGCCGTTGGTGCTCGCTTTCATGTCCTGAAGATGGTGGTAAAGGTGGAACATGATAGAAATGCTGGATTTGATCATCACGATGCTCGGCACGATGTCAGAGATAAAGACGTAGTAGAAGATGTAGAGCAGTCCGCCGACGGAGTTGGGCATGATGGACCCGCAGTCGTTCACGGTGGAGGTGATGTTGTAATTGTGCAAAAGTGCCAGTAATGGCACACCGTGGCTGAAACCACCTATGTAGATCAATACCAGGACAATGCGGACGTGTTTGATGATGGTCTCCTGCATGCGCTTGTAGCAGTCCACAGGCCTCATCACCAGTTTAGTGCCGTAGTAGAAGGTCAGAAACGCGGTGCACCAGAATATGATGAACTTCGTGCTATAGACAAGCGACAACATTATGGCGGTATAAAAGTTCACTGAGCAAAAGATGTCGATCTGGTCTAGGGACTGCCAAAAGTAGGTAAAAACCTGCAGGCCGATGCTCGCCACATTGATGGCTACGATGATTAAGTCGCACGGGTTTAGCTTTTGCTTCTTCCGGGAGCTTCTCAGGATCACCAGCATGAGGTACATGTTAAAAAAAATGGTCAGGATGGCTAGCGCGGCGGTCGCCAGCCAGATGCCGATTTTGTCCACGATCGATATCATGGTTGACCTTCTGTGGAGTGCCGATGCAAAAGTTTAAAAAAACTATGCAAACCACAAAAAATCCCTGTGGTTGATTCTAGACAGAAATCAGAACAAAATGAATCTTCCTGCTTCTCAGATGTCGTACTGTATGTCTATTATAATTAAGTTTCAGTACCTTGAATTGAGTATCTCAAATATTTGTCACTGTTCTCCAGGTCCTTGCGTTCTTGGAGGTTGAAATTACGAGGACATGAAGTTCTTCCATCACTGCAGAGTGCATTTATTTAAAGAGAAAGTAGATAATGGGATAGTTGAAGCGAGATTGCTATGGTTGGTGCTGAAAGCTTGTGACAGCCCATGATTGACTTTTATATGTTGGTTATGAAGTCGGATTTTCATGCACTGACCGTAACCATATTTAAAGCAGCGGGTACTGGAGGACTAGTCACACTAACCACTAACCAGCTGTGGTAGAAAAGGAGCGCAGGTACAATTTTGAAAGACGAAAGATGGTTTTTCAGCAACAGGAACTTTGAGATTACTATTATAATTCATTATTGTTAAATTGTTTTAGTTAGTTATATTATGATACTTTTTAAAATTTGTGATTTTGCATTTGAAGAAATGTTGGGTGATTATTTTTTTAAACCAATGTTGGGTCAAAAAAAGGGACAAACCCAGATGTTGGGTTAATTTAAAAGGGATAGTTAATCACAAAATGTACTCACGCATAATTTTACAAACCTGTATACATTTCTTTGTTTTGATAAACATAAAGGAAGATATTTTGAGGGATGTTTGTAATTAAACAATTCGTAAGCCCCATTCACTTCCATAGTATTATTTTTTCCTACTATGGAAGTGAATGGGGCTCATGATTGGTTTGGTTACAAACATATATCTTCCTCAGATATCTTCCTTTGTTCATCTGAAAAAAAAAATTACAGGTTTGTAACAACTATCCCTTTAACCCAGAATTTTTTTTATTTTTGATCCAACAATGGGTTAAAATAACCCAACATAGGTTCAATTACAACCCAACAGACTGGCTTTTTCCTTTTTTGACCCGGTGCTGGGTTGAACATAATCCAACAATTTTTCGAGTGTACATTTACTGTATAAAGGAGCATTTCATTTTCAAGTCAAAAGTGTCCATAGTTAAAGCAACATAAATTGTGCCATTCAAAGGCTTTTTGTGCTCTGGGGTGAAAATCTTTCATATTTCTTTGACATGTTCATTATCGTTCTTATAAAAAGCTTCAGGTGGTCATGCAATGTTCCCGTTTTTATCGATGTGAACAGTTGAAATCTGTGTAATGAGCATTATTATTGATTTAGGAGGATTAGTATAAGAGAGGAAAAATGTAAGAAAAAAAGTTATACAGTGATTATGGTAAATACTTTCCACATACCTGCGTGTACTTGTGAGGATGTAGGTGAATTGTTTTAAATAGCTTTTTAGAAAGACTCCACATTGGATGGGGGATAAATACATTTCCCATTGAAAGAACCAAACCAGTCTAATGCACGGTCTATGGCACTGATCTAAAATATACTCTTTATTTTTTTATCCTAAATTAAAAAGCAAATGCAAACCTGATGTTATCCTTATGGAAATGTATTGTATATTTGCCCAATGTAAATTAAAGTCAAATGCTGGTCATGCTGTTTTGCCTGCATAAATCCTTTCTATGTTCATGCAGGCCGGATCTAAAGAGATTAGATTTGATTTGACTAACACACACACACACACACACACACACACACACACACACACACACACACACACACACGTACACACACCGCTGAGACACATAGTGAGAAGATCAAGTCCTGATTTAAACACCTCCATTCAAACTTTAAAAAAATATGTTTTCCACACCTACTAATGGCCTGTAACTTGAGACATTTTTTTAACCTGCCATTAAAAACAGTTTCCACTAACTAAACACATTTAAGTAACACTGTGCAATGAGCTTCTGCAGCTGACGTCACGCAGCCCTTTTGGCAGACAATCGTAGAGCACTTTGAGTGCTGTGGCATTGGTATTGATAGTGGTTGAGCAATCATTTTACTGTTTATACCTTACAAACCTTACTATTTCAACATGTTGTATAAGGGTTTTATGTTTAATAGTAACCCTGAAATAACATAAAAAGAGTTTAAAATGTGGAAAATAACTGGGCAGAGGGATTTGTTATGTTATGTACAGCTGGGAAAATAAGTATTTGACACATCAGCATTTTTATCAGTAAGGGGATTTTCTAAATGGGCTTTTTCCACCAGATGTAGCCATCAAGCCAAATACTTTTTCATACAAAGAAATCAGAACATTTAAGTATACAAGTTGAGTCATAATAAAGTGAAATGACATAGGGAATACATGTAAGTATTGAACACATGAATAGAACAAGGTGCAAGATGGCATAAAAAGCCAGGAGATCACCTGAAATCTGTCAGTATTGAGGGAGAAACCCTGCCCCCTATCAGTATTAATTGATATCAGCTGCTTTAGTCCTAGTTGATGGCCTTTAAAGGCAGACAGAAAAGACTTCATGATGGGTAAAAGCAAAGAACTCTCTCAAGATCTTGGTTTGGCATCATGGTTTGGGGCTGCTTTTCAGCAAGGGGTACTGGCAGACTTCATATTACATTTGAAGGCAGGATGAATGGAGAAATGTACCGGGACATTCTGGATAAAAAACTGCTGCCATCTACCAGAAAGCTGAAAATGAAAGAGGGCGGACATTTCAGCAAGACAATGATCCCAAACACAAGGCCAAGGAAACAATAAAATGTTTTCAAAGAAAATCAAGAATAAAAGAGGCCCAAGGAACCTTCAAGATTTAAAGACCATTTGTGTGAAAGAATTGGACAGAATCACTCCTTTGCAATGCAGACGACAAGAGGCGTCTAGAAGATGTAATCACCAACAAAGGCTTTTCTACAAAGTATTAAATAGTCAATACTTATTTCCTGTGTCATTTCACTTTATTTATTATGACTCAACTTGTATACTTAAATGTTCTGATTTCTTTGTATGAATGCAATATTTGGCTTGATGGCTACATCAAAATTTTGTGTCAACAGCCCACCTAGAAATCCCATTACTGATAAAAATGCTGATGTGTCAAATACTTATTTTCCCCGCTGTATATGGGCTGAGGGAATTAAAGGGATCTTATGTTCATCTATTAAGTAAGTTTTGGATGTATATATCTTTTGAATTAAAGTGTGCAGTTTATTTGCCATTAAACTCCTGCTGGCACCATTCATTTCATATCCTTGCCTGCAAGCATGGTGGCGTAAGCAGAACGGGTCACGTGACATCCGGACTATGGTACTATATATTAACATTAGTTAAATTAACCCTGTAAATGAATAATTTTATCACTTAAAACTCATCTTTGAGTCTTACCTGTCATAGTAATTTCTTCATGCTTGAATGTAACTCTACACCCTTGCCTCATTTAGTATACATAATCTAAGAATATGCAAATTAATCCCCGCCTCTACTCAATCACACAGCTCGGACCATAGATATGAATATGGAAATGAATGTAGTGTTGAATAATAAATTTGCACCTGGTTTGTCTTAAAGCGTATTAAAAACACCACATAGACATATAAACAACAATAAAAACTTGATTTTCCCCACAGGGGGACTTTAACTACATTAGTTAACGTAAATGACAAAAAATTATACTTTTACATAATTTGTTAATTCTGGTAAATATTAACATGCATTTAGCGTTTGGCGAGTGTTAATTATCGGTCCTTCTACATGCATGCTACACTTTCATTGGAATATTGATATTTAACATCCGTTGGACAGCGTTGTCTCCTGTTGCTTTAGATGATCTTTGGTGTTAGTCTGTTAATTTTGTTCGAATCATTTATGACATTCAAACACATCTAGCAGTCCTTGGCGCAAGCAGAACGTCGTCTTGTTTCCTTAGTAACCCAGCAGTAGGTTTGCTCTGCTTTATGTCTGGGAGTGAGAATCCTTACAGTACATGACCCTTACATTTCAACCAAAGATCTAACGAAATAAAGCCTTCATCAACAGTTTTTCTGTTAATGTGGGAAAATGTCCAAAAAGATTAGATTTTGTGTTCTAAAAAAATCTATAACAATACATTTGACTTGATATCAAATAATTCTGAGTTAATCGAGTCTTATAAAACAGTGCATTTTTATGTCCTCATAATGTATTGGATAAAATATTAAACTCATATAGCCGTTTATAATGGAGAATGTTAAATTTCAGTGCTTTGTTCGAACGGATTTCTAAACTTTCTATAATAGAAACATAAAAAACTGTAAATGTATTAAGAAATACTGCTGGTGTTTCTTTTAATGGCATATAGACTTTAACAGCGTGTCAGCAATATTACTTGTATACAAATATGCCTTTAAATAAGGGTGACCATACGTGCCATTTTCCCTGGACACAGATTTCGGTGCATCCTCTGGAAGACAAATTTTTTCGACTACATACCTCATCGAGGTACTCCCATTTCAGTTAAAAACATTACAAAATTAATATTTATTTCTCTTAACTCTTTCCACGCCAGCATTTTTTTGTGATTTTTACAAAAGTTTCACAAAATGCCTTCCAGAAAAAAATATATAAACATACAAATATATCAAATGAAAGAACAGACTCTCTGCTTTCAAACAAACAAACATAACGGAGAAAAAAAAGTTTCATCCCATCTATATTTTTTCCCTGCTTATAAACTCTTATATATGTACGGAGCTCCTAAGGGGACATGGAGCAAAAATTTAATAAAGTTTAGTTTCATGTGCTCACGTGAAACTTTCATGTGCACACGCGAAACTTTCATGTACTCACGCGAAACCTTCATGTGCATAATTTTTTTTAAAGTTTAGTTTCGCATGCTCGCGTGAAACTTTCGCTTTCACGTGCGATAGTTTTAGGTGAGCATGCGATAGTTTCACATGCTCGCGCGATAGCTTCACGCGAAACTAAACTTAAAAAAGAAAATCTGCACATGAAGGTTTTGCGTGAGCACATGAAAAATTCACGTGAGCACATGAAACTAAACTTTAGAAGATTTTTACTCCAATGTCACCTTAGGGGCTCGGTATATATGGGTTTTTTCTTTAAAAAATTTTTTTAGCAAAAAGCAGAAATAATTGCATTTTTGTGAAGGAATTTTGATAGAAATCAGATTCAGAACGACATACACAGAGTTTAAAATGAGTAAATAACGTTTTTTCAGCTTTTTCATAAATCGGGTAAGTGCGATCTATCTAGTGGATAATCGCGGTATTGCAGATTAACATAAAAAAATGATCAGTAACACTTTTTTTGCAAATAAAAAAAAACTTTTTTCTATGAAATAACTTGTCAATTGGGAGGAAACCATTAAGATCATAAAATCATTGTTGTTTTATACTTACCTTGAACCTGAAATATTAAACCTCGATGATGTATACGGTCGCCAAATTCAACTTCAGAGGACGCACCCGAAATCCTGGCCAGGATGTTTCCACGTATGGTTACCCTATTTAAATAACACAAGACCATTTTCACCATGACATCCTCCAGGAAGTGGCAACATTTTTGGTGATGCACAACACCAGTAAGTATTAACCGTGGATTTGATGATTTTTTATTTTTGTTGATGTTAGTTGGTTTGTCTCGCTCTGAAATAAATACATAGACCCTAAAAACATTGGGTTGTTTTAACCCATGTTTGGGTTCAAATATTGACAAACCCAACAATTGAGTTAGAAATAAATATACTCCATGATGGGTTGTTGTTACCCAACAATGGGTAAAAACCCAACATAGGTTTACTTACAACCCAATGGTTGGGTTTGTCCATTTTTGACCCAAACATGGGTTAAAACAACCTAACAGTGTTTTTTTTTACAGTGTACCCTCTTGCATAAAATGTATGATAATATTTTAAAAGCATAAAATATATAAATAAAAATGTGATCTCATGTTGACATCCTAATGTAGGCTCTCGGTCTCACACTGAGAAATGACTAATATCGACATTACTAACATTAGCTCTTTTATTTTCATTCTGAGAATTTTCTTGTTATTATTAATCAAGTTGACATGAGCGTGTGTGGAGCCTATTTCTGTCTGCTAAGGTCTCCAGTAATACTTTATTAAATTACAAATTTTTCCAGAGTCATTACATACTTTAAAGTAAATTAAAGTAATGTGGAGGTAAGACGAGTCAGTTGGTTGCATAAACGTAGCCGCTAAGTTAAGACTGTGTCTTAAAAACTGGTTTGACTAACTAGCAAATAGTTAGAGCTAATCCATCTTGCATTTTTGAATGAAAATTAGACTGATTTAAAATATTTAAAGTCAGATCAACTTAAAAAATGTCTTCAATTGGTAACAACTTATATACTCAAAATATATTAAGTATTTAGTACGGAGTCATTTTTTTAAAGTTGATCCAACTTTTAGATTTTTAAAGTGTAAAAGAGGCGAATTACCTGAATTGATGAATAACTAGTCTAAGCAGTTTAAACCGATCGCAGATTCATCACAAACTTCTACTGTGTAATCTACAGATACATACTGTATCTGTTGGTAAACAATTACATTGGTTTTTATTAACTTAATGAATATAGTTATGTTTTACTAAATAAACTCAGTTGATACATTTGTTTAACAAATAATATTCAAATGACAGATTCAATTTTCTTAAGGACCAGAAAATTAGAGAGGGACTGTGGTTAAATTTTTTTTAACTTACTGGTCTAGTAAGTAACCTAACATAAGACTCTAGCAATGTACTAACAACCCATCCACCTCATATCAACACCCTGCAAGGTGACTGATCAGACAGCATTGTGGTAAAGAGTTTTGCTCAGGCGTACACGTATTTACTTTAGGACACAAAAAATACAGTTCATAATGGTTTTGTATGATATTTGTAGGGAAAATCATTGTACTCTGTGTTGCAATATTGTTTTTCCCTACAGCAAAATATTACGATTTTAAACCTAATGAACCTTGTCATGATGAATTGTGTTATGAGTTTATCCAGTTTTGCTAAAATAGAAAAAAAAAATGCTGGGGCTTATTTCTTCATTCTCAATATCTTATTTTTTTTTCATGTCGATCGAGACCCGTTTTCCTATAATCAGCAAACAGTTCAGAGAAAAGCAAACTGATGCTGAACAGATGATGAAAGGCAGCTGGGTTTGTATTGACACCACAGCCTGAGGGCGCTCTCGCTCAACACTAAAACAACCCTGAAACAAATCAGAGCAAACAATTCACTTCCCATCATCTTAAATCAGTGTGCTCATTTCAACTGAATGCCTTCAAAGCTGAAAAACTATTGCTGGCCAATGCTTTTGCTTTTGAAACAGGCCTTTTACATGTGTCTTGAACGAAACTTGTGAACTAGACAATAATAATGACTAAAAACAAGCTTATAGCTGGTGAAATAATTGGTTAACATGGTTTTAAGTTGACCTCTTAGTCAGACAAGCTAAAAAGGAACCAAAACCTGCCAGCAGACCAGACTGGGAAACCAGATAAGAGTGGTAAACTCTCTTAGGCATTGCTTATTATTATTATTGCATAAAGTATGCATAAACCAATCAAACACTTTACCTTTGACTTTCAATTGAAAAAGACTGACTTTATTCTTATAAATAGATTTGTTATTTTAATCAATGTTCAACTGACCATCAGCAATTACTTTCAATTTCACCGAAACATCCAGCTATGCAAAAGCTTAGACAAATAAAATCATACAAAAATACATAAAAAACATATATACAATGCATATATATTAAATCAAGATCCTGAACTGTATCCAAATTTAAGACTGTAAAAATATTCCCCTGTGCAGTTTGAATGTTCACATATCTCGCAATGGCCTTGCTCGGTATTGCACCTTTAGCTTAATCTGTTCAGTGCAGCGCCTCCTGGAGGACATCGGTGGTTATACAGGGTATCCAAATTTGCTGTCATATCGGAGCGGGGGTCTGCGATCATCGGCTAGCATGCTTGCTTCCCTTTGAGCTCTGCTGCGTTCGGTGTAAGTACTGCTGAGTCCGGATTCGGCCCGTTTTATATCAGCCTGCCGGACCGAATTGTAACGTAGTCCGGGATGTGCGCGGTAGCCTAGCATTGAACGGAAACTGGTGTTTCGGCTTCCAGGTCGACTTTCAGGGGCGTCGGCATCCTCCCTAAAATTAGATAAATATGGTGATTATTCATTTTATTTCAACTTTTTAGTCATGTTATCTATTATGGGATTGTGGGATATGGCTTAATTATAATCAAATGTATTTCTATAGGTAGGCCACTGTGTAGGAGTGAGAAGAAATACAGGTACAGTAGATACCAATGCTGTGTTTGTTGTTGGGAACGAATCCAGGTTAGTTATTACTGGGTGTGGTTGCAATAACAAGGTAATAAACACAAGGTTCCACTAACAAGTCAACCAAGAATTCATTCTGAGTCATTGGTTGTCAATTCACATACTTGCACTTAAGGTGTGTACTTTGCTGGGAATGGAGAAAGTACACTTGTGTAAAAATAAAGGTGCTAAAAGAATGATGTCATAGAAAAACATTTCTGTATATCATTTTGGGCATCGAGTGAAACAGTACTGGGACTTGCTACATGTAAAAATTGAATTCTTGCCCATGCAACAAAAAAGGTGTTGTAAGTGATTGCCAGGAGTTCCCCTATGGTTTCTAAGCTGTTCTAAATTCAAGTCATCGTTTACATACTTAGAAGAAAGTGATAGTTTGGCTTGTCCATGCAAGCACAATAAATCTCACTTGATCTCATTGGCGACCTCTTTTTCATAGCGCCGCTTGTGGCAACAGCAAATCAGGAGCCAGAGTAATAAAAGCAGGAGGAGAAGCAACAGTAAAGCACCAATCACAGCTCCCACGATCACTCCCACTTTATTGGTTGCTGGAGAGAAAAGATACAAGAATTTAATAATCTGACAAAACCATTCAGGTTTACACAACAACGTTTTCAATGCTTACAAGACAGTAAACTTTTCATAATGTCTTGCGTTTCTGTGTAAACTATGTAAATGTGAATGTTTCATAAATGTAATGTCATGTGCATGCCCAAATTCAGTCTATATACTGTAGGAATATGCGAGTATAACCAAAACAATGGTGGCCTACAGGAATGTTTATACTGTGTTTATTGACGCTTCAACAAAGTTTACAAAATTGCCGCCAAAATGTATAGTCCAGGGGTGTATTCCAGAAAGCAGGGTTAACTTACCATCAGATTAACCCCGAACTTTGGGTTGATCAACCCCAAACTTGCTTACTCGGGGTATGTCGGTTCCAAAACACAGTTTAAGAGTTAGTTCAATCAACTCGCTGAAAGTAACCCAGAGTTAAAGCGCGCTCACGGTAACAACATAAGGCATTGTCATGGATCGCAGATTTCACGAGTCACCATGGAAACGTCAGAGAACTTAAAAGTTTTTAAATGAGAAATAACATTATAAACCAACACTTTCTGGCAAAATCAACGTTTTATAATCGACTTAGAAGTGCGTGATTACAAAACAGATAAAATTAATTAATTAAATAATTAATACGAACCTATTTTACCCCATTTAAGTCCAATATTGTATGTGTCTCAACGAAAATACACACAATATTATTTAAAATAATCTAAAACAATCTAAAATAATTAATATAGTAAAAATAATCATAGATTTTATATATGATTGTAAAACATATGAATTATGAATATCTTTTCCCTTGTGAAAAGTAACAATGGTTTAACTACAGTAAAAAACATGGTTACAGTAAAACTATGGTAACCACAAAATAACCATGGTTTTCAAAAAACATACTTAAACCATGGTTAGTGTAGTAAAACCATGGTTCTGCTGATAGTAATCAACGCACCAAAAAAAAAAAACATGGTTACTACAACTATACACCAATAAAACCATGGTTAATTTCACAAGGGTTGTGGCACATAAAGTGCAAATCTGTCATAAGGCTTATTTAAAGGGTTTTTTTGTAGATATGATTGTATTGTGTAGGCATAAAATGCATTATGATAATATTCACTATATTGTACTTATTTTACTTCTGCTCCTTTGGGTGACCCTGTTTAGTTTTAGGACTTTCCTTGTATGACACTGTGTCACCATCTTTTTAACATTTACTGATAGCTGATAGATTTATGCACCCTCTTTTTATTTGTAAAGCTTCCTTACACTCCTTACAGATTTTCAATAATGTTGTGTAATGCTTTTCATTACACTACACTGTAATGCTTTTCATTACACTTCATTTGCATTGGACCATTAGGATCTTGCTGTGACAGAAGTGGAGAATATAAATGTTACATTAGTGTCAATAGTAACATGTTGTAATATGTCCTTTATCATCTAATATATGCAAATATCTCAATTTCCCTTTGCTCAAAAATGATAGCTCTGGAGAGCAGCTACAAAAGGCCCATTTTAAAGAAATAAAGGTGATTTAGAAAAACACCAACTATAGATCAAATGTAGAGAGAGGGCTAAGGATCTGCATGTTTAAGAAATAAATATTATACTATGAAATATATATTTATAATTTCATTTCATTGTGTACATGATCTAACTGATGATAGAAAATCTCTGACCACTATGCCATGTCTGTGATTCAATGGTGTTTCATCTAATGAAGTCTGTGCTTCACCTGTGTCATTCTGATCAGTGTTAAATCATGCCTTTGCTTCATGGGTGTCATTCTGTGGGCCAGGTCAGATGCACATGCCTATCAGAGACTGCAGCCAGGGGTAACTTCTGTCCCTCAGTAATTATTATTATGATAGGCATCATGTGTTTCTATTTGTTATACCCATTTACTGTAACATTGTCACATTGTCACTTAAGTAACATAGGTTAAGATTCATTAATGACAATGTATTTGCACACACATTTATTATAACTTTAGATTAATCTCAAATTACTAGTAAGCGAAAGATGAGGTTATTTATGAATTGACAAAATTGATATGGAAATGTACTTTATTGTTAACATTAATTAACTGATGGAATTGTGTTTCATACATCCACTGATATTTGGAGATATATTAATAATGAACATAATTAAATGTATAGTATTTAGTCTGAACACAAATATGAATACATTTTTAATAAAATTTAATTAATAATTACATTTATAGTAATTAGTCCAATCACAAATATCAATCCATGTTATTAAAAAATAGTTTCTTTAAAAAAAATTCATAACACACATTTTTTTAAGACAGCAATAAATATTCGCGACTGTAAATGCAATAAAATAAAATAAATGCTTTAACATTGTAAAATTATGCAAAATATATGCTTCCACGCCCGCTGTACGCTCGTCATAAGTACACGCATGCGCAGACTTCCTCCGGAGCCTCGTTTTATTAACTAAAATGAACTTACCTTGCAACATAACCTGCTCCGGAGCAGGTTATCTTCAGAGAGTCAGTTGCTATGGTTACTTACATAACCCGAAAGTTACCTCCGTTTTTGGAACCGAAAGCAGAGGTTATCCGCTTACTTACTCCTAAACTTACCCGGGTAAGCCACATAACCAGCTTTCTGGAATACACCCCAGGGTCACTTGTATGTCTAAACAAAACTGCTTTATGCTTTTGCCATCTTGTTTGTTTTTTGTTTATTGCTCTTTAGAAGAATGCGTACATTCGTGTAGTGTTTCTTTACAACGTAACATCGCCATCTACTGGCCTGGCACACGTAATGCAGCATTTTTGCAGGTCCATGTAAATGCCAATTTTTTTTGTTTGTATGTAAAATGCAGAGAAAGTATAGATTCAACAGTAACAGATTCTTAAAACTTAAAAAAAAATATATTATTTTATATTTTATATAACACCTGCAGTACCCTCACGGTCCACTAGTGGTCCGTGGACCACAGTTTGGGAATGACCGGTTAAGAATGTAGTGAAAATGTTTTAGTAAAGTAGATTTTTCCCAAGACAAACAATCTGAAGCACAGATGCTTGGAAAATGTAACTAAAATACTTAAGTAATGTCCACCTCTTGTAAAATGTCAAAATCGCAAGCAAAAAATGCAAATGACTAGATTGTTGTCGTGTAAACTTGGCCTTAGAGGAAAGAGTAGTTTATGAAACCACTATTTCCAAAACAAATGCTCTACTGAGTAAGGCTGCATATTTTGTACAAGGACACCTTCTGTACTGTATAATGATTTTTTTTCTCAGAAATCTTATTGCTGTTACTCTGAGTAATTGAACCAAAGAGATTTTAGTGACTGACAGCCATTCATTTTAATCGTATGATAAAAAGATTCATTGTATAAATCATTGTCTTAGACAACATCAAACAAGCGTCATCTACAAATCTTTTAAGCCATCATTTCTTTTCCGACTCAACAAAATGTTGTCAACGTCCAATCTGTAAATATTTTAACAGCACAGAGAAGCTTGGGGCTTGTTGTCATGTGCTGTGTATATAACTTCTGTATTCTCTAGCAGTGGTTTTGTATGTTAATTTCTAAACATCTAATTCAAAACCTTTATAATGGTTTACTGTATAAATTAAATTAGGTAATTTAATGATTTACAAAACAGGTTTCTTATATCCAGGGTTCCCACACCTTAGTTAACTTCAAATTCAAGGACCTTTCAAGGACATTCCAGGTCCGATACCCTAAAATTTAAGAAATAAATGTGGGGACACATTTCAAGTGAGAGCAAGGTTACATCGTGTTACCTTTTAAGCTACATTATTACAGTTCCCTTTCGAGGGAACTTGCGCTGCGTCACTGCGGTGACACTTTGGGGACGCCTCCAGGGGTAAGTGCGTCTGAATGTGTATATCAAATTCAACCAATGGTGAGGATTAACGACAAAGACTGGGGGACGCGGGAGCCAGGAAGTATATCGCTATCTGAAATATTGCCAAAGACGGCGTTACAGGGACGCAGGAAGTATAGCAAGGGAGACGCAGCGTCTCGTTCCCTTCTCAGGGAACAACAGTTACATACGTAACCCGAGACGTTTTCATGTGTCAAACACAACTATGCAAAAAAGCATTTTGGTGTGAATCAACATTCACATATAGAAGATATAAACATTTAAAACTAACAGTTTAGCAGGTGTGCTTAAAAGTCTAGAATTTTTATGATATTATCCTACCCTACACATGGAATAATATGGATTTTTTTTTCCGAGAAAAATTCGGATTCAAGCACTTTCAATGACCTGTATCTATATATGTATATTTTCAATAACTTCCAGGGCCTAAAAATCCCCCCGCCAGATTCACAAACTTTCAAGGATTTCAAGGAGTATGATGTCACACAAGGTTCAGACAATGCAGCATTTTTCAAACTCACCGTACCCTCAGAAATAATCACTGAATGTATGACAACCAAAGTCTCCCATATCCCTCGTGCTCGAATCTTTAAAATAAATGCCACTTGCTTTGATATTTTCTTATGTAATGCATTGACATTTCGACGCACGTAAGAGCGATATAAGTGTGCATATTATGCTTTCATTATATACACTTTTTTGTCGGTTCGTCTCACTGACCGAGTGGGTTACACACACACAGTGCGTTATACAGTATACTCACGGTTGTATGCTTGAAGGGTGTATGTGCATTGCTCCTTGCCAACCTCATTGCTGACCTCACAGAGGTATTTCCCTGTGTAGCTCTCGCTATGGTTTCTGATAAGCATCTCTCCAGTTTGAGAATCTGCAAACAAAACAGTCATTCAGAATGTGCAGTCATACCGAACGCTCCTGAGTAGTTTACACCGCACTGCACACGATCAAACCCGTCGGGTGGCTTCAGGGCCTTTAAAATACTTTTGTTTTCATGTTTACGACTCGCATACCAAATGTTTGAAGAATCCAAATATTGTTAAATTAGGCCTGGGTTCACTTACTTTGTATTGCGGTCGGTGGCAGGGTACCAGTATCTTTCGTCCATGTGTACATTAGAGGAGCCGTACCGTGTGAGGATCTGCATCGCATCGAAACAGTCGAGCCCTTCTCCTCGCCGCCTTCCACCCAGCATTTAGGAGGTGAGGGTTTAACTAAAATAAAAAAACACACACAATAAGACAGAGGCCATGACGACCTAAACCAAACCATACCATGTTGACATGCATGCCTAACAGTATGCTTTTCTTTAAACAGAGCAAATATTTACCCGAACAGACTTGACAGCCAATTAAAATTGAGAATGCTTAATGCAAACATAGTAAATCTTTGTTTAGTAAAACGTTAGCACTGTGTCTGAGCTTTAACAAATGGATGATCATCCATGTTGACAGATGAGTCGGTAGGGTAGGGCCGAGGATGAGGGAGACAAACATCATTAAAGGGGTTAACAAAGAGCATCTGCCCCGCCTATCATTCCACCCATGTCATTGTGAAAGACTGGATGAAAGAGACATTAGGGTGGAGTGAACCGGTACGACAGAAACCCAGGGGCGGGATAATATTAAATAGTCTGGAGAGACAGGAAACATGTCTGTGCTCACCTTGCACCACCACGGTGACTTTCCTAGAGTCGATGCCCGGCACCTTCTTGACTTTGCACTGGTACGTGGCCGTGTCCGAGACCAGCAGAGAGGTGAAGGTTACCGTGGCGTCTCCGAGGCTGGGGTCGGCAACAAATTTAAAGCGGCTCGTCAGTCCTGACTCTCCATATTCGTGCTGTTTCCCTCCGGTGTAAGTTAAAATCTGTTAGACATGCAGACAGAGATCCAATGAGGTGGGGCCTGGTGGATCAGTGCACCTTATCTAATATAACAGGTCTAACCACCTGCCGTTGTTATGTAGAAGGATTATTCAGAATGTCAGAAACACATCCCTAGAAGGCCTGACGTTAAGCAATTTGGCAAGAAAAGAAATGACCAAATCTGACAAGATGATCTGTTTGATGAGGACTCAACAGTGTCTATATGAAACATCCTTTTATCATTTTTTTTCCATTGAAGACTGCAAACGTTAGTTGACAAGCTACTTGACGTGTGTCCTTTTAGTCCAGCCAATAATAATACACTTTCACCTGCTGAGAAACATCTCAGACGGTGTATTTTAAGAATATTCTGATGCTTTTGACGGGAACGGAAACACTTTCCATCAGGCACACGGTGTAACATTTACTCACACTTACGTCATTACTCACAAACCCATATTACTTTCTTTCTGTTATGAAACACAAATTGAGAAATTTTATAGAATTGTGCTTGTGCTTGCATTTTTATCTAATCAAAATGAGCTTTAAAACCCAAATCCATAAAAAACTCATAAATGATAGCAGATTTTGGTTGAACTATTCTCTTTAAAGGTGCGATTAAGCAGCTCAAGCATCAATAAAAGACGAGTTATGGTGTAATCTCCTAATATTCTCAGCGCTCCCTCCTCCTCGCTCACCAGCTGATCTTTCTGGGTCATGTCTTGACTGACACGTGACCATTCGATGTCCAGATCTCCGACATCCACGGAGGGGTCTACGGTGTAGGTACAGCCCACAGTAAGGCTCTCACCCTGGGCTTTCTTGACAGTCTGTGACCCTGTGGATGTCACCTTTATGGCCATCGAGAGGCCTACAAGTTTAAAGAGATACAAAATAATGAATGTATGATTATTTAGTTTACAAATTTGTGACCTTGTTTATAAAAACCCAATTATTTTGCGTGATTTAATGTGTATTACATACAATGAAGTCATCTTACATAATGTAAAGAGAACATTCTGTGAAAAATAGCCTTGATATTTTTTAAATGTAAAAGATTGAAATCAACGAGACTTTAGCCTGGATTTTACAGAAAGGGTCACAAATGTGTGTTGTCTCTTATATAATAAACTTTAGTTCAGGTGCTTCTCACCTGGTTTTGTGTCATTTTTACATTATGCATACATTAAGCACCCTAAAAATTTGTATTATTCAACCGTATTGTTTATCATACTTAACATGAACTCCCTTATAGTCAAGTAATCACAATTAATGATTTGCAGAATAAAAGTTTTTGTTTACATCATATATATGTGTGTATTGTGTATAATAATTATGTATATATTAATATTAAAGGTGCAGTGTGTAAATTTTAGCGACATCTAGTGGTGAGGTTGTAAATTGCAACCGATGGCTCAGTCCACCGCTCACCCCTCGCTTTTGAAACACATAGAGAAGCTACGTTAGCCACCACCGGAAAAACATGTCACCGTCGGAGACAACTTAGTAAAAAAAAGTTTGTCCATTTAGGGCCTCTGTAGAAACATGGCGGCACAAAATGGCAACTTCCATGTAAGGGGACCCTCGGTGTATGTAGATAAAAACGTCTCATTTTAAGGTAATAAAACATATCGGTTCATTATAAAAAGGTCTTTATACACCCATGATAATATAGTTTTGGATATTATTTTGAATTTCTGTCAAGAGATCCTTCTATAAATTACACACTGCACCTTTAAAACACACATCCATGAATATATTAACAGTGCCTCCAGAACAGCGTGATTATCCGATCGCATGATACAATGCATTATCATCCAAAAGCCAAAGCATTTTTTCAAATACGCTGCACTTTCACCGCATAAATTGCAGATTTCCGTGTGCAAAATTTGTGGGGCTTGCATGATTTCATAATCCCTGCATTTTCGGAGCAAAAAGTCACTTATATCTTAGCAGAAAGTTTAAAAATGTTGCATTTACTTTACACAAGCGCTGTGGGAACGTTATGAAGTGACGTAATTATGCGACATAAACATCATTGAAAAGCTGCAAACCTAAAACGCAGTTTTTGCAAGTTTCCGCAATTTTTGCAAGTTCCCGCAAATTCATTACATAAAATTACTTAAATATCCTGCATATTCCATTGCAATTTTTAAGAAAACGTGCCGGAAGATCAAGGATTTTTGCCCGCAACAATCACAAAAAAATTTATTTTTCTGGAAGGACTGTATTAAGTATTAATATTTATATATCAAGCGTGCCGCACAAGCCCTGAAAAGTGAAGCCAAACTGTCTCGATCACCCCCCCCAAACCCCCCCCCCCCCCGTGTGACTGGTCCTAGTATAGGTAATAAACCCCGCCTCCCCCATGTATTTCAATGGGACTTGAGACCAACTAAACAATTTAATTACACTTCAATTATCTTTTTTCCAAAGCTGGCTTCTGTCATTTACTGTAGTTTTTATCACACAAGTGTTTGTTTTTAAAATAAGTTTGTTTTTAGTTAGTTATTTAATGCTATAAAAACGGTTGTGTGACGTCATGATTGACAGCAGTGATATCCGCATTCTGCGAGGGCGGGGGCTTGATTTTGCGGCTTTACTTACTGCTCACTACTGCGCTGGTCCCGAAATCGCTACTGCGCAGACTCAAGACCCAAGATGTCAGCGCCGTATCGGGACACTGGCGGCTTCACTTTTCACCAATGGAATAGAACGAACGGGCTTTTTTATCTTTTTTTACAGTCTATGTTACAGTATATATGCTGTAATATAAATTAAAAATGTATATACATATGCAAATACTTCATTCATTTATACATGCATGTGTGTATTTAAATATAAATAATTATTATACACAATACACACACACACATATTATATATGATGCAAACAAAAACGTTTGTTCTGCAAACGATTAGTTGCAATTAATTGTAATATCACAGCTGGCAGGTATTATAAAAATGACATTAAAATGCTCTGCCACTGCTGTTAGAAACACACATTTTTACCAAACAACCATTATTTATTTTTAGCACAAACTCGGCCGACTGAATAGACAGATTGCCTGAAACGACAATTAGGTGATTTTAGTTGAACTGATTCTTGGGTAAGTATGCCACAGTCCTCAGACGCCCCTGTCAAAATCGCTGCGTCTGAAGATCACAGTCACTTTAAGAGCAACTCTTTGCTTTCTATTCCAGGTGGATGACTTGTCTGCCGCAGTTCAGGAACAGCTGAAATGCCAGGGGCGCCTGTTTTTTTTCTAAAAGTCCTATAGATTGTCTGCTTCACTGTTCTCAGCACCACAAAACAACAGAACTTGTTAGGTGACTATGAGTATTACTGAGAGGAATGACATTCACACAAAACATGGGGAGTGACTGTGATTTGCAGCTAGAATAAAAAGCACTCCAAGTGTGAACGTGTCGAGCAACAGTGTTGTGTGCACGCTCAGAGATGCACATTTATGTATAATGAACATATGGGTGATTCTCACGAAACCATTGAAACACCACGGCACTAATGATTTTAGCTATAAAATGTGTAATATAGTAATATTAAAAAGAATCAGAATTAACACAATACTGTGTTCTACCTTGAACAATGTGTGATTTCAACATAAGAATTTATAATTTTATCTCATTTTCTGCTGAAATTCTCATTACCGCAATGTGTCCGACTGTGTTTGAACATGCGTTATGTTGTAATTTAATCAAATTAACACAAAAATATTTAGGAAAAAAATAAATGGATGTTTTGCTAGACTACTTTAGATGACAGAAAAATATTTACTGAATATTCATGTATAATAATAATGAAGAAAAATTAGGAAAATGATGTGTCCATGCCTGATGTCCTCATCCTCCGCAACACTTTTTGAGAACAGTTTAAGCACACATACAGAATTTTAATAAAGTTTGATTTTGAGTGACCAAGCACATGGACCAATTACTTCAAGATGGCTACCAGGTAAGATCATTTTTTTTACAGTTAATTTGAAATATTGTCTTGTCAGAATGCTTACACGACATTTTGATTATCATTACCGCAACAGATGCTTATTAAATGTTAATTTAATTAATAGAAGCATAATACTTTGATTTTAAATGCATGTGCAGAATCTCCAAATTATGTTCTTTCAGGTTTGTCATGTCATTTTGAAAATATGTCATTGTCATTGCGGTAATGAGATTTTTTAGGACTAATTTCTTAAATTATGTTACAAAAAGTGTTAAATGGTAAGTAAAAGTGTTTAAATTAATGTTCCCATTTACTCCAGACTTTGTTATTTATTTATTTTTTAGTAAATTTAAGCAATTTTTACATTTTCATGCTTGACATTTTTAAAACCAAGTTTTCGTGAGAATCACCCATATACATAAATTTTCGTCATGCTAAACCTGCCGTTTAAAGCAATACAATGAACTTGAGTGAATGTCTGAAACACTAACATTTTTTGGATGTGTAGTGTTGTGGGAGGCCAGTGCAACTTTTTAATATGCAGGGTAAATTTATGCATAGCACTGTCACACTTTAGACTCCCATAGAAACTTCATACACCCCACACAAATGAAAAGATAAGTGACCTTTACTACGAAACGGTGCATTATAATAATCAGATAAAGCATATTTTACACACCTGCATGATTTAGACAGACTGCAACAACATATAATGCAGCCAACGGTGAGCTGAAGGTAATCCAGTGTCTGATCATAGCCAAATGTCAACGTCTCGCAGAAAACCTGCAGGAAAAGATGAAAAAAGTGTCATTGTCCCTCGCTGACTCGAGTGTGAACCATCTGAATCTGATCTTTAAGATCTCACGTACGGCAAACTCGTCATGTCAATGTCATTTCGGCTGAACTGTAATGGAAGAAAGACTCCAGTTTCAATTTTAAGGTGCGAATCATAAATCTCTTTAAAATAGTTATGGCTGTCAACTAGCGAAACTAATAAATCACAATCCACAAGTGATCTTTATGTGTGTTTGTTGACAGATACAAGCTTTTATTGGCCAACACTAATTTAGGATGATTTGGCGGATATAATAACCATAATTAGTGAGTCTTTTATTATGGTAGTATTCTGTAATATAGATCCTATACTGTTTTTTTTATTTATTGATAGATTAAATAGCTTTAAACTATATTAGTGTCTCTTTAGTTACTTTGATTAATCGTTTTAGTTTTTTTTTTATTAAAAACTAAATGTTTAAAGTCTTTAACTCTACCCCTTTAAGAGTGATAGGATTGACTATGCCTAGTAAACATGTTACTGTGATGTTACATTTGATACACAGATTGCAGTTATCAAAAAGTAAGTTCGTATGCAAAGTGAATGGGTTTCCTGTTTAAAATTTACAACACAAAAAACGACAAGCAGCTGCCCAATAAACAAACAGTTATGACTGTAAGACCTTGAGAAACAGAAGTCTTAAGCTTTAAACACACACACACGCACATACACAAACATTTCTCATATTGAAATCATAAAGCTATACGGTACATTCAGCAATACTTTAGTAAAAGCATACAAAACACCGGCAATACTCGTTTCAGTCTCATAAGAGATGAGAAAATAATTAGTGAAGGTCTGATGTACACAAGGATTTCATTTTTCTTTGCTGTTGTGGTGTAGAACAAAGTTCAAACTACAGTCCCTCCTATAAAAACCCATTTACTTCCTGCTCTGTATGTTAACATAAAGCTTAACAAAACTTTCATGAGAGATTTTACATTAATGATTCAAGATTACCTTTCGATACAGCGACCAAAATCAGAGAATAATCCAAAAAATCCAGCGGTTTGATCACCTGTTTGCTGTACCCTTTCCTTTAGTCACTCTCACATTCAACTGAACTGAAGCAGGTAAACAGGTGCTTCCACTCAAGCCCCGCCCCCTCCCCACAGTCTGCCAATCAGGAGAATGGTGAGCATGTGAAACTACTCGCTGCAGGTCCTGACCAGCCCAATTCCACCTGTAATGCTCTTGCTCTCTGATTTATTTCTTTTGTGGAGCCAGTTAAGCTTTTATCTAAGTGAAATATTTCATTTAGATTAATTAATGTGATGTGTGTGAGTTGATTCATTAACCATTTTGGGACCGAGTAAATATCATTAATCAAACAGGTTTAGTAAAACAGTGATTTTTATCTGGTCGGTTGCAGGTTTGTAGACTAAATCCAATTAATAATTGATGTTACAATTATGCAGTGTTAAGATAACAAAATACACAGGCTTATTCATTTATAAATGGGAGGAGAAATAGCATCTTTAGTTGTGGATGAAAAACCTCTGTTGTATTTTGCTATGCATTTAATACATTGATTTTGGACTGGATTTTTTTTACCCTTTTCACAGTCTTGGGCATGCCAAAGATTGGTAAAAACATTGGCTTTGGTGCATTTTTAGTTTTTGTGCAGCATCAGTTTTAATTCTTTTACACCCTCATTTACTGTTTTTGCCCCATTGACTTCCATTATAACAACATTTTTTGATTGCAAAGCCATGACATCATATAATCATGCATTTTTGATTGTTGGTGGTTTTTCCTTTTGCTAAGAGGTAAAATTTGTCATTTTTACTGATGATCACCATGTGGCACCATAAACCCTTTAGTAGGCCTGTGCAAAAAACAGAGCTTAATTTCTGGCTTGTAAATTGAGTTATGAGGGGTGTGCCGTAGTGAGGACGCGCGTGTCTTCACAAGAAGTTGTTATGGTTCAGCTCTTTGACACAGGGATTTATGCTTCATTTACACGTGGGCGGCTATTTTCATAAACGGACATTTCAACCTCTCCAGTTTCAAAAATAACATCGTGCACACATGTCAGTTTTCAGAAAAGTGTTCATTAACATGTACCCGTGTATATATGCCGTCAAGAGCATGCCAGAACTGTAGTTGGCGGTGTTGGCGGTGTCACCGGCGGCGATGGCAGTGACGCAAGCTGGTTCTTCGTGTTGGAGGGAGGAGAAGTTGTTCCAATAGATGTGTTCGACTTCATGAGGCGCTACAAGAACCGACAGCCGGATGACGTCAAAGTACCACGAGAGTGATTCAAAGGTTCTCGCTCTCACGGTACATTGACGTTATCCGCTTGTCGGTTCTTGCAGCGGCGCATGAAGAACCAGTCCGCGTCAACACGAAAAACCAGTCCGCGTCACCGCCAGCGCCGCCGGTGATTGGCTTACGTGGGCTTGAGCTTCTCGTTACACTGCCACCTACAGTTTTGGCATGCTCTTGATGGCATATATATATATATATAAGTCGAACAAAAAATTACTGACCTCCGAGCACTCATTCTTCTCTGCTCGTCAACATAATGGAGCAGCTGTATTTGCAAATGCAAACACACGAAAAGAGTTTGCACCAACATAAATGTGACTGCTACTCTGAACGTTTCCTTGATCACATAGGTCGCACTTTTGACGTAGGTGCGAGCTCTGGTGCATACTGTGACGTTGGCTGCCTAAACATCCGTTCGTCTCAGTTTACATGCGAACGTGCACACAAATGTTTTCAAAATCTCCACTTTGGCCGGAGTTGTTAGAAGAATCGATTTCAGAGACGAATTCTCCGTTTGCGTGTAAACGAAGGGCACAAACGAAGGGAAATGTCTCCGTTTTTCAAAATAACCATGTGTGCAAACGGGGTATGAACCTGTTAATCCTACCCCCCACTCTTACGCAGATCAACATTCACAAAGAGTAATGTCGGCAAACTGGACTAAAGCAGAGATAAGGGAGTTCGTCACTCTCCATGCTGAAGCTACTTCTCATAAACAAAAATGCACACATGTGGTTTCACAAGAGAGAAATCACGGACAATAAGCAAACTCTAGATGCTGTGGAAAAAAAATTGTCACGTGTCTTTTTGGGATCTTTACAGTATGTGTGTGAATGAACCAAGAACCAAACGATTCCGGACAAATCCAGGATGCATTTCCATATATTTTCCGTAATCTCTGTGTGAAAAGGACAATGTAGACCCCCCTTCTCCAAATCTTACCCTGGAGGTCCGGAGCACTGCAGAGCTTAGCTCCAACTCTGATCAAAGACACCTGAGCAAGCTACTTAAGGTCTTCATGATCACTAGAAAATCACAGGTGGGTAAGTTTGATTAGGGTTGGAGCTAAACTCTACAGTGCTCCGGACCTCCAGGGTAAGATTTGAGGAAGCCTGATGTAGACACACTCTCTGAAAAAGGTACAAAAGCTTTCACTGGGATGGTACCCTTTAAAAAGGTCCTATTATGTATTTTTAGGTCCCAATATGCACTTTGAAAGGTACAGATGCTCAAATGTGTTTCCAGTGTCCAAATGCGACTGCCAGACATTTTGTGTTTCTCCTAATGATAAAAAATGAAAATGATATTTATACTTGAATTTAGTTGGAACTGAAGGTTGATGCAGAAATGCAAATGCCACACTTTTACCTCAGAAAGAAACTGGATTGTTTTGTTGGTACTGTTCTGATAGCAATTATCACTACAAAACATCTGTAGTACCCGATTCCCTTTGCTGTCACTGTAGGTTATAAATGTGTATACCCAGATTCACGTGAAACCTTCAGTCAGTCAAGAGGGCTTTTGATCATCAACGCCTCCTCGAACTCCCACAGCAACACAAAACCACACAAATGGTGATGAGTTCAACCAGAAAACATCACTGAGCAAAAAATAAAGTGTGTGTGTATTTGAGATGTGGATGTTACAGGTCTTAGAAATGGCTCTTTTTCAGTTTACCACTTGGAAACAGCTTCAATAGATTTCATTAAAGTATAGTGCTTCTTTTATTAGGGCTTATTTTTATTGGGGCTCTTAAAAACATGAAATGGATGTAAATCTGCTACTGTTGACACCACAGCATTTGACTGTCACCAGTGTTTATGTGAAACCATTGGTCAATCAGTAATGCCATGATGTCATTGTCCAAAGTGATGTCAGAGTCATTTGGCCTTTACAGGTGATTGGCTCAAAATCATTTTCTTGTCCCATGAGTAAAAGTCCTGCCACAAGTGTCATTGAGATGAATGAGAATGCTATGACTTTCACCAGAGCTCCTTTGTTGCAATTCAAATTGAATTGGTCGCACTTCAGAGGATTTTTTTAATGGAATTTGACAAAAAGAGGAATTTAGAAAAATTCCAAAGAAAGTCCAAATGCATTTAAACACATATTTGTTTTTGGTTGCATTAATGAATGTAAGGAAAACTAACACTTAAATTCAGATTTAAACTATAATGCAATATTATGCTTTAAGAAACTAACCAGGAATTTAAAACCCCTTGCGTAAGCAGAATGTACCCATAAACCCATGAAACTACACTAACTGGTGAATATAAGCAGATTTAAAGCTGTGGTTCAGTTACGAACATAAGAGAAAATGATTTTTTCTTCCTGCTTAACAATGGGAGTCAAGGCCAACCAAAGCTAACAGCTAATCGCTTAGTCTGATGATTGGTGTCAAGGAAATAACAGTTAATTTAGTTTTTTGAGAAGGCTTTCTGAGTTTTAAAAATTGTTTTCTTCCTTTTCAAATCAGAAATGCACTTTTATAATTTCTGATTTTTCCAGTGAACTCAATCCATTAACAGTAAAAAAAACATTATTAATAAAATACACATTCAGATTGTGACAGTGACAGTTTTTGGTGGTGCATTGATAATAAATGAATGAACTAAAACTAACATTTGACTATTTCATTCAGAAGACTGAAGAACTGTTGCATCCCACTTATATGCACTTAAAGTATTTCCTCGTTGCGATGGGAACGTGCATTTGAGTACGTAGCAAGAGTCTAACCCAACAGGTAGTACTTACAATTGGAAGTGACTGTTTCAAATACAAATCCATACATCATCTGTGTTTTTTATATATAAAAGCTCATTATATATATAAATATATACAGTATATATATATATATATATATATATATATATATATATATATATATATATATATATATATATATATATATATATATATATATATATATATATATATAACACATTTTTCTTTTTTATAAGTTCTGTCATGCTTCATGATGTTTAGTTGGCTCAGTGCACTCTGCATTTACCCATAATTTTTGTACTTTTCCACTTGCTATTCCCACTGCAAGACAGCCGCCTGACTCAAGTCAGCTTGAAGAGCATCCACGAATGTTCAGTATTTTTACAGTCTTTGACAATATTTTAACTTTTTTTTAAATAAACAGATTCAATAAATGTGAGAGACACCAGTTGATTTTTATTTTAAATGTAATTAATATAATTGCATTATCAAACAAACATGACAAACGGTTGTTTTTGTTCTCTCCATTGCAAAAACCCTTTTCGCTGGAAAAAATATGTTTTAAATATATACTAAATACATTTTGCATATATTAAATATATTTTTGAATTTGAAAATATATTTTGTTTCAACCTTCATATATCAAAATATATTTCAAAATGTATTTCAAGAGGAATTAATTACAACCCATATGGCAATAAATTTATTCTTTTGCCAAAATATACGCTTAAAGTTAATTTTATTAAGGATATTTTTGAAGTTAAAAATATTTTTTTTATTTACACCTTTTCACCTTTACAAAGTTTTTCTTCCAATCAGAGGTGAAAATCTTTCCTTGGTTTGAAATATACTAAGGGCTAAATATATATTTTAAACGCTTTAAAATAAAAATGGCCAAAAATATATTGGTTAAATATATTTTTGTAAACATATTACAAAATATATTTCAGCAACTGTATTTTAGCGAATGTTTTGTATATTTTGAAATATTTTATATATATATATATATATATATATATATATATATATATATATATATATATATATATATATATATATATATTGCGTATCAGGCCCGGTACTAGGCTTGCTGGACTGGGGGGGGGCAGTCAGGATTTTTGGGTGGGCAGCCATTTCTCGACTAAAATGATTCATACACTAAAATTATGGATGTTTCAATCCAGTATTATTTTGCATATGTCTTATAATAAAAGGCCATTTATATGTCATTTTGCACATTCAAATTTTAAAAGTAGTTGCAATTAGATTAATGATTTATAATGTTATAATGATTACACTAGTTTGACACATTTAGTCACAGTTAATGAAATCAGGCAAGCAGGTGATATAAATATAAATCTGTACATATAGCTATATTTTATTAATGTTTACACTGCATTTAATCTATTATTTCACTTATAGATAAATTAAAGCCATTCTTATACCTACCCTACCCAATAGTGCTGCACAATTAATCGCATCGCAATCGCGATGTCAGCCTGTGCAATTATATGACAGCAAAATGTTGCAATTATATTAAATAAATAAATGTGTGGACTTGTTAACACAAACCATAACAGTTTGATGATTTTTCTTGCTGTTTAAAAAAAGAAAGAAAAACAAACAAAAAAGGCAGTGCATGTGTGGCATGAACGTGTGTGGCGTGCGTTGTCACTTGTGTGTGCGCAGCGCAGAAACATAGATATAAAGGCTAGATGGCTCAAGGCGGAGTCAGCTGTGTCGTCACTTGGCGGCCATCTTAGGTCAGTGCTGCCATAGTGCTGCTCCCTGCTGCTGTGGACGGAAGGTGAGTGACATACGCCAACTAAAATGCTCGTAACTTGCTGAATTCTTGACGGATTTACAAACGGTTTGGTTTTTTACAAACGTTATTAACGTGGCTATAATTCTGGATGCTTTAACATGTTTCATGAATTTTTTATTTATTTTTAGTATACGTATTCAGTGTCATAGGTACATCTTTGACGTTTATAACAAACCAATCCGTTTGAAAATCGGTAAAAAATTAAGCAAGTTATGGTCATTTAAAAGTACCTGCATCATTAAAACTCAATGCTACGAGTGAGCGAGCGCCCTGTCCTAAGATGGCCGCCAAAATGCGGACGTTCAACTCAATTGGCCATCAGCGCGGACGAGCCATCTAGCCTTTATATACATATCTATGCGCAGAAATACCAAAGCGAATATGGATGCAGGGGAGATTGACAGTGATCTGGTAGCTGAAAAAACCTACGTCTGTTGTATGGCGGTATTTTGGATTTAGGATTACTGACACTGAGCAGTTGCTACATCACGTGGCAATACGAAAACATTTCTAGTTTTACAAATACACATTTTAGCATTATCCCTAAACTGTGTGTGGATTTTCCTTAAAACCCATCAAGTTGACTCATGATACCATTTATTATAAATCGCAATCGCACATCGCAATGTTAGCATCAATAACCGCAATGGGAAAAATTACCCAAATCGTGCAGCCCTACTACTCAACATATGCCTTTATTGTAAATAAACACTTGTTAGGAACTTTATTTACACTTCTTAAACATTTTCTTCATTTAAAATAATGTATTTTCAATGTGATATATGTGATAAGCTGTATTGTCATTAATTCCTGACCCTATCATACATGCTGCTGCAGCAACCTCAAATATCACAACAAAGCACAACGCTTTAAATAATATATTTTGAAACATCATGCAATTTGACATGCATGACAAATTCGTCAAAGGTTATCCTGTTTGCCTATAACAGCACCAGACAAAAGCACAAGCACTAAAATACTGTAAGTGTGATTTGCGACGAGACCAAAGATAAATCACACTGCTTTGTTCATAACACAGCAAATTAGATATTATAATACAACGCAACCTTATAAAATACAACGTTTTACCTTACAATGACCTTGCGGAATGAAAGCTGCTCCTGAACTTAAAAGTCTGTAGATTTTTGCGTGTGAAGTTTTCCTCAAACGCGAGCTGAATGAGCTGATGAATGACGATGACAAAACCGCTAAAATTTGAATTTAAAACTGCACGCTATGCTCAGCTGTTACAATACTGTATATTCACTGTATAACCATCTTATATCATTTATAGCTACTATATAGTATGCCACTACCAAACTGCATATTATAATTTTAATAAACAGAACTACGTCTAAAACAAACACACTAAATGCTGCTGGAGACTTGCCATTGGCAGTTGTATTTGAATGAATAAATAATGAGGTGAGTCCAAGAAAGGATAAGGGGATATTTTGGGCATGTTTTACTGTTTTAAGTTTTAAATTAATATGTGTTGGGTTATTACGTTTATGTAATACTAAATTGCATTGTTTCTGATATATATTTTATAGATGTGTTTTTTTTTAGTTACCGTCATAGAGAACAGTAGTGCTTTTCCTGTGACTTAAATACTGCTGAAAAGACTACCATGGTTTGAATAAGCTAATTAGATGAGGGTGGGCGGGAGCTGTAAACGGTTGCGCTTGGCTAAAGAAGACATTTTTGTTTAAAGACACTCCGTTATTTAAGGTTGGCTGGACATTTTTGGGGGGCCGTAGACCCGGCCCTGTTGCGTATGGGTCTTTATTTTTGGATACAATAATCTGGATATGACAAACAATCTGGATCTAATATTGGATCTGACAAACACTGATTACAATTATATTTTATAATCTTCAGTTTATTTTTTTTATGATATATAGACACATGTGGTCCTACAATAAGCATATTGTTTATTACATTTATTACAGTACTCGCGGTATTTACAATACACAACGTCAATGTCCGAAATTGCTCACTATTTTTATTCACTTCTTCCCCATAACAACATTCACTATACAGGTAATGAAAAGGAGTGAACTGTAAGTTTTTTCCTGGCTAATGAAGGGAACTGAGACGCTCCATAAATTATTTAAAACTAAAACGTTTATTTCGCGATAGTCTCAGGTCAGAGTTCACACAACGTGCGTGGAAGTAACTTGACGTCTGCGTCCATCGTGACTGTGATTTCTACCTGACTGGAGTCTTCACATCACGTAAGTGTACATCATTTCAATCATTAGAGATGTTTTTATTTATTGAGCTGTAAATGTGAACTTTACTTGTGCATGCAAAGCTTTACACGGACTGTTGTCACTCGTGATTTCATCAGCATAAAAAGCGAACTGTTTGTGTCACATGAGGTAAAACGCGAGGGAATCTCTGTGACTCGAATGCTAATGGATTCTTCAGAGGTTATTTTGTTTTCCCAACATCATTCATTGTGTTATTGAATGCAAACGCTGGATTGGAGCGGTGCCACCTGTCGCCTACTTTCATTTATTTTACGGATGTTTGTTTATTTGCACCTTTGGCATTGAAGAGGTGGCTTGGTGGTTTCCCTTTGAAATTCACTGGGCACTCTTGTGTGTAATGACATTTTGAATTGGTTTTAAAGCAAGAAATGTGGAAAAACACTTTGGTCTTAATACATATGCTTTGTCATTAGTCAAATAATATGTGGATTATCAAGTTGAGAGCAGGGGCAAAAGTAAAAATTTTCAGATAAACTATATTTTAAAAGAAAACGTTTTAAACTGAGATATATTTTTGCTTTGGTCAATAACTCACAAGTGTGGTTTATCAATACCAGGTGGAATTTTGAACAAATGAAAAAGCACTTCAGTATAATTTTACTTTGAATATAAGTAGCACATACATTGTTACGTTTGACCCTGTCAGCTGAGACGAAAGTAACACAACAGAACAAGAAAGATTTTTGTCTTACACTTGTTTTTAGTAAATACCTGTATACATGACTATGACCTTGTTAATATGTAACGTCAAATGGCAAGCAACTCGACAGTACAAACTTGAAAACAACTTTCACTGATATCTTAAAATACATCACTGCCCTTGGTTTTGCCTCAAAATGCACACAAATAATGTTTTTAGTAAGACATGTTTGTTAAAACTAGTTATATTTCCTAATTAAACTAAGACCTAGTCCTGGCTTAAAGGTAGGGTAACAGATTTGATCCTGAAACATTTTTAGTTATGCTGGTTAAAAGTCTCATCACATCCTAAAAGCAATCACTATGTTAAGTTGTTTAAATGTATTTGTAGAAATTTATGTCATCTGGGAAAGGCGTAGGACCAAAAAATGTTCAACCAATCATAGATTTCAGTCCGAACGGACGTTGCCTTTTTTGTCCCTCATATGTAAGCGACTAAGCATAATATGAATGCCCACCGCACAGCGAGTCTACGCAGGCGCCATACGTCATCGGCGCGTTCACGTGCGCTCACCTCCTGTCTGTAAACAGTAAGAATAGCAAACTTTTCTGCTGAATTGACAACCTACACAGGAGCAACAAAACGAAAGACATCTTTTATAACAACAACAGCAAAAGTGCCTGGATCAGCAAAGAGCAAAAACTCAAATGAACATCGGTAACTTTACTGCTTTACCACGAGATGCAAACAGCTGGAGGAGGCAAAGGGTCTGAAAGGGTCGTTGCACTGTTTATTTTGGTAAGGTAGGTACGCGATATGTTCAGATATTCTACTTTGATGAAACATTGTGTTGCTTATGAAATTTGTGTTCGTTTACGGATTAGCGTAACAATATAGTTAATACGTCTACACAACCAAAAGTGTGCTTAAACTAATTCTGATGTAAACCGGACGTTTATATTGGTTATTTTGGAAATTTTATTCACTTTGTACTGCAAAGTTTTTTCTCACTGGTGAATGAGACACGAGATGTGACCGTCTGATCTGTGCGTGTTAATGTGTTTTGAAAGAGGCGTGACTCTGGATGGCGATTTGACTTGAGGGTGGGATCATGATTTCATTGCTAGGCGGCTACTGTTAGCATTTTTCAAAATGTGAAACCCTACCTTTAAAGGTGTAGCAGAGGATTTCCTTGAATTTTAGAAAAGAACCGCCTTCTCCACATTTAAAAAAAATGTAATTGCGCAACACTCCTGATTGACAACTATGAGGACCAAAAGTTTTTATGATCCACCTGGAAAAAGAAAATCCTCCGCAATACCTTTAAGCTAATCCCTGCCCATAAAAACCGCTCCTATGAAAATTAAATTAAATAAAATTAGAATAATATAATTTCAACATAATGCAACAGTATTAGCAGCGGGACAAAAGTAAAAAGTGTTATTTTACTTCCTGACAGGAACTCCCGACTTTTAAGCCTGATTTACTTTTATTTGAAAAACTTCAGGATGTGTTGGAGAACTAAACAACCTGTAGAGTGATCAGTACTGTAACATATAAAACCTGAAACACAATGCGTTATAAGAAAAAATACAGCTTTAGGAATTTACTTATCTTGGTTGAAAACAGCTTTCTGGACCTGCACGCGCACAACGTTGACGAAATAACGCGATATTTGTCAGCTCTGCAAAGGGTTGATTGCTAAAGCTATGATTGTTTGAAGTGCAAATGTAGTCAGGGCTCTGAGAAAATCTCTTTGTTACTTTCGCCCCGCGTTAATTTCGCCTCGGTTCTCCCCTATATTCGCTCTTAAAAGTAAAGGTTCCTTAATGGGGTTTTTTTCCGGGTAGTACGGTTCTATAAAGAAACTTAATAATGTTCATTTTCTGTAGCTCAATTGGTAAAGCCTTGCCTAAGCAACCCAAACGTAATTGGTTAAAATCCTGAGAAACATACAGGCTGATGAAAGTGTATAGGGAGTATATCGAGTTTTGGTAATCTATCGGTATTTTCAGGATGAGCGTTGAACTTGAGACAATACTGTCTATGGTCTTATATGACAGTCTTTCTTTACAACAGAAGCTCTGCCAGAAATGTATACTGAGGTCAAATATAAGCTTTCACAAACAGAGAGGAAAACCCTGGCTTTTTCACACGAGGCTTTGACTTGTATGTAAATATTTAAAGTATTTATCTTCACAGAAAACACAGAGAGTTTTATTGCATATCGCAATTCACTTCAAACTTGCCACAATATGAATTTGTGTCAATATCGGTCAGCAGCACTAGTAAGAATGAACTGTAATTAGTTTTGGGTGTCTGCCAACAGATAAATGTAATCTATCATAAAGTAATAACTGTAAGATCTACATTGTGGTCTTTTCACTATTACAAGTATTTTTTTTCTTTGTCTGTAGACATATGCTATGACAGCACAGCAGGATGCCTATTAGTAGGTTTGCTGAAGATGCTGCAGTATGTTTGACCTGCTTGATCCTCAGTGTTATTCTCCAGCAGACCAATCGGTGATAAAACCGACGAAGACGGCGAAAGCCAAGTGAGCTAATTTTAAAGAATGGGAGGTGACGGAGAATTATGCGCCATTGATCAGTGGGGAATGTTCTTCATCATGTCTGATTGTCTGTCATTATATTGGCCTCAGAATGTCTGAGTCGGATAATCATAAAACCTCAGACGTTCATTAAAGTGAGGGAGCTTAATAAAGACGCAATGCTTCACAGAACATCTGGATTTACGTGAGGACTAAATCTCTAGGCATTGCTCTTTAAGAGTCTTATCTAAAGGTCTGAGCCTACCAGGTTTTTGTACTCTCACTGGTCTTTGTTCATAATTAAATTTGCATAAAAATAGCTTTTGGGAAATTATACGTAAAGGCTACTGATATGAAAGGGAAGTTCACTCAAAAATAAAGCCAACAAAAGCCATCTGTACAGTGACTTTGTGTGAGACTAGGGATGTCAAATTATGAAATTTCCCATATTCGATGATCGTTTAAATTAACAATCAATCAATTGAATAATCGTTAACAGTAATGTTGCAATAAGTCTTTTACAGCAGTGGCATACAGCCAATGACATAAAAGTGTGCGTAAAAATGCCAGCTTTGTCACGCGAATTAAAAGATTTTATTTTTTCTAAATAACATGCTAGTGGGGTTGTAAAATGAGTAAATGTAGTTGGTGTTTTGATAAAAATCACTAATTTTATCTCGTAATGAAATATAATGACTAATAGACACAGTATAACTCATACCGGGCGTCCATGACAAAATAAAAGTTTCATTATTGTGTTATTTTTCTAGTTGTTCAAATCACTCTCCGAGTCGTTGATACATCGCTTTTTGTAATTATATCTCAGAAGCACACGAATGGCACTTTTCCCGTTGTCACCTCAGCTTTGACCTGCGGCGTACTTTCAGCAAAGGTGCTTATGTAATGAAGATTTCAACCTTCCATTAGAAAACCCGCAACAGTGTTTAGCGTGTAGCGCCTCAGCCAGTCAATAATGATGATCAATGATATATGTTGCGGGCGTTCAGATTGAAACGACAGTCAGTTACAGTTTACATTTTAGTTTCTTGACAGAATTGAAGTTTTACATTTAAATCTGTTTATAAAAAACGGCTTCTGGTCTCCTTCCCTGTGTATAGCAGCATTAGCAGCGTTGCTATGCTAATCTTGCAGGCTTCCCTAAAGAGGGTCTTTGTTTTTCATTATCCTAAGTTTATTTGCATTTTCGGCATCAGACCCTCTCAGATCCACTGCAGATGCCATTTCGTTGCGTTAGCCTGCAGCCTCGTCTCGAATGAGGTTAAAAAGTCCAGGTGTGTGTTTGGCATTGAGCATCATTGTGATCATGGCTAGTTTGACTTCTTCGCGCTTGTTTAATTTTTTCACCGGCTGTGTATGTGCTTTGCGCAGGTGCCGCACACACGTGCTTGCTTTTTCGACAATCGATTAATTGTTAACATCTCTATTTGAGACAAAGCACTTTTAAATTGATATATTTAAATGATCCATGCATCCGTTTGTGGAATTTCACAATCTCACTGCTAGATGCTGCTGAAATTTACACACTGTACCTTTAATGACAGAACCACAGATCAGACATCATTAGGAATAGGATAATGAATTCTGACACTGACTTTTGATATTTTGCAGTCTAAATTCTTAAACTGTATTGTACCAGAACAATAATTTACATTGTTATTTTGCTACCCTTTATCTAAACCCACTTACAAATGAGGAAAGCAACAAGCAATTAATCTTACAGTACAAGAGGCAACACTATTCATAACACCGCACTGCCAAGTTTCAAGAATAAGCTGGAGAAGCAAAAAGCAGAAAATAGAGAAAATTGTTTTGCTAACAAGTTCTGATGTGTCTTTAGTTATTTTTTTAAGGTTGTGATTGTTTCAGCAGATCTTGTGAGGGTTACACGTCAGAGGAACAGAGAGAGTAAAGGTTCTGCGAGGGGCCTTTGTGCTCTCCTTGTGATTAAACTACAAGAAAACAGATTAGGGTTGTAATTTGTTCTGATGGTATCTCTAGACCCTGGTAAACACCACCAGAAACAGTTTGGATGCTCAGATCAAAAGGTCTTCACCTTTTTTAAAAGACTGCAGTGTTTGCCTTCAGTTTCAGACTGAAATCTCTATGACTATGTTCACACTGTTTCCGATTTAAATAACTGACTGTGCGCATTCACACCACCACCGGCGAGAGCGTGAAAAAATGCTCTGGCTGCCCTACCGACAACGCTATAGAAAAAGTGTAGTGGACTGGATGCTCGAATGCATTCTTTGGAATCCTCTCAATCAGGGGTTTCCGCCTTTCGATTGGTTGCTGTCAAATGTTTTTTCCTTTCTATTGGTTTCTGCTGAACCGTGTCTGAGCTCATTACCATAAAAGTGAGCTGATTTCAACTCTCCTTGACGCTCACACCGTACATGTACATGACGCACCACTGCCCGCCAGAGCTCGCTTCCGGCTCTCATTAGAAATGAATGACTTCCGGACACTTTGACATGATTGTTCATGTCCGATTTGTTTGTTCTTTAGCGTTTTTTAATTTTTCGGAATAGCTGCATTGGTTTTAATTAAAGGAACAGTATGTAGGATTGTGGCCAAAACTGGTACTGCAATCACAAAACTGCTGGCCAATACACAAAATGACAACATAAACATCAGTTAAGGGCTGCAACTCCACTTTTTAAATGACAATATCCTGACCAGACACTGTTGTGAGTGATATAAGTATTTGAAATGAAAATGATTTCTTAATGTCTAGTGACATATCAGGGCCATTTTATGATTAATTGATATACATTTCTTACATACTGTTCCTTTAAGGATGTTAATTTCAGTTAATTCTTCCGACCGCAGCTTGTTAACCGAACATTAGCAGCTAAAGGCACTCTAAGTGAATCTGTGTGACGTCACTTTTTGTTGACGTTCGAAGTGTTGTCAAACAAAATGGAGCGTAGCTAATCCTCCCCTCCCTTTCGTGCCTTTCTGAAAGAGTCATGAACGTGCCCAACCCCCACTCCCAAATAATTGTCGTTTATTGGCTGGAACAATTTATGTTTTGTGGTGGTAGATTTGATCAATAGACTGTAAAAAAAAAGATGGACGATGCGACGTCACCTCCCTCCATTGTAAAAAAATTTAAGCTAAAAATGTCCAACCATAGTCACCGTCATGTTACGTAAAAACGTCAGTTTGGAGCCAAGGCATGCGCAGAAGGAATTGTCCGTGGAGCCAGAGGCGGACCCGCGATATCAAAATTCAAAATTCAAAATTCAACCACGCCAATAATAACGACACGCCCCGTTTCTATAGCATCAAATTACTAGCTAAAATGAAAACTTGAACATATATCAGCGTGATATCAACTACCTGAAAGGACCAAAACCATATTTCGGAAACTTAATGGAAGTGTAATTTTTTTTTATTTAGAGCAGAGTCATATTCGTTTGAATGGAGAGGGCGGGGTTTATGACTTGTACTGCAGCCAGCCACCAGGGGGCGATCAAAGGGCCAGAGGCTTCACTTTTCAAGACTTTTGAGTCACACCCAGATTGATCACTTTGTTTTTGTTGCAGTTTGTGGAGTCTGGCCTCCCTACAGAGTCATTTACAGGACATTCACAACATTCACAAAACATAGAAAAGTGGCGAAATGTCTGTAGGCACGTGTCGACACGCCCTGTGTGTTAACACATATTTTATCTTGATGAACTGATAATATTAATTGGTCATAAATTCTTACCTTCGTTTAACAGTCAACTGGTCAATATAAACATTGCAAGTTTCAATAAACGTTACATCAGACCAATGAGTGTTGCCGCGTCTGGCCCAAAGTTACTTCCGGTCTGTGTTCGTTTATTGTTCTGGCTAGTGACATAGCCAGCAACATTGTGGATAATAAATGTTTTGGTTTTAAAACATGAGGGAAACATTGAGCATGGCTCACCGCTGTGAGTATTTGGCAGCCAGGCATGAATTTAAGGTTCTGCTAACATTTTATACAGTAATTTTACATAGTGACATTAGCTCTGTGAAATGGTTGATACACTTTAGGTATCATTCGAACCAAGGTGATTTACTGGTTATATATTTGCCTTATCTAAAAATAATCTACTCTAAATGGAATGTTGTTATTGATTCTACCTGAACAGGGCTCGCAAAATCACTAGCCCTACGTCCCGGGGCTATTATGAATTCCTGTCGGGCTATTAAAATGTATCTCCACCCTGCCCGTCGGGCTATCTTGGGGTGGAAAATATTTTAATGTTTACCATGTTATCTACATGGTAAATACAATGTGGGATGTGTTGAGGTATTTTTTTTTTATTAAAAATAACCTGTGTTATAATACATTCATATAATATTTCAGTAATAGAATAATTCAATTATTCTAACATTAGGGGAACGTTAAAGAAACCTAAAAATAATGTTAGGGGAATGTTAAACTAAACTAAAAATAACGTTCTATTTTAAGAAAACATTTCTGGCTAACCAAAAACCTTGGAAAATAACGTTCTGAAAACCAAAAACTAACGTTAGGGGAACGTTTTGGCAACCAAAAATTGTTACCTGGGGATGGGCAGTAAGGATTTATCAATATTCTACATTAAACAAAGTATTTTGTAATCGGGCTACTTATATTCATTTCGGGCTACCAAAAATTAAAGAGTGCCTGCCTGAAGGGCTACCAGGGATTTTGAAATTTTGCGAGCTCTGCTGAAGTTAAAGTTGATCTACAAAAGACGTTGTTATGTTGTTGCTGCTAAAACCGTCTTTAGCAATGACGTTGTGTGGAGGTGTTTGAGATGGGTGTGCTCGATATCGTGCAGTGCTATGCAGCCTGAGCTTGTTGTGTGACATCAAAATACCATGAGAGTGAAGTGCATGCTTTTAAATAATTCTCACGGTACTTGTCATACCACCCTCTGTAGTGACGCATGAATTCAAACATCTACTCCCGGTTTCACAGGGCTTAAGGCTAGATCAAGACACAAGCTGGAGCTGTTTCAATAGAAAATTACTTGCATTGAGAGATTTTTAAAAAATGCCAGTGCCATTGATTTGTCTCAAGATATACACCAGGGACGTCCTTTATAAAGCATGTTTATAAAAGATGCTTAGACATCTTAATTAAACTAAGGCCTAGTTATGCCTTGTCTGTGAAACCAGACCTTAATGGTGTCTCAAAATATCACAATGTGAAGTTACGGTTCTGGACTACTGCATCTAATGAAGCAATGGCAGAAACATAGGAGTCTGACAGACGTGTTTTTATTCCTTGCTGCTGTCTGCATCGCCAATAACCGTGCTTCTGACACAACATCATCTTACACGCTTACGTTTTACGTGGTGTGAATGAGAAATAAGTAAAAATCCGATTCCAATTGGATATGTAGAAAAATCCAATTTGGACTGACAGTGTGAATGAGAACTGTGATGTGTCAAAACATTGCATTTTCAACTATTGCCTTATCTCTTTACACAGGCCAGAGACGAACACTTTAGTTTGTCTCCGACTGTGTACTCTACTCATACTGTGCTGCCATAGCTGCTTAAAGGCGCCGGACTCTGTTAGTCAGTTCTGGCAACCTTCATCATATGGTAATAGTCCTCGCTTTTGAAGCGAGGGACAGCAGCCAAATAGGATTGAATTTGACCCGCAGCCAGGGCTGCACTGATACCCCATCAATCTTAGTTGGTTTAGCAAAAGGGGCTTGCTAATGGCACCAGAGAGGGTGGCAAACCCACCACCTTGACAGATGTCCAAATTACTGGCAAACTATGAGACGCAGGTGAAAACAAATAAATGACCGGACTGAGACGGCAGGGAGGACTGCAGACTCTTTAGGAAAGGTAGTTGAGCTTTGATTGGAGGCTGAAACATGTAGGGATTGCAGGTGCATGTTTGTCTTTTCATGAAAGAATGCCACCTCAGTAAGTCCGAGAGGAAGGGTTGTACGGCTGAGGAGCATTCAACCTTTAAAATGACTTGTTACAGCGCACCTACTATACTGTAAATCACATACTGGTAATGTACTATAATACAAGCTTTTAATGGAGCTGCAGAGACTAGTGATTATAGGTGTTTGGCTTTAGTTTCATAGTTAAAGAAAGTGTTGGGCGATATGCCCCATTTTCAAATCGTCCAATCAGCAGCATATGAGATCGCCAATACCCCAATAGCAATGGTTTATTCATTTACTTTTTTACTCATTTATGACAAGCCTCTTCATTGGTGGACAAAAAGAACTTGACTTACTCTAAGGGCAACACTGTCATGACCGCAATCTTTTTACAACTGATGTCATTAATCCATGTGTGTCATTAAAGTCCAGGCACCCTGCAATTTCCTGTGTGCCAGGGAGCGGGAACAACACAATCGTTGGTTATAAACCCCTGCGTGCCTAACAATCTTTCTAGTGCAAGGAAATGGCAGAGCCGTGCGTATTACAAGCTCATGTGCGAGGAAGAGTCAGAGTCATGCGTATTACAAGTTCAGGTCAAGAAGGAGTCCATGCTGCCTACATTCAGGTCTGAGCAAGAGTCCAAGACATGCGCATTAAAGAAGGAATCTGTGCATGTTACAAACTCTCTCCTGCAAAGTGAAGCCCACAAACCCTCTCATGCGAGGAAAAGCATGCATTGTGCATGTTAATGTGAAACTAAAATGATGGCAATTATAATAACAATCGCCAACTATTGACATGAAAGCTCGCTATCGGCAATATGTATGACGATATGTCTTCAACCCTAGTTGAAGATGCTATTATTCTATATTTTGTTTTGGTTTTATTTAAAAATTGTTTTATAAGTATTTATTTATACCAATTAAAGACATATAGATGTTTCATTGGACACATGTGCGGTGACGCGATTATTCTGGTCAGAACTTTACCTCCGGTTTCTGCTTGTTTAACTCTTTCCCCGCCATTGACGAGATATCTCGTCAATTAAGAGAAAACGCTTCCCCGCCAATGACGAGATTTTCCGTCTTTCCGCAATACTGCTATTATCCACCAGGTGGCGCCCTTCCGCAACTTTTTAAAACCGGAAGTATTGCCCTATGGCAAGTTGCTGCATGTCCGTGTCTGTTTTAAAGATCGCTCTGAAGGGGATCTCTATGAAAAGTTCGTCATAAAAACGGAATTATCTTAGCTTTTTGCTCAAAATGTGGTGTTTTTGCAAAAACCTACCCATATTCAAAAGCTGATTGCAAAAGAACCACTAAAGGTAGGATGAAACGTTTTTTTTTGTTTGAAAGCTTAGGGTCTGTTCTTTCATTTGGTATATTGTAGGTTTATATATTTAAAGAAGAACATTTTCTGGAAGGCATTAAACTTTGGTGAAAATCATGAAAAACGCTGGCGCTGGCTGGCAACTTTTTTTAAAAACGCTGGCGGTGAAAGAGTTAAGGGTCTGACTAGTTGCTAAACTGAACTCTTGAACAAATACCTCGTCGAAAACAACAAATGTTTGGGTTTCCTAGGTAATCTACATGTTGTTTATTTTGTATGCAGGGTTTCCCGCAGAAAATTTGTTAGTTAAGGTGGGCCGGTGGGCGTTACCGAGGGCGTGGGAATCAAAGGGGCGGGGCGTATACGTCATGATGAAAATTAAAATATTTTTATTTAAAACACTCAATTAAAATTTATTTTTGAAGAAACTATGACAAAAAATCAACACATACTAGATTATTAATGAATTAAATGTTTTTACCTCTAACAGGAATAGCTGCGTGGTGAATTGAAACTAAAGGGTTAGTAAACACAAACTAAAGCAGATGTTGTAGAACGTCTGGCGAACGATGATAGATAGCGCAAAAATTGTAAAAAGTGATTATTTCCAACAATTAATTACACTATAGCAAGAGCGCTCAACAATTATATCTAATCAACAGGCATGTGAAACCCTAGCAGGTTGCTCAAACAACAAAATCACCTGCTAACTTACTTTAAAATTGCAAGAACTATAGACTAATACAATAACAAGCTTAAATAAACCCAAAAGATAAGTCCACTTACAGTTCTCACGGACACGCGTTTTATCAACTGGCTATCCTCCAGACATGACGAATCACGTCTTTATCTCATTTCGGCCGTGTGGTGCGCGTGCTTGCTCGTGGTGTGAAGCGAGTCCGCGCTATTCTCCGAGATGTTTTATCAACTGGCTAGTTATCCTCCAGACAGTGATGGTCCGGACCACATTTTTCTCATTTCGGCCGTGTGGCGCACGTCCCCACTCGCGGTGTGATGCGCGTACGCGCTATTCTCCGAGATGCACTTGAGGGCCTTTTGTGAAGCTTTTTTTTGGACAATCTAGTTAAGGCAGTAGGGTTTCCAAGCTTAGGCAGGCCCCTAAACTGAAATGTGCTGCGGGAAACCCTGGTATGTAACGTCTGTAACCCTGGTTCACTGCATCGCCCAGCAAGCGACCCAGCTCGCGTTACCTCAAAAAGGAACTCATTTTAACAACACAAAACCTTAAAACAAAGGAAATCTTGAACTTTTTGCCAGTTTCTTTACTCTACTTCAAGAACTAATAATATTGCACAGGTATTACTCTGCACGTCTTGGATAGTGATGACACTGTAATTTGCAGTTGCAGACTCTTTAGCCGCATTGTTCCATGAATTACATTTCGGAAAAATGTCATGAACGTAATCAAACACCTTTTAAAAACGCTCTCCAGAGGAGAATCATTAGTCTTATCCTGCTTTGAGTGGGATTTATTGTCGAAACCCAAGCACTTGTGTTTGGCTCCTCTAAATGCTCTCCTTTGAAATTCATGGTTTAATCCCTACAGTGCAGTTCAGTCTGTGTGCTCGGTCAGCGTGGCACTTATCGTGTTTGTTCAGCACAGGTGCCTGTTTCATAAAGCAGATTTACGGCCTCTGGACGGGCTCAGAAAAGTCGAACTGACGGAAAGCAGCTCTGACTGCCCGCAGCTGTTTCACATTACACCCGCGGGATCCCTTCCACCTCTGTTTAGCCTTTTAATATTGCCCATAACAATTTGAGATATCAATTTTTCAAAAGTCTTCAGTGAAGGTGAATCTTGATAGTGAGGTGTAAATGATGACAGTCTGTGAAAGAAAAGTCGGTTTAGTGTTGGGATTTTGACAATATACAGTGGTGGCTAAAATTATTAGAACGCTTGCCAGATCTGAAAACTTTTTTGAATACAAAGCATGATTTCATTTCATAATGGTGGTTGCTCTGACCACAACAAATATCAGATGAAGTAAGTCGTAGTGTTTTTATTCATATTTAACTATAATATTTGGTATGTCCACCCCTTGACAGCAACACATCTCTCTGGCATAGGGTCAATATATTTTCCTCAGATATCGGTAATGTTATCCCATGCCGCCATCAATCTCTTGATGCTTGATGGGGTTGAGGTCCGGACTTTGAGGGGGCCAGTAAGGAAAATTATGACTTTGTATATACAGTTCTCCATCATAAGGAGATTTAGATAATTTTTCTTTTATTTGTCCAGTGTAATAATAATTTTGGCCACCACTGTACAGTTGTGAAAAATTGTGGATTTAAATTGATTTCTGCATATTTTGCTCCTAACATTTCACAGTCAGTTTAACTCACAAATAATAATGTGTTTTTGTGTCTCTTTGGTTGATTGGCCCATGCACTCTTAAATATAAAGGTGCTTCACGTAACCATAGAAGAACCATTTTTGTCCGAATGGTTGCATTAAAAACCTTTAACATCCAAAGAGTCTTTTGTTTCATAAAAGGTTCTTTGTAGTGATGCACCGATGTATCGGCTGCCGATATGTATCGGCCGATTTTTGATGAAATTGAAACCATCGGCATATCGGCAATAGCACGAGAAAGGCCGATACCGATTGGTTATTAATTAACCGCATAAAGGCAATGAGTTGCATGTCTGTTGTTCAATTAAAATGATTTAATGTTTTGGTGTGCACCGAGAGAAAACCTTTGTTGAGCTGCCTCAAATGTCTTGGACAATAAAAGAAACAGACTGCACTTTAGTAGCAAGTATTTACTCTGTTTAAAGCAATAGCACTGGCACCATTTATGTTTATTAAAGAAATCCATTATATGTAAACAATGAGTTAATGTTGTTAGTAAAAGAAATGCTGAATAGCAAAAACCACCTTTGAAGATTGCCATGTTGTCTTATTATATTTGTTTTAATTTGTGCCTCTTATTATATTGGTCAGTTGAATGTTAAATAGATCCAATCCATGTTCAGTAAAAATAATTTGGTGCAGAAATAAACTAGCTAATAGACCAACTGTATAGTATTGTATACAAGTGTTTATTATCTGCATCGGTATCAACGAGAAGTTGTCTGTTTAAAACGGTATTGCCCCCCCCCAAAAAAATCCTATCGGTGCATCCCTAGTTCTTTGTGGTAATATTTTTTTTTCAGATTATGAAAAGGTAAGAAAGAAATGCTTTTTTGACTGAATTGTTGTTGAGGAAGCCTTAGGTTCTTCTAAGGCATCGCTGTGAATAACTTATTAAACAGAACATATTATGACTTTTTTCATGTTTAATTGCTATAATTGGGTCCCCAGTGCTTCTATCATCCTAGAAAATGTGAAAAAGATCTACCCAGTAACTTAGTTTTGGTAAACCATTCTCTGCATGTGATAAAATAGGTAATTGAAATTTGATTTCCCTTGTGATGTCAGAAGGGGATAATACCGACCCTTAATCTGCACTATCCCACCATGCCACTGTCATTTAGTGCAGAGATCAGCTCATTTGTATTTAACAGGACACATCCAAAAAGCCACAAGATTTATTGGACATGTAATAAAGTCTTGTGAAATGTTCCCTTTAACCTTTTTTTTTTAATAATAAATAAAAGAGCAAATATGTGACCCTGGACCACAAAACCAGTCATAAGGGTAAATTTTTGGAAAAGGAGAGAGACCTCATACAGCTTTCCAGTGATGTATGGATTGTAGGGCAATATGTGGCCGAGATCCAACTTTTTGAAAATCTGAAAACTGATGGTGCAAAAAAATGTAAATATTGAAAATGAGTATTCAATAAAAATAGAAAGAATCAATATTTAACAGAAAATGAAGCCTTTAGCAACTGCATCCATTCACAAAAATTATGTTTTGATATTTTTACGGTCTTGATAATATCCTGATATCCAATAATTTTGACCCATACATACTTGCATACATGCATACATACATCTACAAAATATATACCGGTACAAATATTTTTCCAACGTTTCAAACCTGATGAATTCACAATTATTTGTAAATACGTAGAGGTGGCTAATTTGTAGAAAATTCTTACGAAGAGAAAAATAAATAGGTAGTTACAAAAGCAAATCTCACAAAAGCGTTAAAAAATTAGATCATACAAAATATATGAATGAATTATCTCGTAAAATATGTACAATTTGCCACGAGAATGTGCTGGGTATTCACAATGTGTTGCAGTTTTCTAGATTGCTCTCTGGCATAACTTTGATCAGTTGAGAAGACCAACAGTGCTATCTAATAAAAAGCCACATGTTAAATTTCCCTATAAATCAAAATTCATGAGCACCACCAATCTTCCCGCTTCCTTCAACAAATATCCCATTTCCTCTGTAACAATACGACCGACAGCCCCTTTGCTCTTCTGCTGTGACAGGCTCTTTCATTTGTTGTGCTTGGCTGTCTAGATTGATGAGAATAGCTTTACTGTTTGACAGTCTGTTAGAAAACATTTCAAGGGAATGCCCGACTGACGCCCCAATATGCAAGCCCTGACAGTGCACAGGTGACCTGCTGAGCTTTTTGAATATTGTGAAGATTCTCGGTTTTCGCATAATTGCGCTAATGGTTTTGGCCGATGTTGTTGTGTCATTGTTCTTCACAGTGGGTGTAATTCTTAGACGAATCATTTGTTGTCATTCACACACACTTGTTACCCAACTGACCATGTAATAGATGAATGCTAAATGTTCTGTGGATACCTCTGGGAACCTATCAAGGAAAACAATCCAGTTTATGAGCTTTAATTAGGAGTCAGTCATTCAATTCAAGAGTTCCTGTCAGAGCTGAGGTTGAGTTCGCTATTGATCAACCATAGACTCCACCGAACAAACCAACAGGGTTTTAACTCTTCAAACAGCACATCACTTGAGATAAACTCTGAACCCGTGACTGTTTATCTCAAGAGACTAGAGGATGTATATTAACTTTGATGTGAGCTGTGCACACATCAAGAAAACAAGATGGCAAAGTTTTTAATAAACATTTCAAATCAGAGATTATAGTAAGCTTAACCAAAATCAATGTGTGTCAATCCTAATCTCGTTTTAGGCGAGCCAAGTGAAAACATAATTTATACGGTCAGAGAGAAAAAAGCTCTTGATATGTTGGTAAGGGTGATTTGGCGGGCAAGGCATTTTTAAGAGACACGATTTTCCTCCAAATGGATTACTTTTCACTTCAATGGCCTGGTTTAGTTTCAGGCCAAAAGACAAGTAATATTAAAACCGGCCAAGCCTCAGTGTCGAGGATTTATAATAATAATTTTTTCTGAATATTTTTTCTACTTGTCACCCTGCTGATGTGTTCCAGGTGTTTGTGCGACTTACATGCTAAAGCCATATTCGGACGGTAATTGTTTCTCATGAGGATGTATGTAAAATTATATTTGCATGCCTCCTCCACAATAAAACCCATGCATTTGGATGTAGATGAATTTGCGATGGATGTGCGAGTTTATAACTCGAAACACCTGGAAACGCACCACACGTGTGGTTAATTATACGATTACATAAAAACACTGATGGGAGTAACGGGTTACAAAGTAATTCCGTTACTGTAATTCCACTGCTTTTAGCGGTAATAAACATGTAACGAAGTATGCGTTACTTGATTTAAAAAAAAAATACTTCGTTAGATGTTTACTACCACTAAAAGTAGTGGAATTACAGTAACGGAATTACTTTGTAACCATTACTCCCGTCACTGTTTTTAACACAACGTGTGTTGTCCCTTTCATTTATTTTAACATGAAATAACGCCTTAAATGGCATGACACACACAATGTGTTAAAAATTAACATATTATTTTTTGCGGTGTAGGAGAAAAACCCTCCTGACCGACCTCCGTTGAAGGATGGTCAGTATATCAGTGGTGTGATGACCTTCACAGCTGCAGGAACTGGGTCTGTTTGTCTCATTGTTCTCGGAGTCAAGTACGAGACAGGGAGAGAGAAACAGAATCCTATTAGTGCAGGGGCCGTTCACATGTCATGCAAGTGTCATACAGTATTGTGGTTTAAGTCAGCTCTGTTCCACACAGGCTAACTATTGCGGCATAAGTATATATCCCAGATGAGTTATGCGAGCGCTTTGTTCTAAACAAACTAACTATTGCGGGATAAGTACATTTACTGGACATTTTATGTGAATGCTTTGTTAAAGAAGAATGTCTAAGTTTTTATTTAAATTGATCAACATTTCAGTTGTGAAGATGTTAAGGAGTAACTAAACCCTAAACCAACTTTTTTTTAGTTAATGATCTGTATGAATGGGGCTTTTTTAGTGCTGATCATTGATTTGAGTAACTTTTTTTTACATTTGGCTATAAAGTGTTTCAATGCTACAATATATGGTGTAAAAATGTCTGAGTGCTGCCCTCTTCAGGTTGAACTGTGGCTACTGCAGTTGAATTTTCCTGTTGAATGTTGCGGTACCGCTTGATGTAAGCGTTACGATCCTACGTAAGCAGGTTCAAGCTCACCACACCTTTATTACGATATCACCACATACTTGGTACGAGCTCAGTTCGTCCCCTCTATCTTCGTTGGGGTCTGCCCACTTTTCTTGCATTTTTCAAATATTGCCAGTGGGTTTAGTTACTCTTTAATGTTTATAATGCTGAAGCATGTGACCATACTAAGGGTGATCGAAATTAAGTCACAACCTCAAACTTCAAATAAAAAAATGGAATCGTCAATTCTGCCTCGCCCCCATGTCACGTTCGGTCGGCTTGCCAAGCGAGAAAAAAACACACGTGTTGAGTTTGTTAGAATCGAAAATGTAATCAAATCGAGGATTCTGAGAATTGTGAATCCCCTAGACCATACATTGCTTTTTAGTGGTCTAAAAGAAAGTGCATAATGACATTTACACTGATCCCCTTTTATAAGCGAGACAGCAATTAAATTACCACGCGACCTTGGTGTTTGTCAAAAAACAGTGGGTAATTCAGCTGGGAATTTTTACGTAGGTGGTCTAAGATATATTTAATAAGTACTTCTGTATTTAAATGAGATTAATGGATGAAGGCTTCATGTGTCTTGTACTTAAGCTGTTGGCTGTATGTGATTTGTTAGCAAGGCAACCAGACATTGCTCATATAATGATAGTCTGTGTGTGGACCTTGTTATACTGTGATCAGCCTTCAGAAACTTGTTTCTTATGTGTCGGCAGTCGCCATTACCGCAAGCCAAGAATCCGGTCTGTTAACTCAACCTCTGTGGTTTAGTCCAGAACATAAATTTCATCTGACAAACATGTTTAAAGGTGAGCGTTTACTTTCGGACGTGACCCACTAAGAACACAACTTACCTGTGAAATGGCTCTGTCAGTAAACAGTTTGGGGAATTAGAGCGCTAAGGCATTGACTGCATCTCAGTTTGTCTACTGTGATGGGAATGTCGATACTATTGAGTGTGGAGCAGAAGGGTGGCAAGTATAAGAACTTAGTAAGTCATCAGACTTCATCCCAAAACCATTGACTTTCTTGTTGAAGTTCTCACATATGCAGGTCAGCACTAGCATTTAGCTGATCAATTAAACCAATTGATTTTCATAGCATTTTAATCCTTAAATGTCCTGGAGTGTCTGCCTTTCTCCAACAATTTTTTTTGTGATTAGAAAAATAAATCGGTAGTATTGCAGCTTTTATTATATAAAAGTTTTTCTGTAGATGTGGCACACAACACTTGCTAAGTAAGAGATTAGTGAAGTGGCAAAATTCAATTTCTTTGTTGATTTAGTTTTATTAAAATACTAAGCTGACATCTATTTTCATAATTTGACAGCAGGCTTCTGAGAGTGGAGAACACAATGAGATTTGTTGAATTGGATAAAATTATTAAATTCATTGATTCTATCTCTACACATAAGCCTAAATGTCATTCAGTTGTTTTTGTCAAGGGGTTTGTGAAATATCTGTATAGATCTGCTCAGGAAACAAAACATTTAATGCAAGTCCATGGCTGAACTCATTTGAAAAGTATTAATAAGCACATCTTATTCTGAAAGCTTGAGGACTTAAGGTTGAGTACTCTGAGGGGAGCGCTATGAAGGGACGCCTGTCAAGTAAGCACTCTGAAGGGAGTGTTATGAAGTGAACACTCTGGAGGAAGTGTTATGAAGCAAGCACTTTGAATGAAGTGTTAAGAAGTGAAAGTACGGCGAAGGGAGAGTTATGAAGTGAGCACTCTGAAGGGAGTGTTATGAAGTGAGCACTCTGATGGGAGCACTATGAATTGAGCCCTTTGAAGGGAGCACTATAAAGTGAGCATCATAAAGGGAGTGTTATGAAGTGGGCTCTCTGAAGGAAATGTTAAGAAATTAGTACTCTTAAGGGACTGGGAGCACTATGAAGTGAGCCCTTTGAAGTAGGGATGCACCAAAAGGAAAATTCTTGGTCGAAGCCGAAAAAAATGAAAAACTCATTCCGAACAACCAAATCATTTTTCTAATTCAGTACATCCCTACTTTGAAGGGAGTGCTATCAAATGAGCACACTTATGGCGCTTTTCTATTGCATACTACCCCCTGGTTTGGGTCATGTCAGCTTTTTTGCAGAGTTCAGACTGCACGATTTTAGCCCTGATTTTGACTCGCCGACAGGTTTTGAGAAATCGCTGACAAATGCCCGAAATCACAGGCAGATCGATGGTCGTGCACGCGAGTGACAATCACACAGTGTGAATGATAAAAGACGCGTTTTGAGAGAATCACCGACGAGTCAGTGACACCTGTGAGATATTTGGCATGCTAAATATCTGGACCGGTCGGCGATTCAAAATCATGACGTGAGAAATGTGTTTTGACTGACAATAACATCGCCGATGACCTACAGCCAATGAGAGAGCAACATACAGGGCAGCTGGAAGTTCGGGGAGGAGTCTCTCAAAACATTTCCTCCTTCATAATCTTTATTTCTTCTTCTTTCTGCTGCAAATGAGCGCACATGCAATTTGTATGGTAAGCTTCTTGCGAGCTACTATTTTTAATAATAATCCCAGTCTCACGTGAGAGCTCCGGTCTTGCACTCGTGACCTCGCGTTGTTTCCTTCGCGCCACTTCTCGCGTGCGTTTGGTTGTGAGACGTAGTTTGCGGACCGGGACAAAGTTATCGGTGATTCTTCTTACGGTAAAGTCATGCAGTATGAAAACACCTGTCGCCAATCCATCATGCAGTCTGAAACAGCAGCGACTGAACGCTACCCCAGATAATCACGCAGTGTGAAACCACAGGTGACCCGACTAGTTTGAAAATCACGCAGTCTGAACTCGGCATTAGGAGCTTTTCCAATGGGTGCAGTATGTAGTACCTGATACTTTTTTTAGTACCACCTCGGTTGGAGTTCCAAGCGACCCGAGCTGATACCAAAATGTGACGTGAAAACACTGTAGATGACTGATTGGTCTGAGAGAATTGTCACTACCAGCGTCATCGCTATAATGTAAAAGATTAGCTTTACCTTCATGCTATTGTAGCTTGCGCTGTCTGGAGTAAACCCGTTGTCATCTGTGCTTTGCTGTAACTTCCCGAACTTCCACAGGTTGAGAATCAAGAACAACATAACAGTTTTTTTCCAGACTTGCAGTTTGTGTCGGCACATTCTCGCCGCGCACGTCTGCATTTATGCTTAAATATATATGCAACTTAAATGAGGCTCAGCAGAGCGCATCAACTGATGCCATGGGTGTTTGTACAGAAACTGTCATGTGAGACAGAGGTAGTGATAAACACGATGTGCAAAAATCTAATTGTGGTGGTCAATTTTAATTTGTGGCAGACTGAAAAATAAATGAATGTATGGGGATGTATTCCAACAACGCTCTTGCTTGTATGATGTCACAGCAGTAGGCAGCGCAAATATAACGACACGCCTATAATCCCTCCCACTGCGAAGTGTTACTAAACTCGATGGAAAAGCTAACCAAGCCAAAGGGAGGTGAGCTGACCTGACCTAAACTGTGGGATACTATGCAATGGAAAAGCACCATAAAGGGAGCGTTATGAAGTGAGCACCCTTAAATGGAGCATTATGAAGTGAGCAACCTTAAATGAAGCAATAAGAAGTGAGCACCCTTAAAGGGACCATTTAACATGTCCGCCCCAAAAAAAATCAATTCATACTCCACACTCCAAACAGACGGGGGCAGTATACCTCCAGAAAAGTGAGTTGGTCTATTTTAATTTAGCAGCTGCAAATTTAGCAGCATATATCAAGTTTGATTTACATTAGCAACTAAGTTATCATTAGTCACAAAAAAAAAACATTCGGTCTCATTAAAATTGCAATGTTTTCCACTACGTTTCGTGCGTCCATTTGGTGTTCATTATAATCAAAGACATTTCAAGCTTCTTAGCTAATGTTACATTTTAGCATCAGCTTGGTAGATAACGGGTGAAAACCGGATCGGATCCGTGGGTAGAGCTAACTATTAAACGCTAACAGCTAAGGATGCGCAATAATTTGCATGCGATTGTCATTGCGCTTCTCGTCAGTGAAGCCGGTTTCTTGATTAAAAGTGAATCGCCATCAGCTGCTTTCAGATGGAGCCACATTTACTGCACAAAGCCGTAGTTCATGTACAAGCTGAGCATAGGTTATCGCAATGCCTATTATAAGTGAACTTCTAGCGAAATACTAACAGCATCTTACTTACCAATCGAAAAGAAATGTTGTCATTTCGGAGTCCAACCTCATTTCTTTCATGTCCATTAGTTGTCTCCAGCGATGAAAAGCAGTGCCAGTATTTACTCTGGTTCGGTTACTTTATTTATCAGATTTTATTTGTGATTCCGAGCGCGTTGTTCCCTGCAGCAAAAGTTTGTGGTAGTGGTAAATGTCTCTTGCTTTAGCCATTCTTCCGCTCTCTTCCCTGAACTGAAATACGTCCGAAACCCCTATTGCAAGGCAGGAAGGCATCAAGGCATGTCCGAATCCATGGCTGTCCGAATTGCATTTCTCTGAGCTGCTTTCATGAATCTTAAGCCAACAAGTCAGCTGCCTTAGTTTTCGGACGCAGCGGTAGTAGTAGAGGGCTGAACTCCCACACATGCGACTTATTCGTGTATTGCAGTTTGGCTGGCGGTTATGTGCGTGGCTCGCATACTGCCTCCCATGGTCGAAACTGGTATTACAACACCAGTCGGGCTGTAGCTAGTAATTTAGTATGCTAATTCAGATTGATATTTCTGCAGCACTATACCTTGTCATTTTTTTAATGACACCTTTGCCCTTATTTCTTCTCATTCTTTTGATGCGTGTAGCTAATTTTTTAAAATCTTTTACCTCAATTATTACAAATGGCACCTTTAAATGGAGCATTATGAAGTGAGCCCTCCGAAGAGAGCGCTATGATGTGAGCCCTCTGAAGGGAGCGCTATGAAGTAGGGAGGGAGCCCTCCGAAGGGAGGCCTTTGAAGGGATTGTTATAAATTCAACAGCTAAAAATGGATCACTACAATTTGAGCCTTCGGAAGGGAGCGCTGTCCAGTGAAGACTGTAAAGGAAGTGTTATTGGGTTGATACTTTTAAGGGAGCACTGTCAAGTGAGTACTTTCAAGAGAGCGTTATGGAGTGAGCACTCTGAAGGGAGTGGTGTCAAGTAGGCAGTCTAAAGGGAGCGTTGTCAAGTAAGCACTTTGAAGGGAGCGCTATGGAGCGGGCACTCTGAAGGGAGTGCTATAAGAACCACTGGAGTTTGTAAATGTAGTTCTAAATGTAGGTTTGGGAGGAGCTAAACATTTAGCCCTGTCCAATCATCATTATAGGGATATATAAGGCAGCCTTCAGGCCTCTGCATCCAGCTGCAATTTTTTTCTTTCCTCTTCTTTGCAGGTCTGTTGCAAGGAGGTTGAACTTGGGGCTCGAGCCCTGGCCTCAGGTTCACTGTCTCCGAAGGTTGAGAGGTCCCTTCAAGGATAGCAAGCCAAGTTCGTTTACCAATAATTATTAAGATCTGAATTCACAGGCAAATTATAAATATAAATAATTTCATAATGTCTTGCGTGTTGGTTAAGTCTAAATTAATAAATAAGGAATTCTACACTTTCATAAAAAAATCCTGATAATTTACTTAACCCCTTGTCATCCAAGATGTTATCCAAGTCTTTCTTTGTTCAGTATAAAATTTTCTTAGGAAAACATTCCAGGTTTTTTTTGGGCTAAAATGATGATCGTTTAACTAGATAAGACCCTTATGTATGGGTTGAAATAGTTTGGAGCCCTTTGAAGCTGCACTTAAAACATAAACTATTGTGGTCCACTTAAGTCCATTTATATGGAAAAAAAATCTGCAAATGTTTTTCTCAAAAAAATGTAAAAATAAATAAATAAAAGCATTTCTTCTTGACTGAACAAAGAAAAACATAAACCTTAAAACCATAAAGCTGGGATGACATGGGGTGAGTAAATTATCAGATTTTTTTTTTATGAAAGCGGAATATTCCTTTAAGATAAGTGATAAAACAACTATATTTACATTTATAATTTGACACTATAGTCACATTTACATCAGTCACAAGCAAAGTAAACCGTTGTTTTTGTTGGCATGAAGTAGAAAATCTTTTTTTCCAATTAACAGGTGTTCACAGTCTGAAAATCTGAAAACACAAACATGTTTTTACATGGAGAAAACAGACCATAACAGAAAGCGTGCAGTGTTCTCTCTGTTTCTGTATTGACTCAGTTTCTCTCCCATGGTTCACAGTACGGTGAACTGTGTGACGTTGACTGTGTATTGAATGAGTGAAATGGTAAAATGTCTCCATCTCCTATGTTCTCACACACACACACACACTTGGTGAGTTCAGCACTGCGGCGACACGTCGTGATAGACGTGCAAGGTGGATAAATTTCCAGATCTTCACTCCCCCTCTCTTTCTCTCTACACCGGCTCAGTTGTTGTATGAGAAAATCTGTTGGCATCGTGCTGATGCTAATATCATTGCTATGGCAACAGATGTAGTTGCACCAGACCAGATATTGAATAAATGGATCAGATTTTTTGCTAATTGACCATGCGAAGAGACTGCTTCTAAACATCGATTTGTGTGCAGGGTAAACAAACCTTGTTTTTAATCATCCAATAAATTTCCACTTTTGTGCTGCTTTTTGCTGAGACATTTGATAAAACAAACCTGACACAGATATCATATTTTCCACTGATACATGCATGCATGAGAGCAGTCCCAGCTGAGGTCTGATAATACATCAAGTTTAAAAATATATTGCCGTGAGGTACACCTGAGCATCACTTGATCACAGGCTGCTTTGTATATTGCGCTTATTGTTGACAAAATGTTAAATGCTTTTCACTTGTAAGTCACATTGAATTAAAGTCTTTTTTTAAATTTTGTGGCCATCATTTGTTTTCTTTCCTTAAAAATGCATTTAATTACCCTACAGGTAGTGTTTTCTATCATTCACAGTTGACCACATGATGTAATAATCTGCCTGATATTTAATAAACAGAAAGTTGTAATCTAACATGATGTGGAAAAATTATAACAACTGCATTTCTTTCATTGCTTCAGTGGTTTCGTATTTCCTATAATCAGATCAGGCACTTAAAGTCCCCATTATGCGGAGAAAGTGCTTGAAGACACTGCCATAATCATTAATGACTGAAATTTGACAGTGAGAACTCTCGCACCATTCACTGTGTCTGACGTGAGTCACTTCCTGTCCCTCATTTCTCCTATGATCCTCTCAGACTATTGCACTTCTGTTGCGTCTACCTCCTTTTTTTACACCCACCAGCTCTCCGCTTCCTTAGAAATCTCTCGCAAGTCCGCTTGTTGTTTTATTGTAGCTTAGTTGATCGAGCATTGGGTTATCAGTGGAAAGGTCATCGGTACGATTCCCAGGGTACCCACATACTGATAAACGTATGCATTGAATGGATAAAATCGTCTGCGAGATGCATAAATGTAAATGTAAGTTTTGTAATTTTTGAGTATGAAGAAGCGCCACACATTGTTTCGGACCCTATCAGCAGGCTCAGAACGACCTGCTGCCTCTGGGGACAGCAAAGCTCAAAGCCGCAGCTCGCACGTCGAGGGCTACTGAATAGGAGCCACTTTGAAGCGTTCACTTCAATTGTAGGCGTTTCTTTAACTACACGCATTTATTTGTCTCAGGGGTTGATTTTTGAAACTAGCGGATTTTGTTTCTGATGTGAAGGTCAGATTAAAAGTTTATTTGAAAACTTTTCTTCGCAACTTTATTTTTTACATTTTTTTTTAAATAAATACTGTTATGTATAGATTTTAGTCAACTCTTGACCCAAACACAATGTTTCTGTCTCAGCGCTGGGAATGCATTAAAAAGATTCAGTTCTGAGGCATTGGGAATCCTAAGGGTGAAATCAATTCCATCAAAGGGAATCAAGTTCTCTTTAAGAGGCTTTACAAAAATAAGCCCTGCCCTGTAGCTGATTTTATTGGTCATCACAGTCACCTTTTAAGAAAAATTCTACTTTAGAAAAAAACACAGATGCACATAATTTTTTGCAGTTTTTGCAACTGACTTTAAATTAGGGCTGGGCAAAAAAATCTATTTTTCGATTAATCATTTTTTAAACGTGGTCGATTCAAAATCGTTTCTCAAAGTGCTGAATCGTTTTTTTTTTCATATTCATTGTAAACTGCTGTTCACTGTTCTTTTTTATTAATATAATATTTGTATTAAAACTATATTCATTGAGTTGAATCGCGAACCAAGTATAAAAACGGACCAGAGAATAGCAATAGAAAATTGAATCGAGAATTGAAATCAAACCGATTTGATAGCTTGTGAATCGAAATCTAATCGATCTGGAACGTCTCGTTACCCAGCCCTAATTAATGATTTCCAAAAAATCTGGAATCATATACTGTAGCAAACGATGCAGCTAGTCAAGGTTGGACAAAATATTGGCTATTTTATATTTTGTTATGAATGTCATTTAATCACATTCAATTCAGCATAAAATGTATGTCATTTAATATCCTGAACCAACAAATGAGTCGGATCATCTAAAGGTTTACAGGACCAAAAGCGCACATGGACGAAGAACCACCCATATAAACAGCATCAGGACCATCTCCAGATGAGGGTCTTGCATATTTTATTCTGTTGATTGGCAGGGAAGAGAATTAATATTAATATTACATTCATCATGGTTTTACAGGGTAGCTGGTGTTTTGAGACTCATTAAGTGAATAATCAGAATTCTCCATGCAATTAAAACCTACGGCTATGCTGTTTATTAAACACTAATATTATCATAATGTAAATGTATATTGTTCAGTTATGATGCTTTTTGAAAAGAGAAATACCTCAGAGAGCATGAAAATGCTAAATTATTTGAGAAAAATTTTATTCTGCTAATGAGTATTATATTAATGTTCATGAAAGCTTTGTAATGATCAAAATGCAAATTTCTAGATTTTGTTTAATGAATGTCATTAAGTTAAAGGTATGTAAAATACTTTCTGTTTTATCTGTTCAGTATTTAGAGATGGCTATATATTTTTAAGCATGTAAACAGTTTTGCACTGATGGTTTAGGAAATGGCAGGTGCACAGTAACAGTCAGTCTGTGTTTGGATAAGTGTATAAGCTTAAAGTGTGCATCTTTTAAATTATTGACAGTAGGACAAAGAACAAACCCTACAGACTGGAGGGACCCAGGTCATACACTTTCAGAAAAAAATGATCAATAGATGATTTCTAGCTATCACTGGCACAGTACTCTTTTAAAAACTATACCTTTGAACCTAGATTTTAAATCAGTAGCTCTGTGTATACATATCAGTACCCAAATGGCATATATTAAGACTTTAAAACGGCTACTGCCCCAATGACAGCTTGGATCACTGAGACTTGTTGGCAGACTTTTGACTTTGGGCTTGTCAACCACGCAAACCACCCAAGTAACCTCAAAGTATTAAGCTAAACACTCTTTGCTTAGCAAATGGCAAGGCCCTGTCATTGTTCCAATGCACATTTGCATAGGCAACTTGGACAAGTGACATTATCTTTAGAAAATGTAAAATTTGCATTCGGTGTTGCTAATGATGCAAAAATTACACACTTGGGTGAGAAAAGATGTGTAAAATAAAATGCACACATACAGAACCTTAATGTGTAGAGAGAGAGAGTGATAAAGAGAGCTTTTGTAAATGTGAGAAAGCTGAAATGCTCCTGTCAAAGTATGAATGGAATAAAACATTTGCATCCGACCCGGGAAACCTGTAATTCACAACACTGCAATTACAATCATCTTTCAAGAGGAATAAAACCGCCTAATAAAATGTCTTAAAGAAGAGAAAAGTTAATTCATAAATATTCTTTGGATGCAGTTATCCCTGCAGATGCAAACAGTACACAATGTCTTTAATTAAACGTCGTTTTCAAAAACCTGGAAACCGTCGTAATCACAAACCTGGAAAACATGTTTTTTTCCCTGTCTGCAATCATAGGAAATTATGCAAGCTTGTTTAAGTGACATCCATTCACATTAACTACATTTACCTTGAAATCAAAACCGTTCCCATTTACTTTTATACTACCTGTTCCTACTCTCAATGTGCACAATTCATAAGTACATGTAACTTCGTGTTTTTGAAGTAATTCTGTTTCTCTACTAATTCTTGAAATCTTGCCAATAGTTAAATCTTGTCAAAAGTGTTCCTGTAGCTGAGTTCATGTAGCGTAGCTAGTTAAGAGTTGCATTAGCAGTGCAAAAGGACATGGCTTCGATCCAAGGGACAACCTTCCGGTCTATATCTTGAAGCCAAACATTTGACTAGTCGCTATTGGATCCAAAGGGGAGTCAATCCCATAGACATACTTGGATTAACGCGTTCTCGCTATGAATATAGCCATAGATGCTGGAATAGCTTAAAGCAGTGGTTCTCCAACTGGGGTCCAGGGCCCCCAGGGGGGCCGCAAGATGGTGCCAAGGGGACCCCAGTTTTATGACATTTTTTGACAAAATACATTAATTTATCATGAATTCTGTGAAATTAAACCAAAAAAATAAGCCAGCACTACTTTGTATAATTTAATGTTTTGTTTAATTAAAATGTGAAGTTTTAGAACTGTTTTTGTCATAAATTTTCTTTGGGGGGCCGCGAAGGAATGCACCTTACACAAAGGGCGCCGCACGCTGAAAAAGTTTGAGAACCACTGGCGTAGAGAATAAAGAAAGAAAGAAAAAAGCCTAACTTTACAGCAGAAATAAATATGTTAACAGCCTGGTACAAAGTGTTTTTGGTCTATCTAGCTAATTTTGTCCACTTTACTTTATTTATAAAGGGACCATGTACAATTTTTAAAATAAATGTTTCCATTCCATGCATTGTACCTGATTAAGCTAATAACTCATTTTCACCCCCAGTCCCCTGGCAGGTTGACATAAACAACAAAGCAGTACACACAATACATATATACTATAAAACATACAGCAACAATGTATGTGTCTACAGAGTAGATTCAATTTTAAAAGAGAGTTTAACTTCAGTTTAAAAGACCAATAGATTTACACCCCTTTATATCCTCTGGCAAAGCACTCCAATGAGTCGTAGCTTTCACAGCAAAAGATGATAGTCCAAACGCAGAGTGGCGGAAAAGAACAACACAATTACTTATAGATGATCTGGTAGATCTCACAGAATTTTTTGGATGAAAACTTACAAAGTCACAAAGTACAGGAGAAACCAGGCCATTTAAAATTTATAGACCCTTGGGGTTATGGGGCCCTAGACGAGACCATGAAAATGGGCCCCACTGGTGTAAAAAATTTCATAGCACTGCAGTGAAATTCAAAACTCAATTTATATAAGTATAGAAGTTTTAAATAAGTGCAAAATATTAAGGAATATTGTTATAGCAACAACTGTAGTGCAACAGAACTACAGTATACTATATCAATACCAATACAAATATCATGGATATTAATACAGAATAATTACTATAGGATGATAAAGTATTCTGTATACTGTTACCTTACTATAGTATATTTTTTAGTATTATTTACTAGAGTAAATAATATAGTATCATACTCTTTTTTTTTCATGTGGGTTAATTTAGAAAGGGTTATGGACACTTTTCTTATGTTTTTAAATTAGCATACGCATTAAACAATGTAAAGCAGAGCATACCTTTACTTTGTGATTGCCTTTCTTCCTCTGCTTTTTTTTACTCTTCAGCTCCTGAAAGGTACTGATTTAATGCCATAGTTTGCCAAACGCCTACCTCCGCAACCTCACTAAAATAAGTCTTGTTTTTATCTTTATTGAAAAATGTAATGTAAACATTACATTGTTATACTATACTACATTACCCAAAATCACAAACTTTTCATTTTCAAATATGCGCAATGTGGAAAACGTCTGCAAGTGCAATCACGTCCTACTAATGTTTTGTATTTATTGTTATTTTACTGTTGATTGTTGTGTGGAGAATTTATCCTGTTATTAAATTCCTTAGGGGTTTTTTCACCTACCGTCTTTGAAATCCCTATTTTAATCAATAAGGTCCCTGCGCATGGCCTGCCGATTTGTGCAATGACAAAATAACTTTTACACATGGAGGGGCCTCATCTTGTTGTGGGGCCCCAGACAATTGCCTGTATTGCCTGTTGGATGGGCCAGGCCTGTATAGACAATACACAAATTAGAAAAAAGCATATAATTGTCAAAGCTTAAAAATGTATGTTTCTCCAAGATCCTACAGTGGTGAAAATGGTTTGTATTTTTATCTAAAATTTTAAAATCTGTTCATAAAGAGTTTTTAAAGGCTTGACCACAGTTTCACCAGCTTGACCCCAACATGTAAGACAGTGCGAAATTTATGAGGAAGAATTGTAGCGTGCCTAAAGGTCTTGGCTACGTCGAAAGAAAGATTCGCCAAGTTATATTTAATATTTCTTACCATTTTCTTTACGTGTTTTTAAAAACTAAGATTTGAGTCCAATATTACACAAAGATAATTGAGCTCATTAACTGACATTCAAACTAAGACATGACTGTGACGGAGTGATTTTTTTTTTGTAACTCCTCAGTTTTAATGATATTAAGCCTTAAAGTTTTGCATAATTAAGAACGTGGCCACTTGAGTGACAGGTGAATTGCTGCTGTCGTCACTACTGTGGAACTAGGCAGGCATGGTTTCAGAAACCAGGCACCTCAGCTCTACCCACGTCCAGTCATTTTTGGTTATCCGCTAGTGATGCATGCGCTAGTGATGCTCCGCCAACTGTTGGCTTCAAAAGTGCTCTTCATAAACTTACAGGTGTAAGTTTAGGATGAAAGTGTCTGCCAAATGTGTAAATGTATATGTAGATGTATGTAAAAAAAAGTACATTAGGGTGAGCAATGAGCATGACCTTCAGCCATGTTGAAAGTTCTCTGTGAATGTGTTTATATAGCCTGACGTTGTCATACTCAATTTTAGGCAGATTTTGAATCTCCATGTGGTTGTGATTATGGGGCGTGTTTCAACCGAACCAGGACAAAAAATTGCATAGACCTACAACCAGTCAGAGCAACCGAGTGTGTGACGTATGTTGAAATGGCGTCTGCCTTTTTGCAGCCTGACCTGAACTGCTAGTTATTTTGCTACAATGAGACTAACACTATGATTGTACTAAGTCTGAGTTAGCAAATGTACATTGACACCTTCTATGTACACAACATTTAATATCATGACATTGTGAGTTATTTACTGAGTCATACAGTCAGACAATCTCTTACCATTTGTAAGTTAGATGAACTTCATCCACGGGCTTCCGAAAAGGAGCTGGCAACGACCGCTAGTTATATCCACGTTGTCGTGCATGCCAAGTTGCCCATTTTCATCGTGTCCCATCTTCTTAGCAACCATTGGAGCCAGCTGATAAATTAAACTTTTGCCGAATCCGGTAGGAGGGACGGCAAAAACATCTTTACGATTAACAAATGCCTTGATTACGTTTCTGTGTTCCTCTTTTAAATTCAGTGCACTGTCGATATCTTCTAGATCAGACTCGATGGCAGAATCTTCACATCTCAATTCTCCAGCGGCAGCTGTCTTTGTTGTAAAATGATTCAACACAAGCGCTCTTTGGTGACGTGATTGATAACGTTACTGTTGATCATCTGTCCATCATTGTATAGACGGTTTCATCGGACGCACGTGATACACGTCTGGATCCGAACCTTACTTCCGGTTTTGTTTTTTTAATGGTCTGACTATTTACTAAACTGATCTCTTGAACGAATGCCTCGTCGAAAATAATAAATGTTTTGGTTTCCTAGGTAATCTATGTTTTGTTTTTTTTGTGCTTGTTATATAAATAAACTACGTATTTATTATTAGCGGAGTTTACCGGAAGTTACGTGCGGACCGCGACAGCCGCTTGTTTATGTTGTTACTGCTGAAACGGTCTATAAAGCCCTCCCTGACAATTTGATTGGTTCGAACAGCTGTGGTTCAAGCATAGTTGTGCCACAACGGAGCAACACCAGAACGAACTTCCAGACCTGAAATGTTGTGGGCGGGACTAAGTTCGGCTGGCACCCAGGCTAGTGTTAATAGGTCCTATCCTACACTGTTAGCTGAAGTGGTTCCTTTTAATTTACAAAATTTTTATGCTAAACAAAAAAAATGTATTAACTCTTTCACTGCCATTGACGAGATATCTCGTCAATTAAGAGAAAACGCTTCCCCGCCAATGACGTGATTTTCCGTCTTTCCGCAATACTGCTATTATCCACCAGGTGGCACACTTCTGCAACTTATACAACCCGGAAGTAGCGCCTCATGTGAAAGAGAAAGAACTCCGTGTATGTTTTAAAGATCGCTCTGCATCTGATCTCTATCAAAAGTCCTTCGCAAAAAATGGAATTATCTCAGCTTTTTGCTTAAAATGGGTGTTTTTGAAGAAACCTTACCCATATTCAAAAGCTGATTACAAAAGAACCACTGAAGGTAGGATGAAACGTTTTTTTTTTTTTTTTGAAAGCAGAGGGTCTGTTCTTTCATCTCATATATTGTTTGTTTATATATTTAAAGAAGAACATTTTCTGGAAGGCATTAAACTTTTGTGAAAATCATGAAAAATGCTGGCGCTGGCTGGCAACTTAAAAAAAAAAAATGCTGGCGGGGAAAGAGTTAATAAATCAATAAAATAAAGAAATAAATCACACATACCCAAATAATTTTTCTTGAAATATCATCATCATCTGAAGTATCTGTTTGAAGACCGATCCTCCCATCGTCTTTCATTCAGAAATATGTCATGTTAAGAAAGGTACATTTTCTGTTTTATGGTTAAATTTCCTCCCACAGTCTTCATCACTCACGACATACTAGCAATATGGCGTTGTTGTTGAAACGTTCACCTTGATAAATGAGCATTTGTTTGTGTTTCAGTGAGTTTCATTGGGGTCCGCTGCGGTGCCGATGTGTGATTATGTTCGTATCAGAACCACGACAGTGACTTTTTAACAAAGTCTGATGATTAATATGTGAAAACACAGCCAGAGACCCAAGCTTGTAACACTGCAACAGAATTCGGTGTTCCCATGTCCTCTCTCTCGCTAAAACAGATTTTCGGTGTCCACACCTTCACAATTTGACAGGTTTAGTCTGAAATTGCTGAAATAATATCTTCCTGTTACTGACATATAAAGTGCTTTCTGCTGTCACTGGGGAGCTCATTGCTTGGGTATCTGTACAACCTGTCTGCTTAGCCAGAATAAAAGGTCAAATTCAGCTAATTTTGGAGTTAGACTCATTTCAGTGTGTTTTTCTCTTGTTAGGCAGTAAGCTTTCTGCGGGCAGACCGGCGTCAGAACAGATTCCTGTGGAGATTTTCATAAGGCAACACTGGCACAAAAATAATAATGATGCTGAAGGAAACACTTCAACACAACATACAGAATTGTACTGTATTTATTCAAGTTATCCTAAAAAATCTCTAAGTGTATTGATCAGAGGTATAGTCAAAGATGCAGCAAAACTTTATAATGTAGTATTGACAAGGATCCCCCATGTACTTAGTAGGTTTAAAGGGTATTTGTTCTGTAAAATATATGTGTAATGTGGTTTCATGTCAAAAACATGGTAACACTATGGTACTTTTTACTTTCTGTTAGTGAATACTCCTAAAATACCAATTTTATTCAACATGAACATGAGGACCACCCTACAGTTGATCTTTTTCCAAAACCGAATGAATTTTAAAATCATTTATAGAGCTTAAAAACACAAACCCAATCTTGAAGGATCAGCTTGCAAAAGTGGCTTAAATATCAGGGCTGAAGATGTCAGCTGTAGCGCCGGCTTAACGTCTCGAATCTCTGAAACGCAAAAAGCTTTTGGGAAAAGGGCATTATGGGTGAAGCCACAAATGGCAGGAGGAAGTAAAAACAGTTGAATAAATGTTATAGACATGAAAAAAGATTTGCAGATGTGTGGTGGAAATGAGACCGCTCTTCTGTATAGTGGGCCAAGTACTTAAATGAACCAGGTTAAATTTTAATTTACCAAGCAGTGGTAGGCAGTGTATTGTGAATTGGGGACATGGTAAATTAACCAAAAGGCCCCAGTATGCTTCTGCATCAATGAACAGTACTCAATTATGTTTAACCCTTTTTGATGAGTTAATGAGGTTATATTAAAATACGTGCTGAAATGACATGAACTGAATTAGTCATTACAAATATAACTATACGAGAGGATTTTTGTGCAGGGGAAACACGGTTACATTAAGTGGCTTAGCAAATGCTTGCGTTTTTCTTTAGGATGCCAAAACTGGTTGTCCGTGAGAACATGAAATGCAGAAATGCTGTGAGATGTAAATTTAGCAAGTTTATTAAACCTGATATTTTAAGATACCGTAACTGCGTGATAAATGAGTGCTAATTTGATTTTGTTTCATCATTTCAGTGCCTTTTAGTCATAAGGCTTTCATAAACGCAGTTTGATTTCATAAACATAATTGAAAGTTGCTTGCTTGGGTGCACTGAGAAAATGTTTTTATGTGGTGATATGTTTAAATCTTTGTCAAAGCTGATAAACAATGTCTTTTGTCAAATTGCATCATACCTGATATAAAACAACTCTGTTCATACTCATATTTTGCAGTTTGCATACTTAAAGGGGACATTTCATTAAAATTTGTCTTTTTGCATGTTTAAGTGCTATAATTGTGTCCCCCAGTGCTTCTATCAACTTAGAAAACGTGAAAAATAACAATCTAGTAACTTAGTTTTGGTAAACCATTCCCTTCAAGCAGGTGAAAAAACAGGTCTTGAAGTTTGGCTCCCCTTGTGATGTCAGAAGGGGATAATACCGCCCCTTAATCTGCACTATCAAACCACGGCACTGCCATTTAGTGCAGAGATCAACTCATTTGCATTTTAAAGGACACACCCAAAAATGTCTCACACCTATAAATTGGCAATTTTAACACGCTATAATAAAAAATGTTAATGTAATTTTAAGTTACAAGCTCACATACATACATACTCTCGGGACACAAAAGTTTTTGAAAAAAGTATTTTTTCAAAGATTTTAAAAAAGTATTGTAAAATGTCCCCTTTAATGCATGCATACTTAATTAACAGCATCGAGTCTAGCACTGTTTCCTCACATCAATAAGGTCCCCGGTTTAAGGCATGGCCCTGCCAGGTGTCCCAGCTTAGGTTTACTTCCTTTTCGTTTCCTCCCACAGACCAAAAGCATTAATTGCCCCTCCCCTAACATGTGTATTGATTAATTTGTATGGATCAACTTGTGTATGGATTAACCAGTTTTCACCATGAATATAGCCATCAATGCTGGAATGGCATTAAGAACAAACAAACAAACAAAATGTGCAGTTAAACAGAGGACACTGTGTGAAAAACTGTATCCCACAATGCAATGCACTCTACTTGATTAAGAATTTTTAATTGTGACAAGTTACCAGAAAGTTATATTAGCCAATATGGAGTTTATTTATACTTTAAATCTATATAATGACGTTTTACATTATTTTTGACTTTCAGGTGTAACAAGATTAGGTTTGTTAAATTAATCATAAAAATAATGCCATCATGTGACAGCCATGTAGCAAGCTTAAAACACTAGCATTGTTTGATACAGTAGTATTTTATTAGAAAGATAGCATACTTGTAACAGCAAAACTATGATCTATAAGGTGTGGTCCTGCTTTCTGAACTCCATATTGCACATCACTCTCAGACTGTGAAATACATTTACATACCACTATTAAAATAAGTTCTTTAGCTTAATTTCCCTTGCAAACACAAACCACGATTTTGACCTTGTCTGTCATAGAGGACAGATGAAATAAGAGCCGTTTTCATTGAATTCTTTTGGTAACAGAAAAGCATGCAGGTTTTTTTGTTACTGCGGCATTTGTTTACTTTGCAATGTTTTATTGTGGCTTAATAGTCCCCGTAATTACTCTTCATCTCTCTTTTAGGACGATAACATTGAGACATGCTCCATGAGAGGTGCGCGTACAAATGAAATCTTTCTGCCACAAAATTAACTGAATCAGCAGGGCAGAGCCCATCATCTCAGACCGAGCGTTGCAGGTATTTAACTGATACATAGTGATTTTAATTCCAGCCTTCATTCCTCATGTGTCTGTCTGCAGAGCAAATCCTTACGCAGGCAAATTAATGATGTGAAGAGAATAATTAGACTTGTGTTAAAGTAATTCAGAGAAAACTTCTTGAATATATATATTTAATGTATTTTTATTTCCTCAAGGAATCAAGCAAGCATATATTTAATTTTCATTAAACTTTTAAGTTTTCATTAAATATGTGGGATGTATATGCAAAAGCAGAGTTTGTTTAAGTCTTCAGGGGATGTGGTGCAGTGGTTAAACATCTGTGCTGGTAACTGAAAGGTTGCTGGTTTGTGCCCCACAAGGCCCTGTTTCCACCTTCGTATTAGTGACCATTATTTGGAAGCAAGCTGAATTAAGGTTTTTTTCGGTGAAATGATCACCAATTAACCAACCACTGTGTTAAACCATTGTTTACCAACTGTTGGTTATGGGTGGCTTTAAAAGAAACTAACTTTTTTGTCTTTGACAGCATTTGAAAACACACACAGTGCTTAGCAAATTTATTAGAGCACTTGTCTTTTGTCTCAAAGACAATCCAGCATCATCGAGTGTTTTACTGTGAAATCTTTCCTTTTCAGAAAGTTCACTATTTTGAAATGAGTGAGGGATGCTAAATCAAATTTATGTTTTAATAAAAATTTGATCCAGCAAATTTTGAGAGGAGTTAGAAATGAATCAAGCGTACAATACATTTTTTTTTTACTGTTAAGTACTGCAAGTAAATAATTGGGAATCAGAATAAAAAAATTAAGTGCTTTACTATTTTTTCTCTCTTTCTTGTAAAACCGTAAATTAAAAAATTCAAGGATAACAATAATTATATTTTCGCATTAGAAATACTACTGTGACTAAAGAGCTTACACATGCTGATGGGTTAACCATTACAGAAACATGAAAAACTGATTTTGGTTATCACCAATACTGTAGATTAGGTGCTGGCCTTATATATTTGAAAGGCACCGTTCACCCTCAGAAAAACACATTTGTTAACATTTATACCTAAGAGTGGATATTAGTTCATCTAAGGTACATATTAATACCTTGCAGACACATGTGTACCTAAATGGCCTTTGTTAAGGGTACTGTCCCAGCGACATCTTTTTCTAAGAGTGTACATCCTATAGACATCAGTTTAAAAAAAAAAAAATCCTAATAATTGCCTTCGCACATTAAAGGCGGGGTGCATGATCTCTGAAAGCTAATGTTGACATTTGAAATCACTTAAACACGCCCCTACCCCAATAGAATATGGACCTTCTTTTGATAGACCCGCCCCACACATACGCAACCCAGGCAACAATGTCGGTTAGTAGACACGCCCCTTCCTGCTGATTGGGTATAAGTGTGTTTTAGCTCTCGGCTCGACTCCCTTTTCCAAAGTATTTTTCAAAAATCATACAGCCCGCTTTAATTTGGGTTAAATGAAACTTTTAATAGCCATAATTTTTTGACTCAGAATCATAGAAATATGGACATGGTGCGCGAGAAGTCACCCATAGGTTTGTGAAGAGCTAAAGTAGGCGGAGCCTGCCGTCTCCATGTTGGCTATGCGTCTCAATGCGTCACTCTCCGATAACTGAAAATGGGTAAAGCGGCGGGTTGTGGGTGAAGCAGAAGTAGCTGGTTGCTGAAACCACGCCCGCCTAGCTTGACTCTAGTGACAGCAGTGGCAGTTCACCCATCACTCAAGTGGCCACGCCCTTAATTATGCAGAACTTTAAGGCTTAAAGGTGCAGTGTGTAAATTTTAGCAGGCGTCTAGTGGTGAGGTTGAGAATTGCAACCAATGGCTCAGTTCACTGCTCACCCCTCGCTTTTGAAACGCAAAGAGAAGCTACGGTAGCCACCACCAGACAAACATGTTATCTTCGGAGACAACTTAGTAAAAAAAGTTTGTCCGTTAAGGGCTTCTGTAGAAACATGGTGGCACAAAATGGCGACTTCCATGTAAGGGGACCCTCGGAATGAAGATAAAAACCTTATTCTAAGGTAATAAAAAAATAGCGGTTCATTATTAAAGGTCTTTATACAACCCTGATGATATAGTTTTGTATATTATTTTGCATTTCTGTCAAGAGATCCTTCTAAAAATGACACACTGCACCTTTAATATAATTTAAACGAATTAGTTACAAAAAGTCACCCCCCTCACATTTGTCAAGAAGGGAAAGATAAGCTATATAGACCAAAAACACTTTTTGTACCATGCTGTAAACACACATTTTCAGCTCTTAAGTTGGGCATTTTAACATGGGGGGTCTATGGGACTTCCTTTTGGAGCCTCTAGCGGCTGAATTGCACTTCCATGTTAGCTTCATCTGAGAGATCAGAAGGTTGCCCCTCCCTCTGAACAGATGTAGAGTAATAAGTGATTAATGATTTGATCCCAGGAAGACACATACGAGTTGTACATACTGGCAGTTTATATTAACGGTTCACCTCATCGGCCCACTCGAGACAGGATCACCCTCGACAGATGTTATAAATGAGGACATTGTGTCCTTCATCAATTCTCTATTGTACTAAATAAAAACATCTGCTAAATAACTTGCTGTGCATTACAACGTTTGCACGACAGCATCACACAACTCCATTACTGCTAATACCACTAAAAACTAAACAGCAAGCCCTGCAGATTGAGACAGCGATGTTGGTACGACTGCAACTGTGTCACTCATGTCTTTCTGTAATGACACTTGTAATTAAAAGCGCATTAGTGTCCTCCTCTTAACGGCGTGAGACAGCGACAGCTCGGCAATCCATTATTTGCACATCACTGCACCCTTAACTTCAGTCTCACCGTATAAGCAGATAGTGAGCGAAGTCAAAACTAAATGAAAATGGGGAGAGATTTCACCCCTGCGGAGGAACAATGAACGCTGCACTATTATCATATTCAGAATAGTGTTGATTGGCTTTCTAATTTACCTTTTGTACTACATAATAAAACAGTTTAGGGAAAATCCCTCGAGTGTTTCACATTGTCAGCTATTCAGCAGATGTTTCTGTATTCAAAATGTGACCTAGAGTAAAACTTGATTAAATTGACTTGTTGTACTACAATAAGCATAGTTTAATATTTTAATTTGTTTGAAAACTATAGTCAGTCCTTCTAGAAAACATGATTGGCTGATTATGCATTGAATCATGCAATCGCATAATGACGCATATTTATGCGGGGGCCGCATTTTTAAATACGCCGCACTTTCGCCACATAAATTGCAGACTTCTGCGCTCAAAATATGCAGGGCTTGCATGATTTTATAATTACCGCATTTAACCGACTTGAACATCAGTGAAAAGCTGCAAAAGCAGCATACTGTTTTTGTAATTTCACGCCGTTTTGGCAAGTTCCCGCCGTTTTGGCAAGTTCCCGCAGTTTTGGCAAGTTCCCGCAATTTCATCGCATAAAACTGCATAAATATCCCGCATTTTCCATCGCATTTTTAAAAAAAATGTCCTGCAAGATCAAGGATTTTTGTCCGCAACAATCACAAAAAAGTGTTTTTCTGGAAGGACTGTATATTAACCACAAATTAGGATTTTTTACTCTACTCTGTACATTGTCCAGGGTCCACTGAAGCAGCCTCATTGTGTGTGCAACAAATATGCGCATCACATTACCCCCTTTAGATTACACGCGGGTTTTTCGCATCAATTGCACAAATGAAAACAATCTCTCTGTTTTCTAATACAACTGGATGTGTCAAAGCAGATGTGTCAGTAAGCTCTTTGCTGATTGGCTTGTGTGACAATGCGTCTTGCGAAGGTCCCTCACAAACAGATTTTTTTTATTTGCGCAGAAGACAAGATTTTATGGAAATATTGTACGTTTGCAGCGATCAAGTCGCGTAATTTGCGCCATTTGCATCGCCTTCCCCGAGTTCGCGTCTATTCGTGTCTTTATGTAATACTAACGCAAATAATTACATTTTTGGAATTTTATAAAAAATGACATTTTATGGACACAAAACCACTTAGACATTTTGAGAGAGTCACATATAGGTTCTGTAAATGAATAAATGTTGACATTTCTTTTTTGCTGGTGAGTGACCTGATCTTTAACTCGCACTGAAAAATCACAGTCACTCAGGTGGGTTTTATGAAAGTATTTCTTTTATTTTTCTAAAGAAAAGAGCCACATACATACCGAGGATACAGTTAAAAGTACAAATACCAACATATCAACTCCTGGAGCGGAGGTAAGAAGTCTGTACATGTGAACACGGCGTGTACGTTAGGATTGCTCTTTTGCTGATAATTGCATGAAATGCACCCTGCGACGCCGAGCATGACTCTTATCACAGAGGAAGGTGACCGAACATAAAAGCAGATGCAGAGATTATCACAGTGTGATGTATGAGCATTACTAAAGAAATCTTCCATGTAATATCAACTTTAAAGCAAACATGTAACTAGTAATGCACTACCAATAAAAGTCTATGGGTTTTTTCCACTATTGTAATGACCTAGTAAACACAGTAATCGTCATATAATACACACAAGGATACCAGTACGGTTTACACAGCGAGAAACAGGAATTAAACTGGTAATGCTTAACCAGAATCAGTCTTTATTTGAACTGTAGCCTCACAAATCAACAAGACGATGTAAACTTTAAACATTTCAGCTTCAAAACACACATCTGTAGAAAAATAATAAATATAAGAGCTGAAATACAAGCTGCACATATCTGCTTTAAACTCTTTATATGGCCTTGCCCCATAGACTTCTATTGTAAGTGCATTAGAGGAAACATTCGTTTAGCAAATTGAAGGACTGAGGTTTGTTTTTCTGTGCTGATCCAAACAGTCGGTCTGCAGAGCTAACAAGCCTTCAGATTTCTGTCCTTTCACATGATTTCATTTTCTAACAGTGTGAGTGTAAATAACATGACCGCTGACAGGTGTAAATACAAGGACTATTTTGTTTTTCTTGTTCTCGTGCACAATGTGTCTGGTATAAAGGTTCAGGGAGAAGCAGTTCAATATTTTTCAAAATGCTCATGAGCACAGATTCAGATTGTCAGTGCAGTTAAAATAACCTTTTCAATTCACTTATATTGTAAGCAGGGGTCCAAACGTCAATTTTCGCGTTTCAACAGAATGCAATTATATTTATATTTTCATTTAATTTATATGTCAGTATTGAAAGAAATAACATGAGTTTTAGTATTTACTATGTTTTGCTTTAATGATTTGCATGGGCTTTGTCTGTGCATAGTTAAGGTGGACAGTATTGTTAAAGTGGTCATTGTCACTAATGTGGTTACATTTTATTATACCACGGGGCTGTTGAATGCTTTATTCTGATGGGTTAAGAAAAGTTCCACAGGTGTAAATTATTTTCCAATAAATGCACACCTGACCTGTGAAATGTCTTAACCACCAGAGCAATGTTCGTGGTATAAGCAGAATAATTGACTTGAGTTCTTTCGAATTATTTGAAAATAATGCACACCCGCGGTGTAACGTTACCACCTTGGGTGTGCATTATTTCAAATAATTCAATGGCTCATCGTCAATTATTCATTACTTGACCTGCAGTAGTAGAACTGTATAATATTAAATGCTGTAATATTTAATGCATTAGTGAGGAGGATAACACAATGCAATGCAAATTTATGTTCGTTTTTAAGAGTTATGTTTTATTTTTAATAATTTTATGATTTTTGACAATAGTTGTCTTGCTCTTAAAATCTAATTTATTAAACATTTATTCTAAACAGATTGTTTGGTTGGGGATGAAAACAACCTCCCCCTACAAAAACATGAAATTAAGTTAAACACATCAACAAATGGAGTATTCTAATGCAGTGGGGATTTTTGATAAAGACATTAAATCACAGCAATTCTGTTTTCTAATATTGTATTTGTTAACTTTAGTAAATGCATTAGCTCACATGAAGTAACAATAAGCAATATCATTTTTCATCATTTATTTTTTATGGTGCATTAACTAATGTTAACATATACAACTTTTGATTTAAAAAATGTTTTAGTAAATGCTGATATTACCATGAAATAAGATGAATAAATTCTGTATTGTTCATTGTTGGTTCATGTTAGCCAATGCATTAACTAATATTAACAACTTATTGTACAGTGTTGCCTTTTTTAAAATAAAGCAATAGTTGATTGGGGTAGTTCACCCAAAAATGAAAATTATGTTATCATTTACTCACCCTCATGTTGTTACAAACCTGTATAAATTTATTTGTTCTGATGAACACAAAGGAAGATATTTTGAAAAATATTTGTAACCCAACCGTTCGCGGACCCCATTCACTTTAATAGTAGGATAAAAGAATACTAAGTAAATGGGGTCCACGAAGAGTTTGGTTACAAACATTTCTCAAAATATCTTCCTTGTTGTTCATCAGAACAAAGAAATGTATACAGGTTTGTAAAAACATGAGAGTGAGAAAACGATCGAATTTCCATTTCTGGGTGAATAAATCCCGTTCTCTTAAACGAATCAATTGGCTGAGTTTTGTATTCAGTTTGCTGAAAACAAAATGAAACTTGGCCAGGTGTCATTAACCCTTCGACTCATGAATCAGTATTTACACTTTCATGTTACAAACGACAGCCATTTTGAATCTGCGTTCTCGTCTTAGTTTTAAACCATGAAGGTCATTGTAAATTCTGAGAAAGGGACGGGTAGATCTGTGTTTGTTTTTACTGCAAAGAACTTTTGTGAAATATCTTTTAATCTGACCAAAAGGAGATGAGTTCTTTCTAAAGAGATTGCTGGTATAAAGACTTCTCGTACAGTACAGACCACGTGGCATGATTAAGTATCACATTTTTGGTTCTTTTTATGATACCTTCGAGTTAGGGATTTGTGAAAAATCAATACATCACAGAGTAAAGCTGTTCCGCTCTGATCAGAGGAAATCTGAGGTCTATGAGTTATTTGGGATGGGATGTGTTAAAAACTAAATTGCACAGCCCATCAGGGAGAAGCCCTGGAGTCTGATCGTTGATTCGGTGGCACTGATAGATTTGCAGACATTTTCATTTGAGAATCTGATCATCCAAAACTTCAAGGGTGGGCAGTTCTCACCGAAGTTCACATAACAGAAGTTTAGTTATCTTTAGTTTGCCTTATCTTAATCAAGAAAAGGGAATTTAAACTAACCCACTTATCCAGTAACACTTTACCATAAAGTTGTTTTTATCATTCCATTACCTACAGTAGCACAAACTAACAATTAACAATACTTCTGCATTTATTTATCTTAGTTCAAATCTTAACCCCTCCCCAAAAAAAAAAACGTAAACACTTGTAACTGTTAACATTAGTTAATGCACAATGAACTAACATGAACAACTGTATTGGCTTTACAAAGATTAATAAATGATGAAAAACTATATTGTTAGGTCATGTTAGTTAATGCATTTACTAATGTCAATAATACAATCTTATCGTAAATTGTAAGCACCTATATTAAGTATTTAACTTCATCTAACGCTTGTGTTTTATCAGCACTGATTGTTGTACAGTACTTCATGTGGATGGCTGATGTTGAGGAGGGATATTGTGATATTTCAAAGCAAAACAAATCATAAAGTCTGCCAGCTACGACAGGCAAAATATAAGGCGCGTGCAAATTAACTCTTTCCCCAACAGCATTTTTTAAATAATTTTCACGTTGATGTTTAATGCTTCTAGAAAATTTATATATTTAATATATTTATATTATAATTCAAAATATGTATATATAATTTTCCTAAAATATATCAAATAAAAAACAGACCCTCTGCTTTTAAAAAACTCACTTAAATCTCTTTGATCTCTTAAATAACAAATTTTGAGAAAAAAGGTGAGATAATTGCATTTTTGTAACAGACTTTTGTAAGTGATCAGATTCAGAATGATTGACATAAACACAAAACATACACAGAGTTTTTTTTTCCTGTTTTTGGATCAGTGGATGCTTCAGTTCTCTATAAGCTGGGTATGAGCTTCATCTGGTGGATAATGGAGAAAATATGGATTGTCGTAAAAACACATTGGCAGGAAAGCGTTTTCTCGTAATTGACGAGATAACTCGTCAATGGCGGGGAAAGAGTTAAAGGGACACTCCACTTTTTTTTAAATATGCTTATTTTCCAGCTCCCCTAGAGTTAAACATTTGATTTTTACTGTTTTGGAATCCATTCAGCTGATCTTCGGGTCTGGCGGTACCACTTTTAGCATAGGTTAGCATAATCCATTGAATCTGATTAGACCATTAGCATTCCGCTAAAGAAGAGTTTTGATATTTTTCCTATTTAAAACTTGACTCTTCTGTCGTTACATCATGTACTAAGACCGACGGAAAATTAAAAGTTGTGATTTTCTAGGCTGATATGGCTAGGAACTATACAGTCATTCTGGCATATTAATCAAAGACTTTGCTGCCGTAACATGGCTGCACGACGCACAATGATATTACGCAATGCCCGAAAATAGTCCCTTGCCATTGAAAGTTAAAGGGACTATTTTTGGCTTCTGTGTAATATCATTGTGCCTCCTCTGTGTTTTAATTATGCAAAATATTGAAACTCTTTGGTTATTTTTTAGCGAGATGCTAATGGTCTAATCAGATTCAATGGATTATGGTAAGCTATGCTAAAAGTGCTAGCGCCAGACCCGGAGATCCGCTGAATGGATTCCAAAAGGGTAAAAATCAAATGTTTAACTCTAGGGGAGCTTGAAAAAATGAGCATAATTTCAAAAAAGTGGAGTGCCCCTTTAAAAGTGAAAGCTATATCTGCACTCAACTCAGCGTTGGGCCAAAAAGGGCCAAACCCAATGGGTTGTAAATTACCCTATGCTGGATTGTTTAAATTCAAAATGCTGGGTTGTTTTAACCCATTGTTGGGTCAAATAGAAACTTCTTCTGGGTTAATTTAACCTATCATTCTTTTTTGACCCAACGATTTTTGATTTATTGAAAATAAATCTGGATTTTTTTGGAGTGTGCCGACTTGTATGTAAGCTTGCTTGACTATAGGCAAAGTGGCCAGTAACAACCCCAAATACCTTAAAAACCATTTGGTATCTGCACAACAACACTGTGGCATTTTGGTAGGCAACTGCACGATGTTAACTAATTCTGCTGTGGATTATACAGTAATGGATTAATTTAATAAGGTTTAAGCAATAAACATGGATGGGGGAGGTCTTCTGGACAGATGGCAGTGGGTGTGGATTTCTACATAATCCTTTCCATGGCTTTCAGAGCAATCGCACATTCATTTATTCATGTCCTCGCTCACTGTCACTGTTAGCTACATTATTACATTGGCCTGTCTTTCTCTTGCACAAATGCATGTGTTACGGCTTGTCACCGTTGCGCCAGATACGCTGTAAATCTGCTTGTGGTGCGGAATAGAAAATACGAATGAGAAATCTAATACAGTGTGGAAAAAACTTAGCAGAAATGTTTACGTCAGCAGTTCTCAACTGGTTTTTTACTTTAGGGCCAAGGTTTTTTACATTGGAGACCCAACTCGTTACCTAAATTGCAAAGGTAACTAAAGGTTTTGCAAAGACATGCATTGGTGTCACCACGAATTGTAAAGGCCGATAATAATTATTTATATAACTGGCTTATTCGCTTTGTAAGTAAGCCTTTGTTTCATGTATTTTGGATTTTTGTTACTCTGCATGTTTGTTCATGGTTTTCTCGGATAGGGAAATATCAACCAGTATGTCTCTGTTGGCATCTGTCAAACATTTGGCATGTTTTTCATGGCACAGCCTTTGATGCTATCATCAAAAAATATGATAAACAAAGATTTTGCTCTCTTTATTATCAGCTACTAAATGTTTAGTATTATTGTACTGTTTCTTTCCATGATCCTATCTCAGCAGACCTGTCATCCATTTTGGCCTGAGACGCACCGGTTGAGAACTGTTGGTTTATGTTCTGCCAGGTCAGCGGCACGATGCTGCGGTAGTGTTAAGTGTTTTAGTAAACGTCCGGTTACTTGCTGTGTTTGCGTTTGATGGGTGGCTGTTGATGTTGAAAAGCATCCGGATGCAAGGTTTCCCAAAAACACGAACGTATCTCAATATTTTTAAAATCCATCTCTCAGCGGTGCGTCAAGCTACGATGACAGGTGCTCATACAAAAATAGTCAACGTTTCTTTCTGAACAAAGAGATGCTTAGAAAATCCATGAATGCTTCAAAATTCAGGCTTTAAATGGGAAACAAAATGGACACATTCACAACAAACACAATCCAGCCTCAAATCAATTCTCCTGTGGTTTGTCCGAGATCAGCCGGGGCTGAAATCAAATCACAGTGGGAACTTGTGGTGAAGCTGCGGTCTTAGGAAATGGCTCTCGTCACTTTCTTTTCAATTATTTTTCCACGACTGTCAAAAATAACTTCTGTTGTCGTGTAGTCCTCCAGAAACATCCCTGTGGGTTTTGCTCAATTGAGCAATTACTGTCCAGTGATCAGGAGAGACGTTTTCAATGGTTCGACATGAATAGTTATCACATCACTATACAACACAAAGAGATGAACGTATGGGAGGTGGGAAAGATCCGAACGGTAGGCGTAGATCCACGGGGAGAGCAGGTAGTAGCTATCATACAAGAACAATGGCAGCCTGGAAAAACGTTTTGCCAGTTCATTACATACAGTATGGATTTGCCATTCATGTTTGCCAACCCAGCTGAAACGGCCCCACGTTTGCGGGGGACGGTTATTGTTTGTTGAAATGACTACCAACTGGGTTTCGTTTAAGGACGGGGTGTGAGATTCATGGCGTATTCACTCCACTTTCCAAAGAGTTTTCATCCAAAAGGATGCGTGCCGCCCATTCGGCTTCCTTCTTTTCAGATTCGATAAGGCTTCTTTTGTGTTCGCAAATCTGCGCTGAACCAAAATCCAGGAAAGGCGTTTATCTGAACCTCTGCGAATTATAGTGGGCAGTGAGAGGTTTTCTCACGGCCCTCCCTCAGTGAATTGTGTGGATGTCTCCCAGCCACGGCCCTGGTAGCGGTCTGGGGTACGTATAAGCATTCTGCAAAAAAAGTGAGAACAACAATTAGATACAAATATTGCATTGTATTTATCACTTCCTCAACACAATTGAAATGCGCCAAGCGTGCTGTTTGCACCCAGACGAAATGTCGTCAAACAAATTAGCTTTCAAATGTGTTAAATTCGATAGGGTCCCCGAGACAATATTTCTTACGTAAACAATCCTCCCTTTTTAATCTAAGCTGTCTTTAACTGCGTTGAAGAATCAATTAACCGTCACGACTATATATTTGGTATCTCCTTTTCTGCAGCCAAGAACATTTTCTGATTAACTTCTAAGGTTAAAGTGGTTCACTTCACGCGGATAAACATGTTTCGCATTCGCTCACCTTTATGTGGAGGGAATAAAATCACGCGGTGAGCGGCTCATCATGTTTACATTTAAAAATATTAATTAAACCAAGGGAGAGATGAAATTAAAACGTCCCCTTTCCGTTTTACTCGAACATTGATTTGCATGCACGCAGTAACTGGCAATTAATGCGAACCGTCTACAGTGACAACCCGGGGTGTTGCTCTGAGAAACACACATGAGGTTCGTCCCCAGTTAAATATGTCTTATCTTCCAACCAACAAGAATCTTTGGATAATTATGTGCCAAACAGAGAAGTTTACATGCATATTTAGTTGAATATGTGATATTCTATTCCAGAGAGACACAAACACAGTAGGGGTCTAATCTCTGAATAGCAGAACCTCTCTGAGATTTGTAATTATCTTCTTATGAATAAATCATCTTTTATGCCTCACAAATATGGACGGACTGGGCTTCAACATCTGTGTTTGTCCTTGACTGAAAATTACATTGACAATGGAAGTATGGCGAGGGCATGATTTTGTGATTAAAACATTTATTGTGATAAAATACTTAAACAGAATAGCAGTAGTTGAAAAGTTCAGTAGGAGATATTTGACCACGAAGTGCACAAGAAACATAATAGACTCACCGCATAATAAAACTTTCACTGGGATTGCACTTGCATACTTTTACACCTTAATACATTCCTACACCCTATCCAGAAACTCACATTCAGCAATTGAGTGACGCCTTGTGTTAACTTCAAAATGGGTCACTAAATCATGCTCCCACTAATTTTTCCTCACTTCTTCCTGCTGGTGGAATGATCTTACTATCTGGTCAGCCTCATCTCTTACGACATTTAAAAAACAATTAAAACCCATCTTTTCCCAAAATATGTCATTAGATATTGATCGAATTTATATCTCTTCTATCTTTTATTTAAAAAATCTCTCTCTCTCTCTCTCTCTCTCTCTCTCTCTCTCTCTGTCTCTCTCTCTGTCTCTCTCTCTCTCTCTCTCTCTCTCTCTCTCTCTCTCTCTCTCTCTCTCTCTCTCTCTCTCTCTCTCTCTCTCTCTCTCTCTCTCTTTCAGATTAGTGAAAACTTGGTACACTGTTGGTAACCCTCATGTTATTTCAACCCAAAATAATAAGTACACTTAACCTAAACCCTGAAAATGTTTCTCCATTCTCCAGGTTTTTAAAGGGGACATCTAACTTTATCCATGTTTAAGTGCTATAATTGGGTCCCCAGTGCTTCTATCAACCTAAAAAAATGTGAAAAAGAACAACCCGGTAACTTAATTTTAGTAAATCATTCTCTGCAAGCATGTAAAAAATAGGTCACTGAAATTTGGCTCCCCTTGTGATGTCAGAATAGGATAATACCCCCCCCCTTATCTGCACTATCCAACCACGGCATTGCAATTTAGTACAGAGATCAACTCATTTGCTTTTAAAAGGACACATCCAAAATGACACATTTTTGCTCACACCAAACACAGCCCAGATGTCTAGGTTATAAAAAGGAAATTTTGGACTGTCTGTGAAAATTTAACACCTTGTAATCACTTTGTTGACTTTGCTTACATGACATCTCACAAGTTATTTTGACAAAAGCAACATGTAATCAATTCAAGTTTATTTTGGCTGGAAGTGGGTTACTTATAGCTGGAGCATAACGGGTCTGAGGTCTCCAAACTTTTTGTGAGCAAGGGCTAATGGATATAACAATGTGGAGGGCTACTTTTTTTTTTAAATAGTCTACTCCAGGGATTCCCAAAGTGTGGTACGCGCACCCCCAGGGGTACGCGAGCTGCCACCAGGGGGTGCGCGAGAGGAAAAATGTAATGGCGGTCTGTTTCTTTAAGTGGGATTTTTCCATACAATAAATAAATAAAAAATGAACAGTAAACATTTCCTTTGTAATCGCTTTTATTTTAAATAAAAAACTATAATTTATTAGTTTTTGATAGAAACGTAGAAGACAGCTGCTGTCTTTTTCTACGCACTGCTCTTCTGTTATGTACTGCAGCCGCTATATGCGTGCCAACTCGTTTCATTCATTCCATATATATTATAAATATGCTTAACTGACTGAAATCAGGGAAACTGTCATGTGGGACGTCTTATGATAAAGTTGTTAGTCACGAAGGAGGAGAGGGACCAAGAGAGAGAGACTTTTTTCTGGCAAAAATAGAACTAATGAAATGTGACGAGACATGGGCACAGGATACGCGAGCAATGTGTTTTCATGCATGGTAAAGAGACCGCCAATGAATTATATAATAAAATACATAAATACTTACTACTGTAGAGAACTTATTAAAAGCTTTCATTTAATTTTGTTTGAAACTTGAGCTGTTATAATGAATCTGCAAACTATTATACACCTTTTGTGCGAACAGTAAAGGCTTTCGTTAATGTGTTTGATGGGTCTGCACGTGACCCACTGGTAAACATGAGGAAACCTCTCATATGTCATCTATTAGCTGACGGCAGTAAGTGTACGTTTTTTACCATAGTAAACTCGAATGGCGTCTAAATATCACAGTGGTTAAACGCATACACGGGGGCGCGCATCATCTACGCTGAGCGTAGTTTCAGATGGTGCAATAGGCGTAAATATTTTTCACAATGTTGGACGTAGCTAAGCCCGACGTAGGACTATTACACCCAACTTCTTAACGTCCGGCTAGTGCAACCGGCTCTTGGTTATTTTGTGCATGATTAAACATGAGTATTTATGGTGAGAAAACAAAGCTTTTTGGATTTTTTTTTAAATTGGGATTGGGGGTGCGCCAACCCGGTTGGGACATAGAAGGGGGTACGCAGGAAAAAAAGTTTGGGAACCCCTGGTCTACTCTAAACTTTTTGGTTTTACTTGTTGATTTTATTTTATTTTACTTTTTTTTTCTTTTTTAAGCCAAGCTAATATAAAAAATATGTAATAACAGGGCTCCAGAATACCACCAAAATTTGAGAGTGTGCCACTGAATTTTACATCAAGTCGCACGTGTGCGACCAGTAAATTTGACCTTTTTTTGTGATGTGACACTGAATTTAAAACAGCACATTGTATTTTCTGCATCTATCATCAAAGTATTTTTTAGTAATACAGAGTATTACTTAGTAGAAATGTGAATATTTGGTTAGCATGTTGATTTCCGTTATGTGCCCTTAAATTTTCTGGTTGCACCCCTAAAATTTTCAGTTGGGGGCCATTGTGCTCCTAGGGAGAAAAAGTTAGTCTGGAGCCCTGAATAAATAAATATTAAAGCGCACCAGTGGTCCAATTGACGATTTTACATTTCCTTTAGTGTGCGAGTGTGTATTAGATATGCAAAAGGTACAAACCCTAAACTAAACAATGACGCGAGTTATCTTCTCCAACGTAAATCTTTTTTCTTGGACTACAACAACCACACGGATTGTAGGCAACAGTTTACTTCCTGCGATTGGTGATGTAGACAAGACCGACATTATCATAATTCCTCCTGCTTTGGACTCAGCCTGAAAGTTAACTCCTGTTAGAATTGCATTATGCGTGAATCTTTCAAACATGGTAAGGAGCGTCACATTTCCTGCTGACATCAGAAGTATAGGCCAATCACAACGTAGAGGCTAGCTGGCCAATCAGTGACAGTTCTGTACAAAATCTGTGCGTTTCGGGAAGGCAGGGAAATCTAGAGCAACAAAAATATAAAGTGACCCGTCACGGAAACCAGGGACTCAAGTCGGCAGCACAAGTTTCGAGAAAATGAGAAACAAAGTTTTTTTTTCGAAATTTGTGATTTTCGTTTTATTGCAGAATCTGTTAGTTGAGATCACGAAGAAGCCTCTCCATGTTTGAGATAGCAGTTTTTGTACATTTAAAAGCGTACATTTTGCGGTTAAAATAGGCTTGTTTTTCCGGAGATTCTAGCGTGCAGCGGGGGGCGTCATTGTCTGTGTGTATATTTACATACTGTATAAGCTTGTGTTTTCGCCTCCGCCCCCAAAGGGAACAGCGTGACTACTAAATAAGGATAGTTCGCCCAAAAATGAAAATAATGTAATTAATGACTCACCCTTATGTCGTTCTAAACTCGGAAGACCTCCGTTCATCTTCGGAACACAGTTTAAGATGTTTTATCGTTAGATTTAGTCCGAGAGCTTTCCCCTTCATTGAAAATCTATGTATGGTTTCCATGTCCAGAAAGTTAATAAAAACATCATCAAAGTAGTCCATGTGACATCAGTGGGTCAGTAAGATTGTGTTGATGCATCGAAAATACAGTTTGGTCCAAAAATAGCAGAATTACGACTTTATTCAGCATTGTCTTCTCTTCCGGCTCGAGCGTGAAGTCACGTGACTGTAGTGACGCGCTGCCCTGTTCCTCAGACATGTTTGCTAAGTTTTTTTTTTTTCAAACTTATAGCCTGCGTCTCCCCAGACTGTAAAGCTCGGGCGCACAAAACAGAAGAAAAATAAAAGAAGCTGGGGCGGAACAAATAACAGTCAGCCGCATCGTACGTCAGCCGCGTCACTGACTTTATGCGGCGCCGCAGTCGGATGACGTCAAAGTACCGCAAGAGCTCTTCAAGAAATCTTACGGAGTAGTTTAATTTCGACTCGCTCTCGCGGTACTTTGACGTCATCTGTATGTCAGTTCTTGCAGCGCAGCATGAGTCCAAACACACAGAAGTTACACAGATATCGTTGTATTCTTCATATAATTGGCTACATGTTTTGTCTATCAATATTTTCCATGAAGTCATTGGCTGATGGAGGAACGAGCGAGCCATTGGTAACCTCTCTAAAGGATGTCACGTTTTCGACGGCGCTGTTTGGATGATCTATTATACTACTTCCCTATTTTAAATACAAACTTTGAAGGCAGGTTCATGTGTTTAACGGAGTGTAAGCTCATATACCCTTACATGTTACGATTTAAATAGTCTTCAGATTATATATTATATTGTATTACCAGACATTCATGCGAAATCTGATGTAAACAATCTATATTTCACGGATTATACGCATTTGTGGACAAATTCATTGGATAATCTGAACCAGACTGGATTCGACTTGTGATCCCCACAAAGGTAAAGAGTCATGTTTATTTTTGCGGGTTGTCATTTGGTCATAAAATACTACATATGATGCTAGAACATCTCAAAAAGGGTTTTACAGGGGGCATGGCTTAGCTAAATGAGATGTAAATGAGCCCTATTGTCTCCCCCAGCTGAAAAGAAGAATCCCTTTCGTCTCGATTTTCTCGGTTTGAGTATTTCTGAGTTCCTATATTCAAATGGCCACAACTTCTCCAAATCTTATCAGATTTCCATGTGTTACACATCGTTGGAAAGCTTAGAAACTGCACTTTCAGAATCTGTGAATAACTCAAAATGCCCAGATCCGACTTGTGTCCCTACTTTCCGTGACTGGTCACGTATGTGGAAAATAATGTTTTTTTAACCATAAACCACGCAAACACATTTTTTTTATACTTAAACATCTCCGCGTCACGCGACACAATGAATTGATTATGAAATTCATTGCCAACGCTTTCAGTAATCGATTTTTATCGATTTAATTCATTCATTGTTGCAGCCCTAATGTTGTTTTTAGCAATGAAATAGGTGCTCTTTAAAATTGAGACTATTAATAGAATGTGCTTTGGCGGGCAACTCACAGACTCTGTGCGGGCAACCAGGGGCACCATGTTGGGGACCTAGACGGTGAAATGACGGCTATTGCTCGCCGCACTCTCAGGAAAAGGTACATGGAGGTACAAAAGTTGTCACTTGGGGAGGTACCCTTTCCAAAACGTACCCTTTTTTTTTTTTTTTTTTTTGGGCCATTTTTGCCTTTTTTATTGGATAGAAAGTAATTAAGGAGATGACAGGAAAGTATAGGGTGAAGAGAAGGGTATGGGATTGGCAAAGGACCTCAAGCCGGGATTCGAACTCAGGTCGCCAGAAGTGCGTCTGCACCATGTGTCGGAGCACTGTCCACTACACCATCGGCTCAGACGAAAACGTACCCTTTTTACCTAAAAAGTACATATTTGGACCTTTGTAAAAGGTGCAACTTTTGTCTGTATTTTTTTTTTTGGAGAATGTGGGATAAGTTGCCATGACCACACTAGTTTTATAAATTTCCCAGGATTCTTCTCCGGCGAATCATGCAAAATGTTGAAAATCATGACAATTATTTTTTAAGGTCTCTAAATATTTGAACTTTACTGATTGTCTCCCGCTGAGGAAATTGAGCAAAACATCATTATATAAGACAATCAAATGCACCCCAGGATATCAGATATCAGACTAATACCAAATCTTTAGTTTCGAGCAGACGGATGATCTTGTATTACAGGACGTTCTGCTAATTATCTGCATGTAGTACAAATGACAAAGTCTTTAGGATGTCATTCAAGGGCATGTTGACAAGCACAGCACGCCGGCACAAATAACCGCTAATGGAAAACATGCAACTATTTTGAATGCATATTGTTAATGCAAAAACAAAGAACAGTTCATTATATATATCCGTTAATGTTGAGTCATTGTGAAAAACCGTGTTTGCAACCCATTTTATTCACGTAAGTGAAATAGGATATTATGAAGTCTTTAGGTGCAAATGTGTACTTTTCGAAAGGGTATTGCCCCAGTGACTGCTCGGGACTATCTTTCTCAGTGGTAGTCCTGGATGCAGGAATGGTTTTAAGAAATAATTAAATAAATTAGAAGTAGCTTTGTCTTTTAGAAAAATTACTAAAATGACGATTGGGGTGGGGGTAAATGTTGCAAGCCAGGTTTAAACTCCTGTTGCCCTCCCAGCATGATGATTCAGAGCATGTACTTTACCTCCTAAACCATGACTCAAGTTTTATGATCGTTTTATTTGTCATTAATCTCTCCAACCTCTGACCCGAGGACCTTCTACATTCCCATAGCAGACGCATTACTAATAGCTTTTCATTTGCACCTTATCAGCCCTGCAGAAGAGGTTTTCAGAAGGAGAACAGGGTAAATCTTACACTGTTATTGATTACAGACTCAAAATTAATGTCTGCATCAGATTTTCCAGATAATACTTTTAGCTCCAGGTCAGAGATAAACTAAATACTTCATTAACACATGCATGCCCAGAATAACACGCATGCACCCGTGCATGTTGTCATGCAAACAGATAAACGTGCACACACTGTTCCACCTCCGCTGTACGGTGCATTCGTGAGTCATGCAGAAATGCAAATTAACCGATGGGGCACATACATTTTTATGATGACACAAATAAACACATCATCACTTTGGCAGGTCTGAACACATTTCTTATAATGTTGCAGACGCTTGCAGACGAGGGCTGTGAATATAAAGGCTGTAATATTCGGTTTCTAAAGGTTTCCCTTTCAAAGTTCAGGACTGAATAATATCAGCTTTGCCTCGTATGTTTCTTTTAAAGTTCCTTCTGAGAATTAATAAAGACACATGCATTGATTTTTAACACAAAGTGAAAGTATATATATATATATATATATATATATATATATATATATATATATATATATATATATATATATATATATATATATATATATATATATATATATATATATATATATATATATATTTTTTTTTATTATGAGCTGTAAAATGAATGTGGTTTTCTCATTAAATTGCAATATTCTTTTGCATAAATTGGTATTTTTAAAAATTTGAACACATTGAGACACAGTTAAAAAATAAATCAAGCATAACATTAAACCATTAAACCTTATTTTATTTTTCTATTAAAAACTGCAAGTAAATAAATATTTGGGCATCTGAATAAAAAATATTAAAGTTCTTGCAGTAAATTGTTATTTAACTATTAGAAATACTACTTTGACAAAAAAGCTTATGCATACTGATAGATTACCATTATAGAAACATGATTTTTGTAATCACTGTTAGTTTAGGGCAGCTGTGACACAGACCTTACATTGGGCGCAAGGGATACAAGGGATAGTTCATCCAACAATGAAAATTACCCCATGATTAAATTAACTCACCCTCAGGCCATTCCCGATGTATATGAATATCTTTTTCAGATGAACACAATCAGAGTTATGTTAAAAAAGTCCTGCTTGTTCCAAGCTTTATAATGGTAGGAAATGATGCTTCTAATTTAGCATTATAAAGCTTGGAACAGCCAGGACATTTTGTCCATGTATGTGTGTATATTTACAGTATGTTCTTTGTAAAGATTGTCAGACATGAACTTTTGAACAGGCAAAACTCTTCATTTTCTTTTGAAAAGAAGAGACTGGGATGGATAAGTATACAATAGCCATGTGTGGGAAAAAAGATTTCCAGGAAATCGGATCAAATTTTCACCTAGTTTATTTTTAAATTATTCCAGTTTGAATCTGATCTCAGAGATGATACGACACGCATGCACGTCAAGTCTCTGGTGCTTCCATCAGGTGACATAGAAACGAGGAAATCTGCATTGTAAAAATGAGCATGTAGGTCATGCAACAATTTTCTCTTTTTGACGGCTGTGACTGCAGTATGCAAATGTGCTTCCCCGAGGGCCAAGGAGTTCGGATCTTTATAATTGTCTCTATTACTCGCAGAAGAACGACTCTAATAAGTTAAATATTGGGGGTTGCGGAAAAACAGACGGCCATCTGCAGGAAGTGATGCATTTTTTAGATAACTGCGTTGTGCTCAGGGTAAAAGTTTAACTGTGCTTTTACGTCATCCTTAGATTATGACAAAGGGTAAATGTGGATGTGAATAAGTAAATTCAGTTAAATAACTTCTACAATGAAGCACAGTAACATGGAAAGCATTGAGAATGTTTTAAAGATTTTCATTCAAAGCGCTCTGCAGGATAGATGCGTGTTTGGATTGGAAGATTGAAGAGTCTGTGGCTATGTTCAGAATGGAACAATGGAACAAGCATACTGTGTACAGCACTTTTATTTTATGCAATAATGTGCATTTTAAAGAGTTGTGTTACATTGTTGCTAAGTCACGTGACACGATTTTAAAATGGATGGTTTGATGAAGTGTTACAGTAAAAGCTTTTTCATTTATAAGTCACTTTGGATAAAAGTGTCTGCTAAATGAATAGATGTAAATGTAGATAAAGTTTTTAAATTGCAAATTAAAAAGGAGACTTATCAGGAAACATTAGTCAGGATTGCTATTACAATGAAAATGGAGGTCAAGTCAAGTTCAATGAATTGTAGGAGTTCTGCACCATATGTGCTGTATCCCATGCACAGATAATCATATACTGCTATAGACGGTTTCATCGGATTCGGCTGGCCCGACATTAAACCGGTCTGTGTTTGTTTATCAGTCTGGCTAGTGGCTAAACTGACCTTTGGAACTAATACCTTGTCGAAAATTTGACTGTTTCAGTTTCCTAAAGATTAAGGAAGACGGCGAGCATGGATCACCACTGTCTGGAGAGATTTAGCAGCCAATATGTAGCTAATATTGTATACATTAATTTTACACAGTAATGGATGCGCTTTAGCTATGTTTTGTTTGTTATCAGTACTAACTGATTCTTTGCAGAAGTCTACCGGATGTTAAGTTTGGGCCACAAATGCCTTTTATTTATGTTGTTGCAGCTGAAATTGTCTATACATATCATACATACTGAACATCGCGTCTACTAATAAACTATAAGAGTAACATGCTGTCCTGATCAGACAGTAGGCATTATTTTGAGGAGCTTTATTTTTTTTAGGTTGGTCCAAAATGCTTCCCCTTGCAATCAGTAAACTAAAAGGCAGAATGCACCATTTCAAAGTACTCGAGCAAGAGCAATGTTTTTTTCTTAATATTTCAGAACTTCAAGATTATGCCAGGAGAACGGCAGCCAGGAAATATTGTCATCGCTGTATTGGCAGTGATTGTATACAATCAAGCTTTAAAACTAACAAGAAAAGCAGCACAGAGGTAATTCATACAACTTTTGCACTACACCCCCCCCCCCCCCAAATGTCCTCTGAAGCAATTTATAAGCTTTATGTGAGGAAACATTTTTTTTTTTTACTTTAGCTGGGTGCGGTGGTTTTTCAGGCAATTCGAAGAAATAATACAATAGAAACATATTTTCCAGTGGCGGCAGGTGACAACTTTTTTTCAAGGGCACTCGATGTGAAGTTTGTCACAACACGTATGTAGCCCGTCATGCGTGTGTAGTTCATAATTTTTTTAAGTGTTCTGCACGTCAAGAAATCTTATGTGCATAACACTTGTCTTGTCAAAATAAGTGCCTGCTGCAGACGCGTCTAAAGGGTTTATGATAAAAATTTCACAGATACGTAAAAGTCACATAATACTTTTTTTAAAAATGCCAAGTTACAGTATGTGGACTCTATCTTACACCCGGCGCAATGCGCGACGCAAGTGTCTTTTGCTAGTTTCCACCCTGCGCAATAATAATTTTCACGTTTAGCGCCGCGTTGTTTAAATAGCAAATGCATTTGCGCCCCGTTTTGCGCCCATGGGCGTTCTGGTCTGAAAACGAGGTGTGTTCAGGCGCATTGTTGGCGCATTGCTATTTTGAGGCAACTAAAATAGACTACGCCATTGACCAACAAAAACCTGGTCTAAAGTCAATGGCGCAATAGTGTTTTTTGTTATTTAAAGAGCGCATTAATAATATGCGCCTAAACGGGACGACAACGCGGGTTTGCTTATCACATACATGAATGCGCAGCAGCACAAAAACGCTTTTAAATATGAAAGATTAAAGGATTGAATGTAAAAGATTATTATTGAGTCTCTTGGACATAAATGAGGACCGATTATGAGATGTTAGAAGGCGCAAAGAGCTGTTTCACCTGCAGCCTGGTAAGTAAATAAATGCTTTGCTTAAACAAATGCATCTGTTTTTAAATGTTTTTTTAAATGCTACCTCACAGATTTATTGTATATGACGACTCTGTACCTGTGGATATGGTGAGATGAGAAACATTTTTAAGTAATGCTTAAAAAAAACTGACGCTGTCCAAGTGCTGAAACGTGCGTTTGTATATTCTTTATCTCCTGTTTGTTACAAATAAAGTATTTTTTGAGTACAAACCTTTTCTTACATACTTGTAAATTATTTTTTGATGATATTGGATAGCCATACATTTAAAGCAATTAAACACCTGCTTTTTTACTTCCATGACTAAAAGAAAACGGGTTTTAAAGGTTTTAATAAAAAAATAACAATTTCAATGCACGTGAAAAACAACACAATTATTTAACATTAATCCTAAACTGGGGATCTTCTTCCTCTGCTTAGTTTTTCGGTTTACAAAGTCCGTCATCTAAATAGATATTAGACATAGCCCCGCGCAATTTGCTTTTAAAGGGGATCAGTAGTTAGACTCTCATTGGTTTATTGCACATTACGCCCAAAAAACTCCCATTACTCATTAAAAAAAAAGGACCAACCCTTTTCGATCATGCGCTCTGTGCACAAACCATTTTTCCCGTCGTTAAATTAGCAAAAGTGGATTCGGACACGCCCATTTAGACGTTGCGCTGTGCGCTTTAGACAATGCGCTTAGATTGTTAAAATAGAGCCCTGTGTGTTTGGAGTACAAGACAAAAGAGGCGTGTTTGACTTTATGCGACTAGAATCACATTTTAGAATGACGTATCGCATGAGAATAGAAATTGTTAAGGCCTAGGACACACTGGATGATTTTTGAATCTTTTAAATTTCAATCCATGGGTGACCACAGATATACAGTTTAAAGTGATTTTTAATAACATAATCCTCAGAACGCACACATTGGACTTTCTTTCTCAATACTCCTCCATTTCATGTTTGTGGGTGTCTTGTTTCGTATAAAATAGCATGCAACATCTGGTTTAAGCTTGCATGCTCTCATTGGCTATTATAGCTGTCATATCAGAGGCAGATCGATCAAGAGTTAACGTGTGATATTTACAATTTGCAGTTCTTCCGGAAAAAGTGATTTTTGCTACGAAAATGCGGGGATTATGAAATCATGCAAGCACTGTATATTTTGCGCACAGAAATCTGCAATTTATGCTGCGAAAGTGCGTCGTAATTGAAAAATTGTGGACTTTGGCTGATTATGCATTGAATTCTGCAATCGCATAATCACGTTTCTCTAGAGCAGTGGTTCTCAAACTGGGGTCCGGGGCCCCCAGGGGGGCCGCGAGACGGTGCCAGGGAGGCCCCAGTTTTATGACATTTTATAAAATACATTAATTTATCATAAATTTTGTGTAACTAAACAAAAATTTAGTCTACTAACCAACATCACTACTTTGTATAATTTAATATGTTTTGTTTAATTAAAATTTTACATTTTAGAACTGTTTTTGTCATAAATTTTTTTTGGGGGGGCCGCGAGGGAATGCACCGTATACAAGGGGGGCCGCATGCAGAAAAAGTTTGAGAACCACTGCTCTAGAGTGACTAAATTTGAGATCGTCAACAAGATTGGGAGCAGTAAAATAATCCCATTGACACCACACACTGTTTTTTTTAACCAAAACATCGACTGCGATAAAACACTAATCGGGCCACACACAAAAGTTTTGTGTTTCAAAAAGGAAAAAGTTTGAAGATTGAAGAGATTTGGATGTTGTTTAATTAGACACTGGGTCAAAGGTTTCAGATAGTCCTGCGTTTCTCTGATTAAATGCAATGGTAGTCTGATATAAATAGCCTTAACATCCTGCTGCACAGTTTGTTTTTAATCTGCACCCTTAATCCAAGATGAATTCTGCTCTTTACTTCCTGCTCACTTTAATTTCCTTTCTCACTCCTTGCAGAAAGATGTAGTGCTGAGAGATAGAGAGAGCGAGAGAGAGAGAGAGAAAGAGAAAGAGAGAGAGAGGGCGCAGTAATGAAGTGATTGAGCCAATGGATTTGTCTAATAAGGCAGGTCTTCCTCTAACCCCCCTCTGTTGAACAGCCCTCCATCTCTCCTTTCATGCTGTGTGTGCGTCTGTGTGTGTCTGTGTGCACGCGTGTGTGCTCGTTTGTATCTGTGTGTGCGTTTGTGTGTTGTAACAGCTCAAGAGGACAGTAGCTTTCAACAAATAGGCACTAAGTGTTTGTCTTTAACTGATGGAGAGTAATATCAGCTGCACTCTTAAAAAACATTAATGTGCTAAGTGATGCCATAGAAGAAGCATTTTCGGCTCTAAGAACCTTTAACATCCCAATCTTTGTGTTTCACAAAAGGTCCTTTGTAATGGAAAAGGGTTCTTTAAATTATAAAAAGCTAAGGAAGAAATAGGAAAAATATTTTTAGGCAGATGTTTATAACCATGACATCGCTGTGAAGAACCTTTTCGCCATTTAATTTTTAAAGTTGAGGATTCAGAAGAACAACAGAGCTTCGAACAAATGGAAAACATAAGTATTTAAAATCAAAATGAAATTGAAGTCACAGCACTTTGGCTTTGTTAAAAACATTGCTTTTCTTGTTTGCATTCTGACCGGCCTGCCAAAGAAACATTGATATGAGGCAGAAACTGATGATCCGAAACTGAAATAGCACAATTGTCTAGTATGTCTTTGTGTGCTGCAGTGTCAAGATTTGATCTCTTAAAAATTATTCTCATCTTACTGTCAGAAAAAATTGTCAAAAAATGGTCCACAGCTGTTATTGGAGCGGTACCTTTTCAAAACACATTTGTACCTAAAGAGTTCATACTGTAAATATTGGTACCAAATGTATACATATCATATTACTCATACATATACAGCATTCCAAATCATTATGCCCAGCCATTTTTGTTTATTTTTCCAATACAGTCAGTAAGGTTAGACATTTTACACTCACCTAAAGGGTTATTAGGAACACCATACTAATACTGTGTTTGACCCCCTTTTGCCTTCAGAACTGCCTTAATTCTACGTGGCATTGATTCAACAAGGTTCTGAAAGCATCCTTTAGAAATGTTTGCCCATATTGATAGGAAAGCATCTTGCAGTTGATGGAGATTTGTGGGATGCACATCCAGGGCACGAAGCTCCCGTTTCACCACACCCCAAAGATGCTCTATTGGGTTGAGATCTGGTGACTGTGGGGGCCAATTTAGTACAGTGAACTCATTGTCATGTTCAAGAAACCAATTTGAAATGATTCGAGCTTTGAGATAAAGGGATGGACATGGTCAGAAACAATGCTCAGGTAGGCCGTGGCATTTAAACAATGCCAAATTGGCACTAAGGGGCCTAAAGTGTGCCAAAAAAACATCCCCCACACCATTACACCACCACCACCAGCCTGCACAGTGGTAACAAGGCATGATGGATCCATGTTCTCATCCGGTTTACGCCAAATTCTGATTCTACCATCTGAATGTCTCAACAGAAATCGAGACCAGGCAACATTTTTCCAGACTTCAACTGTCCAATTTTGGTAAGCTTGTGCAAATTGTAGCCTCTTTTTCCTATTTGTAGTGGAGATGAGTGGTACCCGGTGGGGTTTTCTGCTGTTGTAGCCCATCCGCCTCAAGGTTGTGCGTGTTGTGGCTTCACAAATGCTTTGCTGCATACCTCGGTTGTAACGAGTGGTTATTTCAGTCAAAGTTGCTCTTCTATCAGCTTAAATCAGTCGGCTCATTCTCCTCTGACCTCTAGCATTAACAAGGCATTTTCGCCCAAAGGACTGCCACATACTGGATGTTTTTCTCTTTTCACACCATTCTTTGTAAACCCTAGAAATGGTTGTGCATGAAAATCCCAGTAACTGGGAAGATTGTGAAATACTAAGACCGTCCCGTCTGGCACCAACAACCATGCAACGCTCAAAATTGCTAAAATCACCTTTCTTTCCCATTCTGACATTCAGTTTGGAGTTCAGGAGATTGTCTTGACCAGGACCACACACCTAAATGCATTGAAGCAACTGCCATGTGATTGGTTGGTTAGATAGTTGCATTAATGAGAAATTGAACAGGTGTTCCTAATAATCCTTTTGGTGAGTGTACATGACGGCGTGGATGTTATTCTATTTAAATGAAATTAAAATATTAAAAGATACTTTAATATGCAAAATATGCTGTTCCAAATTATTAAGCAGAATGCACTTTAACCAAATGTATAATGATATAATGGATGTGCTGCATGGACACAAAACAAACATTGTCCAAAAAAAATTTTTCTGACAGTGTTCTTGGCTACAATAAGTAGTGATGTTGACTAGTCAAAATATGTGGGTATCGTTGTGAAAAGTGATCTCTGTATGACAGGTGTTAAAAGATGAGGGGTTAAAATGCAAATAAGAAGGACTGATGATGTATGACAATAAAAAATGGTGTTTAGGTTTAACAATTACATTTTCTCAAAAGCTTTTTTTAGCAATAACGAACAAATGTAGCTGTAAAACAATGTGAGACTTGCATGGTAAAATGGAGGAATACAGTAGGATTATCTGCAATGTTTTATTCCTCTTATAAATATTCTGAGATGATGTAAATCACTCCTTTGGGATAAAGACACAGGTTTGACATTTTCAACACATAAAATATATTAGAACAGTTTCTGTGAAAGCATTTAATATTCTTCAGAAATTTTTATGTGACTGCCAACTCTTTCTGTAACCTTACCACCGTTTTTACAGGAGTTTTAGACATCTTGAATTAAAGCACAGAATCGTTCATTTAATTTATATTGATGTCTCTAATGTGATCTTTTTTTAAATTTGGTTCTGTTCAAACGGCTCATGTAAGTAATCGCTCTCTATTTGTTTACCATGTTCTGCACTAATTATTAACAACATTAAAAAACCTCAAAACAAACACTGACAGTGGAAAAATGTGTAAACTGCTGTCTATTAATACACATTTTCTCTAATCTATTTAGCTTGTAGGTTTCCTAATAAACACGACAGCTTTGTAAACATTGTTTTTGGCTCACACCTAGAAAGAAACTTTCAAGTCATTTAATTTATATCCCAACAGTATTACAGACGATGGAGTAACACTCCATAAAAAATGTTTGAGGGGGTTTTGGATAAAAAATGGAGGAACCCAACCCATCGGGTTGTAATTCAACCTGTGCTGGATTGTTCCAACTCAAAATTCTGGGTTTGTTTAATCCCATTGTTGGGTCAAATATAAACATTTTCTGGATTAATTTAACCCAACGACTGGGTTTGTCAATTTTTAGCAAATGTTGGGTTGAAAATAACACAGTATTTTTTAGAGTGTAGGGGTGTGCAGGACAGAAACTAATGCGGGTTAGTTGTAACACGGGCTGTTTACATTGTTGCTTAGGGTTTGAGCAATTTGTTTTTCCGGTATTGTTTTCACGCTGCCAAAAGACGGTCTCCCGCAAATTTATGGAAAAGTACAATGTTGTTCCATAGAGTTATTGATAAACCAGTGTTTTGGTGGCATGTAAGTAAATTTTTTCATCATATGTTGTTTTTTTTGGTTTCTGAGTTGGATGTGTAAGATACAAAATTCAATGTTGTGTCATCTTAATCAGTGTCTTTTGACTAAAACATGGCATCATTTTATATGTCTTAGCAACTTTTTTGCTAGGCTTGAAAATATTTTCACCCAGCGGGGTTAATTGTAACTCTGTGTGACAACTAACCCCTTAGCACTTATGATATGAAAACCGATAATGTTAGCATAATTCTTGCCGTTGTTTTTAACACGAATGATTGCTGGCTGCCAACAAAATAAATGTCCTTGTCTTATCAAAAATTGTGTTTCAAAATGTATTTTTGTTCATATTTTTAATATTGATTGAATAAGGTCACGTCAAAGATTGAAATTAATGGGTAAAATCGGACTTTGATTTTCATTATCTCAGAATTAGATTTTGAGACTTTAGTATGGTTTTTACAAACAGGGTCACGTATAAAAAATTTTTTTGTCATCATTGTGCTGCTTTTTCTCACATATTTAGACACTTGTATTCATTTATTATTGAACTATGGTTAGATGAGGGATGAATAGTGTAGATGCCTGTCTATTAAAGACAGATACATAAACAATATCCACTTCAAGTATATAGACAAAATAGTATTGAAATATTTGGCTGCAAACGTAATTTTTAGCAAGTGTTACAACTAACCCCCTGCCTGTTACAATGAACCCCACCTATGGGGTAAGTTGTAATGTTTGCACTTCTTTCACATTTGGTGTAATTGTCCAAGAATGGTAAGTAATAGAAACAAACTTTAAATGTTCATTTGAAGAAGGAATGTGAGTGTTGCTTGTGTAAAGATATAATTCATCAAACTCAATTTTTTTTAATGATTGAGCCAAAACCACAAAGCGTTAGGTTGTGCCCCGCTCTCCCCTATTTTTTTGTGTAACATTGGCATAATGAGAATTACCAATGATGGTAGTACATATGAATAACACATTTTTATTTTAGGGAAAATTTGCGGTTAAATAAGGACTTGATGTTCTTGGATTGAGAGATTAACTCAGTGACTCTAATCTGTGTATAATCCGTATTCACTTACGTTTACAGTAATAATGATGACATGCATCTTGTTCTAGAAGACAAGACCTGCTGTGTATACATGTAAATAGAGTTTGAACCTGCTGTTTGTCATCAAGAGACTTGTGCTAGGTCTATAAAATGAGTATAAAATAAGACCTCTGGGTTCTGTTCATTCCTTTACGGTTGTGGAGGCAAAACAGCCTCGACAGAAGCATAAATAACCAAACAAGGGTGCACTTAAAATCCTTCAACGGAAAATAAACAATTTCATGCGGAGATTGAAATTCTGAAGTACAGGCGGAAAGACGATTGACAGACAAGGAAACATTCTTGATTATGACGATGACCAACAGATTAGAGAAGCTGGTAAGAATAAAGAATTACAGGTTGAAAGCAGATTGTCATAAATCTGTCTGTCTATCTATGACACTTTAAATAGTGCAAATTGAAAATGTACAAGTGTAAACTTGCCCAATAGAAACATGTCAATTTAGTTAAAACTCCCATATATTGCAAACATTTTTTTAACAGGGTTCCCACGGGTCCTTGAAATCCTTGAAAGTTTGTGAATGTGGGTAAAAAAATTCAAGGCCCTGGTAAGTTTTTTAAAAAAATACATACATAGATACAGGTCATTGAAAGTGCTGGAATCTATTTTATGCAAGAAAAATCAATTTTATTCCCTGTGTAGTGTAGGATATTCTAGACTTTTTAAGCACACGTGCTAAACTGTTAGCTTTAACTCTTTCACCACCAGCGTTTTTAAAAAAAGTTGCCAGCCAGCGCCAGCGTTTTTCATGATTTTCACCAAAGTTTAATGTCTTCCAGAAAATGTTCTTCTTTAAATATATAAACATGCAATATACCAAATGAAAGAACAGACCCTCTGCTTTCAAACAAAAAAAACGTTTCATCCTACCTTCAGTGGTTCTTTTGTAATCAGCTTTTGAATATGGGTAGGTTTCTGCAAAAACACCACATTTTGAGCAAAAAGCAGAGATAATTCCATTTTTGTGACGGACTTTCATAGAGATCCCATTCAGAGCAATCTTTAAAACAGACACGGACATGCAGCAGCTTGCCATAGGGCAATACTTCCGGGTTTAAAAAGTTGCGGAAGGGTTGCGGTATTGCGGAAAGACGGAAAATCTCGTCATTGGCGGGGAAGCGTTTTCTCTTAATTGACGAGATATCTCGTCAATGGCGGTGAAAGAGTTAAATGCTTATATCTTCTGTATGCGAATGTTGATTCATACCAAAATGCTTTTTTGGATATTTGTGTTTGACAAATGAAAACATCTCGGCTTACACATGTAGCTGTTGTTCCCTAAGAAGGGAACGAGACGCTGCATCTCCCTTGCCATACTTCCTGCGTCCCTGTAACGCCGTCTTTGGCAATATTTCAGATAGCAATATACTTCCTGGCTCCCGCGTCATCCTGTCTTTGTCGTTTAGCCTCACCATTGGTTGAATTTGATATTCACATTCAGACGCACTTACACCTGGAGGTGTCCCCAAAGTGTCACCGCAGTGACGCAGCGTGAGTTCCCTCAAAAGGGAACTGTAACAATGTATCTTTAAAGGTAACACGATGTAACTTTGCTCTCACTTGAAATGTGTCCCCACATTTAGTCCTTGAATTTAAGGGGAATTGGACCTGGAAAGTCCTTGAAAGGTCCTTGAATTTGAAGTTAACTAAAGTGTGGGAACCTTGTTTTACGCAATATATGGGAGTTTTTTTAAGTTGTTTTTTTAAAGTGTTTTTTTAAGTAAGGGTAAGTTGGCTTGCTCAAGGGCACCACAGTTGCAACCCACTGGCCATGAGACTCGAACCAGCAACTCTCAGGTTACAAGCTAAATATATTGCAAAACTGCAATGGAAGCAGTCTTTCAAGTTTTTAGTTCACCTGATGTGAGTAAAAGTCAAATGATCATTCTTTAAAGACACAAAATCGTGTACTAGAGGCTTGTTTGACTTCATGCAGCGCCACAAAAACGACAGCCTAATGACGTCAAAGTACAGCGAGAATGATTCGAGAAATCATACAAAGTCTATTTGTATCTCTCTTGCAGTACTTCTACGTCATCCGCCTGTCAGTTCTAGCGGCGCTGCATGAAGTCGAACAAGCCTTATAACTAGAAACTGCCCATTAATGCTTGGATAACATGCCAGCGTCTCCTTCAACTTCTTGCGGTGCCCCATAGATCGACACATGGATGACATTAAAGTACAATGATTCAAAGGTGATTCGAGAGGTAACTGCTTTGTATGATTTCTCAAATCGCTCTAACGGTACTTCGATGTGCTGCGCCGCATCAAGTCATTTGCACCCAATGGTTAGTGCAGTGACTGCCATACTGTATGTAAACCTACCAACATCTGTCGCCATGACTTTTGGAAGGACTTATCATGAGAGAAAAATTACGTTAAAATCCATTATTGTAAATGCGTCATTCGCAATTGTTTTTTCAACATGTAGAAAATATTGCAAAAATTTGGCTGTAATGGAAAACAGGGTTCTTTCTATCTCGGTCTCTCTGGTATATAATATATAGATGAATTACTATCACAAGATTAGAGAAAGTAAGACAAATATCTGTAGGTCCACATAAATTTTACTACCTGAATGTGTGTGTGTATTATGGACTCAATATATTATATACAGTACAGTAGCATAATAAGGCATACGGACAATAGAGGGAGTAAATATGGAAGTGTAATGACACAGACAAGATTTGATTGATGTCTCAGTGAGCACACTGCTCTTATGTGTTATGAACACATCCACTACTTTTGATTATATATATAAAAATATCTTAGACAGGTAGATGGATGGACAGAGATGAGATTGTTAATAGAGATGATTTATTGATCCATGCAAGAATATGTCTACGGCAGAATGCGCACGTATGCACTGCATTTACTGTACATTTGGAATAAATGATTGACAGAATTATGAAACCGCAGAGTAAATTGTCTTCACATTAATGATGATAATCCAATATTGCTTTTATCGCCACGGTGACACACAAGTCAAATAAACTTTAATTGGTGCTTAAAAACAAATAAACATTAAAATGGGACCTAAAGGAAATAAAGTAAATATTACAGTCTTTAATGACTATTTGTCATCTTCTCGCTGACCCGTAAAAGAAAATTCATCTGTCTAACGTCAGAAAGTTGCAGATATTAGCTTTAAGTCTTTAAGAGTGCTGTTTCAGTATATTTCGATGGTATTGTAGCTCGATTGGTAAACCATTGCATTAGCAGTGCAAAGATCAGGGGTTTAAACCCCATGAGACACACACACACACACTGCTAAAATGCATATCTTAAGCACCTGCCAAATGCATAAATGTAAATGTAATCTGTACTATGTTACCCGTTTGCTCATGATGTGACCCATTTAAGGATCACTTTGTGATGCATGACAGAAAATTATGTTTCATCATTATAAACATAATGAGGATGTGATAGATTGTGCATAGTTTGATCTCTGTAACCTGCCATCACTTTTTCTTTTGATGCGACAGAAAATTTAATTATTTGTAATTTAGGTGAATTCCCTTTTAAAGGGATAGTTCACCCAAAAATGAAAATTCTCTCATCCTCATGTTCTAAATCTGTATAAATTTATTTTTTCTAATGAACACAAAAGAAGATATTTAGATAAATGATGGTAGGCACACAGCCGATTGTAACCATTGACGTCCATAATAGGAAAAACAAATACTATGGAAGTATCGTGATAAATTATGAAGAAGATATTTTGATAAATTAGTTGATGGTATCCATTGAATTACATTGTATTTGTTTTTCCTACTATGGAAATGATTAGCTGTGTAATTAACATCATTTATCAAAATATCTTTCTTTGTGTTCATCATAGAAATTCATACATGTTTAAAACAACATGAGGATGAGTAAATGATAACAGAATTTACATTTTTGGGTGAACTATCCTTTGAAGTGTTGCCTATTTTCTGGTTAGTTTCATGAAAGCTTTTATGAGAGCGCTTTAATTGTTTTGCATTATCCAAAAACAGGCACGCACATAAGTATTTACACTTACTAAATGTCAAAACCGAATATGTCATGACCCATTATAACAGTCTGCTGAAGATGAGATGAAATGAATGATGTTGAAGCTCTAAGCAGAATAATTGAAGTTGATGGAGTACATGAATACGAAAAGTGATTTCTAACAGCTGCTACCGGTCAAGGGTAAGGAATGCAGCATATTGCTTTTACAAAGAACGAACGCTTTGTAACATAAACGCCATCATGTACAGTAAGTGCATAATTACTGGAATGCTCTGCCAGTTCCTCTTTCTTCCATGATAAACATAATAGGACTGACAATAATGCTGCCGTGATTATTTTTTTATGTCGGCTTGCGTTTCTATAAGTCATCTGAATAGGGCACTGCATTTTAAACACTATTGTTTGCAATGAATTAGGTTTATTAGACTATCAAATGAAAATTATAGAGCCAATTATAAGGCACTTTAAAGTGTTGCTTTATTAAATGAACTAATGTGATGGTGACATGATGAATTTGTTTACCACTTTCAGCCTGATAACTAAAAAAGAAAAGTCTTAAAGGGATAGCTCACCCAAAAATGAATATTATGTTATCATTTTCTCATCCTCATGTTGTTCGAAATCTGTATGGATTTCTTTTTTTTCTGATAAACACAAAATATGATATTTTAATAAATGATGGTAAGCACACAGATGATTGTAACCATTGACTTCCATAGTAAGAAAAACAAATATGATAGAATTCAATGGGTAAACAGTAAAAAAATCTCGTAGAAATTTGCAGCTGGGTTGCCGGTAACTTACCGTAGTATTACATTTATGTTATTACTGGCAACATTTTGTTCAGAGTTAAATAAACATTAAACATTTACAAGTCTTTGTCTTTACAGAAAAACAGCATCAAGCAAAACATTCTGGGAAACAAAATCTGAAGCAAAAAAACAGAAAAAGTTTGATGATGATTTCTGGTTCCCAGAATGCTTTGCCTGAGGCTGTTATTGTATAATTTTCTTCTGTAAAGTTTAAGACTTGTTAATATTTAAAATGTATTCAACTTTGAACAAACTCTTGGTAGTAAATAACATAAATTTAAATCTACGGTAATTTACCGGAAACCCAGCTGCAATAACATTGTAATTTCTACGGATTTTTTTACAGTGTATCATCAACTGTATGTTTACCATCATTTATCAAAATATCTTCATCATTTATTGCAATACTGCCATAATATTTGTTTTCCTACTATTAGGGCCGCAACAAAGAATCGATTAAATTGATAAAAATCGATTACTGAAAGTGTTGGCAACGAATTTCATAATCGATTTGTTGTGTCGTGTGATGCAGAGATGTTTGAGTATTAAAAAAGTTGAGTTTAACGTGGAGCTCTCTCGTGCATTGTTTTCTCTGTTGTTTCCGGATATTTCATTCAAGTCCACCACTGCCAGGGATTCCCCAGGGTCTTAAAGCCCTTAAAGGCGGAGTCCATGATGTTTGAAAGCCAATGTTGATATTTGAAATCACCTAAACAAACACGCCCCTACCCCAATAGAATCTGGACCTTCTGTTGATAGACCCGCCCCACACATACGCAACCCGGCATTTGATTTGATTTGATTGGCTATAAGTGTGTTTTGGTAGTCGGCCCGTCTCCTTTTCCAAACCGTTTTTCAAACATCGTGGACTCCGCCTTTAAGGCTTTTGCATGCACCGCTTTTCTAAAACAACACTTTAATTCGGTTTAAAATCTTAAAGGTGTAAAATTGTTTCTGTTTGAGAATATATCTCATTAAGATTATTTTTCTTACCCCATTGGCAGATAATTTTGCTTCTGATTTGTATTGTTCATTATTTTTTATGATTTATTGTTCTGGCAACTCAGGTGCACTTAATTTTTTTTAAATCGATATTGGCAGATGTTAAAGCTCTACTGTGTACTTTATTTAGTTAATTCTTAACAAAAACCCATGTTTTCTTTCAAAAGTATGTGCTCATTCATGTGTAATTACTTCCCACCCATTAATCAAAGTGTTCTCGTAAGTGTAGAATCTGCTATTTAAAATGCATACCGTCGAAGCGCTCTCTGGCTGAATCCATGTTGTGCCTCCATCTTTGAAATACATTCGCCGACGAGGGACATTCCTGAAATTCAAGCTCCGCCTTTCGCGGTTTCACTCTACACTCACGCTGCCCGATAGCTGAAGCCTTCGGAGGTTGCATGTGTAGGCGCTATACGTCATCAAGACAGTCTTATTTCAGAATATTAACAATTATAAAGCTGACAATTATTCTTAGTTAATTGTAAATTGATGTAATATGCGAATGACTTGCGAATGTAATGCTCAGTTAATTTAAATAAACCAGGCTTGATGACGTATCCAGCCTGTGACCTGCGTAGCTGAATCCTTCGGATTTTACAACAACCGCACACCGTGATGAACCTGCGATCTAATGCTTTGATTTGAAAGCCTGCTGAAGACATATTCTCGAGGACATTAAAACAAATCGCCAAGGATGAGAAACGGGGATTTTAAACGACAACGTGACAGGAAAAACATCAAGACCAAAGTCACTATTGGAGTTAGTTTTCCAAGATGGGGCTCAAGGGACACTGAAGTTGCACTTTCTATCTTCTCCACAGGTAATTCAGCATATTCGTTTACATCTATACAGTCCATGTTGTAAACTTGAAGTTTTATAGTTCCTTGGCTAACTTTAGCATGATTATGCATAACACTTGTTAGTGTAAACATGCATGTGGTTTAATGTGTTGGTACAGACACACGCCGTCTCTCCGCCCATTTATGTAATCTGAGGTACTGAGATAAATGTTTTCATCTTTTCTGACCTCTAGCACAAACACACGGTGACAGCGCTATTTTTAGTCTTTCATTGATAAAAGCGTCTGATCTGCGCGTCTGTCGTTTCATTTTACAAGCGTGTGAATGTTGCGCGATCTTTTTTCACCAATATGAGAGAAAGCTCTTACATATACACGGACATGTAACGTTTACTTAAAACATAAGCATTGTACTCTGACATAATGTCTGACATAATACTCTGATAAAAGCGTCTGATCTGCGCGTCTTTCGTTTCATTTTACAAGCGTGTGAAAGTTGCGCGATCTTTTTTCACCAATCTGAGAGAAAGCTCTTACATATACACGGACATGTAACGTTTACTTAAAACATAAGCATTGTACTTTGACATAATATTAGTTCGCGTCCATTTAAACCCGTCATGGTTGCTTTTTGTATGTGATTTTAAGCGGACATGACAATCAGACTTTTTTCATGTTAAACATAAATCTGTGTGCTTTGATGGATCACAGGCAAAGGACATTGCAAATTGTTCATTTTTTCTCATTGCTTTTGCTTTGTAGCTACTGGAAGCCATGTTAACCTTGGCATGACACGGCCGGGCCACCGTACAAGTTAAAACGCGTTCCGAATGGGGAGGGCTAGAAAGTAATATTCAGTTGGTTGTCATATAGACTTTCACCGCTAGATGGGAGTAGATCTTACACAGTGGAGCTTTAAGCATGTATGTTTTTTGTGTATAGTCCATTTTTACTTTATTTTATTACTTTAACAGCTCAGGGATGTTCAAGGAACAACATGTTTGTGCACTTTCTGAAGATTTCGGTTCTGTTTTTGAATAAAGGGTTGGAAATTAATGCTTTTTATTATCCGATTCATCGATTAATCGAAAAATAATCATCAGAATAATCGATTTTTAAAATAATCATTAGTTGCAGCCCTACCTACTATAGAAGTCAGTGGTTACAATCAGCTGTGTATTTGCCATTATTTATCAAAATATCTTCTTTTGTGTTCATCAGAAAAAAGAAATTCATACGAAAATGATTGCAGAATTTTCATTTTTGAGTGAACTATCCATTTAAATGCCCACATTTTGATAGACAAGGGCAATAACACAATATCAGGCATCTTTAAAGACATGTCTGTCTGTCTATATTATGGGCTTTTAGTGTGGAGTAAAGAAAAATGAAAGGAGTGAATGCCACAGGCAAGATTCAAATGTGCCTCTATTATACAGTATGTTGTGTGCATATCCACTTCCTACTGTGCCACAAATACAACAAAACTTAGGAATAGTTCAAGTTTATCTCTGACTGAAAACACTGTGGCTTCAGAGGAACATACAGTAAGTGCATAATTGCATTTATAAGCTTGGGTTTTATATACAGCAGTCCTTCTTGCATTTTGATAGACTCAGTAAATGTGAAGTGCATAAAAGAAGTAAATCACTTGGCGTAATAATAACTAAATGTAATTTTAATTTTTTGGCTGAACTGTTCCTTAAATGCTTATATTTGAATGCATCATTAAATTGATATTGTATTTGGGCTAAAGAGACCAATAAGGGAAACACAAGCAGGAAAAGATGCTAGGGGCAGTCAAAAAGGTTTACCTCTGACTCCCCGGTGCAGAGAATGCGTTTTTAGCGGTAGGTCATACCTCGCACTCTCTGGAGCCCGAGATGGTGCAGGTGCACGCCCCGTTAACCAAAGAGTCCATGGTCTCTGCATTGGCATGGTTGTAGCTCAGATAATATTCTTGCAGCTGGGTGTTGATGTTATGCTCTGGCTCTTGAGTCTTTTTCCTGCGCTTGCGTCGGATGGAGTGCTGCTGGAGTTGTCTCATGCTGTTAGGGTACCGACGCCACGAGACGTAAATCACCAACAGGATCAGTGACACGGAGAGGAACAGAGCGACGCTGCCGGCGATGATCTTGTGGAAGGTCATGTGCTCGAACTCGGGCTCTGGGGTGAAAGGTAAGCTGGTGGGCGTGGGTGGGAATTCTTTGTCGGACTGAACAGGGAACGAAAGCTTTGGAGAGAGTCTTTGGGTAACTTGAGAAAGCGGTCTCGTTGTGGTGGGTGGGGTTGTAGTGGGTGGCTTTGTCACATATAAAGTTGTCGTGGTCGTGGTCAGGAGAAGAATTAAATCCGTGGTGGGTTCCACAGTAAATATCTCCTCACATATAGAGTTGTTCCTTACAACGTCCATGACCTTTTCTCCCTGTAGGGATTTGGGAGTACTGCAGATAATGCTGGCATCTCTGGTTCCTCTGAAGTTTCTAAGCCAGGACACCAGGGGACAGATACTCGAGCTGCAATCCCACACGTTTCCGGCCAGATTGATGGTGCTAATGGAGATCCACGATGAAACCACTTCCTGGGAAACGTTGCTGATCTTGTTAGACTCCAGATTGAGGGTGTGCAAATTGGGCAGACACTTAAAAATAGCAGGATCTAAAACCTGAATCTCGTTGCCTGATAGATCCAACTTTTGCAGGGTGTGCCAAGTCCAAGGCGATCCTTGGATTACCGTCCGTATGCGATTCCATTGCAGATACAGAGCCTGCAGGTTTAAGAGGCGTGGAAAAAGGAAAAAATTAATCCTGGAAAACTGATTGTGTTCGAGATGGAGCTCGGTCAACCTCAGCAGACCCAAAAAGGTTGTCCGAGTTATAGTCCGCAAGCGATTGTAACCCAAATCTAAAAACTCGAGGCTTCTACATTCCATAAACGTTCGAACGGGAATGCTTTTGATACTGTTGGACCGGAGGTGAAGGGTCTGAAGCTTTCGAAGCCCTTGGAAATACCCCGGCCTCAGGTCCTGTAGCTGATTGTAGGACAGGTCGAGGTTGCGCAGGTTCGGAACGGTCTCGAAAGTATTGTTTTGCAACTGCATGATCTTGTTAGAGCTCAGGATTAATTCCTTTAGCCGCCGAAGGCCTCGGAAAGCCAGCCGGTCCACGGCGCCGATGGAATTGTGGTCCAGATAGAGCCACACCAGCTGGTTGAGGTGCGCAAACTGGTACGGCAGCAACACCAGGAGGCCGTTGTAGCGCAGGGATAGACCCTGGCACCCCAGGGAGACGTTCTCCGGGACGTCTTGAAAGCCGCCAGATTCGCAGTAAACAATCTTGCCCTCGCAGCGGCAACTCGCCGGGCACATCCTCTCCCCCTTGCTGAGCAGCAGGAGAACAGAGACGTGGAGTAGAAAACACGACAGACGCCCTTCCCATGGTAAGGGCCCTGCGGAGACAGACAGAAACACAGCCAGACAACATTTTGGGTCAGTTGTAGCGCTCACTCAAGGTTTGATAGTGATTGTGTCTGTGCTAACAACCTTCCTCTTTATCATCATGAAAAGTGAGCCATTACAATGATGGGTAGGGAACATTGAAGTGTGCCATGGTAATTTAAATGTAATGCATAGGATATGAAAATGAGTCGGGCAGCTAATGATTAAGTATGAAGATTATCCATGATTGAACACAACGCCTTTTAATGCACCCTTGTTTGAGGCACAAATGAAAGCTAGTAAGAAGAGATATTTTAATGAATAGAAATTAATAATGAGCCGCACTCACCAGAGCAGACCTACTGTAATCAGCATGCATCCAATATATGCATCCACATGCCAAAACGCATGGAACAATGCAATGTTTCCACCTCCATAGAATATTTAACTAATGGCAAGGAGTAAAAATAGCACGCATTCACAATCTATTTGGCTCAAGGTGGCCAGCAGTTACAGTTTGCGTCATATATATATATAAGCTTCCTCAAAATTAGATGCAGGAGAAAGCGACATCATTGTCGTTCGTCTCAAAGTTTACTTGTATCATTAGCCGGGAACATATGAAAGATCCGTTCCCTGCTGCTTTGCTGCTTAGCTCTGCTACTTTAACAAGAGGAGCTGTGCAACACCATTGGGGGTTTACACAGTCATCAATTTTATATAATAGCGTCCTATTGGTGCAGTAAATATGTTTTGTTTTGTGTCTAAAGGCCAGTCACCCGTCGCCTGCTGATTAGATATCGGAGAGCGGAGATGGCACAGAGAGCGCATGGCTGCCCTTAGCAGCAGAGATCATTAGTGACACGGCCTTAATGGATAAAGGCCCACAAGAATGCGCTAATTCTTTGGGTGCGAGACGCTGCAACCGAGGAGGTGGTTTGTTTTCCCTTGTGGCTTGTAAAGCTCGGCAGACAATATTATGTAAGTAATTATATGACCCATTAATACTGCACATTTTTTAATTAGCGACATATCATTGGAAGAGAAGTACGGAGAGGTTTTAGTCTCGTGAGCGATGGGCTGCTCGATGGATTGGGATTTTTTTCTTGCTATTGTTATTAAATTTATGCCATAGAAAACTTTCATCCACAAAAGGCTGAATGTAAACCTGAGCGATCAATCTTTTGGTCTGGCTGTTAAAGAAATCAATGAGGAAATTAAGCCTTTGAGAGTCATTAAAAGATAAAGATTCGCAGAGCAGATTCTCTTAACGTTTTCTTCTCACTTAACTGTTTAAAATCGAGAGTAGATAAGGCTGTTTTTAAAAGCATACCCGCCTCATGCGTTCCTTAATGGATGGAGGAGTTTGCCGAGTTTTCACTTGTTATTTGTATTTTAAGTTCGTCTAACATTAAGATGCACAGCGACTTTCTTACTCTTCAGCTCGTGAGTGTGTACTGTAAATAAATATTCCAAGTTCAGTGTAAGTTAAGAGGTTGTGATTTAAAGTTTAGGGTATTTTTTTTTTTTTTTTGAACAGGGCTTTGGAGGATTGCAAAGCTTATATCAGGAAAGAGATTTGATTATACGGTTGGTGAAATAAAGTATGTGCAAATGAGTGTGCGGAGATATCTTCTTTTCATTAATTTGTTATCTTATCTTTAACACAGTACATCCTATTAAAAGAAGATTGTATGCTGATACCTCACAAGCATGTGTTATATGTATTTTGGCTTAAATCAGTGGTACTTTTCGGCATGGCCCCCTTCTCCCCCGGGTAGGGTGCATACCTTTGCAGCACCCCCGCAAAAAAATCCATGACACCAAACCTTTCTTAAAGGGATAGTTAGGCTAAAAATTAAAATTACCCCATTTACTCACCCTGAAGCCTCCTGAGTTACATATGTCCATCCTTTTTCATACAAACACATATTCAGATATTTTCGAAAATGTCCCCCTTTGCCTCCAAAAAGTAAATCCACACTGCTCGGAGGGATTAATAAAGGCCTTTTAAGGGTAAGCGATGTGATTTTGTAAATGAAATATACATATTTAAAACTTTACAAACGAAAATAACTTGCTTCCGATAACGCCACCATTTTAGACGACTCCGCATTTTGGAGAGAGTATCAGCGTAGTGTAAGCAAAAGGCTTTTATTTATCCTCCGGAGCCATGTGGATTTACTTTTACCAAGGATGGATGCATATTTTTTGGAGAGGACCCCATACTCATTTATATAAAGACTGGAAGAGCTTATTTAAATATCTGAATATGTGTCTGTATGAAAAAGGATGGACATACAAGGGTGAGTAAATCATGGGGTAATTTTTATTTTTGACCAAACTATCCCTTTAAGTTGCAGGGGAAAATGTAAAAATACATTGTATGGTTCATCAAATTAAATTAAATTGTTGATTTTTCTTTTATGCCCAAAAAAAATATACAAATTTTTCAGCTCCCCTAGAGCTAAACATTTGATTTTTACTGTTTTGGAATCCATTCAGCAGATCTCCGGGTCTGGCGGTACCACTTTTAGCATAGCTTAGCATAATCCATTGAATCTGATTAGACCATTAGCATCGCGCAAAAAAAAATAACCAAAGAGTTTCAATATTTTTCTTATTTAAACTTCTGTAGTTTGTATCGTGTACTAAGACCGACAGAACTTTAAAAGTTGCTATTTTCTAGGCAGATATGGCTAGGAACTATACTCTCATTCTGGCGTAATGTAATAATCATGGACTTTGCTGCCGTAACATGGCTGCAGGAGGCGCGTTGATATTACGCAGTGCCCGAAAATAGTCCCCTGCTATTGAAAGTTAGCAAAGGGACTATTTTTGGAACTTAAAACTTTAAAGGCGATTTTCTCAATATTTTAATTTTTTGCACCCTCAGATTCTCGATTTTCAAATAGTCGAAAATCTCCATAGATTAATGGAAAGCTTATTTATTTAGCTTTTAAACTATTTATAAATTTCAATTTCAGAAAATTTAACCTATGATTGATCTTGTGGTCCAGGGTCACATATTTAATTATACATGTTTAATGAAGTGCTGTTGGTTATTAACCTTATTTTTCTGAGGTTTGATTACCTGGAATTTATGATAAATTAATACATTTTTTATATGTGGTAAATGTGATTAAGTCATAAAACTGAAGCCCCCCGGCACCATCCCGCACACCCCAGTTTGAGAACCACTGCCTTAAATATAGTTTATACAGTACAGTGTATACCATCCTCAACATGTTTCAAATCATCTCAAATAATTAATAAAATTACTCAATGTCTTATTCTATCATAATACGGTATAATCAAATGGTACATGATGCTAAATGGTTAAAAAATGATTCATCTTTGTTTCAAAATTATTTGGATTTAATATTATTTATTTGCTATTTGACATTTCAGTACAGGCATATTCATGTGGTTTTAAAAACCATTAAACGTGATGTGGACATCAGGAGGAAAAGAGAGTGAGTGAGAGAAACCGAGCAAAGAGTTGATATATCAAACGAATGCTCCCGTGGACTGGACTCAGCAGGAGATGATTAAGAAACTAGATGTAATGCCGTGAGGTGAGAGGAATAAAGTACCAGGGTAACAAACCAAATGAAGCAAATGTGGCAGATGAGCCACGGTTATCCAATTTATTCGGTACACAAGAGTAATTACGTCTTTGATGCAGAAGGAGAGTCATCTTTTATCAAAAGAGCATTTAGGAATGCCACAGATGGAAGTAGGTCAAGCATTTCTCTAGGGTCAATCTTTTGTGTTTTTAACATTTGAAGGATGTTGGTTGATGTCACGCTCTGTGCTGAATTCATTTACAGCCATACTTCAGACTTGTGTTGTCAAGTTGGTTCCAAGTTCACAGAGTTACCAACCACAAAACACTTCCAGCCAAAATCCAATGACTGCACTTTTTCTGTCGCTAGGGTGGTACCCCAAAGGCTCATTTTTTCACACTGAAGGTACAATAATATACCCTAAGGACCTATTGTGTACCAGGTAAATGTTAGGGTACAAAACAGATAAAGGTACACAATAGATCCTTAAAGGAAAACACCACTGTTTTTCAATATTTTACTATGTTCTTACCTCAACTTAGACAAATTAATACATCCCTATCTTTTTTCAATGCTTGCACTTCATCTTTGCACAGTGCGTCGTGAATGTGTTAGCATTTAGCCTAGCCCCATTCATTCCTTAGGATGCAAACAGGGATGAATTTAGAAGCCACCAAAAACTTCCATGTTTTTTCAATTTTAAAACTGTTACAGGAGTAAGTATGGTGGCACAAAGCAAAATGTGTCAATTTTTAAAGATGATATGCAGTTCGACCTCGGCGCGCAGTAACATCATCACTCCTGACTCCTCCCCCTCTCGCTCTTCCATCAATATTACTGCGCCTTAGATCGAAGTGCTGCAAACCAAGTGCTCTTCCGCCATACAATATAGTTCTCATTTTATATAATCTTAAAAATCAACACATTTTGCTTTGTGCCACCATACTTACTCGTGTAACTACTCATGTAAGAGTCTTTAAATAGAGAAAACATGAAAGTGTTCGGTGGCTTCTAAATTCATCCCTGTTTGGATCCTAAAGAATGAATGGGGCTAGGCTAATTGCTAACACATTCACGACGCGCTGTGCAAAGATTAAAGGCGCTCTAAGCGAATTCACGCGTTTTAGACCATAAAACATTTTTTGTTACATACAGCAAACATCTCCTCACTATCTGCTTGCTACCTGACAGATGATCAAACTGTAAAAAAAGCGATCTCTGTAGACAGCCCAGGCTCTACAAACTTCAATATACACTCAGTGGCCAAACCTGCACCACGAAACAACACAAAAGTTTGACAGCCAATAAACCCCAAGAAGGATTTGGGGGTGGGGGTTAGGCGCGTTAATGAAAGCACGGAAGGAGGGGGAGGGGGAGGAGTTAGCTACACTCCGTTTGTTTGAAAACAGTTCAAATATCAACAAGTGACGTCGCACAGATTCGCTTAGAGAGCCTTTAAGTGCACGCATTCCTATCTTTTTTCAATGCGTGCACTTAAAGGCTCTGTAAGCGAATCTGTGCCTATGGTGAGCTGAAGGACATCTGTCTGGGCAAATCGGTGTTCCCGGCACATTTTGAGTTGTCAAACCTTATTTGATTGAACAAAACAGAAAAATAGGGCGGGATATTTATCGGAACAGTCTAACGAAGCAGGAAGAGATGGATTTTCACTGACAAAACTCAATATTTGATAGAAAATAAACATGATCGATCATACTTAGCGGACGCGCGGATGTAAACAAAGGAGGATATTGCTGGATTTCTCACTATTTTTCATTGTTTTGGATTAAAACGTGGGATGCTTTTTGAAGAGTGGACCCTTACGTTGCAATGTACATTGAAGTTTTTGGGAATTGTCAGTAATTATCAGAACCATATGGCAAGATATGTGAGTACCCACACCCATTTTTATATGCGTTCCGTCTGCATTTCATTTAACCCTTTCCACATCAGTGTATTGATTGCAAAAATAAGCTCAGAACATGAATTTTGAGTGTTTAAACTTTCAAATAATGCAAAGTTTATGATTGTTGATTGAATATTTGATGTTAAACAAAGTACAAAAACACGTAAAAACGCCCCCTAGGGACCGTCGCCGGGCCGGTGCATGTTAAGAAGTTTTAATACATCTAAATTGAAGTAAGAACATAGTAAAATATTGAAAAATGGTGGTGTTTTCCTTTAAGGTACAGTGATATACCCAAACATAGTATTATGTTTAGTATACCTTTAAAGGTACAAAACGAAATGGTTACAGTTTGGTATCTTTTTTCCTGACAGTGTACACTATATAGATAAAAGTATTTTGATCCCCACTTCTAATAGACTTGTTTAACTTTTCCTTTAATTCTGATCAAAACAAATATTAATGCCTATACCATATAATATCATTTAAAGAATTTTGTTTCCATCTTTGTTGAGACCGTTTGAAAGAGCCTTTTCTGTAACAAAATCTCTGTACCACTGTGTACAAGTCATTGATGGATTTGGGGGTGATAAGTGTTTGGCTCCAAGCCTGCAGGTCAAACTAAAGGTGTTCAGCTGACCAAACTGTAGCTATACAATCAGAGGCACACAATTGTCGATTCACATTTATTTGTATAGCACTTCTCCCAGTTTCTGTCGCAAAGCAGCTTTATAAAGACACAATGTCATCTTTTCATGTGTTGGGAGGCATATCTGATAGAGACAGGATCCTGACTGGAGCACTGGATAATATACTGTAGCATTAAGAATTGTGATTACGGGAATGACCTAGTGAGCACCTATTACGTTGCTAAAAATAAAGTTATTAAGTGTAGTGTTGGGTGATATGCCCCATTGTGAGATCATTTTATGGGGCGGCACTGGTTCAGTGGTTCATGTAGGTTGTATACAAATCAGAAGGTTGGTGGTTCAATCCCCGGTTCCACCTGACCAAGTGTCGAGGTGTCCTTGAGCAAGACTCCTAACCCCAGCTGCTCCCGACAAGCTGGATGGCACCTTGCATGACTGACACCATCCAGCTTGAATGTATGGGTGAATGTGAGGCAATATGTAAAGCGCTTTGGATGGCCATTGGTCTATGAAAGTGCTATATAAATGCAGTCCATTTACCATTTCTATTGTCAGCCTGTGAGACCACCGAAACACGATAGTATTGGGGGGCGGGCAATAGTTTATTTATTTGTTCATTTTATACTCATTAATGACAAGCCACATGATTGGTGGACAAAAAAGAAGCTGATTTACTGATTTATTTAAGAGCAACACCATCACGACCGCAACCTTCTTAAAACTGATGCCATTAATCCTGCGTGAAATTTTCGGCTGAGTGCCAGGGAGCGGGAACAACACAATCGGTGGTTTTAAACTTTGCGTGCCATCTCTAGTGCCAGGAAATGACATAGCCGTGCATATTACAAGTTCACGTTCAAGAAGGAGTCCATGCCGTGCGTTTAGGTCTAAGCAATAGTCCAAGACGCGTGCATTACAAGTCCAGGTGCGTGCGAGAAGGAATCTGCACATGTTACAAGCTCTCTTGCGCAAAGTGAAGCACACAAACCCTCTCATGCAAGGAAGAGCATGCAATATTGAGTTTGAAATCGTCTTATCATCAGCCTGTGAGATCGACGATACACGATAGTATCGGAGAGCGGGGCAGTAGTTTACTCATAAGATTATTCATATATCAGACAATTTTTTTTACTCATTGGTGGTCACTTGATTTATTGGACAAATAAGAAGCAAGAGCAACACATTGTTATTATCGCAACATTCTTAAAACTGATGCAACTAAACCAGGAATGGGCAAACTTCGGTCCTGGAGGGCTGGTGTCCTGCAGAGTTTAGCTCCAACCATAATTTAACACACCTGAAGCAGCCAATTAATGTCTTACTAGGCAAACTAGAAACTTTTAGGCAGGTGTGCTGAGGCAAGTTGGAGTCGAACTCTGCTGGACACCGGCCCTCCAGGACCGAAGTTGCTCATCCCTGAACTAAACTGAGCCCGTCATTTAAACCCAGGCGTTCTAAAATTTCCTGCGTGCCAGGGAGCGGGAACAACACACTCGGTGGTTTTAACCTCCTGCATGCTTACACCATCTCTAGTGCAAGGAAATGTCAGAGCCGCGCGTATTACAAGCTTAAGTGCGAGGAAGAGTCCGAGTCATGTGCATTACAATTTAGGTGCGAGAAGGAGTCCATGCCACGCACACTCAGGTCCGAGCAAGGGTCCAGCACATTAAGTACAGATGCGTGCGAGAAGGAATTCCTACGCGTTACTAGCTCTCTCACACAAAAAGTGAACCCCACAAACCCTCTCATGCGAGGAAAAGCACGCAATGCGCATGTTAATGTGAAACTATGATGATAATAATAATAACCATTGCCAACTATCATCATGAAAGCCTGCCATTGGCGCTATATATTTTAGAAGAACATTTTCTGGAAGGCCTGAAATCATAAAAAATGCTGCCGCTGGCTGGTAACTTTTTTGGCGGAGAAAGAGTTAACATATGAAGAGCTCTTTTCCAAAACGCGATAACGCCATTTAAAAAAAAAAGAGTTTGTCATGTCATATGGCTGTGTACTGAACCTACTCACTGCTCCATAAACGTTTCATGTCAAATCATTACATTTTCTTGTTAAAATGTAGGTACAAGATGCCGTTCTTTTCCAAAACGCGATAAGCGCCGAAGCCTATTTTTAGCCTAAGCGCGATTTATCCACTCGACCAATCAGAATTTTATGAGCGTTTGACGCAATCCAATGGCGCACTCTGAACAGATGTTTGTTTATGTTCATTCATTTCTCAAAATAAGGATTAATATCATGTTAATCCATCATCTGGAGAAGGTACCCGTTTGCTAGGCGATCAAGTGTTTGGTATGTACAACTTTCGTTTCAGAACTGGCTCGTTTAATACCGTTTTGTACGTTTCTCCTTCACGATAAAGTTTTTTTCCTGTGAAGAAGCCTGCTAACGTAACATGAAAAGTACTGAATAGTTTGATAGCCTGCTGATAGACAGACTGGCGTTTGATACATTGACCATGATAAGGTACTATTGTAGATTGTGTGTAGTGCTTAAGTACAAAATGTGGCTAGTGAACAATGCAGGGATAAGTTGTGCTTTTTGGATTGGACATTATGAGCGCGTTGTTACATGGTATGTCATTGAGAGCAGATCGAGGGGAGTTCGCTGTGTGTGCGGGAGTTCGCTGTGTGTGCGTGTGAGGTTAATACAAACTGTGTGTAGACGAGAGAGAGAGAGAGAGAGAGAGAGAGAGAGAGAGAGAGAGAGAGAGAGAGAGAGAGAGAGATGTGAAATATATAAAGCAAAAGAGGTTCCTAACGTCCTGCTAAGGAGAAAACTGAAATGGTGGAGCAAGTAATAGCAAGTTAGTTATGTGTAATTTTGTTTATTTCATACTGGCTCCAATGTATATCACAATCTGAATAATTTACTTATTCATTTATAGTATGAAGAGTCCCTGAGTGAGTATATGTTGCATGTTCTCTTATTTGTGTTTTTTTTGTTGTTTTTTAAAGAAAAAAACATACATTTATGAAAAAAAATGATGGATTTATAGCGTTTTGAAAAAAAATAACTTTGAATTTATAATCAAAAATATTGTTGTTTGATTTAATAATCATTATTCAACATGTTCAGACTGAGCAAAAAAAAAAAACAATTTTAACAGAATAAATTGAATATTCACAAAATGTGTGGGTCTAGGTAAAAAATTTACTTTTTCTGAAAACTATTGAAATGGATTTATAGCGTTTTGGAAAAGAGCTCTTCATATACTAACTCGCACCGAAAGAAATGTAAAATCATGAAAAATTAAATAGGGGCTCTTTAAGTAGTCAAATCAGTTCATAAGAAGTAGTCATCCCAATACTTGTGTCCATATAGTGCATTTCAAGTTCATGAGGACAAGCAGGGAAGCCATTAAGGGCTGCATTGTTGCATTGACTTTTTTGAATGTTTTTCTTCTGTCCTCAGAGTATAACATTAAATGCATAGCTAATCCTAATTGAACTCTTTTACACATCATCCAGTCTCAGATGATTGAAACACAGGCCGTGGAAAGAGAGGTCAAACCAAACTATGCCTGAGGAAAGGATGAAAACATCTTATGGTCACGTGAATTATTCTTTGAATGGTGCGGCGGAAATTAGGAACCATTCAACCCTGTTTTTCCCTGTAGCACTTGCTTTTGAAGTCGGCATTAAAAAGCACTCATATCCCATCTTGCTTCTGTAATTCGACACATTACAGATGTTTAACAAGAAAATGGATTTTATTTTAAAGGAATTGATTAGATTTTAAAAAGTGAGAGGTGCATACATCAAAAGATGATTGTGTTCCTAAGGTGTGTTATGGATGACTTCATTATCCATTTTTAAGGAGCTTGTGGGGGCTGAAGGTCAAGTTCACCCACCAGAACATCTCCCCCGGTATCCCAATGGTAACACTGTTTATATAAATGTGCATTAGTGTTATTTGCTGTAGTAGATCTGGTGAACTGTATTAATGCTGATCTGTTGTGCGTGAATGGAAATATTCCTAATAGTCTTAGATTTGTGCCATATGCACAGATACCCTTCATGCCCTGGAGTCTTGAAGATGTAATGCATTTTATTGTCAGCATTAAATTTAATGAATCTTAATAGACCATGCATTCGTGTTTTATTTTGCATATATTAGATGTACAGTTAGATATGCGGCTTGATGATGTATTATTCATGTCAACATAATACGGCACATATATTGCCGCGGGAAATGGTTTTGGAATGGTGTGAGAATTCTCTGCATTTTCAGATGTACTGTAGTAAACTTGGAAGCACATGTTTGTAGGAGAACCTCAAGTGTCATCCAGACAAGTCCAAGTAGGCGGGACCTTCAACACAATTGCTGGTTGAGCTTAAATTCGATTAGGCCATGGCCAAAATTTTATTGTTTCTAACCGACACTAAATCAAGGATGTATGATATATATCGTGCTTAAAACCTTATTATAAGAGCTGTAAGAACTTCCATCAGGTTCTGACTTTTTTATATGAATTGAAATTGATTATCTGTCATGTATAGTAAAATGAATTCTGGATGTTAGAGGTTAATCACGACCCATCAGGGTATTTGAGGACATCTGTAGTGACTGCCAGAGACCGAGTACAGTAACTGCCGGGATAGATGTCTATTTATACCTCGTACGGAAGCTGCGTAAGGAGTCGGCGATGTCCGTGGATGCTCACTAATACGCTGCCTTAATTGATTGTAAAGTGGCTACAAGGATTAAACTACTTGTGGATTTCAATGGAAAGGATAGCAGAAATGTACTGTAGAATTGAAGCCCAGGAAACCTTGGAAAAGTCCAGAATGTGAAGATTTCCAGATGATCTCTATCATATTCCACTGCACTGCCATCAAGAGACCAATTACACCACTGTAAAAGCTTCACTTTTATATGAGTCAGACCAATCACAGGGCGTTTCAGTGCATGTAATATGACATACGTAACGTACATCTGTAAAAATGACCCTTTGAACTGCATGATCTTTCGCTGCACCTGTTACTTACAGAATTTTCAAGATATGTACATGTCAATTTGACCATTAATAAGGACTAAATCGCAACAAAACCATGTAAAAAATTTAATATTTTTAGTGTTCTTTACATATTTGGGATGACAAAGCGAATTCTGTAGAAAGTCTGATACTTATACAACATTTCATCTCTATATTTCTCTATAAACTACATCTCTGGCATTTGAGTGGATGAATGTGTTTAGTGATTAATGATCATGGAGGTGGAACAGAACAGGCAGAAGTCTGGTGGAGAAATTGATAGCCCAGTGAAATGAAATGAATGCAAAACAATTGCATATGCACGCAGCTCACATTCATTGAGCGCTTTCAAAAACACATTGCGTAATTATTGTATTTGCAACGCAAGATTTAAGTGCAATTCGCATGGCACGTGTGAAAGGCTGTTTGTCACGGCAATCCGACGACATGTTCATTTAACAGAACGAGAGAGAATGTTTAGTGCTTTATTTCTTACCCATTGCACAGCTTGTCTTCCACTTGGATGTTAAAAGCCAATTCAGTCCCCGACTTCTCCTCTGCGCTTTTCTTTTGGTGATGCCAAGAAAGAATGCAAGTAAATCGAAAAGCGTCAGTTCATTGCATCTGAGTTGAATTCAAACGCATAACTCCGAAAAACAGAGTTAGGTGTCAGGTTTTCGCTTCCCACGAATATTAAAAACGGAGGTGATCACGTTAAGATGCGCATACGATGTAAAACGCGGTCATTAAATTGAACAAACCAAATATAGAGAAGTTTTATAAGACGCGGATGAGAAAAGCCGTCATGATCCATACTGTTGCTGTGAAAGGATGCTGTATACGGGGTGTCGCAGCATCAGCACCAGCGCGCTCTTTCCGAACGGACGTGTTGCATGCGTCCGTTACAATGTTGCGCTGCGAGCGATTCAGACGCGTCGCGGACAGACGGCAGCGCTCGCGTCACGCATTTGGCGGAGAGGGAGGGGGTGGTGTAGTAGTTAAAGACCCGGGCGTGTAGCTGACAGGCTGTAGGTTCAAACCCAAGTGTTGGTGAATCACCGTTGCGCACTTGTGCAAAACACTTAAACTTGGATTGAACCTGCAGTAATGCAGTACAGTCATTATAAGCAGTACATTTTTCTCTTCTGGTATTTGATGGTTTTTCCTGGGTGGCAATACGCTTTCGGAAAAGAAAGGGTCCCAATCTGTCCCTTGGGCAATTCCCTTTGAAACGAATGCACTAATATGTTCCATTTAGGTATGTTTTTACCAGGTACCAGTATGTACCTTTTGAAGTACTAATATGGACTCTTTATGTGTAAATCGAAAAGGGTACTGCCCCAGTGACAGCTAGAGATCATTTTTGTCAATTTATTAAAAAATATTCCAGGTGTTTCATCATATTTCTAATTTTCTCTAAAGGTTTTATAAAATGTTATAAAATATAGTGTTCTTCGTAGAAGAATATATGCTTTTTTCATGGAATCACTGTGAAGAACCATTTAGTACCCAAGGAACAGCGTCGCATTTTATGGGAATGTATTTGGATTCCACATTTGGAAAAAGCAACCCCACAAACCAAAACATATTAGCAGTTGATTTGATCAATTCTGCCACTTTATTAATCAGATATTAGCTTTGGTATATCTTAAGCTCACTTGAAAATGTTCAGGATCATTAGATGCGTTTATGGTGCTTTGGAGGTCCATCTGAAGGCAGGTTCACTCGGAGGTGCCATCATGCAAAAAATATAACAGTAAAGAAAATTGTGTGTGCGCGCTAAAGCGTTTCATGGGTTTTTAGAGCTCAATCACTGAATCAAATTGGGATCGCTCAAGGTTTATAGGAAAGCTTTAAAGACAGGTAAGAGGATTCACTGATTAGCATGTAATTGAACTGTCATTGTGATGTCTGAATAGTTGGATCTGACCTCAGATCAGATCTCTTCAGCTCTGTCCATAAAGCAGAGAAAAGGACAAATATTCACGTTTTATATAATGAGATCGTTTTCACCAAAGGACATATGGGCTCTGGACTACAGCCTGTTTTTGTATTCAAGTCTTTTGGCTTTTATGATATTTTACTGCAGCTGAATGCATTAATAGTCTCCTGTCAAAGTACAACCACACAGCAGACAATCCTTTGGCTTTGAAAGGCCATGAGAAGTTTGCCAAGAATGTCACAGAGTCTTAGAGAAAATATGCTCAATGCTTACTTAAAGTTATTTGGTTGTTTAAACGGATATTTCTACCCAAAGCACGTTTATGTTTTTAATCTCCCTTGCAGGTCTACTCCTTTATATAGTTTAGTAGAATTTGTATGACTTTCTTTTGTTTTGCATGAGAGTTTGCTAAACCTCATGAGGAACAGATGGAAATATAAGTCAGTTTTTCATTGAAATTGCTTTTATCACCTTTAGCTCTCAGATTAATAGTTACACACAAACTGATGCTTTTTGGCGTCATAGACATAACACCTTGCATAATGCTGCTTTACACATCTCACAGAGAAGAAAGTCAGATGATAAGATCTGGAATGGCATGACGGGGAGTAAAAGATTTTTCATTTTTGGGTTTGGATTTTGATATCCCTTTAAGTTTAGAAATAAATTTGGTATGCCCTGAGGAATGTATACTGTATTGACTATTTATTGCTTGGTTAAAATCAGTCTTGGAATATATTGAAATAGTTGGCAGACAGAAGGGGATGCTCTGTGATCTTTCATTAATGTCAAATGTAATTATGTTGTAATTTTCTCATCATCAGCCAAATCCAGCAGCTGCTGTTGACTCGCAAGCGAATCGTAGATAAGCAGCTCTATCGGATTGGACGCGTGTCAGCTGTGTTTTAAAAATGACTTTTAAAGGTCTTATTAACATCATTCAAACAGTATACAGTAGTTTAAGTTTCGTCATGTGTTTGTCGTGGCTTAACAAGGATGGTGTAAACTTGAACCCATGTGTTTCGTTTCATTGAATGACCTCCATGCAGTCTCATAAAGAGTTTAGTATTATGAAATAATGGTTGCATAACCTTTGCTTGATTCACAAAGCTTTCAGAGAGAAAAGAGAAGTGCGTTAACCATTATTATACCATTATATGTGAGTGTACAACATTGTGCTCTCATCTGATTGGATAAAGAATATTTAAGGTGTGTTGGTATTTAGCATCACTGTTTGCTTTACTCTCCTTGTGTGTGTTTATAGACAGACTGTCTGATAGTTAATTCTGCTTTAGCTTCATTTAAAACACTTTTTGTTTTTGCGGATCAAAATAATTGGCCATAATACATTTGAATGTAAGTTGCTTGATATCAGCTTGTTCCTTTTTTGTAAACAACATCACAATTGCAGACCTGCTGTTACTGAATATCAGGATAGCCACACTCTCGCTTATGCAATATTGCTGAGAAAAGACATTGCAGAAAAATAATGAGGTGAGACGGAAAGTTTGTCCACCTGTATTTTTTTTACTTATTTTGGGACAAAATGTGATACTAAGTGCATTTTGTGCATTGTTTTCTCACTTCATGCATATATTAAAAACTTATGTAATGTTCACCAATATCTTTTTCCAAAATCGTCCTTTATGCTGGGTACACATCAAAAGATTTTAATTCTTATAAGATTTTCACAAACATGAAGATAAAAAATCCTAGATTTAACATTCTGCTCCTATAGTGTGTGGTGTGCCATGATGTGTCAAAGACAGCACACCTCACACAAACAGATTTTTTAACCAAAGTCTCATAAAAATCAAACATATATTTAATATATACTAGATTCGTGATCGGGGCGGCTCCGACGTTCTTCCAGACCTCTCTTTACAGACCTCACAACAAGGGAAAATCTGATAAGATAATCTATAGAACCATTATGATAATCGGGACATAGCTAGGATTGTCGGAAGGGGGGAAATCGGCCCAAAATAAGCCTGATTATCTTTTGGTGTGTACCCAGCATTTGCTGTCACTGGGGCAGTACCCTTTCAAAAGAGTTCATATTGGTACCAAATGTATACAGACCTGTACCTAAATTGTACAAATAAGGACCTTTTTTTAAGGGTACAGCCACAGTGAGAGATTTGGATTGTTTATTGACCATTCAGGGCTCAACGCACATCATTTTTTATACTGACCCGCAGGGGCGCTGCTAAGGATTTTGGGCCCCATGAAAAGAATCTTGACAGGGCCCCCAACACAGCTGAGACTTTTTTCATATTAATTTACATAAAACCATGCGCTTTTATGGTATTTTGACTACCAATGGGGTGAGAAAATTTTAATTGAATTAAGTGTTTAAGAAAAGGAATCTTATTTCACAATATTTTTCTCACCCCATTGGCAGATCATTTTGCTTGTTTTAAGGACAATTTCACTTAAATTGTATATTAATTTGTCTTAAAACTAGACTCATTTACTCATCAAGAAAAAGCATCTTAATTTAAGAATTTTTAGATATTTCTGCTGAAAACAAGAGAAAAATACTAAATAAGAGAGTCATTTTTTGCAGTGTTGAACGTTTAACTAAAACTGTGTATTGTTATTTTTTCCAGCGTTTTCTTGACCTAACATGGGGAGAAAATTGAGTTCCCTTATCATTGCAAAAAAAAATATTTTCAAGAAAAAAAAAATCTTAGTATTTTTTCTTTTTTTAGTAAAAATATCTAAGAATTCTTAAATTAAGATGCTTTTTCTTGATGAGCAAAACGACCCAAGAAAATAAGTCTAGTTTTTAGACCAAAAATATTACATTTAAGGGATTTTGTGCATAAAACAAGCAAAAAAATCTGCCAATGGGGTAAGCAAATTTGTCTTGAATTTTTCTTGAATTTAGTGTTTAAGAAAAAATATTTTTTTTGCAGGCAAATTGGGTAACATAATGTCGACCCTTTGCCTCTTTCACATCTTATTTTTTTCTCTTTCCGTTTTTGACTTCCAGATTTTTGAGGCATTTTCACTTCCTTGTCAGTCAAGTTGATATTCTGCCGACGCTATAAGTGAAGTCAAGCTGTGTTGCCTGGATTATACAATTTTGGCGGACTGAACTATTTTATAATAATTGAGAGGGGGGCAAGGGGCCCACGGATGTCTGTGTTTCCTAAACAAATAAATTTTTGATACCAGGAAACAGCAAATAGAATAAAGTTAATAATTTTTACTATTAAATATTTTTTTTAGCACCACAATTTTGGGGGCTTCTCTGGGGCCCCTCTTACTTGTGGGCCCCGAGAATCCTCATTGTTTACCCCCCTTTACAGCACCCCTGCTGACCCGGTTGGGCCAGTGGTTCAGGTTTTCACTTGGCCTGCCAAAATTTTTACTGGCCCCAATAAAAAAATGTCAGTGTCACATATTTAAAAATAACAATATAAATGTAAAATATATTTGTATACATATACAAAAACGTTCCAATGAAAAAAGGCTGCCAACTTTTCTGCTTTATCTGTAAACTTACAACAAACTGTGCAAAATGTTGCATTGTTTCTTTCGTCGTGTTTTACCCAAGTAAATGTCTCCTTCCAAGATATTAAATAATATACATTGATGAAAATATATTTTAGTGACTGAGGGTAAAGCACTGGCCCGATCGGGCAAGTGACAATACATTTTACTGGCCCGAACGTGTCTCATGCTTGCTCCGGGTCCTTAATGTTGAGCCCTGCATTTTCTGACAATGTATTAGCATTTGCTATTGATTGAAGCCATTAGTAATGCCGTGATAGTGGCTATAAGTACAGAATCAAACTATATTGCAAAAATTTCCATATTTAGTACCACCAGCCGATCATTCCCATCAAATTACAATAATCCATTTACAAAGTGGTGTGTGGTTTTCTTAAGGTCAGACATCATTGGAAACTTTATTTTAAAGGTCATGTTCTTCCTTATCTCATTTTTTAAACCCTAGTTAGTGTGTAATGTTGCTGTAATAGCATAAATAATCCCTGTAAAATAATAAAGCTTCTCTTTCAGGCGATATATTTTCTTTAATAAAATTCCTCTTTCAAAGCCTACAACGAATGGCCGGTTTGGACTACAGGCATCTATTTCCTGCTTTAATGACGTCAGTAAACCGTTTTTTTTTTTTACTAAACTCCGCCCACAGGAATACATCAGTCGCCAGCTTTGGCTAAAACAGCTCTGCTAAGCTAAGCTGCTATCGAATCACAACACACTAAACAAACTACACAATCAGAACTCAATACGTATTTCTGAAGGAGGGACTTCATAGAACAAGGAAGCCTGTTTTGAGGACAGTAAAAACCGCAATATACAGATAAGTAAATTGTGTGAAAAATACCGTGTTTTTTACACGTAAAACATGAACACATGTTATATTGCGCACTGTAAACACAATCAAAGCTTTAAAAACACAGAAAGAACTTTAACGTAAGCATATTGAGGGCATGTACCCATATCATAGAAAAAGTTAATATGGAGATTACTTTCAATACTGATCAGATCCATATTATGCAAAGTATTCTGGTAAAACGAATATGTGTGTGTGTAAAACATATGTTTGATCTATAAATGTTACCATGGCTGGACCACAAAACCAGTCAAAAGTCGGATGAGTATATTTGTAGCAATAGCCAACAATACATTGACATTTTATACCAAAAAATCTAGATATTAAGTAAAGATCATGTTCCATAAAGATATTTTGTAAATTTCCTACCGTAAATATGTAAAAAATGTATATCATTAGTAATATGTGTTGATAAGGCGATTTTCTCAATATTTCACTTTTTAGCACCATCAGATTCCAGATTTTTGTATCTCAATCAAATATTGTCCTATCCTAATGGAAAGCTTATTTTTCCAGCTGTCAGGTATTATGTATAAATCTCAATTGACTCTTTTGAAGTTTTTGTGGTCCAGGGTCACATATTTATGCCGTTCTGCATTGGTACTTGAGAAGCTTCTACTTGAGTTATCAAATGATGAAAGAATTTTAGTTCCCATGAAAGTAGTATATGCATTAAAACATCCAGAACTTGGGTAAATCTAACATTTTTTTGTGACTTTACTGATATATAATTAATTTTAAAAAACACCTACCACCTTGCACTGCATTCCCAAAGAGTGTTTTTTAAATGTCATCATGAGAAAAACATCTTTATATCAAGTACTCTATGGTCTTTGTGAAGCTCTACGCTCCCGGAGGAGAAAGTTTTTATTCAGTTCATTGATGTCTAACGGAGTTAAACATATTGTTTATAAGGTTATTACAGATTTAGATACGTTGACACTTCTTTTGCATTTCAGTCACTTTGATTGTGTTTAGATGGTTTGATATTGAATGCTTTTCATTAAACTGTGACAGCAGAACACGTCGGTTTATTTACATCAAGACATTTTAAAGCAGTAATTTGATGTTTGTTTCTTTTCAGCTCAACTCAAGTTTATATGCATGTGTGTTTTTATTGTTTTGGCCACTGTTTTGTTAGAGAAAAGCTTGCTTACTGTATATTGTAATAAGACTAAACTTAATGCAAGACTTTTTGCTTTGACCTCAGGGTAATATCTAAAATAATCTCTGTGCAGTTTAACTGCTATAAGTGTGTGCTTGAACAAATCCCGCTGTCAGCGCACAAGTTTTTGTAACTGTGCCTTGTTTATTTGACAGTGGCCGATGCTTAGAAATGTTTAAGCAAGCATTTAGTCTTTATAACATGTGGACACTATTCAGGCCTGTTTGGCATTTACTGGTGCTGTATCAGATCCTGTGGTTTGTTGTCCATTCAATAAGCTCTTTGTTCAGTGTAATATTATATAGTGACCAGGAATTAATAATCCATAGCCTCCTAAAACACATGGCAATATTTTCAGTGGTAGAATACGTGTCCCTCAGAGAAAAACATGACATTTATACATACTTTATTTTGCTTTATCAAGTATCTTCCTGTTTTAGTCTCCAAGGTTTTGTTGTGTTTTGTGTGTGTGTGTGTGTGTGTGTGTGTGTGTGTGTGTGTGTGTGTTTGTGTGTGTGAAGTGACCTTTCAGTGTCAAAAACAATATTGTGCAGGTATATATGATGTATTTCTGAGAGTGGAAGAATGAATTACATTTCAAATGTATGAGTAAGCTAAAGTTTTAATCCTGGCTGTGAAACCTGCCCATACTAAGTTTAGACATTTATTAGAAATTGCACTCTGTTACTTTTGTTTAACTTGATAGATTTTTTTGTGTGCGTCAATGTTGTCGATCCTCGAGCTTGTTGAAAGAATTTTTTAAAATCCCTATATATATATATATATATATATGAATTAAAAAAATGCTTTCAAAACTAGCAAATTCCTGAAGACCAGGTACAATTTGTACGTGTTTTACGGTTGATCACATGATTTAGAATTAAATTAATCCTATAAAACATATGATTATTTTAAAAACATGAATTAACCCCCACCCATAACCCCAACGTCTCGGAGTGAGAGCAAATCGTAATTAATGATGTGCATATTAATAAGAACTGTAGACAAACTTTATGTTGGCTTGACAAATCCTGTCCTGAATGTATAAAACTGTTAGGCAAAAGTTCAACAGGTTTAATGTGGACTTTTTAAGATGTTTGGTTTAACATTTTATCTGGTAGTATTATAATTTAGCACGAAGTTAGCATGATTTAGCATGAAGTTGGCATGATCTAGCATGAAGCTAGCTTGATTCTATCATGCTTTAGCATGAAGCTAGCATAATTTAGCACAAAGTTAGCGTGATTTAGCACGAAGTTAGCGTGATTTAGCATGAATCTAGCTTGATGCTATCATGCTTTAGCATGAAGCTAGCATAATTTAGCACGAAGTTAGCGTGATTTAGCACGAAGTTAGCGTGATTTAGCATGAATCTAGCTTGATGCTATCATGCTTTAGCATGAAGCTAGCATAATTTAGCACAAAGTTAGCATGATTAAGCACAAAGTTAGCATGATTTAGCACAAAGTTAGCATGATTTAGCATGAAGCTAGCATGATGTTAGCATTATTTAACATAAAACTAGCGTGATTTAGCATGAAGCTATCTTGATGCTTTCATGATTTAACATGAAGCTAGCATAATTTAGCACGAAGTTAGCATGATTTAGCATGAAGTTGGCATGATCTAGCATGAAGCTAGCTTGATTCTATCATGCTTTAGCATGAAGCTAGCATAATTAAGCACGAAGTTAGCATGATTTAGCACAAAGTTAGCGTGATTTAGCATGAATCTAGCTTGATGCTATCATGCTTTAGCATGAAGCTAGCATAATTTAGCACAAAGTTAGCATGATTTAGCATGAAGCTAACATGCCCACCCTTCCTTTCTTATTTCAGAAGCCATTTCACTCAAAAGTATGTCACGACAAGGAAAATAAGACAATCGCTACATCAAATTCATGAAGACATAGAACAGGTTTCTCAAACTGGGGTTAACAGGGGAATTGCAGGGGGTTGATGAAAAATTACCAGATGAAGGTCCAAAAACGGATAATAATAAAGTAATGTAAAATACTACTGATAAAAAAGCAGATGAAAGCAAAAAGTAAATTAAGTTAAACATGCAAATGTGGTATTGAATTACGGAAATATTTATGGATATAAAATCTTAGGGTGTACTTCAAGTAAATAATTTAGGTCAAGAGCGTTCAGCTGACAAAAAAGTAAAAAAACCCTGCCAAAAGGAACCATACAGCTAAAAATGTTTCTTCTAAGTTGCACACAAGTTTATATGTAGTGGAAGAATGTTTTTTGAATGGCATCGATGTGAAAAACCTTTTATAGCATCTTCATTTTTAAGAGTGTACTAGACATAAATTATTATATTGCTTAAATAACCAGACAGTGTAAACAGGTGCTCTGCCTCTCCTAGCGTTTGTTTTCTCTGGCACATTTCAATTCGACAAACTCTAAGTACCTAAACATCTATTTAACAAAAAATGACCCACTAGGAGCATATCATTGGGACAAACTTCATTTGAGGTGGCAGAAAGCTATGATGAAATGGAGAATGATATCATGACAATGGTCCATAACTGCGCTCCTTTATTTTCTAAAGGCTTTTGGAGGAATGAGCTGGGTCCAGTTAATCACAGAGAGCGCTCACTGTCAGCTCTCATCTGAAAGTAATTAAGAAATGCTTCAGAAGACCGGCGAACCGTCCGTCTCTTATACTGCTGCAGGAAGAAGTGAATGAGAGAAGCATGAGTCTGGAACGAGCGCGAGATGAGAAAGCTTTTAGTTCCTGGCAGGCGTAAGGCGCGAGACAAAATACTGTAGGGAGAGTGTTTAGCAGGATCTTCTCCTGTGCTTCATTAGAGGGAAACAGATTCTCCTTGCTTCTTTCTAATTCAAGTTTTGTTCGTTACAAATTATATCAGCATAACCATTTAAACAGCAGGTTTCTGTTTGTTTATTTCTTAACACCAGCATCTATGTCTATATTTGTGTCAAGTGTTTAATACAAACCAATTAAGGAAATTCATTCACGCTCTCAAAACAGTTTTACCTCAGTTTAAAATCAAACGCTGCCCTTAAAACAGTTTTACCTGTGTTCAAAACACTGCTCTTAAAACAGTTTTACCTGTGTTCAAAATTAAACACTGCTTTTAAAACAGTTTTACTTGTGTTCAAAACTAAACACTGCTTTTAAAACAGTTTTACCTGTGTTCAAAATTAAACAATGCTCTTAAAACAGTTTTACCTGTGTTCAAAGTTAAACACTGCTCTTAAAACAGTTTTACCTGTGTTCAAAATTAAACACTGCTCTTAAAACAGTTTTACCTGTGTTCAAAACAATGCTCTCAAAATAGTTTTACCTGTGTTCAAAACAGTGCTCTCAAAACAGTTTTACCTGTGTTCAAAACACTGCTCTTAAAACAGTTTTACCTGTGTTTAAAACACTGCTCTTAAAACAGTTTTACCTGTGTTCAAAACAGTGGTCTTAAAACAGTTTTACCTGTGTTCAAAACACTGCTCTCAGAACAATTTTACCTGTGTTCAAAATCAAACACTGCTCTTAGAACAGTTTTACCTGTGTTCAAAATACTACTATCAAAACAGTTTTACCCGTGTTCAAAACGCTGCTCTCAAAACAGTTTTACCTGTGTTCAAAACACTGCTTTCAAAACAGTTTTACCTGTGTTCAAAATCAAACACTACTTCTAGAACAGTTTTACCTGTGTTCAAAACACTGCTCTCAAAACAGTTTTACCTGTGTTCAAAGGACTGCTTTCAAAACAGTTTTACCTGTGTTCAAAATCAAACACTACTTCTAGAACAGTTTTACCTGTGTTCAAAACACTGCTATCAAAACAGTTTTACCTGTGTTCAAAGTCAAACACTGCTCTCAAAACAGTTTTACATGTGTTCAAAGGACTGCTTTCAAAACAGTTTTACCTGTGTTCAAAATCAAACACTGCTTATAAAACAGTTTTACCTGTGTTCAAAACACTGCTCTCAGAACAGTTTTACCTGTGTTCAAAATCAAACACTGCTCTTAGAACAGTTTTACCTGTGTTCAAAACACTGCTCTCAGAACAGTTTTACCTGTGTTCAAAATCAAACACTGCTCTTAGAACAGTTTTACCTGTGTTCAAAATCAAACACTACTCTTAGAACAGTTTTACCTGTGTTCAAAATCAAACACTACTCTTAGAACAGTTTTACCTGTGTTCAAAATCAAACACTGCTTATAAAACAGTTTTACCTGTGTTCAAAACACTGCTCTCAGAAAAGTTTTACCTGTGTTCAAAATCAAACACTGCTCTTAGAACAGTTTTACCTGTGTTCAAAATCAAACACTGCCCTTAGAACAGTTTTACCTGTGTTCAAAATCAAACACTGCTCTTAGAAAAGTTTTACCTGTGTTCAAAATCAAACACTGCCCTTAGAGCAGTTTTACCTGTGTTCAAAATCAAACACTGCTCTTAGAACAGTTTTACCTGTGTTCAAAACACTGCTCTCAGAACAGTTTTACCTGTGTTCAAAATCAAACACTGCTCTTAGAACAGTTTTACCTGTGTTCAAAATCAAACACTGCCCTTAGAACAGTTTTACCTGTGTTCAAAATCAAACACTGCTCTTAGAACAGTTTTACCTGTGTTCAAAATCAAACACTGCTTATAAAACAGTTTTACCTGTGTTCAAAACACTGCTCTCAGAACAGTTTTACCTGTGTTCAAAATCAAACACTGCTCTTAGAACAGTTTTACCTGTGTTCAAAATCAAACACTGCCCTTAGAACAGTTTTACCTGTGTTCAAAATCAAACACTGCTCTTAGAACAGTTTTACCTGTGTTCAAAATCAAACACTGCCCTTAGAGCAGTTTTACCTGTGTTCAAAATCAAACACTGCTCTTAGAACAGTTTTACCTGTGTTCAAAATACCACTATCAAAACAATTTTACCTGTGTTCAAAACGCTGCTCTCAAAACAGTTAACCTGTGTTCAAAACACTGCTCTCAAAACAGTTTTACATGTGTTCAAAATGAAACACTACTCTTAGAACAGTTTTACCTGTGTTCAAAGGACTGCTTTCAAAACAGTTTTACCTGTGTTCAAAATCAAACACTACTCTTAGAACAGTTTTACCTGTGTTCAAAACACTGCTATCAAAACAGTTTTACCTGTGTTCAAAGTCAAACACTGCTCTCAAAACAGTTTTACCTGTGTTCAAAATGAAACACTACTCTTAGAACAGTTTTACCTGTGTTTAAAGGACTGCTTTCAAAACAGTTTTACCTGTGTTCAAAATCAAACACTACTCTTAGAACAGTTTTACCTGTGTTCAAAACACTGCTCTTAAAACAGTTTTACCTGTGTTCAAAGGACTGCTTTCAAAACAGTTTTACCTGTGTTCAAAATCAAACACTACTCTTAGAACAGTTTTACCTGTGTTCAAAACACTGCTCTTAAACAGTTTTACCTGTGTTCAAAGTCAAACGCTGCTCTCAAAACAGTTTTACCTGTGTTCAAAGTCAAACACTGCTCTCAAAACAGTTTTACCTGTTTTCAAAATGAAACACTACTCTTAGAACAGTTTTACCTGTGTTCAAAGGACTGCTTTCAAAACAGTTTTACCTGTGTTCAAAATCAAACACTACTCTTAGAACAGTTTTACCTGTGTTCAAAACACTGCTCTTAAAACAGTTTTACCTGTGTTCAAAGGACTGCTTTCAAAACAGTTTTACCTGTGTTCAAAATCAAACACTACTCTTAGAACAGTTTTACCTCTGTTCAAAACACTGCTATCAAAACAGTTTTACATGTGTTCAAAACACTGCTTTCAAAACAGTTTTACCTGTGTTCAAAATCAAACACTACTCTTAGAACAGTTTTACCTGTGTTCAAAACACTGCTATCAAAACAGTTTTACATGTGTTCAAAATGAAACACTACTCTTAGAACAGTTTTACCTGTGTTCAAAGGACTGCTTTCAAAACAGTTTTACCTGTGTTCAAAACACTGCTCTCAAAACAGTTTTACCTGTGTTCAAAATGAAACACTACTCTTAGAACAGTTTTACCTGTGTTCAAAGGACTGCTTTCAAAACAGTTTTACCTGTGTTCAAAATCAAACACTACTCTTAGAACAGTTTTACCTGTGTTCAAAACACTGCTCTTAAACAGTTTTACCTGTGTTCAAAGTCAAACGCTGCTCTCAAAACAGTTTTACCTGTGTTCAAAGTCAAACACTGCTCTCAAAACAGTTTTACCTGTGTTCAAAATGAAACACTACTCTTAGAACAGTTTTACCTGTGTTCAAAGGACTGCTTTCAAAACAGTTTTACCTGTGTTCAAAATCAAACACTACTCTTAGAACAGTTTTACCTGTGTTCAAAACACTGCTCTTAAAACAGTTTTACCTGTGTTCAAAGGACTGCTTTCAAAACAGTTTTACCTGTGTTCAAAATCAAACACTACTCTTAGAACAGTTTTACCTCTGTTCAAAACACTACTCTTAGAACAGTTTTACCTGTGTTCAAAACACTGCTTTCAAAACAGTTTTACCTGTGTTCAAAATCAAACACTACTCTTAGAACAGTTTTACCTGTGTTCAAAACACTGCTATCAAAACAGTTTTACATGTGTTCAAAATGAAACACTACTCTTAGAACAGTTTTACCTGTGTTCAAAGGACTGCTTTCAAAACAGTTTTACCTGTGTTCAAAACACTGCTCTCAAAACAGTTTTACATGTGTTCAAAATGAAACACTACTCTTAGAACAGTTTTACCTGTGTTCAAAGGACTGCTTTCAAAACAGTTTTACCTGTGTTCAAAATCAAACACTACTCTTAGAACAGTTTTACCTGATTTCAAAACACTGCTCTTAAAACAGTTTTACCTGTGTTCAAAGGACTGCTTTCAAAACAGTTTTACCTGTGTTCAAAATCAAACACTACTCTTAGAACAGTTTTACCTGTGTTCAAAACACTGCTCTTAAAACAGTTTTACCTGTGTTCAAAGGACTGCTTTCAAAACAGTTTTACCTGTGTTCAAAATCAAACACTACTCTTAGAACAGTTTTACCTGTGTTCAAAACACTGCTATCAAAACAGTTTTACCTGTGTTCAAAACACTGCTCTCAAAACAGTTTTACCTGTGTTCAAAATCAAACACTACTCTTAGAACAGTTTTACCTGTGTTCAAAACACTGCTCTTAAAACAGTTTTACCTGTGTTCAAAGGACTGCTTTCAAAACAGTTTTACCTGTGTTCAAAATCAAACACTACTCTTAGAACAGTTTTACCTGTGTTCAAAACACTGCTCTTAAAACAGTTTTACCTGTGTATAAAGGACTGCTTTCAAAACAGTTTTACCTGTGTTCAAAATGAAACACTGCTCAAAACAGTTTTACCTGTGTTCAAAACACTGCTATCAAAACAATTTTACCTGTGTTCAAAACACTGCTATCAAAACAGTTCAAAATCAGATACTGCTCTCAAATCATAAACAAAGTGATCAAAATTATATACAGTATCAAACAGTGAGTAAACAATACACCAAAAAATAGAAAACACATTGTTCAAAACATATAGTTCTCAAATCCTGATTGGAAGTTCCAGACAATTGGACATTTACAGTGTACAGTGATCCTTTCTAATTTTGTATTTTTTTATTTGTACTGTAAAATATTTTTTTTTCAAAATCACAATTTGTGTAATTTGTTTACAGAAAAAAGGTACAAATTTTTATTCATCCACAGTTTACATGAAAAAAATACTGACACGTACAGTATAATTGAGGACACAGTATATTGTCAACATGGCTAAACATTTGTTTATGAACAATGACACAAGGACTTACCATTTTGATGGGACTGACATGTTCACTGATGTAAAAATTTACTTTTTAGAGACGAACTAAGGATTTTGAACAAGTTACATGCTTTTGCAGGACATCCATGATGTTGTGCAGTTTGTATGAATTGTTCTAAGAAATTTTAAGAATGATTCGAGAAATGCTCCAAGTAACTGAGGAAAAACTGTAATCTCAAAACAATTTTCTTATTTTTCCGTCAATATATTTTGATGAATGAAATCATGTTCCATCATAGTAGCTCGAAATTGATCAGAAATTACTCTGCTTTGCTCTTTGCAATTTTTTTGCTATTTTTCCTCCTTGTTCCCCTATTTTTACAGTACTGTACCCTGCATTGTATTCAAACTTGTCCTTTGTTTCTGTGATGCAGTATTTCTTGTTCTTTCTTGATATGAACCTGCAACCAGTCAAAATTTGTTGAGCAGTCAGTGCTGTTAACAAAAGGAAAAGACAATGTTCAGTGCAATACACTTGTACAATATACAGCATACAAAGCACTGTACTACATTATACAACAGTTAACTGGCTTATTTTGGTTGTGTCACATCATTTGAAACAGGTTAAATCAATTTTGAGTGGTTGTGTTTAATCAATGACATGTGTGCTCTATTTGTATTTGATTGTTGCCGCTTGTGTTTAACAGTTTGGATGACATGTGCATTACAGTGCAGAATGTGTTTAGAGTTTTGCCAAAAAGTCTAAGTGAGATCTGCAAATTGTGTTTTACCATGTGAAATGGTTTAAATTACTGACAACAGACTGCACAATTAGCTTAATGAGTTTAGGCAACTGAGAACTTTGTTCAGCCAAATAGTTTTAGTGTTTTAGCAATTGAGAAAAACTGAAATAACACAGCTTACAATGACTAAGTTTACATGTACACCAATAATGCAGATATTTGCAATAGTCAAAGTAAGGACTTAATCGCAGTAAGATGTTTACAGGACTGGAGCTAACCTCTACGGTACTGTTTACACGCAGTTTTTATTTTCTGATTATTCGCTATTGTTTGTGCTTATTATTCACACATAGCCCAATGCAGAGCACAAATGATAAACTCACATTTACTGTCCGTTGATTTAATTTACTTATGTTAAATGAAAAACACGTTCTTATGGACGCATTTCGTTATTCGGTGCCGTGATGAAGACGACTGCTGATAGCGATTCGTGGAAAAGTTTCTAATGTCAAGTTTAAAACGAATTTGCGCTTCATTTGCATGAAAAAACACACATACTTCAGTTAGGGCTGTATAAATGCGATTAAACTATTTACATGGTCGCATACTGAAATTAACTCTTTCCCCGCCATTGACGAGTTATCTCGTCAATCCACAATACCGCTATTATCCACCAGGTGCAACTTATAAAACCCGGAAGTATTGCGCCAAGGCAAACAGCTGTTTGTCCGTGTAGGTTTTGAGGATCGCTCTGCATCTGATCTCTATCAAAAGTCCTTTACAAAAATGCAAATATCTCAGCTTTTTGCTCAAAATATGGTGTTTATGAAGAAACCTACCCATATTTGAGAGTTAAAATAAGAACTGATGAAGGTAGGATGAAACGTTTTTTATTTTTTATTTTTTGAAAGCAGAGGGTTTGTTCTTTCATTTAATATATTGTATGTTTATATATTTAAAGAAGAGCATTAAACTTTTGTGAAAATCATGAAAAATGCTGGCGGTGAAAGAGTTTAAAAAAGTTTATAAATTAATACGATTATACTTGCTGTGATTGTAAGCTTTATCACATTAGTTTTATCGAAGTATTTATACGAGTATAATTGCAATATTGCCAACATCCCAATCGCATTACGAGGGTGCATGTAAACCTGGTCATTGTCAATGTGCATCTACATGTATGTAAAAATTAAATGAAAGCCTAAGAGAATTATGGCTTGTAAATGCACTTGTTGTTTAGAGTAATGCTACTGAAAATTTTACACACTAACAGAGAAAATGCAAAGGAAAGTATCAGGATTACAAAAGTGGGAATGCAAAAAAGAACAGAATGTAACGATGATCAACAAGAAAAATAAAAATGTGGGAAAAACATAAAATTTACAAGATTTACACCACCGTAGGACAGAAAGACCAAAGATGAATACGGACAACTAAAGCACTGACTATGAACAGTTTTATATTGATATGAGAGACAATGAGTTTTTTTTTCAACTTTATTGCTTATACCCAGAGCTGGGTAGATTACTTATGAATTGTAATCAGTTACTGATTACGAATTACATGACAAAATTTGTAGTGAGTACTATAATCTCTTATATTACACATCGTTGGTAATGTAATCTGACTACTTCTGGATTACATTTAGATTACTTTTGACAAATCTTATTTGATTTCAAATATATAAAGAGGAAAAATGTATTACTATCCAGCTCTGCTTATACCTAAACAATGCATTTCTGATTAGTGGTTTAGCATGTCACTCAGATGCCCGAATAGATGGTTCTTGGCCAGAACGAAGCTGACGGTCATACTTTGGCTTCAGTCTTGTCCAGCAGGAACGGAAGAAATCTGCCTGTACAAACACAGCACAGAATTGCTTACGGGTGAAAAACATTTGACTGGTTCATTGAGAAGCAGGAGAAATGAGACACGCCCTGCTCCAAATTCGCTGTTTGTTCTCATTGGCAGCACATCATAAAGCCCCTAAAACATTTACCCAATCGATAGTCTCTTACACAGCATTGAATAGGAAATATTGGTCAGAAAATTACAAGCTGCAATTTATCAGTCAGACAGCAGTGGGTAATGGGCCAAGCAATTCCAAAATGAGTTCGCGTTTGCCCCAAAATTGATGAAAGATTTGAGAGGTTACGATGAAACCGTGAACTCAAATCAAACTCCGTTATATTCATGTAGTTCGTACTGTAATTTTATGTTGTCTGAAGTTGCGAGATGTTTTTGACTTAAATTGTGCTGAGATCTCAGTAGGCGGCTGATTCGTGCGATTCATGCATGGGATCATAAAACTTTTGTGTCAATTTACATGATTTTTTTTCATGCACTGAATAATATTCAGGCCATTAAGTCCACACTGTTATATTAGTTTAAGATTTGATGTAGAATCAATGCATGTAAGAAATAGAAATTACTGTTGCCTTTCAATTGAATGAACTCTGAAACGTTAAGCTATTTATCACTTTGGACAGAACTGTGGGCTGAATCCCTAAGGAAAAATATATTGCTTGTCTAACAGTGAAACCTTAAACATATAGTACCGCTGTCATAGGAAATCATTTTCTGCCATACTCGGAAAAAAAACAAAATCTTTTAAAGATGATGTACAAATCACAGAGGAAAAATGTTTTGCTCAAAGGTTGTCTTTTGTGTAGCTCAGGAGAGTTTTCATTTACCATTCATATAACTTTGTATTAGATGTTTTCTTATTATTGTCAAAATATCCATTGATTTTAAAGAGACATTGTTGAAGTATACACTGTAAAAAATCGCTGTAGTTTTCGAATCTAAGGTCACAATTCGATTCTCAATTTTAAATTTTTTTGAAAGAACAGGTTGCTATGCCATTTTTAGACTAGACTTTTATGAAACATATTATCTGACTTTGAACCTGAAGATTCCCTGCCATGTTAGTCGCACTCAACACGTGCGGTTTTTTTTCCCGGTTGGCAAGCAGACCCGCCGTGACACAGGGGCATGGCAGCTTGACGATTCCATTTTTTTAATTCGAAGTTTGAGTTTGTGACTTAATTTCAATCGATTTCGATTTAAAATCGTGACACCCTTAGTAGTTATGCAGCAGTTTGTCAGTAACTTACTGTAGATTTAAATGAACGTTATTTACTAGCAACAGTTTCTTCAAAGTTAAATGAACATTAAACATCAACAAGTCTTTATCTCTACAGAGTAAAACTAAAATAACAGTCTCATTCTGTAAAGATAGAGACTTGTTAATGTTTAATGTTCATTTAACTTTGAACAAATAATATACATTTAAAGGAACACACCAACTTTTTGGGGCTTATTCACCGTATCCCCAGAGTTAGATAAGTCCATACATACCTTGGTCATCTCCATGCGTGCCGTAACTCTGTCTGACTCACCCACCGCTAGCCCAGCTTAGCACAAAGACTGGAAGTAAATGGCTCCAGCTAGCATACTGCTCCCATAAGTGACAAAATAACGCAAACATTTTCCTATTTATATGTTGTGATTTGTATAGTCATAGTGTGTACAAATAACAAGGTCATATGAGATACAGCCATCTTTTAATCGTACACATGCTGGGAACTTTATTCTCAGAAGGCGAAGCACTGCTTCTTGGGCGGAGTGATTTGCTTGCAGCACCTGAGAAGGAGCAGAGAGTTCGCACAACATCAAAGAACATCAAAGTTCTGATTTAACTTTGGCATGATCAGTCAATAAAGATCAGTCAATAATATTAAAGATTTGAAGATTATTTGTGACCCTGCATGTGAAGTCATTTTTGAGATTGACTGTTTTCTACATAAAATAACCCTATGTAAAGAACATTCTGCGAAAATATGATCTTGATACCTTTAATATATAAAAACAACAAAAAGTAAGCCTTTTTAACTCTTTCACCGCCAGCGTTTTTAAAAAAAGTTGCCAGTCAGCGCCAGCGTTTTTCATGATTTTCACCAAAGTTGAATGCCTTCCCGAAAATGTTCTTCTTTAAATATATAAACATACAACATACCAAATGAAAGAACAGACCCTCTGCTTTCAAACAAAAAAAAAACGTTTCATCCTACCTTCAGTGGTTCTTTTGCAATCAGCTTTTGAATATGGGTAGAGATAAAAAAAGCAGAGATAATTCTATTTTTGTGATGGACTTTTCATAGAGATCCCATTCAGAGCGATCTTTAAAACAGACACGGACATGCAGCCGCTTGCCATAGGGCAATACTTCCGGGTTTAAAAAGTTGCGGAAGGGCGCCACTGTGGATAATAGCGGTATTGCGGAAAAGACGGAAAATCTCGTCATTGGCGGGGAAGCGTTTTCTCTTAATTCAATGGTGGGGAAAGAGTTAAGTATTTTGCCAAGGTTTTCATAAAAACTTTATTCAAAGCTACAATAAAACAGAAGAAGCGATTGTCTTATTTCCCCAGTGGTGATGTATATCCAAGTGAAATGGCTTATGAGTTAACGTAGGGTGGGACTTAAATTTGTCCATCAAGAACTGATCGGATTGTTGGAAGTCATGTTGCTATAGCTCGTGACCGGAAGTAGTGAGATCATCTCGAGGAGGGGATTTGAATTTTTTATTAAAGATTTTATACAAAAATATTAAAGCTCATAGATAAGTCATTTGTAAAAAAAACATTATTCAAAATAAATAACAGTAATTATTTTCATTATGATTTTTAAGTTGCCACAGAATGCATTGAAATAATGTTTAATTGTTCTTTGATATTTTTATAGAAGGTATGTACCTTTATTAAGTGCAAAAATTATCCAGAAAGTTTTTGCATGTCAATTTTCAACCCTAGGATTTGTCCTTCTAAATGGTCTATTTGGAAGGGTCATGAATAATAATGTTGAGGTCTGCTCTGATTGGCTATTTTACAGAGCTGCTCCTTCAGTAGCTGTGTGTGTGTGTTAACAGACCTAGGGCCCTATTTTAACGATCTAAGCGCATGTCTAAAGCACACAGCACACAGTCTAAACGGGAGTGTCCGATTCCACTTTTGCTAATTTAACGACGCGAAAAAATGTTTTGCCGCCAAGCGCATGCTCTAAAAGTGTTGTTCCTATTCTCGTAATGAGTAATGGGTGTGTTTTGGGTGTAATTTGTAATAAACCAAGACGAGTTTCAGCTCTCATCCCCCTTAAAAGGCAGTTGCGCTGGCGCCATGCCGATTCCCTAGATGGCGTTTTTTAAAAACATTACTTAAAAATGTTTCTCATCTCATCATATTCACAGGTACAAAGTCATAATTCATGTGTCTGATAAGCAAATGCGCAGTGTCGTCCCGCTTGTAGGAGCATATTGCACTCATTAAATAACAAAAACAATATTGCGCCATTGACTTTAGACTATAGACCCGGTTTTAGTTGGTCAATGGCATAGTCGATTTTAAACGTGAAAATGATAACTGCACCGGGTTGAAATAGCAAAAGACACTTGCATCGCGCATTGCGCTGCATTGCGCCGGGATGTATGATATGGACCCTAATGTTTGAGCTTGTATCAGACTAAAATACAGATTTTGAGGAACAACTAATTGTTTGGAGATTTTGTTAATGAACGTTTCTGAGTGGTAAGTTTGTGTCTTTTTTTTCTGTATGGATCTGCGAAACATAACTGTAACATCAATAGACGAACTTCTGCCTAAACGCTATCATACAGCGTTAATTAGCATGTAGCGCTAAATCTGTAATAAATTTGTGAAATTTAATGTTGGGGGCGTACATCACAACTGTAACGTCAGAATCTGTGTTTTGTTGGGTTTGGCCTGTTTTCCAGCTGTCTTTTGCGTGCACAAGGCTTACATAAAAATGAAGAAACAAACCCGTTTGAGGCTCACAATATGTCATTACCATGTACAGGGCTTGTATTTTTCATCTATGCCTACATAAGTACAGTTTTTTATTCTATGGCACCTTTTAAAAGAAACACGAGTTATTCACATTAATGTACAATGAATGTCCCTCGGCTTCATTTTGACTTAAAATGCACCTTATTTAGTCAAAGAATAAAGTTTAAGTTGTACGGTGTTATACCTCAACTCACAGATCTAAGTTACTGCCAGTTTTACATTTTTCTGCAAATCTGATGTAACTCCATTATTAAGCAGACACGAAGCGTACAAAGCTTACACGATCCTCATCTGTGAGTTCAGACGGTGAGTGTGTTTAAAGAATGAAAGAATCAGGTCATGTTAGATCAAATCTGCATACTAATGTATTACTAAATGTTTTAAAAAAAGAATTATACAGTACAATAATGTATGAATGGTAGCTAAATATTTTATGTATACATATGCATACAGACTGTCATATGTTTAATAAAATAGTCAATAGAAACATTTGATCAGAAGAACGCAGTATTTGCTATATGAAAGTATTGTCTTTGTTGATTTATTTTAATTTAACCACGTGGTGTCAAAACAGGCATTGCTAAAACATTCCTTTGTGCTGGCACCTGTTGAAACAAAGGTTTGTTAAATGTTTGGAGGTTATCAAGTGAGCGTTTGACAGCATTTCAGCAGTGTGGCATGAAATGAAAGCTCTTGAATGGATGGAGTCCGTTTATAATTTAAAAGTAGTGTAAATGTGCAGACAGCAAAATCATTCGTCCAGTCTGCAATGCACCAATATGTTAAATCGCCATTGTGACTGAATGTGAGGCAATATAAACCTTGTGTGTCATTTATAAAATGAAAGTATTTTATTTATGTTTGTAAATGAAATGAGCTGTTGGCTGGAGTGCCGTCTAGACAACACAATCTCATGGTTGATCGTAACTGTTTTACGAGGTGGATAATTCATAGGAAATCATTTGTGTGTTTTTGTGAGATCTGCTTTTGCCCGTGCGATGCTGGGTTGCTTCATTATTCAGGTTTCTAAAAATCATATGTTTTTGTACCACTTTTTACAATGTGCATCATATAATAGCTATACATTTCATGCTGGTCTTGTACACACCTTACACACCAAGCTGAGGCCTGTCAATATTTGTGCATTAACAAAAGCCATTGCTATTTAAAAAAAAGACATTTTATAAAAAAGATGTTTTAATCAAATTAACAGAGTGTGATTATTTGATTAATTTTTCATCAACATGATATCAGATGTGTAGACTTTGGCTGTGTTGAGTTCATTTTTCCTCACAGCTCTGTTTTATTTGCAGCTCTCTGCGGCTCGCTGCCACCCACCCACATATGACACAGCGTTCATTTTCTCCTGCGAAAACACTTGAAATCTCCACCGAAAGCAAATAACAGCCGAAGAAGTTTTGAAATTGAAGGTTTCGCTGTCAAACTCCAATAAATCGAACCCATAATGTCAGGTTAGATGCAGGTTTGGTGGACTCACATACTGTATGGATGTTCTTTGAAGTTTGACCTTTCCTTTAAGAGAAGGTTTATGTGACCGCCTCTGTGTGTATGAAGGTGTAAGATTGCATTGTGCATTGAAAGCTCTTACTGTATGTTATACTGTATGTGTCTGGTGGTATAGGGGATGTAGTTTACATGTGACTACATAGACAGTGTGCTGGACTGTCAACGCTGTTGTACTGTACAACTTACAGTGCTAAGAGTTCATTATACTTCCATGTAGGCGTTGCCTCAACGTACAGATTAGCTGGCCGAAGAGTTTTGTACAATATATGTGCGTTTTAGGAAGAGAGTGAAATCTGGAGCTACAAAAATATACAGTATGTGGAAAATCAAGTGTTTTTGGAACCATAAACCACGCAAACACATTGTATTATACCAAATACACAAAATAACGTTGTTTTAGTAATGAAATAGGTGCACTTTTAATATTGTGGTTTTTTTTGTAAATAAACAGTTGAACGATTAGTTTATTATAAGGTACACTCTTAGTAGGGCTGGGGTAAACGACTATTTATTAAACAATTAATCGGGCGACTATTTTTCCGACTAATCTAACGACTAATTGGACGATTAATCTAACGATTAGTTTCTGTTGCTTGATAAATAAAAACCATAATGTATCTCAAATAAATGCCAAAAACATTCTTAATTATATACTTTAAAGGTTGTATCAGCGATTTCAGGCCAGGGGGTGGCCAAAGCTACTTTAGAGGGTATATAGTCCATGAAAGAAAACGATGTGTAACCATGTATCAAGAAAGCATGAATGAATGCATTATTAGATGTAAACATAATAAGGGTTAATTTTAAACATTTCTGCTGTATTTCTGTTAAAGGGATTTACCCAAAAATGAATATTCTGTCATCATTTACTCACCCCTATACTAAACCTGTATAAGTTTATTTTATTTTGATTAACACAAAAGAAGATATTTCGATAAATTATGGTAAGAACACAATTAATGGTATATCCATTAAATTCCATCATGTTGTTTTTATTCCTACTATAACAATAACAATAACAATCAGCTCTGTGCTTACCATCATTTATCAAAATATCTTCTTTTGTGTTCATCATAAAAAAGAAATTCGTACAGGTTTAGAACATTTTTCAGAATTTTCCTTTTGTGTGAACCATGATAAACCTTAAACTTATTTTAAATAGCAGAGCTCAACACAAAGGATGTTTGGCAAAAAAAAGTAAATATGGATTAATCTTTATTTATGAAGATACAAAAGTTTTTTTGATATTTAATTAACTTTAATGACAGAGACATAATATTATGCTTATTATAATGCTGAATGCAATAAAATCTTTATTGGTTTAAGACATACAGTAACCAAATGTTTACTATGAAAAACACATTGACAGCTATTTTGACATATGAGCATTTGTCTGTTTAAGCCAAAAATACACGAACAAAGTCGTTTGTCTGTGCACGTGCGCTATCAGATGCGCGTCACACTTTCAAGATCAATGTGCAATCCAGACAGTCCAATTAACAATCATACAGAAGCCTATAAAGATCACGTCAAGAATTAAAACACGGTGCTTGGTTTTGTTGTAAAAAGAAATGCCTTTCTTGGCTTTATTCAGTCCACAAGAAAATTATTATTCACACTTCCAGCCTATATACACTGAAATCATGTAGTATTAGCAATGTACGACTTCACTTACATCATTTTAAAGACATTCCAATCACCGATATAGTGTGACTGTTGTGAGGTTTGACACTGGATTTTTCTACCTAACAACAACCACCCCCTGTCGGTGATTGGTTGGAAAACTTTATTTTGGTTTTGAGTGGTTGGTGGAACCAATTGTTTTTGTGTGCAGATCTGAGAGCTCAGGGTGCCTACAGAGACGCGTTTTTTTGACAGCCTGCTTATGGGACGGGCAGCTAGCGGAGCGTTACGAAAAATTAGACAAATGTGATCATTCATTTTTACGGGCCTTAAATTTAATGTTTAATGTTTTGGTCTCACACGTGTGTGTGGCGAGCTGTGTCAAAGCGTCAACGCAAAAATATGACGTTGACGGAATTTTGACGTTGACGCGTCGACGTCATAGACGCGTCGCTACAGGCCTAACTCTTAGGGCCTTATTTTAATGATCTAAGAGCATTGTCTAAATTTGACGATGAGAAAAATGGTTTGTGCGCCTAGAGCACAGTCTAAAAGTTGTTGTGTTTTGGGGGTAAAGTGCAATAAACCAATGAGAGTCTTATCTCCCTTTCTTTTTGAAAGCCACTTGCGCTGGCGCCATGCTGTTTCCCTATTTAGATGGCAGAGTTTGTAAACTGAAAAACTAAGTGGAGGAAGAAGACCACCAGTTTACGATTGATGTTGAAAAAATATTTATTACTTACCAGGCTACAAGCAGTGCTTTATGCCTTCTATTGTCTCGAAATCGATCCTCATGTATGTCCAAGAGACTTAATAATAATCTTTTACATTTGAATCCTTTACATTTTCATATTTCAAAACATTTTGTGCTGCTGCGCATCCATGTGAGTGATAAGCACACGCTGGTTGTCGCCCCGTTTACAGGCGTATATTACTAACGCGCTCATCAACAAAAACAATATTAGACAAGCTTAGACCAGGTTTTAGTTGGTCAATAGCGTAGTCTGTTTTAGTTGCCTCAAAATAGCAACGTGCCAACAATGGCTCCTCCTTTTCAGACCAGAATGCCTATGGGCACATAATTGGCTGCAAATGCATTTGCTAATTAAACAATGTGGCGCTAAACGTGAAAATGATATTTGCGCTTGGTTCAAACTAGCAAATGACACTTGTGTCACGCATTGTGCTGCATTGGGTCCTTAAAACGGATGTCTTAAAATAATACAATCTGTGTTCGTTTAGGGACAACACATTTAGTGACACACATCTCTGTGTTATTATCGGAATTGAAACAACACATTGTTTTACTTTTAACAAAACGACACATAATGTGTTAACACAAAAAATTTGTAAAGACATGAACACATCCTTTCTTAGTGTAGTCGCAACTGAGTTTTTACAGCTACTGAGCAACAAAGCAACTTTCCACATTGATTTATATAATGTCCGGTCAGGTGTGCAGTTATTGACTATTCTTTATAATAAACATTTATAAAGATTAGTGAAATATTGCTGCGAGGTGAAACAATAACAGAAATATTTGACTTCCTCCTGAATTACGGAAATGCTGCCATAAATTGGAGAAGTTTTATTTTTTTGAGTAGAGACTGAACTTGCCCCAGAGCAACTGAACTAGCCAATGTAATGAACTAATAAAAAAGTTGCGGTGAGAGTGAATCGGGCTGGCAGTTTGGTCAAACTATACACAGTACTAACATTTTCAATAAGATGATAATGCAGAATAGTAAACTAATAAGCTTTGAGAATTTGCTTCTGAATCCACAGATCTGTGCTTTATTATTGCATCTCTACAGAAGCTTAAAGCCGTGGCTTCATTTAAGTCCTGTGGGTGGACACGGTGCCAGAGAAGCCATTGTCAAAGAGATTAATGTGCTGACTTTAGTTTTTTAAAGGGTCATATCATAGATTTTATTAGTATTTGATTTTTCTGAGGTCAGCTTACAGTGTAAGTCAAGTGTGTGTGTGTGTGTGTGTGTGTGTGTTTCAGTCATACTTTATGAGAATTTATAAATGAAAATTTGTATCCTTTAATAAACTCATTTCATTGTAAGACTTTTGCGTAGATGCCCTAATTGCATATGTTTTAAAATTAAAGCAGCTCAAACATGCAGTTTAGACTGGGATAAGCGCTGTTCAGGAAACCGTAGTTTTGTGCCATTTAATGAACACTTTTCCTGAATTTTTTGTTTTAACTGCAACATTCTGTTTTCACGGGACGATAAACTGTTTTAGGAATATTTGATGAGCCCTTTAATAGTCTCCACTAAACATGGATGGCACAATTAGACCACAGACACAGGAGATGTACAGGGTTAAGTCATCTTTGTGTACACACTTGGTGTGTGTGTGTGAGCAGAATCTGGGCCGTATCTGAGCTTTTTTTCGGCTTCTGTGTGCTGATGTAATGAATAGATGTGTTTGTTAGCCAATGTGAACAAGCTTAGTGTTTCTCCCGGTACCCGGAGTCTCTCACAGGGGGGATGTGGGGTATTTTCACATTCAGTGCATGACAGTACAACCCATCACTGCAGCTCCCCACTGATCTAACGTCCAATCAGGGAAATGCAAAAGTTTAAATGAACCACAGAAGGTAGATGTACTCTAATGGTTCTTTTATTTGCTTAGCTTCTGTTTTCCCAAATGTAAAATATCACATAATTAGTAAAAAGGCAACACATGTTATAAAGAAAACGTCTAAAGATAGAGTAAATGTTGGTTTGCAGTAAAAAATAATATTTTAGATCTCAGTACATTTTTACGTTTTCCTACAGAGGTTTTACAAGTGCTTTATATGTAAAAATTCCTGGAAGGGTGCTTGGGCATTGTGAGTATTTGCTATGGTGTTATGGATGATACCAGCACTCTAAAAATGCTGAGTTATTTTCAATTTAATTTGGTTAAATTTACCCATTGATATATTTGACCCAACAATGGGTTAAAGCAACCCAGCATTTAGGGTTGAAACAACCCAGCATAATAACCCAGTTATTTTCAACCCAGCATTGGGTCAAAAAGGGACAAGCCCAGCCCCTTGGGTTGTAATTAACCTAACCTAATTTAACCCAAAATGCTTGGTTGTTAAGGCATTTTCACTTTTGCATTTTGGGTGGTTGTTAGGGCATTGTCCGTGGTTGGCAGAACATTGTGGGTGTTTGCCAGGGCCTGTTGTGGGTGTTTGCCAGGGAGTGTTGTGGGTGTTTGCCAGGGAGTGTTGTGGGTGTTTGCCAGTGCGCGTTGTGGGTATTTGCCAGGGTGTGTTGTGGGTGTTTGCCAGGGAGCGTTGTGGTTGTTTGCCAGGAGGCATTGTGGGTGGCTGGGTTGTAAGTGTTTGCCAGGGTGCTTTGTGGGTGTTTGCCAGGGCGCTTTGTGGGTGTTTGCCAGGGTGTTGTGGATGGCTGCCAGGGCATTGTGGGTGTTTGCCAGGGCGTGTTGTGGGTGTTTGCCAGGACGCATTGTGGGTGTTTACCAGGGCGTTGTGGATGGCTGCCAGGGCATTGTGGGTGTTTGCCAGGGCGCGTTGTGGTTGTTTGCCAGGGCGCGTTGTGGTTGTTTGCCAGGAGGCGTTGTGGGTGGCTGGGTTGTATGTTTTTCCAGGGTGCCTTGTGGGTGTTTGCCAGGGCGCGTTGTGGGTGTTTGCCATGACATTGTGGGTGGCTGTGTAGTATGTGTGTGCCAGGGCGCTTTGTGGATGGCTGCCAGGGCGTTGTGGGTGTTTGCCAGGGCAATGTGGGTGTTTGCCAGGGCGCGTTGTGGGTGGCTGCCAGGGCGCATTGGGGGTGGCTGCCAGGGCATTGTGGGTGTTTTCCAGGGCATGTTGTGGGTGTTTGCCAGGGCGCATTGTGGGTGTTTACCAGGGCGTTGTGGGTGGCTGCATTGTAGGTGTTTGCCAGGGCGCTTTGTGGGTGTTTGCCACAGAGTGTAAGAATCTAATATGGTGTTTGATAGGATAAGTAAAGCTCCAGATAACGTAAGAAAAAATAATTAAAGCTAAAAAAATGATTACACAGTTTTATAATAAAAAACATTGAAAGAGTTTATGTAGTTGAATAAATAAAAATAAAAAGTCGTCTTCTACAATCTTTCTTTTTATTTGAATATCAGATGTAAGCATTGCTGTTCTATAGCCAGACTTTGTTTCATAAACAAATTTTCTGATTTAACACTCATAAGTTTGCCTCCTGGCACCTCATTTTTCATGACACAGATCACCATGGCCGTTTGAATAATATTGCCATTGTTTCTAGCTTGACCACAAGCTTTTCCCTGTGGCAAAACTCCTGACTTTGATATTTCCGTTCGTATGATGCTTCCTTCCTCCAGGTAAAGTCTGTGACTCTGTGGAAGGAGAGGTCATTGGGTTTGTTTATTTTTGTGAAAAGATTTTTGCTGTTAAAATTGGAGCAATTATTGCATAAAGACCAATCTCACCCCAAATTTGTATTTATTTGACTCAAAAATTGATAGACAATTATGTAGCACAAAGCAAACTGCCAGTCATAATTTTTTATTCAGGATGAAATTTGGACTTGTAATCATATGTTTGTAAATAATACTGTGACATGATTCTTTTTGATTGATAGCACTGCTGGAATGCATTGACAAACATGATTTATCACCTTATTACAGAAGTCAGTCTCCGTCAAACAACTTGGAGACACAAACATGGAAAAACCCCAACAGGAATATTTCACTTGCTCAGCTAGTTTATGAGATTCTACTAGTATTAATAATTTATTTAAATGTCATACAAGATGAGAAATATGTAAATCTCTGACTGACAGACAATGTCTGCATGCTTTTACCCAAAGCACGAATTCAGTGACATGACTAAACACCGTGCTTTCACAGTAGTAAGCATACTATTTTTAGTTAAAATATAAATGAGATCTTAATCATTTAAAGCGTTCAGATGCAATACCTAAGTGCATCTGAAATATTTTCTTATACATTAGCATCTTATGTTTTGGTTCAGTAATTTCACTTTAATGGCAATGAAAAGATTTTTACCAGTAACTAAAATGACAAATGTCACCTTTGACCAGTGACCAATGGCATTTCTCTTTCGCTGCATAACCCTCTAAGTGCAATCAAGCTTTTTGGGCAAAAACCTCCATTTTTTTTTGGACAAGGCATAGTAAACACTTGCAAAACAACAAAAAAAGTAAACACAGCAAATGATGAAAGCCAGAATTCAAAATTTAAAAATAAAGAAATTGAACCACACTCCAGGAGGCTGTGATGCATGCGACTGCAACATTCCTGTTGTACTCAGGATCAAGTACTCACAACAAAGTCAAGTTGAATGTTATCCAAGGTCGTTTCATATTTATCTTCCTTGCACTTTGATAACTTCTGAGGACTCCACAGGTGTGGAGCTGTGATGTTGTCTCTGTGTTCTCTTTGCAGGTAAATCTTTACAAGCGTACTGAAATCATATCAGCTATAAAAATGAAAGAATCCTTGAGATGCTTCTCTAGGCACAACTATAAATAAATCGTATGAAAAAAGGTTCGTGACTTGTTGAGAAGCTACCAAACCTTGAGTTTATTGTCCTATAACTGATGACTATAATACAATCCTTTATATCTGTGGTGTGAATCTTTGCAAACCGTTCGTAAATAATTTCATAATTCATCTCTTTTTTTTAAAAACATGTAAAAAATATGTAACAGAAACAAGAACATCCCCGTTGTATTGTACTGCATTTTCCTGATATATAGTGATATTGTTATTTTTTTGCAATCAGGTAATTTTCACCTGGCAAATGATAAAACGGTCGAAAACTGATAGACATAATAGAGGCTATTATGGCTGAGCAAATAAGCAACCATCAGATCCCCCTAGCAACCACATAGCAACACATTAGAAACCATTCATAACACGACGTTAGCAACCTCATAGCAACACCCACCCTTGCATCCCGCAGAGGAGATTTGAGCAGATGAGATGTGATTTTCTTAAGAAAGCGTCCAGTTGCGATTTATGAAAACCATAACATTTCTAAAAAGACAGAACTCGCTGTGGCATACAGATATATCATTTCAGTTATGTTTTGACAATTTTTATATTTCTCACCTCTCCTGTCCGAAAATAACTTCTGCCAAGACACTTAAACCACACAACAAATCCATGAGTCACGAGAGACTGGCAATAAAACCAAGAGCACCGTGCCAAATTGTTATTTATATGACGAGCGGGGACCTTCGTTTCGTTCAAGTCATGTAAATGAGGTGTAACATCGCCCATCTCTTGACTCATCACTTTTAAGTCGGTGAGATAACTGCCACAGCGACGCGTGACAGGGAAAAGCCTTTCCTCTAATGCTAATTTGAGGGTCAGAAGCGGTGACAGGCTTGTTGTTCATTATTTCGCAAGCCCGCCTGGCTGTGTTCACAGAGACACACGAACAGGCTGTGCCAACCGAGACGACTCAGCAGGCAGCGGCGGCCTGGCATGAGACGTTTCTCGTGCCATATACCTATGGCTTGTATTCATAAGACTGATGGTTTTCCCTCGAGCCTGACCCGTTGAGTGGCGACTCTCATCAGCCACTTCATGTTTTACAAGGCTGTTGGTAAGCACGGGAGATAATGCGCTGCGAAGGTCAGCGGCTACCCATTTTGGGTGACCGTAAACATTCACCGCCCAATCGCGCTTGGCCGTGCGCTCGTAATGAAGCCCATTTTTCACGGGTGTCAGTCGTGACATTTATCTGGTCGATGATTGCAAGCGTTCGTCTTCTTTCTCATTAGATGAAAAATTCTTTTTTATCAACAACACTACAGTAAATACAGTAAAACCCTACTACTAGTAAAAAAAAGGTTCAACTTACTATTTAAAATTCGTCTTTAGTGATGAATTGCTTTAACTTGCATTTGCAAATGCATTTATCCACAGTGCATTCAATGTATATATTTGGTCAATATCAGGTTTATCTGCTTTGTTGGACTCTCAGCCTAGACAAGAAAGCATGTTTTTCTAGAGATTAGATGATGTAACAAAAAAATAGTTAGACATTATGGTTTTGGAGAGTAAATAAATTGACATTTAAAGTAAAAGTTATGTTTAAGTAAAAATATGAGCTTATACGTAATAGTATTAAGATGTTTTCAGGTCATGGTAAAGGATGAAGGCAGTGAATGGTTAAGAATTAATGTACAGCACAGCAGGAGAACACGGTAAAGCTCACAGTCGATACAAATGTTCATGTGAGGAAAAATTGATGTTGACTGCAGTGATTTTTTCATATACAGCTGAGAAATTCTTGCCTTGATTGTATTAGAAAAAAAATCTTCTGCCAAGTCCAAATTAAAGGTGTAAGGAAGAAGAGGAAAAGTGATTGTGGTTATATAAGCGAACATCATTTGAGTTATAGTTTATGTTTGAGACAGACAACGTTCAAGATCTTGACAGGCTACACTTAAATAATAATAAAATGATATGGTAAAACACCTCTTTGTAATATATCTCATGCATTTTTGTTAAGCAGCCTTTAGTATTACCCTAAATTGCAGTTATTGTGTTTAATGTACTGATAATAAGTACATTACTTTACATATTAAAAACCATTTTATAAACCAAAGTGAAAGAATATCCGCTTCAAAAATCTCTTTTTGGAGTAATCCAGGATAATTTTTCTTTAACAAATTCAAGTCCCTATACTTTGTTTAATGTTGTTTATATGTCTATGCAGGGTCTGAAATTAACACCCCCCAAGTGCCAAATGCGTGTAGATTTTCTATTAGAAAAGTCGTAAGACTTGTGTTTAGTACCTCAGATTAGATAAATGGGCGGTGAGAAGGCGGTCGTGTGTGGCTGTTCAAACAGATTCAACCACATGTGCCTTAATACTACAAAAGCAATCCGATCGGAAGGGGTTTCGACTACCTCTGAATGTGGTCAAAAGTGGACGTGTTCAAAAGGTTTTGTGATTTTTCCACTTTTCCACTTGTGATCCAGTCGACGAAAACGCATGTTAATGCCAAGTGTAAACAGCCCCTATGGGTGCATCCCAATTCAAAGGTTGTCCCCTCCAAAAGCCGTATTTGAAGGGCAATGACAGTTTCAGTTTGGAGGTTCCTTCAACATGTCTTTTATTTCCCGTGAAACAACAACCTTGGCTATCCCAAGATTCAATGCACGCCTGTGATATCTGGGTATTTTAAAATAAATGTTCATAAGTGTAGTAAAATAAAAGTATATTTTGCAAATAAAAGGTCCTTGTCACTGTTTTACTCTTATTAATGATGATTTGAATGATTTGAATTAATATTATTGCTGTAATACTGTGCATGTTACGTTTTACTTATGTATATTTTTAAGGTTGGTAAATTTGCTATACTGTAATTTAATCTGCATTAATGCGTTATTGTCAGGAATCAGGACACAGAGAACCCAAATGCAGACACGGATAAGGACAAAATAATAATTTATTGAACAAAACTGAAAACAAAACCCATGATGGGGCAAACAAACAGGGCAAACACTAAACTATACAGAACTACACTAAACATGACATATAAACAAAACACTAAACTTAAACTAGAACACACTACACTTAACTTAAACAGGAACACACTGGAAAAACTTGAATGGCAAAACCAACGTAGTAAAACAGACGAACCCGCACTGGACAACAAACACAAGGACTCTTAAATAGGGAGAAAGTAAATTACAAACACCTGGAAAATAATCACAAGTAAGGGATCGGGGAAAAAGTGACGAGACCCAGGAAATGCGTGGTCAGAATAAACCAATACTACAACCACACATTTCCCACATAGAACATATGTACTGTCAGAACCCTGCCATGCTAAACTAGATCTAAATACCAACAGGATCCGGCAGGATTCTGACAGTACGCCCCCCTCCAAAAGGCGGCTACTAGACGCCTTCGAAGGGGGAACACTAAACACAAGACACAAGAGACTGACAAACAGACAACACCCAAGAAAACATTACAAATAACAACAAGGGTAGACAAGAAAAAATAACAAATGGGTTGGGGTGAGACAACAAAAATAACAAACAAGGGAGGGGGGGTGGGGGAACAACAAAGTTCATGACAGGTGGTGGTCCAAACTGGGTGGGATTGGGTGAGTAATGAGTTCTGGTTCTGGCAGACGGCTGTGGCTGCGTCTGATGCGCAGGCTGCTGTTGCGGCTGCGTCTGATGCGCAGGCTGCTGTGGCGGCTGCGTCTGATGCGCAGGCTGCTGTGGCGGCTGCGGCGGCTGCGCAGGCTGCTGTGGCACCTGCGGCGGCTGCGCAGGCTGCTGTGGCACCTGCGGCGGATGCGCAGGCTGCTGTGGCACCTGCGGCGGATGCGCAGGCTGCTGTGGCACCTGCGGCGGATGCGCAGGCTGCTGTGGCACCTGCGGCGGATGCGCAGGCTGCTGTGGCACCTGCGGCGGATGCGCAGGCTGCTGTGGCACCTGCGGCGGATGCGCAGGCTGCTGTGGCACCTGCGGCGGATGCGCAGGCTGCTGTGGCGGCTGCGGAGGCTGCTGCGGCGGCTGCGCAGGCTGCTGTGGCGGCTGCGGAGGCGGATGCGCAGGCGGATCCGTAGAGGGCTTCGGCGGATGCACAGGCTCTGGCTGCGGCTGGGGTGCAATGACATGGGGTTCTTCAGCTGGCTGGGAAGCCAACTTGGGCCCAGAAGACTGAAGAGAAGAAGCTCCCTTTTTCCTTTTCTTCTTGGTTCGCGATGTGGGCAGTGCAGCATGGAGAACAGACACTGGGATGGGCAGGACAGGTGAGGAAGAGTTCTCTGGGGTCGGAGAGGCGAGAATCGGGTCCCTCAGAGTGATCGCCCCCATGAAGAGGCCCTTTGGAGCGGACGACCGCGGACCGGCCGATACCCTCTCATCCCGGGATCGTTGCTGTTGGCTGAGATGGTCCACGATCTCCCAATAGGGCAGAGAGATGAGGTCAGATCGTTCCGAAACTGGTGGAGGGTCGTTAAGTCCAGCCAAGAAGTACGCCTTGACCATGGGGTCCGGGAAGCAACCCTTTCTCTGCTCGACCTTCAAGGCATAGTCTCGCAGAGAGAGCCCCTTTTGGTGCGGAAACATTCCAAAACCTGAACGTGATTCGGCAGAGATGCAAGCCCACCACTGTGGGTCTCCAGAAAACATTGTCCACTGGGTTCAGTTGTGGCGGGTTCGTTCTGTCAGGAATCAGGACACAGAGAACCCAAATGCAGACACGGATAAGGACAAAATAATAATTTATTGAACAAAACTGAAAACAAAACCCACGATGGGGCAAACAAACAGGGCAAACACTAAACTATACAGAACTACACTAAACATGACATATAAACAAAACACTAAACTTAAACTAGAACACACTACACTTAACTTAAACAGGAACACACTGGAAACACTTGAATGGCAAAACCAACGTAGTAAAACAGACGAACCCGCACTGGACAACAAACACAAGGACTCTTAAATAGGGAGAAAGTAAATTACAAACACCTGGAAAATAATCACAAGTAAGGGATCGGGGAAAAAGTGACGAGACCCAGGAAATGCGTGGTCAGAATAAACCAATACTACAACCACACATTTCCCACATAGAACATATGTACTGTCAGAACCCTGCCATGCTAAACTAGATCTAAATACCAACAGGATCCGGCAGGATTCTGACAGTTATATTCTCTAAAAATATAATATCTGCCACCATATTTATTTTTAAAAGTCCAAAACGTCTCTGTCACTGTGTCCCACTGACAGGCACAGTGGGTGGGAGCAGAAGGTGATGCAACTCTGTCTGCAGGCTAGACCGTCTTATTTCAGTTCGCTTTGTGGACTTCGGAGGCTGCATCCTTCAAAGAGAAAGCCCCCGACTGTTAAGTCTGCGTTCTTCGAAGGATCCAGCCTTTGAATTGGGATGCACACATTGTGATGAATTTAATGCGCTCATCAATATTCATGACCATTGACCGTCCCTTGCATATTGCCTTTAACAAAAAGTGTCTTACAAAAGTTAAATCAATATATTGTTTCATGTGAATAAGTGGGTACAATAGTATTTACATCTTTTTGTAGCAAATACCCAACTCTACAAGATCCAGCACTTTTTTGTTGGTGACATTTTTTTTAGTATGTGCTCTTGGCCTTATTTCAGCAACTTTTATTTTTTTTATTTTTACTAACCATGCATAAACATCATTTAATAGAAAATACAGACATGCATTTTATCACAGTTTGTGCTGAATACAGTGGTATGTGATATTAGCCATTAATATGTTTAAAGCAACTGAAAAAAGACCAAATGTAAGCGCATGTCAGATCATCTGCCAGTGTCCCAAAATGGTCGGACACCAGGGGTACAAATTCACCCAACCATTGCACTTTTACTAAACACAGATGGTCTCAGAGATACAACTCTACCTGTAGTGAACATTACAAGCATGCTGTACCCAAAAACGTGAAAGTGTTGACCAAGTGGATCAGTTATGCTGCGTTGACACCAACCGCGTTTTAGGCGTCAAAATCGTGTCTATCGCGCTTAGTTTGCGCTTTAACAGTTTGAAAGCATCTACTTCGCTCTAGACGCGCTGAAAAGCAAGCATTTGATGCGTGTCAGAGGCAAAATCCGCTTCTTGTGGGAGGGGCAAGTGCTGTGCAGTTGTCTTTTTGCAGGATGGTTGATGTTGTTTGTGCATTTATCGAGAGAGTTACCGGTTTGTTTTTTGTCACCTTACTATAGGGGGAAAATAAACGTTGCGGGTCGATAAACGTCACGTGACTCAAAAGTGAAACGTGTATTACAACTTACCAGGTTGCCCTGTCCTCACTGACACTCTTCCAAGCGAGGTCCTTTTTATTCCTGTCTCTAAAGAAATAAGAACTTGTGTCGTATAGCTCCGGGTGACTGCTCACGGACAATATCAAGCCTTCATGCTGAATAAGTGACTCTGGGCGGGGCTGCTGCCACAGCAGCAAGCAGGCTCCTGATTGGTTAACGCGGCGCGAAAATACGCCAAAGTTCAAATTTTTCAACCCGTGCGTATAAGCTCCATACACTCAATTCGCGGCATTCGTGCAAACTAAACAGGTGAATGCGGCGGAAACGCGCCTTCCGCGCCGCGCTAAATGCCTCATCCGCGCCGCAGGACCTTCACATTGACTTAACATTGAATTCACTCACGCTTGCCACCTCTACCGCGGTTGGTGTAAATGCAGCATTAGTTCAACTGGTGTGATTGAGTGGAGGCGTGAGCTAATATGCATATTCATGAATCTGCATAGCTATACTAAATAAAGCATATTTACACAGTAACATTCAATCTATTTAAAGGCTTGAAGAAATAATTTTCACAGGAGAAACCAGTTAAATATGTCAGTTTTATGATCAAAGATGAATTTTAGGAGACTGAGAAAACATTTTTATCACCATGTATTTAAGTTTAGATATGACTTTGGATTACCCTCACTCAGGTGAGAGCACAGCTGTGTTTTTTTTAATACCCTCAGGTCTGTTGACACGATATGTGAAGAAGACGACAGCTGTGTTCGCTCCTTCTCAGATGGAGATATTTAGTTGGCAAGATCATTGCTCTGCAGGTGTAGGCCTGTCAACATACCAAAATCCCTTCTAAAATAATCCATGTCTATTGCATTTTTTATCATCTGACCTTATCATACAAATAAAAAAAAATGTTGGGGGGTTGATGGTGTTTTGGGTGGCATGTCAAAGCTATAGCCATATGCAGTTACTATTTCAAAAAAATATTAACACACTTGTCCTTAGCTAGTCACAGGACCTGATGGTTTGTATCTGTGGCATAAATGATACGAGTTTGCAATCTTATTTGAATAATTCAGGTTAAAGGTTTAAAGAAAAATCCACTAATGGCTCTGTAAAATGATGTTGTAATAAACATCAGGATTTTTAATGGAACCATTGTTGGAACAGATCAACAGCTCAGGGTTAAAAGAAACGATGCATTTCACAATTTAAATGTGAAGTGAAAATTTGCTTCATGTCAGATTTTCACTTGAGTCTTTGCGTGTTTAAATTGATTTTATAAATCATGTAAAAGAGTTCCTTATCAGCAATTCAGAACCTGACAACAGGACAACAAAATGACAAGAACAAGCACAGTTAGTGGTTTAATATAAAGACTATTGCAGAATAAATCAAGTCCACAAACAGACGTAAACATTTAACAAGGCAGGATGGGATGCATATGTTATCAGGGAGACTCCATATGCTCTGATGTGTATTATTATCAGTGTTGGGTAAGTTACTCAAAAAAAGTAATCCACTACAAATTACTAATTACTACTTTAAAATTGTAATTTGATTACATTACTGATTACTACATGCAAAAAGTAATCTAATTACTAATTACTTTACTTTTAAGTTACTTTGACAACATCAAATGTAAAAAACTACAAAGTGAAACTGTCAGAAACAAGGACAGATAAACCCAAATGCAGTGTTAATGTGAAAATGTTTCTTGTAACATTTGAAAACAGTAATGATTACAGTGCATATTTGAATGCTTAAAGCTATTTTTGGTGTGATTTTGCCCCCTCCTAAAATTACTGGTCATATAGTGATCCAGAAATATTTGTAGCTTTTATAAGTTACAGATGTTTAACATTTCTCATTAAACATTCTACATTCATTAACATCTATCTATCTATCTATCTATCTATCTATCTATCTATCTATCTATCTATCTATCTATCTATCTATCTATCTATCTATCTATCTATCTATCTATCTATCTATCTATCTATCTATCTATCTATCTATCTATCTATTGTAGCAGTGTTTAAAATGATGTTCTTGGATGTTTATTACAACTCTGTTCTGTAAGGGTTAACGCTGAGTTTCTGTTCTCTTTGCCATGTATTCCCTGAAATGTGATTGGTTAGTGCAACGAGGGGAGGGGTTTTTTGTTTTTGTTTTGGGCTATGATGTTGTGCACGCTCTGGCGCGGGCGCGCGACTGGATGTGCGTGAGCATCGTCCTACGGGTGCTCTGTTAAAATAAAGCCAGCAGTTTAGTTAAACGAGTGTCTGTGCATTTCTCTTGAATGCTACACTATCTACATTCATTCGCGGTCGCGGAGACAGAAACTATAGTTTTAACACGTCGTCGCATTCGCGAGGGCTTTTTGGTCAAGTTAAAGAATGTTAATATTCATGTTAGTTCGTTAAATATAACAATTAAAAGTTGTTTTGGTAATTGTTTAAATAAACATATGATTACTTAATGCAGTGCACGCATTGAGCTCATGATAAAATAACATAGTTAAATAATGTTAACAAATACAACATTAGCGATTTAAAAACACACCTGTACGACCGCTTCTAGCAGACCAGATGTCATCGCGCAAAGCCCACTCTGAAATGCCAAGGTTTTGGACATGTATTGTCTGTATAGACCAATTTAGAGTAGACGTCACAGTTACGTCACTGCAAGCTGCGCGCGCAATGCGGTTGCAGAAAAACAGTGGAAATTAATTAGACACGAGTGAAAAGAGCAAGATAACTCACTGGAAAATGTCCGGTTGTGCTGTTAAGTGTCAGAATAAGAATGCCAAAAAAGATGGCTTTCGTTTTTATAGAATACCATCGTCAAAGACATCATTTGAAGATAAACGTAGGTGTTTATGATTACAATAAGCCCTTAAACGGACAGAATGGAGCAAGGAAATCATCTGGAAATCTTTTAATAATTAGAATAGAAATTAAGTAGAGAAGATGTCCGGTGTTCTGTCGAAGTCTGTTCCCCCCATGTGTTTCTTATAGCGTTTTTATCATGTTACAATTATAATTTATTAAGAAAGAAATAATAAAAAACAGGAAAATTATGAAATATTTAATAAACGCTATTATATATAATACATGATAGTATTGCTTTTACATGTACTTTAGCGATTCAGACTGTAAAAATATTTGATTTAGCAAAAAAGAACAATACATATACATTACATACATGCATATCAGTAGCCAAGCCTTTTAAACTTTTTATCTATCTAAAAAAATAAACGTAATGTGATTAAAACGCTATAAGAAACATTGCACTGAAGGGAAACATAAAGGAATCAGACTTCGACAGAACACCGGATCCATAAAAATCACGGTTTAATGCTAAAACACTTCACAACCCTACTGCGGAGCAGTCACTTTCTGCAACCAGTTTGGCTCCGCCCACAAAAAACGTCATCTCTGTTTGCAAACACGAAATTGGTCTATTCCACTTGAAGGATCAACCACCGCTCACATAGCATCCATTTGCTTGCGTCTCAGACGAGTGAGTAAGCATATGCTCGTTAACTGACGCTGCGCGCATGCTCGCAGACGTTGCCGTGCAATGGCAAAACGTCATTTTAAAATACATTTTAATTAATTTTTCAACACTTAATTTGTAACGCTAGTAACGTAATTTTGTTGTCATTGGTAACTGTAATCAAATTACATACATTTAAAATGTAAAGCGTTACGTTACTGCGTTATCAGGAAAAGTAATTAGAGTACAGTAATGCGTTACACAGTAACGCGTTATACCCAACTCTGATTATTATACACTATGAAATTGTACATCGGTTTGTAAAAATACCATTTCTGAATTTAAAGAATTTAAAGTGCACTAAAACACGCTAATGTACCCTTAGGTTGTACTATTTTCACACACTGTCGGAAAAAAATTGTCAAAACATGTACCCCATGGAGCTGTCACTGGATCAGTACCCTTTTAAAATGTCCCAATAATTATGTTGGAACCTGTGTGGTACTTACATGAACTCTTTAGGTCCAAAGCTGTTCTTTTTAAAGGGGTACCGCCGTGCTAACAGCTGAGGTACAGTATGTATTTTGACTTTTTTTTCTGACAGTGCACACTAATTTTGTACTTAATTTACATAAAATGAGTCTTTAGTACTTACGTAAGAACATCTAAGTGTGCTCAAAAGTGTGCTATTTTGAGACCATTTATTTCAATACATTAAAAATCTATTTAAGCATTATTGTTATTTAGTATATTTTTTTTCAAGTGTAGGCCTACTAAAATTGAATACTTTTCAGCACAAATAGTAATGCACTACAAACGCACTAGCTGGTATTTAAGTATTTTTTTGAGACTGTCCTCAAAAAATTACTTCATAGATTTGTACATTTAAGTAGGGGAGAGCTGGGCATTTTGCCTTGGCTCTATCATTCAAAAATATTTAAGTTAGATTAATAATTTTTTACAATCAACACAAATCTTTGCTACAAATGAACACTTAGGGTTTGTTTGTGGGATCTCCCGTTATCGTACAAATACACCAAAAGTGACAGGAGTGCAAACGTTACAACTTTCACTATTGTAACAAACAGAGGGTCTATTAAAAACGAATTAAATCTAATAAATTTTAGCACCAATAATTAGTATAAACAAAAACATGACTTTTTTATTGCTGCTCTTACTAATAATTGTATCACATTTTATTGGTGTTTTGGTGTTGTCCTTCACCAAAGTTTTCAAGTTTTCACATGTCGTGCCATATCTCAAACATTATTTATCATAAATTAATAAAAAAATGCCAAGTAATTAAATGTTACTTTAACTAATAAAACTACATGCACAGATTAAGCAAATATATGCATTTTGTACTTTATTCTGCTTAATTTCTACCTTTCCCATGGTTTAGCTGTCATTACCAACACGCTCTTCATAAAGGGACTTACACATGGATTTCAAGATGCAAGATGCCTTGATGTGTAGAAAAGTAAGTAAATCTACTCTTTATTCTATGTGTTGGGCATGTACACTTATTATGTGTCATTACCATATGTATTTCTGTAATTTTAAGCTTTTTTGAAATATTTTAATAGTTAAAATTGTGTACATTACATGTAGAAAGCTGGCTACACTTGCTTAATCGTCATCTTAGCTACAGTAGTATAGTTTAGCCAGCACAGTCATTTCCAGCACCATACTTATTTTTGCCAATAAATTATGTATAAATTACAAAAGCATCCCACAATTATACATTTCTAACAATGTTCAGTCTAAATGATCACTGTTTTAAAAAGTTTTGATATATGGCATTCACTTAAATAAGCTTATTTCAAGCCAGAGTAGATTGATGAATCAGAAATTTAGATACGTAAATGACTATAATTTATCTTGCAAGTAAAAATCTCATTGAGTTCAAGATAAATTAGATTTCATGTGAAACCACAAAATGTTAAATGATGTGATGGTAAAGACACATTTACTTGACATAGTTAAGAAAATGGGCAAAAAAATATATATAAATTCCCTTATCTTATGGTCTCAACCAAGCTCAAAAAGTGGCTCCTGACTTAAGGACTGATATTTTGAAGTATACCAATTAGTCAAATTTGGAATGTACATTTTCAAAATTGCAGCAACCAAATTTTGCTTTTAATCTGAGCAATTTTAGTTTAAACATATAATTCAATCAAATTCTGTCTATATATTAAAGGTGGATATTGTTTATATAGGCTATCTGCCTATAATAGATAGATATCCACACATTCACCCATCCATGCTCCTTCATCTAACCATCCTTGTTGTTATGAAGTTGTATGAGGAACCCAAATGCAGACAGATGTATGAACACAAAAGACCTTTATTATGTACAAAACAGAAAACAAAACCCACGAGGGGGCAAAACAACAAAAACAGGATAACTTAAACAGAAGAGTGAACACTCAACAGGACAGGATACAAATCTACACTACAACACTAAACTGGATGACACTTAACAATAACTAGATAAAACACTACACACACAATAAACTTGACTTGAGATAACTAGACTTGACAGTACTCACAGGTATGGATACAATGCACAAGCACAGGACAACAAACACGAGAGCTGTGTCTGAAACCGTTCCCTCGTTCACTCATTCACTATTCCCTATATGGGGAATGACAGTTGAGTTCACTATATGGGGAAGAAGCAAATGAAAATGAGTGAGCGATTTCGGACACTGACGTAAATATCATGCGTCAGAGCTGTCGCAGAGATTCATCATAAACACCTGTGTGGCTTTTGATTGTGCTGCGAAATGGTAAAGTTTACTTTCTTATTGTTTTTCACATTTGTCATGTTTATTCTATTAGTTGACCATAAAACGAGCAAACAACTGGTTATAATATTTATTTCTGCTGTTTATTTATTGTTTAATAATTTTTTTTATTAGATTTTAAATAAAAGATAACGCAATTATTTTTCATTTGTTTATTTTCAAAAAGCAGAAAATAACTGACAAATTATAAACCTAAATGTTTGGTGTTTACTGTCAGTATCCTTCAGCTGATTCAAGTTACGCATTCGTCTCCCGTTGCATCATGGGAAATATGAGTGAACGAGTGTACATCGAATGTACCCTCAAAATCAGAGTGCATTGTGGGTAAAAAGTAGTGAATGAATGTAGGGAATGAAGTTGTTCACTCAGGTTTCGGACGCCACTACAAAATGGCCGACACCCGAAATAGTGCACTATATAGTGGATAGGGAGCGGTTTCAGACACAGCTCAGGATCTTAAATAGAGGACAACTAATGAGGGCAACAGGTGACAGGAATTAAACAATAATGAGGAGGATGACAAGGGAGCGGGGTAAAAGAGACAAGACACTGGGAACACGTGGTCCAGTAAATCAATACTAAGACCACGTGAACCCACACAAAACATGGGTCTGTCATGGTTCTGCCACAAGACTAGATTAAACAAAGGACAAGATGGCAGAACCATGACACTTGTATTATGCAGTAATGCATAGAAATAGATTTTTTTTAAGGGCTGCACGCACAATTAAGAAAAAAACTAAATCATAATTTTCAGTAATTTCCCCTGATATTGTATTAACAGTTTTCATTTTTATGAATAGTATTTACATTGTTTTCATTTATTATCATGTATACGTGAGGCTTAGGTGTAAAATGTTTTCAATCCCAGCTATCAGTTACTAGGAGTTGCTGACATGTTTTAAAATGGTGTTATGTTTTAGGTAACAAGACGGTGATTAAAATAACATACGGTTGGATTTAATGCCTTTCACACCCAACCCAAAAAATGAAGAAAAAAAAAATATATATATATAAAAATAAACATGTTATGTCTCCAAAACACTCTTTGTTCAATATCTTAACCAAAACACATCAAAACGTTTCACAAATTCACAGTAGATCATCGTCTGACAGTAGTGAAAAAAGAGCAAAAGCAGAGATCGCTCGGCCTTGTATAAATATGTAAAGTAGTCGTGTGACAATTAACCCCGAGTTTGTGCCCTGCCCAACTCTTTACTTTATTTTTACCTGGGCAGTAATTAATGCATTTTAATTAGATTTTTGCCTGAATTCCATCTTGCATGTTTACATTACATTTACATTAGCTCGAAGCTTATATGCAAATTGACTTATGCTGTGTACACACTAAACGCAAGGGATCGTGTTCCTCGATTACTTGAGGGATTTCACTTTGTGTCATGCAAATTTTCAACTTGCGCGAAGACACGTTTGATTTCAACAGCGTCATTTCCATTTGTGTCATTCGCATCGCCCCGCGCAAGTTTGCATCTGTTTGCGTCTTTGCATTGACTTTGTATGTACTCTACTCACGAAATTGTTGAATTCGTGTACAATTACCCCTTACAGTGCATTTAAGCGATTGTGTTTTTATCAGTACTGCATGTGTGATAATAGAACCCACAGCCTTTGTGTTGCTAACACAATGCTTTACCATTGAGCTACAGGAACAAGCACAACCAAACAATGCAAGCAAGCTAACAATGTGAAAAAGGTTTTTGATCTGCAGACAATTACAGGCTGTACAGTGAGCTCCATTAATTTTTGAAAATTTTGGAAGGGCTCGGTTCCTCACTCAGCCGGGCACAATTTCGCAGTCTATTATTTCCAGCTCATATATTTCATATAGTTACAGTTAAACCTTTGTCCTAGAACAGATTTGGCTAAGATGTGTGCTCTCCACAGATGGTGAGGTCTGGTCTCACAGTGAAATGGCTTGGAAGCATATTTTGGTGACATCCTGACATGTAATTATGAGAACCTTTCTATTTTCACAGTTTGGGGCAGATGGTAGCTTGTGAATCCTCCATGTAGGTGTAAGAGTTAAACATGTTCAGTGTTTAGAAAACAGACGGCATTTTACAAAAAGATTAACGCAGGAAGCCCTGTTAATATTTCTGTGAGAATAAATTAATTTGATTTAGCAAAGTTGGATTGATGCTCGTGACCAAATTCACAGCTGATGCTGTAGGTTGCTCGGGTAGTTGCTAGGGAGTTGCTATGCTCGGTTTTAAGCATATCGAGCATTGCTTTAGCAATTTTAGTTTGATCCCAGGGAGAGGCGTACTAAAAAGGATGCATTTCTTAAAAGCACTGTAAGTCGCTTTTAGATCTGATGATGTTGTTACTGTACTGTATATGGTTGCTAGTACTCTCACAAAAAAGCTATTAACGCGGTCACTGGGATGTTACCATTTGAAAAAGTACAAAAAGTCCACATGATGGTGGTAGTGTTTATGGGGCGTCCCACCCTCGTCATTATAGGGTCGCCGTGATTTCACAAAGTATACTGCACTGATTTTCAAGAAAAAATGTCTTAGTATTTTTGTCTTGTTTTCAGTAAAAATATCTAAAAATTCTTAAATTACAGTAAGATGATTCTTTTTGATGAGCAAAACAACCCAAGAAAATAAGTCTAGGTTTTAGACCAAAATATCCAATTTAATTGATTTTGTGCATAAAACAAGCAAAAAAATCTGCCAATGGGGTAAGCAATTTTTCTTTAAATTCGGTTTTAGTAAAATGTTCAAGTTTTTTTGCTTACCCCATTGGCAGATTTTTGTGCTTGTTTTATCCACAAAATCACTTAAATTTGATATTTTTGGTCTAAAAACTATAGACTTATTTCCTTGGGTCGTTTTGCTCATCAAGAAGAGCATCTTAATTAAAAAAATTTTTTAGATGTTTTTACTGAAATCAAGACAAAAATACTAAGAATTTTTTTTCTTGAAAATCATTTTTTGCAGTGTAATCTTTTTTTTGTTGGTTATGGATCAACGTTTTAATCAAAGAAACCCCAAATTACTCTTAACTCAAACCCTAACAATTTTTTACCCCTCACATTAGTGTATAATATAACTAACAATCTGTCAATTCTTTCAGGAAACCGCGTGAGACGCACTTGAGAGTCTACATTTATTTCAGACAGAAATATTTTGGATTAGTTTATTGAAAAATCAACCCAGTCTCACCCCATGGCGTCAATATTTGACGACACTTGACCATGCGTCAATATGTTGACGCGGAGGGTATACCTTTCGCGTCATTTTTTGACGAACTGGGGACTTCTATTTTCTTACCATTTTCGCCTCGGTTTAGGGTTAGATTTACATAATGACATCCCTACCCAAACCTAACTCTAACCCCAACGCCAGGTGACAACTGTTTAATTTCGCGTACCTAACTCTAACCCCAACGCCAGGTGACAACTGTTTAATTTCGCGTACACTGTTTAATTTTGCGTAATCTAACCCTAAACCGACGCGAAAATGGTAAGAAAATAGGAAAGAGAATGCAACGGACGTAATAGTATTGAAGTCCCCAGTTCGTAAAAAAATGACGCGAAAGGTATACCCTCCGCGTCAACATATTGACGCATGGTCAAGTGTCGTCAAATATTGACGCCATGGGGTGAGACTGTGTTAGAAAAATTGTGACAAATAATGCACAGTATTGCTTCGTGGCAGAGCAGCATGAGAATTTTGAATTCATGTAGTATTTTAATTTTATTAAAACCAGGGGACCCACCTAATTTCTATTTTTGTGCTTTATTAAGGGTCCCTTAATGCTTATAGGAGGTGCGGGACCACCCCAAACCCCCCCCCCAAATTTGAACAATGGAAGGAGGTTTTCTTCATCTCATAGGCTGGATGTCTTTTTGAGATTTGGCAGTATGAACAAGCTGTTGGAAAAGTGCCTTTTTGCAGACTGGGTCACAATCGTTTCTGTTGCAATTTTAAAGGCTGAACTCTGGGTTATTTTGAACCCAAGCGTTTGGTCAAAAAGGGCAAATCAAGCCGTTGGTTTAAATGAACACAGAAAATATTTAAGATCCAACAACCCAGCATAGGTCACGTTGCAACCTAATGGGTCGGGTTTGTCTCTGACAGTGCGGTTTTTTTTCCGAGTGTGCATTTTGAACTCCCCTGTGATCGTTTATCCCTGTTGGTGAGCTTTAACTTATTGTCTGCAATTATTTTGTAAGAATGTTTCCCTTTCTTGAGCTAGAAAATATTTTTCTCTTCGTGATCGATGTACCTGCTGTTCAAACACATTCAAACTTTCTATTCAGCCTTTATATTTCTCACCTCGTGTTGCCTTGAACGCATGCTTATCTAAATGCTAATTGTCAGACGGCTTTTATTTCTGACAGATACTAATGCTCATCGCAAATTGGCAATCAATCTAATGTGACTCAGCTTTGCAACTGCATTTCTAATTATGATTACGTTTGAAAGCTTTTGGCGCCCTTATTATGTGTTCAGATGTTTCTTTGAATACAGACATGGTGTAATTCCAGGGTTGTTTTTTTATTCAAACTAAAGCCTGCTACATGCATCTTGTAAGATCATGACGGATCACACCATGGGATCTAATATACGTGGGTAGGGGATGTATGTAAACTTTACGATGATGACACCCACTGTTTATAGACCACAACACAAGTTTGTAAACTTTAGTATATGCGCTAGCTGTAAACAAACACTGCAAGGTGAATCGCGCGTTGCCAGTTGTGCTTTCATGTGCGTTGTGTTACAGCCATTGGTGAATATATAAGTAAAACATATTTAAGTTTTAATAAGGATATCACGATTTCGATTTTAATTGAAATTGATCGAAATTAAGTCACAACCTCGAACTTTGTATTTAAAATTGGAATCGTTGATGCTGCCACGCCCCCATGTCACGTCCGGTCGGCTTGCCAAGTGGAAAAAAACATATGTTGAGTGAACAGATGTTCATCTGACAGGAAGTTTGGTTTTATCAGGTATGTGCGTGTATCGTATTTTTCCACTGGCAGCACGACTAACATGGCAGGGCATCTCTGGGTTCATTATTTATATTTCATAAAAGTCTAGTCTAAAAAGGGCATAGCAACCTGTTCTTTTTTTAAAAATCGTGAATCTAATCGAATTGTGACCTTAGAATAGAAAATTTAATCCAATCGAGGATTTGGAGAATCGTGACACCCGCTAAGTTTTAACGACGCATCGCGTTAATCAGTACATCATTTCATGTAGGTCATGGGATCAAGCTAACATTTCTGACACCGCTTGAAATGATCGCAAGCTATCTTCCCAAGAACGTAACAACTGCTGTCTTTGAATCTTTCTCACTGTAGGACGAAGGTCCACCGTTTATGAGCTACGATCATAGACTTTGTCACAAATGTTTTACGATGGATCTTTTGTCTTGGACAGTGAACCCAGCTTAACAACCAGATCTTGGTAGTTTTTCCTTTAATTTAAATATTTAGTCATGAACTTTTTTCTTAAATACTTATTTAATAAAAAAAATCAAGAAACATCTTATCCCATTAGCATTTTTTGCTTGTTTTAAGCACAAATTCACTTAATTATATATATATACATATATATATATATATATATATATATATATATATTTATTTATTTATTTATTTATTTATTTATCATTTTGCTTAAACTCTTTCCCCCCATTGACGAGTTAACTCGTCAATTAAGAGAAAATGTTTCCCTGCCAATGACGAGTATTTTCGGCAATCAGTAACACCACTATTATCCACCAGATGACTTAAAAAAAAAAAAAAACGCTGGTGAGGAAAGAATTAAGAACATACATCTTGATTTAAGAATTTTTAGATATTTGTACTGAAAGTCATTTGTAGGAAAGTGATCAAATGTGGATGTTGGTTTAAATTAACCTAGAAAATGTCCATATTTGTCCCAGCATTTTCTAAAATCTACTGTAAATCGCTTTGGATGAAAGTGTCTGCCAAATAGAGGTCTTCACGGGTCCACTTAGATCCGAAAACCTGAGGTCCGACCTGAGACCTGATTGGGTTCGGGTCTTAAAGTTTCTCTTGTGCCTCGGACATGGGTCGGGTATAATAATAGCGGCATCGGGTCTCGGGTAATTTAAAATGGATGTGTTTTTGCCGAACGGACCCCAAGACCCAAACAATCTCACGTGTGTGCGTCAATGTCCTTTTCAAACCTCTCATCTGTTTGCCACGAGCGCTTGCGACAGTGTGTGGCTGGCGGTAGGTTAATTTACATTGAAACACACCTGTCAATCAATTTTTAATGTACGTTTTAGCGGTTACCTTGGTGTCATCGTCAGATAACAAAGTAAAGCAAATGGAGCAGCTTGCCAAATTGGTTGCGAGACCAGCGGGGTTTTTTCTGTCTGACTGCTGTGTGCGGGGCTGCTGACTGCACACACGTCGGTGCCGTTTACATTCGGGTCCGGTCAGGTAAAAAAAATTGCCACTGGTTCAGGTTGGACTTAGGTCTAATTTTCTCAAGTTTGTCTCGGGTCAGGTCCTTCTTTAAAAAAAATTCTTTATGCACGTGGGGTTCGGGTATAAAGTGATTTGTGTCATTTTGGGTTGGGTACATTTCTTTGGACCCGAGAAGACCTCTACTGCCAAATGAATAAATGTAAATGTGTGTACAATATATCCAACACTGGACATTGAGAAATAAAGCGTGTTCATTTTCTACAAGTCCACCAAGGAAGAATGCACACATTGAGCCCATCAGTGGTTTGTTATGACTCAGATTCATTAGTCACTAGTGGTTTTGTTGGTGATATTGACTCTCAACATATCTGATGTTACATGTCAGATAATTTTTATTATACCACACACCTCTAATGTGTTTTACTGCATATGACAAATACATCAAAACCTCCAATGATCCTCTATCCCTCCAGCACTCAGAACGCATATGATAAGAAAATGATGAAAGATCTGATGATGGCGCAGGCGTTCTTACACGAGCCGTGTCCAGCTCATACAGTCCAGCTGGTCTTCTCCATCTCAGCCGGTCTGTGTCTGATATCTTCTCCGTCTGTCATAACACCAGCAGAGAATCCTGAAACAACGCTCAAAAGGATTTTTATATGCAGCGTACGTACAGTAGCGCTTACATTTTATTGATGCATTTAAATCCCTGGTGATACACTTCATTCCCCATTATTTGCATTATAAATGTCTTTCTTCCAGCATCTTGGTACCTGACCTTTTGTTAAAATGTAGACATTTACATTTTAGGGACTGGGTACAAAGTTATCGTAAGTCAGTTCATAGCCGACAGATACTTAAATCCTGAGCCTTTAGCATCATTATTATTATTTATATACTGTATATATATTTCATACTGAATTTTGTCACACACTTTTCCATCTGCTATTCTGATAAATCAGATGGCTAATGACCAGTATATGGGCATCGACTGAAACTGTGAGACTGACCCCCAAAAATAACAACCACGTAGTTTGTTTGTGCAAGCAAACCGGAGGTTACGTTTTAAGGTTTTTGCCGTTTTCATAAACATTTCATAAACAGATTTCACTCTCTTCCTAAACGAACTGATTTGAAATGTGTCCCTGATTTTGCAGCTAATCTGTACGTTGTGATTGGCCTGAATACCTCTGACATCAGCCGGAAATGTGACGCTCCTTACCATGTTTGAAAGATTCGGTTGCTAACAGGAGTTAACTTAAAGGCTGCAAGTCCAAGCGGGAGGAATTATGATAATGTCGGATCATGAAGTGAAGAACAAGGGGGCCCCCTCATGGTGCGGGGCCCTACGCAGCTCACGTAGTCTGCGTAGGGAGGATTGGCTCTGCTTTTGCATATTGTTAACATGAACCAAGGCTTTGAACAGGTTCACGAAATGAAAATGAAAACCAAAAACTTTGATGTCTTGCAAGGAACAAAACAAAACCAGAAACTTTAAATATGTATATGTTCTGGAACAGAATCGTTTATTTAAAATAATGGTAACCGGTTAATACCGTTATTTTTTCGTTCTTTACAAGGTTTCTGTGCAATATGACTCGGTGAAGTTCACTTCCGGTCGTCGTTGACTCATCAGAGAAATGAGAAGCTTGCCACCAGCAAGTAGCCTACTCAAGTCCAAGTCTCTAATGCTCAATCATAAGAGCTAAATATTGTAGGCTTCCAAGTATCTCAATATGTTTGTTTTTTTAATACTGATTAGTAGTGTTATAGATCATAGTTGATCCATACAGATCACGACACACGGTTCGACTCACGTGCGATTCGCGGATTAATATGCAAAATTAAATAGAGTGAAAGTTGATCATTTGCACGTGTTTCAAAGGCTTTCAAATATTAACACTTAAGTGATTTTAAACAATTTAACCACAAAAGACGCTAAAGTGAGCAATTTTCTGGACGCAAATTCGGTTGAATGTCCCTATGCCCTTCAAAGATCAGAACTCTTGATGTATAAACTTTAGAGAGGGTTGTGCTACTGTGTCTCATACTGTAGTCCGTAATTTTCCCTTTGTGTGGAGCGACTGTTTATTAGGGCTGTAAAGATTAATTGTGTGTCCCATTAAAAATGCCTGTCTGAAATCAATTCTGAATCGCAAGGTTGCGATTCTGAGTTTCATGCACAGCTTGTCCGTATAATACGGCATTTGGTCAGTAGGAAGTCCTTATCAATCTAAAATCATTATAAGTCGAAATCGTTTATAACGTGCATTTAAAAAAAGCAACATTCGTTAAGCAAAATCATTCAAAATATTCTTTATTATCATGAAAATACCTGAAACAATTTGAAGAACAGCGATATAAATATGCCTCTAGGTATTTCCATGGAATAGCGTTTGTAATGCTACTTCTTCTGTGCCACAAAGGAAGTTTCTGCACGGGAGCGCCCTCTGGCTTTGGGATGTGCCGGAATTTCACCGTAATTAATTCAAATTCATTCACTGAGAAAACACGCATTTGCACGATTAATCGTTACAGCCCTACTGTTTATGCTGCATCTTCTTCCCGAAGTGCCGTTTGGAATTCGTCCATCATCTGTGTTTGTGCGCATGTTTAAGTGCACTCAAAAGTGCAAACACTGAGAGATGCGCTTCAAAAAGCAAGCGATCAATCTTTCTGTTCTCGACAGGACACATACAAGAAAACATGGTTTAAGTTGTTTGCCAATAAACGACATGGCAGAAATTGTGCTTGTCTTAATTCATGTTTAATGCTGAAACAAATGAAGGCATTTACAAATGCAGTTATGCCGCTTACATAATGTAGCCTTTTTATTGTCTGATGACAAGATAGAGACTTAAGGAAAATTATGTAGACTTATAATTTAAGTTAAATGTTCTAATGGTCAACTTACTTATTTGTATGTCCCACAGCTGACATAGAACGTTATTAATCGGTTCGGGAACTTTATTTTTTGTTCTATCCGGTTTAGGAACGTAAATTTTAGAAAACCGGAAACGTTAAAATACTTCTGTTCTTAACGAACCAACTGGGGGAAAAATCTGGTTCAAAGCCCTGATATGAACTAATACACACTTACACAGGAAATGTAATCGGAATCGGACAAAAGGTGCTCTTTAAGGATCACAATTCAATTAAATTAAATTCTATTTTATTTTTATAGCACTTTTCACAATTGTTAATTGTTGCAAAGCAGCTTTACATGAGTAGATGTAGGGGAGAACACAGAAAATCAATAGATAGTATAAGAAGTAGAATATAGCGGCTAGGGATAAACCGTACAAGCGAGCGTAGTAATAATGTAACGTATACAGTAAAGTACTAAGTTAAGCCAAAGTTGGCTGACTCTCCTGGGGACGAAAAAACCCCCTAGGAGAAAACCCAGTGGGAAAAACTCATAGAAGGACAAAAACCCTTGGGAGAAATTAATATATATTTATATATATAAACACGGTACGGATAGAAAGCGGGTAAGCGGACTTTCTATACTTTACAACACTAATTTTCTATACTTTAGGGGTGTAATGGTGCACACATTTGTACCAAACTGTTTCGGTACAGGACTTTTGGTCTGGTGCATCTGTGTACCGAATGCATTCTTGAATTTTTTATGCTTTTTTATGTGCAGAACATAGTTCAAATCCAAGCTAGATGGACGTGTTTGACCATTACGTGTGTGTGTCACATCTTTTGCAGCGTCACATGAGCATAGAGTTTTAAGACGCTGTGTCACATTAAAAGATTTTCAGCTCATCAATATTAGAACAGTGGACCAGATTATTTTTTTAAGAATATGTTAAAATATGTAAAGTGTTTTAACTGTATATAGTCTGTTGATATTTACAACATTGATGTTTAAAAATGTTCACAATAAACAACGTAATTATATGTTTTGTATTTCTTCCTACTAACTGTACCAAAACCGAACCACAAAAACAACAAAAAAGATGTACGTACCGAACCGTGAATTTTGTGTACCGCTTTCCTCCTGAATCAAGCTTATGTCTTGGAATTAAAAACTCTTCGTCGCAACCGAGTCCTAATGAAGATCTGGTATTCTGCATCTCTGGTTTGTATTAGAGGACTGCATTAGTGCCATTATAGAAACGACCTGCAGGAAAGGAACAGCAAATGGAGGTTGAGAGGCTGAAACGATCTCAGCCCGCTGTTGATTCAAGCACAGTGATGTGAATTAGTGCAATCCTTGCTCCGAAACGCAATTAAGATGCTGGAATTCTCTGTATTACAATCAGAGGGAAAAGGTTTCTGAGTGCTCTCCATTCTCTGCAGGTCCATGCGTAGCTGTATATCAATGAGGTGGTGCGTCTGATATTATAATACATTTATCTTTTTTATTTTAAAAGAAAAATGGACTCCAAAATGTCCATGTTATTTCAAGCCTGTATGTAACGCACGCCCATGAATCACAAGTTTTTGGTTTTTGCAGAATAATCTTTGAACAAAGCTGTACAATGCTTTTCAACAGATAGAATACTGTAGGGGTACGTGGGGCAAAAACTAACGCGGGGTTAGTTGTAACACGGACTGTTTGCATTGTTGCACAAGGTTGAACATATTTTCACACTGCCAAAAGATGATCGCCCGCAAATTATTTAAAATGTATAATGTTTTTCCGGAGAGTTATTGATGAATGAGTGTTTTGGTGGCATGTAAGTAAATTTTTTCATCATATGTTTTTTTTTTCGGTTTCTGAGTTGGGTGTGTAAGATACCAAATCCAATGCTATGTCATATCAATCAGCGTCTTGTTGACTAAAACATAGCATCATTTTGAAATATGTCTGCAGATCTTAGCAACTTTTTTGGGGGGGCTTAATAATATTTTGTACCGGGGGGGGGGGGGGGGTAATTGTAACGCTGTGTTACAACTAACCCCTCAGTACTTGCACTTCTGTCACGTTTGGTGTAATTGTCCAAGAATTGTAAGTAATAGAAACAAACTTCAAATGTTCATTTGTAGCAGATATGTGTTTTGTGTGTGTAAAATTTTTTGTAAAAACCAAAACCAAAAAGCGTTTAGTTGTGCCCCACTTTCCCCTAGTATATCCACACAACTTTAAACTTCTAGTAACATTTATTCTTACTGCAATCTTTATGAGTTATTCAAGATAAAAATAGTAAGTTGAAATGACTTGTAAATCCAAGTTGATTATTCTTAAACATTTAAGGCGTTGTATTTTGAATCTTTTGTTTTTAGCTCAAATGTTTACATGATGTAAAGCACATGGTGTTTATGCATTGATGCCAGACCTGTTCATCAAAAATCATTGGTAAAGCATTATTAAGCCTTTAGCGTCTGGCTTGCGCTGTGGGTTTGAAACTGCTGCCAGGTGCAGCTCTGCAGGTTTCCATATGTCTCCTCTCTTCTGAATGTGATGTGTGAGTTAAGTTTGATTTAGTTGTTTTCTGATAGAGGACAGAAACAGTAGGAAGTAGTTTTAAAATGAAACAAGCATTAAAGGGTAACACAGTGTGCCATTTGGCACCGTAGGGCAGTAACTGAGGGATGTGTTTAGTGGTCGGGCAAAGCCGAGTGGGTGGAGTCTTGGTAGGGGCGGAGCCCAGTGGTAACTGCTTGCTTTTCGATGATGTGAGGGAGCTTCTGTTAGAAGATGAGTTCTTCTCATTGAAGATTGCTTGCCATTCTTAGAACTGCTTTTAATTATTGGCACTTTGTCTTGAATTTTAGCTCTGAATTTTAGTTTACCAAAAGTGAGCATGAAATTTACTGCACAACGTCCCGACTTCCCACACTTGCTTGTTTGCTGTTATATTTCTGATAAAAGGTGAGATATTGATTCTAAGTTGTCCATAACTCAGTTCATCTCCTGTGATGAAAAGACTTACTTTCTTTTAAATCAATGCTGTACCGGCTTTTCCTGGAAACAGCAGGATTGTTTCCTTTTGAGTGAATGTTATTTTTATTTGGCAGAGAATTTAGAGGCCGTTGGAAAGCAGCTAACAAATAATATAGCGATGTGTGCAGTGCATTTTTCTTCTTTGAGTTGATTTTGTTAATATCAATGGTGAACAAGGCCGTACAGGGGCCTGGGGGGCCATTGCCCCCCCAAAAAATGTCCAGTCCACCATATTTCTCTTTACACAAATAGCATCCCTTGTTGGCAAACACTATTTATATAAGCCCCAGCCAACCAATGTCTGATTGACTTACACAAAGCTCAGAGGTCTGTTCAATAGTATTTATTTACAGTAACTTAAAAAAAACACATCTTTAGAAAAAATGCAATTCACTATTTCATTAATGTAATAACACAAAACATATTAATATGAAACTACTATATTTATAGTAAAACATCCCCAAAATAGCCCCTAATTCTTTCTTAGACCTCATTATTTATTCAAATACAACAGCCAATGGCAAGTCTCCAGCAGCTTTCAAAATATTTGTTTGTTTTAGACGTAGTTCTGTTTATTAAAATGAGAATATGCAGTTTGGTTGTAGCATGATAAACAGTAGAAATAAATAATATAAGATAGTTATACAGTAAATATACAATATTGTAATAGTGGCGCATCGCATGCCATTTTAACGTTTTGGCAGTTTTGTCATCATCGATGTTTGTCAGCTCATTCAGCTCGCGTTTGAGAAAAACTTCACATACAAAAATCGAAAGATTTTTAATTCGGGAGGAGCATTCAGTCCGTAAGGTCATCGTAAGGTATATCGTGGTGTTTTATAATGTTATGTTGTGAGTCAATATCACTATAAAGTGCCTTTTGCTGTCCACATCAGAATTTTGAATATAATCCAAAATAATTAAATTCTGAGGTTTTGTTATAAATGGCCAAACATTTTCACACATACAAGTTCAATGATAAGTCTATTGAATTTTTTTTTCCTATTTTATGCCATTTTCTGAGTGTAAAAAGTGAATAAATGGTGAATCGATTTTTCTTATTGTCCTCAACAAGTTATTTGATAAAACAAGTCAGTTTTATAATTTATATTCAATTTTCATAATGATATTAACCATTTTGCACATGTCCCTGAAATTGTTGTCCACCCTGGTATTTTTGGGTAAACACCCCTTAAAAAAAACAACTGATGTAGTCAGTGACATCCCGTACCCCATTTGGTCTTTCTTCAGTGGAGGTTAAAACATATAATGCACACACAGTAAGTATTTACATTTATTTTTCTTTATTTATTTTCATCATACTGTGTTTGTAGTTGCGTGATGTCAATCCACCCTGTCATTGAGAAATATTAATTATCATAAAACTTTGCAGAAAATCTAAATATGTATTTTATACAGTAAGCCACTTGGGTAACCTCAGCTGCATCATGTGTTCATTAAATGCTAAATTTAGCTAAAATGTCCACCCTGTCATGAATTTTCTACATTGAATTTGCATGACAGGGTGGACATATTTTATAGGTTTGTTTGTATGGTGTCTGCTTGCAGTTAATTTATCAAAAGTGCTGGAGCTTAACCAAATACATTACTAACAGCCTAAGGTCTCCTTAATACAAAACTTATGAAGTTAAATGGAAAATCTCAGATTTTTTGGGGGAAATGTTGCAGTCTCAAAAGCACTTTATTGACCCTTGTATTTTTATATCTAATTTGCAGTGTTATAAACAAAGCAGCGTGATTTATCTTTGGACACTTACAGTATTATAGGCCTCATGCTTTTGTCTGGTGCTTTATCTCTTGGCAAACAGGAGAACCTTTTGACGAATTTGGCATGCATGTCAATTTGTCAAATTGCTTTCATGATGTTCTCATCAATCGATTATTTAAAGCGTTGTGCTTTGTTGTGATATTTGAGCATGGTTGCTGCAGCGGCATGTATGATAGGGTCGGAAATGAATAAAAATATAGCCTATGGGACTCTCACATCGAGGTAGTAAGATTGAATGACGTCAACAGAGTCTGCCATACCTTGGCTTTAGATGAATTGATGCCACATACTAAACGTTGTTGCCGCATTATCATATCTATACGATGTTGACATTAAAATATTTTATAAGTCGGTCGGGTGCAGCTGGTACTCTGCAATATATCTCAATATATCAAAAAGTCTCCTATAGCCTTTAATTCCCTCTGCGTTTGCCAACATTGATAAGACACAGAATACGAATGATGTATTTTCTGTATAAGTGAGACAAATAAAGTAAAACCTTTAGAGCTGTTTTATATATATATTTTACATTGAGTGTTATGGCTGCTGCCCACCTTAAATTCCTGACCACCCAGCAAGCGTAGTATTGGGCCTGATGCTGAAACAAACTCATAAGAGCTGCATGTCAGTAATACTCAAGCAGTTGATTAAATTTGCATCTAGTTGATTACTTTGTGACATCAGAAAGGAAATTAATTTAAATGTCAGTAAACGGTAGAGGAGATGAACACCGTAAACTTCATTGCAGTCATGCAAAGAAAACATCCTTGTGTCACACCAATGAAAGATGCACTTATATATCGGCCTATACAGAGGCGGTCTTAACATAGATGCATAGGTATAGGCGGCTGCTTGGGGCCCCGTACCAGCGGTCATATTAGGGGGGGCCCCAGTCAAACTAATAAATAAAAAAATATCATTATCAATAAAATATCATATCAATATCAATCATTATGAACACTTCAAAAGCATTGTAAATTGTACTAATATTCTTAAGAAATAAGTTGAAACTTTGAAATCGTAGTTAAAATGTCCAGTTCATGTTTATCTGTCACACATACACCCCCTTCTTTTATAATGAAATGGACTAGTCCGTATTGAGTCCGTTACGGTGTGCACTGCGCGGCGCGAAAGATAAACAACACAGAGTGACAGTAGGACTGGGAAAGTACACGAGCAGAGACGAATCAAGCCAAATATAAACGCGAAAATGGGACTTTGGAGAGTCCACCGCCTTGTTCTGCTAGTAATATCCTTAGCCCTACACTGATTAAAATGATTTTGTGGTCAAGTAAATAAAGTTACTACAGAAAAAAACTAATTTAACCCGTATGTTATGTTGGTGATGTTTTCGTCCGCTATGGGGTGCTGTTGAGTCTTAATTTGGCAACAACTTTCTCTGTGTTTCAGCAAATGGAATGATTTTTGGTGACAAATCTTATTTTCACACATATTTTGGGAAAATGCTTTGATACTGAACAGTACACTGTGGGCAAATTCACAACACTTTAATAAAACATTTACTCAAAACTGATATGGGTAAACACACATACAATTACTTATTTCCAATATAAAAAGTCATTGTGGACTGGATTTTTTTACCTTTTATCACAGACTTGGGCATATGAAAGATTAGTAACAACATTGGCTTTAATGCATTGCTAGTTTTTGTGCAGCATCAGATTATTTTTTTTCTCCCTCATTTACTGTTCGTGGGTGTTTTTGCCCCATTGACTTATTATTTATTTGTTTGTGTTCTAGCTGCTTTCCATCTTCATTTTGGAATAAAATTTTTTTTTAGATCGGCTAGGGGGGCCCCATATATACCTTTGCCTTGAGCCCCCAATGTGCTAAATCCGCCACTGGGCCTATAACTGCTAGCGGCATATAAAATCAAATTTTCCACTATTGGACATGTAAAAACAGTCGATGATCAGGGCAGATTATATCTTGGCAATCACATCAGAACTCATCCTGTGTGATTATTTTGAATTGGCTGACATTGACAATAAAATTGGACTTTTAGGATTTCACAACATCATAATTTAAAACAAGAAGAAAAAGCAAAGGTATTGGTATCTATAAGTAGATGTCATTCGAAATAATTGAATATCGGTATCTGCACAGAAATGTTGCATTCTTAAAGGGGCCATTTTACAAGACTTTAAGATGTAAAATAAATCTTTTGTGTCCCCAGAGTACATATGTGAAGTTTTAGCTGAAATTACCATAAAGATAATTTATTATAACATGTTGAAAATGCCACTTTGTAGGCGTGAGCAAAAATGTGCCATTTTGGGTGTGTCCTTTAAAATGCAAATGAGCGGATAAAGTGCAAACACTGATCACAAAAATGGTGGTTTGTTGCAATTAAAACTCAATTGTGCTGTGAATTATTTTCTCTATCTCTCTTTCTTTATGCACTAAATGGAAGTGCTGTGGTTGGATAGTGCAGATTAAGGGGTGGTATTATTATTAAAAGCGCTCCTTATGACATCATAAGGAGAGCCACATTTCAACGACCTATTTTTTCACACTCTTTCAGAGAATGGTTTACCAAAACTCAGTTACTGGGTTGATCTTTTTCACATTTTCTAGGTCAGATTTTCATGCCATTGCCCCTTTAACGAAAACACAATCTGAAGAAAAGAATGAAGGAAAGCTTTATAATTAAACAAATGCAGAACTGAATATTCTGCTTTACACTTCTTTAGACAAAATTAAAATATAAATCTTAAAAAAAAAAAAAAAGTTTAATAGATGTTGAGTTATGTGTCAGCTACTTATCTTATTTGAGTTAACTTGTAGCTTGACAGTATCAGATTGTCTGTTCAGAAATGATTTGTGCATGAATGTTGACTCATGTCGCATCACATGTCTGTTCTAATGGGTGATAAAACTTTCACCACCTCATCTGTTTGATGTCTCTCTGAACACAGCGCATACATTATCTATAGAGTTCATAAGTGCTCTTATAGAGCGTTTGGCTGGCATATTTACTTCATCAGAGTTTGCTTGTGTAATTCGACTGACATTTACTAAATACCACAAAAGTCTCGTGAAAGCCCAAGCCTCTGTTTTAAAATTGCATTGCTTGTAGGTTTGTGTATTAAAAACTTCGGGACAGGTCAGTAAACAAACAGGTTTTGCAAATCGTTGAATATATTAAGTGAAGGTCAATGCACTGATGCATTTTAAAAGAATATTTTTTGTTCAAAACAAGATAAGCTTGTATAGATGGCATCTGTGGTGTTGTGGTAAAAACAAACAAAAATCATGTTTGCAGTAATGCACTTAGGATGCACAATGGAAGTCTATGGGACTTCAGACATTCTAAAAGGTTTAAAAGCAGAAATGTGCACCTCATCGCTTTTATTCCTTTGTGAAAGATGTGAGTTGAGCTCTTAGTGGTGAGACTGCTGCTCTTTTCAGATGAAAATTCTGGTTGTGTACTCCTGGTGGGTGTATTTTTCTCTTGGTAAAGGAAAAATTAGTTTTTTCTTTGCACGTGACGTAAGCCCTTCTACTGAATCGGTGCCATTTGCATGTTGTAACTCATCAAAAGCAAAGTCCAAATTAATTTAGTTTATTAACAGTTTAACTTTTTTTACTATTTAAATTAGGTAGCCTGTGCGAATATGTAAAGTCACTCATTCTGTGGGACCGAGACAGCTATTTTTGTAAATTCACTCTTGCGATTTAACCAGGTTATGGATATTTCCTAGACAACATATGAATTACTTTCGGGTGGTTTGGGAAATTTCATCAAGACTTATTGTCTAATGTAACCTATCTCTGGGCTAACTATGATTAGCAATGTGGATTATTTTAAGAGACCATTCAAAGGATGTCCCACACATATATCGCTGTATGTTTGTTTAACATTTAACCTAAACAATAGTGCTGAAGGTTGGCGACTTTTCACCTATAAAACAGAAACTTTCTGATTTGTACTAGATAAAACTAACACACAAGTACATATGCATAGATTATTTTACCTGATATGAAGTGTGCACTGCAAACACGAGCGTTATCGTCTCCATTTAGGCTGTACGCTGTATTGCATTTAACCACAAATGTCTTGATTTCTGTGAAGGAATGTCTGCCTGGATCCGGTAAAACTTTATGTTTTGAACCAAAAGTGCTGTTCCTTTTATATTGGCAGCCAAAAACACAACATAATGACATTTTAAAGTCAAAACCTCAAACTTTTAGCGCACCTGCTATGAGTTCCTTCTTATTTATAGAGCTGTGATCTCACAAATTTCCGTGAAATAGTCACGCATTATTTTGCTCAGTTTTTGTGGCATTGTCACGTATTTCCACCATTTTACTTGACCATGTCACGCATTTCTTTTCCGTGTCAGTTTCACGTATTGGGTACTCAACTGCTTTTCCTATTTTAAAGAATTGTCGCTTCGGTATGGGGTTAGATTTGCTGTTTGCGTTAGGATGTCACTTTAAGTATTGGTTACACTATTATTTTTTATGGTTTTTCAACCATTGCCGCCTGATGTTAGGGTTAGATTTGGGTTTAGGAAAGAAGGTAATTTTATGTAACAGAAAGTTATTCTAACCCCAAACCGAAGCGACAATTGTAAGAAAATAGGACAAACAGTTGAGTAACCAATACGTGAAACTGACACGGAAAAGAAATGTGTGGCATGTGCATGTAAAATGGTGTAAAATACGTGACCTAGCCAGGAGACTATTTCCGAATTTTGTGAGATCAGGCTGCAATGTCAGCTGACTCCCCAGGAGTTGAAAAAACCCCTAGGAGAAAAAAACTCTCAACTTTTTTAGTCAGGAGTGAAAAGTCCTAGGAGGGAAAAACCCTTGAGAGAGAGCCAGACATAGCTGATTTTATAGAGGATATATTATATAATAGGTATGGTTTAATGCAATTTTATAAGAATATATATATATATATATATATATATATATATATATATATATATATTAGGGCCGGGACTCGATTAAAAAAAATTATCTAATTAATAAGAGGCTTTGTAATTAATTAATCGAAATTAATCACATTTTTATCGCATATAAATATTTGACCTGAGAACATTGAGAAGAATTTTTTTTCACATGGATTTTTTGGTATACCATTGAATAATGACTGAAAACATAAGCTTAAGCAACAAAATATTGTTTATTTTTGTTCAACCAAGTCGTTGTACTTTGAGTCGGGCTAACGGCCACGTTAGCTGCTATATGTTTTGCATTGAGATGATACTTGAGGCTTGATGTGCTGTGGTGATATGCGAATTCCTTGTTGCATAGCTTACACACAACCATGCTCTTATCGACGCTTCCATCCGTTCGTTTTTTGTAACAAAATTTCCCATCCACGGGGCCAACCAAAGAGGTCTCATCAGCTTCTTCGTTCATGTTCACTGTGGTTTGTTGTTGTCTGAAGTCTTGAACGCTAGTTGGTGTTCCAGTATAATCGGTCTGCCGAAACTCATCCAGTGAGAAACGTTCCGCGGTGCAAAAAAAAGTGTGATTAAAATGCGTAAAAAATGTCTAACGCGTTATTTTTTTTGTAATTAATTAATCTTAATTAACGCGTTAAAGTCCCGGCCCTAATAAATAAATAAATAAATAAATAAATAAATAAATAAATAAATAAATATATATATATATATATATATATATATATATATATATATATATATATATATATATATATATATATATATATATATATATATATATATATATATATATATCTATATATATATATATAAACTAAGTGCTTTAACTTTTAAAAACAAGTTCAGGTTCTTTGAATTAATTTGTTATGTCAACTTAATTGAAAATAATATATAAATAATTTATATAAATGTTTGGATTATACTGGACAAGTGATTATATGACACTAGTCTTCCCTTCAAGCAATATGTGTTTAAAAGATGTCTAATAGCCATCTAAACACAAGTAAAACTGTATTAGATGTCTAACGTTAGCACCAAAATAAACAAAATTATTTAAAATAAATAAATGAACACTGAACACCTTTTAATCACTGATGACTTTGCTTACATGTTGGAATATAAGAAAGTTATTTTGGCAAAAACAACATGTAACCAAATTCAAGTTTATTTTGGCTAGCAGTGGGTCTCTCATTGCCAGACTACATCGGGTCTATAGTTAACCAACACTCTCAGAAATTAAGTTACAAGTATGTACAAAAGTTGTCACTGGGCCAGTACCTTTTCAGAAAGTACACTTTTGTACCTAAAGTTCCACATTGGTACCTTAGAGCAGTGGTTCTCAAACTGGGGCCGTGAGATGGTCTCAGGGGGGCCCCAGTTTTATGACATTTTATAAAATAAATAAATTTATCATGAATTCTGTGCAATAAAACCTAAAAAATAAGACTACTAACCAACAGCACTACTTCGTATAATTTAATATGTTTTGTTTAATCAAAAGTTGAGTCTTAAAACAGTTTCTTTTCATAAATTTTCTTTGGGGGGGGGCCTTGAAGGAATGCGCCATACACAAGGGGGACCGCATGCTAAAAAAGTTTGAGAACCACTGCCTTAGAGTTACATACAGTACAGTACTGGTACCTCAAAGGTACATACTGTACCTGTACCAAAATGGTACATATTAGGACGGACCTCTTTAAAAGGTACCTTATGTATCTTTATTCTGAGAGTGTAGATGAGGAAATAAAAGCCATTAATTGCTGGTTTGTGTAAAATGTTATTTTATTGTTTATCCTGATGCAATGTCCCATGCCATAGACTGCTTTTATAAGTGTGTTACTGTAATCCTGATCTGTGCTTGATTTTCGAGAGACGAGTCAAAAATATTTTCTGTGGTAATCAACAACATGTCAGAGAATTCAATACAGCCTGACTTGTTTTGAACCCAAAACATTAGCTTTCTGAGAAGAGTCTTTGAAACAAATTGTGTTCTCTGTGGAAAACTTGTGGAGAAACCCCTAGTAGACAAATCCACATTTATCCCAACACTTCACAGTCGTGATCAGAGTCTGCCGCAATCATCCTGCCCGGGGGAGAAGAGAAACCTCACCACAACGCTCCGAATGCCGCCGGTCACAGGAAACCCTTGATTAGACCTTCACTGTTTGCCATTTCTTGATGTTCCCGGCTAAAGTTGACAAAACGCACCAACAACTGGCTAATGGAGCGGATCAACGCGTTGATGCCACCTTGATGGAGAAAACTCTGGATGTATCATGATAAAAGCTCTGTGATGTTTAGTGTGGAGAGTTGGTTTTCAGATGTTATTCCCAGATTGCTCCATCTCTTTCATGTTCAAACATCTTTTTCCCAACCCCTTACAAACCTGACAAGCATTCACTCTCAGACTTTCTCACACTGACCTGTTTTTCTGTGAATCTGTTGAATTGTTAGTTCTAGGTGCCATTTGCTTTGGCCGATATTGTCGAAGGATTCGGTAGACATTGTCAAGCAGTGGTTTGATGTTAAAGGGTACCTTGACTATGAAGGCTTATGTGCTTTTAATACTTTGTATTTGCAGTGTACTACTAAAATCCATTTAAAGAAAGACATTCAATATTTTCATCACTTAAAAAAATCCCAACATGGTGCATTCTGTGTCAATGACGTGTAATGGGTTTTTTGAAATTCTATTGTATCTACTATATTTTTCATGTTTTCATTTTTTTTCCATTCCCACCTTCTTACCTCTCATACCTCTTACCTGTATTTGATTGTTTTCCATATTGTTGATTATTTATTTATTTTTTTCTGGGTAACAGACATCTGTAACAACCTTTAGCGGTCAGGTAGCTCATTCGATACGATTGTTGTCATGTCTCAACGTGGCGTTTGTGTGTGCAAATTTGAATCCCGTCTCAAGTTGACTTTGAGGTCGGTTTATTTACCAAAATTCAAATGTTACAACATACCATAGCAATAATTTGCTTTCTGTACAAGAAAACAAAGATCATGCAATGAATAATATTTCAATTATTACTATTACGTTGGCTTGTGCAGCCAGAATTGACGAATCTGCTGCAATCATTTAAATTCATATCTGCTAAACATGGTCACCAGATAAACTTACGTTTATGGCACGTAATTTACAAATTGCTCCTTTCTGGGATTTCTTCTTTGACGACATTTGATAAAAGCATAACCCAGGATTGTCTCCCCCTCGGTTATTGCATTTATTGCACAACTATTCAGTATTTAGGCAACCTGATCTCACAATTTTCCGTGGCATAGTCACGGAATTTTTTGCGCATTTTTCCGTGGCATTCTCACGGATCTCCGCATATTTTCGTGGCCCTGCCACGGACTTTCTTTTCCGTGGCATTCTCACGGATTGGTAACTCAACTGTTTTGTCCTATTTTCTTACCATTGTCGCTTCGGTTTAGGGTTAGATTTGCATAAAATGACATCCCTACCCAAACCCAACTCTAACCCCAACGCCAGGCGACAATTGATTAAAGTTTAGAAAATATAAAAGAATAAATCAGAAAAAAATTGTATAAACCAATACTTAAAGTGACATACTAACGCAAACACCAAATCTAACCCTAAACCGAAGCGACAATGGTTTGAAGCAGTAGAGTAACCAATCCGTGAGAATGCCACGGAAAAGAAAGTCCGTAAATATGCGGAGATCCGTGAGAATGCCACGGAAAAATTAACAAAAAAAATTCCGTGACTATCCCACGGAACTTTGTGAGATCATGTTGATTTAGGCTATACAAACAAAATCAGCAGTAGCATTTCCAATACAGGTTTGCGCAACACTTTTGCAATATTTTCTAAATATGAAATGACGGCATTTCCGCTAAACGATGATATGTGGTTCCTCTCGCGATAAGAAATTCAATTTAACACATTGATTGATGTTGGTTATTTTAAGACATTATTTTAATCAGAGGAGATGTAGGAGTGTTATACAAACATTAATGTCAAGAAAAGCCCCTTATAGACGGTTTCATTATGCGTCTGGTCAGAAATTCAGGTTTCTGTTTTTTTAATGGTCTGACTAGTTGCTAAACTGAACTCTTGCACAAATACCTCGCAGAAAATACCAAATGTTTTGGTTTTCTAGGTAATCTATGTGTTGTTTGTTTTGCTTGTTATATAAATAAACTACTTTAAAAGGGAGACTGTCCTCCAAAAAATAATGACCTCATAAGTCGTTTGTGCAAGCACCTTATTACGACGTAAAGTGACGTATTAAGGGATTAGTGTCCTCTAGAGGCAGTAGCTTATAAATACAACCTGTTGTAATGTTTTAAGTTTTTGCATTATACATCAGATTAGACACATTTAATTTTTGAATTTGTAAATGTAGAAACATTTATGGTTTTAAAGATGTTTTGGAGCATCTAACCCCACCCTCACCATTACCTTAAACCCAACCACTTCTCGACCATAGTGTATAAAACACAACACGTTAATGTACAGTCAGGTATTTATTGCATAAAACAGTATAAAAGTATTAAAAGGTTGCAAACCTTGCGAACTGAAGCCATACGATTACTTTATATGAAGAACTCACAGTCAGATCTCATTCAAACATAAACCAGCATGACGTAGTCGATCACAAGAGCCAATAGCACTTCAAATTCTTAGCTGACGTAATGATGCTATTGGTCACGACTCATGAGACACATGAAAGGCAATGCCTTTTCACAATCATAGATGTTGTAGCATCGCGTCAGTTTTTGAATCAGTGCACACCGGATCTGATATTTACAGCCGATTGTCATCACTTTTGTTTCTTTTCTTCATATAAAGCGATCGTTTGACCTCGGTACACTTGGAATATTTTAAGTACATTTTTAAAAAGTTGTGTATGCTGTGTTTATATCATATAATAAATAAATGGGTTTGTTATTTGCCCTAAATGCCTGAATAGTGTAATGTGTAATAAAATACAATTAATCCTGGCGGTTTAAATTAAAAAAACTTGTCCTAGTACATATCATCATAGCAAAATTATACCCCCAAATATCATTTTATACCCTAATATATTTAGTTTTACCTGCTGCCGGTAGAGGCGCTAATTGAGTAAATGTATCTATTGGTCGTATTTGGTGAAATGGACATATGACCAAAGCAAGCGTATTGGTTGGATGATATGTTGTTATGTTGTTACTGCTGAAACATCTATATTCTGAAATGTTTCTCAGTAGTAGTACATCATTTCAAACATTATTGGCAGGGAAAGCCTCTTATACTTGGGAGCAAACACATATGAGGTGTTTCTGAGAGGTTTTAGTAGGCCCTATACTGCGTCATCTTCAAATAATGATTGTGATTTCCATTGCAGTTTTCCGAATTGCCTGAATAACCACCACATGCGTGCGTATATGTAGTTTTTGCGAAATTGACATGTTGGCCATATTTTCAATTTGCAATGTCAATTTGAAGGGTAATGGAAACGTCGCTACTCACTTCTTAACCTGTGGACAAAGGCAGAGAGCGCTCTTTCACCCTCCACTTGAGCGTTCCTCTGTCAATTGTTACTCCGGAGTGATCACGGCACTACAAAGATGCCGATGACTGAGCAGCATACTCTCGACTTTCTCCGTTTTTAACCTACACTGTAAAAAAATTCCGTAGAAATTGCAGCTGGGTTGCCGGTAATTTACCGTAGATTTACGTTTATGTTTTTTACTGGCAACATTTTGTTCAAAGTTAAATGAACATTAAACATTTTCAAGTCTTTGTCTTTACAGAGTAAAACTAAAAAAACAGCATCAAGCAAAACATTCTGGAAAACAAAATCTGAAGCAAAAACAGAAAAAGGTTGATGATGATTTCTGGTTCCCAGAATGCTTTGCATGAGGCTGTTATTGTATAGTTTTATTCTGTAAAGATAAAGACTTGTTAATATTTAACATTTATTTAACTTTGAACAAACTCTTGCCAGTAAATAACATAAATTTAAATCTACAGTAAATTACCGGCAACCCAGCTGCAATAACATTGTAATTTCTACGGAATTTTTTTACAGTGTAGTGAACAGCGATAAGAATTGATCAAAGCCTGGGAAAAAAAATAATTTGATGGCAAAAGAGGAGAAACCAAGCATCGACGGTGTTGAAAATCCAATATGGCATTTTCAGTGCGTGTGAAAAGGGGTTAACGCTTGAGATGTGTCATTGAAGGAAATAAATGTGTTTTTCTTTCTCAGTGGATATTTCTGGTCACATCTTTTGCTGTAACCCCACTGTGCTTTTGTGTCACATATTCAGCCGGTTTTGCAGATGATATAATCATCTTCTTAATATTAGGAGCACTTAATAGGATCATATACAGTCCAAACCTGGATTAGATGATATTAATTATTGCCTTTAATTACCTATAATTATACCTGATTAGAAATAAATCCAAAGATATTACAGCTATTCACTTGTGTTTGAAATAAGCTTGTAGGTTACAGGTTTTGCAGGAATCTATCTGTCTATTTCATACATTTATTTCCTTACGAAATAAGCTTATATCAGTAAATCTGACAATAAGTGCCACATGATGTGGAATATTGAGTAAAAGTATAAGTGATGGTGTTTAGTGTACTCTGGTGGACAAAGGAGGTAGTGTACTGTAGATCATCAAGGCCATATTTTACCCAACATTCGGTGAATCAACACAGCATTTTAAGCATATCTGTTCATGCATTCCTGTCAGCTGAAGGTTGAGATGTTTTCTTAGAAAAAAAGCATTTAGTTCTTAAAGGGATAGTTCACCCAAAAATGAAAATTCTGTCATTTACTCACTCTCATGTTGTTACAAACCTGTATATCTTTCATTGTTCCGATAAACCCGAAGGAAGATATTTTGAAGAATGTATAATCAAACCGTTCATGAGCACCATTTACTTCCATAGTTTTCTTTATTCCCACTATGGAAGTGAATGGGGCTCATGATTCATATTCATCACAACAAAGAAATACAGGTTTGTAACAACATGAGAGTGAGAAAGTTTTTTGGGGGTGAACTATCCCTTTAAATGTAATGTCAAGATATATTTTCTAGGATTTGATGTGTCTAAATAACTGATCAAATATTTATTTTGGCTGAACTCGGTTCCAATGTCATGCACTCTCAGAAAAAAATGGTACCCTTTATAAAGGTCCTAATATGTACCATTTAGGTCAGGAGTGGGGAACCCTGGATCCTGGAGGGCCACTGTCCTGAAGAGTTTACTTCCAACCCTAATCAAACACACCTGCGTTTCATTTCCAAGTAATCCTAAAGACTTTAATTACATTTTTCAGGTGTGTTTCATCAGGGTTGGAACTAAACTCTGCAGGACAATGGCCCTCCAGGACCAGGGTTCCCCACCCCTGATTTAGGTAGAGATATTGTACCTGTGAGGTACCCATATGTATCTGAGAGGTACCACTATGTACCGTTGAGATTCTAATATTTTTAAAACCTTCTCAATTTAAAACATAACATGGAAAGATGATCATATGGGGTTTCTCATGGGTTTTAAGAAGTTCCTCCTACGAAACAGCAGGTGGCAGACTTTCTCCATTTTTAAATCGCGTCCTCTGCTCAAGAAATATTTGGCGGGACTGAAGATGTAAAAAGATTAAGATTGCATTACGTTTTTTTTTTTACTTTTACAGTAATAGTTGGGATTTTGATAGCCAAAGTCTAATTCTGATGAATCCTGATTTTTCAAGGGATAAGCCATTACTTTGCAGTACATTTTCATGTTCACAGCATAAATATCTTTATATTAAGGTGTTTACAAGACATTTTCCATCACAATTTCTAGATTAGAAATTTTATATTTTGGGCAGTCACCAAAATTAACAGGGCCAAGGACAGAGTAATGAGGGTAGACTAGTCTAAAGCACTATGGGATGGTTTCCCGGACAGGGATTATCTTAATTCAGGAGTAGGCCTTAGTTTAATATGCTTTATGCCCAGCTGCACTACTTCCTGAACTTCAGCCAGCTCCTTGTTTCCTGTCTGCCATTATTGGACAAACTGATTAATCCAGGTGTGTCCAACCCCTCCAACCTGTCAATCAATTTTGAATGCACATTTTATAGGTTACCCTGGTATCGTCATCAGATAACAAAGCTGCCAGGTAACTTACTGTAGATTTTACATTTATGTTATTTGCTGGCAGCGGTTTGTTCAAAGTTAAATGAACATTAAACATTTTCAGTCTTTATCTTTTACAGTAAGTTACTGGCAACCAGCTGCATAATTACGGGAAATTTTTTACAGTCATGATTGACAGCTATGATATCCGCATTCTGCGAGGGCGGGGCCTTGATTTTGCTTCTTTACTTTCTGCTCACTACTGCGCAGAACTACTGGTCCTGAAATCACTACTGCGCAGACTCAAGACCCAATAAGATGTCAGCGGCGTATTGGGACACTGGCGGCTTCACTTTTCACCAATGGAAGAGATCGAACGGGCGTCGTCCATCTTTTTTTTTACAGTATTAATTTGTACGAAGTGAATCATAAAATAAAAACATAAATGAAACCCAACCCAAAGTCGCAGGGGCAAAACCGAATCGTACAAAAATTTACGAATATGGTTGTACAGTTTTATTTTTAAGTGCAGTGTCTCTTTAAATGAACACTTCTTTTTAACCTCACTGCAGTGTGCACTAAAGATGCATTCTAACCTTAGAAAGGGTCTTATGGTCATATCGTAGCTCCACTCTTCTGTCTTTGAAATCTTTGAGTTTAGTTCACATCGGCATCCGATCTCTTTCCTCTCGCTCCAGGCTTGAATTTGATTAGGATTTTTACCTACAGCAGATGCCACTGTGGAATTCATGGCATCTAGAATTAAGAGTAAAATGACGGAGAGCTTTGTCAATGCACAACAGAACAGAGTACCCCGGGGCTTTTAGTCATGTCTTATAAGAGATTACAGCAATGAGATGGTAGCACAAAAAAAAACATATTAGACATAATTTTTCAGAGACACGGGGTGAATGGAATCATATCCAGCTGGCAAAGGTCAAATTGATTCAGCTTCATGAGTATATGGATGGCATTAAGTGGAACAGATTGAAGATTTGGCCAGAGGAGAAGAAACAGATATCAGAAAAAAATCATTCTTCATGTCATTCCAAATAATCAAATATCTGGATCATGAAAATCTGTACTAGAGGTCTTTAAGGGTCCACTGCGATCTGAAAACCCAAGGTCCTACCTGAGACCCCTGCAGACGACCTTCATGAATGTGACCCGAACCATCTCGTGTGTGTCTTTGTCCAACCCCTCCTCTGTTTGCCAAGAGCGCTTGCGATATCGTGTGACTGGCAGTAGGTTAATTTTCATTGATACAGATCTGTCAATCAATTTTGAATGCACATTTTAGCGATTACCATGGTATCGTCGTCAGATAACACAGGAAAATTAATGGAGCAACGTTCCAACGTCAGCACAATTATGTTTCCAAAATAAATAAAAACTATGCTGTATTTTAGCATCTGCTGTTTTTTTACCTGAAATATTTCATTGTAATTTTATCAAACAGGTTTCACCTTGAGATAATTTTTTAATACTATTGAAAAAAAAAGTTTATTCTGTGCTCTAATTGGCTACCTTTCTTCATTATTCTGTCTGATTCAAAAACATTCTTATTAAATTAAATGTTGGTTTTGTAATAAATAAACTAAACTGTTTGCAGAGTTATAGAGATTTAAGTAAACGCCCTCAGATGAAGAGTTTTAGGTCAGTCAAAAAACAAATGCACTCAGTGACCATAAAAAACTTATGAACGATAATGTAAAAAGTCAACAACTGAAGAAAAATGATTTAAATTAGACATGATTTTTATGAGAATCTAGAATCAAGTCAAAAGTACCCATCCTCAAGTCTTTGATATTCAAAAGGGTTTTTGCATGTGTTATCATACCCGGGGCACAATCTTGTCTGGTTGGATTTATCTTAAAGGGACTTAAATTGGTTTGTTGGTTGACAAAAACATCTCATCAACGATGACCTTCATTTAGCCATCAAAGAAAGAACAACAGGGAATAAAATGTGACTTTATTAGCTTTAGCAAACCACTATGAATGAAGATTTTGTTGATTTTTCAGAGGTGTTAAGAACGGTTCCTCTGTGCAGAAAACAAACTACAGTACAGTACATTTAAATTAGTCGTAATTTTGAGCCATTAAACAGTTTCAGTCTCAGATACAGAACTCAGCATGTGCGATTAAATTAACATTTAATTAACACACGATTTTAACCCCGATGAAGCTGAATGGAGTGGTAAATAATTTCAAAATCCTTAAGTATATATTAGGGGAGAGTGGAGTAAGTTGTCACACTTTTCATACTATCTAAAATTTTCTGGGAACCATACATCCTAAACCCTGCTTCTAACGCTAGGTTAAGGATTGTTTCACACTTTTGATTTGATTTTTGTAGTTCTTGTCCCGTACACACTGCATATTAATTTGGTTGTCACTTCACCTTTTAATGCTTAATCCTGTTCTGTACACACACAGTTCAGTAATTTACGGTACTGACAACCGAATTCCACAACCGAATTAACTCCCGCAAAATGCAGGTAGTGACAACCGCATTTACAGAAACTCTGCACAGTGTGTACATAACCGAACTGAACAACTAGTAGTTAATCAAGTGTTTAAACGTTCATCATAAACAGGACAGGTCTCTCTTCTGAAAAAAATAAATGCTTAGAAGGGGAAAAAGTCTTCTGTATGCGCGGTTCAGAAAATGACAGAGGCACAAGCGTTTGCTGACTAGTGTTGCCAGATCTTGCACTAAAAAAAAACAGCGAACAAGAAGAATCCAATAATAAACCGAAATAAATCTAAATGCTTTACCTCAAAGATCAAAATATTGGGACCTGCGTCTTCACGCTTTATTAACATCAAAAACTTGATCGCTTCATGAGCCAAAAGCTATAAACGGTTAAGCACCAAAACGGTATTTACGTACAAAAAAGACAAGGACCTGGCAACACTGCAAGACCGCGCGCTCCGTGCTGTGAAGCAGCCTCACAAAAGCATAAAATACACAACGCCAAGATGGAGGTTTATTGCAAAACACAATGCTGTTATTATTTTGGTCAAATCTGTGATAAGCACGCGAGACGGCAGAACGTTGCTATGGTTATCTCTGTGTCAATCATCGCATTTTCGGGAGTGAGTCTTGTTCCGTACAGACATGAAACGAACATTTAGGGGATTCACTCCCGCATTTTAATGCGGTTGTCACTCCTGAAAGTTTGTAGTGTGTACGAGACCTTTGTCATTAGGCTATGGTATAAATGTCATTCAACCTATTTTAAGTCGATGTACCATCACAAGGCTCTTAAAAATATATCATGAAGGTTGTGTCAACTATTTCAGGTGTGAATGAAAAGCATGTGACAACTTGCCCCAAAGTCAGTGAGACAACTTGCCCCAAACTGACATGTGTGCTAATGTTGGCTAAATCTCAGGGTTAGCTTAACATAGCACGTTAGCTAAAGTATCAAAAAAAAACACTATTGTCTATTTTGTGCCAAATAATATTTTTTTTACATTTAAACCCAACAAAGTTGTATTCCATAAAATTAAAAAAATAAAAGCTTGCTCCCAACATTCCTTGACATGCACTAAGAGCTATTAAAAGGTGAATGTAATACCTTAGATCATTTAACTTTGGAAGTATGCAATGAGAAATTACTTCAGTAACAAAATATCTGCGCACAATTTGAGATGTTGTTGAGAATTCATCTGAAACTCAAAAGATGTCTGGGAAAAGCGATCTCAGGTTTTTCGTTTACTTATAAATCAATGCACAAATAAAAAGCAAAGATGACCACCGCTGTACAATAAAATAAATAAATTAAACAAAATAAAGTTATTACAAATAATAAATATACAAAAAACACTGTACAACATTAAAAAGCAGTCTAATCCCCAACTAAAAACCATGTTTGAGCCGTCTTAACTGAAAACAGCTCGCACTCACTTTTCCCTCAATACGCACATCAGTAATATTTATTTGTGAAAACTATAAATGCCCTCTGTAAGGCCTATTCTTGGATTTATCTAAATCCTGCTCCTATATGTATGAGATGTGAAAACATATTTTAAAATTCACTGAATGTTAACGATAGCTCAATAAAATCAAGGAAACTCTTTCATAGCTTAGGGGCAGCCAACGTTAAAGCACAGTCGCTGCTAAACTTTAATTTAGTCCTGGGGACTAGTAAGAGCTTAACAGGTTTATATACCCTAAAAGCTAAATGAAATGTGTGTTTCACTAACTTCACCGTCATCGTTTAGAGTTTTCTTGATTCTGCACAAAAGTTGTTATAATTGTCTATATAATTCCTGCTACCATATTTTGCGTTTTAGCAAGCTATTCACGGTAGCAGTAAAGTGTTATTTTGTTGCATTTTGCTGTACAGTCTGTTCATTGTAGTGCTCCATAAAACAAAATATGTTTCTTTACAATCGTCACTGCAGGGAAACTGCCATAATCTGATTTACCCGATGACTTTGGTGAATGCCAAAGCGTCTTTTATCGCTTTAATGCTGAATAAATTGGACTCGTCTTAAAATTCATACCTTTTATAGCACAATTAAAATTCATAAGAAACATATTGTCATCTTATGGCTGTGATTCCAACAATTTTACAATCGGAACGACGTTGTCCATATAGAATCGGAATGCTGTCCTGAAAAGGTTTTTTTTGGGACATGTCACATAACAACTTGGCAGATTTATGCTCATAATAGGATTTAAGGACCCTTGTGAGATTTTACAGTGGTTGTTGTCTGACTCTGTATAATCTGTCTCAGTTTGATTCACTAAGGCACTTTTTTAAGATCATTACTTAGAAGGAGACAAACATTGACTGAAGGCAAATTGATAAAATCAGACACCCAGCTTAAAAATAAGTGCATCAAAATACATTTTAGTACACTTATTTTCATGGACAAATTTGGTAATAAACAAAAAATGATTTAGTACTTCTTAAGAAAAAACTTCTTAAGACCATCTGTAATACTTTACTGTGTTATTTTGAGACACCATTTATTTCAATACAATACAATCAATTTAAGTAGGCCATTACTGGTATTTAGTATACTTTTTAAGTGCACCAAGGTTCTACTAAAAGTATTTTGACCTGGGCAACAGGCCCGGCTAATGAGATGAAAGGTGGGCCAAGTGATATTTCAGGTGGGCTGGTCGGATTGGGTGGTCTTTAATGCTTTAATCTCACATGTCAATAGTATTAATATCATATATTTAAGACAATTGTTAGGGTTGTTTGTTATTGTTGTGTTTTCTTCATTTGGAATTTTTTTGGAACTATTTAGTAACTTATATATACAAAGTTCTGTGGGATAGTCACAGATCTCCGCATTTTTCCGTGGCCCTGCTACGGACTTGTCTTTTTCCGTGGCATTCTCACAGATTTGTTACTCAGCTGCTTTTTCCTATTTTCAAACCATTTTCGCTTCGGTTTAGGGTTAGATTTGGTGTTTGCGTTAGTATGTCACTTTATGTATTGGTTTATACTATTTTTTCTGATTTATTCTTTTATATTTTCTCAACTTTAAACAATTGTCACCTGGCGTTGGGGTTAGAGTTGGGTTTGGGTAAGGATGTCATTTTATGTAAATCTAACCCTAAACCGAAGCAACAATGGTAAGAAAATAGGAAAAAACTGTTGAGTAACCAATCCGTGAGAATGCCCTGGAAAAATTAGCAAAAAATTCTGTAACTATCCTATGGAAATTCGTGAGATCAGGCTAACATTACACATTTTTGGCCAAAAGATTGGCTGTTATGTGGTGTGGGGCCAGGGTGGGCCAAGCCTCCCCATGGAGCCGGGCCTGCAGGGTAACCTGACCCAATGGGAATTAATATGTATTTTACGAGTTGGTTAATTTGTATGAAGTGAATTGTACAAAAACGTATGGATAGGTTAACTACTTTGCATAAAGATCCGTTTTTGCCGCGATTGTCTTTGTAAAGGATTGCACTAGTTAACTGCTAAAATTTAAACTTGAGATTTACACCGGGGCACAAAAGATTTACACTGGGGCACGTGCCCCAGTAAAAGGGGTCTAGCGACGCCCCTGGGTTAATAGATAAAACAAAAATGATACTCGACACCCCGCCCCTAAACACAGCATCACAGGGTTGAAAGCAAATCGTACAAATCTGATCAAACAAATTCATGCAAATTAGCCTCCTCATTAAATACGAATGAATTGCCATGAGATTACATTTGCAAAACTTGGCACAGCCCAATAGGTAAACATAACTTTTCATCTTGCATCTTCAAAACACTAACCCCCCACCCCCACCACATTTAAATGCCATTTCATGTGATTACATTACTCAAGGTTAAACTTTAAAAAATTGTCATATGCTCTTATAAAACTCATAAACTAGTTTGTTCTTCTATCCATGTGCTATATCCCGAAGTCCTAAAGATGGCCATATGATACAAGCATGGTAATATACAATGTTTGCTGAGGCTCTGATGAAAACATTTAAACTGAGGTCAAACGTTTCAATGCAACAATATAACAGCAACAACATTTTCTTTATAAGACCCACTGTCAGGCTATTATTATTATTATATGTTCCACTGTGTGTATACTATTCACATTATACATACATACCTCATACATTGAATGAATACAAACAAAGTAAGTTGATTCTGAAAGAATAATTCAAGGCAAACATATCATTCAGTCGCAGACCTACTGTATCACAGCTACAGGTAATAGGTTGAAATTTGTCCCCTGTAGATGTTACAACAGCTTTTGATTATTTACTGTCATGCGACTCCTTCTGAAAGCACATAAACCTCACATTAATGTTCACACGCGTCTTAATGAACCGTTTTGCTGTTCTGACATCTTTCTTATTGAAGAAACAGAGTTTTTCAGAGACATGTAGAACATCGAGTTTGTTTTTCAGTGGAAATATCTGACGGTTGGCTAAGAAAAGCAAAGCAGACTTCTTTGAACATGACTAATTGTTCCAGGTAATCACATTTGCTGATTTCGTTGAATGAATACTGCTTGCTTCAACTGAGCTAAACTTAGTAATACTCCATGCTCTTGAGTCTTTGTCAAGCTGTATGGTTTCATAAAGAGGAACATTTCCATGACAAAATGTTTTGAGCAATTCCAGGATTATAGAATTAGCAGTCAAAACTTGTAATGTAATTTCTTAGAAAATGTGACTATTACCTAGCCTGGTTAGCCAGACCTACATCAAGATGTAAGGTCTGGCAACTCTTCACACAAACGGCTCAATGCAAGGGGCGGGATATAAGGTTGTCCCTCAAAATGCCTCTGCACGCAATAGGATAGCGCTATGAACAAACAGAGCAACGAAGAAGGTGACGTAGTTACCGTAACCAGTCGGCAAAACTCCAAACACATCTTTCTTGCTTAAAAAGGACTTCAGTAGGGTTATTTGCTCTTCTCTCAAAGAAAAACATAAGTCTAAAGTCGCGGCCAAAGCCGCTTCAAAAGAAAGCTGTTCGCCAGCAGCAGCAGCCATTCTTTGTTTTCAAGTAGGAACCGTTGCAGCTCTGTCGTCATCATGTTAAGCCCGCCCCACAGACGCTACACACGATGTGATTGGCCTGACCAAATTTTGGTTTTTGGAGCTGTTAAGTGTATTGTGAGTGCCTAGACTAAACCCTGGCAGCAAATATATTTTGCGGCCGCTAGGGTGCGTCTAGATTTCTAGGCTAACTATTACCAATATATATAAAAAAAATCATAAACTCCTGATGATAGAGTCCAGAAATCCGAAAAATATTAGTCTACTCATGTTTTCTATTTTAGATGAGTGACGCATGCATGTGGTTTTGGTGAGACAACATATTTTGAAGGATTTCTGTGAATTAAAATGCACAAAAGCGATAATACCCAACAAATGGAGAAGGGACAACTCTTCAAATAACAAATAATATAAATTTTATTTGAATTTTCATGTGTGCATTTATGAGAAAGAACCAATGTTATGGATGTGACATTTTTCTGTTATGGAGGTGATGATTCTGAAAGCTGCACTTACATAACTACGGAAAATAATTCAAACCTAAACAGAGACCTCGCATTGGTATTTGAGACATTTATGTTAAGTATAAACATTTGAGATATCAATTTGGTTAAAAACAATAGTTTTTAATGTTAAGGTTGATATTTGCAAGGAATTGCACTTTAACAAACCCAATCTCATGGCTATTTATTTACTAGGTGGCTAATTTGTGTTAATTTGTACGACCACATTCGTACATTTTTATCAACATGATCTCATGGAAAGTTGTGTTATAGTTGTGTTGTAGACTTTCTTTTTCGTGTCATTTTGTTTTCAAATCCCCCCTCCCATTTTAAAATCTTTGTCGCTTGGGAATGTGGTTTGGGTTAGGATGTAGGGGAGAGCGGGCACAACCTAACGCTTTTTGGTTTTGGCTCAATCATTCAAATTTTTTTTGAGTTTGATTCATTATATTTTTACACAAGCAACACACACATCTCTGCCACAAATGAACATTTGAAGTTTGTTTCTAGTACTTACCATTCTGGACAATTACACCAAACGTGACAGAAGTGCAAACGTTACAACTTACCCCATAGGTTTACTTGCTAAAAATTAAGTTTGCAGGCAAAATATTTCAATACTATTTTGTCTATATACTTGAAGTGGATTTTGTTTATATATCTGTCTATAATAGACAGGTATCCACACTGTATTCATTCATCCAGCCCTTTTCTAACAAGAGTTTAATTATAAATGGATACAAATGTCTAAATATGTGAGAAAAAGCAGCACAATTATGACATTTTTTTATGTTTGACCCAGTCTGTAATAACCATAGTACAGTTTCAAAGATCAAATTCTGAGATAATGAGCATAATTTAAAAAAATACCGTAAAACCAAAACGCTCAACCTTGTGCAACAATGTAAGCAGTCCATGTTACAACTAACCCTGCGTTAGTTTTTGCCCCGCGCAACCCAACTTATGGATTGGTTTCTACATGTTTTTCTTCCACTTATTCTCGTCTGGAGTTGGGGTTTGGGTTAGGATAAGTGCTGGGTATCGATTCAGATGTTCCAGATCGATTCGATTTCGATTCACAAGCTATCGATTCGATTCTCGATTCAATTTTTGATTCCAGATCTCGAGTTGGTTTTTCTACTTGATTCTTGATTCAACTCAATTAATATAGATTTCGTACAAATACTATATTAATAAAAAGAACAGTGAACAGCAGTTTACAAGTGGGTAATAAATAAAAAGAAATTAAAAGCCACAACACTATCCTCGTCATCTTGCTTGCGAAATCTAAAATGCTTCCATACCTTTGACTTTTTATGTGAAGGTGGCATCAACGTTGATGAAGCACCTGAAACCGCCATTTTAAGCACTGAATGAATGAATGAATGACAGGCTCGCCTCTCGCTCCTGGGTAACATCCCGCAAGGCAAAAAAGAGGGTGACATCTAGTGAAGAAAACAAGTAATTAGATTAACGTTAATCTTACGTTCAATGTTTGCGAAAATAAATATGAAAGAAAAAATCGATTCTGCTCTTTGAGAATCGATTTTGAATCGACCACATTTCTAAAAAACAAACAAACAAAAAAACAATTAATCGAAAAAGCGATTTTTTTTTTGTCAGCCCTAGTTAGGATGTATAAAAATTTAACAGAAAGTGATTCTAACCCCAAGCGACAATGGTAAGAAAATAGGAAAAACCAATGAGAAAACAATACATAAAATGAAACGAAAAACTGACATTGAAAAACTATTTATAGAAATGCATAAGGCATGAAAAAAGCTGAATTTCGTGCCATGGACACGAATAAATTAATCAAATTCATCATGACTATTACACAACTTTCCGTATACAATATTGGCTTTTGACCCTGTGACATTGGGGTTAGGGGAGTAGTTTCGTTATTGTTTTTTTTTTATGATAATCATATGTTTTTGTACGACTCATTTTGGTACAAATTAGCCAACTTGTAAAATATTTAAAATACTCGTGAGATCAAGCTGACTACACTGTAAAAAAAATCTGTAGAAATTGCAGCTGGGTTGCCGGTAACTTACCGTAGATTTAAATTTATGTTATTTACTGGCAGCATTTTGTTAAAAGTTAAATGAACATTAAACATTTACAAGTCTTTGTCTTTACAGAGTAAAACTAGAAAAACAGCATTAAGCTAAACATTCTGGGAAACAAAATCTGAAGCAAAAAACAGAAAAAGGTTGATGATGATTTCTGGTTCCCAGAATGCTTTGCATGAGGCTGTTATTGTATAGTTTTATTCTGTAAAGATAAAGACTTGTTAATATTTCAAATTTATTAAACTTTGAACAAACTCTTGCCAGTAAATAACATAAATTTAAATCTACGGTAAATTACCGGCAACCCAGCTGCAATAACATTGAAATGTCTATGGATTTTTTTTTTACAGTGTACGTATTCCCATGTGAAATCTCCAATCAGTTCCTCTTATTGCCGCACATTACTCCATGATCTTAATGGGACACTTTTTGAAAATGTGCTCATTTTCCAGCTCCCCTAGAGTTAAACATTTGATTCTTACCATTTTGGAATCCATTCAGCTGATCTCTTGGTCTGGCGGTACCACTTTTAGCCTTACTTAGCACAATCCATTAAATCTGATTAGACCATTAGCATTGCGCTAAAAAATAACCAAAGGGTTCCGATATTTTTCCTATTTAAAACTTGACTCTTCTGGCATGGCGGCAGAAGGCGTAGTGATATTACTAAAATGGGATTGGAAAAATAGACACTTAAGTGGACGTTGATTTGCGAACTATACGCCAGATTTGACGTGGTATAGCAGGTTCCTTTTAACTTGAGGATCGGCTGACAGTGAAGTGTTTGTGAGAGCTCTCCGAGTTTATCACTGACAGCCTGTCTGATAGAGGGAGGGTCAATTAGCATCGCAATAATGCTGAAAGAATCCCGGCGAATCCTCTGAAATGGGATTGGTTATTGGATTTGACAGGTCATCACCACTTAAACTTTTCATGTCTTAAAAGCCTCCAGACATTAGCGTTCATAGCACTTGTCTTACTGTTCAGTCCTTAGCCACAGAAGGGTAAAACTAGGTGAAGCAGTGCTATTATGTTGATGAATAAAGGTAGATGTAGTTGAATTTTAGAGCCAATGAAAGATTGCACTAATAAATACTGTCATTATCTGGCTCAGGAGCAAACAAACAGGTGTGCATCAATTACAAGCCTCCAAAACGCATTAAACATTATTTGTCTTTAGAGAATCAGTGTAAATTCTGCTGTTGTCATCACAAGGTAGTGGTAAAAATAAAGAGGTGATCTAATGGGTGGGCTTTGAAATTATAATATTAAAGCTCAATGTTATTTTCAAACTAGATAACTTGGCCAACGTTTGCAGCCTACACTAGACAACTAACCAAATCTAATCCATGAGGGAATACATCTAACACTGAGAACTTAAATATAAAATGTATGTTATCCGCTATGAAATATGGGAACCATTTTCTCTTTATCGGTGTATTGATTAGATGAGACCTTGTTTCTCAGTGACCCAAAGCTTGAAGATAATATACACTCCCATTACTTTATATAGCACGTTATTTAATCCATAAAGAAGGTGAGTTACATCCTTACTGTGCTATTTTCTATATATCTGAGCCTGAATTACACTTCAGCAATTATATAGTTTTATTCTCAAGCTGAGATGTTATTCATTCAGATGATGATGATGATGATATTGTGCTGAATCCTTGACTGATGTCATGTCCAAAAATAGAGCACTGGGAGCAAACGCTCCAGAAGATAGATGTTCATAGTCTGACAGACTCGGAGGAAATAAATGTTGTTGCCTGGACACATTTAAGATTCGGTGCATGCCCAAGTTTATTTCCCCACTGTTTTCTTCTCTTCCACAGTGGTTTAATAAAAATGCACCGACTGAATGTATCAAGTGGCCACCGCAATAATTATACTGTAGGTCAAGTTCAATTTCCAGAATAACCTGTTAAAAAACTTACTTTTGAAGGTCCAGAAGCCTTTTGTTAAAAACAAACTGTAGGTTTACTGTTCAGCTCAATCTAGTGTTCGAATTTTGACTTTTGTTAAAAGTAAAATGAAGGAAAGACTTTGGCCGGGGAATGCAGTTGCAGACAAAACACAGATTTTCTTCTTTCTAAAATCAAAAGCATTGACTTAAAAATGCATGGATTCGTAATAAGATGAGCCATAAATGAGCCATTAATCATAATTTAGAGTGGAAGTTAATGTTACTTTAAAATCATTAGAAATGTTATTAAGTATTTTTTCTACACTCATAAAGTATCGTTGTTAGAAGTGGGCTGTTTTTAAATGTTTTTATAAACAACAACAACAGTGTAAAAAAAATCTGTAATTATGCAGCTGGTTGGCAGTAACTTACTGTAAAAGATAAAGACTGAAAATGTTTCATATTCATTTAACTTTGAACAAACTGTTGCCAGTAAATAACATAAATTTAAAATCTACAGTTAGTTACTGGCAGCTAGTTACTGTTATTTCTACAATTTTTTTACAGTAAATAACTAACCACAAAACTCTATTATCAGAATTTTTGAAAGTGTATCCCAGATGTAAAACTACAGATTGTGACCTAATAGTCAGTCCCTCCAGAAAAACGCAATTATGAAATCGCATGATTCAATGCAAAATCATCCAAAGTCTGCATATTTACACGGGGGCCACATTTTTTTCCAAAACGCCACACTTTCACCAAATAAAGAAGGATTTTAGGGTGCAAAATATGTGGGGCTTGCATGATTTCATAATCCCCACATTTTTGTAGCAAAAGGTCACTTATATCTCATATAACTTATATTAATAGATTTTGCAAGTTCCCGCAATTTTTGCAAGTTCCCGCAATTTTTGCAAGTTCCCGCAATTTCCTCACATAAAATTGCATAAATATCCCGAATATTTTGTTTTTTTTTAGAAAACATGCCGCAAGATCAAAGATTTTTGCCTGCAACAATCACAAAAAAACTATTTTTTTTTCTGGAAGGACTGAATAGTTCAGTGTTTCTCAACTCCGTTCCTGGAGGCCCAATGCTCTGAACATTTTGTATGTCTCTCTTACCTGACAGACTCAGTTCAGTTCATAGAGATCTCTTCTAACGAGCTGATGATTTGAATCAGGTGTGTTAAATAAGGGAGACATACAAAATGTGCAGAGCAGTGGGCCTTCAGGAATAACGTTAAGAACCACTGGAATAGTTTACTCGATAAAAATGTTGTAGTTATGCAGCTGTTTGACAGTAACTTGCTGTAGATTAAGTTTAATAAACATTAAACTTTAACAAGTCTTTGTCTTTACAGAAAAACTATAAAATAAAAGTCTCATGCAAAACATAGTAAGGTGAGCGGTGCACAAACTAACATGGGTTAATTGTAACACGGCTACTTTACATATTTATACAAGGCCGATCAATCTGTGCTTTTGGTCTTTTTTTCTTACTGTCAGAAGATCTCATGTGAATTTTGATGTGTTTTGGTTAAGATATTGAACAAAGTGTGTGTTGGAGGAATGGAAGTAAATTATTCTTCATCATGTTTTTTGTCTGATTTCTGAGTTGGGTGTGTAAGTCAGCAAGTCCATGAAAATAAATTAATCCTTGTATTATTTTATTCACTGTCTCGTTATCTATAACATAACATCATTTTGAAACATGTCAGCAACTCCTAGTAACGGATAGCTGGGATTGAAATCATTTTTACACAGCAGGGTTAGTTGTCACACAGTTTTACAATTAAGCCTCATGTAAACAATGATAATGAATGAAAACAATGTAAATACTATTCATCAAATTGATAACTGTCAACCCTTATGTGTTGTTGGGGCCATATTTGGCCATTTTTGTTATTTTTTTGTCTTAATTTGGCCACAACTTTCTCTGTGTTTCAGCAAATGGAATGATTTTTGGTGAGACATCTTATATTTACACATTTTTTAAGAAAATGCTTTGAAATTTTTCAAAAACTTAACAATATACTGTGGGCACATTTACTACCCTTACGTGTTGTTAGTGGCCAAATGCTGTAAAAATGTATCAGATTAATTGTTTTCCTTTTTTTGTGCATAAATCTGTTAATCAACCTCAGTAGTGATCAAAACTACCAAATGTTTACAAAAAAAATCCATGATTTTAACTCTTTCATTGCCAAGTTTATAAGTGGTGTCACTGATTTCGAAAAAAAAAAACACACACAAAATGACCAATTTTCAATATCAAAAGTGATTGTGGACTGGATTTTCTTTTACCTTTTTTACAGTCTTGGGCATGCCAAAGATCGGTAAAAACATTGGCTTTGATGTATTTTTAGTTTTTGTGCAGCATCAGATTTTATTTTTTTCTCCCTCATTTATTGTTTGTGGCCATTTTTGCCCCTCCAAAAAAGCGTTAGTTTGTGCCCCCGCTCTCCCCTATGTGTGTCTCTCGCATTCAGTTAAAATCATTATCTCGTTTTTGACAGAGGTGACGTTTAGCAGCTATTGCATCTGGACTCTTCAAGTGATAAACATACGTACTTGTGTGAACTCAGTGATTGACTCACCTGAAGTTTTTCAGTGAGATTTCTGTAAGTTTATTCACACATACAGTTCGTTTCTCTTGTAAGAATGTTTACAGATAAAGACAACTAATAGTGATGGATATATCATGTATGAGGAATTTTTTACATGGTAGTTTAATCCTGTTGTTGTGATCACCGTTCTGAACGTGATCTGCTTGGTGATAAGGCTTTGTATTCTCACGTGCCAAGATGAGCAGTGAGTCAAGGTATTATATTATAAAGACAGACTTCTGAAGAGCTTCTTTAACCTGAGGAAACAGATTAAAGGCATCACATGACGATTAAGTGATCCAGGCGCACTGATAGAGGACGAAGGTTGTAAGCTCCTAAATGTTAAGGTAGATTCGAAAATAGTATTAAATTTGGTGTAGCTGTGAGCCATATCATTTAGGCAGCAGCTGAGAAAGAGATTTTAGTTTACCTCTGTCATCTTTGGCTGCTTGCGAGGATGAAAGTGGTTATTTAAATGCAAATTTAATTCTTTTGTCCTGCCGTTCAGACGAGGACCGGAGAAATATCATGGGCTGAAAGTGGCACCTATATTGCATAATTGTGCACAGGTCTTGGCCCAAAATAACACTGTTCTGTGCTTGTACTCTGTTGGTTTAGATGTTGGTTTTATTTTTTGCTCAGAAGTAGAGCAAAGACACAGGACATCACCTGCTTCGTGTCATAGTGCGAATGAGATTCATTTTGGATGTCCATGTTGAGAATGATGAAGCCATCTGTGGTTATGGGAAGATAGCTGTTTGTGATGGGGTTTTTGATGGATATTTTTTCAGGTTTCTTGATTAATCACCTTTTCTGGATAGGGTGTAGCATTTATATCTCTTTCCAAAAGGTAATCCAAAGGTAACTATACTACGAGATTGAGGTTAAACCATGGCAGGTTTTAAGGATCTAATTTACATCAGCTTTAAGCAAATGGTCAAATTGATTCACTTAAGCAAAGAGGACAATTACTTAAGAGTTAAGACACCATAAATGTGTACACCTCTCTTGACTCGCATAAGTGCATTTTAGGGACTCCGTCTTCTGGCTTTCAAATCAGCTGAGGCAGCAATTTGCATTGTTCAAGCGTACTACGGTATATTACAGTCTAATAAATCCATCTCGATGTACTGTACTTGTAGTCTACAGACAAAGCTTTTTTGGACATGAACCAGCTTTCATAAACTGCGTTAAGAAAGAAAAACCAATTACAGTGAATATAAGAGGCTAGAAACAGAAGTTTGTGGTTAAAGAAGTCGAATTTCACAGGAAATATCTGAAAAGTGCACCCATATACTTCTGCAGGGTTTTACAAGTAGATACTTATTAAATATGTGACTCAGTTTTACACAGTTATTCTTCAAGGTGTGGTCATGCATGATTTCTGATGACAACATAAAATGTTTAGTGAATGTAATGTAAATACAAACATGACTGCACCGTAGTGTTGTAGTTCTCGAGACCGGTCCACTTATTAAAGGTCTTGGTCTCGTCTTGGAATCGACCACATATGACAACATAAAATGTTTAGTGAATGTAATGTAAATACAAACATGACTGCACCGTAGTGTTGTAGTTCTCGAGACCGGTCCACTTATTAAAGGTCTTGGTCTCGTCTTGGAATCGACCACATTTATTCTCTGTCTTGTCTCGGTCTCAGACAAAGAGGACTCTGAATTTTTTTTCAAGACCGGTCAAGACCACAACTGATGGCACACTGGAAAAAATTATTTTCAAGAAAAAAATTCTTAGCATTTTTGTCTTGTTTTCAGTAAAAATATCAAAAAATTATTACATTAAGATGCCTTTTCTGGATGAACAAAACGACCCAAGAAAATAAGTCTAGTTTTTAGAGCAAAAATATCACATTTAAGTGATTTTGTGCATAAAACAAGCAAAAAAATCTGCCAATGGGATAAGCAAATTTTTCTTGAATTTAGTGTTTAAGAAAAAGGTTCCAGATTATTTTGCTTACCCCATTGGCAGATTTTCTGGCTTGTTTTATTCACAAAATCACTTACATTTTTGGTCTAAAAACTAGACTTATTTTCTTGAGTAGTTTTGCTCATCAAGAAAAAGCATCTTAATTTAAGAATTTTTTGATATTTTTACTGAAAACAAGACAAAAATACTAAGAACATTTTTTCTTTAATCATTTTTTGCAGTGCACATCACAAATTTATTTTTTATCATTAATTTTATGCAGTTTATTCAGGTTTGGCATATGATGTTGGCATTGTTTAAGCATTGTTTAAGGTTCTCCAAATGACAGTTTTTCTAATTTTATTACTAAAAACACCTGCATTGTGTTAAGTGGATGGCAAGCCATGGAAAGACAGTTCAGAATAAATGGTTAAGTTGATTTCAGCTCTTTAGTGTTTGTTCACTTTTATTTGCTTATAGACAAAGATAATTCCCACATATCTGCAATGCCTTTGATTATTTTATCAACTTCTCTGATGGCACGCACGCACGCACGCACGCACGCACGCACGCACGCACACACACACACACACACACACACACGCACACACACATGTTGGGTTTCCATGTTTTGTGGGGACATTCCATAGACGTAATGCATTTTATACCGTACAAACTGTATATTCCATTCCCCTTACCTACCCCATTCCCTAACCCCAACCATCACAGAAAACTTTCTGCTACCTTGGATTTTCAAGAAACATCATTCTGTTTGATTTATAAGCGTGTTTCCTCATGGGGACCAGTTCAAAATTTACTGGTATTCCTATCTTTGTGGGGACAATTGGTCCCCCCAACGTGATAATTACCAGCCCCCCCCCACACACACACACACGCACGCACGCACACACACACACACACACACACACACACACACACACACACACAAGAAGTGCTAAATCATTTGCATATTCCACAAGTGTTTTAATGCAGTGACTTGCAATGGTCTTGGTCTTGACTCGGTCTCGACCCTTTAGTCTTCGTCTTGTCTCGGTCTCGGCCTGTCTTGGTCTTGGTCATAACCTCAGTTTAAGTGGTCTTGACTACAACACTCCTGCACCGTATTAAAATTTTAAAAGGGAGCATTCAAGTTTTTTTATCTAAATGCGCCGCAAACACACACAAAAAACAAAAAAACACCTCTGAAACGAAACTTGTGTTCAAAGGCGAGCACTTTAGATGGGGCGCATCCTATGTTTTCCATGCAGATGTTAATGAACCCTAATGCAAGAATTCTTTCAATAAGTGGTCGGAACTCAGGACACAATCAACTTTGGTATAAAGGGGTGGGGACATCTTTCACCCGCAAATTACATGAGTGGGGCTGCTGGGAGCACTGGCATCATAGGGACAGCAGCAATCTTCAACCTGTGGCATGACAACACTGGCCCTTGTGGCAAAAAAAAGACTGGCACAAAATTCCCGGTCCTCCCTAAGGCCAATCCGGGACTGCCAGCAGCACACAAACATGCCAAATATAAAAATGAAAGGATTACATTGTAAAAGATTAATATTGTGTACAGAAAGATAAAAATGCCATGTCATAATGTAAGCGAATCCACCATAGTGCAAACGCGGCTGACTTTTGGCAATGGGAGATGAGACTTATTGCATGTTTATTGGGTTTATTGCATGTTACATCCAAAACACACACTGGCCACTTCAGAGCATGCACTGCAAATCTTGATGCCCAATTCAGATTTGTTTCCTGTATCCGTTTTTTTTTTTTTTTTTTGACGACCCGCTTACATCATCTTTTGAAGGTGACTAGTATCTGTAACCAACATTTACACTAAACACTTGGCAAAAGATTTCAAGGTAGACAAACTGACCCCGGGACAGCTTGAAACACTTAGCAAGTAAATCAATGAGATATGCAATGGACAGACAAAATTTATATTATACAAAGTTTACATAAAAATATTATTTAATAGAATCAATCCACCCGCTTTATTTGTTTAACAACACCTGAGTTGACGTCATTTACCAACGCCACTTTATCAATGACGAATGGGAATATCCAATCGCTCTGCTTAAATTTTGGACGCAAATGCACGTGTCCGATTTATTGTCACATTTAAATGAGGCCTGAAACTGATTGAATCTATAAGCTTTTTTCCTGTTTGTGGGTCATATCCGATCGCAAAAAAAAAACAAAAAAACGGAATTGAGTCACTTCAAACATGCAATGAAAATGGGGCCTTGATTGTTGAACTAGGGCCGAATATTCGCAATCCAGTTTACTTCTGGAATGTAACAAATTTCTAATTTAAACAGCATATTCAATGAGTAATGAAAAATATGTAGGACAGGACTTTTATCCATCAGAATGGTGCAACATGAATGTTCAATACCAGAATGTGGGTTTGCATTTGCTGAAAAACTTGTTTGCTTTTAATAAAGATGATAAAGGCAAAGTCAAGGTTAGATTGGCACAAAATACTAGAAACATGTTAAGAAAGTAATCAGGTTCAGTTTTAATTTTATGTTGACTTAGACTTAATTATTTTGCTCTCTGTTTACTTTTGAAATTGTGCTCATTGAATTCGACTTTCTTCCTAACATTAATTTGTACTGATTAGCATCGGCTTCTCCTGAGGTTACATTAAGATTGATTCAATTGTTATCTAGCAGTATCACTCAGGATCCACCTTGCATTTTTATATCCACGCATTATAGGGTCAAATTTGATGGTGACCTTAATCAAGGCTAGGAACTGTTCCATTGTTTACTTTAAATAGCTAAATGTGTCTCCTGAAATAACACAGTATTTTCAACCAATCAGTGACTGGCTGCTGAAATCTAGGGCAGAACATGATGCCAGTTTGACGTCTAAACTGCAATAAACATCTTACCTGAGAAAAGTGTCACTTAACATCAGTCAACATTGTTCGGTGATGCCGGTAATGTGCTCATGTTTTGTTCCTGATGCTAATTTCGACTGCATTTTTTATGAGACTTTGATTATAGAATGCACACAACCTCAGACCCTTTTAGAGTTAGTTTCGGTTAGGAACTTATGGCGCTTTTCCATTACATAGTACCCCGCGGTTTGGGTCAGGTCAGCTCACCTTACCTCACATTAGATGTGTTCGACTTCATGCGGCTCTGCGCAGATCGATCGGAGGCTGACTTGAAGCAGTGCATTCCGGTTAGTAATTTTTCCGACTTCAGCTGGCGCTGCAGGCACGTGACTGTGTCATATGGTTTTTAAGTACCGCGAGAGCGTTTTGAGAGTAGCCGGCTAGCTCAGCCGGTGCAGCTTCTCCAGAGCGGCAGCACGGAGTTGTGATGATGACAGAGCTTTTCGTGATTGGTTCGCCTCACTGATGACAACGATCATGTGCGTTTCAAGCTTAATCCAACCTTTAGTTCCACTAATAAACATTATAAATTCATGTTTTAAAACAGGAAAAACACTTTAATATGCTTAAATATGTTATATTGTGTCGTGTAATAAATTAAAAATGAAAATAACAAACTCAAATGGTATTTTAATAATATAGGCTTGTTTCCCGCTATTTTCGGGTATACAGTATAACCAGCAATTAAAATATTCAATATAAAATGTTTCTGGTTGCAACTTTTTATACAAAAGATTTGTTTTTATCAAATTCAGCATCTAATTCACTTCATTCGCGATTAAAAACAAGGAAACACGGCGCACACGTCACTACGGCAAGCAGCAGGTGTCCGGCTTGACGGCTCCGTCTTCAGTTCCTCCGTAGCTGCAAGCGGCAAACCTCGCCGATCGGTCTGCGCAGCGCCGGATGATCTCGACAAATCTTTTGGCTTGGTTAGCTTTTCCATTGAGTTTAGTAACACTTTGGAGTGGGAGGGATTATAGGTGTGTCATTATATTTGCGCTGCCTACTGCTGTGACATCATACAAGTGAGAGCGTTGTTGTACATTCCCATACATACATTAATTTATTTCTCACAAAAAAATAAAATTGACCACCACAAATAAATGTTTGCATTGCGTTTATCACTACCTCTGTCTCACATGACAGTTTCTGTACAAACACCTGTGGCGTTGGTCGACGCACTCCGTTGAGCCATATTAAAGTTGCATTTAATCATATACGCAGACGTGCGTGTTATATATATATTATAGCGATGACGCTGAAAGTGACAATTCTCTCAGACCGATCAGTGATCTTCAGTGTTTTCGCATCACGTTTTGGTATCAGCTCAGGTCGCTTGGAACTCCAACCGAGGTGGTACTAAAAAAAGTATCGGGTACTACAAACTGAACCCAGTGAAAAAGCTCCCAGAAGTAAGCTGAACTGACCCAAACCGTGGGGTACTACACAATGGAAAAGCGCCATAAGAGGGCCATTTTTTCCATGGCACAAAAGTACATTTGTAATGATATCACAGAACTTTAGATAGAATGGGAGTTTTAATCGTTCCATGTATTCTCATGTGGATGATTATATAATTACATGTACAATTTATATATTTTTTGTAAAGGTATTTGTAAATTTAAAGTCATATATTGTAACGTGGGGTGCTTAAAGAAAGCGAAGGAGAGATGAATCCATATGCAAAAGAGGTTTATTAACGTAAAATCCCAAAAAGGGCCAGCAAACGCATGGCAAATGGTCAGGGCAGGCAGCAAAACAACCAAATATCCAAAAATCAGGCACAGGTCAAAAAACAGGCAGGCAAAAAAAAAAAAAACGGATAACAGAATACAGATAAATACAGACAGGCAAAACAAACAGGCTTGACATACTAGGTAATAATCAGCAGTGATATATACAGAAGGAAGTGGCTTTATACTAATCAGACAGGAAGTGGGAAGTGAAGCATGGCATGATGATATTTCCAAATAAAAGCTGGAACAGAACTGGGTGTTAAAATAAAAGTCCTAATAACAAAAACAAACAGAACACAAGACAAAAACCCTTACATATATGTGCTTTTTCCACCTCGTAATGCTCTCCATAAAAACACAGACAGAAGAAAGGTAGTAGACATTTGACTTAAACGAAAAGTTTTGTTGGTGTTATCTTGGTGGTTAATTCAAGTCGACCAGGCCTCTTTCTACAATCTGCATCATCAATACTGCAATTTTAAGAATTAAGGAGTTCTTTACCACTTTTACTACCAAGTCAATTATTAATCACGACAATTGAATTAGTATGGATTTAATCATCCAGTGCCCGTAGGCAGGGATCTCTGTTTACTAAGAGCTGTAATATCAATACACCTCTCAAACCTCAATTAAATTACCACCTTCTCTTCTATAGTAGATTATACCTTAACTGAAAATACGCTCTTGATCCCCCGGTGTTTACTGATCTAATACTGGTTTGTATACTATGATGTGAGTGTAAGATAGTCTTACTTGTTATATCCGATTTAACGTGTAGCATATACTGTAGCCAGGGTGTGATTTGCTTGGGGGGATTCACCCCCCACCGGTCTCTATATTCCTGCCTCTTACAAAATGTGATTAATGGTCATCAAATGGCCATATAAATTATACCTAAAATAAAGAAAATGTAATATAAGCAAAAATGGAATGGACTCTTACTGCAGCGCTTCCACACCTGTGACAATAGGAGACAGCGCGTCTAGGTTATGTCATGATCCTTTTTTAATCCATGCTCAGATTTTCCAAATGTCACTGAGCACCAATAGTCTATATGAGTGCAAAAACAATGCATGTGCATGTCTGGCTCAAAGCAGAAGGAATGCATTCTGGCATGTACAGTTTAGGTTCTGTACTTGTTTAATTAAGTTTCTTAAAGGGGACATATCATGAAAATCTTTTTCTATGTTTAAGTGCTATAATTGGGTCCCCAGTGCATCTATCAACCTAGAAAATGTGAAAAAGATCAACCCAGTAACTTAGTTTTGGTAAACCATTATCTGCAATCATGTGGAAAAAAGGTCATTGAAATTTTGCTGCCCTTGTGATGTCAGAAGGGGATAATACCGCCCCTTCAGCTGCACCAACCAATCACAACAATGCCATTTAGTGCAAAGCTCATTTGCATTAAAAAGGACAAACCCAAAATGGCAAATTTTTGCTCCCAACTACAAAGGTGCAATATTAACATGCTATAATAAATTATATATATATATATATATGTGTATTTTTTTTGATACAAGGCTATTCACACCACAACTATAACAATAAAGATATAGGAAAATAATTGTGATCCTTATCAAAGTGTTTTTCAGCTGATGAACGATAAAGCATACTGCCAAATTTGGCTATATTTCATGGCTCGTTGGAATGCTTGATTCTGATTGGCCAGCCACAACAATTGCAAGTTTTGTTATTCCCAGATATCAATCGCTCAAAACTAATAACACACGGTAACCCGGATGCTGCAAATCATTTTGACAGGTAAAGTTTAATACTACAAAAAAATTCTATTTAAATGTGTCTCTTATTATAACATATACAACATTATTTTTACCTTATAAGGTAAATAGTGGTCTTAAAAGCTGGATAATATACAGGCAGCGGAATAAGCCCCTTATTTCTGCGATAACGACCTGCTGCATATACATTATCCTTTGCGTTTTGATTGCAGAGCTGGTTTTGTACAAATTAAAGATTGCAGTCGGGAAGTGCTGTTATTACAATGGGAACTAATACTTATTTATAAAATACTTATATATTATATCAGCTGGCAAGATATATGTTTTGCACGTCAGCGAGGAGCGGACCTTCAGCCTTGGAAGAGAGCGGTCAGATTTTGATTCAACATTGAAAACGTAAAGCCACAGCAGGTCATCTACACATGGTACACGTGAGTTTAAATTACAATAATGTTATTGCTAAGATTGAGAGTAAGAAAAAAATATACTGACATATTTTCCAGCCTTGGCTAAATTACTTTGTAAAGACACCTTTGTTTCTAGGCACAGCTGACACTTCTCATTTGTTTCAAAGCTCATATCGCCATAGACGGTAAAAAACTTACAGATGTGATTTATAAGATACACGTACTGTATGTAACGACTCCCACTTGCTCCGTGTGTCTGACTCACATCGCTCAGATTGAAGTGTATGTAGTTACGCACTCATCCGCCGGCTTATTATTTAGAGTACTACTTCATTTTCAAAGCAGACATTTCTGCTTGTCAACCTTTGTACTGAAACTGATAAAAAAGCCTCACTTTCTTCAATGTGAAACTAGAAGTGTGAAAGCACAGTCTGAAGCCTCGTAACAAGAACAAGTATTTAATCAATGATAATAAATTGCTATTGCACAGAGATATAAAAAATCACGTTGTATTATGGATGTGAGGTATTAATAAAAGATGGATGAACTACATACATAAATCATTTGCTTTTTCCCCGCCAAAAAATCTTGTGTTTTTCTCCGATAGTGCACTAGTTATTTTTTTGAAGGACTTTTCATACAGTTTCTCCTCTCATGGCCACATCTCCTCATAAGTGGGGACATGGGCTGTGACCCGTAGTTCTTGATGTAAAAACACGCTCCAATTTTCATTGAAAAGTGCTGGGAGCAATGGAGAAGAAGTCTTATAAATGAAGCTCTCAGTACAATGGGCCTGAATGCCCAGAGGACTAAAAACAACAAAATCTGCTAAAAACACGATTACTGGAACAACACACTACAACCTGTCGGATTCAAGTGTCTGTTGCTTTCTTCAACTGTAGATGCAACAAAGCATGCATAAAAACTGAGAAGAGACCTAATAAATGATTCAGAGGCCTTTAGAAAAGAATGAGTCAGTTTAGGGGTTCTGCAATTCTTTTTAAGTACTTTTATTTTTATTATGCGTTGCGCTGATATTGTGGTTGAAAAAAAGTATTATAACCAGCTGGTTTTAGCCTGTTAATATGTGGCTGCTAGGGTGGTCTGGGTGGTTGCTAAGTAGTTGCTTACTATCCCAAGTTGATATGGATTAGGATTCAGATTTAAGATTTTCAACCTGTTTATATGCAGTAAAAATATGCCTCTGTCAATGCTGCATAATTTGTGATATTTGTGTATATCAGGTAGGGTTGAGATGCTAAATCATGCAATTCTGCCTGCAATGCTTTTCAGTGAATTATGGCAAAATGTCCAAAAGCCAGAGGGCGCTGTCGTGCAGAAACTCAATATGCGCCACGGATGAAGTACCATTACACAGGCAGCTCCACGAAATGTTGGCTGCATCCGAAAACTCAAAATTGCTGCCTTCTGCGGCAGCTTTACAAGGCAGGAAGGCATCAAGGCATGTCCGAATCCAATGTTAGGTTTACTTCTTTACTCCTGAGATCTTGTCCCACAATTCTATGTGTGTGTGCACATGGGGAATGTGATTGGTCGAGTTTGAAAAAATAAAATGGTGGCTGAAGCACAAATTTAGTGTAAATAAATTTATATTTTCACTTTTTACACTTTTTTATTACATTTCTTTTGAGCAATTAGTATTTTAGGTTTCAAATATGTGTTAGTTATCACAAAGGCGCTCTCTTTTTATATTTCAAACATGCTGCCTCTGAAGTGTGTCCGAAAGCGTTTCTCTTGGCTGCCTTCATGCCTCCGAAGTCATTGCCTCATGAAGTCATCTGGCGCGGTATCAAACTTTCGCCCAAACAGTCGCGGGCCCAATTCAACCACACCAATCATAATGGCATGCCCCATTTCTATAGCATCAAATTAATAGCTATATTTTTTATATAAGAGCAGAGTCCCATTTGTTTGAAGGCTGCTTGCTTTTTTGAAAAACGCCAAGCTTCCATTGGAACAATTGAAAACATACACCGGCCGCGGGCGTTAAAGCTTTGGTGTGCACGCCCCCTAACAACATCCAACATTTATCCACCACAGTCGCACAAGCATGAACTAAAGAATATATGCCAGTAATGTTCACTATTGTCTGCTTTGTAACCATAAATAAACCCGCACCAAAACAGAGAAAACAAACACCTCGAATGGACACTCCAACCAAAAGATACAGTGATATGTACCAGGTTATATAAACATGTAGGCAGAGGTACTTTACTCCTTTGAGCCTGTGCAGTGATATTCAATGTCTAATACACTTGAAGAAACATCTAGGTGCAAAATGAAAATTACTTTCAGCTGCTATGCTGTTGGTCGGACTATTAATACACACAGACAGACCCACACACATTTCATCCATTTCCTTTAATTCATGTGCTTTGATATGTGGTGAATGCCTGCTGTATAGATATAGACGACTAAATCTTCTGCAAACAAACAATTTCATTCAGAGCTGCTGGCAAAGTATTGAGCCATTTCAATCACACAGAGAAGCTGTAAGATACGTGTAGATCATTACTTTATAAATGCAAACATCTTCGCTTAATTGCTTTAACCTTTGGTAGGTAGAGAGGATCGGAAAAATAGGTAAAGAAGATCAGGAAATGTCACCGGCCAAACTTGAACCTGTGCGGCTAAACAAGCATCTCAGCTCAATGTGTTGGAGGATAGCAATAAGTCACAGCTCCAGCTGCATCATCTAAAAAAAAAAATCTTGTGGCACTCTCATCTTAGTTTGGTATTCACACTTAAGGTCTTTCTTTTTACTGCACTAAACATGGCGAATTCCATTTATCTCCAAAACAGATGCTGCCGCTTTCTGAAACTGAATGAGCTGTGACCTCAGTGATATTTAATGTACACCTCACCGCCTGCAAGATGCATCACCTCCACCTGCCGCCGCCGAGCTAATGGGCTCATAGCTTGCGAACGCCGCACACGGTGATACTTTTTAACCCCCGGAAACCGCGGTAGGTCGGGCAGCCCATTTAGCACGAGCTCTGCTATCCGTTTATATTCTAAACTCCGGGGATTGACAAAAACCTGACTGACTGAGACTTTACTAATGACTCACCTTTCTGCCTCATCTACTTAAAGACACAACGTTTCCATCCGTTCGCGAGGTCTTTGCTCATAAAGCATCCAGAATCGGTGTCCTGACTCAGATAAGCTCATTAAAACATTCCTACGGTCGCTCCGGCTGGCTGCCTCAAGCTGCTAAAAACAGGACGATTAAACGTCTGTAACACAGTCGGGTGGAAACGGATGAAAGATACGTAATAATAGTCTTTGACTCATAGTTCACATCAATTTTTCTGTCTGACAGGTGCTTGTCAGGTCCTGGAGTAATTAAGACACGGCTTCCTCTTTGAAAAACTCTGGAGGTCTTTTACAATTGTTTTGAAGAAATGGTGAATCATATAATAGTATTCATCTCATGGAAAGAGTAATCACATGCGAGATGCGAGATCTACGGTATATGAGATCAAAATGTAGCTCAGAGAATCGCATTAGCAGTGCAAAAAGTTGTGGATCTGATCCCAAAGATCACAGATACTCATAAAATCTAAGTTGATAGTGATTGTTTGTCTAATACAGAGGTGCCCAAACTAGGGCTCAAGTTGGCCTGCGATGACCTTTAATTTGGCCCGTCATGCCATATGGCAAAAAATAAATTTCTTTGCCCAGAAATATATTTTAAATATATGCTAAATATATTTAGCAGATAATGTACAATTGAATATATTTTTGAATTTGAAAATTTAGGTTTAACCTCAAAATCTATTTCAAGGGCAAGCAAATACATTTCTAATTTTACATCCAAAATGGCAAAAAAATATTATTTGCCAAAATATATTTTAAATATATGCTAAATACAAGCTAATTTTATAAAGGATATTTTTGAAGTTAAAAATATATTTAATTTTGATCTTTTTAAAACTGCTATGTTTATAGGTTTATAAAATTAACAAAGTAGATATAGACGGTTTCATCGGACGCACGTGATACACGTCTGGATCCGAACTTTACTTCCGGTTTCGTTTTTTTAATGGTCTGACTAGTTACTAAACTGATCTCTTGAACGAATGCCTCGTCGAAAATAACAAATGTTTTGGTTTCCTAGGTAATCTATGTGTTGTTTTTTTGCTTGTTATATAAATAAACTACGTTTAAAGAACTTTGTTGTTATTTATACTTAGCGGAGTTTACCGGAAGTTACGTGCGGACCGCGACAGCCGCTTGTTTATGTTGTTACTGCTGAAACGGTCTATAGTAAGTTATATATATTTTTTAATGCTTTAAGATGTATTTCTTTTTAAAATATATTTCAAAATATACAATTAATGGCCAAAAAATATATCGGTGAAAAGTATATTTTTGTGAACATATTTCAAAATATATTTTAGCAAATATATATTTTGGCCATATTTTGAAATATATTTAAAATATATATTTTTTGCCGTATGGGAAGGAAAAATGATAAACGTTATTGACGCAGATTTTAATATTTCTAATTAAACATTTTAAAAACTTTTGTTTTATTTTGTATATTACAAAAATGTAAATTGAAATTAAATGCAATGAATTAAAGTGATTTTTTTTTAAATGTACATGCATACTTTACCGAATTCAACAAACTCGGGTACTACAGGCTAATAATGGAGAAGTTAAGGCAGTGGCACACAGACAAAAGGAAATTTAAAAATGGCTGGCAAAATGATTTTTTTTTTTTACAAAAATTACCCTTGAAAATAAAACTGTATTAGTTATGTTACAGATATATTACAGAGTAATGTTTGCTTATTTATTTTTTAAACATTATCAGGGCAACTTTAATTCTAATTATAACACACCAACATTCACTTTCAGCCCACGGCCCTCAGCCAGGTTTGATTTTTCGCCCAGGTTAGAAAAAACTTTGGGCACCCCTAGTCTAATGTATTTTAAGTCTTTTTTTACGCGAATCACTTTCCTTTTCTTTTTTTACCCTTAAAAATATATATATTTGTCTATTTTTCATTGTCACAGAACAAATTGGGTGAATCAGTGGACATAATCTACAGCAGTGGTCTCCAGAGTGGTGCCCGCAGGGAAATGGTGAGTTGCCCTTGCTCACAAAAGGTTGGAGAACACAAATCTACAGTTCTGATTTTTTTTTAACTTGTATTACTGTACAATACATACATTTATTGTTGAAATCATATTGAATAATCTAAGGCAGGTGTTTTCAAATTGTGAGTCGTGCAAAGTTGCTTTGCTGTGTGGTAAATGACACAAAAAAGTTTAGGCCATTTAATTAGAAATGACTTTGATGTGATATTCCATAAATTACTTTAATATTTCAATTAAACGAACATTGCATTAATAAAATGGCAAGGAAAGTTAACTTACTTATTATAAAAGATGTAAAATGTGCATTTTTCTCATATTTCCATTTAAAAATATGTTGGTGGGTCCTGGGATAGATTATACATATTTGAGTGGGTTGCAGAATGAAAGGTTTGGAAAGCACTGGTCTAAGGTATTCGTCTGTAAAAAAAAGAAAAATCTCCAGAATCTCTCAAATTTCTCTTACTGTCACCATTTAAATATCAAGGGTACTGTCATATTTTAACTCTCAAGGTTACTACCATATTTAAAGGTGTTTTCACACATGTTTGTGCGTACCATGTTGTGGCCTCGGAGTGCACCAAATGACATTGTATAATTTTTTCAGTTAGTGCGGTTGTGTTCATATGTTGTTTTTACTGTACTCGAAATGTTGCATTGGTCTCTGACAGTGCTTACCCCCATGACCACCTCTTCCCGTTTGCACAACAACCAGCCTGACAGGAATAGCGAATCTAGCAAGATATGGAGATAAACGATGCACGTCTTTGCAAAGTTTCTTTGCTTTAATGCAAAATTGCGCAACTGTTCTGTAAAGGGATAGTTCAGCCAAAAATAATATTAAACCCATGATTTACTCACCCCCAAGCTGTCCGACATGCATATGTCCATTATTTTTCATAAACGAAAATTAGCGCCTCCATAGTCGCATCTGCATTCAAGATGAGTGCGTATGCAGTAATTGGACGGTTCTGTGCTGCTGCTCTGTGCCCCCGCTCTCCGAATTAGTCATACATCACTTATGTAGTTTGTACACTACGCTGATATAAAGGAGTCTAAGATGGCGGCGTTACCGGAAGCTAGTTATTTTCGTTTATTCTGTAAAGTTCTAAATGTGCATTTTTCTATAACAGCACCACGCAGAATATCCTCAGAAGGCCTATTGTTTATCATCATGGAGCCGTTTGGATTTATTTTGTGAAGGATGGATGCACATTTTTTGGCTTTGAAGGAAATTGACCCTGATACTTTACATTTGATTTACTGAAAGATTTAAAACATTTTCTTAAATAACTGAAAATGTGTTTGTCTGACAAATGATGGACATTTGCATCTAAGACAGCTTGGGGGTGAGTAAATCATGGGTTTAATATCATTTTTGGCCGAACTATCCCTTTAAAGCCCTTCTCACAGATCCATTTGCTAAAAATCCATAAATGTCACTATTTGTGTGTGTGGAGGACAGCTATGCATTTATGAAATCATCAGCTCAAATCTCTAGGAGACAGCGAATCTCTGCAACGGACCAAGATTGCCCTGTTTGTTGTTTACCCACAATATAACACCCGACTCATGAAAGCCCAGTGGCTCAAACATGTGGAGAACTTCCTGTATTTGGTTTGGCCCGAGGTCGAGCAGCGTTCACACCACAGATGGGTCGCACCAGAGTTTGGCGACAGCCAGCCACTCCAAGACCACCTGTTTAGAGCGGTCTTAGAGTATGGCTGTTGTGTTCACACTGACCCAAACGAAACGTACTCGGACCGAAAGCTCATTTGGGCCGACCTAAACAGTGCCTGTGTGAAAGCACCCTAAAGCCCGGTGCACACTGTGAGATTTCAGCCATGATTTAGCTGTCTGGGACAAATTTTGAAATCCTGTAAGATTTTGGAATCTGTCTTTGATTGCTAGTTTGACATGTTCACAGACAGACGATTATTGACTGTTACGTTTAAAATTATCCTCCGACAAAATTCTGGCAAGGTCAGAAATTTTGAGACACAGTCCTGCTGTGTGACATCTCCCTACGACAACCGGCAGATCAAGGACCAATAGAAGCACAGAACCGAATGACGCAATTAGTGCGGCGACAACAACAAATCAACGCAGACAAATGTCAAAAAGAGCCAGGTAGACTCTACAGCAGTAGGAGAAACTAGTCATGATTAAAATGAACGGTAGATGTTGTTTCGGCTAGCTAGCCTTCGCTTCAGCGTGTGTTTTCCCAGCCGTCGTCGATCGATGACGTAAAACGGCGAACGCGTTTGTTTGCTTGCATCCGATTTTTAAAAGTCTTTAAACTCGTACAGTCTGACATTGATGGAAACTGAGATCATACAGTGTGACATGGATTTAACTACGATCTTGATCGCACAGTGTGGCAAGCAACAATCCTAAAAGACTATTTAAAATCGCACAGTGTATACCGGGCTTCAGTTTGCATACTAGGGCTATGCAATATTGAAGAAAAATGTGATATGCGATAGCCTGCTAGATAATGCGATATTCGGAATACGGTATGGTATTTATTATTCTAAAATTGATATTTCAGGGAAAAGAAAGCATCACTACATCTTCTGAAAGTGAACAGCCATGTTGTACTGTTCGTACACTTACCGTGTGTCGCCCATCTTTTCCAGTGCGATCATGAGGAGGGGTTTCTAGTTTTGGTTGTGTTGGTAAAACTTAAACAACTGAGTAACCATCCTCTCGGTAAATGACGGATGACTGATGACTGCTTCACTTCCATGAGTTGTCAATCCTTAAAATCGCTCTTCATTTGCATGAAGGTTAACTGTTTACTAAACTTTGTCGCGTAGCTGGACACGCCCACTTTCAGTCCGCAACGGTCGCTGCTGTTCTTGTCGCCGGGAATTGCGAAGTTTCTTTTGAAATAAATGAGATCGCACCACTTCACCGTTATCTGAGCTAGTCACTGCCGTGCATGTAGTTTTTTTTTTTGTGTGTAAAACAAATCAGACATTTTGACAATGTAAACAAACAAAAATAAATATCATGCACAGTTTCACTTGCACACTTTACCAACTAACATCTCTGTGCCAGATTCTATATTATCTACATCGACCTAAAACTTTGACCATATGTTACCTTTTGAATTATTAAAAGTAAATTAGTAATTTATCGCAAACTGTTGCATTATGCATACCGGGGCGATATTTCGGTATATCGAGCAGCCCTGTTGCATTCCTTTCATAAATAAAAAAAAAAAAAAAGATAGAGAGAAAGAGAAAAGATCTTCCTGTTAGCAAAGCAGTTCTGTTTTCAGACCTCTGTCATCTGAGCGTTGGACTAAGCACTGAATCTTTGTCTCAGATCAGTGAAGGAGAAAGAAAACATAACAGAAATCAACAGTGCATTAAATTTAGCACATCAGTCCCTGCGGCTGACAGCTTCAGAATGCAGGTTGATAGAAGCTCAAGTGTTTCATGATTCTGTGCTGAATGTTCTGTCAATAATCTCATTGCTCTTTAACTCTCGAGTCTCTTGACTGTGAGAGAAAAGCTCCAGTGAGGAATACTGTGAGAATTTATCCATGTGAATAATGGTGCTAATATCATCGTATATGACCTTAATTTGTTTTTTATATTTAAATTGTGCTATCCAGCAACTAAATGAAATTGAGAAAATGTTAATGGTTGGCATTCCAAGCAAATCTGATACATGCATTGATACAACTACCGCAGTTTATAGACCGATTATAGATCGCTCCCCTCCTAAATTCATGTGCTCTTCCATTGCTTTTTTATCAGCTAACAGTTTGCACAGAAGGAAGGCCTCACCCTCACCGTATCTCCTCTCAGTCGTCTACATAAAGTGATGTTACACTGAAAATAGGCGACGGTCCCACAGGACAATTGAAAGCGAATGCGGTTTAAGTTAATAGCAGGCATCATTTATATATATATAATGTTGTATATGAACAATGCGGCTGTTGACTTTGTTTACAGTCCTATTTTTGCATTGCGGTAACTCTTGCGTTCCTTTGGGCATCTGTGGTTTAGTATTTGCATTAAGTATTTACCTGGGGATCTATCTTTGTTGTTGGATTTAGTTAAAGTATTTTTTTACACTGTAAGATGTTTTTAAAGGTTTGTCATACATTGGTACAGCATTTTGTAGATGTTAATAATGAAGTTACTTTTAAAAGGGTGTTCAGCAAAGAGGATTCATATTTTTAAAGGGATAGTTCACCCCAAATCATCAGTTTCTCATCCTCATGTTGTTCTAAACCTGTATGAATTTCTTTTTTCTGATGAACATAAAATAAGATATAATAATAACTAATTGACGTCAACTGTGTGCTTACCATCATTTATCAAAATATCTTCTTCATTATTTATCACAATACTTCCATATTATTTGTTTTCCTACTGTGGAAGTCAGTGGTTACAATCTTACCATCATTTATTAAAATATCTTCTATCGTGTTCATCAAAATAAAAATAAAACATATGATATTTATATATCATATATGTATCAAAACTTTATTTTTGTGAGTGGATGCAGTTGCTAAAAACTTCATTTGGACAACTAAAGGCGATTATCTCAATATTTAGATTTTTCACCCTCAGATTCCAGATTTTATAAAAGTATCTTGGCAAAATATCGTTGTGTCCGAACAAACCATATCAATTGAACGTTTATTTATTTCAACTTTAAGATGTGCAAATCTCAATAAAAAAGACCCTTATGGTTTTGTAGTTCAGGGTCACATGTAAAGTCGCCATGAATGAAAGTAGCTATTAGGTGTGTTCGAGATCATCCGGCGCTGCGCAGACCGATCGGCGAGGTTTGCTGCTTGCAGTTGAGGGAGGAACTGAAGACGGGACACCTGCTGCTTGCCGTAGTGACGTGTGCGCCGTGTTTCCTTGTTTTTAATCGCAAATGAAGTGAATTAAAAGCTGAATTTGATAAAAACAAACCTTTTAATAAAAAGTTGCAACCAGAAACATTTTATATAGTATATTTTAATTGCTGCTTATACTGTATACCCGAAAATAACGGGAAACAAGCCTATATTATTAAAATACCATTAGAGTTTGTTATTTTCATTTTTATTTTATTACACGACACAATATAACATAAGCATATTAAAGTGTTTTTTTCCTGTTTTAAAACATGAATTTATAATGTTTATTAGTGTAACTAAAGGTTGGATTAAACTTGAAACGCACGTGATCGTTGTCATCAGTGAGGCGACCAATCACGTAAAGCTGTTACGTCATCACATCTCCGGGCAGCCGCTCTGGAGAAGCTGCACCGGCTGAGCTAGCCGGCTACTCTCGAAACGCTCAAGCGGTACTTAAAAACCATATGACACTGTCACGTGCCTGCAACGCCAGTTGAAGTCGGACCAAATTACTAACCGGAATGCACTGCTTCAAGTCAGCCGCCGATCGGTCTGCGCAGCATGAAGACGAACACACCTATTGCCTTATTTCCCCGTGGTGACGTATATCCGAGTGAAACCAGCATCTGAAATGAAATACGTCAGGGCTGGGTTTGAATTTGTCCATCGAGAACTGATTGGATCGAAATTGGGTCGTGTTGCTAATTGCTAATCGCAGTGATCTTCTCCCAAAACATGCCCACCTGCCATACCATACGACCGGAAGTAAAGAGAGATCGTTTTGAAGAGGGGAGGAGATTTGAGTTTTTGATTAACGATTATGAAAAAAATTATGAAGCTCACAGATAAGTCATTTGTAAAACATACCACAATATTACAAAACAGATTACAGTTGTTCATTTTATTTTCATGGTAACTTTAAGAATCCAGCAATTTAATCACCTTAAGACCCTTATACATTAACATGAAGCACATCAACATGATTGTTAGTTGGCTCAAATCATTACACCAGCAAAGCACATCTTAATATATAAGCATGAAAAGCAGTTGAGCTGTAGAGCACCATACATGTTTCAAATGTGAAGAGACTATAAAGTTTGTTTATGGTCTGTAACGAAATGCTTTTCTCCGGTGATGATCTTGTTGTTTCTTATCAGCATAAAGCAGATTTTTATTCGGCGTTTGCTTCTGTGGTTTCTAACTCTAACACAGCTAGTTACACAAGACAGATCTTTGATGCGCCTGGGTACGTAAAACTCTGTTGTGGCATCACAAAAGTATTGTTAGCAGAGCCTGAAATTCTGCACTGTTTTGCGGGTATTACACAAAATTGTATTTCATTCCTCAAGCTTTCTGATGATAAAATATATTCACTATAAAATAAGTAGAGTTAGTAAATGAATCACATATACAAACGGTGTAACAAATACATCTGTCTTTCAGATTGAGCCCTATAGCACCTCTCTCATTTCTGTCTTTCGTCTCCTAGTGAGTTTAGATGCGCAGTGATCTGCAAAGAAAGGGCTTTCTTTGAATTTCGACCACTGCTGTTCAAAGTCTTATGTTAAATGAGACTGATCCAACTAAGACTGATCCAACTAACACCAACACACCCATTCATTCTAAATTAGCAACTCAGTGTTTGTTGGATAAAGGTGTGCCACAGGTCCTGAAAAGTAAAGCCAAAACGTTTCGATCGCCCCTGGTGGCTTGGTGCAGGATAGGTCAATGTAAATGAATAGGGATGTGCCAAACTTAAAAATCAAATTACACTTCAATTACATTTTTCCCAATGATGGTTTCTGTATTTTAACTATTTCTTATCATGTACTTTTAAGGTTTTTTCTAGTTTAACTCTTTCCCCCGCCATTGATGGATTATCTCGTCAATTAAGAGAAAACATTCGCATAAAAAATATGTGTTCCTGATGAGGGTTTATGTTAATCTGTAATACAGCAATTATCCCCTAGACGGCGCACTTACCCAATTTATAAAAAACGGAAGCAAAAAACTTCTTTACTAATTTTCCACTCCGTGTATGTTTTGATAATCGTTCCGAATCTGATCTCTAACAAAATTCCTTCACAAAAATCCAATTATTTCAGCTTTTTGCTAAAAAAATATTTTTACAAAAAATAGCTATATTTAAGAGTTTATAGGCAGAGAAAAAAATATAGAAAGGATGAAACTTTTAATTTTTTTAATTTTTTGTGTGTTTTTGTTTGTTTGAAAGCATAGGGTCTGTTCTTTCTTTTGATATATTTGTATGTTCATATATTTTTAGAAGAACATTTTCCTGGAAAACTTTTCCTTTGTGAAACTTAAAAAAAGTGTATATAATAAATATATACTTATAAAACGTATAATAAAATGTATAAATCTTATCACAATAATAAATAAATAATAATGAATGAAGCCTGGAAATTAAAATTGTGTAAGTACAATAAAAAATGTACATGTTTGGTGTTTCAACCCATGGTTGGTTAACAAACCCAGCATAGGTTTATTTATAACCCAGCAGTTGGTTCTGTCCAATATTTACCAAAGCAATAAAAAAAAAACATTTTTAGAGTGTAGACACCCACCTAGGATGACTAGACCCTCCTTAAAAGTATTTTAGTCCTTGTATCAATGCTTTATGGTATTAGTTATCCTGAGCAAAATTATGTGCATTGTAATGATTTTAATGACGACTTATGTAACATTTCTTATATTCTGATTTGAAAATGTAAATGTGCTCAAATGCAAAAGCAGAGAAGCTAATAAACTCATAAACCAGTTTCATATTCTCATTTCTTGCCTGTGCTTTGTGCTACTTTTGTTTGAGATTGGCCAACATAATAATAAGTTTATGCAGGTGTATAATACCTCCATACTTTTTTCATTGAGCATTATTCTTGCCTCCAGATTAACCCTAGACACGATCAGCCTGAACTTTCATTCATTGGAGCAGCAGAGGCTCCGTGATAACAAGAAATAAGAAAGATAAACTCAAAGTAAAAATTCATAGATTTTTTAAATTCTATTTTTTGGTCAGTAAACGGCCTTCCTCGGGGCATGTATTAATTGGAGCATAACTGCTGTGCATAATTTTGATATTAAATAAAGGTCAAGAGCTAAAATTGATTTGTTGCTATGGAAACCAGACAAGATTGCCCTTGGAAACAATCAAGGTGCCTTAAATTACAAAGCGCACATCCAGACACAGTAAGTGTTAAGGGCGATTTATACTCGTGCGTAGGTCCTACGGCGTAGCAGCGACGGCGTAGGTTCCGCGTCGGTTTTCATTTATACTTGTGCGTCGCCGTCCGCATCGACGTGCAAAGACACGCGAAACCGCTGGTTGGCAGTAATCACGCGTGTAACCACAGTAGCAGCAGAAGTCGTCACAGAAGAAGAAGCTAAGCAAGTTAACCCACAAACGAAGAAAAAATAGCAACTTGTTGTGTATAATTTGAAAAGACCAGCAATGATGTAAGTAAATAAACAGCGACTTATGTTGCAGTTTTAGTTAAATCACTCCTCGACTTGGCTCATCTTTGTTTTCACCGTCTCAACCGGAAATACCTATGACGCAGTTTTTTTTACCTGACGGGAGGGGTTCTGGTGGACCAATCACAGAGCTTGCGGTCCGCGTAGGTCCGACGCGCTGTTAGGAATTTTGTGAGGTGCGCGTCAGGCTACGCAGAGCTACGCACAGGCTACGGATAGCCTACGCCGTAGCTACGGCGTAGCACCTACGCACGACTATAAATCGCCCTTAAGTGTTCAAACACAGCCGTTTCATTTAGTCCATTTACAAAGCTTACGTTTTAAGCATATGCTTGTGCAAACTACACATTACGTTTCCATTTAAGATATTTTGCTACAGCACAAATATATAATGACATGGATTTGCATGGATTGTTACCTAATCTAACCAGATTAGAGAGCTTGAATTAATCATTAATATTATATTAGTGATGTTTGCTAAGGGATAAGTCCTGCAACGTTTCTGAGCATGAATGAGACTCCACATCATGTGCTGTTACTTTTCTTAGCGACTGGATTTTGATGGACCCAAAGGTTCACATCAGGGAACCAATCATGCACCATTTTTTTTTTAAGGGGGCACCGTGTGCACAGCTCACAGAAATGTGTGCATGCACAGACATCAAACGAAAAATTATAGAGCTTTCAGTCTTTCCATAGCACTTAGATTACTAACAATCTGAACACCCCTGCCTTCATGCAAAAACCTTCCAAAAATAAAAGTGATGACTAACTTTCATATCAAATACTATTCAATCGGAATAATGACATATTGGTATCATATTTACATCTGAAACAGCATGTTTTATTTATTTAAGTTTTAATAAATGACTTGTTTATTTGTGTCATTAATGCATTTTGCACAGGTGGCATTATCCTATAAAATAATGTAATTTTAAATGCATTAAGTATATAAACAACAAAAATGACTTAAGCTATAGCCACGTGATTGATTTTAATGTTCAATAATGATTAAAAAAAAATTGTAGATACAGTTATTAGAGGAATGCATTATTGCAACAAATTTTACCTCATATGGGAACATGTGTTATTCCGCGTCCCCGTGAACTCTGGTGAACTTTGGCGTTGTACCAAGAAGATTAATCTAGAAATCTACTAATATAACGTCGAGACTGTCACATTTTAAACCATAAATTTTCTACACAGAGGAGGTTAACTCCACATTACCATACTGGGGTTTGGAAAAGTTGTGAGCGTTTCTTACACGTTTTAATTCCTCAGATAGCAAAATGCAACCGCAACAGCAAAGAGCTCGTGAGCGCGCTCAGACGCTAATGACGCCTGCCGCCAGAATCAAGTAATGTAACACGATCAAAACACTATCAAAACGGCGAAAATATCCGAAAAGTAACAAGGATGCAGCACAGAATTTATAATATTGTGCATATTAAACAGATTAAAAGACAAATAACAGATTTATGGACGCTTCTTTGATTTTGAGGTTGCATGCAAAATTCCTTTTGGTTTGAATGGGCATGACGCCTCTGGTTCACATTGGAGAAGAGAGACGCAAGATCAGAATATCAGAGAGACTTGTGGGTATGCTATTTTATCTTTGACTTCTGTAGTTTAGATTAAAAATGCCTCCTGGACACCTGGTCCAATCTTCAAACAATGTCAGAATTAATTTTTGTTGACCTAGACACTCAAATTCAACATGATGTCCCATATCAAACAGCACTCATCTTGGCAACATTTTAAAACAGATCTTTATGCGTTTCATGTTCTAAGGCTATCAAAACATTTTAATGAAAATCTTTATATACAATGTTTTTGTCAATTCATGTTAAGCTACAATGCATTGTATTCGATGACTGCTGCTTAGACTCCTAAAAATTAAGGAGCTCCATTTTTGGCTGAACGGTTCCATAAAGAACCTTTAACATCCGAAGATCCTATTTGTTTCACAAAACAAGAAATAATTGGTTCTTCCTAAAAGCTTTGACTGAATGGTTCTTTGAAGAACCAACAATGGCTTTGTGATGGCATCGCTGTGAAAGGACCCTTGGAGCACCTTTATTATTAAGAGTGTACAACTGTAGTCTCATTCTTAGTCCACAATTTTTTCCTTTTCTTTGGCTTTTTTATGAAAAAGTGCATCGTCTCCTTCAGCAAATGTGACAGCATGAACGGTTTACTGACTGACATCCATTTCCAGCCCATCAGACACCTGCAGCCGTGTGTCAGTGATGCGCGGAGTGACAGAGATGAAAGTCAAAAGCTGAAGTGACGTCCAAGTTTCTCTAAAAAAGTCAAATGAACTGGTTTGACCTCTCGCATCACCAAACATTGAATGCATGAGGTCCCGAATAAACATCTAAGAGATGTTGACTGACAGACCTGTTCTGCTCTTCAGTGATTGATGTTTAAGAGAGCTAACAGACCGTCCACTGACTGCTAATAGATCTTAGGATGCATATTGCACATGGTGATCGTAAGAGCTTTCATAAAACACATTCTGTGCATGTACTTGACTTGCTTTTTGCACTTCGGCAGAACCTTGTACTTTTATTACTTTTTCTCGTTTGGATTTTTGTTATTTGTAAATTCTCAGTATCTGCTTCAGAAATAAAATGTAAACATTAAGGTTTCAGTCTGCATAGCTGGTGTTATCCAATGTTTGGGTGTTCAGGTTTATATCTGACACGCTGTGGTTATAGGAGAACCAGCCATGTACACTATACTAGTCAATATGTATTGAATTAATGGTATTGTGATTTTTAAATATTATAGTATAAACAAGATTTTCTTTAGCGTATACACATATTTTTTTCTCTTTTAGCCAGTCTTTCAGAAGTTTTAATGCCCATTCTGTTTTTTTTTTGTGTGTTGGCTTCGTAGCTGTCATGCTCTATTTTGTCAAGTTCAGTCTCATAAGCTCTCTGTGTCTTTTCGTTGTTCGTTCTTCTATCCACTGTTTAAATGTTGTTGTTTTTTTCCGTAGGCTACATGTTAAAATTAATGTCAAAATCCATTCTTAATTGTGGTTGTCCAGTGTTTGTCACAAGATGGCGCCAAACAGTTATCTTTATTGGCGCGGAGTGATTTTAATCGTACAAGTAGTACCGGCTATGCGTTATTACTTTGGAGCGGTTATTATTTGAAAAGAACGAACCTGCAAATGTCTCAACTGACCAATCAGAATCAAGCATTCCAGAGAGCCGTGTAATGAGACTTTTTAACGATGTCGAATTGCACTTTGGTGTCCCCAAAGTGCGTACAGTATGTGAAGTTTTTGCTCCAAATACCATACAGGCAATTTAATATAGCATGTTAAAATGTGTTTTGGGGTGTGTCCTTTTAAATGCAAATAAGCTGATGAAATGCAAACACTGATCACCATAATGCTGGTTTGTTGAAATTGAAATTCAATTGTGCTGTCAATTATTTTCTCTCTCTGCACTAAATGGCAGTGACGTGGTTGGATGGTGGACATTAAGGGGCGGTATTATTTTAATAAGATCCCCTTCTGACATCACAAGGGGAGCCAAATTTCAATTACCTATTTTTTCACATGGCTGCAGAGCAGGGCTTGACATTTTTTTTTTTGCTCACCAGCCAAAGTGGCTAGTTGTTTTTCAAAGTTACTAGCCACTTAGCATTTTCACTGGCCACAATTTTGTTGCCGGTAAAAGACATTTTATATGAATAAACTTGACTTTGGCATCCTAAAATGACTTTAATTTGAGTAATGATTATTGAGTAATAATTTAGATTTTTTGTTTCCGTCTGATTGATGGCGTCAGCGATTGAGTTAAAGATAACAATCCCATCATTCCACGCTGCATACAATTTACGTTATTGTTTTGATCGTGCGCCATCTAGCAACGGATACTACAAATTGATTATTTAAATTTGACTTGTGATAAAGTACCATAACGGTTTAAATGATTTGGGTAAGTTAAAGTAAAAATGAAAGTAAATGTGTTGATTTGACATCAATGTTGCATTTTTTTTTTTTTTAAAGTGCATGTACTTTGATGAATATTTTATTTTAGGGTTTGGGTACAATCAGTATTTACAGTCAAAATTATTTGAGTGTTAAAATAAAGATTTAGTTATGACTGAGCTAAATGGTTTCAGTTCAGGTAAACAATCCCCTTTTTAAATAAACTGAGACTTTTTATTGTATTTCATAAATAGAGAAAAATATAAGTATGACACCTGTACATTTTGTTGACAGCACAGCTTTGTCTTAGAAAAATGTGAAAAGTAAAACTGCATCAAATGCATGGATTTAAAGTGATATGCCCGTCTCTGTTGACCCCATAGCCTCTGCCCGAGGTGTAGCATTCAGTAATGCTCGGCCTTAGTCCAAATAACTACAATTCATTTCTTGCGAAAGCTACTTGAAGTACAGAAATAGCAATCAATAAGTCAGTCAATGCTGTGAAATTGAACCAAGCTATATTTTTAATCAAGGGATTGTGACAGGATCGTAAGTCAATAGTGGTGTGCGGCTCTCTCCTCTCCCGACTGAAACGCGGCCTCATAGTTTCCAATTCCATGCTATTGACTGTTTCATGGCTTTACAGTCTTTTGCTTCAATACAATCGGATGGACAGTAGAGCAATGTTTGCGTGCTCTCTTTATTTTCTGCTAGCTGTGAATGCAAACGCACGATCACGCATGCATGCGGTTTGAAGATAAATTTCTTGGCTTAAATGAGCTCAAAAAATGTGCAAGATAATTGAATCAATACAGCACAGGAAGCATATTTTCTTTCTCAGTAATGCTTTGCTTTCACATCATATTACAGTGCCATTATGTGCCAACAAACAGCTCGCCGAAGCCGCAAGGGAGCATTTATGCTGTTGCATGCACTTTAAAATTGTTGAATGTCACACACGGCTCCATTCATGCAAACATTCGGTTAGGATGAGGCTGGCACGTAACGCTGAGATCAACTGAGCTGATGGGTGCCGGAAGAAAATTAACCATTCGAGCGGCCAATCAAAAATACCCACGGCAAGCAATATTTACAAATAATGTCAACTCTTTATTTTGATTTATTAGTTTGTTCTCAAGCATACAAATTTATCACAAAACAATTTTCTTTTTACATAAAAAGGTTGTTGTTTCGCAGGTTATTTGTTTCTGGATGAAAAGTGTTGTCTGCACTGAGAATTAACAAATGAAAATATCCATCATGTCTAATTCTTTGGAGACTATAAATAATTTAAAGTGTTGGTATCATTCATTTGCAAGGTTCTGTACAAACAGCAATTAGTTTACAAATACCCAAGTTGTAACATTTGCAGGTGTAATAAGTATGTTAAATACCCTACAGAATTGTTTGATTATCAGATTACCTTTTTTTGCTTTACACCCCAGCAGTTATTTGAATAGCCTATGACTATTTTTATTTTTATTAGATATTATTACTGGAAAGAGAAACAAAATGTTTGTAAATGAGATGACAGTCTCATTTTAGAAAAGCATATTTTGAACAGGCCAATGTGAACAACATGAATAATAAATATTTTTGCAGTTGGCATAAGTCTAAATGCATGCATTGTTGTTAAATGTTTTAGTGTCAACTTTTAGAAATACATTACAGTTAAACTAAGGGCACCAAAACTGCATGTGAGAGACTGTCAATCTATTGATTTTAAAAGATGCATTGAATGTATAACAAAGGGTTAAGGATTTAGGAAAGTACAGTGTCACTTGATCACATAACCAAAGTTAAAAAAAGTTTTTTTCTGAGAAACGTTTTGATCTCGGCATCCACAGAGCAATGAAAATTTCAGACAGGTGGATCCAATAGCTTTTCAAGAGTTTATAGGGTTAGTTCACCCCAAAATGATATTTTTATCATAAATCACTTACCCATGTGTCGTTCTAAACCACCAAGTCCTTCGATTGTCTTCATAACACATTTGTAGATATTTTAGATGAAAACTGGGAGGCTTGTGACAGTCCCATAAACTGCAGTTTGATTTTCACAATCAAGCCTCGAAAACAATGAAAGATATTGCCAAAAAGGCTTTTGTTCACAAAGGAAACAAAATTAACGATTTTATTCAACAAATTTGTTCTCCTCCTTTGCCATTCACTGTGTTTTTACGCAAATCTTTAATGGTTATAAAATAAAATAAAATGAATTAATAAAAATAATAAAAATAAATAAATAAAAATAATTAAATAAAATAATTAAAATAAAACAAAATAAATAAAATAAAATAAAATAAATAATTAAAAATAAAATTGCTTCTATTGTTGTAAAATTGTTGTAAAATTGTGTAAGTCGCTTTGTACAAAAGCCTCTGCTAAATGACAAAATGTAAAATAAAAATAAAATAAAATAAAAAAAAATAAATAATAAAAAAATTAATAAAATAAAAAAATAAATAAAATAATAATAAAAAAAAAAAATAAAAAAAAATAAAGTAAAATATAAAATAAAAAAAATAAAATAAAATAAAAAAATAAAAAATAAAATAAAATAAAATAATAAAATAAAATAAAATAAAATAATTAAAATAAAATAAAATAAAATAAAATAATTAAAATAAAATAAAATAAAATAAAATAAAATAAAATAAAATAAAATGTAATTACCATTAAAGATTTGCGCAATACTTAATTTTACTGATCTGTGTAAATGCAGATCTGTTATCATGTATACGCCTACGTGAATTTTTTTTAAATGCAAAAGAAAAACTTTTTTCAACACTGTTGTCTTGTAAATGTAGTCTACACTAATGTGAAATAATATTAAGAACTTAACCGTTATGGGAATCACAAAAAAATTCAATAAAATGCATTCAAACTTGATATGGCAATTGAATAGGCACTCAATGTTATAAATGTCAATGCAAATCTAATAAACAATACATTACTTGAAAAGAATACATAAATGCACATTACAGTAACAAAAGTTGTTGTGGAGTCCTAACGGTAACAGTAACAGTAATGGGTGAAAAGCAGAAAAGTTTTCAGAGATGAATGAAGTCAAGCACTTTTCTCCTGGTGTTCAGATTTAACAGAATGCAGGTAAGACACATCAGCCTGCCATGAATTTTATCTGCTGATGGCCATTAGCAGTCCTGTAGGACAGAGCTGATGTATGTGATGCAAGTGTAGCAGTTCCTGGAGATGATGTGAGTGGAGGATTATGGGTAAGCAAGCATCAATGTCCTCAGCTGGTGTGTTGCAACACGTTACAGCAAGGAAAACAAAACTAAATGCAAACAATATAAAGTAAACTTGCAAATAATTGTGTGTAGTTGGGATTACAAAATAAACCGACTCGTCAATTTGTAAATATATTAGTTACGTGTAAACCAGATTGCAGTGGTTGATGCAGGGAGTCTGAGCATATCTCTGTGTCGACTCACACATTGAATGTGTCTGATGTTAACAAGCTCTTGCTGGCTGCGAGGAAAAGCTTTCAAATCTGTATGAGGTGAGACGATGGATATTTATTTCACAGTGTAGCGCCGTGATGGCAGCGAGTTGGAAGGTCTTGTTTACAACAAATGAGTTGTATTGATCTATGTTTTGGCATGATTTGAGGGAGACAACCTTGTTTTTCTTACTCCTGTCTTTGGCTGAGCTGAAATAAGACAACATGGAGTAATACAGTTTTCTGCCTGTATTTAATAATCTACACAAACACAAATTAATTACTGTAGGTAAATAAATATAAATATAGACTTCTACATAAGTACCACTAAAACTCATAGATTTTTTGAATATTTTGCGTAATCGTAACAATAGTGTTCCTGATTGGTTTCACTGGAAATGTAAATGACATTTCACCGTAGTACCGCATTATTTTGGAAAGTACTGCAGTACTTTTACATCCAAGTTTCCCTATAGGTTTCTCTGTCTACGCCCTTGTCTTTTAAAGTCTAGATTTTCTTTCTCTCGGTCGAAGTGATTGTACATTTTGAAGTTCCACCTCACCCATTGTGCTCTCAACCCCGGTGCGTGTGAACTCATTCTGGTGTACGGCTGAAGGAAAAGGTCAGTCGGATTTTTCCGCCTTCCTTGGGCCGCTGTGACAGGGCACAGCCTGTGAAGTCCGGCACCCATGAAAGGTCTGGCTGTAAATCTCTGCTACTGCTGCATGGATGAGATTTTGTAAAAAAAATAACCCAGAGGTTTACTTTATGTTGAGCCTGGGATTCTTTTCATATAAACACAGTTACAGGAAACGTGTTGATGAGCATTTATTATCTTTATAAAATGGATATGTTAATTGGTCAAGAAAGCATTAAAGTACACAATAAAGTAACGTTTGCAATGCTGGGTTATTTTCAACATAGAGCGCACTCATATTAAACTTAATCTGACCAAACTGTGTTGGAGTCTGATTGTCCCGATGACACACAGCCCTCTCACATGCCTATTATATTGCAAGTTGATGTCGTGTGTGCTGCTCACACATCATGTAACCCTGCTGCCACATCAGAAGTTTTTTTTTTACGAAAGCAGATACAGGTAAGTGGTAACGCAATATATGTCTCTCCTTTGAGACCACGCTCTGGCGTGAATTGCAATCACATTGTGCGTTCCGTGCCTGAGCCCAAGTGAACTGCGCCCAAGCCCACCTCTGCAAGCCAGCCGGTTAACCAAACTGCACTCGGGCACTGTACAGAGTGATCACACTAGTCAAAAGAACAAGGCTTTAGGAGTCAAATGCACTCGGGCATGGTTTGGTTGGGATATTGTGAGCACGCCTCTAGTTTCAGATGTCACACCCATGCACCATTGACAAAACCTCTGATGCATATGGCATAGCGTGGCTCCGCCCTCCTACGTGCTTTCGCTTAATTTTCAAATCTGCAGGCCCAATCAGCGAACAGATGGGGGTGGCTAAGAACAATGACGTTGAGGTCGTGCGTCAGTTTGAATTGTAGTTCAGTAATGGCAGCGAAGAAAGACGTGAGAAAATCTATTCGGTCCGTTGTTGCAAAACTGCCGAATATACAGAAGTTAAAGCTGGACAAAGATCCAGGTTTGCTAAGTTTTGTTGTTCTGATTATTCGGACTTGTTGTTTTCGGCTGGTTTCGGCGCATGATATACGTCACGACCACACGTTAGAGATTGGCTTTGGCAGATCCTGAGTGACTCTGGGCAGATCCAAAAGTTTTAAACTTCAACAGAGGACCCTCCTTAACGGAAGTAACGCTTTGAAATGGAGCGTGGCCAGACTCTCTGTACAAATGAAATTAATGTACGAGAGTCTGGTTGGACCAGGCTACAAATATCACATCAGCAGCTTCAAAATTCGTCATCTGATTGGTTGAATTATACAGGATTTCCGGAGATGTGTGTGTCGCATTGTAAAGTCGAATTGTTGTTATGAACCTCAGAGACGTTCATGAATGAATGATTGACTGTTTGCACACCAATCTTGTAGAGACATTTCCACACCCCTAAACATGACACGGCACAAAGCAAAACGTGATTGGTTGCTTTACATGTCATTCACATGACCTCTTGGGCGGTCCTTGTCCAATCAAAGCTGCCATAGTTTGGCTTTTTGTATACGCGAGACGTGTGGTTTATAATTCAACCTATGTGGGGTTGTTTTAACCCATTGCTGGGTTTAAAATAACCAATAATTTTTTTATAGCACATGATGTGTAATTACTGTATCCAAATGTAAAAACTTTATTTAAAAACACAATAAAGATGCAATTTGTATAATCTGCGCCGCTAGAGGGCGCCAGATCAAATAACAATGACATAGATTAATGATGCTCTGAAGCAGCGTGGACTGATGGGATTTGTTGTCTTTAACTCAAACGGTGATGGCCATCAATCAGACGGGAATGAAAAATCAAATCACACATGAGGTAAAGTAATCAAGTTTTATAAATGTTGTGTTGGATGACATCGTTTTTTTTTTTATTATGTAAGGTTTTATGTTATGTTCAAACGCAATTGTTAGTCATAGATGTTACAGTATTAGTCCAATACGATGGTTTGTTAACACAGCACAGAATTAAGTGTTCAGATGAACAAACTTACCATAAAAAAGCGAGTGGCCCGACAGACGCTATTACTTTCGCATTTGTCCACAACACTGTTGTCATGTGGTTTTTGCGTCAGTAAAGGCGGTAACGTAGATATTAACGTTATTTACAGGCGACTGCACTGCCCCATGTCACTGTTTAGGGCAGCAATTTTCTCATAATTTACAAGTAGTTGAAAACATTAAAGAAATTGTTAGCAATCAGATCGACAAAATATATAACACCAGACTAGTGGTTTCTGGATATTTTACTGCAAATATCGTACAAATTGTATCTTTAAATTACACTTATATATTGTAAAATTGCACAATGTTTCTGTCATGTGAGGTGGATATACCCAATAGTGCAGGGCTTTAAAAATTATTTCTCCATCATATGTGCAAGAGGTGAACTGTCTGACCAATGGCCACCAGTATATTGTAAGTGGCTTTCTCATGAGATTACGTATAAAGCTAATCAACTGTTAAAAAAAAAAAATGAGAGTTAAAGTGTTTTTGCTTCTGCGTTGTAGTTTTTGCGCTAGCAGATCAAAGCCTTCATTACTTGGCCTCCACTTGATGTGTTTCATGTCAGGGCAGGGTTGATTTCTCCGGATAAAAACAAATTTCCAGTAGATTCCCTTTAATACTATAATTGTCATTAGGTGGAGTGCAGCGTTGACATCAGTTTCATAAGAGACAGGAGACTTTAAATCATTGCTAAATATGACTTGTTTATCTATAAATCAAATATAAAAACTCAAAAGTGAGCACAGTCAGGGGCAAAACTCACTTCAGAGGTCGTACATAGCATTATAAATAAAGTATCTAATGGCACAGATATGATGCACTGCTTTAAGGGCTCAAATCATGCAAACAGTTTTCTTTTCGCTCATTTTACATGCAAAGAGGCGAGGCAGTCATACCAGAGGTTATTTACTGTACGTCTTAAAGGTACAGTAGCAAAAAGAGCCAGAGAGATGATGTTAATGAAGATCTACATTACAAATTGGTTTCAGTGTATTAAAGCTAAACTGATGTTATTAGTGAACTCTTTGTAAATAGTTTAATAATTTAGTATATGACCCTTTAAGGAGGGTATCTAATGGCACAATTGAAATGTGCATGGTAGGGAGTTTGGTACAGCCATTAACATTTAGTGTCTCGCTTCAACACTTCCAAACAAGACAGAGATGTCCAATCAGTTTTGTGTGCAGCAGGGTAACCGTAGCTTCTACCAATGCCTGAAGATCTTCCTTCATCTAACAGATTGACCGGTTGTGATGTTGCTTTGGGGGAATTCAGTTTTATTTGACTCGTTGATTAAAATAATTCATGCACGTTCAGTCGCCTCTGTCATTATTAATCAGGATAACTCTAATGCAAGCTTCTTGTTTTCACATTCTCTTTATTTTTTTTAGTGTAATCTGTCCGACACAAAGTATGTGCACACTGCAAAAAATATTTTCAAGAAAACATTTTCTTAGTATTTTTGTCTTGTTTTCAGTAAAAATATCTAAAAATTCTTAAATTAATATGCTTTTTCTTGATAAGCGAAAACGACCCGAGAAAATAAGTCTAGTTTTTAGACCAGAAATATCAAATTTAAGTGATTTTTGTGCATAAAACAAGCAAAACAAATCTGCCAATGGGGTAAGCAAAAAATCTTGAAAATTTTTCTTAAACAATAAATTAAAGAAAAATGCAAGAAAAATATGTGCTTACCCCATTGGCAGATTTTTTTGCTTAGAATTAGTCTTGTTTTCAGTCTATATCTAAAAAGTCTTAAATCAAGATGTTATTTCTTGATGAGCAAAATGACCTAATAAAATAAGTCTAGTTTAGACAAAATCCAGGGTTTCCCGCAGCACTTTTCAGTTCGGTTGGCCCACCTAAGCTGGGATACCCTCCCACCTTAACAAGGTCGTCCAAAAAAAAAAAAATTGCTGGACAAAAGGCCGTCAAGTGCATCTCGGAGAATAGCGTGGACGCGCTTAACACTGCGAGCGGGCACGCGCCACATGGCCGAAATGAGAGAAAGACATGATCCGTCAATGTCTGGAGGATAACTAGCCTGTTGATAAAACATTTAATTCATTTATAATCTAGTATGTGTTTATTTTCTGTCATAGTTTCTTCAAAATTTAGTTTTATTTGAGTGTTAATAAAAATATTTTCATCATAACGCCCTGCCCCTTTGATTGCCACGCCCCCCGCCCGCCCACCTGCACAACCCTACCACCTTAACTAACACATTTTCTGCGGGAAACCCTGAAATCTATCAAATTTAAGTGAATTTGGATAAAACAAGCAAAAAATCTTCAAATTAAGTGTTTAAGAAAAAAGTTTTTTTTTGCTTTCCCCATTGGCAGACTTTTTTTGCTCGTTTAATCTGTAAATTCATTTAAATTTGATATTTTTTGTCTTAAAACTAGACTTATTTTCTTAGGTTATTTTGCTCATCAAGAAAATGCATCTTGACTTGAGAATTTTTAGATATTTATGCTTAAAACAAGACAAAAATACTAACTAAGAAAGTCATTTTTTTTTTGCAGTTTGTATATTCTTTAATAGGGCATTTAAAAATTATAAAGTTAGATTAATCTTTTTTTTCACAATCAACACACTCATTTATGATACAAATAAACACTTAAAAGGGCTGCAAAATTAAGACAAAAAAAAATATCATAATTGTGAGTTATTTCCCCTGATATTGTATTAACAGTAATCATTTACATTGTTTTAATTTATTATCACTGTATAACTCAATAATTTTTCACTGTGTGACAACTAACCCCGCTGAGTAAAAATGCTTTTAATCCCAGCTATCAGTTATTAGGAGTTGCTGACATGTTTTAAAATGGTGTTATGTTTTAAGTAACAAGACAGTGATTAAAATAATATAGGGTTGGATTTGGTGACTTAAACACCCAACTCAGAAAACGAAAAAAAAAAAAAAAACATAAGATTAAGAAATTTACTTTTATGCACTTTTTATACACTCTTTGTTCAACATCTTAACCAAAACACATTAAAACTTTTCACAAATTCACAGGAGATCTTCTGACAGTAAGAGAAAAAGACCAAAAGCACAGATTGCTCTTCCCTGTATAAATATATAAAGTAGCCGTGTTACAATTAACCCAGTGTTAGTTTGTGCCTTACTCTCCTCTATATTACAGAGAAAATGTGTAATAGTTTCATCCAATGCTTCCTAAATTAAGCTCCATATTTATTGCAAAAATGTCTCATTTGTGTGTATTTTTTTATGAAACGTGAGAAAAAAAATTAATTTCAGTGTATTTGGTTTCTTTAAATGAGAACAGTTTCTCTACACTGCTTTTTGAGGTTCATGATAATGTACAATGCTCTTTTTGGCTCGAGATGTGTTGTTTTTAAAATGTAATGAGAGAAAATGAATTAGACATGTAGGGTTCGTGCATCGTTGGTAAATTTACATCTTGAGAGAAACGGCAATGTTCCAGAGTCATGAACTTCAGATATTCACAAATTAAAGACGCCAGGAAGCAGGTGGCTCATTTTGAGATCTGTTTCAGACATGTACTCTCAAATACTATTACAATGAATTTTAATTTGGTGGGTAATGATGTGGAGGGGCTGTGGTTTCAGGAGATCTTTTTTCTTAGTAATCTTGTCCTGTTTAAAATCCTTGAATCTAATTTGTGTTTCTCCAAAACCTTCACTTCCTCTGATGTGAGTACGGAGAGAAGTCATTTTGGATAGGCATGTATGTTTTTGTAAAGGGGTCATGTGATGAAGAAACCCGAAATATGAAAATATAACCACAAACATTTGCACGTGAACAGCACTGGCGGCCTAACAAGGAATGAATGAAAGCTTGAAATGCTTGCATATCCTGAATCAGCTTGACCTCACGAATTTCCGTGTTATGGTCACAAAATATTTAGCTCATTTATCTGTCTCATTGTCACGGATCTCTGCATTTTTCCATGTCCGTACCACGGACTTTCTTTTCCATGTCAGTTTCACGTTTTAGTTACTTAATTTTCTTACCATTTTCGTGTGTGTTTGGGGTTAGAACAACTTTCTTTTAAATAAAATGACATCCTAACCCAAACCCAACTCTAACCCTAATGTCAGGTGACAATTGTTTATAAATCTAGAAAAAAAATAGTTAAAGTGACATCCTAACCCAAACCCTGAATCTAACCCCAAACCAAAGCGAAAGTGGTTTAAAAATAGAAAAACCAATACGTGAAACTGACCCGGAAAAGTCTGTGGTACGGACATGAAAAAATGCAGAGATCCATCACAATGACATGGATAAATGAGCAAAATATTCCGTGGAAATTTGTGAGATCAGGTTGCCTGAATCATCTTAAACTTGTCAACGGCTTCAATATTTTTTTTTACATGATATCTTATATTTAGTCTAATTTTTAAAGTTTGTGGAGCACATTTCAGGATATATTATTTTATGAATCTGTCACAAAGTAATGCAGGTTGTCTTAGCAGGCTTTAATTGGCAGATAAAGCTGTTATAACAACATTGAATTCGACAGCAAATTCACAGCTCACATTTTACAATTGAAGAAGACATTTACACAGAAGTCTCAAAGGGGTACAACCAAACAATGGCCCATCTAACGTGTCAGAGAGAGGGCAAAAAATGGTCATATGAAATTTAATTATGGCACTCTACTTAAAGTGAACTTTAAAGAAAAAAAGAATAATAATAACAAATGCACGCATACTGTATGACCTCTGCATTCATACTGTATGAGCTCTTAGACATCACCACTGATTTTCTTTGCTTTATGAAAGTAAAGTTTCACTGCATTTGGCTATAATATAATGATTATGCTTACAAACTCAGAGAAAATTGCTTGACGTTAAAAGGTTGCAGAAATCATTATACAATGTCTTATTTTTGGCACAGTGAGCTTCAAACACCACACTGATAAACGAGATGGCTTTTATGTTGCTGTGAGCTTATCATCATTGTTTTATAGTTTCATTAACATTTCACTTGTTTTTTATCACAGCTGACTGTTTGTTCGTCTTTGTAATTTTTTCCAGCTGTTGTTGATCAAATTTTTCATGAGACTGGAAAAAGAATAACTTTTTGAACTTTAAATGCAAAAATCATTTTAAACATATTAAAAGTAACATGCATTATGCAATAATCAACATGATCTCACAAATTTCCGTGAAATAGTCACGCATTATTTTGCTCAGTTTTGCGTGACATTGTCACGTATTTCCACCACATTACGTGCCCCTGACACGACTTTCTTTTCCGTGACAGTTTCACGTATTGGTTACTCAACTGTTTTTCCTATTTTTAAACAATTGTCGCTTCGGATTGGGGTTAGATTTGCTGTTTGCGTTAGGATGTCACTTAATGTATTGGTTTATAAAAATATTTCGTATGCTTTTTAAACAATCGTCGCCTGACGTTGGGGTTAGAGTTGGGTTTGGGTAAGGATGTCATTTTATGTAACAGAAAGTTGTTCTAACCTCAAACCGAAGCGACAATTGTAAGAAAATAGGAAAAACAGTTGAGTAACCAATACGTGAAACTGTCACGGAAAAGAAAGTCGTGTCAGGGGCACATAATGTGGTGGAAATACGTGACAATGTCACGCAAAACTGAGCAAAATAATGCGTGACTATTTCACGTATTTTGTGAGATCAGGTTGGTAATAATATTACTTTTCTGAAGTAACGAGTAAAGTAACGCATTACTTTCTAAATATACACAAATTAATATTAATATTAAGTTAATTTTCCAGTTTAAATCATTCGATTAAAAAAATTAACTTAAAAGTATCGCAAGTATTACTTTCCATAAAAAGTAACTAAGTAATGCAATAAGTTACTTTTTTGGGGAGTAACTTTGTACTGTAATGCATTACTTTTAAAAAGTAACTTTCCCCAACACAATTTATCACTACGTTGTTTCGACAATGATGTGTTTGTCCTGTGGAGGCTACGGTAACTTCTCTATGCGATTTAAAAAGGAGGGGTGAGCTGTGGACTGAGCCATTGGTTGCAATTCACAATTTCACCACTAAATGCCGCTTTAACATTTTTTACGTTTTCATTTACAGCAAATCTTTATATTAAACTCATTGACGCTGTTTTATTTGGATTAGTTTAGAACACATTATGCAGTGATCATTTCAGAATAGGATCAACGCAAAAGCTACTAAATTTGTGACTCTGCCTGTGAAAACCCAGCTAAAGTCATTTGTGGTGATTTGCTGTTTTCATCCAACATAATGTAAAGATCAGTGAAAAAATAACCTTGATATCTTTAGTATTGACTAAGTAAGATCATATCAAAGATTAAAATCAGTGTGAAATCAAACGTTGATAATCCTGACAATCTTATTGTTTGATATACCATTTACATCTTAAGAAAAAAGCTAACTTTACATCTCACTTCCAAAGCTAGGGCGCTAGTAAGATGTTACAGGTGTTTTCCAAGGCTTTGCTAAGCTGTTGCTAGGGTGTTTAGTGTGGTTGCCAGCTTCCTCATTGTAGAAGGAACCTAATTGTCATTTCTAAACAAAGATCTTAACATTGTAGAAAAACAAGGCCACTGTTATATGGTTCAATTTTTATTTAGTCTGTTAGGACAGGTCGGGTCAGTACATGCTGTATTTTTGTCTATAATATTAAAGCCTTGAACGTTGTAATTATTGAAATTGACAGTGAATTAGAACCAAGACCATTGCCATGGTTACGTGAACAATGAAAGCTTTCTGTTCAAGGAGAGACACACAGATGTCTGTAAAAGTTTCATCTCTGATGATAGGATCTCAAGAGCTTCACACAGACCGTATTTAAAGGATGAAGAGATTTTTCCTGTGTGCTAATTGTTTTTAACTAGTACCAGACCAATGGTCCATTATTTCTTCCTAATGCTCTCACAGTGGAAGCGCATATAAAAGTTACTGTCTTTATATGATTCGGCTTATGCAAATCACAAAACATGCTGCATGTTATGTACAAACTCTATGCATTTTAATGGCTCGATCATTGAACGGTATCTCAAAGAAACAGAATTTACCAGCATCTTACTGAGAGAAAATAATATTGCTTAGGGTTTGCTCTTTCAAAGCTCAAGAGATGTTATAAAGTGCACAGTTAAAATAGCCATCATAATAAATTATTGCGAATAGCAGAGATCCAAAAATCTGTCCTGAGAAGAACTGAATAAAAATGAACTCTGTCTCTATTTTGCAGACTAAGGGGCTGATCACACAGACTGCATTTTTGGCTGTGGCTTTTTTAATGGTTTTCTATGGGCGCCACATCGCTAGCCAACTACTGTCATAAGTTTCATTGTTACTGACAAAGTTCAACGATTTGGTGTTTCCCGAAACCATAGTTCAAACGAACATTCACGAGTTGCATCGCAAACTTGTGTGGTTTGAACGACAGCTCTTCACCTGTCGTTGAAAGCTTCGTTCCTTGTTGTTATCATATGTAGACTTACATTGATCATGCTTTTGAACAAAATAAGCAAAAAACATTTAGTACATTCTATACCCATCATTCTAAATATATTACAATTTTATTTTACGTCTTTAAGTTTGTAAACAGAATTAAAGTGCTGCATTTGAAAACTATGCATGTGCACAGTCATATGAGCTTTAAGACCCTGGGGAATCCCTAGGAGGAGTGACGTAAGAAAGAACTTGCGCGTGAATTGAATATCTTAACAATAAACAACAGATAAATAATCACCATAACAAAATCAGTCTTCTGATTCAATATATGTTATTTACAGCAATAATCTGACATTAAATTGATTTGCACAGATTAATTAGTACTTCACATCCCACGTGACATCATCAACTATGTTGTTAAACCAACATGGTTCAAAGGACGAATGTGCGACAAAGTTACTATGCTTTCGGGAAACAGTCTTGACAAGGTAGTTCGCTTCTCCAACTATGCATCGTACTATGTTGGTTCAGCAGCGATTTACATCGTTATTTGGGAAACGCATCCCTGAGCGAAAAAGTGCCCGACATCATTCACTTTTTCCATTGTCCAATCAAACGGGCTTTGAAATATCAAAATAAAAAAGATTATATTAGTAAAATTCTAGTGGTGTGTGGCTTTTGCACTTTTAGAAGTACACTTCTACACATAAATACTCTAATTTAATGCCTTATTTAGCTATAATAATTGAAAAATGGAATTGAGTAATATTTATGGTTTTATCCAATTAGTCGATTATTCGGAAAAATAATCAACCGATTAATCGATAATGAAAATAATCTTTACTTGCAACCAGAGGTGTAAAAAGTACTCAAAAATGTTACTCAAGTGAAAGTACAAGTACTGAGTGTACATTTTACTCAATTAAAAGTAAAAGTATCTGGCCAGAATTATACTTGAGTAAAAGTAAAAAGTACCACATTAAAATTGTACTTGAGTATTAAAAAAGTAAAAGTAACAGGAAAAATTTAAACTAGAGTTTCTTGTTTAAGCTTTAATCTCTAAAAACATGAAGTGAATGCACCACATACAAGGTTTTATCCTGCTTTACAACTGTTTGTATTTAATTGTATTTCATTATCAAACTATAAAACGACCTAATTTCAGTATGCAACATGCTACTCAAAGTTTTGAAACCTCGAATTTAACTAAAGCTGATTTTCAAAATTGAGTATCAAGCATCTCACAGACAGCCAGTGCAGAAAAGAGTTGTATTAGTTCTTGTTCACACTGTCAGTCCAAATCTGATTTTGGTGCATATTCGATTGGAACCCAATCACATTTAGAACATGTGAACGGCCAAAAAGCACATGAAATCTGTTTTTTTTTTCTTTTCTGTTTCAAGCTATATCTAGAGGTGGTTTGAAATACTTTTCAAATCACATTTCCAGAAATACATTTAAGTCTGACCGCTCTGATCGTATTTTTGTAGCTTTTGGGTTACGTCATGCTGTTGCGTCACGTAAAATGTAAACACGATTGTTGTGCCAGTGTGACGTCATTGCCATAGAAACGCTACAAGACGCACAGATCGGATCTAAACAGTTGTGATACACAATGTGGACAGTGAGTCTGTCCAGTCAGACATGCAACAAAATCAGATTTGGACTGACAGCGTGAACAAGGTCTTAGTCTTGATAGAGAGGCTGCAAATAGCAGGGAACGTGAGCAGAGACTTCCTGGTGTATGAAACTCAGGCCAGATATCCATCCAACTCTTTGCTGGCTTAATGTGTTGTCAGTTTCAAAGAAGCGAAAAAATCTTCTTCCGACGAGCCCACTCGCGAATCTCTAGCCCTTTCTCGGGCCGAGATATGGTCAACCCTTCCCGGATTTTTCCTTGGCCTTAGCTCAGGCACCTTAAGTCCAGGGCGTTCGCCCTTCGGGTCCCTTATCCTACCCAAGATGGCCTTTCCAACAAGCCACCCACCAGTCTCTAGCCCTTTCCCCGGCCAAGATATGGTGGTCCTTTCCCCGATTTTTTCCACGGCTGTAGCTCGGGCACCTTAAGTCCCCTCGGGTATAAGCGACCCAAAGGCATCCAAGCTACGGTTGTGGGAAAATCAGGGGAATGACCGCTGTATCTCAGCCGGGGAAAGGGTTAGAGCGTCAGGGTTGGCTCGTTGGAAAGGCCCTCTCAGGTAGGATAAGGGACGCCAAGGGCGAATGCCTAGGACTTAAAGCGACCGAGCCACGGACTTTTGAAATTCAGGAGACCGTCGGCCACAGAAAGTGTTAGAGAGTCGGGTGTTGGCTCGTTGAAAAGGCCCTCTCGGGTAGGATAAGGGACCCAAAGGGTGGCACGCTGTATCTCGGCCAAGGAAAATAAATAACATTTAAATTAAACTGGCCGTCAGCACAATTCAATTGGTTTGGTAAGAGTAAGGGAAAATAGAATAAAGTGATCTCTAAAAAATAAGTACTTTTTGACTGTAAATAAAATTGTAAGGAGTAAAAAGTACTTTTTTTTTCTTAAAAAATGTAATTAAGTAAAAGTAAAAGTACTGATTTTAAATTGTACTCAAGTAAAGTAAAAATTCCCAAAAATAATACTTTAGTACAGTAATCAAGTAAAATTACTCAAGTACTTTACACCTCTGCTTGCAACCCTAATGGATTGTGACATGCTTGCACTGTTTTGCTTGCTTTAATTATTGTTGTATAAAAAATTATTGTGCTATAGTGTTATTTTGATTGTTTTTCCTCCACCTGTTGGTCACATGCCCTCACGCGATACGAATTCAACGGATGCAGCGAAATGCAAAACTTTTCACATGAGATGCATTTCCAGCCTGGCGCTCTCACGTGCATATGAATGAAAGTCAATGGAATAGAAAAGTCTAATTTGACCGTACCCAAAATGAGGTTGCACAACTCGAAGTGTTGCATTGCGTCGCGCCATGTATCTAAAAATCAAAACACATTATTTTCTACGAATGTACCCACACCGGCGGCATTTGGCGGCGGCTGTCCAAATTACTGCTGCGCCATAGTGTCCCACTTAAATAGTTAAACATAAAATAACATAATACTTCCTAAATCAGAAATGATTAACCTAGGCTGCAACATTTAATGTACAGGATCTTTTAAAAATAGCGTAGCCCTTTTATAACCATTCATATAACCCTGATTAATCATATGCCAAAAAAAGGGTAAAATGCAGCGTGTGTGCTGCCCAAACCAATTGGTTTATGACATCAAAATACTGAGAGAAGGAGCTGCTCTGTAAGCTAAGCAGTCTCGAGCGGATGCCAGCTGTTGAACCAGTTTGTTGTCAGCTGACCTGTTTTATTTACTTTGCTGCAATTGTTAAATTGCAGTTAACAGAGAGACTTAATTCTGAGTTTAACTGGTTAAGGTGCCTTTACTGGACTGGTACGTTTAAAAGCATCCTAGAATTAACAGCTAGTTCATATCTGTATACACTATGCAAATGTAATAAAATTCACTGCTTGATTTTGTTCAGGCTTATAAAATGTGATTTTCACTCTCGTAAATAACTGCAGCGTGTGTACAGAAAAGGATTAAACACTCCAAAGAGACGCTCTGCAGTGTGTTTGCCGACTTTTAAAGATATCTAGTAGTAATGTATTCCTTAATGGGTCGACTTAATGGAGAAAGTAAAATCTATAAATAATATTTCACTGCACCACATTGGCGGTTTTCGTAAATGGTTTGACATAATTGCATTAAATGAAAATTTCCAAGTAAATTGAATAAACGGATGAAAGTCATTGAGGTAGACATGTCATTTGAACACCGGCTAGTGTTATCACAAATATTCTGTCTGAAAGAGAAGATGTCATTGGAAATGAGAAGAGCCAAAGAGGAGGCCGATTTACATATCTGTCGTATTTTACTCCGTATGCACCTATGTGACAAATGCGATAACGAAACCGCATACATCTGCAAAAGCTCCATAATTGAAAAGTAAAGATGGGATACACAGCCGGTAAATATCACTTTTAAATGAGGCTGGAGATGATATAAAGATGAATGCCTTTCTGCGGAGCAGCATATTGGGAAGTGACATGTAAACATTAGGACTATTGGGACTATTACTCAATTAGATGACCTGACACGAGCCGCGTCGTCCCTCATACGGTTTTCGGGAGTAGCACAATGTTTACCCTCATTACACACGGCCTTTTTCAATCCAAGGTCAATGCAAACTTCATCAACAATTCTCTCTGGTGCTAATGCTTCAGATTTTGTAAAACGCCTACGTCATATGTGTTTCACAGGGCCATGATTTGGCTGGTCAGCATGGCCGCTATGCGGTACCCTGCTGGTAGGTACCGGTACTACACTGGTAAACAGCTCACTAGAATTTGCGGTAGAGGTTTTATGTTATCTACACTTGTTTTACCAGGCATCTAGGAATTACTTAAAAAGTTTCATGCCAAATATGGGAAAGTTTGCTACTTGTAATTCATTATAGCTTGAACATTACAAAGCGCTGTCATTCAGTGCAGTATAAGATAACACTTATCCTGAGGCATCTGAGCACAGAATGATGGAACATGCTCTGTGAAGCGATAGATTAACAATTAATTTGCATTAATAATTAAAACCAATTAAACAACAGAGAACTGTACATGTCGTTGGTTATAGAGTTAGCTGATTTAGCAATTCAGCTTCACACTTCGAGTAATTAGATATACAAACAGCACAACGCCACACAAGCCCTTGTTCAAGTCAAAATGCTTACAGTAGATCAAAAAGAGTTTTAAGAACGTGAGAAAAACAAAAATGCTGGGTTATTTTCAGACTAGGGTTTGGTGAAAAAGGGATAAACCCAGCTGCTGGATTAAATTAATCAAAATGTTTATATTCGACCCACAGTGGGTTAAAACAACCAAGCATGGGTTAAATTTAGGGGTGGGCCAATCCGATCGGTATCAGGCCGATCCCGACCTTTTTTGCTGGATTGGGTATCGGACTAACAGGGCCGATACAAATCCGATACTGTGCTTTACTCATGGTTGTTACTATTAACTATGTGATCTATTAACAGATCAAATGTTGTGATTTTATCTGTCATATATATCTAAAATAAGCAAAACACATTTCCATACAATGAGGAGGAATGGTTAATTACTATAAGTTTACCTGATTTCAATTCTCCTAGATCCTTACACCATCCAAGACATGCTAGGCAGGCCGCCGGCTCTCATTGAAAATGACTGACTTCCGGAACTTTGATGCATATCGCAAGCGGCAGTGTGAACGTACAGTTATATTTAGTTTCAGTGATTTCAGCAAACTTTTTAAAAAGTTTATTAGTCAGTAATTGAAATGCCTTATTTCATTTAAGTTAACTCATCAATTAAAAAAAAAACGCTTCGCTGCCAATGACGAGTATTAACGGCTTTTCGCAATACCGCTATTATCCACCAGGTGGCAACTTATAAAAAGTTAAGCAAACAGATGTATGTCCGTGTATGTTTTGAGGATTGCTCTGAATCTGATCTCTATTAAAAATCCTTTACAAAAATGAAATTATCTCAGGTATCTCAAAATTTTGTGTTTTTGAAGAAACCTACCCATAATTGAGAGATGATAAACAGAGAACTAATGAAGGTAGGATGAAACTTTTTTTTGCTGGTGCTGGCTGGCAACTTTTTTTAAATGCTGGCGGGGAAAGAGTCAAATGTGATTCACGGTCGTTTATCCAATTAATCTTCTGGGCACTTTGCTAAAAAAACTGACACGGTGAAGGATTCTGCAAATGAAGCTGTATTTTAAAAATATTTCTAAATCGGGATGTGTATTTGAAATGACAGCCTGGTCTCACTGTTAATACGTAGTATTTACACGTAACTTTAAAAAACAAAACGTATTTTGTGTACGTTTAAATACGTCAAAAACGACGTATTTACAACATTTAAACGTAGCATTATTACGTTTTGACAGCTAAAAAAATTAAAACATTTACGTATCTTTCATTCCGTAAAGATTGCTGCATAATTTCCTTTAAACCATTTTAGCGATATGTTACCACCTTAACCCTACCCCAAACCTTACCCTAAACCCAAACTCTTTTTATACAAAATGTTTAAATACGTAATGTATTCTTTTTATATTATGCAACGTAACTGACAGATATGTTTAGAAACATATTAGTAACAATATAGCATTCAAAACTTATTTTAAGGTGCCACAGTCCTAACGCAAAACAGTTTATTAAAATGATTAACGTTACTGTTTAAAAAATCATAACAGACAGACAAGTATAATCACAACAACTTATTTATTGCGAATATTAAAATCAGTACCAAAAGTAGTTAAAATGACGATGTGCTGCAGCCGCGGTCCTCTCTGGAGTATATGAAGTAAAGTAAAGAAAAGTATTAAAGTTTTTAATCCAAGAGTTTGATCAGCGCTGATCCGGCTTCCCTCTGTCACGGCGCGCTTTTTTAATTTAAAACGTACACAAACGGAAATGGAAATGACGCAAATATGTCACGTGGCACTCAAAGACCCAATGAGCTTTTGATATCACTGCCGTAAAGCAATGTGTCGTAAAGCTTCTTGAGGCGGGATATTTGAATTCACATTAATGAACGTGCGGTCTGACTTTACGGTTGCTGATGAGAACTCGGATCAAGATCGCTGAATTTTAAAGATGTGGATTACAGCAAATGAATAAAAGTAACATCTTTTGTGAATTTATGTTGTATTTTGTTGCAATTATTGCTTAGTAGTAATAATAACGTATTGCATAAAAGACAGCAGGAGAAAACGCGTTTTTGTGTGTCATGGCAAACAAACTAAATATAAATACAGAAATGCTATTCATTTTAAAGTTTTAAAATGTTAAATATTGTGACATTCTCTAAATATCATTATCATTTCATTAGGTAAATAAGTAAACCGTCTTAAATAAATAAGTCAGAAAATATGACTGAAAACATGTCATTGTTATGAGTAAGAAACGCCAATGCCCGCGATTTTAATATTTATGAATAGGAATAACTTATGTACAAATTTGTACGTTTGTAAAGCTGTAAATACGTAAATAATTTACGTATTAGTCCTGTCAAAACGTCGATATTGTACGTTTCAGTGTGTTTTAAACGTAAGTAAATGTACGTATTGTACAACCACACTGAAACTTAAAAATACACACGTATTCTCATGAGATCACGTTGGAAATGAAGGTATTTGATACAAGCCAAGAGCATTTGGTCAATATCATTTACAAATTTTTGATGGAGGTTTTGCATCTGAGCCCCTCATATGTACTACTTTCATACATTTGTAATACATTTGCCATTTCTTGACAGAATAATTATAACAAACCTCATTTCTTTCATAGACCAAGTTTAAAATGTTTGCCTAAAGCTAAATGCATATTGATGCATACTAGAATATCTTTTATATTTTATAGATATCATTTAAATTGACATCCCTATTAGCTCACATTAATTTTGTGATCATTTGTTCAATGGCTTCTTACAAATACAATTCATACCACTAGCAAAATGTTCAGGATATTTTGGTTCCTCTCAGCCCGGCAAAGGAGGACAGAAAAGCGTGTTAGAATGAGATGAGATGAGTTTAGCAGCTATTGGCAGTCTTTATTGTCCAGTGAGATGGCATCTTTAGCCTCACTGACATTCACTTAATGAGAGGAGCAGATCCACAGGGAACGCTCATGTGTGGAGGAGGTGAGCTGCTTGTCTATATCCACCCATTGTTTCTAATAATGGACAGATTTATCCTGGTGCAAAGAAAGAGCTTCAACTGAGATTTCATTGGCACTCTTGATTGTATTGAAAGTACCCTGATATTTAGCAAATCTTTGGCCCCCTCGACTCAGATACTTCAGTGCATCAGACTTTCTTAGAAAGATAATTTCTTAAAAATGAACGATGAGTTCCCTGCTATTAATCTGTTTTCTTTGCTGTTTATAGTTTTTGGAGCATGAAAGCATGGTTTCTATAATATATAAAACCTTACAATATAAAGGACATTACAAGGAGTGGGCTATTGTTCAAACTTTGCGACACACTCCATAAATTATATTTTTACTTTGTCATATGAATTTCTAATTGACTTTGGTTTTGCAATTGCACATTTTTGAGTACGGTAACATGATTTTCAATTTGATTGTTTGATTGACTGACAGTAGAGTCAGAGTTTCTGTAGTTTGAAGATTTGAAGGTTTCGAGGCAATGGTTCCCAAAAATATATTAGCAATAATGAAAAACTCTTGGTGTTTTTAAAACAAACATAATTTTTCCAAACTTCACACACAGTTGGTTAAGTGCAAACTATAAAAATGTTTATGCTTTAAGCACAGTAATTTATTGGCCGTCATATTTAATCAGTAGTATGTTCATGATCCCATGGTACAGTAGCTATTTCCCTTTCCACTTACTGACTTTTATCTAAAAGATGCTTTCACACTAAAAATTAATTACTGTGAAATTTATTTCTGTCTGAGAAATGCTGTAAAAGGTCTCTTAAACTTTTGATTTAACCCCCATCCTGAAGTCCTCGTCGGAACCCATGCTATATTTCAGTATTAATCTTTCATTCTATAGCCCTCATTTAAACCACTTTCTTAAACATGTTTCATTAAATAAAAGGCACCATTCCCGAAAGGCTGTTCTTACTCTCATTTATTTCTGGTAAAGAAGTTTTGAGTTAGTAGGTAAAGTGACATCCTTTGCCTAAGGACACAGTCCAACCCTTACCGATCAATTCATGCAGAAACTGCAGCCTGAGATGCTTGAGTCATAAGAAGCATGAGAGGATATATTGCACTATGGGGCTTGCAAATAGACTGTGTGCTGTGATACTTTGCATAATATGTTAACACTGTTTCTGTTAGCACATTTTAAGCATGCATTTATTAAGAAAAAATAATAACTTGCCAATAATGTAAAACAAAAATGAGCTAAATTGCAAATATATTAAAGATAGATTAAAACTAACTCATCTTTTTTTGCTTTTCAAGTAAATTTATTTATTATATTTTATAAATACAAAAATACAAATTAAGAAAACAATTGCAGTAGCGATTCCAGACAGTTTGCACCATAACAAAAATGAACTGCATTAAAAATTAAAATGCATTCACTATAAGCAGAGATTTTGCACTGGCGGTGCCATGGTTGGTTATTATGAGAAACACTAGATGCAGTGGTTTTTAAGTCGTAATCGTGCCACGTCGTCACCAAATCTACCACAAATCTTTGTGTTCATGAAATATTTGATTAATGTATTCATGTTATTGACACAATTGTGCTACTGGAGCACGAATGTCTTTTTCGTGTCACTCAGCACGAATTTGTCATTTTATATATATTTATGTAACTAAGGGCTGAACGATACATCGAATTTTCATCGTCATCGCGATATGAACTCATGCGATGAACACATCGCAACAGACAGCCTTGACACGATGAATGAAGGGAAAACCGTAAGCGAATGTAATAACGTTTGACCTATCACGTTTAGTCCTAAAGACATGGTTTGCGCGTTCATGCTATTAGGCCAATCAGGGGAACCCCCAAGTCAGCTTGGCTCAGATTGACTTGTGAGGTGTCAGTTGCGACGCTGTGCCTGTTAACAAAAACGATGGCGGAGGAAGGAGAGAAGAGTGAGAAAAATGTGTTGTCAGATGAAGACCTTTTGGTGAAAAGGAACAGCACCTCATCTATATCATGGAATTATTTTGGATTTAGGAGAGATGACGCCGCAAACACAGGTACTGTTGAAGCGGTGATTCACATATTGCATCTATTGCGCGCTCAAGTTCATTATTTCAAATGTAGGCGCGCAGTATGTGCGCTCTGGAAGCGCCGCAGTCTTTTCAAAAACATTTTAACTTTTCAGAATGACACAAGCTCAGTGTGCAGGTCATGTGTCAATAACCTAAGTGTCTAGGGTTTTCCACGCGTTTTTAGGCGTGACATGTGAATGGCCCCTAAAACATGAAAAAATATAAAATATTTATCGCAACTCACATCGTCATCGCAACATTAAACAATGTCACCGCACATCGCAACTTTTCCTCACAGCAGCCCTAAAACCAATACATTAAATTACATCCTTACGCAATAAATTAATAGACTACATTTTAATTTATAGACATTCTTGCTGAGTGACAAGAAAAAGACATTTGTGCTTCAGTGGCACGAAAAACGGCGGAAAATCGTGTCAATAACACAAATCAAATAATGAAATATTTTGTGACTATGACGCGACTTGCCGTGAGATAGGGTAGCAAAATGCATAGCAGTATGACCATGAGAATTTCTTTATTTTAAAAAAACATTTCTAAGTCAAGTCAACTTATCACAAGTCAAGACTTAAAAAAGTAAGTTGAATTGCCTTGCATAATTACGCTGTTTAAATTGCATGCTGCTTTTATTTCACAGTGTACCCAACAAGCAATTCGCTTTTAAAAGACACAGGTGTCCAAACACAGCCCAGACGTCTAGGCTATAAAAATGTCTGGGTTATTTTTGACCCATAAGGGTAAATACTGGACACAACACATGCTGGGTTAAACATAACCCACTGTTGGGTTGTTGTTATGCAACCATGGGGTATTATTACCCAGCAGTTGGGTTAAAACAACCCAGCATTGGGTCAATTTTAACCCAGTGGTGTGTTCTGTCCAATATTTACCCATTATGGGTCAAGGATATTAAAATTAACAAAAATGTAAGCACTTAAATAAATAACAATTATACATGTTCTTTAGATTTGAGTTACTTTTCAAAAGTTGGTAAAAGTACCCAAATACATTAAATTGCTACATTTGTTGCTAGGTGCTTTTGGGGAAAAAAATAACCCAGACATTTTTAAAGTGAAGATAAAATTTGGCCTGTCAGAAAATTTTATATAGATGTCTAATCATAGCCCCCCAAAATGAAATAAAATAAATAAACAAACAAACAAACAAACTAACTAACTAACACACCTAAGTCACTGTTGACTTTGAATACATGATGGAGTATCACAGTGGTTTTCAAACTGGGGGGCCGCGAGATGGTGCCAGGGGGGCCCCAGTTTTATGACATTTTATAAAATACATTCATTTATCATGAATTCTGTGTAATTAAACTTAAAAAATAACAAGCCAACTAACCAACACCACTACTAGGTATAATTTTAAATGTTTTGTTTAATTAAAATATTACATTAATTAAATAAATTTTCTTTCGGGGGGCCGCAAAAAATGCACTGTACACAAGGGGGGCCGCACGCTGAAAAATTTTGGGAACCACTGGAGTATCAGACATCTCAAAGTTGTTTTGGCAAAAATGACATGTAACCAAATTCAAGTTTATTTTGGCTAGAAGTGTGTTGCTCATAGACGGACTATATCGGGTCTAGACCGCAATATGACGGCTATTACTTGCTATGATGTTTGTTGGGGGTCTTTTGCTTTTTTGTTATATTTTTAATTATTACTAATAAACAAAAACAATTTGCCTGGCTTTTTCTCTGTTTCTTAAAAGTAATTTGCAGCCCAGTAGGATCCAAATGAAGTAAAAACTCGATGCCAAACATGTGAACAAATATTATAAAATATTTTACCATTCAGCTACACTTCTCTGTTAATCACCACCTCTTAAGATCACTTTCATTACCACAAAAATGCTGTAAAAAATACATTTTCACGAATGGTCGTCTCTTAAAATTTATATAATTTTTTAAACCTCTAATCAAAATTGAAATCACTGCATTAAACGGTGGGAATTCATTCGGCATGTGAAAAGAAATACATTTGCGGGAGTGCTGAATTTATCATAGCCAATGAGATAAACAGGGTAAGTCGTTTAAGGTAATCTGCTTTTTTACCGCTCTTAGTAAACAGAGCATGTCCAAATAAATAGAGCTATCCGCTTACAGGAACAGCATGTTTATTCATGGATGAAGAACCTCAGGTGATGATAGACAGCCGTGAAAGACTTTAAGGTGAAATCCAAGCTTATTTCAAGTCTGGTTTTATTTTCCAAACTTTCAAACCTAATGTTTCATATTCTGTAAATTTTTTTTAATCACATTGTTTTATTCTCATCTAAGCAAAGACTCTGAACTTTGAGCACTGATATTATTAAAATCATTGCAATAACAGTTTACGAATTGTTTGTTCGCCTTAAGTTTATTTTTTTACAGCATGCCTACATAAAAAAAAAATACAAATTCAGCCTGTGGTCCAGAGCTTTAAAACGTGTCATGAATATTATATTCCCAAAATCCCTGTTTTCTTAAAAACGTGCTTTATTAAGAATACAGGCCATGCTGTGATGTTATGCAGAAGAAAACTGTATGTATATTCAGTCCCTTGTGTACTGATATATGAGCGACCGTGGGCATTTTATAAGGGAGAAATCACTTCAATATTCAAGAGTCTCTGTTAAATAACACTCAGCCCATGCACATTTTTTAGCCTCTCATATTTGTCTGCCCCTGAATACATTTTCTCTGCAACCTGCTGTACAAGAGACGAGAGATTGATGGACACCTAGAACAGCTTTTCACGGTTCCTGTAGCAATTAGAATATATGCTGGAGACACAGCTGATCTGTAAGCGGTGACAGACTGTCAGACGTAAGTAAAGCTGTCGTTTAGCCCAGACAGAGCGACACAAGCTTCCTGAGAGACTCACAATAGTGTTATGAGCAAATATTCAACAAAATATGACCTCATAAGTCTGTCTGTCTATCTGCCTGTCTGTTTATCTATCTGTGAAACATTTAATAGGACCTTTACTAATATTGACCACGGTAACCATGGCATGAAAATGTGGTGCGGTTATAAAGATATTCTTCAAATGTACAGACAACACTCCGCTTACAAACTTTTAACATGGCCGCCATGAAAAATAATGTTAATATGTTTGTAAACGAAATTACAGAAAGAGAGAAAATACTTCTTAATTCTCCATGTATACACTTTTTATAATAAAGATGCTAATGAACAAAAGTTCTTGCAACCCATTTGGCAATTCAATTTGATTGTTTTGTATATGCTTTTCAATTTAGTTAAATATCAATTAGTTTTGCATTAAAAATGTTAGTTTTGTAGACATGTAATTTATTTGGTGTGCTGTCACTTTAAGACCTACATGTAATGCACAAATCCCACATAGGCCCCTATTGCCAATTTTCTTTCAGAAAAAGTTGCTAAATGACGCTGTGATGTTACTGAGTGATAACGTCATTACACAATAGCAACGCAGAACAACATCTTTATGTATACAAAATACACAATTAATTTTCTCAAACTGACATGCCATCTCAGCAAAAACATTATTTATGTTTATGCATATGCACTGAAAAAAATGTTATGTTGAATTTACTTAATTTTATTATGACAAGAAGATGCACACAATTAATTTATCTAACTCCAGATATATTTTTTAAGTTGAGTGTACCTATAATTTATCAATTGAGTGTACTTATATTTTGTATGTAATTTCAGATTAATTATATTCATAATTATTTTGAGTAGAATTTGCTCAATTTTTTATGTTCAGTACACTAAAATTAATTATGTGCAAACAAATCAATTTAATGGTTTAATTTCTACATACTAAAATTAAGATAATCCAATCATTTTTTTAATCTCTTATTCTATTTAACTTTTCACATATAACTGCCACGTTATGTTGAGCAAGTAAGAAGAGACTCAATAGATCTCAGTACTGGCATAAGCACAGTTTTTGCTTACATCATGATTTTCATCGTGTCACCTATTGTCTATACACAAGCACCACTCTTCTGAATGATGGTAACCACAAAACTCAAAACAGAAACAGAAACTCTTCTAAATCTCAAAGATAATTTAACCTGAAACACTAACAAGTCTTTCTTTTTTGTTAAAAACACAAAGAATAGCGTTTAATTTCAAATTTTACTCTCCAAATGCAGTCCCATGCAAAGCATGCTGGGAAGTACAAGCCCACTGCCTAGTTAGTTATATTTACTTAAATAATTCAAGTAGTTTCAACATAAAATTTCCTTCTTACAAATTTGGGTGGATTTTACATAATAAAATTAAGTGAAATTTACTCAATAATTTGTTAATTTAGAATTAACTTAAATTTTTTGTGTTATTTTTACTTTTACATTTTTTTTAATAGAATTTAATAATTTCTTTTAAGTTAAATTTACTAAGGCACAGAATAATTTTTTTCAGTGTGGTAGGCTATTTGTAAAAGTAATACAAAAAAGACCTTTTTGATCAGATATTTTTATTTTTAAATATAACACTAAAGAGCTACAGTCTTTTTGAAAAATCACAGTTTATGTAGTATACTTTCTTTTAAACTTGTGAAATTAACAATTAACAACAATTTAAGCACTTTATTGGTAGTTAATTACCTAAATAAATAACAATTATACATGCTCTTTAGATTTGAGTCACTTTTCAAAAGTTGGTAAAAGTAGCAAAATGTAAAAAAAATGGCTACATTTGTTGCTAGGTGCTTTTGGGAAAAAGTTCCTAGGGTAGTTTGAAAGTTGCTAAATCTAGCAAGAAAATTGGCAAGTTGGCAATACTGCATATGGTGCGTTCACACAAGATGCGAATGAAGCATTAAGCGCACGTGATTTACATGTTGAATCAATGCAAAGATGCAGTAGATATCGTAGTTGGACAGTCTGGTAAGTTGTAAAAAATGCTTCTTACTCAGTTTGAGCAAAATATACCCGTGTGTGTGTATATACGAATGATGTATATGAATGTATGAATGATGATATATATATATATATATATATATATATATATATATATATATATATATATATATATATATATATATATATATATATATATATTGCATTTTAGGTCCCTCCATCTCTCCATCTTCATCCATCTCTCCATCTTCATTTTTGCTGTATAGTTAACCAGGTGAAAAATCTTATTTGTTTAGAAAGGTAGCAACGCATCTCTTTTTGATCATTCATATGTGCAGTAATGAACTACTCAGAAGTATTGTTCAGTAAGGCATACCACAAGATAAAGTATTTAAAAATGTTTTACAGAGGAGAGAATAATGTATGGCATCTCATCCCTCTCGTCTTAGTTATAATAAATATAATAAGAATAACTAAGTTATGAAAGGGCTGTTATTTCTATCATTTAATGAAATCCCATCTCTGGTTGTTCAGTTGCTTTTATGACAACACTCCGGTGGAAATTTCTATCAAAGGCAAATTAAATCTTACATTCCTGGGTGTGTTTGAACTGTCTGCTGCTCTCGCTCTCCCTTTAGTGTGACACCACTTCACTTCTATGTTATTTTCTGCAGCGAGTGATCAAATTGCTTTTGATGTGACATCATTCTTTCCCGTGTTATTTATTCGAGTGTCAGCCAAGGCCTCGGAAGACATCCGCACGCCGTTCGTGGTGGAGAAACTCAGTGAAAATGTTTCTCGATTGATGCTGTGATTCTCTTTTTGTGTGGACACGCGGGGGACAATCCTCATGTGATGGATTGACCTCAGACGTTTGATGTTCCAGTCGTTTACTGGTCAGATGGGAATAATTGAACCACTGCAACAAGAATCTACAGTCCTTTTTATCACCACGTGAACATGGGGAAATTGTTTGAGCAGTGTCATAGAGGAACAACAGGGGCCGGATTCACAAAAATATTTTGAAAACAAACTATTCGTTTTTTTTTAAATGAATAGTAAATGTTGTGAATTTCTAAACCAATCTTTTTATGCACTGAAATTTTTTTATTAAATGTACACATTTTTTTAAGATAAGTGGTTGCAATCAATTTATTTAAGGTACATTTTAAAAAATTATAAAAAAATAAAATTAAAAACTTTTGTTAAGATGTAGCTTAAATAAATTGATTGCAACCATTTAACTTAAAAATATTTGAAATGTAAATTGAATGAATATTTTTTTTTCATGTGAAAACTGCAATATTTTTTAGTAAAAAAAAAAGAGACCCTTGTGTCATATTACAATTTAAGAAATAAATTCCAAGAAGAACTTTCTTTCTGAGAATGTTTTGTCGAAGATAATGGACAGCCGTAATCATTAATCTCAAAGTTTAACCAGCATTTTTCTTCAACATTTCATCAACATAGTAGGCAATATTGTATTATATAAAAACATTACCTTCATCCCGTATAGCCAGAGGAGATCTCTCCACTCCAGCCGAGACAGATTTCTCTCGGGAGTTTTTGGTTTCTTCCCACTCACTCTTGTCTCACTGGGAGCCTAACGACAAAAACATTGAGTCATTAAGAAAGTTTCACTGCACTGCTCAACAGAGATTAGAAGACAATTTATCTCTAATGTATGGTTTTCTGTAAACGTTACTTTAAAATGGTGTATGTTGTAAGCAGCTCTATACAATTTAATGACTTGACCTGACATCTCCATCTAGAATCAAATGGCGTGTTGTTCAAGGTCACACACCAAATGATAGCTCATGATTCAATCCTTGGGTTTAAAAGTTTGGCGCAGCAAACATTTAGTACCAGCTGGGTGTGCCTCATAAGTCTTGAAAAGTGAAGCCTCTGGCTCTTTGATCGCCTACTGGTGGCTGGTTGCAGTAATAAACCCCACCCTCTCCATTCAAATGAATAGGACTCTGCTCTAGATAAAAAATTGTTCCCTAAAATTCTATAATTTTTCATTTTTTTTTACCTATTCTGCCCATTTTTTACAAGATGCAAGTCTCGCGACAAAACGCAGAATATATATATATATATATATATATATATATATATATATATATATATATATATATATAGTAGTTACCGCCAAAATCAGTATTGTATCAGGTCAGAATTAAAAAATAAATTCTTATTTTACGCAAAATCTAATATTCGCTGTGTTATTCTGTCATAATTCCTCACTCTTTCTCAAAACGCGATTAAGTCCAGTCCTCCTTTTCTACAGAATGCAATAAATCTGCATAACCGATAACAGCGCGAACAACAATGGTGGGGCATTGAATACACACAGAATCGTAGTTTTTCTTATCTACTTTGTACTTCGTGATCAACAAAAAAACCAAATAATACTTTTGATGGCATTTTTAAACCTGTGGTGGTTTTCTGTGACAGGAAAAAAAACGTAAGCCATCAAAATCGAATAATTTACGTGAGAGGCACTCGGGAGATGGAAAAACGCTGGCTGTTGTTTGTTCTCATACGACAGCATCAAGCTAACACATTGACCCCAGTGGATCTTATGAAAAACTTTACATTATTTTAATTGAAGTCAACGGAAATCGAGCAGGACCAAAACATTTTACAGCTGATCACTGTCAATAAAGTTCATTGATGACGTCCCAAGGATGAACGCAGCAATGACAGTGTTGTGTTTTGATTAATGCCATTAATGTTTTTTTTTTATCAGTGTATTAATCAGCTAAATGAATATAACATGGCAAAGATGAATGCACATTTATATATTGATTCAACAGATTTATAGCATTTTGAAAAAAAAAACTTTTTGTGGAAAAAATAATCAGTTTTTATAATAAATCTTTAAAAATGAAATTATAGATTTGAATTTTTTATGTTTTTATAACCTATGTGAACGTTTGTTACAAAAAATAGTGGTTTTCATCATGTCACTTTCTTGGTATAGAAAACACATTTTTAAATTAGTCAAAATGGATTTATTGCTTTTTGGAACCAAACTCTTCAAATGCAAATGAGCTACAGCTTCTCACTCCCTTTTGGTAAAAATAGATCAGATTTTTGTGAATAGATAATAGTGTCTTTGGCCGCATTAGCACTACAAACACATTTAGAAACGTTTTTGGTTAAAATTAACCAACTAGTCAGTGGTCGTGGGTGGGGCTTTATCAGTATGACATCACATTAACAAGAGAAGAAAAAAACAGCATGTCTAATGAGACTGCTTTGGTTTAATAGGGATTCTTTTTTTTACTGCAAACACATAAGCACACATTTACCTTGTGAAGGTGGATTTTAATATGTGCTCTTATACATCCATCAATATATTTGCTGATTGTGTAAGATAATTTTGAAAAGCTTTACTGTATGTCAGCGTTGATAATAATTTCTAGCCACATAGTACACCAGAGTTTGAATGTGGCTAGAAATTATTACCAACGCTGACACAAAGCTTTTCAAAATGGTCAAAAATGGTCCCTAGGGATCACTGTGGCATTACACAATAAAAGGTCCTAATATTTAAATACAGATATATACTGTATTGGTACCAGCTTGTACCTTTGAGGTACTAATATGAACTATAACTCACCTAAGTGTACTTTTTAAAAAGGACCTCCCCTGTGACAGCTAGGGACCACTTTTGACTGACATTGTACGGATGGTGTAATATGGTATTTGCAGTTTTCTCATAGTCCGCCCGGCATTTGCTCTCACTTCGAGGTCACTCAGAAGTATAGACCCCACATTAGGGTGAGAACAGAGGGGGCAGATGCATTCTGGGCTGTAGATTTCATGCAGTAGAGTCACAGTGGGCTTCCCCTTGCCTTAACCTTCCTTCTAGCATCAGGGTCCAGCGTGCGGTGAATCGATAGCTTTCTGCGCTGCCTATGGGCTTCCACACATCCCATGATAAGCTCAGGGTTAATGACTTGTGACACATTTAATTCCCAGAATGCCCCGCGTGTCACGCCTTGACTCCGCTGAAAGACCTCGGCTCCTGCGCGGGGACGAGACCACCTAGGTTCAGTGTCGTTTTTAGCTGCGGTTTTGGCAGACATTAGCGCGCTCTTTGTCTCGCCCTCGCTTTCGCTCTGTTGCATTGGGGCTTCAACGCGTACAGTAATTTAATTCCATAGCAGAGAGCTGCTGTCAAACATTGCTTAATTTGTGGGAATCCAGGCCTACCGTATGGATTTGTTTGTTTTCAGTTTTAAAATGTGAGGGTATATTCTAAACACAGGGACATTTTTACACCCCTCTCCTGTTTTATATTGTTCCCCGGTCTCATTAGGAGCTTTAGCATCACTTCAATTAGTGACAGGGCTGCTTGTTAGCATCTCATGCCGAGGCCTTTTATTAAAACCCTTATCTAGATGAATTGAGGGGAATAAACTAATTGGGTTAATTACAGAATGAGAAAAGGCTTATAGCATGTCAAACACCATTACATGGGGTTAGTGGATGACAACTAATATAAGTAATTGTAAAACTAGTTACAGGGCAATCTCTATAATTCAACATGTTTCAAATAATGCATGAGGCTAAATACATAATTAAGTTCTTATACTTTTCATTTAGTATGATTTAATTAATTGCTATTATGATTAAGTGTAACAAAGAAAAAAGGAAATGTTGCATAAGTTTACTAAGAAATATAGTAGACTAAACTTATCTCTTTAATATTTCAGTTTCTCCAAGAAAGCATTGTGATCAAATTCTATCTAGAGTTTTTATTTAAGCCCTTGGTCCTCGAGGACCCCCTTCCAGAAAGTTTTAGATGTCTCCTTATTTTAAACACCTGAACCACAACTCATCAGCCTCCTTCCAGAATGTCTCCCTAATAAGCTAATGAGTTAAATCAGGTGTGTTCATTAAGGAGACATCTAAAAGATTCGGGAAGGGGGTCCTCGAGGACCAGGGTTGAAGAACACTGATTTAAGGGTTTAAATTATGCTTGTGTCAACGGTTATTTTTCAACGTGATCTCATGAGAATTTGTTTGTAGTTTTACTTAAATTTACTTACGTTTTAATATTCCATGAAACGTATAATATTGACATTAATTATTTATATAATAAAAGCTTTACAGATTTACTAATTTGTAAAGTAAATAAATTTTAGTCCTATTCATAAATATTAAAATCGTACTTCTATTAATGACATATTTTTTTGTCCTATTTTCTAACTTATTTATTTAAGACAGTTTACTTATTTATCTAATAAAATGTCCATGACTTTCAGAGAATTACACAATATTAAGCAAGGCTACACTTTAAAACCTTAAAATGAAAAACATTTCTGTAAACATTTAACCATTTTGTAATATTTAGTTTGTTTGTCATGACACACAAAATAAGTTTTCTCCTATGCAATAATAATCACACCAAAAGACAACATCGATCACACACTTTAAAAAAACTTTGCTGCCTTAAATTTAAATTAATTTAAATAGTTGAATCAACTCAGATTTACAAGTCATGTCAACAGAGATGAGTTGTCACAACTTATAAAATATAGTTGAGAAAAGTCAACTTAATTTTTTAAGTTATAACAACTCACCTGTAGTTTTAACAACTCATCTCTAGTCAAGATAAATAATAGTAAGTTGAAATGACTTGTAAATCCGAGTTGATTCAACAAAAACTTTTAAGGCAGCAAAGTATTTTTTACAGAGCACAAGATGTTCATTTTATTCATTATTCTCTTTATATCAGGAACAAATCCAAATTCAGCCCTTTATTCTGCGATCTTGATCTCATCAGATACCGTAAAGGTCAAATTGTTCGTTATTAATTTAATTATAAAACGCTAATTCCAATCCTTGATTCTGATTGGTTAATAGCTGTGCTTTATTTACAATAAAACATGGCTATGACCGCTTCACCCAACGGTTCTATTTATCACTGCACCCGTAGCAACACCCTTAGCAACCACACGTATTAGTTTGAGAAGGTTTGTTGTTTTTATTATAGCTTTTATGCATAATACACATTGGAACGTTGTTGTTCACGGTCAGGGACTATTTATTCTAGTGGAAGGAACGATTTTATTAATTTAACTTCATGAAAGTTGCACTAATGATTTTTTTTTTACTTTAATATTGTGTGGTAACCGTTTTTTTTATGAAAGGATTAAGTTACTCCACTTCGCGTCGCGCCATTACTTATTCACGATACAGCACAGCCTCTTAATGCTTACATATTGTGCCTCAAGAAGCTTTACCACCCATTGCTTTACAGCAGTGATTTAAAATGCAAATGAGCGGATGAAGTGCAAACACTGATCACAATGATGGTGGTTTGTTGCAATTGAAACTCAATTGTGCTGTGAATTATTTTCTCTCTCTCTTTTTCTCTGCACTAAATAGCAGTGCTGTGGTTGGATAGTGCAGATTAAGGGGTGGTATTATTATAATAAGAGCTCCTTATGACATCACAAGGAGAGCCAAATTTCAATGACCTATTTTTCATGTGCTTGTAGAGAATGGTTTCCGACTTATATTCAGAAGCGACTTATAGTCCGAAAAATACGGACTATACTACCATGTCATAGTACCGTTGGTATTGCTTTTGAAATTTTGCAATAAAAAAATATTGCGATTACACTTGCCTGTCTGTTGTGCTTTTTACTTCTAGCAGTAAATGAGACTAGGTAGGACTTTATTAGCAGCTTTAAATATTTTTTAAATGCTATATTGTTACTATTGTTACTAATTTTGCTAGTTACAAATGACAAATTTTTCTACATATTTCTGTCCATTACGTTGCATAATATAAAAATAATGCGTTTCGTATTTTTCATTTTTGTATTAAAGGGTTTGGGTTTAGAGTAGGGTTAGGGGTAGGGTAAGGTTTGTAACATTATGGATAAAATGGTTAAAGGGAAATTATACAGCAATCTTTATGGTATGAAAGAATTGTAAATGTTGTACGTTTTGTAGCTTTAAAACATAAACACTATACGATTAAATGTTACAAATACGTCTACAATGTACACTTCAGCATCTATTTACATTTTGTGTTTTTAAAAGTTTCGTATGAATACTACGTATTTACAGTGAAACCAGGATGTATTTTTCATAAGTAGAGACCTCAACAATGTCTCAAATGTGCTTAGATTCCAAAGTCTGGAAACTAAAAACATGAAGACATTATTTCTTGTCTGATTATTTTAAAAGCCAATGATCTGAGCCATGCGGTCCACATTCATTTTAAAGCTCTATGTTGTCAACAATTTTGTGTCTATCATTTGTGTCTCTAAAAAGCTTGGACATAGTGATGATACAATGACCGTCAGGTGACCTAAACACAGTGTCATTTAAAAGAAATGGTCCAGGTTTTGGCCATAATAAACATGAAGTACAAAGCATGCTTGACAGATTTCCGATTTGAACTTGATCTGACAGTGCAATCATAACACTTGGCAATAGTTTATGAGAATAAGCATTATCTCTCACTGTATCCCACACCTGTATCATGGCCAGACACCTGCAGCGCAGAGGAAAATGAGTCTACCACCACTAAAGGAAATGAGACAAGCAGGGTTTACAGTGTCTGAATATTTGTAGATACGCGTGTGTGACAGCAGATACCGTGTTACTACTTATTATCAGCACCTTGCATGAACCGACATGTTTATGTTGAGCTGTGTTGGCTAGACGTTTGCAGATCTATACAAATAAAATGATTGTGGTTACATGCATTGCATGCAGAAGTTAACCTCACGATAAAGCAGAATTTGAAATGTACATTTTGTGTCCTCTTTGAGAGCGGTTCATTTGTGTTTATGTGAATGTATTTTGTCTGTGTTGCATGTTTTGCCTTCAGGCGTTGTATCACATCCCTCAAATCCACGCTGTGTTTAATGGCAGCCAGAGCTACAAGCCAAATACCCACAAGAATATCAAAAATAAAGCAGGGAAAGAGAAATAAACCGAGACTTACTAATGATTTAGAGCTGATGTACAACACCACCTGAAAATGTTTGGGCTGTAAACCTTTCTGCTATGGGCTTCTTGTCCGCCCATTCTACTGGACATGGTAGAGGAGGTTTATTCTGCAAAGTTCAGGAGGTAGCAGCAATTATCAGATGATAAAGGAGGGAGGTGAAGTCTACTTCAGGACTATTGATCTACAGAGAGAGGAAAGCATGTTACTCTAAGTGGCTCTTATGCACAAATCTGTTCTCAAATAGTCTCGAGAGATAGGTTAGCTGCAAACTGCCCATCATGTTTGTCGGTGACGTGGAGCTAAAACTGCTGACCATTGTCATATTTCAACCCTAACACGCACTTCAACTCTTAACCATGTAAGTGTTACAGTATATTACAGCACTTACTTTAGCTTCGTTATAAAACATATTGTGCTGCCATGTTGTCTACTTCCTACGTAGGCACAAGAAATGAAACCTCATATTCCTCAAACCGCTATGCTCAAAGATGAGTTTTACAGCGATACTCCAGCCAAATATCAAAATTACCCCATGATTTACTCACCCTCAAGCAATCCGATATACACATGTCCATCATTTTTCAGACAAACACATTTGAAGTTATTCAAGTAGATGCCCTTGCTTTCCCAAGCTTATAATAAGAGAAAACGGGGATTATGGAAAACGTCTGACTTTGAAGCCCCAAAAAGTGCATCCATCCTTCACAGAAGTAATCCACATGGCTCCAGTGGGTTAATAAAGGTCTTTTGCAGGTAATTGATGCGATATTGTAACCAAAATATTGAAATTGTAAACTTTATATTTTAGCAATATCGCTTGAGTAGGAGTGTGATATAGCTCTATGAAAAAGAGAGTGCTCTATAGTAAAGCGAGATGTTTGCCTGCGGCCTCGTGCCTTTGGCCTAATCGCAGCCGTATTGATAAAGACCAATATCACATGACTCTGAGAGCGATATTGCTTTTATACAACAGTTCGACGGCATACGCATGAAAAAACTAAAACTAGAAAACAACAACAGAGTTATTTTAAAAGCCTCTTTGTCTGGGAACTACTTTCTTCCGCCACGGATTTGAAGGCCAGAATGACAGGTTAGGCTGCGTTCACACCAGCCACGGTAGAGGCGTCAAGCGCAAGTGATTTCAATTTTAAGTCAATGTGAAGACGCGTCTGGAGGTCTTGCGGCACGGTAGACGCGATTCCGCCTCATTCACGTGTCTAGTTCGCGCGAATTGAGCGTTGCCGTGGCAAACGGGCGAGTTGTAAATTTGAACCTTGGTGGAAAAATGCAACGCGTTATCAATCAGGAGCTTGCTCTAGTAGTGACGAGATTACAGGAAGCGAGCAGAGGCGCAGAAGCTCCTCCCTTTATGCGAATTTCCACGTGAATGTCCCATGACTAGAATTCCACACGCGGCTTTCATGCGCAAATGAAGCGAGCAAACTAGGCGCGATACATGCAAATTTGACGCCTCAAACATGGCTGGTGTGAACCCATGGTAATGCTGCGTTTACACCAACCACGGTAGAGGCGGCAAGCGTGAGTGATTTCAATGTGAACACGCGTTTCCGCCTCATTGCCGCAAATTGAGCGTATGGCGCGGTAAGCCAGAATGGTGCTTTTTGACAGCGAGTTGAAAAGTTTGAGCTTTTGCAGATTTTCACGCCACGTTAACCAATCAGGAGCCTGCTTGCAGCTGTCACTCATTCAGCAAGAAGGCTTGATATTGTCCGTGAGCAGTCACCCAGAGCTATACGACACAAGTTTTTGTTTATAGAGACAGGAATAAAAAGGACCTCACTTGGAAGAGTGTCAGTGAGGGCATTGGGCAACCTGGTAAGTTGTAAATACACATTTCACTTTTGAGTCACGTGACATTTATCGACCAGCACCGTTTATTTTCCCCCTATAGTAAGGTTACTAAATACAAACTGGTAACTCTCTCAATAAATGCACAATCAACATCAGCCATCCTGCAAACAGACAACCGCACAGAACTTCAAGAAGCGGATTTGGCTTCTGACGCGCGTCAAATGCTTGCTTTTTCTGCGCGTCTACTTCGCTCTAGATGGGCGAATGCATTCAAACTGTTCAAGCGGCAAACTAGGTGCGATAGACGCAGTTTTGATGCCTGAAACACGGTTGGTGTACTGTAAACGCAGCATAACACTTTTGGCTGTTTTGAATCTCATAATAACTCTACAGATGGAATAGCCATTTCTTAATATTACCATTTCTTGATCACAAAGTGTAGTTTTAAGATTAGTTCAGTCGAGGATATATATATATATATATATATATATATATATATATATATATATATATATATATATATATATATATGTATATATATATATATATATATATGTATATATATATATATATATATATATGTATATATATATATATATATATGTATGTATATATATATATATATATGTATGTATATATATATATATGTATATATATATATATATATATATATATGTATATATATATATGTGTATATATATATATATATATATATATATATGTATATATATATATATATGTATATGTATATATATGTATATATATATGTATATATATATATATATATATATATATATATGTATAATATCCAAATCTGCAGTCTATTTGAACATTTGCTTAGAAAGATTTGGTATGTGAGAACCAGACGCATCAGTGGATGTCAGTGTTCGAAATGTAATGAAACGATTACTTGTGTTTTATTCATATTTAGGGTCTTTTGTTTTGTTATTATTTTGGCACGAGGTAAAAGTTAATAAAACTATATTTGTATACTATTGCTTTTCCATTTAATCTTAACTCGGTACGAGTACTCGCTTTATTATTGAACGTTGTTCTTGTCAGTATTAGATAAAACAGTTTTATATAAGTGTCAGAGAGATGTTTCAGCGGTGATATTTCAGAACGTGTTTTAATACGGTATTCATATCATGCAAAAATTTATTATCAAGTGTCCCAATGTAAAAGCTGCAGTGTTTTTGTGTCCTTTTAACGGGAGGAGAGACGCGTAAACAGATCGCTCCAGAGAAAATTATTGTTTTCGTTGTTTTATTCCAAGTGTATTTTAATCATCCACACGTCATGCACTTAAATGTACATGCAAGAGCGCTGATCTTCGACGGGATAATCACTTCCCATTGGGATTCACAGATTCATGAGCTAGTGAAATTATTAGACACATGGAGAGTGTTTAAAAACAGCTTGTGTGTCCGTGTGTGTGTGCTCTGTTTTTCCAATCAGAGATGAGCCTGTTTAAAGAACCTCCATTCATTAATACTAAAATGACCAGTAGGTGGCGGAATGATACAAACGGTGAAGCGGTTACTGTTATGTTATCAGTACAATATCACATGCATGGGAAGAGCTCTAAGCCAATTAGATTCGAGAACCAGAAAATAAACTATAATAACTAGCTTCTGGTAATGATCCCATCTTGGCCTCACACGATTCATGTGCAACCTACCCCTCGCAACAAGCGCTCATTACGTTAAAACTCTTGCATGAGTCCAAGATGGCGTCGTTAACAGAAGTTATTTATTACCATTTATAAAGTTTGTAATCTCATCGATTACCTGCAGAAGACCTTTATTAACCAATTGAAGCAATGTGGATTACCCCTTTGAATGATGAATGCACTTTTGGGGGGTTTAAAGTCAGAAGTTGTTCCCTGATCCCTGTTTTCTCCCGTTATAAAGCTTGGAGAAGCAAAGACATTTATATAATAACTCACAATGTGCTCGTCTGAAAGATGATGGACATATGTATGTCAGATTGCTTGAGGGTGAGTAAATGATGGGGTTATTTTGCCTGGAGTATCCCTTTAAGTGACTACAGGGGGACTTTTATTAATTCTAAAATTAAGTAATTTATAATCATCATCTTTAGTTTTCCTCCTCCACAGAGCTGACATGCTTAGAAGGTTGTCGAAATGAAGCGTATAAGGATAATGTTGCTATGGTTTGAAACACTCAAGATTAACTCACAGGATTGATTCACACAACAAATCAAAGCAGTGCTTCAGGGCATTAGCAGAAACATCCTTTGATAACACGCCTTGAACCCTGTTTTTGAACTTCAGCAAAAAAGGGCCAGCGGCGATACGTATTTCATTTTCCTCCATATGTTTTTCTTAGGCAGGGTTCACACCAAAAGATTTTTTTACATCTTATAAGATTTTCAAAATAGGATAAAAAATCCTAGATTTAACAGTTTCGCTCCTATAGTGTGTGGTGTGTCATGATGTGTAAAAGACAGCACACCACACACAAACAGATTTTCAACCAGAGTCTCGACTGTGAACACAGGAAATCTTGCAAAATCTTGCAAGACTTCAGAATAAGCATGGCGGGCGATATGCAGGAAGACATTTCAATGATAGTGTTCAGAAATGTTTTTCACCGAAAAATCAAGGAAAAAAGAAAAGTGTTTTGAGTGAAGTCATGGAGACAGTGGGAACATGGTCCATCTCTGCTGTCCAAATCAACTTCACTTTGTGCTGCGCCATGACTGCTTCCGTTGTCCATCATATTGCTTTCTGATTGGATTTTGTTTTGTTTTACATGACAATCTCAAGAGCACGATTTCTGATCGTAAATATTAAACATGTTTTATATTTACGATTCCCGATCAAGGGCCCTGACGTCCTTCCAATCAGGTTGGACACTCCTAACACACCTCACACCAAGAGAAAATCTAATAAGATCATTTGTAGAACCATCAAGATAATCTGGGCATAGCTAGGATTGTCGGAAGGGGGGAAATCGGCCCAAAATCAGCCCGATTATCTTTTGGTGTGTACCAAGCATTAAGGGTTAATACAGGATTGTAATGCAGTTGCGAATGTGCCCAAGTTTTAGTAGTTCCTGATGAGCAATTTCTATGAGTTAATTGACGTAAACCTTAGTAAATCATGTTGTGTGGTTAGTTTAAATACTACTACTATTATTATTATTATTTTTAATTATAATTTTTTATTTAAATACAGAAATGGGAAAGTTAAATGCATTTGCAGAGTAATGTCCACAGTCTTTCAGTGATACATTTTCATTTGTCTTTAGTATATCCTGAGTTTTACTTTTCAAGGTTGGCACAAACTTTTTTATACAGTACAAAAGTGCAAAAGTAAATAAAAAAGATTAGTTGTTTTTATTTTATAAAATTTTACACATTTACAAGACGATACAATATAACATAATAATACAAAATTAATTAAAACAAAAAGGGAAAGAGGACAAAGTTCAAAAGAGTTCAGTCCAGTGGCACCCAGTGACTTCTTTTTTCAAGGGCGCTCGATGCAAAGTTCGTCACAACATGTATGTAGCCCATCATGTGTGTGGTTCGTCATTTCAAAATATGTGTCCTGCGCTTCGAGAGTTCCTGTGTGCATTACGCATCTTGTCAAAATTAGGGATGCATCGAACCCAGGATTCGGATTCGGCCAAATATGGGCTTTTTGAAGGGGTTCGGCCGAACCGTAGATTTTTTTCCACCGAACCGAACCCTAGGCTTGCGCTACGCTGGTCGACGTCACGAGGCAACTTACATCAGGTGCTGACGTGGAGATAAGCATTTTTTTTTTGGTGAGCCTTAGGGGCGGTTCACATTTTGTGGACGCACCTGGAAAGAACTAGCGCATCACACCGCATCGCTTTCATTATGCATAGGCTTATGGTAATTGTCAATAGTTTTTCCCACTTGTCATCCTGGCATCATTTTTTTTTACAGTAAAAATCAAACAAAATGAAAAATACACTGCTGTGGATGTTTTTTACTTCATTAATGTGTTTTACTGTGTTAATGGAATAAGGATGCGATTAGGATTCGGTATTCCGTTTCGGATTCGCCCCGAATCTTAAACAGTGGATTCGGTATTCGGCCGAGCCCAAAAAATCTGGATTCGGTGCATCCCTAGTCAAAATAAGTGCCTGCTGCAGACGTGTCTAAAGGGTTTATGATAAAAGAGACGCTCACGTTTGCAAGATACTCGAATAATCTCATGCATAATCAGAGTTTACTGTTAAGGGATTGTGTGGACGTGAACGGTTTTGACGCGTGTGCAGCAGGGACTTATTTTGATAAAAAAAAATAATGCACAGGGTTCACATGACGCAACAAACACACATTTTGAAAATGCAAGCAACACACATGACACTCCAAACACTTATTTTGAAATTTCGCCCCTCGGATGAGCAGTCACCAGCCGCCACTGGTTCAGTCCTTCAATAATTAATGACAAAATAAGACATGTAACCTATGTGAAAAGTACAACAATAAATCACAAGGATGCAAAAGTATAGCACTGAAAACCTTAACTAACATTATAAATGGACCTCAGGAAAAAAATCCATTGCTATTACAGATTGTATTTTGATGTAGCCCATTTAAGCAAAGGACACTCCTCAGTTTATAAAAGAAAATCGTGAACCAGCTTTCCATAACACTTCACTAATGATCAGTAGGGGATATCTGACATTTAGGTGCCGAGTCCAAAATCATCTCCAATTTACACTCGCAGCAGTGCCAGGTCTAGCAGGACCAAATTATAGGCCCAGCAGGTACAAACAAGCATATCTGATCGAGTACAGACAGAAATATACAGCATGGCACAATGAAACCTTTTAGCTTTAAATTCATCCTTTCAACTTGAAATATCTTTAGTGAACTGTAGCATGACTTTGTTTGCATTCACTTGCTTTATACTTCGGTGAGCATTCATATTGCATTCACGAGTTTGAAAAGACATTTGAAAAATGTATGAATTCAGCTTGTAAGATATCAGCTTGCTTGATACAGAAGCTGGACAAATTAAAACTGACTTTTGGGCCTTTTTATATAACCAACAGCATACTGACAAAGCAACAAGACATATTTGCCTGTTTGGTGGAAGTTGTTTTTATGAATTCAATGTGACGGTGGTGAAATCAGAAGACGTATGAGCTGTTCAGACAGAGTTTTTAAATGCCATGATTGAGTAATGATCAATGATCATTCACTTTGTAATGCATCAATCATTGTCTGAGCGAACGTTGACGGCTGCTGATGGGAAACTCTCTGACATTTGTGCAATAAAACTGTGAACCTGAAATCAATAAGTGCTTTCAGGAAGGATTGTGTGTCTTGAGTTATTTGATAACTTTCCAATTAAACACATTTTTTTTATAGCGTGTAAGTGATTAACTGATAAAGCTTTTTCCCTATTTCATGTGTTTATTGTAAAATCCATAAAGTAGAGAGATTTTTTTGCCCACACACAACACTGTATTATAAAAAATATACATTAAACATTTTTTATAATAACAATAAAAACCAACATAAAAACAACATTTTTCTATTTAGCATGTTAGCAGAAGAAATTCAGTCAATGTCTAAAAATGATCTGGTACTTTACAATAATTTTTTATTGAATATATCATACATCATCTTTATATCATCACAGGTAAACACTGCAAGGCCAGCAGAGTCCTTACAGACAGGATTATCTATCAGGAGAGGTCAGTAAGGGGTTAATGTCTACCAATAATCAACTCAAAACACTCCAATCACTTTTATTGTCACATCACCAACAACACGTGAAGTCTTCAAGACAATGAAAAAAGAAGTACACAAAAAGTAACAATAGATTTATGGGAAGTCAAAACATCATTTATATATCTAGCAAATGCATTAAATAACTATTTTAAAGATACAAACCTACTGACCTATATGCAACAATGCAAAGACAAAGAACTTACAGTAACTGATGCAAATATATGTGCATTGATTTTAATAACATAAGCCAAATTATAAGCATTTTCAAAACATAATTTTTTGAACACTACTCCAAACCATTTGCGTCGTGTGTGACCTCCTCCCTGATGAGATCACCGGGAAATGAAGCAAGAGTCCTTAAAAGCAAACTTTGATCCCAGTATTCCCACAACACGGGTGGCATGTCAGACATCACAGAGGATCTCTGTTGTTTTAAAGTGAACCGGCAGAGGTTTTCTCTTGGCGAATTATCCAGGTGCGTGCCACCATCTGCTTTCTAAATGAATTTGTCAGTCCGGTTACAAAAGTAAATTAGGACTGATGTGAAATTAGGCAATAAAAATAGTAACACTTAACACATTAATGTTAATTAAGAAGTCAAGGACAAATATTATAGATGTGATTATATATCTTTTGTGGTGACATTTAACAAATGCCGTGGCAGCTTTGTTGTGTGTGGGTGTGCATGTCCCGCACCATTGTCAATCCCACAATACACCTTGATGACCAATAGACCTTGAATGGTCCTAAACACACAAAGCGTGTTTTACAGAGCGTGTTTCATCCCTATGTTGGGTGTTTCTCAAAAATTCCTCCACAACTTTAAATGCTGGAATGAGACGGTCTTATAAGTGTCCATGGCAAAGTCATAATGGTTCCCGCCCCCCTTGGTCTTGTCATAAAAATTTAAGATGAAAAGTTGAAGATAATGCAATTTATCACCACAAATAGTTATTATAACGTTCCATTAATTCAGTAATGTGAATGAGAATCATATACTGTATCAACCATTTGCGGTCTCCTAGTTCTATACTGAATTTGCAGTTTAACTTTGTGATTAATGTACAAAAACATTATGTCTTTGTGCTTAAAACATGTTTTTGTCTTACTTTTAATACTGAAAGTGGGTGAGCTCTATGCCCACTTGTTTCCTACCAATGATTGGCTTATATTTTAAAATGAAAATGGGGTTATTAAAAATGACAAAAGCAAGCAAAAGCATGCACAGCGTCTACATTGGGTCCTTGACAAAAAACATAATAGTGTAGAAATGCAAAGTCGGCAACACCAAATCTCCAAAAATATATATAAAAAAAATATTATTAAAAGCTAGTGCAGGGCATTAAGGTGATGTTTCAAGCACGCAGGCTCTTCAACAGATGAAAGATGACGACATGTTTGTCCTGTGGCAGCTACCATGGCGTATGTTTTCAATTTTTTTCCAATGGAAGCCCTGCGCTTTTCAAAAATGCTGGCAACTGGTGGGTTTTGTTTTCGGTGAGCTCTGGCACTCGCCGGTTTTTAGTGCTCAGTGCTGAGCACCGAGAGTTGAAAAATGTTCAACTTTGGGAGAAACGCTCAGCTCATGTCACTTCTCAATCGGCCGTCCAATCACGTGGAGGAGGGGTGAGGCAAATATCACAACAACCAACCAATGAACATGGCAAGTGCCCAGAGTCGGTGTCCGTCTGCCGTTTTCAGCTTTCAGCCGCGTTTAAACGCTTTGGTGTACACATCCCCTGTGTTTTGAAATTGAAAGGTGAGCTGTTGGTTACAATTTGCAATCTCACCATTAGATGCCGCTAAAATGTACACACACAAGTCATTGTGTATGAACTTCAATGTCTAATTGTTTTAGCAGTGCAATGTGTGACCGTGTTGAAAAAAAAGCCCAGCTGCAATATTTTGTGATTTACTATTTTCTACAAAAACCACTCTAAATAATACAAGGAACATTCTGTGAAAATATAACATTGATATCTATAATATTGTCTGAGTAAGGTCATGTCAAAAATTGAAATCAATGATTGAAATCAATCTTTGATGCTCAAAATCTCATCATTTGACAGGAAGGGTCACATATACGCATGTATAATTTGTGTTGCTGTAGTCTGTGTGAGTCTAGATTAAGTGGATACACACATAAAATGTTTATTGTTTGGAGGGGCACGTCATTGTTAAAAAATAAACCGTGTATTGAACTACTTTGAGGACTTATTGACTGGCGAAGACACCTGTTTTATTGAATCATAGCTTTATAGAAAAATAGTTTGCACTGATGCACAATCGCATTTCTCTCAGATTGTTTTCTGGTTTTTTTACGGTAACTTGTCTGAATTATTACAAATCATTTTTGGCCTTCGTATTTTGAGAGTCGGTTACCATAAATATGAAACATAAGTGATGAATTCAAAAGCATAGTTTATTTGCAATGAAACGATGGCATCAAACATTATGACATGCACTACATGATGTCATCAAAGTGTGGACTCTGAGGAAGTCCATAGTGTGCCATTTGGGACAGGGCCATTGTGGACGTTAGCAGGGACAGTTAAGGAGTGCAAGCTTGTCTGCAGTTATGATGGATGCGCAATTTCATAATAAAAGTTAATGAGAAATGCAGTCGTCCCACAAAATAGTATTAATGTTCCTGGAGCATTTATTTTATAAAACAGCCCTCCAATATACAATCTAAACTCTTTGACATTTGTAATAAGATATAGTATGACAAGTTTAATACCAGCCTTGGTAAATATGCAGTAACACATGGTACAACCAGTTAACTACCATGTAGATACCTAAAAGTAAGTACCACACATTTGTTGATAAGTACAACTTATTTACCACATATGTACAAGGTAAGTACACGTACTGTAGAATAAAGTGCTACATGACATTCTTATTTTTGGAAATATAATCTCGACAACAAAAGTTATGGAAATCTAAACATCTAAAGTAATCAAATCAGATGATAATTTTCAGTGTTATATTTTCTAGATTACTTGATATCTTGTATCTTCATGGCCATCAGCCACAGTAGACATTATGGGGCAGTTTCCCAGGGAGGGTTTAGATTAATCCAGGACATGCCTTCCAAAAAACAATAATGGTGCGACTCTTGAGGCAAAGCAATGGCACTTGTTTGCCCAATTAAAAAGCTTATTAGGCCTACTGTCATTTTTGCTTAAATGTAAAACCGTTTTTAACACACTGTTTTATTTGTGTCATTGGTACTTATTTAGGCAGGTAAATTGGAAAAATATTGTCTCCATAAAAAAGTAGTCTGCTTGTGAATAATAAGCTGTTTCAGAAGAATTGGTTTGCTCAGAATTGTTTATCTTGCAGTTAATTAGTGAGCCGGAGAGAAAATGTCATAGTTTTTGTGCCAATGCTGGAACAAAAGATATTTCAGCTGCTATTTACTGTATAGGGTATCATTAAAATATTTGGTGCAGTATTATTTGGGACTTGTACGTGCCTGGTGATAGAAATCTTTAAAGAACATTTAGACTCAGATTACACAAATGTCAAATCGGATGGCACCTGTGAATCCTGAGATGTAGATATTCATAAGTACATCAGATCTGTAGTATTAGTATATATATATATTAGTATATTATATTAGTATATTATATTAGTGCACCCGTAAACGCAACAACCAGACATTTGCTGGATACTGGGAAACCATTTTGATAAACTTTCTGAGTTACTAACACGTTAGTCCCACCGGGGACCTAAACCACTTCCGTTGCCAAAATGTGTGCACAACTATTTGATCATGAGGGCTGTAAAAGGGTCTATAGAACTGCATTACTGCTTTTGGGCATTTTTGAATAAAACAACGCCCCTTGGTCGTCTGCTTCATTGGATAACTCCTCTCCTGGGTTATCACGGGATAGCAAAGGGTCCATCGAATGAACAAGATTTTTCCGGAAGTAGTGGGTAATCCGGCCTACTGTTTTTCAATACTATAAAATTTTGACATATTACTCGCCTCACCTACTGCTTTTCGCTTACTATAGATGGATTTCAGTCATGTGACCTTTTACGTCATGCCGCCATCTTGAGAACCTACCGAGTACCAGTAGTTTATTGACAAGCATTGGCTACCTTGCTACAATTTGCGGAGTTCTTATCTTTTACTGTCTATGATTCTTACGGATACAGTAAAGGGCTACGAAAGATAACGTGTCGCATCTCGACTGTCATGAAAAGACACGCTAGTTTAAAAAAAAATATCTTGGTTAGGGTGTGATGCCTTCTCGATCCCTGATGCGTTCTTCCAGCCGCTGTCCGCTGCTACCGAGCGACCACTATTTTACAACATAAGAAGGCGCGACACAACATGAAACTTTGCTCAAAGTATCACCTGGATCTCTTCACATGAACGCGAGCATTGAGAACATTGTTTGTGTACACGGAGTTTACTAAAAATAAAGGTTTTATACAACTGACTTTGGCTGTTATGGTGTCTGCTCGTCATCTCTGCCAGACTAAATAATCGATTTCCGAATGCGAATGAATGAATATCATATGAGGCTCCTTTTTCAACTAGAAGGTCAATATTGTTTTTCACTTGCGACAAAACAACGAATTATCTGTGCATTTTTATGGAACTATGCTTTAGGAGATATCAATCTTTACTCTCCTCCCTCCTTACGTTGCAATTGGAGATCGATGCATTTTCACTGGGAAGAAGGCGGCGAGCGGACGCCAAATCATCCAAAGTCAGTTGTTCAAAACCTTCTTTTTAGTTATCTCTGTGTTCACAAACAATGTTCTCAATGCTCGAGTTCACATGTAGAGACACAGGCGATACTTCGAGCAAAATATCATGTTGTGTTGAGCCTTCTTAGTGTTGTTAAAATAGCGATTTTGATGCTCACAACATATTGAAGGCATAGCTTCTAGTTCTTTTGCGACCACTTCAGGTCCTCAAAATGGCGGAAGATAAGTGAGTGACGTCAGCTGATATCCATGTATATAGTATGGAAGTAGGTGGTTTCGGACACAGCCAGTGTATTTAAAAACAGCCAGAAGACCTTAGCTACTTCATAGCAACTGCCTAGCAACCACACAGCAGCATATTCTCTTCAGAAAAATGTTTAAGCAGTTTAGTTTGTATTTGTCTTTATTGGTTGTAAGATGTTTAAACGTGATGGGCTGTCTGAATATGATAAATTAAGTTCTTAGACTTTGGTTCATGTGTTCATTGTTGAAGTTATTTTATGTATTTGTGTAGAGGGACACATGGCACCTGTTTCGTAAAAACCTGAAGTATTTTGACGTCAGGTGTTGACTGTACAGTCCCATCAACACATTCAAACAAACCCCAGTGTGGATTCAGAGTGCATTTCTGTGATCTTTCTTCATCTGCTGTGTCCCTGTGGAACTCAAACGAACCTCAGAAAACTGACCGACCAGGTGATCTGAGGCCTGTGGAGGGGCCATCATCCACTCGTACCTTCTTCTTTCAACAGCTCTCATTTAAAGCCAGAATATGTACTTGGAAAGTGTGATATATTTAATGCAGTTGTGTACTTACATTATCCCAAAAGTTCCCAAAGATTTGTAAATCCATAGAAATGTATTTTTTTAATATTGTCTTGTCATTTGTCAATCTTGTCAATGTCACCCTTTTTGTTTCTTTAATATCCACCCTACCTTAGTTTTCGCTTGTAGAAACTATGGCAACACGTGTGGACAAATGCAAAGTGCCGTTTATACAGCATCTAAGGCCATGACACGGGTATTTTTATAACTTTTACGCGATTCGACCGTTCGTCCACACGGAAATGCAGTATCAGGTCACTGAAAGCGACAATTTTTGAAAACCCCTGCCAGGGTGAGGTTTTCCAGAAACGCCGGTTGCAGTGTTTTTGTGTAGACTGATTAAAGGAGCAGTATGTAGGATTGTGGCCAAAACTGGTATTGCAATCACAAAACGTGTGGCTAAAACTGGTTCTGCAATTACACAGCTGGTGGCTAATATACGACAACATAAACATCAGTTGAGGGCTGCAACTCTACTTTTTAACAGTATCCTGGCCGGACTGCTGTTGTCAGTGATATAAGTATTTGAAATGAAAATGATTTCTTAATGTCTAGTGACATTTCAGGGCAATTTAATGATTAATTGATATAAATTTCTTACATACTGTTCCTTTAAGGCTTCTGATTGGCCAACATGGCTTTACGATTAGGATTATATCACCGCCTGCTGGTGTGGCATGCTCTTGACAGCGTGTGATCATGTGTTTTTGGGTGTTCATGTAGCCAAAGATTTCTTTTAAACCGAGCATGTGTGGAGGGGATTTTTTTAAATTGCAGGAGAAAAAATCTGGTTATAAAAATACCTGTGTCCGTGTGGACTAGGCCTAACACACAGCTGTTGTGCCTTGCAGCTAATTCATTATGAAGACATACAATAATGTGACCAAATGTGCAGGTTAGTGACAACCCTCCCCATATCCGCGACCATTAAAATAGACAAAATTTCAAGTGATTTTTAAACAACATACGCTTATGAACCATAGAAACCAGCATGGTAATATTAATAAAGAAATAGGATAATGATGAACACTTTTAACATTTACAATGCAGCGTTTGCATTATCTATTCACAAATTTCGTGACCTTAATTTCTCCCGCACCTCATCTTTCATTTTCACTTTTATATCTCCATTTGTTTTGTTGTTGTGGCTGGTGCGAGCTGCTTGGTGCTTTCGTGATGTGATGCCAAAGTTTTGGTGACGCTGCGCAAGGTAGCTATGTAGGCCTATGTATTTTAACCTTATCAAAAAACCTAATAAAAATGTGTTTTTATTAATCTCAAAATATATATTCCCAAATATTTTATATAGGCTAGGGAATTGCACGTAACATAGATGTTTTTTATTGACCCGTCCCAAGCAACCCGTCTTGCAAATAAAGTGACAATTTCTTTACCCGCCCCGACACGCGGGTTACCCGTCGGGCCCGCAGGTTATAAGACGCATACATGGTAATAAAGCATTAATTCATTACTTAATCTCTAAACATGATTAGTGACTTACATACATCTCTGGATGATGAAAACAACATCTCTCACGGTTCCACTCTCGTTCATAATGTAAAACTTCTCCTTTGTTATTGTGTAATAGCGACCTCCAGTGGTAAAAATCCTACATATTGTGGCTTTAACGCACAAATCAAATGATTTTAATTGATACGGATGTTTTTTTGAAGAATGTGTTCGCGATGTATTGAGAACAGCACTTAAAAGCTCTATTTCCGGGAATTGTCATGACGGCGGAGTCAAAGAGACTTGTTCTCCGAGACATGAAAGGTTCCTGAGATCAAACAACTTGAAAAGCACTCTGTCTGGTAAATTCAGATCTGTCACAAGGAGCTTGTCTCAATTGAAACCGAAGCAAGGACAAGGCAGGCTGAGGTGACACGATAAATAAATCTCGAGGTGTTTAGAATAAAATGGACAGAGAGGCAAGATTTGCCTTGAAAATGCCCACTTACCTTTGTGTAACCTTGTGCTGGCGGTGTTTGTTTAATTTACAGTCATGTATAATGCAAGGAGCCATTTAGTAGATATTTTTTCACCTTTTGTCATTTTAACTTTTATACATGCATGTTTATATACTTGAAGAAATTTAATTTCCTTAAATTTCCATCATGCATTCTGAAACATTGCTTGATTTGAATGCATTTGAATGTATGAGTAGTAGTATTGGAGGGTGTCTGCTTTAGCAAACACCACAAATGATAGATAGATATATGCCAAAATTTAGTGGTGTGGCATCGATGTCTACTAACAGGAACTCTAAACTAACAGTTGACAAAGGGAACGGTATTTTGTTTTGTCATTACGCTGTAGACTGCCACAGATACCCGGTGGCTGTAGCAAATGTGTGTTTTTGTCATTTTGTGAAGAAGTGAAAATGACAGGTGCACTGTTCCACGACCAGTCATGTGAAAGGGAGAGAGCGAGTGAGATGGGGGTTATTTCATTTATCCTGTGGTGTGGACTTCACAAGGTGTTAAAGTGGGTTTCTAAATCATAGGGGGTGTAAATGTTCGCTACAAAGGACACTGCAAACTTTGTTGCGAACCAGTATACATCGATATATCACTTTAAACGAAGAGGAGAGAGACATTTATCCATCAGTCAGAACTGCATGCAGTTTGGCTGAAATGAATGCAGTGCAAGTGCGTATTAGGGACCATCGAACACTCCTGCTCTTATATATTTTTTCTTCATTTAAGGGCTAATATAAATATAACTCATACTTGAAATGTGACCTTTGCGTTTAACCCATCTAGTGAGTAATGAACACAAGCACACACCCAGGGCATTGGGCAGCTATCACTGTAGCACATGGGGAGCAATGGTGGACAGGTGCCGTGCTCAAGGGCACCTCAGTCGCAACCTGCCAGCCGTGAGACTTAAACCAGCAAATCTCGGGTTGCAAGCCAGACTCTCTAAACATAAGGCCGCGATCATAGTGTCCCTACAGTATATTAACACATACAGTACTGTGCAAAAGTCTTAGGCCACCATGCCACAATTAGATTTGTTGTTTTTGCAGTTATAGTTATTATATGAAGAGTTTCGTTGCAAAACTAGATAACTCCGTTTTTTTATTTTTCAGAAATCTCGTGTTTTGGTTGTGCATTCCAATTAATATCGATTCAACTGCAGTTGGTTTGCTTTGATTTAAATCTTCATAACTTAAAAAAATACAGCTAAGTAGCACCGTAAAACAAAATAATAACATGATAACATAATAATAAACATGTTTTGACAGAGCAACAAAACTTTTCATATATAATTGTTTCTCAGTCTCTTTAATAAAATACATCCAGGAAATACAGGATATGTGTATATAGTATAAAAACTGTATAAAAATGTTAACTGTGGGTCAAGTTTTTAGGGTAATTCCCCTTCCACTTTAGCAATAGCAGAAAACTGCAGAATCTCTTAAACCTCAATAAAATTAAATCCTAATTTCTAATTTTACTTCATTCTGCTCAAAAACGCTCAAGATGTGTTTAGTGCCAAGAGACGTCACAATAAACACAGACATTTAGTCATGAAAATTATTATTATATTTTTTGAACATATCTCCGGTATTTTCTGTTTGTATCTTAATAAAAAAGATTGAAAAAAGAATATGGATGGACATTAAAACTTCTAAAACTACAAGTCTGGTGGTGTTGGCCTAATGCTGCGTTTACACCAGCCGCGGTAGGGGCGGCAAAAACGCGCTATTCGCGCGTAGTTGGATGCTTGAACATTTGAGTTCACTCGATTCATTCACGCGTGAAAGTTGTAGTCATTCGAGAAATTCACGCGAAATTTGCGTCATGGGAGAGGCTTATGCGACTCCACGGAGACTCTGCCACTCCGCTCGCTTCCTGTAATCACGTCACTACTACAGCAAGGTCCTGATTGGTTAACGCGGCGAATCCGCCGAAGTTCAGATTTTTCAACTTGCGCATTTCCCGTGGCAATGCTCAATTTGCGCGGAACGCGCCGCGCCTTCCACGCCATCCGCCCCGCACCTACCACACGTACCGCGCCGCAGGATAATAATCCGCGTGTAATCTCGTCTTTGCATTGACTTAACATGTAAATCACCCGCGCTTGCCGCCTCTACCGCGGCTGGTGTAAACGCAGCATAAGACTTTTTCACATTACTGTACTGTGGTTGATGATAACACCTATTAGTCACCTATATTTCTATTTATTTACCAACCCAGTCTCACCCCATGTCGTCAATATTTGACGACACTTGACCATTCGTCAATATGTGACGCGGAGGGTATACCTTTCGCGTCATTTTTTGACGAACTGGGGACTTCAATACTATTACGTCCGTTGCATTCTCTTTCCTATTTTCTTACCATTTCCGCGTCGGTTTAGGGTTAGATTTACATAATGACATCCCTACCCAAACCTAACTCTAACCCCAACGCCAGGTGACAACTGTTTAATTTCGCGTACCTAACTCTAACCCCAACGCCAGGTGACAACTGTTTAATTTCGCGTACACTGTTTAATTTTGCGTAATCTAACCCTAAACCGACGCGAAAATGGTAAGAAAATAGGAAAGAGAATGCAACGGACGTAATAGTATTGAAGTCCCCAGTTCGTCAAAAAATGACGCGAAAGGTATACCCTTCGCGTCAACATATGACGAATGGTCAAGTGTCGTCAAATATTGACGACATGGGGTGAGACTGTGTTATATTTACACAAGTATCTCGTCAATAAAGTGAAAACAGTTTCCTTCCAATGATGAGTTTTTATAGCAATCCATATTTCTGCTATTATCCACCAGGTGGTGCTCTTATCCAAGTTATAATACACAGAAGCATGATCCAAAAACAGTAAAAACTAAGTGTATATTTTAATCATCGTTCTTAATCTGATCTCTAACAAAAGGCCTTTACAAAAATGCAATTATCTCAGCTTTTTGCTCAATTTTTTTTTTTTTTTTAAGAAACCTACCCATATTTGAGAGGTAATAAAAGGGAAACAAATGAAGATACAGTAGGATGAAACGTTTTTCCCATTTTTTTGTTGGAAGCAGGGTGTTCAAAGCTTTCATTTAATACAGTGGTTCTCAACTTTTTTCACTTCAAGGCCTGATGGTATTTTTTCCATATAAACTGAAATAAATCTTGGAATGACTAGACTGATGTTTATTTGCTACTAAAATGGCCAAAAAATAAACATCTTGATTTTTTTAGCTTGTTTTAGCTCATTATAATGCTTGTTTTGTCCAATTATTTATAATTTTAGGTCATCTTGAGACCCCCTTGGAAATCCGAGACCTTCTGAGAGAGAGAGAGAGAGAGAGAGAGAGAGAGAGAGAGAGAGAGAGAGAGAGAGAGAGAGAGAGGGGGGGGGGAGAGAGCAGATGAGCTTTTGAGTTTAATCAACGCAAAGTCATGATTAAATTAACTATCTTTAAATTGGTGTGTGTGTGTGTGTGTGTGTGTGTGTGTGTGTGCGTGTGTGCGTCCGTGCTTGTGTGTATGTATGTGGTTTGATCTGCTAAAACTCATTTCAGTACACTTCTGAGAGACGCTTGTCTTTGTGTGTTTGAACGCGTGCTTTGCTTATGTCAGTCTTTCTAAGCTTACTGTAGTAAATTTGTGCCATCACTAATTACCCAATCTGTGTTTGCAAATAAACTTTGAAACTTCACGTTTATGATTGCTTCTGCAAATGCAGTCACTCACTAAGTTGTAAACATATGGTAGCTCTGATAATTTTAATGGATGTACAATGGAAGGCAAATATGGTAAACCTCTGATACTACCCCAAGTAGCAATTTGGCCTGTAAAAGATGTCCAAACACCGTCCAAACACAGCTCAGGTGTCTAAAATAAAACAAGCCAAAACAAGGAGAGTTATGTCAATTATGAGTATGGATTCTTTTTAATCCTCTTTTATTTAGAAAAATGCTGTTAGGAACTCGACCACACTTCTTGATTAGCTGCTTCACCTTTGTTTGACTTGGGTTGGAGCTAAAATCTGCAGGACAGTAGCTCAACAGAAACAGGGTTGGAGACCCCTGCTGTAATGTGATGCTTAGGGTAAGATAAAGTATATTAACATGACTTCACCTTTAAGTGAGTGAACGATAAAATGTGTGGAGCATACAGTAGTAGATATTAAAGGATATTAAAATGATAGTAAAAATGTCATCTTATTAAATCTATACTAACCTTTTGACCATATTGTGTATCTCAACAGAAACGGACACCTGACTTTAAGTGAATTATTCAGGAATCACGCTGTGTAAAATGTATAGTCCAGTTACACGAGTTCATCACAACACACTTCTCCTGTGTCGAGGTCTTGCTTCATTGTGTGCTGTAGGATTGTTTGATAGCCGAACAGTATGAAGCCAGTCAAAAATAGCCCACCTGCTGAAGTTGAGTAACCTCTGCGGGAATCCAAAGCTTTCATCATCAAATAAGGGTTTATCTCTCTGTATCTTTGGCCCATTTACTGCAGCTTGTGGTTTTATCTTCAACCAAACGCTCCTGTTAGAAGGTGGGGTGCGAATGTTTTCACAAATGCCTGCTGGGTGGACCCTGGGAGTTTGACGTGTAACTTTAAACAAAAGGAATAAATGAAGAGATTGTCAGAGAAAGTTGGTGTACACACGCTGTAATTTATTATGCTAACTATAAAGTTGCTTTCAGTGGTTGGTACTGTTACAGAATTAGAATAATTTAAAGGAATAGTTTACCCAAAACCTTCGTCATTGTTCTGTGAGACCACACTTTTCTGAATATTTGTGCAGCTCTGTTTCAGACATCGACGGATAATAGTGACCACGTCGTTTACACTTCAGAGCACAAACCTGTTGTCAGTGTTTGGGTAACGCATTACAAGTTACGTGCATTACGTAATAATGTTACTTTTCTGAAGTAACGAGTGAAGAAACGCATTACTTTTTAAATGTACACATTAAACCTAACTTTTTGAAAAAAGTAATGCAAGTTACTTTTTTATTTTAATTAATTCGATAAAAAATTACTGAATTAAACTAAACGTAGTCACATTATGCACTCTATGCGTACACGTCTGTGTGGAAACAGTTGAAAAACTGAGATGGCAGGCCAGAGCTCAACATTTTTGTGATAAAATATGCAATTTCTGAATGCAGAACTTTTCAGTCATAAAAACACCTGCAAGGCCTGAAAGAGATCAAGCCTCAGCCGAGAAAAAGTAACGCAAAAGTAACTCAAAAGTAACGTAAGCATTACTTTCCATGAAAAGTAACTAAGTAACACAATTAGTTACTTTTTTGGGGAGTAACTTAATATTGTAATGCATTACTTTTAAAAGTACCTTACTGCCTGTTGTCATATCATGATGTGTCTGAATTAGAGGTAGAGAAAAAAAAAAATCGATTCTTAGATGCGTTGCGATGCTGACGTGGACGATTCTGTAATGTAAAAAATTCATTTTTAAAAGTTACAAATTAATAACGTGATGTTATCTTAACCTACTGTAAAGGTGGATTTCAAGTGATTTCAAGTGATGCTGCATACGGAAAGTTTAGAGCGGACACCGCACGTACACCTACCCTGTTTGTCAATTCGTTCCCTAGATCCCGAGGTCGTGAATTAGTATATCGTGTACACAGGTTCGGGCACTGGTAAGGACCCTAGCTCACTTGACATTGGAACACTGTTCACTTATTTTTCTGTCACGTGGCTGCTTAAGGGCGTTGTGATTATTCACAGCTTCTCCTCATCAACAACCACCAAAACCAACATCTCTCTGACATAATTTTAAACAGCACACTGCAAAAAATGATTTTCAAGAAAAAAGATCGTAGTATTTTTGTCTTGTTTTCAGTAAAAATATCTAAAAATTATTGAAATAAGATGCTTTTTCTTGATGAGCAAAACAACCCAAGAAAATAAGTCTAGTTTTCAGACCAAAAATATCAAAATTAAGTGCTTCAGCCCACGTAAGCCCGTGCATTAAGGCGGCCTTGCCCGTGGTATAAGGATATTTATTACACAGTGCTCTGAAATGCTTGATTCTGATTGGCCAGCCACGACATTTCAAGGTATGTTATTTCCAGATAACATCCGTCTGAAACGAATAACACAAGGTAACCTGGATGCTGCAAATCACAAAAAAATTATATAAATATGTCTTTTAATAACACAAATGATCAAATTGTGACATTTTTGACGAAAGTAATCAGGTTTTCCTTGTGGAATTTTAAAATAATATTTAATGTTCCTTACCTTAAATATGAGGTAAATAGCCATGTAATAAGCAGGATAATGTACTGGCAGGATGCCTATTACAGACAGGACCTCTCTTAAAAACAAAAATTACTTTCTGGGCCTTATTAATTTGTTGGTGAATATTCAATTGATCTTGAAATCGCCAGAATCTGTTTTTCATTTTATTAAATTTATTTTTTATTGCACTGTTGAAAAATATAAAGGTTTATTTCACTAGATATATCTGAAGTAGTTTGACATTTCATAAATGTTAATCTCAACATTACATGATTCACGGAGCAGATATTAAATATATATTTTTTAAACTAAACAGGCATTAAATAGCATGACTAGTTTGTAAGCTTTAAGCAAATTAGCTTAAGGCAATATATTCATCTTTGTTATTTGTGCAAAGCGCTGATATGCCGCTCTAAAAGATCATCTTTGATCCATTGACAGAAGAACCCTGCTGTGACCAGCTTCTCTCTAATGGAGAAAAATGTGCAATAAGGTGAATCGGCGGCACGTTGCCATCCGAATGATTCCCGGCCCGGGCATTCGAGGTGCCAGCTGATCGAATTGCAGATGCACGCTGGCATCTAAACTGAACCTTCACTCGCATCAAAGACATGCAAAAGGAGACAAAATGGAAGCGCTGGTCGTTTAATGATTAAAGATGGCTTGTTGCACCGGAGCGACAGCTGGGTGTGAGCTGGCAACAGCTGAAACCATTAAAGTTTCATTCCTCAAGGAGAAAGTTGAAGATACGAGAAAGGCTGCAGGAATTGTGAAACAAATGTGATGAACAAATGCATGCACCACTCCGTTGTGTTTTATTATAGACATGCTTTATTTTAATCTTTAGTTTAAAGTGCACATATTATGCCCATTTTTACAAAATAAGCCTCAGGTGTGCCCAGAATGTTTCAGCTCAAAATTCCTCACAGATAATGTATTATAGCATGTCAAAAAATTTTGTTTTCACACACACACATTCCTGCAGGCATACACTGTGACTGGGTTTTGCTTACATTACAATGCAGTCAGTTGTCACCCGCCAGCAATGGTTAACTAACCTAATCTCAAAGAGATATGAGGTGTAAAGAAACAGTTTTCCTCTGCTCTGGTTTGTAGTTTCAGGAAGCTCATATCTGCTTACATAGACAAATCCCTCACTGATTTACCCGAGCTCTCCAGTTTAGTTTACACTAAGCTGTTGCTGTCCCAAATGAGCACCGTTGACTGTTGACCAGTGAGTGTCTGCAAATGTATGTGAAGGTTATTTACGCAAAGACTAATGTGTGTGAAACACAGATGCATTGTTGAGGTTTGGGAATTGGTTAGCAGATGTCCAAACCCAGGCCTGGGAAATCATGGAAAAACCAGGGCGAAGGGGTTGAAGAAACAGTAGACTCGCATGTACGCTGGAGAGAAGAGAGAAGCATCTGTTGCCAAAATTTGTGATGGGTCAGCAGTTTGTGTAGGTCGGAACGAGCGCCACAGAAACCCAAGGGGAGGTTGTTAAGACTCATGGCCAGAGTGTTGTAATGTGGGCTCCTTATCATGAATAAGACAAAGGCTCTCTAACCACTAACTGAAAAGTCCAAAGTGTCCTGCGGTGCCTGAGAAACACAGATGACAGGGTGTTGAAGAAAATCAATACAAGTTAAGAAGCGTGGAGTGTAGATGCTGTTCTGAGGATAGAGGCGTTGACGTGACATAAAAGACAATGTTTAGGCCTCAATGCTGTTTATGATCATGCATTATTATTGGTTTTCTAATATTTACCTAGTGATGATTTTTTTATCATTTGAAGGTTTTTCAAAAACACAAAATTTTGAGCAAAGTTGAGATAATTCCATTTTTGTGAAGGACTTTTGTTAGAGATCAGATTCAGAGAGATCCTCAAAACATACACGGACATGCAGCTGCTTGCCCTAGGGTGATACTTCCGTGTGTTATAAGTTGTGAAGCCGCCTGGTGGATAATAGCGGTACTGCGGAAAGCCAGAAATACTTGTCATTGGCAGGGACAGGGGCGGACTGGCCATTTGGCAAACCGGGCAGTTTCCCGGTGTGCCGACGTATTTTTTGGGCCGATACATCTCATACTATCTTATATATTAACCCCATTGGCAGATTTTTTTGCTTGTTTTATGCACAAAATCACTTAAATTTGATATTTTTGGTCTAAAAACTAGAATTATTTTCTTGGGTCATTTCGTTCATCAAGAAAAAGCATCTTAATTTTAGAATTTTTTGATATTTTTACTGAAAACAAGACAAAAATACTAAGAATTTTTTTTTTCTTGAAAATCATTTTTTTGCAGTGTATGTAGTGTGGGCCGGTTTGGGCCAAAATGCCAGGGCCGAATTTTTGTCCCAGTCCAGCCCTGGGCAGGGAAGCGTTTTCTCTTAATTGATGAGATAACTTGTCAATGGCGGCGAAATAGTTTAAGGGGGGTTCAATGGTATTTCATGCAGTTTGACTTATTAACATAGTAAGAGTTGGTTTATTCATGCTAAACAAATGCAAAATGTCAAAAAAGTAGTTGGACGTGTTACAGAGTATTTCTGTGCTGAATGCACTTCGCCAGGGTTCGTACAATTTTACAACGTTTTTTTTTTTTCGATTACTGGTCCAGCTGACATTTCAGGGGTAAGCTATACGTATCATTTCTTTTAGGCACTTCCCACAGAAAATACAAATTATAAATATAAACTGTAATAAATTCTTTGCTGCCTTAATTTTTGTTGTTGTTGAATTGACTCAGATTTCAAGTAATTTCAACTTACTATTATTTGTCTTGGCGAGAGATGAGTTGTTATAACTACAGATGAGTTGTTGTTGTAACTTATAAAATGAAGTTGACATTTTTCAATTATATTTTATAAGTTGTAGCAACTCATCTTTTGTTGATTAAAAAATAATAATAATTTAAGGCAGCAAAGTTTTTTTTACAGTGTGCATTTTCAGACTTCTCAGTGCTACATTCGTTCGTGTTAATGTTATGCAGACATCTATTTAAAGCAGGGGTCGCTAACCTTTTTTGTTAGCTACCACAATGGGCCACTAGCCTGGGTGCCAGATGAATTTAGCCCCGCCCACAACATTGTAGGGGAAATTCAGTCTGGAGTCGCTCCATTGTGACCTTATTACAATGCTCGAACAAAAATCTGACGAAATAAATTGTCAGGGAGGGCTTTATACGATGATGGACAGATGATCACCAGTAACGTAATCAACCACATGACCAAAGAGCGCTTGTGTTGAATCCGTTTACAACAAAGACAGCTGCCGATGGAGACTTGAGATGTGAAGATTCTGCCATCGAGTCTGTTCTTGAAGATATTGACAGCGCCTTGATTTTAAAAGAGGAACAGGGAAACCCAATCAATGAATTTGTTGATAGTAAAGATGTTTTTGCCGTCCCTCCTCCGGGATTCGCCAAAAGTGTAATTTATTAGCTGGCTCTGATGGTCGCTAAGAAGCTGGGACACAATGAAAATGGGCAACTCGGCGTGCACGACAACGTGGATATAACTAGCGGTCGTTGCAGCTCCTTTTCGGAAGCCTATGGATGAAGTTCATCCAACTACGAATGCTAAAAGATAGTCTGACTTATGACTTAATAAATAACTTGTGATATGAATGAAATGTTGTAAACATAGTAGGTGTCGATGTACATTCATTAACTCAGAATAAGTACAATCATAATGTTAGTCTCATTGTAGCGAAATAACTAGCAGTTCGGTCAGGCTGCAAAAAAGCCATTTCAACATAAGTCAAACACTCGGTTTCTCTGATTGGTTGTAGGTCTATTGAATTAAGTGCAGAGGCATTTTTAGTCCTGATTTGGTTGAAACACGCCCCATAATCACAGCCCAATGGAGCGGCATCAGACTCAAATTCTGACTAGAATTAAGTATGACAACGTCAGGCTAATGGGCCACTACAATAGAAAAAAATACTAATCTGTAGGGCTACTTTTTTATATAGTTTATACTCAAAATTTTATTTTAAAGTATTTTACTTGTTGATATGCTTTATCATTGCATTAAATGTTTAAATACATAAAAGAAGCGAAGCTAATAACAAAATATGTAATAAAAAGGCACCACTGATAAAGCATGCAGCATAGCATTCTGTCTAGAGAAACCCTGTCAGATATACAGAAGATGGAGCAGACGCGCCACACATGCAGGGTCATTTTGACTTTGAAATTGCCTGCTTGTAATGGACACTTGGACACACCAATCTATACGAGTCAAGATTATGTCAAACAACCAGGGAAGATCACATATGAGACCAACCTCTCCAACGATATCAAATGAAAATGGATCGTCTGGCTCAATCAAACCATCTAACACATTTAAGGACCGAAACTGGGACACAGAAAGGAAAATGAATGTTAATACCCGCCCACCTCTGGTTTGTATCTGAAACCTGACTGATTAGGACAGAAGACGTTTGAATTGCCTCCAGCGGGTGATTGGCATGGGGTTGATAATAAAGGGGGAAAGGTATGTCAGGTTTTGATGAATAGGCTCATTTTCCTGATCATTCTCAAACATTTACACGCCACTCCTCCTTCAGCCCAGCAGCTCTGGGTAATAACGTGCCTGTGTCCTGCCTGCCCTTCCCGTGATGACAGCCTGCTGTTCTTACTTAAAACCCTCACCTGACGTGACTCCCACTGAGGACCGAGTGAAATAGTGACTAACATAAAAAATATTTGTGTTCAATGCCGTAGAGAGAACCACTCATAACTATGAAGAGCTTTGTGTTTTTTGTTCTTCTTCTTATCATAATAGTTGACCACATGTCTGATAGTTTATAATAAAGTATATACTATCTTATTAGATTTAAATCTATTTATAAGGACAATACAATTTGCAGTTTGGTTCCAAAACGCGATAAACTACCAAAATCAGTATTGTATCTGGTCAGTTTTAAAAAGTGAATTATTCATTTTACGCAAAATCCTATATCAGCCGTGTTATTCTGTCATCTTTTTTCCCAAAGTGCAATAAACGCTGGTCCTCCTTTTATGCAGAATGCAATAAATCTGCTCAACCAATCACAGCACACTATTCCACCCATTGTAAACAACAATGGTGGTGCGTTGAATACACACAGAATCCTAGTTTTCCTCAACTACTTTGTGCTTTATGATCAACAAACAAACAAAAACAAAATAATACTTTTGATGGCATTAATAGACCTGTCATGGTTTTCTGTGGAGGGGAAGAGACGTAAGCCATCAAAATCGATACATTTACGTAAGAGGCACTAAGGCGAAGAAAAAATCTCGGCTGTTGCTTGTTTTCACACAACAGCATCAAGCTTCTGCCATGCTAACACATTGACCCCAGTAGATCTTATGAAAAACTTTACATTATTTTACTCAAAGTCAACGAAAATCGAGCAGGACCAAAACATTTTACAGCCGATCGCTGTTAGAAATGTTCAGCAACAACGTCCCAAGGATGACTGCAGCAATGACAGTTTTCTTAATATGACAAAGTAAGTGTTTTGATTTATGCCATTAATGTTTATTTTTTAAATCAGTGTATACCACTAGTTAACTAAATGAATATAACATGACAAAGATGAATGCACATTTATATATTGATTCAATAGATTTATAGCATTTTGGAAAAATAATCTGTTTTTATAATAAATTTTCAAAAATCTAATTATGGATTTGAATTTTTAATGTTATTATAACCTAACAATGCTATGTGAAAGTTTGTAACAGAAAATAGTGGTTTTCATCTTGACACTTTTTTGGTATAGAAAACACATTTTTACCCAAATTTTTGACGCATTGCATCAGACATTTATTTTGACAAAACATGTGATGCACATGGTTCACATTACGCAACAAACACAACACTCCGAACACATATTTTGAATTTGCGATACTCGGAAGAGAAGTCGCGAGCCGCCACTGGATGTTCTCAATATTTTTTAATTTTGCATCCTCAGATTTTAGATTTTCAAATATTGTCCTATACTAACAAACCATACATCAATGGAAAGCTTATTTATTCAGCTTTCAGATGATGTATAAATCTAAATGTGATAAAATTATGGTCCAGTGTCACACACAGACACATTTCCAAATTTTCTGTGTTTTATTTTCATTGTCTTTCTTGTAATAAAGTGCTATATAAATACATGTGACTTGACTTCTGATGTATGATCACAAATGTAAGACTGTACTTTCGGTCTTTCTTAAGAGTTATTTCTTAAAATGTTCGTATTATGAAAATTCAGTCATTTTCTCAGCCTCATGTTCTTTCAAATCTGTATGAATATGATATGATAGCTGTATAATAGCATTGTGTGAGGGACTGAAACTGAAGTCACAAGACACTGAACATCTGAACATCCATTTCTCCACAGCTGTAATATCGCATTTATATTTAAATAGACTGCATGGCATTTACATAAAATTGTACATTTACACATTTAGCAGACTCCTTTATTCAGTCTAACCATTTGATCAGTATGTGCGCACCCTGACCTTTCTCCCATGAACTTTTTTGCTGCTAATGCATTGCTCTACCAGTTAATCTACAGGAACACATCAGCATGTTTGATGTCAGAACAAGAGAAATATACACACATCCAGAAAAAAAAAAAACTTTTTAAGTTTTTAAATGACCTGTGATGTCAAAATGATCATCAGATGTCTGATAATGTTCTGCTGCTATTGTAACATGTTATAAATGAGAATATGACTCTGTATACCTTCGTCTGGATTCGAACCTACAGCCGTTTGGTATCCCGCCATGTTGAATACGTAAGGGAGGTGTCTGACAGTTTTCAAGCTTTTCAATCTTAATGTGTCTTCCACACAAACACGCTCGACGCCTGTTGTTAGTTGCTACAAATATTCCCTTGCGCATAGTAATTATCTCATATACCATCAGGTGACAAATTAGCGATATAAAAAGACAGTTGTCACACAACAGTTTCTCGCTAATGATAAAGCCACGTGACACCAAGAAAACACACGAACCCCGCTGAGTGAAAATCCGTGCAAACGCTGAGCGCAAAGTGAAAGTGTTTCTAATTCTGGTATTCGCTTTCTCGTTTTTTCCATCACCAACAGACAAAGCCAGCTTTGAGAAGCGTCTGCGCGGTTAAAGTGACACAGCAGATGGTTTCCGCTCTCGGCTCCATCTCTCCTGAGTCCTCTCCTCTACACCCTGCTAATAACAGACTCCTCAGACTGCAGGAGCAGGCCCACCTTAATTAAACTGTGTTAATTGTGGGAGTCGGAAGCTTCTTTCTGCCATTATGTAGCACACAGCTGGTTGTCGCCTGCTCTCAAGAGGCTTTTCCAGCTCTTTAGAGATCGCTTATACTGCGGCAGAATGTTTCATCGCTTCATGCTTCCCCTAAATGTGGAACATAAAGTAAAGACCATGAAACATAAATAAACTAAAGCCTTCTGCCCTTGGCCATAAGATTAAGTGTTTGTGAACTTTATTTGCATTGTTTTTAAATAATCAAAACCTAACTATGACCTAACAACATTATAAAGTCTGTTTAGAAAACCAAATACGGTTCTGTTTCTTTACTGCTCATTTATGCAGATGGCAGAAGGTATACATTTATGTATGTGTGTTATCTGGGTTCAAACCCATGACCTTTTGCACTGCTACCGCAATGTCCTACCTACAGGAGCATGATTATACAATTCATACACAATTCAGTTATGAAATCGATCTCAGATGTCACACACCTTGAACTTGAACATCTGGTGCATAAGTTAAAAAAACTTCAGAAGTTTCAAACTCATCAACTGGTTGGTTGAATTTTTAGGAGACACAAGTGTTGCATTCTTTAATATAGCAGCTCCATTAGGCTTTTATTGGCCAAGGATCGACCATTAACATTTTTTTATATAAAATATTATAAAATGAAATAAATAAATACATCTTTTTTAACTAGTTAGCGATTTCTTTATAGAAGTAAAAAATAACTCCAGAGGAAATTGCACACTTATAAAAACACATTTTTAAATTTCTCTACTGAAAAATCCAGCTATGACAAGCATAAGCTGGTAGCTGGTTTTAGCCGGTTTAAGGTGGCAGTTGCTGGTTTAAGCTGGTCCTTCCAGCCTGGCAAAGCTGGTCAAGCTGGTGGGTCAGCTGGTCTTCCAGTCTAATCAGCTAAGTCCAGCTAGACTAGCTTAAAAAGTGAGAAAAACACAGCTAGACTAGCTTGCTACACCAGCAAAACCAGATAAAACCAAACTGAGAGACTAACTAGGTTTATTTCTAGCTAGTTGGTAGCTTTATTTCAGCTGACTGCCTTCATGGGGGGGGTTAATGATATTTCATGCATTCTGACATATTAACACAGTTAAAAAGTTGTCATCTTCATGCTAAACAAATGGAAAGTGTCAAAAAAGAAGTTGAGCTTGTGACCAAGTTTTCTGGGCCAAACTCACACCTCCTCTTTCCTAAAAGATTCTGAAAGTTTTTTGAAACATAAGTACCCGTTATGTATCAGTGACCGCCATATTCCTTTTATGGGCACTTACCCCAGAAAAGCACGCCCACACGTCAATCAAAGTAAGAGCGGGAACGACGAGGACGCTAATTATAGTGATGGGCAGTCTGGCTCTATTCATACATTCGGCTAATCTGGCTCGTCTCCCTTAGAAGAGCCGGCTCTTACGGCACTGACTCTGGCTTTTTTTGTATCACTGAGAGACTTATTTTTTATCCCAATTTAGCAATTGTGAATGGTTTGTGTGTTGGTATGCATTTTTTGTATCAATTGTTTTTATTTTCATTAGAAAAAAATACACCGTTATATTATTTAAAATTATAATAAAACTTTGTTCATTGTTTAATTACAAAACCGCAGCAAACAAACCTAATAAATGAGGACTTTCTTCTTTTTGGTAAATGCCTTAAAGGGACATTCCACTTTTTTTGAAAATATACTCATTTTCCAGCTCCCATAGAGTTAAACATTTGATTCTTACCGTTTTTTAATCCATTCAGCTAATCTCTGGGTCTGGCGCTAGCACTTTTAGGATAGCTTAGCACAATCCATTGAATCTGATAGACCATTAGCATCACGCTAAAATAACCAAAGAGTTAGATATTTTTCATTTTTAAAACTTAATTCTGCTGTACTCACATCGTGTACCAAGACCGACAGAAAACCAAAAGTTGCGATTTTCTAGGCAGATATGGCTAGGAACTATACTCTTTGCTGATGTAATATGGCCGCAGCAGACGTAGTGATATTACGCACTGACCGAAAATACTCCCCTTGGTTATTTCAATAGCATGGGACTATTTTCGGTAAAATAGGAAAAATATCGAAACTCTTTGGTTATTTTTAGCGCGATGCTAATGGTCTAATCAGATTCAATGGATTATGCTAAGCTATGCTAAAAGTGCTAGCGCCAGACCTGGAGATCAGCTGAATGGATTCCAAAATGGTAAAAATCAAATGTTTAACTCTAGGGGAGCTGGAAAATGAGCATATTTTCAAAAAAAAGTCTCTTTAACTTTCTCCCAACGTGCTTAGATTTAAATCCGGCTTCCCCGCCTTTCTCCATCGCTTTGAACCTGGCCTGTACCACTACACTGGCTTTTGGAGCGTCTATCCCCATTTCTTCTTTTACATAACGGTATAACCCTAGTCTGTCTTCCAATTTGATTGGACGCATTGTGCGCCACATACAAATAGGTCCCGCCCCTGCCTGCAAATGAAGATTCAGCTACAAAGATTTGTGTCTCAGAGCCAGCTCGTTCCTGAATGACCCATCACTAGCTCATTAGCATTGTTTGCTAGCGTTGATTTTTTGTTTTTTGTTTGTTTATGCACCTGCAGTCTGTTGTATTTATAATTAAACTGATGTTGAAAATGATTATTGTGTCCTGTAATAAGTAAATTTTTTGTAGTCTGAGAGCCATGAAGGGAGTTCACAGAGTCTGATACTGCCTGCTTTATGAAGGGTTGAAAATTAACAACGATTTCAGAATAATAATTATCCACAAAAAAGTTTCAATGTTAAAGGTTTTCTTTTGTGTCCAGATGGGTCATTTTGATGTGTCCTTTTTGTTTAAACCTCATTATGTCTCGTCCTATTATAGCCATTCTTGTCTAGATAGTGAAGTGACAACAAGTGTCACTTCATTGTTTTTAAGCAACTTTGATTCAGTTGTCCGACAACTTCAGAAAGGACGGAACCGTGTGTGTAATTTATGTTGGATGGGGTCAGAGTCGAGCAGCTGGTCTCCACTTCTCATCATGCTTCTATGAGAATGTGCCATGGCCACGTCTGTCTGGCACATGCTATTCTTATACTTTATTTATTGAGCCTCATAAATACCGCAGGCATATCAATAAACAATGTCAGATTTTCATTTTTTCTTACCGTACTCATATTTCTCTTGCAGTAATTCTTCCCTATCCAGGATTAATCTTCTCAGATTGGAAAATTTTACTGGTGGGCATCCAATCACATTACGGATTTAGGTGTGTAATTTACTGGTGCTTGTACGCAGTTATTGCGTGAAGCTGTAAACATATGGTACAATTTTAAATAGTCGTGATAGGCATTAAAAGTGTGGTCAATAAAACAATGGGATACATTAATGAGATTTTTTTAAATTTCATGCTTTTTTAATTTCATATCAAATTCACCCAGAGTCTTTGCATTGATTAAGTGTCTGATTACTTATTGAATGTGGAGCTCGGCTCGGTCTGTTTGGGCGTCTCATCGCATGCAATGAATCTCCTGCATTGTTGACATGAATACTAACTGTGTTTAAAAAAGATACTTGGTAACACTTTACTTAAATGGGGTGTTCATAAGACTGACATGATACCTTCATAATCATGACATTTATGACTTTAAGGGCCCTATCTTGCACCCAGCGCAATTGACTTTGTCAGTGACTCATGTATCATTCGTATTTTGCACCGGCGCACAGCGGGTTTTTCCCTCCACAGACGCACGTCGGCGAACTAGGGAATGAACTTGCGCTCCCTGGGCGGTTCAGCGCAAAAAAGGAGGCGTGTTCTGGCGCAAACCATCCCTGATGCTATTTTGCAGTTTCAAAAAACAATTCCGCCACTGACCAAAAAAAAAAACTAGTCTAAAGTCAGTGGCGCGTTGCGCGTTGTTCATTATGCTATTTCAAGGGCGCATGCTTGACCATAATGTATAGCGTGCACAACGCGCACACACTTTGCTTATCTAATCTACACAGATGCAACAGTTATTTTTGCAAATCATAAATTGCTACAATAAAAATATTAAAACATGAGATAAGGGAAATCATAGTGGTGAGCATTGTGGTGATAGTTTTTATTTATTTTGTGTGGCTGCGTTAAAAAAATATAATGCAAATAACGATTAAAATATTTTCATAAGTTTGTTGTGTGGCTGTATTACGTTTATTTTATGTAAATAATAATTAAAATGTTTTCATAAGAAACCTTAATGTATATGAACTTGATTTGTAAGTGTACTTTGGGGTTGGACCTTGTTTGCATTTCTTGGGTCCGATTTCAAAGCCCCCAAACCCTTCCAGAGGGTGAGGGTGGACGCAGCGATGTCCTCTACTGGCGTCAGGTCATGTGTGGAGGCAGATCCACCTCCCGTTACACGGCGTGCCTGATTTATGCTGGCAAGCTTGGGATTCCCCGTCCCTTGACATCATTGTAGCGCTTGGCGCAATGATGGGGATGCCAGCTGATGAGACAATTGTGGCTTTTTCCTCTCACGCCTGTTTAACCGACGCTGATTTGGGCGGGTTTCTCCTATCCCCATACAAAACAACTTCTCTGTCTTTGACTGCTCTTACAAGAACGTGGGTCTCCTCGGCTGTAAACCGCTCCTGGCGTGCGCCTGGTAAATCCGTCATAATAATAGCAACCCGCCATGGAACTTGCGCCCTTGCATTTAAAGGGAATGTTGGATAGCGTTCTGATTGGTTTATTTGACGTTATGCCCAAACCACACCTATGAATAATGAACCTACTTCAGACCAACCCCTTATTGATTTGCGCCTGGCGCAAGAGTTGTTTCTCCCGCCAGGAAAATAGCAACAGCGCTCAAGATCCGCCCACAAACTCACTTGCGCTTTGCACTTCGCACTTGCGTTTCAGATCGTTAAAATAGGGCCCAAAGTGTTATTTGTTCAATTATGTCATTTTTAATGCAAAGATGACATTGTTTGAGAGGTCTTTGTTATGACAACTTGACATAAACCAATACATCATAACTTGTCATAATTCTGTTACTCCCAATTTCAATCCAATAAAATATTCAAAAAAAGATGTTTATTATAAAAATAATCATAATCATAAAGAATACAAATAAAAACAAAGCTGAAAATATTTCAACTTAATTTAATGCTTGTTTTGTCTTATTTAAAAAAAAAATGTAAACCTGGGGCCCACTTGGAGGTTTGTTGAGGCTTAAGAAACACTCATTTGAACATTGTTTGATCCTAAGAATAATTTTGCTAGCATTTTGTTGATATGCATTATTAATATAGTTTTATTAATAAAGATTTGATATATTACACAGTTTCTTTTGCCCGAGATCCCATCAGGGTCATTTGCTACAATAAAACAAGCATCAGTTGTAAAGTTTAGAAGACATTATGCACACGACTCTATACACACAAGAGATATCATTCAGAAGATGCAGGAATTTTCATGTGTATTAATTACACCCCAGTTTTCTATACCTCAGGATATTTTAGGATTTGAATACAAATGTCGCTAACTGTTACCCTCTGCGATATTTGTTCTCATGATGCAACGACTTGCAAGATTTATGCGACACTGCAGGAAGTTACCAGAAGTGTGAGCCGAACTTTGCAGAAGTTTATAGATCCCCGGTGTTAAAGTCAGACTCATCTGTCTTATAATTCGAGCTCGAGGAGATGTTTTCAAACTAAATGCTTTGTTTGTGTATTTGTACATTTCACCAAAAGCTTGTGGCCCACCGTACTAAATTTTCCATTGAATGATTATGATGAATGCACAATTCGTTCGGCTGTTTGTCTGACCTCTGCCTGCATCTTTTATGGGATTCATAGCGTGGTGTAAACTGTTATTAATGGAAACACATGCACTGAACGATAGGGTTTCACCCACATTGAGAGATGCATTAATAGCTCATTACAGGCCAAAGCCAGAGAGTATGAGGGAAAACATTAGGTCACCTGACGATTTATCACCATTCTGGATATTCGGCAAAACATGCTTGTGGTCTGAACGGTTTAATGTGACCTGAATTTTTGCCCCATAGCCAGCAGTATTGGTTGACACACATGCTACTGAGTGGAAAAATGCATCTTTGTGGAATAGCATTATACTGTTATGACTATGCCCTGATGGTGGGGGTGTAAATGGATATTTTAAGCACACAAAAGGTATTATGCACACACATGCACTTTTGTTGAGATGCATCATGTTAAAGATGTTAAATTCAATTCAAATTTATTTTAAAAAGCTCTTTTCACAATTTTACATTGTTACAAAGTAGCTTTTCGTGGTCATAAAAATAAAGAAACACAGAAAAATAAGAAAACCATGGACATTTTTAAAACATTTTAGAATGTAATACATTGTATTGCAAATGTATTTCCTCATACACAAATGTACTGTAATAAATAATATTAATTAGCGGTGTTAAGGATGTCATCTACTAAGAATACCTAATGAATCTGCAATATTAACAAGTACTGTACTTTAGCGGAAGCCTAGAAATCTAGACGCACCCTAGCGGCCGCAAAATATATTTGCTGCCAGGGTTTAGTCTAGGCACTCACAATACACTTAACAGCTCCAAAAACCAAAATTTGGTCAGGCCAATCACATCGTGTGTAGCGTCTGTGGGGCGGGCTTAACATGATGACGACAGAGCTGCAACGGTTCCTACTTGAAAACAAAGAATGGCTGCTGCTGCTGGCGAACAGCTTTCTTTTGAAGCGGCTTTGGCCGCGACTCTGGAGGACTTAGACTTATGTTTTTCTTTGAGAGAAGAGCAAATAACCCTACTGAAGTCCTTTTTAAGCAAGAAAGATGTGTTTGGAGTTTTGCCGACTGGTTACGGTAACTACGTCACCTTCTTCGTTGCTCTTATTGGTCATAGCGCTATCCTATTGCGTGCAGAGGCATTTTGAGGGACAACCTTATATCCCGCCCCTTGCATTGAGCCGTTTGTGTGAAGAGTTGCCAGACCTTACATCTTGATGTAGGTCTGGCTAACCAGGCTACTTTAGCGGTTCATAAGCAGGTGAAGTAGTGAAACCTTTAGCATTGAAGTCAGATCGTAATAATGAAAGCTGTATTAACATAATGTTCAAAAACCCTAAGCTAAGCTGGTATCTGTAGTCACGGGTCCATGCAGTTAACTCTTTCCCTGCCAGCATTTTTTTAAGTTGCCAGCCAGCGGCAGCATTTTTCATGATTTTCACAAAATTTGTATGCCTTCCAGAAAATGTTCTTCTTTAAATATATAAACAAACAATATATCAAATGAAAGAAAAGACCCTCTGCTTAAAAAAAAAAAAAAAAAACGTTTGATCCTACCTTCATTAGTTCTCTTTTTATCACCTTTCAAATATGAGTAGGTTTCTTCAAAAACACTAAATTTTGAGCAAAAAGCTGAGATAATTCCATATTTGTGAAGGACTTTTGATAGAGATCAGATTCAGAGCGATCTTTAAAACATACACAGAGTTCTTTCTCTTTCACATGAGGCGTTACTTCCGGGTTGTATAAGTTGTGGAAAGCCGGAAATTCACGTCATTGGCAGGGAAGCGTTTTCTCTTAATGGATGAGTTATCTCGTCAATGGTGGGGAAAGAGTTAATAAAGGCCTTCTGCGGGCAATCCAAAGCAATTTTGTAAGAAATATTTCAATATTTTATAAAATGACAAACTAAAATAACTAGCTTTTGGTAGCGACCGATGTACATTCACAGTAAGTGCGTTTCCAGCGTATGAGGTAGCGTCTCGTCTCATCTCATCTCCACCAGTGTTCATGGCCTTAGTACATAATTGATTATAGTTTCACAATCATTTTTCAACTTTTTCTTCCTCACTTTAAAAATTATGTCAAATCAACATATATTTTGTTACTTTAACCTAACAAATAAAAAAAGTTAAAGGTAGGGTAACAGATTTGATCCTGAAACATTTTTAGTTATGCTGGTTAAAAGTCTCCTCACATCCTAATAGCAATCACTGTGTGTTTAAATGTATTTGTAGATATTTATGTCATCTGTGATGGCGTAGGACCAAAAAATGTTCAACCAATCATAGATTGGCATTTCCTTTTTTGTCCCTCATACATAAGCGTAATTTGAATGCCCACCACGCAGCGAGTCCACGCATGCGCCATACGTCATCAGCGCGTTCACGTGTGCTCACCTCCTGGTGTCTGTAAACAGCAAGAATGGCAAACTTTTCTGCTGAATTGACAACCTACACAGGAGCCACAAAACGAAAGACATATTTTATAACAACAAGAGCAAAACTGCCTGGATCAGCAAAGAACAAAAACCCAAATTAACATCGGTAACTTTACTGCTTTACCACGAGATGCAAACAGCTGCAGGAGGCAAAGGGTCTGAAAGGGTCGTTACACTGTTTATTTTGGTAAGGTAGGTACGCGATATGTTTGTATTGAGATGGATTCAGATATTCTACTTTGATGAAACACTGTGTTGCTTATGAAATTTGTGTTCGTTTACGGATTACCTTAATGATATAGTTACTACGTCTACACAACCGAAAGTGTGCTTTAACTAATTCTGATGTAAACCAGTTGTTTATGTTGGTAATGTTATTCATTTTGTACTGCAAAGTTTTCTCACTGGTGAATGAGACATGAGATGTGACCGTCTGATCTGTGCGTGTTCTTATATGGTTTGAAAGAGGCGTGACTTTGGATGGCGATTTGACTGGAGGGTGGGATCATCATTTCATTGCTACGCGGTTACCGCATTTTTCAAAATGTGAAACCCTACCTTTAAACAATTTCAATTTGTTTTTTTAAGTTATGTCAACTTATCAGAAGTCAAAACTTTAAAAAGTAGGTTGAATTGACTTGCAAAACCAAATGGTTTTAACTTCATGCTGCTTTCTTTTACAGTGTAGACAGCAAAAAGTATAAATAGAAAAAGTATTAAAACTTTGCTTTAAAATGTGTCGTATTGCTTTTGCCATCGGAAACAAAGCTGATCCTGGTAATTGAGTGTGCTGGTTATGTTAACATATAGGTCTCAACACATCAGCTCTATGTTCCTCTATTAAAGAAAGCCTTGTAGTCACATTGTTGGCCAAGAATATAAAACATCAAAAGATCAGCATTTAAATTCACAGTGTAAAGGCTGGAGCAGAGCTGTATTTTTACTGTGATCAGAGGACAGTAAGTCAACTTTGGCACTGTATAGTTCATATAGGAAAGAACTGCTTTTTTACTCAATGACTTCAAGAAGATTCTCCACAGTCGGCACCTGCGGCGGCCTGTCACACGCTGCGCTAATGATGGCAACATTTTCCCAACAAAATCATTATGAGTTTTTTTTTTGCAAAGCATATCATTCTGTAGCTGGATGGATAATAATGAGCCCCGTGCAGGTTCAGCTAATTTAACGGACTTCCTTTGCCAAGAACCTCTGATTCAACGTTGCGTCCATGCAAAATCATTAATCAAGGTCCGTCTATAATTACCAGTCAGACAGCCTGCGCGCTTTCACCTTACTTCAGTTATGGCTCATTTCTGCTCGGTGTCCACAGGTTAATAAAGAAGAGCCAGGACTTCTTTCCTGGGCCTGCACGATGGTTCATAACACTAATAAGGCCAGTCATATTTCCTATTATTAGATTGAAAAATCCCTCTGAAACTCACCGAACTTGACAATGACCTTGACGTTTCATATTTGCAAGTCTACTGTATGGTTTGGAATTTGTGCTCAGTGTTTTTCTCTGTATGTATGTATGTCACAATACTTACATTGTTAACCAGTCCAGATTTGTTCACAAATATAAGATCAGCAAAAATATACATAATCAGATTTTAGTATAAATCCATTTGACTTATTTTCCCAAGCAGTTTAAATTCTATTGAGTTTAATAAAATGTCTGATCATCTTACCTGCACTACCAGTCCAAAATTTGGCCAAATCTTATTATGGTGTTATTAAGACAAACATTGCATTTGGCAAAAACTTTTACTTTCAGAAATGGCCTAAAGTGCAAGATGTAATTTAAAAAAATGATATTTCTTACTTCTAAAAGGTATTATGTCCGCATCTGTATGTTACAGAGATTATGTCCACTTGTGTATGTGAAAGAGGGTGGAGGACAGAGAGAACATGTGTGCTTGTCCCAGATGGGAATGAAGACCTAATGAAATCTTAATTCTAAAGCCACCATCACTGAGATATGCAGGATTTATGAGCGAGAGACAGAAATGGTCAATATTATAAACCTTCAAAATTTCCCCCTAAAAATCCTTGGATTAGCAAAGTTTCACGTCTCAGAAACAGATTGTGGGCTCAGACTGTCTCTAATAGTGTGATTAAATGTTTTTTTTTTTTAGAAATGCAATGTTTGATTTGTTTCACACAAAAGCCATACAGTCATTCATTTTCAAGGACCTCTCTAGTCCAGAGAAAGTGACAAAAAAACTTGATAACACTCATATATTTGAATGAAATTATCTCATTAATTATGCTACATTTAATCTAGTGTAACCAACATTTTTCACTTTACAGCTTATTCTGGCCGAGATCCACTCATTTAGGAAGGTGCCATTTGACTGACAGGTGTGTCCAACCGAAGGTGTCCTGTGTCTGTGAGTAATGCTGTTTGTCTCGGGTATAATTATGAACTCATTGTGTTAAAGCTTTGGGGGAAGTTCACATTATGTACATATGTCCTAATCTCCCACACAGCAAAAAAAAAAAAACAGATATTTTCAAATATAATTTTAAATATATTTCAATATATACAAATAATGGACAAAAGTATATGTGCTGATATATGTTTAAAATTAAAAAAAACAAGATATTTCTTGGCCATTTTTTGTATATTTTGAAAGACATTTTAAAAAAAGGATATTTTAATGCATTTATATTAACATTGCATTGGAAGAAAAACTTGTGTTACAAACCTGTAAACATGACAGATTTTAAAAGGTTCAAATTAAATTTAAACTGCTCAACTGCAAGATACTTATAATTTGTAATGTATAATCTAATACATTATACATTTTGTAAAAAAAAATTATTTTGGCATGAAAAATATATATTTTTTACAATATAGGTTGTAAAAATAGAAATGTTTTTGTTGCCCCTGAAATACATTTTGAAATATATGATAATATATTGAAGTTTAACATTTTCGCTAGATGACTTTTTCAATCCTCATTAGTAGACTGTAAAAATTACTTTCTTACTTAGTTTTTTGTCTTGTTTCCATTACAAATATCTAAAAAAAATTTAATCAAATGTATCTTCTTGGTCAGCAAAATGAACATAGAAAATAAATCTAGTTTTTAGACCAAAAAATATTAAATTTAAGTGCATTTGTGCTTAAAGTATGCAAAAAATAAATAAATAAATCTGCCAATGGGGTAAGAATTTTTTTTAACAATTTAAGAAAAATTCAAGCAAAATGTTCTTACCCCATTGGCATAGTTTTTAATTCACTTAAATTGTATATTTTGCGTCTAAAAACTAGACTTATTTTCTTAGGTTATGTTGCTCAAATGCATCTTAATTTAAGAATTAAAAAAAATTACTGAAAACAAGACAAAACTATGTAAGAAAGTCATTTTTTGCAGTGTATGTAAAGTACACTGCTAAAAAATATTTTCAAGAGAAAAAAATTCGTAGTATTTTTGTCTTGTTTTCAGTAAAAATGTCTAATAATTCTTAAATTAAGATGCTTTTTCTTGATGAGCAAAATGACCCAAGAAAATAGTTTGTAGACCAAAAACATCAAATTTAAGTGCTTTTGTCATAAAACAAGCAAAAAAAATCTGTCAATGGGGTAAGCAAATTTTTCTTAAATTTTTTATTTATTTACTGTTTAAGAAAAATGTTCAAGATTTTTTTGCTTACCCCAATGGCAGATTTTTGTTTTATGCTCAAAATCACTTAAATTTGATATTTTTGGTCTAAAAACTAGACTTATTTTCTTGGGTCGTTTTGCTCATCAAGAAAAAGCATCTTAATTTAAGAATTTTTAGATATTTTTCCTGAAAACAAGACAAAAATTTTTTTGCAGTGTATTTAGCAATTTTATGTTTCAAAAAGAGATGGCAATAGAGAGATGAACATCACAGAGTTCTAGTTTAAATAATGATATCATTAAAGGTGCAATTAAGCATTAGGATTTGTTCATGTTTAATCTCTTGAGCATATATTTACTTTATCCTGTATTTCACAAGTTCGCATTAACATGAGCCAGCGTATTTGGCGTGCTGTACAAGGGGAGGGATACGAGCTCTGAATATTAGCCAGAACCCAGAGTACCCCCCCCCCCCCCCCAGATAGATGTACCTGCAAAAACAGTTGCGGGATGGAGGTGGGGACATGCTATATATTGTATAGAGACCTCTTCGCTGATTGGTTGCATTACATGAACATGCCTACCGAACTAAATAAACTTCATTCAAATATTAGACCAGCTTTAACCTGCCTGCAAGCAGAATTAAAAATAATTTTTACCTACACTGTCTAGTCTAGTGAATGTCCAGCACACAGAAACTTCAACGATCAGGTCCTGAGAGAACCACAGAGCGCATGATAACTCAATAAGATGCCCGGAACCTAAATCTAAATGTGAGAATTGAAAAAGACGCATGTGGTGCTATAAAGCAACACCATCTGTTACAATCCATGATGTCACTCTGACTATCTGCCATGGCAGAGCTTCTCATCTTTTTAGGTCCTAAAGGGACACTGTCCTCCAGAGTTGAGCTTCAATCCTAATAAAACAGATCAGGGGCCTTATATATAAAATGCTGCGCAGAAACCATTCTGCATTTGATCTTAAGATTATTTATAAAAAATGCGTACGTGTGATCCATAGAACGGATGTACGCACAGAAAACACGTGTACCTCTTTCTTTCAGATGGCAAGTCTATAAATCACAAATTGAACTTGTGCGCAGCTGAGCAGTTTCAGATCTCCGCCTTTAAACGATGCCTAATTAATGTCATTGATATAAAAAGAGCGCTTGTCGATGTTTAAACCCTTTTCGAGCTGCAAGAATGGCCTGCAGCAATCGAACAAACAAAAGTGCGTTTGTCTGCTCAGACCATGAGTCAAAGACAGTTTTTAGAAATATGGACTTTGCAGTGGATTTTTGTATGCTTTATAAATGAGGTCCCAGGAGTTAAATAACCCTGATATGATGTATACTCAGATTACTGTTATTAATGTCTTTACAGTATGTCTGCGTGTTCTTAGGGTGATTGTCGGTTGTATGTTGAACCAACCTCAGGAATTTATATTTGACGAGATATCAATTGGTATAAAGTGAATCGCTTATTAAAACAAATTCAATAATAATTACCCACCCCTGAACCCAACATCACAGGGACAAAAGCAAATCGTACAAAACTCATTTGAATTTCTACCATTTAGAGACCATTTGTAAAATACCTACAATGCCCACAAGAAGCTTTCACAGCCTCATCTTCATTTTGTTTAAAAGTTGTGATGTGAAACTTCTGTTCACTTGTCAAAAGGAATTGAAGAAAGACAAGACTATCTTCCTAACATTCGCCTTGTCTTCTATTGTTTGGTTGAAGAGACTTTATTAGATTTATTTTAGTGTTGTTTTTGTTGAAACTTTGGCCATTGTCATAACTGATGGTAATGGCAGCTAAAATGGATTTTAGTTGAAGAATAGTGTAGCTGGTGTTTGTTTGTGTTTGTGGGATTGTATATAGTACTGGCAGACATTAAGTGTTTCCTCATGCTAACTCACTCTCTCATGCACTCGGATGTGCTGAATCTGCAAATACTGCAAAACAAATAAGACACTATAGGGTTTAGTAAGTAAAAACGATTTCTCTCTGTAGAGTAAAAACCTTTAGAGACAAACCTTGTATGAGCTTTGAGATTAAGAGTTACTTCTGTGGAAATTCTGTGCCATTATAACTGTATTTTTAATTACAATAACTGCATTGAAACTGTAAACTGTTGGGGTCTGATAAAGTCTATTAAATTGGGGAAAATCCTGAAATGTTTTCCTCAAAACGCTTAATTTCGTCTCGACTGAACAAAGAAAGACATCAACATTTTGGATGATGGGGGTGAGTAAATTATCTGGATTTTTTTTAAGAAAGCAGAGTAATCATTTTAGTTCTTTTAAAGGCTTATCTCTTACTGATTTAATAATTTAAAATTACCAATTTTTTACATATTTATTATTATATACCACATTATGATGAGCAAGTAAGAAGAGACTGGTCTCAGTACTGGCATTATCACAATTATTGTGAATTAACACACATCATGATTTTCATTGTGTCACCATACAGTCTAAACACTTCTGAACAAAAATGCAAAGAAGAACCAGATACTCTTCTTCATCTCAAAGATAAATGAATATTAAATACTAACAAATGTTTATCTTTATTTAAAAACACATAAAATAGCGTTTAATTTCATATTTTACTCTCCAATGTATTTCCATGCAAAGCAAAGTCCACCGCCTAGTTAGTTATGTCTACCAAAATCATTCATGTAGTTTTAACACAAAAATATTAATTTCCTTTTTACAACTTTAAGTGGATTATACATAAAAAAATGAAGTTAAATCTACTTAATAATGTGTTTATTTAGAATTACTCAAATGGCACAGATTTGTATGTTATTTTAAAACAAATTTTAAATTTTTTTTAGTTTACTCATTTTATTTAGTTAAATCTACTTAGGCACATAATCATTTTTACAGTGTACACAACATATGTATATGCATATTTAATTATTTTGCCATTTTTTTTTATAATTAAAAGCAGGATAACATTTATAATATTTGGCCAATCCATACGTTCATGAGTTTGAGTTTTTGTAATTAATTTTAATATACACTAAACATGTTTGGTTATTTTCAGAATTTTTTTATACGTGTTTATATTAACCTATTATGTTTAAACAAATCAGCATTTTTGGTTGAAACAACCCTTCATAAGTTAAATTACAACGCAACGGGTTGGGTTTGTCCCTTTTAGAGTGTGCTTTTTACATAAAATGTGAAAACTTCAGAGCCATATTATGATAATTTGCATTTTTATGTCTATATTAAGAAAATAAACAAGAAAGTTCTAGAAGCAAGACTAATACACCCACATGAGCACCACGCTGCAAGTGCTACACCATAACTCCTACTTTTTGTTTTGCTTTGCACAGATTTAACTAAAGATAATAAAGTTAGATGTTTGTACACACTTCACATTACTGTATCTATCTTTGTTAGCAATAACAGACAATTAGGATTAATTTTTTGTTTTTATTTGGAAATATGTTCAATAAATGCCAGATCTCAAAGTTAATATGAATTTTTATTGGACTCCCATCACAAAAATGACAAACCATCTCCATCTGCATCTGTTGTTATCTTCTGCAGTCGATTCTATTGATTGAAGTGAGATGATTCATGCCAGAAATCCTGACGCATGACCGTCTGTAATGTTGAACCATAATCATTCACTCGCTATATGTATATACTCTCTCTCTCTCTCTCTCTCTCTCTCTCTCTCTCTCTCTCTCTCTCTCTCTACGTATCTCCTTCAACAAACAACTTTCAATATGTGGACATACAGTATTAGAGACTCCTATGCTTTTAAACAAAGTTTTCAAAGGGACAATAAGTAGGATTTACCCGCATCTAGTAGTGAAATTGTATTTTGCATTCAAACGACCAGTGCTCTCTAGCGCCTCGCCTTTCTAAATGCGTCTTGCAACTACGGTAGCCGTTATGTAATCACTGATCTCCGTGTCCGTTTCAGCTAGTTCACGTGTCCTGAATGAAAACGCGTTGTGGAAATGCGTTAGTAGGCTGGTGCTTTTTGTCCCTCTCTGCTATTATAATTTATCAATACGGTGGACGACATGGAAGCCTCCTTGGACTAACCTGTTCAATGTAAGTAAAGAAAAGAAATTCTAAGCTTACAAAGAAAAGTCAGATCACTGGCAGGTCATTTGACACCAACGAAAACATATTTATGAATAACGACATTGATTTTGATTAATAAAACACTTAAAACCCTACTTACTGTCCATATAAAATAAAAATAAAGAGTTTGCGGCGCCCACGCCGCCGTCTACCCCAGAGTGTTAAATGACTGGCTACATCCGAAACCGCATACTTAGGGTGACCATACGTGCCATTCTTCCCGGACGCATCCCGTCCAGGATTTTGTGTTCGTCTTCCGGAAGTCGTATTTGTCGACCGCATACATAATAGAGGATTATTATTATTATTACAGAAAAGCAACCGTTACATTTTAAGGTAAGAATTAAACTACGATTGTATTATGTTTTTAACTGAATGCCATATGCGGTCAACAAATACGACTTCCGGAAGACGCACCGAAATCCTGGACGGGATGCGTCCGGGAAGAATGGCACGTATGGTCACCCTACGCATACTTCCTTACTATATAGTTGGCTAAAAGCAGTAGGGGAGGCTAATAGTATGTCTGATTTCATATTATTTGGGAAGCAGTACATGAAAAAAACCCGGATGACCTACTACTTCCGGCAAGATCACAAAGTGTTCCTTCGATTGACACTTTGCTATCCGGTGATCCCCCAGCAGAGGAGTTATCGAATGAAGAAGATGACTGCTGTTACGCAGCTCAATTATAGATATATTAAACAGCTGTTCCTTGTGTATTTTTGTGCTAGTTTAATGTCATTCCAGTTAACGACTAACTTGTTGTCATGATGACGACATGTTGCGTGATGTATCAACATGGCCGATGTACTACATCCATATACATTCATACTATCCATATTAATACTATATAGTACCTACTGTTTTAACAGTCGATATATTTAATTCAGTACGTACTGTCACAGAATGCGATTTCAAACGCAACCTATAATCCTGCTGCTGAAGAAGACATCTGTTGATTTAACAAAAGCAAAAGTGACAAGCCAACGTTTTGCCCACCACCGTATTCTAATACCAGTATTCCCTCCGATCTCCAACATCTGCCACAAAGACTCATCATCAGGATTATGAACACAAGGGATGGCGGTCTGTGCCAGATAACTCATTAACTGCTATCCTGTGGTGATGGTGGATGTTGATAGGGTTCAGTTAATCAGAGATGAGATGTCTTCATATCTGCAAAATGGATCTTCTCAGACAAGTCACCAATGATCATCGTCTGTGTGTACAGCCTGGGGTTAGGGATTTTTTTTAGGAACATGTTTAAATAATTTACTCTAACCAGACAACACGTTTAATGCTTTTTTCACATCTGTCTCTCCGTACAGTTCGTTGAATCCCCACACTGACAGCAACACTGGATTAACCAATGAGGTGTGCTTGTAGTGGCAGGATCTGTTTGAAAGACAGGGTTTTAAAAACAGTCATTGTTTTCCAGTTCAGTGCACAGATGTGACACATTAAAGTTTTTATAATATTGTACGCCAAACTTTAATGGTTAGGTAACTTGCTATATAAACCAGGGCACCCTGTTTGAAAAAAAAACAAATCATTTTGTTTAATTTTGTTATTTCTGTAAAGGCTGTGCTGTAGTTTTAATATCCAAATTATTCTGGCAACCGTGTCATACGCCCCAGGTGGATTTCTGAAGATGTCTAAATAAAAAATATTGTGATAGAGATAGAAAAGAATTACACTTTTTGCTAGTGATGAGCACAGATAATAAAATGTATTCTTTTTTTTCTTGTTGAACTGTTGTAGACGTAGATTTAATATCGCTGTGTTTTGTACCTCACACTGAAAGTCTGACTCGAAACATTTTCCCTTTGGCTTTGCATTCATTTATTCCAAATAAAATAAGTTAATCATCCACAACAAAAACAAAAACTGTAACGCATGGCTTTGATGTTATCATAATAAAGAAACAAATGTATCATAAAATATAAATAAATACAATGTATCAAACCATAATACAGTAGATCAAAGTGGCTATTTTTGTGTGATTAATGAGCCCAAGCTTTCTGTTTTCTTTCAAAGATCTTCCACCTTGTTAAAAGCCCAAGGGAATCGGCATGGATATGAAGGAAAAAAATCCTACTTTCATGAAGTATCTGCCATGTGGATCTGCTCTTAGGTGACCCATTATGAAATCAGAAAGCGCGAACAGGGCTTATTATTATTCTTTTAAGCATATGCTCTCCTGAATAATAAAAATAATTCACCAAATATATATTTTGTGTAAAGACAAACATATACACTTAAAACTGTGTTAGGGATGACAGACACAGGAATCCCAGCGCAGAGGTATTTATTAAATATGTATAATAGATGACACTCAATGTAATCAGGAAAGTATGTATATAGAAAAACACAATATGACTGTCAATATGTATAGGAGAAAACACTCGATGTCCTTGTGAGAATGACGTGAAGAATAGAAAACACTAGAGAGCCGGGGCACAGCGGAATCCGTTCGGGAAAGTCACAGAGTGGGAAACACAGCACTGCCCTAGGACATCCACTCGCACATCCAAAATCCACACTGAAGTAATCCTGGCGGGGCGCAGAGAGAGTCCTGGCGGGGCAGAGAGAGAGAGAAAAGCGGTCAGAGTCTTCAGCAGAGGCCGTGCTGGACAGCGCACTGTGGCAGGCCCAGTCTTACACAGAATTACGCGCCCGAAAGCGCACTGTTGCTGGACAGCGCAAGCGGTGGACTGGCGCTCGGAGAATCCACAGACAGAGAGAAGACTGAGGCTTGACGCTGACACACCACTCGGGAGAGACTGACTACAGGGCTCGGAGTCTAAAGGGGTAAAGGCAGCAGAGAGCACGGTGAATAATCCAAATATAAAAGCTTGACTAAGCAAGAGCTAGACAGGACAAGAACTAGACAGAGCTAGCGGGCATGAACACACTAAGACGAACTTGCAAAGAACAAAGGGAACGAGGGGAATTTAAATCAAACCGGATTGGACAATAATGAGAATCAGGTGCGGGTCGCAGGTGAGAAAAGTCAGAGGTGATGAGATCACCCGGTGGAAGACGCGCACGCGTGGAGCTGTCAAAACAAAAACACAACACATAGTGAAACAAAGACAAAGCAGCCAATAAGACCGAAATCATAACAGGACTCCCCCCCCACGACCGCCACCGGGCGGTCCATGAGGAGGCTCACCCCGTCGCCGGCGGAGATCCTCTATCAGCCCAGGGTCCAGAATGTCCCGGGCCGGTACCCAACACCTCTCCTCCGGACCATATCCTTCCCAGTCTACAAGATATTGAAATCCCCTACCCCGGCGACGCACATCCAGTAAAGACTTAACTGAATACACAGGGGCACCATCTATAAGCTGAGGGGTGGGAGGGGTGGGGGCAGAGGGAACAGGATTAAGGTGGGAAAAATACACAGGCTTCAGTTTAGACACATGAAAAACTGGGTGAACCCGACCGAGTGCTGGGGGCAATCTGAGCCTGACCGTCACGGGATTAATGACCTTAACAATGCTGTATGGCCCAAGGAATTGTGGAGCCAGCTTGCGAGAAGGCTCACGGAGAGGTAAATCCTTGGACGAAAGCCATACCTTCTGCCCACAGATAACGCGGGGCGCGGTTCTACGGTGACGATCGGCCGCGGCTTTGGTTCGTCTGGAAACCTGACGTAATGTAAATCTAGCCCTTCTCCAGGTGCGTTTGCAACGACGGACAAAAGCTAGTGCAGACGGAACCACCGCATCAGGTTCCTGTGACGGCAATAAAGGGGGCTGAAACCCCATGGACGCCTCAAATGGGGACATGTTAAGGGAAGAAACAGGGAGAGAATTATGGGCGTATTCAACCCAGGGTAACTGTTGGCACCAGGAGCTCGGATATTGCGATGTCAGACAGCGGAGAGCTCTACCTAAATCTTGGTTAGCCCGTTCACATTGCCCGTTGGTCTGAGGATGATACCCTGAAGACAAGCTAGCTGTGGAGCCTATTTGTCTACAAAATTCCTGCCAGAAACGAGAAATAAACTGGGGACCCCTATCTGAAACAACGTCAGTGGGCAGACCATGTAAGCGAAAGACGTGTTCGATCATTACCTGGGCAGTTTCCTTGGCAGTGGGTAATTTGGGCAAAGGGACAAAATGAACCGCCTTGGAGAAGCGGTCCACAATGGTCAAAACAACAGTGTTTCCCTTAGAACTAGGCAAATTGGTTACAAAATCAATGGCGATATGTGACCAAGGACGAGAGGGAATGGGTAACGGTTTAAGCAGACCAATAGGGGCTTGATGAGAGGCCTTATTACGGGCACAAACCTGACAGGCTAACACAAACTGTCTGACATCGGGACCCATAGAGGGCCACCAGAAATGCTGACGTACGGTAGCCAGCGTTCTCCGAACCCCCGGATGGCAAACAAACTTGGACTCGTGACCCCACCGGATGACCTCGGAGCGAAGCGCATTCGGCACCCACAATCGACCCGCTGGGCACCCCTCTGGCACTTCCCCCTCCCGGCCGGCCCGTCTCACCCGTTGTTCTATTCCCCAGCGCAGGGCACCCACCACCCGCCCCTCAGGGAGGATGGTTTCGTCCCCATCAGAACCGGGACTTTCGAACAAACGAGAGAGAGCGTCGGGCTTGGTATTCTTAGAACCGGGCCGGTACGAGAGGGTGAAGTTAAATCTGTCAAAGAAGAGTGCCCAACGAGCCTGACGAGAAGATAACCTCCTGGCTGAACGGATGTATTCGAGATTCTTATGATCCGTCCAGACCAGGAAGGGCTCCGAGGTCCCCTCCAACCAGTGACGCCACTCACCCAAAGCTAGTCTGACCGCCAGCAGCTCCCGATTACCTATGTCATAATTTCGCTCTGCTGGGTTTAACCGATGGGAGAAAAAGGCACAAGGATGCACCTTGCCATCCTTAGCAGACCGCTGAGACAAAACGGCGCCTACCCCGACATCCGAAGCATCCACCTCCACAATAAATTGAGCAGCCGGATCTGGAATAGAGAGAACAGGAGCAGAGATAAACCGGGACTTTAAATTATCAAAGGCCTCCTGAGCACTAGAATTCCAGACAAACCTCTCCTTAGTGGAAGTGAGAGCAGTAAGAGGTTGAGCAACCTGACCATAATTTCTGATAAATCGCCGGTAAAAATTGGCGAAGCCCAGAAATCTTAATAAATCTTTACGGGACTCGGGGACTGGCCATTCGGCAACCGCTTTGATCTTGGCTGGGTCGGGACGGATCTCACCTGGGGCAACAACAAAACCCAAGAACGAAACTGACTTACGATGGAATTCGCACTTCTCCGCCTTTACATACAACTTATTCTCTAACAACCGGCGTAAGACTCGGCGGACATGCTGAGTGTGTTCCTGCATAGAGGGGGAAAAGATGAGAATATCATCAATGTACACAAAGACAAACTTGTTGATCATGTCTCTCAGCACATCATTAACCAGAGCTTGGAAGACTGAGGGAGCGTTACAAAGCCCGAAAGGCAAAACGCAGTACTCAAAGTGTCCAGTAGGGGTATTAAATGCAGTCTTCCACTCATCTCCCTCTCTTATACGTACCAGATGATAGGCATTGCGTAAATCTAGTTTAGTAAAGACCTGCGCTCCCTGCAAAAGCTCAAACGCAGTAGACATTAAAGGAAGGGGGTACCTATTCTTAACAGTAATGTCATTCAATCCCCTATAATCAATACAAGGACGCAGGGAGCCGTCTTTCTTCTCAACAAAGAAAAACCCCGCCCCTGCGGGCGAGGTGGAGGGACGGATGAGACCGGCACGCAGGGCATCATTAATATACTGGTCCATAGCCTCTCTCTCAGGACTCGACACAGAATAAAGTCTACCCTTAGGCGGAGAAGTGCCGGGGAGGAGATCAATAGCGCAATCATATGGCCGGTGAGGAGGGAGGGAGGTGGCCCGGGCTTTACTAAACACCTGAGCGATATCCGCATACTCCGCCGGGACCCCGGTCAAATCGACTGCCGGAACCTGAGGAAGAGAAAGAACAGAACCAGAACCAGCAGAACCAAGACATGACACATGACAAGACTGAGACCAAGACAAGATAATGCTATGCTGCCAATCAACGTGAGGATTGTGTTGCATTAACCATGCATGCCCTAAAATAATAGGAGATAGAGACGCATGAAGGATATGCAACACAATCTCCTCACGATGATTACCAGACACAGAGAGACTCACAGGAGAAGTGCAGTGTGTAATCCGCGCCATCTGCTGCCCTCTTAGGGACCAGACATCCAAAGGGGATTGGAGAGGGACAACCGGGATACCCCAGGCGCGAACCAGCGCTTCATCAATGAAGTTGCCCTCCGCGCCAGAATCGAGGAGGGCAGTGGATGGATAGTCCCGCCCGGCGAAGGACAACATGACGGGGAGTTGGGTACTGGAAACTGGGGAGAGTTTTGAAGAAGTGGCGCCCACCAGGACTCCGGTATTCACTGATGAGCGGCGGCTTTTAACGGGCAAGTCTTGGCGAAATGTCCGGGCTTTCCACAATAGAGACAGAGGGCATTCTGTAACCGCCTCTCTCTCTCTCTCTGAGACAGGCGCATGCGTCCCAGTTGCATGGGTTCCGACTCGGCTGGGGGTGACACAGGGGCCGAGGAAGAAGTGGAAGTCTCATCCACAAACACACGTTGTCGTAGAGACCGGCGCTGACTGCGAAGCATCCTCCGAGCTTCGATCCGAAGAGCAAGGTCAATGATGGCATCAAGAGTGGGGGGAAGGTCGTGAACAGCGATCTCATCCTGAAGCCCGTCTGTCAACCCCTCGACAAACTGCGCTCGAAGAGCAGCTTCGTTCCAGTGGCAGGCAGCCGCTAAGGTCTTGAACTTGATGGCGTACTCGGTGACAGAGTGCCTTCCTTGGACCAGATGTGCCAACCGAGCCGCAGCGGCATCCCCGCGAACGGAGCGATCAAAAAGTTTCTCCATCTCCTCGCGAAATTCATCAAAGGATCGGCAGCAAGGATCGCCGGCATCCCACACAGCTGTGGCCCACTCACGAGCCTTGCCAGTCAGCAGGGTAATGACATATGCAACCCGGGTGCGCTCAGAAGCATAACGGCGTGGCTGGAGGGCAAAGACTAAGGAACATTGTGACAGAAACGCTCGACAGGATGCAGGATCGCCATCATATGGTGGTGGGGCTGAGGCATGGGGCTCCGTCTCATGCTGCTGACTAGGTTGCGAGGTGTTCTGCCGCACTTGGTCAAGGCGAGAGGAAAGATCGGACATGCGTGTGGATAAATCCTCGACCTCCTGTGTCGTGGTGGTGAGGCGAGCCGAGTGTTGGCCCAACCATGAGCCCTGCTGGGCGAGAGCAGACCGGAGGGCGTCAACCTCCGCGGGATCCATAACTGGCAAGTTCGTCCTGTTAGGGATGACAGACACAGGAATCCCAGCGCAGAGGTATTTATTAAATATGTATAATAGATGACACTCAATGTAATCAGGAAAGTATGTATATAGAAAAACACAATATGACTGTCAATATGTATAGGAGAAAACACTCGATGTCCTTGTGAGAATGACGTGAAGAATAGAAAACACTAGAGAGCCGGGGCACAGCGGAATCCGTTCGGGAAAGTCACAGAGTGGGAAACACAGCACTGCCCTAGGACATCCACTCGCACATCCGAAATCCACACTGAAGTAATCCTGGCGGGGCGCAGAGAGAGTCCTGGCGGGGCAGAGAGAGAGAGAAAAGCGGTCAGAGTCTTCAGCAGAGGCCGTGCTGGACAGCGCACTGTGGCAGGCCCAGTCTTACACAGAATTACGCGCCCGAAAGCGCACTGTTGCTGGACAGCGCAAGCGGTGGACTGGCGCTCGGAGAATCCACAGACAGAGAGAAGACTGAGGCTTGACGCTGACACACCACTCGGGAGAGACTGACTACAGGGCTCGGAGTCTAAAGGGGTAAAGGCAGCAGAGAGCACGGTGAATAATCCAAATATAAAAGCTTGACTAAGCAAGAGCTAGACAGGACAAGAACTAGACAGAGCTAGCGGGCATGAACACACTAAGACGAACTTGCAAAGAACAAAGGGAACGAGGGGAATTTAAATCAAACCGGATTGGACAATAATGAGAATCAGGTGCGGGTCGCAGGTGAGAAAAGTCAGAGGTGATGAGATCACCCGGTGGAAGACGCGCACGCGTGGAGCTGTCAAAACAAAAACACAACACATAGTGAAACAAAGACAAAGCAGCCAATAAGACCGAAATCATAACAAACTGAACTGTAAAGCTAAATTATTATTTGTTTCATACATTTGATTTTTAACCACACTGCACAATGTTTACACTATGTTATGATTTAGCTATCTGCGATATAATTCAATAATGCTCAGATGTTTGTTTCTTGCCGTACAGCATTTGAAATGGTTACATTTTGGCTTGCATTACCGTGGCCCTGTACCTTCATCAATGATGATATCTTTCCATTAAACAGAAAGCCATATGAAGTAAACACACTGAACACAGATATCAAATACACCCTACAATAAATCGCTGATGCACATTATGGCGTCATTACACTGAAATCAATTCTATACATCAGTGCCATTTAAATAGCTGGTATTTGTTTTCTTTAATGGCTTTGTTGGGACTAAACAGCAGTGTGGTTCATGCTTCTCTGCCCGCTATCATATTTTGCTCTCACTGTAATGCCAGCTGGCTACATTAAGCAGCGTCTCATGCTGCTACATCACAAGTGACCCTGTGTAAGTAAATATATCTAATAATGGGGAAATGAAACCGGACTGCCCAGCAGGAGAACAGAGTTTACATTACAGCACAGCATGTTAACACAAACTACCAGTGGCCGGTTTTTCCTACAAATATTAATATTGGTTAGGCTGTTTTAAATGAAAATTAAACAGCTGTAGACAAAAACTGTGTTTTATGATAGTTTCAGGTAGCACAGGTATATTTGAAGCAAAAGAGTGTCAAAATGATTGATTTTTATTACACAGCTCATTGGAATGCTTGAATCTGATTGGCCAGTCACGACAATTGCAGGTTTGTTATTCCTAGATAACAACCGCTCAAAGCAAATAAAATTCAATTTTATTTTTTTTACAATTGTTTAATTGTTTCAAAGCAGCTTTACATTAATAGATGCAGGAGAAAACACAGAAAAATCATAAAAATAAGCAGCAGAATACAGCGGTTAAGATTAACCGTACTAGCGGGCGTAGTAATAATGTAACATATATAAGAGGGTGCTAGGTTAAGCCAATGTCAACAGACTCCCCAGGGGTTCAAAAATCCCCCTATGAGAAAAACCCTGCGGGAAAAGTCCTAGGAGGGAAAAAACCCTTGGGAGAGAGAGACAATAGATTCTATAGAGGGTATATTAAGTACGATTTTATACAATTTTATGGGAATTAAAACATGACCTCCAAGGCAGCCAGAACCGGGTCTGTAAGTGTAATTATCCTCGGGATCGAGGACAAGACAGGGAGAAAGAAACAAAATCCTATAAGCGTAGGGGCCGTTCACATGTAATGCAAGTGTCACAGTATTGTGTTTTTTTAACGCCTGGTTCCAGGCAGGCTAGCTATTGCGGCATAAGTATATTACCCAGACAAATTATGTAAATGATTTGTTAAAGAGAAATGTCTTTAGTTAAGACTTAAATTGATCGGAAAAACATTTTAACCCAGATGTTGCAAATAATTTTGACAGGTACAGTTTAATATTGCACAAAAATAAATATATATATATATATATAAATATGAAATTATTTTTTACAAATGATAAAACCAAATAGTGTCTTTGTGACATTTGAAAGTCTTTTCTTATCATAAATCTGAAAATAATTGGTTTTCCTCTCAGAAGATCTGCATTAATAAAAAAAAAATTGCTAATAAAATATTTCAAATCAATATTTAATGTATTAAGTAAAGATCATGTTCTATGAAAATGTTTGTACATTTCCTATCGTAAATGTATAAAAACTTTACTTTTGTGAGTGGATGCTGTTTCTAAGGACTTAATTTGGACATCTTTATACTGTAGGTGATTTTCTCAATATTTAGATTTTTTTGTACCCTTAGATTACAGACTTTTAAATTGTTTTCAACCAAGTAGTCTTAACATAATCTCAAACACCTTTTTTAAATAAAATATAAAATAATTTCTTTATTTATTTATAGGGGTTGTGCATTTTAAGATCATTGGGTTTACAATTGTATTTTCAGAAATATACTGTATATACAGAATAAAAAAGGTCATATGGGTTTGGAAAAAGGGTTTTTTTTGGGGTGGGGGGATTTTTGAGAGTTGTGTCTTTCATCTGTGTGATGCACACTGGGTTCAGTGACCGACTCATCATCTCTGTCTGATTCATTGGGTCTGATTTACTGAATCACTGATGCCACACATCTCGTCTGTAAAGTGGGTACGAGTAGACATGTGAGACTGCAGACTCTGAGTATAAACACAGCTTCATTGCTCCGACATACTGTGTGTTCTTTCTGCTCTCTTGCCAAGAGATATTTTTAGCTCTCAAGCTGAAGCCAAACCTGCAGATCGCTTCAACAAACAACACAGCCCATGGTCATCTGTGTTGATAACATTGTTAATGTCAAATCACTGTCTCACTTGCTGTAATACACTTTAACTGACACTCTAACTCTATTGGTCCCTATTTCAAAACCTAAAGAAGTGCTTTGTTGACATAGGGAGCTCATTTGAAAGATTACAATAACTGGGATGGATTTTCTTATGGGAATACTGTAAGTAAAAAAACACTGCAGGTATGCAGCAACTCAGTGTGCCACACAAATATTGGTTTGCACTTGACTCAGTTCATACCAGTTAACTTTGTTCTTAGCATGTTTTTATAATGTTAACAATGCAGAATATATACAAATATATAGTGCAAACAAATGAAAGTCAAGTTTTTTTACAACCCCACTACCAATAATATTATATATTAATTTTATTTGTGCCTTTTAGCTTAGAAAAAGATTTATAATCAAGTATTAGATTAACTTTTCTTCTTTTGCAGTGCATTCTGGGATTGCCTTTTCCCATAAATGATCTAATGACAATTGGTATATATATTTTACGAGTTGGCTAATTTGTTTGAATTTATATGAAGTTAATTGCGCAAAAATGTACGATTATCATAAAAAACAATAACGAAACCCGAACCCTAACCCCAACGTCACAAGGAGCAAGACAAATTGTAAAAAAAATCTATGAATGTGGTCGTATGAATTAATACAAATTAGCCACCTTGTAATATATGTACGAATTGCCATGAGATCGCGTTGAGATACACGTGATAATGCATTTTGTCTAAAAGCAGTTGTGCAGGCACACTAATACCAGCCAGCGATTTTGTGTTTAAAAGACGTCTAATAGGTGTCCAAACACAGCCCAGATGTTTAGGCTAAAACAAGGCTGTCAGTAAGAATTTAATATACATCTAAGCTAAAAGATAAATGAAATAAAATAAAATAAATAAATCAAATCAAACACCTTGTAATAACTGTTGACTTTGCCTACATGATTGAATATCATTTCATATTAGTTATTTTGGCAAAATGTAACCAAATGTATGTTTTTCTTTTGGCTATAAGTGCATTACTTATAGCTGGACGATAGTTAACCTATACAGCGATATGATGGCTAAAACTCATAACAAACACACATTTAGGGGCGGTTTCCTGGTTAATGGAGGACTAGACTTTATTATTAAAGACGTTTTTACAAACATAATTACAAAAACACTACAGGTGTGCATCTTAAAACAAAACAATGTCAACGAAAAATATTAAATTTAAACGGGAAAAATTTCTAAATAAAGCATCTCAAACATGCATTTTAGTCTGGGACTAGGATAAACCCTGTCTGGGAAACCAACCCTTAATGTACTTGTCACTATTGAATAAATCATTTTTAAGATAATGCTATCTTACATTTATTTTTTAGTGCTAGGAATTCAACAATCCCAAAATGAATCAACATACCTTTTGGGATTGATTTTGAGATTTGATCCTGATAAAAAAATATAGCTTAGTCCAAGAGGGTGCACCGCAGTCGTATTTTGGGACAGACCTGAGCGTCACGCCGAAAATAGGAAGAGAAGTTGCCCATCAGTGTGAACTTCTCCCTTCCGTCATTGTCTGATTGGTCTGATTGCTCGTCGGAAGGACTTCTGGGTTGGTAAAGTGCGCGAGACCTGCTGCAAAGGGGGCACTGATGAGCACACTTCGTAAAAGTGTGCTCTTCGTAAAAGAGCGTAAAAATTACAGAAGGGACACCCTACGGACGTGAGACGAAGTGAGCACGCGCATTTTAAGGCCACGAGACCGAAAGTCCACATGAAGTGCGTCATTTTGGACAGGGCCTTAAATGGATGCTTGCGATTGTGTCAGGGCATCCTCGAGCCACAGTTTTAGCCCCTCCCAAATAATCCTGAACTCAGAAAAGGTAATAAACTATTTAATGATCTAACTCCTATTCAGAACTACATAGTTCACAGTATTGGTAACTTGTTTTAGCAATACATTTTTTGTATTAACAAAATTTAGAAACGATTTTCTGAAATTACTTACATGGACTTTAAACCAGCTTAAGATCTGTGAATCTTGATTTAAACTCCTCTAAAACCCGCCTAACCAGGTTTCATTGGAGGCAGTCATGTCAGTCAAGTCCTTTTTAAATCCAGAGTTAAAAAACTCTTGAGATAAATATAAATCTCTTTTTACAATGTTTTTGGTTAAACAGCATGTCTGTGATGCATTAAAATGCTGTCTAGCTATAAGCACCTCGCTTGATTTCAGATTCATCTCTCTCTTCCTCTCATCACCCAATTTCTTTCCAAAAAATCCAGTGGCTTTCAAATGGTAATTTGCTAATAATTTACTGCACTAACACCATCCGCTTCTGGAGAACCCACCAGCTTTTCGTGAGTCTGAGTCGGTCTCGCTTAAGTTAGCGTGAGTGTTTCTCTCACACGAGGTGACCTTAGTTTTGATGTATGTCCTGCTCTCGTTCGCGTTCGCCTTGTGAGGCTCAGCAGCTGCTGACTCAGGGGCTAAAGGGAGTGAAAACTCTCTCCGCGCATCTGTCATTAGATTTAAAGGCTCCGCGGGTCTTCAGAGTTCCCAGTCTATTGGATTTATGGCTCTCAAACATATTCATGCCCCTTTATTAATACTCCTGCTCCCCGCAGGCGTCTGTGTGTGGGAGTCAGAGCGCTGTGTGCTTCTCTGAAGGTGGATGATAACACACAAGCCCTATCTGCATCATTTCTGCTCTGTGTGGCCTGTTGCCTTTATTATAGCTCGGTGAAAGTAGTTGTTTACATTACGTCCCTGTGCAAAACACGCCAGGCGACAGATTGAATTTACTCTGTGAGCGCATTCGCCGTCTCTCCACGAATTGAGTTGTAATTCAGTCTGATACAAGTGTTTGCATTGTGCTCCTGTAATATGTTACAGGACATCGGAGAGAAATCTGCCTTACTTTCTTGATCAGTGAGTTTGACAGAAGAGATGAGATTTCAGGATGTATCCTGAAATCTCATCTCTTCTGTCAAACTCACCTAAAGGATTATTAGGAACACCATACTAATACTGTGTTTGACCCCCTTTCTTCTCCAGAACTGCCTTAATTCTATGTGGCATTGATTCAAAAAGTTGCTGAAAGCATTTTTTAGCCCATATTGATAGGATAGCATCTTGCAGTTGATGGAGATTTGTGGGATGCACATCCAGTGCACGAAGCTCCCGTTCCACCACATCCCAAAGATGCTCTATTGGGTTGAGATCTGGTGACTGTGGGGGCCATTTTAGTACAGTGAACTCATTGTCATGTTCAAGAAACCAATTTGAAATGATTCAAGCTTTGTGACATGGTGCATTATCCTGCTGGAAGTAGCCATCAGAGGATGGGTACATGGTGGTCATAAAGGGATGGACATGGTCAGAAACAATGCTCAGGTAGGCAGTGGCATTTAAACGATGCCCAACTGGCACTAAGGGGCCTAAAGTGTGCCAAGAAAACATCCCCCACACCATTACACCACCAGCCTGCACAGTGCTAACCAGGCATGATGGATCCATGTTCTCATTCTGTTTCTGCCAAATTCTGACTCTACCATCTGAATGTCTCAACAGAAAACGAGACTCATCAGACCAGGCAACATTTTTCCAGTCTTCAACTGTCCAATTTTGTTGAGCTCGTGTAAATTGTACCCTCTTATTTGTAATGGAGATGAGTGGTACCCGGTGGGGTCTTCTGCTGTTATAGCCCATCCGCGTCAAGGTTGTGCACGTTGTGACTTCACAAATGCTTTGCTGCATACCTCGGTTGTAACGAGTGGTTATTTCAGTCAAAGTTGCTCTTCTATCAACTTAAATCAGTTGGCCCATTCTCCTCTGACGTCTAGCATCAACAAGGCATTTTTGCCCACAGTTTTTCAGTTTTCACACCATTCTTTGTAAACTCTAGAAATGGTTGTGCGTGAAAATCCCAGTAACTGAGCAGATTGTGAAATACTCAGACCGGCCCGTCTGGCACCAACAACCATGCCACGCTCAAAATTGCTTAAATCTCTTTTCTTTCCCATTCTGACATTCAGTTTGGAGTTCAGGAGATTGTCTTGACCAGGACCACACCCCTAAATGCATTGAAGCAACTGCCATGTGATTTGTTGATTAGATAATTGCATTCATGAGAAATTGAACAGATGTTCCTAATAATCATTTAGGCGAGTGCACTGTCTGGTTGCATTATCTTGAAACAAGGTCATGGGTTTGTTTTAAATTATAAAAATTGAGAGAATATATTTTGTTTCAATTTTAACCCCCCCAGCAAGCAACACAAATGAGAAAAGATGGCAACTTTAGCTTGCCTTCAAATTCCAACAGGGATTTTCTGTTTTTTATTTAGTGCTTATGAAGTAGTTTGCATACGCTGAGCTTTTGTCAATATATTTTAAGGGAAGCTTTACTCAAGATACAGAATTGTATAATTATCTCCTGTACCAGACTGCACTGGGTCTCTCAGATAGTTGAAGTTCGCTGTCCTCCTTCATTTGTGAGATGTTGAGCATTCATAGACGTGTCTTGTCATTTAGTCACCTCTGACATCATCAGAGAATCCGTCTCGCCGAAGGGCACCGTCCACATTTTGGCTGTGTCACATGTCACAACTGTTTTGAATGATGGTGAGTGATTGATGTTTGTGAATAATGGCTTCTGTCATGAGGGTGTGAATGATTTTAGCATATGAAAATACACAAGGATTTTTTTTGGCATTTATTTTTAAGAAATATGTCAAGTTCACTTTTTAAAACAGAATATTATAGATTGCTTAAAATTACAATGAAATTAAAATTAAAAACTTAACATTGTGTTTTTTTTTTACAAATGACCTTAACATTTTTATTAAAAATGCAAATCTCCTCGAAACAATTTCTCTTTACTTCAAGGCATGTGGTATGGCAGATGGGCAAGTCCCGGGAAAAGATATCAGGGATTAGTAAATAGCAACATGACCCAACTTCCAACAATCCAATTAAAGGGCCGTTCACATTATAACGTAACTATAATGATAAATATATTAGCGTTCATAACGATGAACACTTCACTCGGATATACATAGTAATGAGGAATAAAAGACAATCGCTACATCAGTTTTATGGTGCATGACTTTAAAGGGAACATTTCACAAGACTTTTTTATGATTTAAAATAAATCTTTGGTGTCGCCAGAGTACGTATGTGAAGTTTTAGCTCAAAATATCCTATAGATAATTTATTATAACATGTTAAAATCATCACTGTGTAGGTGTGTGCAAAAATGTGTTGTTTTGGGTGTCCTTTAACATGCAAATGAGCTATGCACTAAATGGCAGTGCCGTAATTGGATAGTGCAGATTTAGGGGTGGTGTTATCCCCTTTTTTCACATGCTTGCAGAGAATGGTTTACCAAAACTAAGTTACTGGGTTGATCTTATGCACATTTACTAGGTTGATAAAAGCACTGGGGACCCAATTATAGCACTTAAACATGGAAAAAGTCAGATTTTCATGGTATGTCCCCTTTTAAGACAAAAATAAATGTGCACTTTCTGGTTTAGGTGTATTACCAATGTCTACTGACCACTCAGGCAGCTCTTCTGTGTAAAAGAAAGTTTGTCTGTGAAACTATGAGTCTCATCAAAACCTCAAACCGTTCTGCCACTGTGACTGCACAACCTTTAAGTCTTCAATCAGAGCTAAAAGCTCCAGAAAGAGAGAAAAGGGAAGTTTAACACACAATAATGGGCACTTTGTCAAGTGAGTTGACACATCCTTGACAAGTTTCATCTTTGTTGAGCATCTGAATAAACATTGTGTGCAAACTGTCGCATTTGATTATTGCGTTCATATCCCACAAAGCATTTATATTCAGGTCGGCTTTTCTGAGGGCAGAATCTAAAGAGTGAAGGAAAGTAATGCAGTGTGCAGTTTTTTTCTGTTTCTAATGGAAGTAAACATGATTATAAGGAAGGTTTCAGTTGGTCAATGTCCAAGGCTACATAAATATCTTTTCATGCTAAAACTACAGATATTTATAGTTTTTTTCCACCACAAACGCAGACACATGAACACAAGTGCATTATTTGCAGCACAATAAATTACACATACATTATGAATTCAAATGAAAATGTGCATTGAGTGAATTTTAATTTTATACTTACTTTCTGCACCTGCTAATAAGCATGAAGGTCAGTATTATTAAAAAAACAAATGCTGGTGAAATACACCCTTCGTTCTTGACATATACAGATGATAGACTAGGTTTAAAGATATTGTAGGATATTAAATTTATGCAGATATACATTGCATAGTACCACACGGTTTGGTTTTGGTCAGGTCGGGTCAGCTCAACTAACTTGGCTTGGTTACCTTTTCCAACAAGTTTAGTAACACTTAGTTTTTAGTTAGTTATTTTATTTAATGCTATAAAAACGGTGGTGTCACGTCATGATTGACAGCTGTGATATGCGCATTCTGCGAGAGCAAGGGCGGGGCCCTAATTTCGCGGCTTTACTTCCTGCTCACTACTGCGCAGGACTGATCCTGAAATCACTACTGCGCAGACTCAAGACCCAAGATGTCAGCGCCATATTAGGACACTGGCGGCTTCACTTTTCACCAATGAAAAAGAGCGAAGGGGTGTCATCCATCTTTTTTTACAATCTATGGTCCCAACATCGTGTCCCTTTTTTGACCCAACGCTAGGTTGAAAAACTCTCAGAAATATGCTTGGTCAATAAGACATCAGTAAACAGGTTAAATCCCATCTAAGCTTTAATTTGATGGATCTCTGATGCAATATTTTATGGATTGACCTTAGGTACGTTTTGGGGTGCCTCTTGTACGAAGGACATAAATAACACTTTGAGTGCTGTGGCTTGTTTAGAAGAGAGATCTGTACAGCTTTTATTGTAAAAAAAAACCGTATCATTTTTGCTATTAAAAATGAGGCAAACATGCCATTAAAGTTATATATGACGTAACCTCATAGCAACATAGCAACCTCCCAGCACACCTTAGTAACCACTTACATCTTACGTAGATGTACTGTAGCAATAGCATTACATCCAGGCAACAAGGTAAAGGTCTCTTGCATTGTGGTGTTTTGTTTTAAATGGCAAGCACATTGAAAATCTAGTTAGTATTAGGATTTGTTTTATTTCTTTATTCAACAAAACACATACAGTAATGTCCTCATAATTTCCCAGTGGATTTATGATATTAATTCTTAGAAACAAATTTGGTCAACGCTGAAGGATTTTCGTACATTGAATAAATTTACAGTCTCCTCTGGGCATTTTTTAATCCTGGATTTTGAATTCGAAATCAAAATTTGGAATTAGACATGTAATCCGTGGCTTTTTGGATGACAGGGGTTTTAATGAGACTTCAGGGGTTGCAAAGGTGACCACATACATTATAAAACACTATAAGTAAACAGCTCACTAATTATACAACAATTGGTATTCATAACCAAATCCTCAGCATTAGCAAGCTTATGGTTTAATTAGAAGAGTAAAGCTGGCGATAATTAACATATATTGTTTTTCTTCTATTACTGTAGATACGACACAGCGTTTACATTACCAGATATTCATTGCTTTATCTCTGCTGTCCTGGCTGATTCATCATTATTCATATAAACCTCTCTTAAGTTTACAGAGCATCTTCTCATTGGGTCCAGTGGAACCATAATCTCAGCCGGCAGTTGTTCAGCATTCTGTTATGAGTTAAAGAGGGATGGGAGGGTGTTCCTAATCTACAGACCCTCTTCTGTGGATTCCCACTGATGGGAGTTGAACGCCCGGGGCGAAGATTTTACTTCTCGCTGCATGAGCATGTTAATCAGACGCTCTGATTCAGTCAGGCTAACCCGGCACTGGCCACCCACCGCTGTGCGTTACTTCCACAAACACTGTGGTCTGTGCATGCGGAAATCTGAAATGCTGTTTATTTATAGAAGTCTTTGCAAACCAGGCCACGAGTTCTGCTATTTGTACTGCTAGTTAAAGTTTTCACACTTGGTTCGAGTCCCTCACTCCCATGGGTCTCTTTAAACACGTATTTAATCACGGCTGTTCGTTTGAACCAACATGATCTCACAAAGTTCTGTGGTATAGTCACGGAATATTTCGCTAATTTTTCGGTGTCATTGTCACGGATTAGTTACTCAACTGCTTTTTCCTATTTTCAAACCATTGTCCCTTTGGTCTAGGGTTAGATTTGGTGTTTGCGTAGGATGTCACTTTAAGTATTGGTTTATACAATTTTTTTCTGATTTATTCTTTTACATTTTCAGATTTTTAAACCATTGTCGCCTGCCGTTAGGATTAGAGTTGGGTTTGGGTAAGGATGTCATTTTATGTAAATCTAACCCTAAACCGAAGCAACAATGGTAAGAAAATAGGAAAAAGCAGTTGAGTAGCCAATCCGTGCCAATGACACAGAAAACAAAGTCTGTGATATGGCCACGGAAAAATGCGAAGATGTCACAAAATATTCCATGAGAAAAATAATCCATGAATATACCACGGAAATTTGTGAGATCAGCAAAAACCACTGTAAGAGCTTGTGGTAATCACTATATTTGTCAAAGTTTGACAGGTTAGTAGTTGTTTTTTATATATACTGTACACTCTAAAAACCGTTGGGTTATTTGTTTTACCCAATAGGTGGGTTAAACGTATTGGGTTGTTCTGTTGGGTTATTTATAGCTTGTATTGGGTTATTTCCATAACAACCCAGAGAGTTGGGTTAAAATCGGGCTCACGTCACGCATTTTGAATTTCAACGGTTGACCGGTGCCACTGCTGAGTGCGGACAGACACGAGAGGTACGTTTTAAAATATATATCTCTGTGTAATGTTTTATTTTGCTACAAAGTGTCTTTAAGCTCTAACACACAGTAAACTATCAGTCACGTTTAAATAAGTGTACAAAAACGCTGTTGTCTAGTTTTTGTCCGTTACACCTGTTCCATTCATTAACTGTTATCGATGCCAAACGCGTTTTTAAGCAATCATAAACGTAGAGAGACATTGCAATTTATTTTAATACTAAACAGCACCAACAGCATGAGCCCTTACGAAAATGAATCATTTCTTTTTTTAGTAGTATAACGGCGTATTGATTGTCATATTGCTTTAGCCATGCTTTCTGTAACAGACAATGTTGTTTTGTTTAAAGTGTAGTAAAAACCGTTTTTTAACTTTTGTAAGGGATGCAACCGGCTGTTTTTTGCTCCAAATATTTTTTTAGCTGGTCTGTGTTATAGACACAGAGCTGTAATATAAATGTGATTCTGAATGTAAATGTCTTAAGAAATGACTCGATGGCATTTTATTGTCGTCTTACTTCAGTATAGGCTAATCCCTGATAAAGCGCTGCACGTCTACTAACTACTGTATACTGTAACCCCGGTAACGGTTGAATTTGCAATTCAGCGCCATCTACTGTCAAAGTATTTATTCAGCGTGCCATATGTGTTTGCTTTGAGATTTAATTAATTATTCTTTTCTTTAAATGTAGACATTCTTGGAGATGTTGCATTAAAAACCTTACAAAATGGCCAGCAAGATGATTCAGCCTTCCTACAGTACCAAGAGGCAAAACAAACATTTATTAATTTGCAACCTGTAAGTATCATTTATGACACTTAGTTTTTTTATCCTGTCTATGTGTGCATATTTACATTGTGAAAATTCTGTCTTCAGGTCAGAAAACAAACATAATTCAGTATTTGGAGGAGGAGGTATGACGAAGACCCCATGTTCTGCTATGGGATGAATTTGACTAATCACAAGCCTTTGTTATCGTGGGGAGGCATGGCCCTGGAGCAAGACCAGCAGTTGACATGTGCTTTAATATTTTTTTTACATTTTATACAGAGTATTCCAAGCCTTTCACTACTGTTAAGTAGTTTCTGTAACACACAATACATTTTGTACCATGTGATGTTTCCTGAACACACTGTCACCTGCTTAAAGGGACAGTTCCCCCCAAAATGAAAATTGTCATAATTTTCTTCCTCTCCTGTCGTTACAAACCTGTACACATTTTTTTGTTCTGATGACCACAAAGGAAGATATTTTGAGTAATGTTTGAAACCAAACAGATCATGAGCCCCATTGACTGTCATAGTAGGAAAAAAGAATACTATGAAAATGAATGGGGCTCATGATCGGTTTTATTTTTTAAACATTCTTTGAAATATACCTTTGTGGTTATCAAAGTAAAGACTTATATACAGGTTTATAACAACATGAGAGGGAGAAAATGATGACAAAATGTGTGAACTATGCTTTTAAGCAGTTTTTAGTTGGATAAGATTGAGTAGATTTGTTTTGTTCTTATGTTTTTGTTTATTTATGTATGTATGTATGTGTGTATGTATTTATGCTTCTATACATGTATGTATTTATACATTTAAATGCAGGTGCAAATGACTAAATGAAATTAAAGCATTATAAATGTATTTGTAAGTTTTGAATTATTTATTTATAAAGCAAATAATAGTAATACATAATAATAATAATAATAATAATGGGGTTAAAACAGCATTGCAAAAATAACCCAACAAATTGGTTATTTCATAACCCAACTAATTGGGTAAAACTTTCTACCCAATGCATTGGGTTAAAATAACCCAACAATGGGTCGGTGCTATAGTAACCCACCATTGGGTTATTTATTGGGTTATTTTTAACCCAACTGTTTTTAGTGAGTATATTTTAAAGCTTTTAGCAAGTAATTTGAGTAATTGTAAAAAAAAGTTACTTTACTTTAAAAGTTACTGTATTACTTTGTATACATTGTTAAATAAAAATGCATAATGATGCAAATCAATCCATCATAGTTTTTTAGGTTTTGACTTGTAATAAGTTAACATTACTTTAAAAAATAAGTCGAAAAGGTTTAACTTAATTTGTTAAGTTAAAGTCACATAAAAATATATGTTGATATCGTATTTTACAGTGTAGACTGAAGATTTGATGCACATTTCCACCAATTTTATTTGTGCGTTTCTGTGAAACAATGCACATTTTACATTTATGCAGATGCTTTTATCCAAAACCAAATTCACTGTAAAACATTTCAAGATGTTTAAGTGTAGAAACGAAACAATTGCCCGCTGCCTTAAAAATGCACATAAACTTGTTGATGTGCTTTCTTTCAACTCACAAAGTGGTTGAGACAATGTGTAACTTTACGTTTAACTTTTTGGAACCCTACAAACATGAGGTTGATATTCAAAATTTGCCATGGTTATTTGACTTAAATAGAAGTAGTAAATACACATAACTTAATGAGGCTTTTACAGTGTTACAATGCATTACAAAGTAAACCCTAGGATCAAACCCACAAATTTTTGCACTGTCAACCACCACTGAGGTACAGTAAAACTACGTAGACTACTGTAGTGTTATTTTTAAATATCTTTTTTATTTGTAGTGAATTTTTATAATAGTTTCTCCATTACTATCCGTTATGTAGGTGCGAAGAATTTCAGAAAACCTCGCCCATAAACCTACATAAAACCCAATGAACCATGCTTGATAACTTTTGATATTAGTGGGACGTAGACGCTCAGCCAAAACACAGTAAAGAATTTAAGATATTACAAGTCTATGAGCGATGAGTAAATCTCCACAATAGACTTGCACAGCACATCATCGCTAATCTCTTCTGGACTTCTGTGAAAATTGATTCAATGTAAAGCTCAAGCCAATTAGTCATAAAATGCTGTGATTCATTGTCCTCTTAGGAAGGCGAAAGTACAAACTCACTAAAATGTTGGGATAAAAAAAGATCATCTAATGTAAGTGGGTTAACAAAAAGGCCTTATGAGCGGCAAGACGAATGCATTTTACTGCCACTGAGGCACTTAGTGAGAACTCTATTAAAGTTTTATTTCTGAAACTCCACCCAAGCATGTAAATCTTTAACATTTCACCAGTCAGTGTAGCTCAGCGTTGAATAAGACGAGATCTGGTGCACAGAAATAGACAGTCCTAAGACAAGAAAAACTGCAGGACAACTCAATCTGGTGCCTGGCTTTCCATGAATCATTCCTGAATGTTTGTTTTCATTGTAATAGTTGTGCTCTGAGTCTCTTCACTGAAAAAAGCAAGTTTTACCCAAATTTGAACATAACAGGAGAGTTAAAAGACCGAAGTAAAGTCCATTTTTTAAGAGCGGTGGTCCAACGTCCAAGTACAGTGTGACTGACTTCCGTCATCACGCACAATGACAGATTTTTGTTGCCCGGTAGATGCATTGCATTTTGTGGCAATTCGAATACATTGAACATCTGTGAACACGTACGAGTCAAACGATACTTTGCAAGGCTGTGCATTCGTCAGTGTGCATACGTTAGCGTACACGTAAAAAACATATTATACTCTGGGCTTTAGTTTTTTGTTCCATTTTGTACACGTTCAGTTTGGTTATTTATGGGAATGAAACCCATATTCTCCAACCAAATTAAAAATGATAAGGTAATGACAACATTTCTGTTTAGCCTGAGCCGTGTGCACAGAACCAAACTGAGCAATTCCTTGTTAACATGCAGTTGCAGCTGTCCTCTCTCGCCTCTCTACAGTAGATCTCCCACCAGCTCTGCATACATTACTCATAGAAATGCTCACAGGATTTTGTTCTAATTCCAGCCTGAAAATGTCTGTCGGTCTAAAAAAGTGCTATCTGTTTTGAACATCTGTTCTGGAGGCAGAGCTTGACTCTAATGAAATGTTTTGTGTTGTTGGTCACTGACTCACTGCCCTTATTTCAACAGGGTTGATGCACCAGTTCTCTCTGCCAAAGGAGGCGTTCAACACGCTTGTTTAGTTTTTAGCATTTAAGAGGCTAATGCAATTAGACAGTTCAGTGATTCTGGAGAAAAAAAGCATATCGTACAATTAGGCAAAGTACTTTACATGATACAAAGCCTTAGCATCATTCAGCATATCTTACACTTTTGGGGCCACTGGATTGAAAAACTATCGTACAAAATAGAATCAGCTTTTTTACAACCTATTCTCCAACCCATACGATTGCTTTGGTCATTTGTCCATTACACCAAATACGACCAATAGATGCATTTACTAAATTAGCGCCTCTACCAGCGCAGGTGAAACTTAATTTATTAGGATATATAAATTATATTTTGGGTATCATGGACATGTACTGGGATAACATTTTCAATGTAAACCACCAGGATTAATTGTATTTTATTACACATTACACTATTCAGGCATTTAGGGCAAATAACAAACACATTTAATTATTATATGATATAAACACAGCATACAAAACAGTCACAACTTTTTTTAAATGTACTTAAAATATTCCAAGTGTGCCGAGGTCAAACGATCGATTTATTTAAAGAAAAGATGCAAAAGTGATGACAATCCGCTGTAAATATCAGATCCGGTGTACACAGATTCAAAAACTGCCGCGATGCTACGTCATCTATGATTGTGAAAAGGCATTGGCTCTCGTGTGTCTCGTGATCGATTGCATCATTACGTCATCTAACAAGGTGAAGCGCTATAGGCTCTTGTGACCGACTACGTCATGCTGGTTTATGATTGAATGAGATCTAACTGACGTATAAGACAAAAACCTTAAAACGTAACAACAGGTTGTATTTATAAGCTACTGCCACTAGAGGACACTAATCCCTTAATACGTCACTTTATGACGTAATAAGGTGCTTGCACAAACGACCTACGAGGTCGTTATTTTTGGAGGACAGTCTCTTTTTTAAGGGTGATAGGGAAGTCTTTGCTGTACTAACCATTATAATCAGTCTAAATATATCTTTATTCACTTGTTTGTCATTCAATTTAAAATGCGACCTGCTGTCATTGTGTTACACTCTTGAGAAGAAAACGGTGAACATTCAACTTCATTAGCAGAATTTTGTTGGGTGCAACTCTCATGTGATCACACTGTGATGCACATAAAAGAGGTTGGACTCATAACATTTCCAACATAACTGGCTGCAAAGGCAACATTATTACACTTTATAATCAAATGTAAACGTTATCATTGCTCGCTGCCAAGATGAAAATTTTGTCAGTTCTGCAAAAGCACCAATTGAAAATGTATGGCCTCCGACTTTACTATCATCTCCTTAGAGGGAAAGCTTTGTCAGCAACTATTTGAGTAGCTCATGACAATGTTGAAGCATTGGAGTGTAATGGGAATATTTCTAGAAATGTGATTATACAGCCACAAGCTCATCTCATCACCTGCGATCACATGAATGAATATACCACCATCATTTAACTCCTGCACTATTGATTACTTTATCCTATGCTGATAAACCATTAAAGCTTTTCATGCAAGAGAACTATCGATTTCCTTAAGACTGTCTTCATATCACATGAAGAAGAGGATCCACAGAAGATGATTGTTTGAGCACTCCTTATAATGCCACTGCAAATATCACTACATTTTTTACATATTTATATAAACCCAATAGATTATTTAATGCCAAATCTTGACCTTTAACAGTGACTTTCATTGGATGTGTTTGGTCATCGTGACCAAACTGTATGATTATTCTATGATTATATCATTATTGTATGAATACTATCGCAGTGCTGAAGAACATATTTATTTCATACAATCACATTTTCCAGTGTGACGGCACTTGCATAAAGCACTCAACTGCAAATAAAACTGCAGACAAACAAATGTTGTCTCTTTGCATTATTCTGGCAAGATAAACAAGGTCAAAGAAATGATGCCTGTCCTGCCTGTCTTAAATTGTGTCAGGTCCACTGATCACCTACATGTCTGTCAATGTCTGCTCTGGCTTGTGGCATTTTAAACCCCCTAAACTTCACAATCCTTCAGGCATGAAATTTTGTACATAAGGCTTGGTAAATGTTTGACATGTCTAAGATAATAACAGCAGAACTATTTGTCCATCATCCATTTTAGCCCAACATGCCTTAAAAGAAAACACATACATAAACTTATTTATACAACTACTAAGCAGTATAAAGAATATGTTCGTGTCTCTCTTTAGTTTAATTGCGGTGCAAAATTTGTAGTGTACTTAAATATATTTGTGATTAAATAAAAACATGTAATATTCAGACTAGATTTAGGCATCAATCTTATGACCGCATAGGTCACAGTTGCTTAAACACTGTTCTATCTCCAATTAACCTTTTGCTGACCTTTGTACAGATTTATCTATGATGTTCTTTTGATTAGGATTTTGAAGGAATTAACAGAGCTGACTCAAAATTTGCCCTAAGGCCAAACAATCTTAATATCAAATGAAGACTGTCAGTTAATACAAGCTGGATTTTTGTGCATGGTCCTGGTCCCGCAGCTTTGCTGTCAATGGGCTTCATCCTGCAGCTGTGCTGTCCATGGTCCTGATCCTGGTCCCGCAACTGTGCTGTCCATGGTCCTGATCTGTGGTGTGCTGTCTGATCCTGAGCCAGCAGCTGTGCTGTCCATGGTCCTGATCCTGGTCCCGCAGCTGTGCTGTCCATGGTCCTGATCTGTGGTCGTGTTGTCTTGTCCTGGGCTGCGTTCATCCCCGACAAAACGTTGCACAACGTTTATTAAACAGAAACGGTGATGCATTGAACACCCTGTTGTGATGACGCAAGAGTTGCAACTACGGTAGCTGAGAGGCCATTCTTTGTGTTCTTTTTTAAATGTTTCTAAAGCCTGATGAAATCGTTATAAATGTGTGTTTAATACTGTAAAATACCCTCGATGTTACAGTCACTGACCTTGCCGTCCAGAATGAAAGACAACATTCCAACTTGAACCCATTGAGCGAGCTGTCTTTTTACTACCGCGTGGTTTTATACATCTTGCCGCAGATTGGGCCGACATTTCTGACACACCCACCAAACAAGAGAAAACGCTTCTAAAACCTGTTGCATTCCGTTGCACACCGTTTCTAGGAAACATGTCGTTCAACCCGGAAACCGTAGCAAAGCGTTGCGCACCGGTGTGAGATTAAACGCGCCCCAGATCTCCCAGCTGTGCTGTCCATGGTCCTGATCCTGGTCCCGCAACTGTGCTGTCCATGGTCCTGATCTGTGGTCGTGCTGTCTGATCCTGAGCCAGCAGCTGTGCTGTCCATGGTCCTGATCCTGGTCCCGCAGCTGTGCTGTCCATGGTCCTGATCTGTGGTCGTGTTGTCTTGTCCTGATCCTGCATCTGTGCTGTCCATGGTCCTGATCCTGTAGTTCACTGCATGCTGCTGCTTAATCTCCTTTGTAAGTCAACAGTAAATCTTATTTAAATCTAATTTAAAATGGACTTTGATTTTTCGTCAATTATGTGCCAGCTCTAAGTACGTATAATATATAATAGTAAAAATATTTTTTTTGAAGTTTTGACTTAATAAATTGCTCCCCAGAACACTTGCATCTATCCCTTATAAATCATCTAATCGCCTACTTCCTTGATCAAGGTAAATACCTTTTAGCTTTCTGTTTTAATACAAATACAGGATATTTTGTGGCATTTATGGGTATTGAATATTTCAATTTTTGAGCACAGATAACCAGAACTTGGTAGATCACATATTATGTTGCAAAGATAAACTGCTATCAAATTATTGCATCATCTGTTGCCACAGCACATGGCGTGAAGGTAATGAGGCAGCTCTTTCTAACAGACAACTAGACCACTCAAACTGACCGCCTCCTCTGTCTGACACGCATGTCCATATGTGTTCATTTGCTATGGAGATCCATGCATCCCAAAGGCTTAAGTCCCATCCTTTAAACAAGTACATTTAACCTTTAATCATCTGATCTGTCCTCACAAATCCCATGCGTTGAGCAGATAAGCCTCTGTGTTTAAATCAACACAAATCTCACCATCTCACACTTACGATCGTACACCCGCTGAACCCTGATGAAGGGTCTTCAGCTGATATGGGGATTATTCAATGGCCCACAACCTTCCTGTGGAATTACCCGTGTCAGCTGTTTGTTTATGCGGTGTTTGTTTGTTAAATGTCACATTTGTTACCTCGGTGCGCAATTATCATGTGTCTTCACTGTCTTATCGAATTCCTTGTGACAGACGCGTCGACGCCAATGACAAACATTTATCTGCCTCACGAGTAGAGTGTTAAAAGTGCTTCCTTCAGATTTATCCCCAAACAAAGCCAGTTGACTAGCGTCAGCATTCCTTTGAGGATGGGGCGGAATCAGAAGAGAGCAATGCACTAAATTAAAAGCATACGCAGGAGTTGCACCTCACCGCCGGTAATTGAGTGGAGCCTTTGTTTTTTACACTTCATCTACCATAGAGATATCCTGGGTCTCAAGACTTATTAACATTAGCATCAGTGTTTTTTTTTAAAGTACCTCATGTGCATATGACAGTCACACGCAGTGGAATTATTCTGAGGTGAACGGAGCTAAATTAAATCATCTGAATGGGGAGGAAACCCCACGGTTCTCTTTTTTTTATGGATGGATGTGGAGTGTTGGGTTAGAGCCAGATGGATAAACAAAGCCTTGTAAAACAATGCAGAGGTGTGTGAGCTTAATAACATTTGGACAAGCTCATTGGCAGCTTTATTGGGGTTTTAATAGATACAGTAGCTTTGAGCCTTCAGAAAGGTCATGGTAAATGTCAGTTACGACTTTACCAAGAGACTTTTTAGTGAAACATTACATCTATGCATGGCAAAGTGGAAAGCACAAGAGGGTGTGGGTTGGCAGTGTGGTCCAACAGTTTGAAACCACTGGTGCAAAGACTACAGGTGCATCCCAAATTGTATACGTATGTACTATTCTGTGCCATTTTGATACTCGGATGATGCACTCATTCAATCGAATAATTAAAGTGTGCAACGCTGTACACTTCATACACTCAGTTGGCCCTTTTTTTTCTTATGTAACAGAAGAGAGGCCGGCTATCAGATGCCATGAATGAAAAGTGCAAATACATTTTAATTGACATGCATTGGTCTATGCGTTTAATGTCATTTGACCGCATCAGGAAAACCACGGTCCTGATCCTGCGGCTGCGCTGTCCATGGTTTTGATCCTGCAGCTGCGCTGTCCATGGTCCTGACCCCGCAAGTTTCACTGCACGCTGGTGCTAAATCTCCTTTTTTTTTAAGTAAATCTTATTTAAATCAAATTTAAAGCTGCAGTCTGGCACTTATTTGGGTTTAAAAATATCCAAAGAAACATTTTTGAGAAAATACATAACCAGCCAGTGTTCAAATCTGCTTGCATGTGAGGATGATGGAGGTGGATATTTATATCCTTTTCTCAGCATTTGGTCAACAGTGCAGTGCTTAGTTATATAAAAAATTGTTTTCAGATGCCCATCGAATAAATGTCTAGCTTTTGTTTTTAACAATGTTTTAATGCGTGTGTTTCTGTAAACGCACGCATATAAACTGACTGGCATCGTGTCACGTGCAAACAATAGCGCAATCTATGGAATCATATTACAGCACACACTTAAAATATACTGTAGGGCATCTTTCCTATCAAGATAACATAATAGTTAATGTAACTACCATGTCTAAACTGCATGACATGTAGAGAAATACACGCCACGGGAGTAACGCGTCCTCGTTTGTAAACAATACATACACGGACCCGTGTTACTTACCCGCGTGATGTGTAACAAAAATATTACATGATAGAAAATATAAATGACTATGAAAATAAATGACTTACTTCAGGAATATTTTGTGTAAAAACTTATATTTCAAATTTGGGACAAAAAATATTCCATTTGGGACAACACTACTCTTTTAAAATTCATACACTAGATGGTAAAGTACACATAATTTTAAGTGTATAGTGTATAGTATGTCATTCGGGACACTATTTAACCTGTGATATATATTTAAATATTATCATTTTGTATTAGAAATTACACTACAAAAAATGATTTTCAAGAAAAAAAAATCGTAGTATTTTTGTCTTGTTTTAAGTAAAAATATCTAAAAATTCTTAAATTTAGATGCTTTCTCTTGATGAGCAAAATGACCCAAGAAAATAAGTCTAGTTTATAGACCAAAAATATCAAATTTAATTGATTTTGTGCATAAAAGCAAACAAATCTGCCAGTGAGGTAAGCAAAAAAATCATGAACATTTTTCTTAAACAGTAAATTCAAGAAAAATTCAAGACAAATGTTGGCAGATTTTTTTGCTTGTTTTATCCACAAAATCACTTAAATTTGATATTTTTGGTCTAAAAACTAGACTTATTTTCTTGGGTCATTTTGCTCATCAAGAAAAAGCATCTTAATTTAAGAATTGTTAGATATTTTTACTGAAAACAAGACAAAAATACTAAGAATTTTTTTTTTGAAAATCATTTTTTGCAGTGTACCAGTCAAAATGTATTTTGTAAATAGATATATAGTTCTCAATATATTATGAATATCACTTGTAGGGCATTATGTATTTCATAAATTTTTTATTCACTACACCTTTAACAAAGTTTAATTTGTGATAATCTTATATTTCTAATGCCTTTTCTGTAAGTTATTAGACAATAAATACATTTTTCACTTACTACATTTCGAGGGCCTGGAACTAGAGGGGAGTAATTGGCATTTTGGGCGAAAATAAGTTCTATATATAAAATTAAATGTCTTGATGAGCTCTATAGTTGTGCCAAAAAGACGCATCAGAAATCAACCTGTACTGAATAAAGCAGCAAAACAACAAAGACCTATCACAAAAGTTTGAGCATTGTTTGGAACCAGAGGGGCGTATGTTCATTGTGTTAATAAGCCATAATATGTTCACTTAAGAACTTACCCATATAAGTATGTATGTGTTTGCAATGTTGCGGTTGAAGGTTAATAAATACAGTTGATTGAAGTGTGGTCAAAAATTTTTTTGGCTCACCTGTAAAGTTTGTATATATATATATATATATATATATATATATTTTTTTTTAAGTGTATTTTGTTTTTTTTCCACCCTCAGATTTTCTCGATTTTCCAATAGTTGTATATTGGCCAAAAAATGTCCTATCATAATACACCATACTAGTACATCAATGAAAAGCTTATTTATTCAGATTTCAAAAAATGAATCCTTTTTACTGGGTTTTTGGTCCAAATTTTTTTTTTTTTATTAAAAATCATAAAAATAGTAACTATAGCATCTTGTCAGCAAAAAAGTATGATTTTAGACTTGCTTTTTTTTTGCTCTTATGAAACCAAATTTGTGAAAAGACTAATGATCCATGATTTGAGGAGAAATGTTTGAAAGATCATTTCATGTTCTCCAATGAAAGCAAGTAAATCTGACCTTTTGTTCAAAGGAATTAACAAAGTGTCCAATTTGCATATATTTAGAAATTTCTTCATTTTATCTGCATTTAAGATTTTTAACATGGTCAGACGTTTGGACTCCACTGTACTTATGAAACGAGATTTAATCCACCGAACTGCAGTCAGATACAGATCAGATTACTGTATTGAACAGGACTGTGCTTATGACATTAATAGAAATATTTCTGACAGAGGATCAACAACAAAACATTTAGCTGTTCTGGCATTGTGCTGAATGACTAATGATCTTAAAAAGCGTTGAGTGTATGAACGCGTCTGAGCCACATTGCGTCAGACTCAGATAAATGGCATTATTCATACTGTACATGTTTATCAGAGGTTTAAGTGGTTGATGTCTAACATATCAAGGTATGAACGAGCCAGTGTTACACTTTAGATTAGATAAAACTATTTCACAGCAAAGAAAATCTTTTAACCTTTCAGTGAGAGGAGAACAGTGGATAGCGGTGGGGTTATTAATCCTTCATAAAACAAAAATGTCACAATAAATGTCATCTCTTGAAATACAGCCTGAAGAGCAGAAGAGTTTTTATGTTTTTTCTTTTGCCCTCATATGGCGGTCAAAAGTGTGTCTTCTGTTGATGGTTATATACATTAGGAGAAAAGGTGAAGGAAGTTTCAGGTGAGAACGAGAGAAAGATGCTGGAAAATCAAAGCTGGATGCTCAGCACAACACATCAAAGCTCCCACAATATCTGGGCTGAAAGGGCAAAGTCCACACAACACAAAGATAAAGATGAAAAGAAGATCTGGATGTTCGAGTTATAATGTGTGAGTATATATAAATATTTCTTGTTGTATGACTTCACCATTATGATGGTTTAAAATGTAAATGTATTTGTTTTTCCATAAGGATCTACAAATTCAAGTAGAGCACTTCTTATTAACTTACTTCTCAATTTCATGATTCACTTTGACTCAAGTCAGAAGATCTTCCATGTGTTCATATTTTTCTGGTATTTAGATATGGCTCAACAGACACCATCAAGTTATGTGCTAAAGATAAATCTCCATAGTAAACAAAACTATTAAACTGAATGTGGGTATGTCTACATTTATGCATTTGAATTCATTTGAATAGCATTGCTTAAATAATTTGGTTTTGGAGGGTTTTTTTCTTTTTAAAGGGGACATTTCACAAGACTTTTTAAGAAGTCATATAAATCTTTGGTGTCCCCAGAACACATATGTGAAGTTTTAGCTCAAAATACCATATAGATCATTTATTATAAAATTGCCATTTTGTAGGCGTGTGCAAATATGTGCCATTTTGGGTGTGTCTTTTAAAATGCAAATGAGCGGATGAAGTGCAAACACAGCCCAGTCTCACGAAATTTCGTTATATAGTCACGTATTTTTTTGATTCTTTTTTCGTGCTATTATCACGAAATTTCGTGTTTTTTCGTGATCGTATAACGAATTCCTGTTTTCGTGTGATTATCACGTATTGGTTACTCAACTGTTTTGTCCTATTTTCTTACCATTGTCGCTTCGGTATAGGGTTAGATTTACATAAAATGACATCCCTAACCAAACCCAACTCTAACCCTAACGCCAGGCGACATATAAAAAAATAAATCAGAAAAAATTGTATAAACCAATATATAAAGTGACATTCTAATGCAAGCACCAAATCTAACCCTAAACCGAAGCGACAATGGTTTAAAAATAGGAAAAAGCAGTTGAGTAACCAATACGTGATAATCACACGAAAACAGGAATTCGTTATACGATCACGAAAAAACACGAAATTTCGTGATAATAGCACGAAAAAAGAATCAAAAAAATACGTGACTATATCACGAAACTTTGTGAGACTGGGTAGGCAAACACTGATCACAATTGTGGTAGTATGTTTAAATTTAACTCTTTCCCCGCCATTGACGAAATATCTCGTCAATTAAGAGAAAACGCTTCCCCGCCAATGACGAGATTTTCTGTCTTTACGCAATACCGCTATTATCCACCAGGTGGCGCCCTTCCGCAACTTTTTAAACCCGGAAGTATTGCCCTATGGCAAGCGGCTGCATGTCCGTGTCTGTTTTAAAGATCGCTCTGAATGGGATCTCTATGAAAAGTCTGTCACAAAAATGGAATTATCTCTGCTTTTTGCTCAAAATGTGGTGTTTTTGCAGAAACCTACCCATATTCAAAAGCTGATTGCAAAAGAACCACTGAAGGTAGGATGAAACGTGTTTTTTTTGTTTGAAAGCAGAGGGTCTGTTCTTTCATTTGGTATATTGTATGTTTATATATTTAAAGAAGAACATTTTCTGGAAGGCATTAAACTTTGGTGAAAATCAAACTTTTTTAAAAAACGCTGGCGGTGAAAGAGTTAAACTCAATTGTGCTGTGAATAATTTTTCTCTCTCTCTTTCTCTCTGCACTAAATGGCAGTGCTGTGGTTGGATAGTGCAGATTAAGGGGTGGTATTATTATAATAAGAGCTCCTTATGACATCATAAGGAGAGCAAATTTTCAAATACTTATTTTATTATGTGCTTATAGAGAATGGTTTACCAAAACTAAGTCACTGGTTTGATCTTTTTCACATTTTCTAGGTTGATAGAAGCACTTAGGACCCAATCGCACTTAAACATAAAAAAGTCAAATTTTCATGCCAAGACCCCTTTAAAAGACGCAAGATTACTGAAGCCTCACGTAATGCTGCTTTGAAACAATGCAATGCTGTATAAATGTGCTGTACAGTGTAAATACGTTTTACATGACTCAATTTTTCTAATAATAATTATAAAACTTTATTTTAAATAGAGCCTTTAAAAGGTGATTCTTAAAAAAAGACTTTGCCATTTGTTTGTATTGACACAGAATTGAAGTAATACTCACCAGTAAATGACTTAAAGTTATTAAAAGTTTTTTTAGAGTCTGCACTGTTATTGAAGCAGAGAAAACACATGTCAAGGTTAAAAGGCAAATCTTGTCTTTATAATGAGGACTGGAGTCTCATGAATATTATAACGCTGTGTCACTGCTTTCCCAGTTCATTAAAATAGAGGTGAAGATGAAGCTGTTGAAACAATTAATCAAAGCTAAATGCGTCATAACTTTTCTCTTTGTCATGTTTTGGGCTGAGCTGTTTGTGATAGTTTAAAGGCTTGGAGTTTCTCAGTGAACTCTTAAGGGACACTCCACTTTTTTGGAAAAATTCAAATTTTCCAGCTCCCCTAGAGTTAAACATTTGATTTTTACCTTTTTGGAATCCATTCAGCCGATCTTTGGGTCTGGTGGTATCACTTTTAGCATAGCTTAGCATAATCAATTGAATCTGATTAGACCATTAGCATCACGTTAAAAGTAACCAAAGAGTTTCAATATTTTTCCTATTTAAAACTTGACTCTTACGTAGTTACATCGTGTACTAAAATTTTCTAGGCAGATATGGCTAGGAACCAGGGACGTGCACAGGAATTTTTAGGGGCAGTTGCTCTGACCTAAATGAAGGGCACCCCCCCTCACTCACGGCCTATATGAAGGACTGAGAATAACAGGGTCTTTATTAAAATCAGCAAACATGTTTGCCTAATGCCTACCAAAAAAATTGTAGCCTAGGCTGTTTGTCTGCAAGCTGTAGCTAGCTGCTATCTGTCTGATTATTTAGGCTTAAACGTGGCAAACTCAGCCTAGATTCATAAAGATTTTAACAGAGGTGGAAAGAGTAGCCAAAAACTTTACTCAAGTAAAAATACAAGTAACTAAATAAATAATTACTCAAGTTGAAGTAAAAAGTATGCAATGAAAATAATATTCAAGTACCGAGTTACTAGTTACTCATGAAAAAATAAATCTAGATATACACACGCAAACACACGCACACACACGCACACACACGCACGCACGCACGCACGCACGCACGCACGCACGCACGCACACACACACACACACACACACACACACACACACACACACACACACACACACACACACACACACACACACACACACACACACACACACACAATACAGTGCCCTCCATAAGTATCAGAACATTAAATGCTGACTTATGTGTGTTGGACACAAATGCACATAAGTGAATCAAACTGATCCTACACATTTTATGCTTTTCATGTGTAAACAATCAGGACACAGCTCAGTGACCATTAAAAAAATTATGTGACAGATTCTGTACTTTTGTCTCATGCTCATCTTTTAATGTTTAGACATTTCTTGACTCCATAACAAACAGATGAATACTTATGAAGGGCACTTCTACAGTATGTGTAAAACTGCAACATACACAAACAGTACAGAAAAAAGAATACAAACACAGAACAGAATAGACAAGCATTTCAAATTAACTCTAGTCTCAATGTTGATGTAGCTTATAGCTGAAATATCAGACAAGTAAACTGATAACAGTTTTGCATTCACTATGTATAAAATAGAAATCTCCTATGGTCTGGACATTGACAGTTTACACTTACATAAAAATGATTTTAGACAAAACTCATGTTTTCTTACGTTGTCATGTCACGTGTGTTTTGTGAGAATCACTTACATCATATAGTACAGTATACAGCGAATCAGACGTCAATCATCGATGTATTTTCTTCAATCTGTGCTACAATGCTTCTGGAGGTTGCACGCGTGTCTGACGACGGACGATCGCGTGTATGTAATGGCGGGTACATGTGTGAAGTTTTGCTTTTAGTTAAAAGATTGGTAAATTAATTTCCACATCACCCAACACTGGTTATATTCTGCGTGTTTCTACATGGGTTACGAGTAAAACAGCTGCGGACGATTCGGTTTTTGCAGCGATCTGAACAATTCATTCAAACTGATTCGCGAACCAATTTTAAACGTTTGGCCCATTCGCTTCGTAAAGAATCGACTCAAAAGACTCGTTTATTTGCAACCCTTTGTAAGGAATCGACTCAAACGAGTCATTAATTCGCGAATGCGCCAGAAACACAAGATAGCAATTTAAAAATAAAATACAAATTTCGTAATTAATTAAAATACAGTAACGAAGGAATGCTGCATAGTGTAAACGAAGTAAAAGTACAATTTATTTTTTTCAACCTCGGAAGGGCAACTTGAGTCGAGAACGGCATATGGGCAGTTGCCCGGGCAACCTGAGCAACCCCCCTGTGCACGTCCCTGCTAGGAACTATACTCTCATTCTGGCGTAATAATCAAGGACTTTGCTGCCGTAACATGACTCCAGAAGTGCATTGATATTACGCAGCAGCTGAAAATAGTCCCCTTAGTAACTTTCAATAACAGGGGACTATTTTAGGGCACTGTGTAATATCATCGCGCCTCCTTCAGCCATGTTATGGCAGCAAAGTCCTTCATTATTATTACGCCAGTTTAAGAGTATAGTTCCTAGCCATATCTACCTAGAAAATCATAACTTTTAATTTTCTGTCAGTCTTATGGTGCATTCCCACTAGCTGTGGTAGAGGCGGCGTGAAAGCCACGCGTGAAATTCTAGTAATTCGAGACATTCACGCGGAAATTCGCGTCATGGGAGAGGCTTCTGCGACTCTGCTGAGATTCCGCCACTCCGCTCGCTTCCTGTAATTACGTCACTACTACAGCAAGGTCCTGATTGGTTAACGCAGCGTTAAAATCATCCGCGGGAATACAAATTAACATGTAAATCACTTACGCTTGTCGCCTCTACCGCGTCTGGTGTGAACCCTGCATAAGTACAGGGTGTAACTACAGAAGAGTCAAGTTTAAAATAGGAAAAATATCGAAACTCTTTGGTTATTTTTTTGCGCGATGCTAATGGTCTAATCAGATTTAATGGAGTATGCTAAAAGTGTTACCGCCAGACCCGGAGATCAGCTGAATGGATTCCAAAACTGTACAAATCAAATGTTTACTCCAGGGGAGCTGGAAAATAAGCCAATTGTCAAAAAAGTGGAGTGTCCCTTTAAGCTCTTCTACTCATGACCCGCAGGAGAAGAGAAAAGAAAGCTGCAATTTAACTTAAATACCTTTGATAGTTACTGGCCTGATGTGAAGGTCTTATACACCCAACGGCTGCAGAGTTTCTTGTCTCACCCAAAAGAAAATGTTATTGCTCAGAGGTTTGATAGCTCAGGAGACTTAACTCAGCTCTTGGTTATCATTGAAGTATCAACTTTGTCTCATAAAGTAAGAGTTTAATGGATAAGAAAGTTTATGTGGATAGCATCACCCTATATAGTCTCAGAAACTAACCATTAGATGAACGTCTGATGCATATGGAAGACTTTTCTGGAAACACTTCAGCGGATTTTAAAGTCATCCTCTGATTGGTTGAATTATACAGGATTTCCGGGAGATGTGTGTGTCAAAGTCTTAAAGGAGTAGTCCACTTTATAGATGGGGCCCATTGACTTACCATAGTATATTTTTGTCCTACTATGAAAAGTCAATGGACCCCATCTTTAAAGTGGACTACTCCTTTAACGGTCCGCCCGGAAACAACACAAAGCCGTCTGATTGAAGAAAAAAGCTTTATATCGGTAACAATATGCTTCATCAAGATCGAATAAACACTGCATGTTCAAAAGCATGCAAGGTATTTTAAAGTGTTTGCTATTGCTGTTATAAACTCTAGAGACCTTCATGAATGATGGTTGCACACCGGTCTGATATTGTGGTGATAACTCCAAGCCCCTAAACATGACGTGGTACAAAACGAAACATGATTGGTTGCTTTGCTGGGTTAAAATTTTACCTATGCTGGGTTGTTTTAAATATTAAAGGATTAGTACATATTCTTAAAAAAAATCCAGATAATTTACTCACCACTATGTCATCCAAAATGTTGATGTTTTTCTTTGTTCAGTCAAGAAGAAATTATGTTTTTGAGGAAAACGTTCCAGGATTTTTCTCATTTTAATGGACTTTAATGGACCCCAACACTTAACAGTTTTAATGCAGTTTAAAATTGCAGTTTCAAAGGACTCTAAACGAGGCGGAACGGTCTTATCTAGCGAGACGATTGTCATTTTTGGCAAGAAAAATAAAAAATATGCATTTTTGCACTCCGGTCCTGTGACGCGCCAGCGCAACTTCACTTAATACGTCATCATATCAAGAGGTCACACATGATGTATGCGAAACTACACCCCACTGTTTACAAGTGTGGAGAAAGAGGACCGTTCTGACGTTGTTGTATGTGGAATGAAACAAATTAATGTGTTTGTGTCAGTTTATTGTTTACAATGGTCCGCAAATGTGCGTTTCATATATGTAACACGTGACCTTTCTACGTCACTACGAAATAACGTGAGGTCGCGTTGGAGCGTCACAGGACCGGAGGAAGATGAGAAGTTGTGGTTTAAAAGTGATTTTTTTTCTTGCAAAAATGACAATCGTTTCGCTAGATAAGACCCTTATGCTTCGTTTGGAATCGTTTAGAGTTCTTTGAAACCTGCAATTTTAAACTGCATTAAAACTGTTAAGTGTTGGGGTCCATTAAAGTCCATTAAAATGAGAAAAATCCTGGAATGTTTTTGTCAGGATCCGTCTGAAATCATCTGTTTTATTACATCTAGTCTTTGTGTTCGGGGTCCTGGCAGTACCATGTTTTATGTGGGAAATGTGTGGTTTTTGTATTGGTTTATTCTGACCACACATTTCCCAGGTCTCGTCACTTTTTCCCCGATCCCTTATTTGTAATGATTTCCAGGTGTATGTAATTTACTTTCTCCCTATTTAAGAGTCCTTGTGTTTGTTGTCCAGTGCGCGTTCTTCTTGTTACTATCCTGTCGTGTTCTTCAGTCGTGCATCTGTGAGTATCAAGATCGTTTAGTCTAGTTTGTTATTCGTAGTTTTATGTTGGTTCATGTTTAGTTTTATGTCAGTTTAGTGTAGCATTTATACTGTCTTGTTTTGCCCCCTCGTGGGTTTTGTTTTCCATGTTTTGTTGTCAATAAATTATTATTTTAGTTAAGTCTGCATTTGGGTTCATTCTCTGCACAAATCCTTACAGTTTTCCTCAAAAACATAATTTCTTCTCGATCCAAATTATTTTGGATGACATGGTGGTGAGTAAATTATCTGGATTTTTTTTTTTAAGAAAATTGACTAATCCTTTAACAAATGGCTGAAAATAACCAAGCAATTTTTGTGTAGATCATTTTGGTGATGTTTAACAGTATGAAAATACTTTTGGATTGTAAGGAAAATCCATTGAGAATCACGAAAACGTTGATCTGAGCATCCTGGCTTTCAAATTGGCATTTTTGTCAAACATGATAATACTGTTTCTTTCCTTATTTTTACCTGTCTTCACACTAAGGTTTACTGCAGGCTTCTTTATCCAGGAGCGAATCAGGTTTTTCCTCGTTCAATTATTCACTGTGCAGTCACAGACAACCATTAAAGTTTCATAGGTGCCAATTTGGAGGTACAGTCGGGTCTGCAGTGAGGTATGAGAGGCAGTTCGGTGCAGATGCGATGTGCCATATCTCTGCCAACACCTCGTCCGACGGATTGACTCACGATCTGGCATGTTGGGAAAACAGACAACACGTGCGGAGCTGACAAGAGTTCTCCATGTCTTGGCACCGGCACGCCTGTGGCAGCGATTGAAAGCCATGATGTCGCTGTAGATGCTAAAGCTGGAGGTTTTAAACACCGTGTGTGAGCTTTAACAGCCAATTCAATCCACCCACCTATACGGGTGCTGAAAATAAACAATGAAATAAATAAATATGCTTCTGCTTCTGATGGCACGGCTCAAAAGTAAAACTACTGTATAAGTCAGTGTCTTAGCTTCAGAGTCAGATTTTTATCTGGAAAGAAAGAGTTTGTTTTGTGATCAAGCTGGGTTTGACGAACCCGTAAGTGCATATTATATAAACGACATGAACGTGTATTGAATCATAAGTAATTCAGTCAGTGTTGTATAAAGTGTTGACTCGTGACTCGCTCCTCCCGTGGTTCGTAACTCCTCCTTCCGATTTATTTGTACGTTATCGGAAAGAAACGCCAAAGCTAATCTGTCTTATAAATGTGATAAAACTAAAGACTCTTTGGAGATATGAAGGATGTAATACTACTCTATAGGTATTCCAGATTAACATCAGATACGCAGAAACAGCGTGTATTATGGACACTTTAAATATCTTTCACCTTTTTTGTCTATTAACTATTAACCTTACTGCAGTACTCACCATTTAATTTTATATTGCCAGCAAAATCATCACAAATATATAGTTATATTTCCCAATACTAGGGTTGGTGATGTTTGCATTAAATATTATTTTAAAACGTACAGTAGGATCTTGCAAATGATTTGGTTTGGCATAATTTCCAAATGTCCAAAAAGAAGCAACTGTGACTTTTGTCTAATTTTTGTTTCTACTTCTATCTACTTCTGGATGTTAAACATGTTTTGAAACATCTTGTGTTGTTTTTCTCCTGTAGTCTCCAGACAGAAGATTTCCCTTCATTCAAGGACATAACGCTATACAATTATGTCCTTCTGCGTTCCTTTGCCTTCAGAATGGAAAACATTTACAGGAATCGGACCGTGTGGGCCGACTAACAATGTTTGCCTGAAAAAATAACTCCCACTCACAACACATTCACTTCTGTCTCTTCATATGCAGACACAGGGATTCTAATTTTATTACCAAAATATACACACAAGGACCAAAAAGAAAAGAGTAGGAAAAGTTATTTTCTTATTTTCTCTATAGCAGATAAAAGCCCATGAAGATTGCAGGGAAATTTTACTCAATTTTACTCTGGTTCACTTCTCAGTGCAGCTCAACCATCACTCTTTAAAAGCTTATATGACTTTGCTTACTGTAGATCTCACTTGTTTCATTTTGTTAGCTTTCGTGTAGGCACAACTCACATTTTCACATGCAGATATAGAACATAGTGGGCGTGGTTTGTGTATTCCGCTGTATATTGATTAGATATTGATGAATATCAGTCATGTGACCTCTTACGTCATTCTAGTTGCCTGCCACCATCGTGAGTACATATCAAGTACCAGTAAGCTACTGAGAAGCATTGGCTAGCTTGCTACGATTTACAGATTTCATATCTTTTACTGTCTATGATTTTTACAGATACGGAAAATGGCTACGAAAGACTTCACACCTCGACTGTCATGAAAAGAAACGCTACTTAAAAAAAATATCTTGGTTAGGGTGTGATGCCTACTCGATCCCTGATGCGTTCTTCCAGCTGCTGTCCACTGTTACCGAACTACCATTATTTTTACAACACTAAGAAGGCTCGACACAACATGAAACTTTGCTCGAAGTATCACCTGGATCTTTACACATGAACGCGAGCATTGAGAACATTGTTTGTGTACACAGAGTTTACTAAAAAGAAAGGTTTTGAACAAGTGACTTTGGCTGTTTTGGTGTCCGCTCGCCGTTTTGCCAGACACAAAGAATCGATTTCCCAATGCGAATGAATGAATCTCATATGAGGCTCCTTTTCAACGATAAGGTAATACAGTATTGTTTTTCACTTGCGACAAAACGAATTATCCATGCATTTTTATGGAACTATGCTTTAGGAGATATCAATCTTTACTCTCCTCTCTCCTTACATCGCATTCGGAGATCGATACATCTTGACTGGCAAGATGGCGACGAGCGGACGCCGAAACAACCAAAGTCAGTTGTTCAAAACCTTCTTTTTAGTAAACTCTGTGTATACGCAAACAATGTTCTCAATGCTCGAGTTCACTTGTAGAGACACATGTGATACTTCGAGCAAAGTATCATGTTGTGTCGAGCCTACTTAGTGTTGAAAAAATAGTGATTTTGATGCTCACAACATATTCAAGGCATAGCTTCTAGTTCTTTTGCAATCACCTCAGGTACTCAAAATGGCGAAAGACAAGTTTGAGATGTGAGTGACGTCAGCTGATATTCATGAATAGTAGACGTTTCATTCAAAAATGGAACCAAGGGGGCGGGGTTTACAAATGATCCGCCCAAGTTGTCTGTTGTCATCAGAGAAGGATCGCCTTTTTGAGATCTTAATTTAAAGTTTATGATTTTTTAAATGATTAGTATGATTAATTGTTAATAATGAACATTGCAATATTCCATAAAAAAGATAAAACTGTCCGTTTTAATTTCATAGGGACTTTAAGGGCATACTTTTACATAAATATCTCAAACAAGTCATTGTCATGCTATGTCAGGACACAGCAGAAACGGCCCATATCCAAAAGCCATTATAAAGTCATAATGCTAGAAATGAAGACTTTGAATCTATGCTGAATATTGTTTGGAATAATGGTTTGGCAGTAATGTGCTGCGAGGGCGGAGGATTTGGCCCCTGTATGAACTCGCAGACCTTTATTAAACACGAGCAGCTCTTATATCTTCAGCAGTGTTTCCCAAACCTCTCGAAACAATGAACAATACCTTTCAACTCATAAACTATGGTCACAGAAAGTATACTGTATTTATCATATACAGTAGTACAAATAAATATTAAAACCGTGCAACGTTAATATAAAGGGTGCATGTGTAGTGACTCATAACTTTCTAAGTCCACCCACCTACAGTATATGGGTGCTGAAAATAAACAATGAAATAAATAAAACTCTTCTGCTTCTCATATCACGGCTCGAGACAAACAATCGCTTAACTGAAAGTCAGTGTTTTAGCTTCACAGTCAGATTTTTATCTGGAAAGAAAAAGTTTGTTTTGTGATCAAGCTGGGCTTCACGAACATTGTGGGTTGGTTATTTAGTTTTTTTTCTGTTATGTCATACAAGTCTGTAAAGCAGGGATCAAAATGTGACTCTTTTTACTCAATTGGAGACATATGCACTACAGGGTGTAGCTAAACTGCTGTATAGGGATTCACAGGCATAAATGCATAATAATTGGTGTTCATACAAATAACAACAGATTTTACTACAACTTTTTTGTTGACTTTGCAAAGATGACATGTAATCATATGAACTTCCTTAGCATTCAGTCTATACACCTATAGAAGTCTTAAATGGTTACAACATACATTTAATTGTTAAATCTCTGTTACATTCAGCTTAGATCAGGATTTGGGTCTTATTGAAAGCTGAGCTCTGGTTTGCACAGAAGTAAAATGATAGCAGCAGATTTAGGGCACTTCATGATATTTCTGCCTCTGCAGTGTAGCCCACGATATTTCATGCACAAGATAAACTGCATGTTTAATATATAGGTCTAGCCTATAGCTAAAAATATACAGAATTATAGGTATGAATTAATTATGTAGTCCTAGCATAAATAATATAAAGTAAAAAAGACACATCTGAAATCTCTTGAATTTATTTAGAAATATAATCCTGTGTCCCTGAATGCTGATGGCAATCTTTTAACAGAAACTTAGTGAAGATTAAATCATTCCCCAGTGGGACATTTTAAAGCCTCTGATCATTGAATTATTTTTTTTATGTTTTATTCATCTTTGCATTAAATAATGGACAGATATTACATAAACGTGCCTAAAGGATGTTTGGGTAGCTGGCTTTTCAGGAAACTTAAACACTTCTAAGGCTAATCTTGTATCTTCACATAAAATACATGAAATGCTTGTTTTAATGCAGAGCAATTCATTCACTTAAAATATAAAAAAATGATGATATTAACAACATTAACTTCTGTTCTTAGCCAAACAGAACTAACATGTATCCTCCTTTATGTGTGAGAGGCAGCTGATTTTATTTATCCTGAGAGTAAATAAAGATTATGCATGTGTTGCAATGTATTTGGATCTGGGCTATTCTTTATTCGGGTCAATTATTGATTCTCTCTTTCCGTATGTGTGAGAATAATTTAGTTCATCTTTAATCTGATACGCCCTAATTCTTTAAGCCTGTATTTGTCAGAGGAATTAACAGATTGTGAGCTGTTGATTCTAAAGGTTGTAAGAAAGGAAGGAATAAATATCAGGGTTGTACTCCATTCAGAACTGAATTACACTTTAAAAAGAGAAAAGTGGATCTCCTTAAACAAATTACTTTAATTGATAACCCCTAAAAAATATGTTTTGTCAACTTAAAAAAGTAATAATAAACTTTTTATTTTTTACAGTATAGGAATATATATATATATATATATATATATATATATATATATATATATATATATATATATATATGTAATATATATATATATTACAGACTGATCTCACAGAAAGTCGTGTTATAGTCACGAAAAATGTGATTTATTTATTTGTGTCCATGCCACGAAATTCATTTTTTTTCTGTGGGTGTTTGTGGTGTTACTCACGACTGTCTTTTTCGTTTCATTTATGTATTGTTTTTTCATAGTTTTTTTCCTATTTCCTTACCATTGTCGCTTGGGGTTGGGGTTAGAATCACTTTTTGTTACATTTTTAGACATCTTAACCCAAACCCCAACTCCAGGCGAGAATAGTTTTAAAAGCTGAAGAAAAACATGTAGAAACCAATACACAATAGTACATCATAAACCCCAACCCCTAGCGACAATGATTTAAAATAGAAAACAATACTTAAATTGACACAAAAACGAAAGTTGTGCCTGTATTTAAAGAAATTTGTGCGAGTGACACATAAAAAAGCTGAATTTCATGCCATGGACACAAATAAATTAATAAAAAAATGTTTGACTATAACACGACTTCCGTGATATCATGTAGATATATTAACTTGTCAATAACCTCGGAAAGTTATGATTATAATATAAATTAATATATAATATAAATTATTCCGCATCCATTTAAAACATTGCCTTAAAGCAATAGTTCAGCAATTTGAGTTACTTTACAATTTTTATAATGATGGTCCATGGTGGTCCAAAAGTGCATCCATCCTTTATGAAAGTAATCCACATGGCTCCAGGGGGCAGTTGTTCAAAAAGTATCCATTTGGATTTCGGCTATCGGATTAGATACAAATTTCAAAATGGTTTGTTCGAAGCAATTGGATCGCAAAATCCAATCTAGTTTATTTCTGGATCAAATCACCACTTTGTGTTGTTCAAAACATTTTATTAAGATTGGGATTTCCCAAAAAGTAGGATTATTGATTTTGCACTGTACAGGAAAACTTTTAAGGAAAAACGACGACTGTTTCCCAAAAGCATAGTAACTTTGTTGCACATTCGTCTTTTAACTCTTTCACCGCCAGCGTTTTTAAAAAAAGTTGCCAGCCAGCGCCAGCGTTTTTCATGATTTTCACCAAAGTTTAATGCCTTCCAGAAAATGTTCTTCTTTAAATAAATAAACATACAATATACCAAATGAAAGAACAGACCCTCTGCTTTCAAACAAAAAAAAACGTTTCATCCTACCTTTAGTGGTTCTTTTGCAATCAGCTTTTGAATATGGGTAGGTTTTTGCAAAAACACCATATTTTGAGCAAAAAGCAAAAATAATTCCATTTTTGTGACGGACTTTTCATAGAGATCCCATTCAGAGCGATCTTTAAAACAGACACGGACATTCAGCAGCTTGACATAGGGCAATACTTCCGGGTTTAAAAAGATAATAGCGGTATTGCGGAAAGACGGAAAATCTCGTCATTGGCGGGGAAGCGTTTTCTCTTAATTGACGAGATATCTCGTCAATGGCGGGGAAAGAGTTAACCCATGTTGATTTACCAACATAGTTGATGATGTCACGTGTGAGGTGAAGTACTAATTAATCTGTGCAAATCAATTTAATGTCAGATTACTACTGTAAATAACGTATATTGCACCGGACAATCGTGATTTAGTTATCTGTTGTTTATTTTCAAGATATTTAATTTATGCCCAAGTTCCCTCTTATGTCACTCCTCCCAAAGCTCGTAGTAATGGGCACATGCACAGTTTTCTAATGCAGCGCTTTAATACGGTTTACCTTTAAAATAAAATATATATATATATATATATATATATATATATATATATATATTGAGATTCATTGATATAGAATGCACTACATGTTTTTTTTTTTTTTTTTGCTTATTTTGTTCAAAAGCAAGATCAACGTAAGTCTACATATTATAATAACAAGGAACGATGCTTCTAACGACAGGTGAAGAGCTTTCCTTTAATCCACACAAGTTTGCAATGCAGCTTACGAATGTTCCTTTGAACTATGGTTTTGGAAAACACCAGGGGCCCTATTTTAACGATCTGAAACGCAAGTGCGAAGCGCAATGCGCAAGTGAGTTTGTGGGCGGATCTTGGGCGCTGTTGCTATTTTCCCGGCGGGAGAAATAACTCTTGCGCCAGGCGCAAATCAATAAGGGGTTGGTCTGAAGTAGGTTCATTATTCATAGGTGTGGTTTGGGCGTAACGTCAAATAAACCAATCAGAACGTCATCCAACATTCCCTTTAAACGAAGGGCGCAAGTTCCATGGCGGGTTGCTATTATTATGACGGATTTACCAGGCGCACGGCAGGAGCGGTTCACAGCCGAGGAGACCGACGTTCTTGTAAGAGCAGTCAAAGACAGAGAAGTTGTTTTGTATGGGGATAGGAGAAACCCGCCCAAATCAGCGACGGTTAAACAGGCATGAGAGGAAATAGCCACAATTGTCTCATCAGCTGGCATCCCCATCGTTGCGCCAAGCGCTACAATGATGTCAGGAGACGGGGGAATCCCAAGCTTGCCAGCATAAATCAGGCACGCTGTGTAACGGGAGGTGGATCTGCCTCTACACAGATCTGCGTCCACCCTCACCGCTGAAAGGGTTTGGGGGCTTTGAAATCGGACTCAAGAAATGCAAGCAAGGTCCAACCCCAAAGAACACTTACAAATCAAGTTCATATACATTAAGGTTTCTTATGAAAACAATTGAATTATTATTTACATAAAATAAACGTAATACAGCCACACAACAAACTTATGAAAATATTTTAATCGTTATTTGCATGAGAATTTTTTAACGCAGCCACACAATAAATAAAAACTATCACCACAATGCTCACCACTATGATTCCCCTTATCTCATGTGTTAATATTTTTTATTCTAACAATTTATGATTTGCAAAAATAACTGTTGCATCTGTGTAGATTAGATAAGCAAAGTGTGTGCGCGTTGTGCACGCTATAAATTATGGTCAAGCATGCGCCCTTAAAATAGCACAATGAACCACGCGCAACGCGCCTCTGACTTTAGAGTAGTTTTTTTTGGTCAGTGGCGCAATTGTTTTTTGAAACTGCAAAATAGCATCAGGGATGGTTTGCGCCGGAACACGCCTCCTTTTTTGCGCTGAACCGCCCAGGGAGCGCAAGTTCATTCCCTAGTTTGCCGACGTGCGTCTGTGGAGTGAAAAACCCGCTGTGTGCCAGTGCAAAATACGAATGATACATGCGTCACTGACAAAGTCAATTGTGCTAGGTGCAAGATAGGGCCCCAGATCTTTGACCTTCGTCAGTAACAACGAAACTTACGACAGTAGTTGGCTAACAATGCTTTTGGGAAACACATGTTTCAGCGTATGAAGCGTTGCTCTAGAGTTCATGGCGATCGCGGTCTCAAACTGGATGCAAGAAGGACCGGTAGAATACATCCCTATGTTTGACAAATACTGTTTTGCTTTGATAGTGGTGAAGCTACAGCATCAACCAGCATAGAGAAACCAGACCACATTAACCAATCAAACCTTGACCCATTGATTTAATGAAACTCCTGTTGTGTCAATATCCTGTACGGCCAATTCAATTCAAACTCCCACTCGTGATTCGAAATGAAGCCAGTGCAGAATTTCTAAATGTTACCCAATCCTGATAAATGTCTCTCATTTGTCTCATATATGCTGGGAAAGTATGTTCGTCTAGTTTTCTGTGTCCTGAAACAAGCACTTTGTTCCTGCAGAGTACAGCTAACGATGCAATTCGCACAAATTGCCTTTTAATGAAGACTCATAACATCTGTAATTGCTTTCAACGGCTATTATCTCAATGTAACTTTGAATAAGAGGCTTCTTCAAATCCAGTGCCCTGCGTTAGGAAACTTCAAAGAGGCATGAAATTTCAAGGGCCTTATAGATCACGTTTCCTTTCACTGCGGTAACCGTCACGTAAGCCCAGGAAAGCACTTTTTCATCACGTCTTTAGCGTGTGGCGCATGCGGGCATGCAGAACGTGAAAATAATGTGTTTACCCTCATTCACGTTTCTCGCATGTTCTTGGTTTTGGAGATAAACAGGCAAACACACCAGGGATATGATGATCCCCTGCGTGTCTAATGGACCCTTTAGCTGTCACTTAATAAGAATTAATGATAGGCATAACGTTTGAATGCAGGCATGAGAGGAGGTTTCAGGGTTTGTCACTATGCTGTGAGGTTACCTCTTTCTCCGAACGCAAGCACTTTCTGCAGTAATGGATGGGTCAGTTCAAGGACAGATGATGCATTAATAATCTCATTCTTGGATGATGATATGCAGCAAGCAGAGGAATCAGTGTAGCTTTCACAAAGACAGTTACATCTGTTGTGACAGATGCATGTTGCAAAAATAAAGATATTACAATAATATCACAGCAAAAAACAATGAACAACAGCGTAAAACCATGCACAATATCCCAGCACCATAAAAACATTAAAGTCTTGTAACTTGATTGTTACAAGAAAAGCTGTTTTAACAGAATTCACAAAGCTAAGCTAATGTCATGTAATTGTGCATGATTTATTTTGTAATATCAGTAAACATGTACGCTATGCATAATAAATAACAAGAATATATATTTAAAATGCCCAGATTTAAATAGTTCAAATAGTTTTTATTTTAAAGGTGCAGTGTGTAATTTTTACAAGGATCTCTTGACAGAAATGCAAAATAATATACAAAACTATATTATCAGGGGTGTGTAAAGACCTTTTTATAATGAACCGTTAAGTTTTTATTACTTTAGAATGAGACGTTTTTATCTACAAACTGAGGGTCCCTTTACGTCGCCATTTTGTGCCGCTATGTTTCTACAAAAGCCCTTAACGGACAAACTTGTTTTACTAAGTGACTTGTTTTTCGGTGTCGGCAACCGTAGCTTCTCTTTGCGTTTCAAAAGTGAGGGGTGAGCAGTGGACTAAGCAGTTGGTTGCAATTCACAACCTCACCACTAGATGCTGCTAAAATTTACACACTGCACCTTTAAGTAATACATTATATATGATGCGTAAACCTAGTCCTTAACCAACCTTAGCAAGTGCATTTTGTGTTTTGTTGTGTTGGTGGATGTTTTTCTTAAACAGGGGGTGGGGGGTCTAAAGCTATTTCATACATTTAGACTCATTAACACTGTTTAAGAGTTAGATTCCTCGTGTTAAACATAGGCAACGTGTCCAAAAAGCAGTTCTATGACAGAGTGTTTCTGTGCTGAATGCACTTTGTACAATTTCAAAAAGTTTTTTTCTAACATAAAAAGGTAACTTTTATTGGCAATTTCAGTGCAGGAAGTAAAGTGGAAGTCCTTATATGGGCACTTAACCGAAATAGTACACACGCACACACCAACCAAGAGCTGACAAGAAATAACCGTAACCAAAGAAGTGTGTTGTTGTTTGTGAGCGAAATCTAAGCTTTTTCAGTTTCCGTTATGAAAAGAAGAGATATAGTTTGTTTATCCGGCGTAGAAGCGAAGTTATGAGTGTGTGTTTGTTTAACGCTGAATTTGCAGAAATGGGCGGTCACAACCGGGTCATAAGTCACAGGCGGTAATTAAATCTGCATCTGTGTTTTGTTGGCAATCGGCGCGTACGTGCATGTAATGTAAACAACACAAACTTCACCAGCTGTCTGTAGGAGCTCAGGTTTATTCGGAATGAATCGGTACAGCTGATTTGTCTTTTATGAATGAAAAATAAAGACTCTTAGGAGATATGAGGGATGCAATGCCACTCTTTAGGTACTCAAAATTAACGTGAGATAAGCGGAAAAGGGTGTGTTATGTGAGCTTTAAAGTGCATGGTCCGATTCACGATTTTACATTTCCTTTGGTGTGTAAGTGTGTGTTAGTAAATGTTAACGATATGCCAAAGGTGCAAACCCTAAATTAAACGATGATGTGAGTTATCGTTTTCAACATAAATCTCTTATATATGAAATATACTTATATATGAAATTAATTAGCCAGCGTTTAAAGACGGATATCTGAAACTGCTCAGCTGCGCACAAGTTCAAGATGATTTGCAATTTATAAATTTCACATCTGAAAGAACGGGGTAAAGGTGTTTTTTGCGCGTATGTTCGGTTTATGAATCGCACATATGCATTTTTGATAAATGATTGTAAAATCAAATATAGGATGGTTTCCATGCAGCATTTTTAAATGAGGCCCCTGAAATACAGCCTGTAAGTTCACTCATGTCCGCATTGTAGCATTGTATTTCACAACTTGCATTGTGAGCGAATATTTTAAACATGGTAAGGAGCGTCACATTTCCAGCTGACGTCAAAGGTATTCAGGCCAAAGTACAGATTAGCCGGCCAATCAGGGCCAAATCGCTTTTCAGATCGGTGAGCTTTGTACAAAATAATGTTTTGACCTGACTTACTAAGCAACTAACCAGGGCCGGGTTTTCCAAAAGCACCGTAAGGCTAAGTAGATCGTAAAAACGATCGTACGAATCATCTTAGAATTACGGGCCGTTTCCCAAAAGCTTCGTAACTTAAGTAACACTTGAAAATCATAGTAGATCTGCGAGTGCTCTGGAGTAATCGTTCATTCATAAGTGCATCGTAAGACAAACAAAGTTATAAGGTCACCTGTAGGACAACCAGCAAATTGCACTCCTGCAATGACGATAATGTAATGTTTTAAATGTATATTTATTCATTTGGTTCTTCTTTGTTTATTTTATATTAAATATATAATATAATAGGCTATATTTAAAATTATAGAGAAATAAAATTTAAATGACTAAACATAAATTAATAAAGAAGGAAAACTTATTGGTACAAGTTGGTAAAAGTTTTTGGTATTTTGCTAAAAGTTGGTATTAGCAAATTTATAAATAAATGGTTCCTAACAATTGATGCTATAATTTAGCTAAAAATAGTTTTGAAAGGAAATGGGATCTAATTAAAACCCCCTAGGAGAAAAAAAACCCGGGCTTTTATCCGAGGAAAAATAAGTCATAGGAGGGAAAAACCCTTGGGAGAACGGAAATGGAGATTTAGCGGAGATTAAGCGGTTCTGCCGGTGATCCTTGGTCAGGTATCAGCTGGGCATAACGTTGAAGGACGGCCAGTAGATCAGAGGTGTGCCGACTTTCACATCTACCGGGACTGGGTCTGTTTGTCTCGTTGTCCTCGGGTCGAGGACGAGACAGGGAGAGAAAAACAAAATCGTATTAGCGTAGCGGCCGTTCATATGTATTGAAGTGTCACACAGTGATGTGGTTTAACTCAGCTTAGTTCCAGACAGACTAAATATTGCGGCATAATTATATTATCCACAGTTGAGGATTTAGCAAATTGGGGGCCCAGTGCGAAGGTATATATGGTAAATAAGGGTCACCTTCCGATCTTTAAGAAAAAATTAAACCTGACGACCCGTTTGACTAAGGCCTAAAGCCCCACTGTCGTCGTTAATGCAGGTTCAGTGGCAAACGGGTCTATATTGTATACCATTTACAGGACCAAGAGAAAACGCCAAAAACATCGCAACCCGACCATACGTGCTAACCCGTTTGACTAAGGCCGGAAGCCCCACTGTCGTCGTTAATGCAGGTTCAGTGGCAAACGGTGGCAAACTATTTAATGCAATTCATTTTAAGTGTTCATGCAGAAAAGGTTTATATTTATTTATTTGGTTGGTCTGTGTTATGACCGTGAGTGCTTTGTTCCGTGAAAATAACTATTGCGAGTTAAGAACCTTTACTAGACAAATTATGCGAATGCTTTGTTGAAGAGAAAAGTTTTAAGTCTAGATTTAAAATGATCGACTGTGTCTGATTCTCGGACATCGGTTGGTAAATCATTCCAGAGCTTAAGGGCTAAGTAGGAAAAGGATCTTCCACTTTTGATAGTCTAGGGATAATCAATAGGCCAGAATTTTGCGACCGTAGTGTGCGTGATGGATTGTATTCTGATAGTAATTCTCTAAGATATGAGGGTGCTAAGCCATTTAAAGCTTTGTAGGTGATTAGTGATATTTTAAATTGGATGCGATATTTAACTGGTAGCCAGTGTAAAGATGCCAGAATTGGGCTTATGTGGTCATACTTCTTAGATCGAGTAAGTACCCTTGCAGAAGCGTTTTGAACTAGCTGAAGCTTGTTGACCTGATTTGAATGGCATCCCCCGAGTAGCGAGTTACAATAGTCTATTCTAGAGGTCATAAAAGCATGAATAAGCTTCTCTGCGTCAGATGTAGACAGTATATGGCGTATTTTTGAGATATTTCTAAGATGGAAGAATGCTGTGCGGCAGACGTTGGCGATATGACTATCAAAGGATAAGTTGCTGTCAAACATCACACCTAAGTTCCTAACTGTGGAAGATGGCACCACAGTACAGCCATCTATGTGCAATTTGTAATCTGACATGTTTGTAGCGATTTGGTTCAATAATAAGTACCTCTGTCTTATTGGAGTTGAGCTTAAGAAAGTTATGTGCCATCCAGTCACTAACATCGCTAATGCAGTCTTTTAGCTTAGAAAACGTGTGTGTTTCGCTGGGATGCGAGGAGATGTAAAGCTGGGTATCATCCGCATAGCAGTGAAAACTTATGTTATGTTTCCTGATAATGTCTCCTAGGGGTAACATGTATAACGAGAACAGGATAGGACCTAAAACTGATCCCTGCGGTACACCGTATTTAACCAGGGAGTGATATGACTCTTCCTCATTTACATAAACAAAGTGATAGCGATTGGTTAGATATGACCTAAACCAGGCTAGCGCCTGACCACTGATACCAACATAGTTTTCTAGTCTATTGAGTAGGATTCTGTGATCTATTGTGTCAAAGGCTGCACTAAGGTCTAGTAATATAAGAATTGAGATTTCACCACGATCGGATGTTAATAGGAGGTCATTTGTAACTCTAAGCAACGCTGTCTCTGTGCTATGGTGGGGCCTGAATCCTGATTGGAACTTTTCATATGTACTATTATTTGTCAAGAATGTGCGTAACTGGCTTGCCACTACCTTTTCTAATATTTTCGAAAGAAAAGGGAGATTTGAGATTGGTCTAAAGTTATTAAGTTGTCCTTGGTCAAGCTGTGGTTTTTTAATCAGCGGTTTAATAACTGCTAGTTTGAAAGCTGTTGGAACGTATCCTATTTCTAGCGATGAGTTAAAGATATTTAGAACCGGGGTTGACACTACAGGGAATACTGCTTTAAGTAGTTTTGTGGGAACGGGGTCTAATATACAGGACGATGATTTGGATGATGTGACTAGTTTAGAGAGCTCATCTATTGTAGTAGGTTTAAATGAATCAAGATGTTCATATGGTAGTCTAGTGTTAAGTGAACTAATGGGTAGAGTGGTGGCTGCCTGGGTAGCTACGATGTTTTCCCTAATAGCCGAAATTTTGTTAGAAAAGAAGTTCATGAAGTCGTTACTATTGTGTTGAAGTTTACTATTGGTTTCTGTTTGTTCTTTGTTTCTAGTCAGTTTCGCAACTGTGCTAAAGAGGAAACAAGGGTTATTATGATTCTCATTTATAAGCTTGCTAAGATATGTAGATCTGGTGGTTTTAATAGCCTGTCTGTAGTGTTTAACACTCTGTTTCCATGCTGCGCGCCATACTTCTAACTTTGTGCTTTTATAATTTCTTTCCATTTTTCTAGCTGCCTTTTTAAGGGCTGCTGTGTGATGGTCATACCATGGAGCTGGCGGTTTTTCTTTGAATCTCTTTTTTCGAATGGGAGCAACGGCATCCAATGTGTTAGAACAGACATTGTTTAGGTTTTCTATTTCAATATCTAGATCGTCACAGTTATCTGCTACAGGTTTCATTTTGGACAGGTCTGGAAGAGTGCTAATAAAGCTATCTTTAGTGGTGGAAATTATTGTTCTGGCTAGTCGGTAGCATGTTGTAGATTGAGTGATCCTATCTAGAAGTACAGTGTATGACACAAGGTAATGGTCAGAAACTGCATCACTCTGAGGTGATATTTTGACGTCATTAATATTGAGTCCGAGTGACAGAATTAAGTCTAATGTGTGATTACGAGTATGTGTTGGCCCTGTCACGTTTTGTCTAATATTGAGAGAATTTAGAACATCTATAAACGCACGTCCTAATGCGTCTTTTGGGTTATCCACATGGACATTAAAATCACCAACAATAAGAGCTTTATCTACAGTGACTACAAGCTCAGATGGGAAATCTGCTATTTCATTAAGGAAATCTGCATGGTGGCCCGGTGGTCTATAGATTGTCGCTAAAGCAAAAGAAAGCTGTTTGTGGTTACGATCAGTTATTTCCATATTTAACAACATTACTTCAAATGATTTAAATTTTAGCTCAGATTTTTGGTTTACTTTAAAAATTGTGTTGTATATTGTAGCTACACCACCCCCTCTCCCATTTAATCGAGGTTCGTGTTTATAATAATAGTCTTGTGGGGTGGATTCATTTAAACTAATGTAGTCGTCTGCTTTAAGCCAGGTTTCTGTTAAACAGAGTACATCTAAGTTTTGGTCTGTAATTATTTCATTGACAATAGGTTCTTTATTGGTAAGCGATCTAATGTTAAGAAGGCCGGATTTTAACATTCGAGATTCATCTGTTAATGTATTGTTTTCTAATTTTATTTTAATCAGATTTGTACCAGATGTAACAAGCGGTGCCCTGTATTTATTTGTTCGGGGAACAGATACAGTTGAAATGTGCTGATATTTCGGTAAGATTGACTCGAAGTGCTGGGATATAAGTGGTCTTGACATATCACGGCAGCTAACAGATGGACGGTTAAGCCGATCCGTCTGTTTCCTGACCTGGGCCCTGGATAGTCAGACTATATCAGAATTAAGACTATTGATCAGATTTTTAGTGAGTATAGCACTTCCTTCCGATGACGGATGAAGGACATCTCGGGTTAGGAGAAATGGTCTTCCCCAGAAATGCTTCCAATTGTCTATAAACCCTACGTTATGCTGAGGGCACCACTTTGACATCCATCCATTGAGAGACACTAATCTACTATGTGTTTCATCTCCCCAGTAGGCGGGGATGGGACCAGAGCATATTACATTGTCTGACATTGTTTTTGCAATTTCACACATCTCCTTAATATTATCTTTGGTGATTTCCGACTGGCGGAGCCTAGTGTCATTCGTGCCGGCGTGAATAACAATCTTAGAAAACTTCCGCTTAGCATTAGCCAGCACTTTAAGTTTGGATCTAATGTCAGACGTTCTGGCTCCCGGTATACAGTCGACTATGGTGTTTGGTGCCTCAATGTTAGTGTTCCTGAGTATAGAATCTCCAATGACCAGGGCACTTTTAAAAGGTGTTTCAGATGGTATACTCCTTAGGGGATCGAATCTGTTAGAAATTGTCATTACGTTATGGGTCTTAGAAGGACGCCTTATATGACTATGCCGCCTAACAGTCACCCAGTTTGACCGCCGACTTGACTCTGATGACGGAACCGAGCCATGTGTATTTTGATAAACACTATGCGCGCTCGATACAGTATTTGTAATATTTATATTAGCATCTGATGTCGGAACCGAGCCATTAGTCTTTTCGCTCGATAGATTATTTGCGACAGTAACATTAGCGGTTTTGCTATCCTCAACTAGCGTTCGGATGCGCGATTCTAGTTCAGCAACCTTCTCAGTTAACCTTAATACTTCAATACACTTAGTGCATGTAAACCCCTCTAGGCTAACAGCAGAAGCTAAACTATACATGTGGCAAGTAGTACATGTTACAATAACAAGCGGAGTCTTACCGCTTTCATGCTGGGCGATGGCGTCTTTGTTTACCCGAACGCGGTCCCCGGAGCTGCATCGCGTGGGGTGTTCGGTTGTGACACGCCTCGGTCGCCTGCGAACGTCTGGGGCCAGGGTGATGTTTGGCTTGCTGAATCTGCGAAGGCCGGGCAGCGGTTCCTCCACAGCTTCCCGATCGCTTTCATGTCGTTCACGGTCCGTGAAGCTGCATCGCGTGGAATGCATGTTTGTTGTGCGCCTCGATCGCCTGTGGACGTCGGAAGGCAGGGTGAAGTGGGCGCTGTACCTCGCCTTGGATCTGCTAAAACCGGGAAACAACTCCTCCACAGCTTCCCGCTCAGGTGAGGATAGGTCAGAAAAGCATATATCAGATGAATCCGCCATTAGATCGGAAAATGCTAGCGGGCTATATGCTAACACGGGGTGTTTATTAGTGATAAATAGTTTCACGTGGTAGTACTGCTCAATAAACGTCACGGTAAAGTATTCCTATGTAAAACTAATGAGTTATATTATATAAATAGGAATAAGATGGTAAAAAAAAGCTTTTAGATGATGAACTCGACGGAGCTACGATGCACGATCTGTTCAGCGTGACGTCATAATACAAATCTAAACTAAAATATTAAATGCAGAGGGCAAATCGCAGTGGGACGACTCCTAACTAAATACGGAAAATAATATTTCATTATTCACAAATTATTAAAACATTTAAAAAGTAATTGACCAATTATGAATAATAATATTAAAAATATTAGTGCACATCTGCTGAAGATAATTAGCCTAAAAAAGCTTCGGCTACAAATTTGTGTTATTCTATAGGTGACATTCCAGCATTTGACAAAGGAATAGCGACTCTTAAGTAGCAATTAAAACCCAGCTGCGAGCGATCGTTTTACGTGCATCTTTGGGAAACGCACGTAAATGAACAATGAATGTTTGTTTAGTAGCTCGTAGAAAGCACTCTTAAGTGTAAACTTCAATCGTTATCGGGAAACCCAACCCTGAACACCTTAGCAACCACTTGGCACTATCAACCATCCAATGGCAGTAATCCATACAGTATACGAAATCTTAGAATCATTGTGCTATGTTTTGCACAACCATTTACCTTTCAATATACAAATCAAAGAATAAAATCAGAATAAGGAAGAATGAAAAAAAATCTCATTTTTGATCCTATTTTAGTTTGGTTTAATAGTGGTCACTTCCACTTGAGCTTACATTATTGTGACGGGTGCAGTTACACATGATGTGACATGTCGGATCTAAATTGACTGTATTGAACCTTTTCAAGCATGAACTGTAAAAACAATAATTAATAAAACTGTCAAGATATCAGCAGATGGAAATGTAGATGAAGAAACAGAGGATATGGGTCAGCGCTATAAAAAGTAATGTGTGACAGATGATGGCCGCACACTTTCACCCAACAGGAGGTTCCACAGCTCTGCAGGACATCATGATGGGACATTTGCAGGATTCACAGGCCAAATGAAGGTTAATAATTGGAGAGACTCCCGACTGTTAATGGATGTGACAGGATTAGATGAGAACAGACACGATGTTGAACCATGCCAGAAAAAGAATTCAATTAGATTGAGATTTTTATGGTATGGTTATACATACATGTACATTTTATGGCCACAGTCTAATTTTCATAAATATAAATGTACATTAATTATTCACGGTTGGGTGATTCTCGCGAAATTAGACTTATGAGGTGTCATGAAACATTTTGATAAAAAAGTAAATGCTATCAAAATAAGAAGCACACAGTTACAAACATCTCTTTGTGTACTATTTTGCACATGATTTCAAATGACATCATACAAACCAATTTTGTTGTTTTTTCCACATTTAGGGGGAAAATTTTCTTTTCCGCAACGTGTCCATGACTGGATTTGGGTTCTTTGACATTGAAATATTTATAATTAAAAAATCTAAAAAATAAAAAGCTTCACTGCATGTTATACTATAAACATTTACAGTAAAGAAACATGTGGTATTTGGTGATCATTGATAAACGTAGAGACAATAATAAGGAATATAAATGTGTCCAAGACCAACTTTCATCCTCTGCAATCATTTTCAATCATTGTTTAAGCCCTCAAGGAACTAACATTTTTAAAAAAAAATGTTGGAAGGGACATAATTGACTGTGACACTCAAGATGGCTACCAGGTAAGCAGTTCTTATTTTTTCTCTCCAGATAAAAGTTGAAATTTTGTTTGTCATAGTACCTAGACAACTTTTTAGTTCTCATTACCAAAACATGAGTTTGTAAATGCATATATTTAATGTAATATCATGTTGCGGTAATGATCATTTTTGATAATTATAATCCAAAATTTTTTTAAATAATAAATATTCTTAAATCCTCTAAAAATAATGGTTATATAAAGTTCAGACCTTAATCTTATATGTGCAAAAAATTGGCTTCAAGGGCTTTTTAAAAATTTCCTTCTAAATCTGGATTTTGTGAGAATCACCCAGTTTGATTTCAGTTGAATTCAGAGAAAACATTAAGCGTAGGTCGAATGTTTTATGATAGGGATGAGCATGAAGATAATTGTTGCCTTGCAAACAACAGGGCTAAAGTGCACACATTGTTACTGTTATATTTACCCTGTAATCAAAGTTTCATGTCACCATTTTTTTTTTACTTTAAAGGTTACTATGAGGAAAGACAATGGAGAAACTTAATGTTAAGAAAGATGTTGGTGGTAAGTTGCATCATTGCCTTTATACTATTGACCACTAGCTTTAAACTTTTACAAAATAATAGTGCATAAAATGATAACAAAGAAAAATGGTAAAAAGGGACATTTATTAACTAGCACCACCTAGACATGGGGATTGTTTTCATAGCTAAAAAATGGGAGTAATGTGCATTAGTATTTTTCAGAGCAATCCCATGACGCCACAGGGCCACAGACATGGCACGGGTCTTAATCAGGTCTCTGCTGAAAACTCCAGCTGTCCATGGAGACTGTGAACACAGCTTCAGGAAGAATATGATTTTAACCAGTTTGTTGATCTTGGCAAATACTGCTTGCAATTTCCAAAAGTGAACTTTATTAATGTAGGCCACACAGGCATCAGACACGCCGTCTTTTACCTGCTCAGTATCACGATGCCGCAGGGACCGACAGAAACTCCAGGGAGGTCCTAAAAAAGCCCTTCAGGTCCCCATCGAGCGTGAGCATCACATTTTTGCCACCGCGGTTCCAGTGACCACACACTCGCCAGACTAAGATTTCTCACTTTCACACTCCTTATTTAAAAAGCACACAAAAGCTGACATATCATGGCCACGGGGGAGAAAACTAATTCCACTGCATCTCAGCACGCCCGAGCAGACGGCCTTTACTGAGACCATGCAACAAATACAATTATCAGCCGGCGATGGCGTGCCACAAGCTTTGATGCCCAATAATGAGGCTGTGCGGCAAGATTAACTTTGTTTTATGATGCAGAACATGAAGTTATGAGGCTTGTTTTGACTGCATCCAACACTGTAATTATTAAGGAAAGGTAAATCATAAAAGCCATGATGATGACTTCAGTGAAATGCCACCAGAGAAGTTCTGTGAGTTATTATTTTTTAGAGAACGCCTTTCAAAAATAATGATAAATGCGATGCTGAGGTTTACTGCGGTTTCGCAGCCAAGTGAGCAGGGGTTTTGTGGATCTTGCAGCTGTCACACACATTGCATCAGTTACAGCTTTGATGGTCAAACTGCTGAATAATGGCGAGGTAAATTTCACAGTTTGGACTCAGTTTATGAGAGCATTTTTGTTGAAGTACACACTTTTTGGATATTATGATTTAGATACGATGCATTGCTTCAGTGCTACGACTGAAGATGTAATGTTGTCTTAAAATCTGCGTTAAAAATAAATTACATTTCTTAAGAATATTTGAGTTTGTTTACACAGCGCCGTTTAAAAACTGTCTAAATAATACATCTAAGTAAGAAAAATTTGCATTATAAATGAATGATAATTAATAATCATCATGCCCTCTTGCTGTCTGTCTGTCATATTTGATGAAATAGTTTTCTGTTTAATTTATTTGGCTCATAATTGTGATGTTTTCTGATATAATATGATGTTTAATATGATATGCGATATGTTACGGAATACATGTTTGATATGAGATACGATATAATACAGTACGATGTGTTATGATACGCTATAGTGTGGTCCGATACACCACCGTACAAAGCAAAATATGATATTAAAACATTGTTTGATATTATTATATGATATGATGTGTTGCAGTACAATGCACGTGCTGCAGTGCGGTGTGATACGTACAGCACCATACAGTACAGCAGCACATGATATGATATATACTGTATATCATAATATTATATATCATAGTATTACACTCACCTTAAGGATTATTAGGAGCACCATACTAATACTGTGTTTGACCCCCTTTCACCTTCAGAACTGCCTTAATTCTACGAGGCATTGATTCAACAAGGATTCTTTAGAAATGTTTGCCCATATTGATAGGATAGCATCTTGCAGTTGATGGAAATTTGTGGGATGCACATCCAGGGCACGAAGCTTCCGATCCACCACAACCCAAAGATGCTCTGGTGACTGTGGGGGCCATTTTAGTACAGTGAACTCATTGTCATGTTCAAGAAAACAATTTGAAATGATTCGAGCTTTGTGACATGGTGCATTATCCTGCTGGGAGTAGCCATCAGAGGATGAGTACATGGTGGTCATAAAGGGATGGACATGGTCAGAAACAATGCTCAGGTAGGCTGTGGCATTTAAACGAGGCCCAATTGGCACTAAGGGGCCTAAAGTTTGCCAAGAAAACATCCCCCACATCATTACACCAACACCACCAGCCTGCACAGTGGTAACAAGGCATGATTTATCCATGTTGTCATTCTGTTTACGCCAAATTCTGACTCTACCATCTGAATTTCTCAACAGAAATCGAGACTCATCAGACCAGGCAACATTTTTCCAGTCTTCAACTTTTTCCTATTTTTAGTGGAGATGAGTGGTACCCGGTGGGGTCTTTTGCTGTTGTAGCCCATCCGTCTCAAGGTTGTGCGTGTTGTGGCTTCACAAATGCTTTGCTGCATACCTCGGTTGTAACGAGTGGTTATTTCAGTCAAAGTTGCTCTTCTATCAGCTTGAATCAGTCGGTCCATTCTCCTCTGACCTCTAGCATCAACAAGGCATTTTTGCCCACAGGACTGCCACATACTGGATGTTTTTCCCTTTTCACACCATTCTTTGTAAACCCTAGAAATGGTTGTGCGTGAAAATCCCAGTAACTGAGCAGATTGTGAAATACTCAGACCGGCCCGTCTGGCACCAACAACCATGCCACTCTCAAAATTGCTTAAATCACCTTTCTTTCCCATTCTGACATTCAGTTTGGAGTTCAGGAGATTGTCTTGACCAGGACCACACCCCTAAATGCACTGAAGCAACTGCCATGTGATTGGTTGATTAGATAATTGCATTAATGAGAAATTGAACATGGGTTCCTAATAATCCTTTAGGTGAATATGTGTATATATGATACAATATGATTTGGTGCGATGTCATATGCTGTATGGAAATGCACGATACAATAAGATACAATGGTGTGGTATGATAAGACACTTACAGTCACGTACACAAAAAAATGTCAGGGCAAAATTTAGACTGACTTTAGGTAACACATTTTTAAAGGTCATCTTACAGTCTCTGACCACAACAAGAGCATTTCATAACAAACCCTTTGCCATGATGGGAATATTTGAGATAGAAAACAGTGTAAACACTGATGTGATGCCTCGGTACTGGAACTTTCATGTAATCACTGTGAATGCCGTACCTCATTCCTGTGGCCTTGTTAAAGACTATGGTCCTCAGATTGAGGTAGATGGGGAAATGATTAAAAGGGCTTTTTGTGCTCCATGGAGCAAAGCTAAATCAATCCACATTGATGTATCACCGGGGTGTAATTAGCACGAGTCTACAGAGCAAAGCCGATAATTTAGTTTGATGTGAGCAGGTGTGCCCTATCTGAAAACCGCACCAATGAAGAATGGCCCCTGCCGCCAAATCTACATAGTTTATCAGTTCTTTGTGCTAAGAGTCTCCCTTGCCACTCCTCACCTGGGTTATAAACCCGCTCTCGGGGCACGTAAACATGTCATAGTCACCATCTCTAATGACTGCAAAGAGACTCATTTGAAAGTGTATGTAGAAACACGTCACACAAGCTGCTATTTGAAACTTTTTTGACCCTCAAACGTAAATGCTTTTTTAAAGAAAACAGTCTGAAAGTATAGACTTAGCCTAAATTCAGTAAAGCACAAGCAAAACTTTCTTTCAGAATTCTTTAAAAAAAAAAATCAAAGAACTGTTATTGATTGAGATATCTCAATGCAGCTTGCTCTGTAAGGATTCATTATAAATCGGAAAAGTATTTCAAAAATACCAGAAATACCAGGCTGTGGGTATTGGTAAAGAATTATTATTTATTATCGTAAACAGCACAATACCTTACAAAGCCACCTCGAGCGATCACAACCCTTATTATTTTGCAATGAATTATTTACATGACTTTTTTTGGTTTACAAGAAATGCGTTGTTTGATTGAGGGTGGTACAGCTATAGGAGAGAGAGAGAGAGAGAGAGAGAGAGAGAGAGAGAGAGAGACGGAGAGAGAGACGGAGAGCAGAGTCACTGTAGGAGGTGAGTGACGATCAAGGAGCAACATTGAAACTTACACACAATAGTGCTGTTGCCAGGGAGATTGATAGTCCCTGTAGAAACGTGGCAGGCAGTAATCAACGATGTGATGTTCCCACATGCTAAAACAACACTGAAATCACAGAGGACAGAGAAACAGCATCGCGCTGCTATACTGATGCTTTATTTGGGTTTAAGGATGATGCTGGGAGACTTTTTGTTGGGTCCTGTTAATGCATCTAAACAAGCGACTCTTCTTATGGAACATATGTGACCCTGTCTGTGACTAATGTCTCATAATCTAATGAGGAGATAAGGAGCAATAAAGTTTGTTTTCATTCATTAATTTTAATCTTTGACAGTGTCAGTATTAAAGATGTCAAGATTATAATTTCACAGAATGTTCTTTACATTATCTAGGATTATTTACAAGATTCTTTTCTAGGATTTTAAAGGCACATTTTACAGGAAGATCCTATTTTTACGACCAGTTACTCTAAATTTTTTTACAGTGGTTTACCATTATTTAAATTATAATTAAAACTTTTTGAAATTACAAATATTATCACTCAATTAACAGCTTGAATGTTTTATTTAATACATGTAAATGATAATATACGGAAAATCTATGTATTATTTATACGGTATTTTTTTAAATTTGTTTTCTTAAACTACTTACAAATTCATGTAAATGTAAAATTAAAATGCAATTAAATGTGTAGTCCATAATATTAAAAGTACATGACCATACTAAGAATTTAACATGAAAAACACAAAACTGTAAAATAATATAATAATTTATTAATTTATTGTAAAGTGTATAGGGTCACTTAAGACCGAATATGTAATAATGATTGGTGAAACCCTCCTTTTATGTTCAAACACTTTTAATGTTTGGGGTCAAAATAGTTGAATATATACTAAATAATTTCAAATAAAATTGCAGGAAAAAACAACTTTTTTATTTGTTTATATTTCTATAAAAACGTATCTTTTATAGCACATAAATTTAGTAGTGCTGGGCAAAGATTAATCACGATCAATCGCATACAAAATAAAAGTGATTTGTAACATAATATACAAGTGTGTTCTGTGTGTAATTATTATGTGTGTGTATATATATATATATATATATATACACTGTAAAAAAATTCCGTAGAAATTGCAGCTGGGTTGCCGGTAATTTACCGTAGATTTAAATTTATGTTTTTTACTGGCAATATTTTGTTCAAAGTTAAATGAACATTAAACATTTACAAGTCTTTGTATTTACAGAGTAAAACTAAAAAAAACAGCATCAAGCAAAACATTCTGGGAAACAAAATCTGAAGAAAAAAACAGAAAAAGATTGATCATGATTTCTGGTTCCCAGAATGCTTTGCATGAGGCTGTTATTGTATAGTTTTATTCTGTAAAGATAAAGACTTGTTAATATTTAAAATTTATTTAACTTTGAACAAACTCTTGCCAGTAAATAACATAAATGTAAATCTACGGTATATTACCGGCAACCCAGCTGCAATACCATTGTAATTTCTACGGATTTTTTTTTACAGTGATATACACACACACATTCATATATGTATTTAATAAACATTTACATGTGTACATATATTTATTTTTATTTTTATATATTATATATATATACTTTTAAAAATTATATACATAGACATTTCTGTAATGTATACATGTATGTGAGATTAATCTCAATTGAGATTAATCTTTACCCAGCACTAATATTTAGTAAAAAATGAAAGTAGTAATGAAAAATAATATATAATATTTATTTTATTTGAGAACAGTTTTACCAGTTTTTTACATATTCATAGTAAAAACACTCATTAGTTCAGTTTTACAGGAACACTGTGTTTGAAGTTAGTCACTTTCGATAAAAGTGTCTGCCAATGTACACTGAACAAAATGATTAATTGTAAGGTTTTGTCTTGTGTTTTTCTTGTATTTTGCGTATTTTTGTTATTTGTACTTGTATTTTGATATCCTGCTCTGTTCTGACTTTTATTTTGAATATCATCATGCCATGTCACGCTTCACACTTCCTGTTTGTTTTTGTATATAAGTCACTTCCTGTTCACCTGTTCCTGGCTGATTAATGCTTAGCCCAACCAACCCGTTTACCTGTAGTCTGTTCCTGTATTCTGTTTTCTGTATTCTGCCTGTGTTTGACCCGTGCCTGTTTGTTTGGATTTTTGATTGAACTCTGCCTGCCTTGACCTTGTGCCTAGTTTTGGATTACGTTTTTGGATCACCCTTATTGGATATGTTTGCTGGCCCTTTTTGGGATTTTTCTAATAAAACCTTTTTGCAAATGGATTCTCCTTCTTCATCGCTTTCATTAAAGCCACCCCCGTTACATTAATTCAATTTTTTAAGGTAAATGGTCGCAGTCAATTTATTTAAGCTACATTTTAACAAAAGTTTTTTGTTTTGTTTTGTATTTCCATTTTTTTTTTTTTTTTTTTTTTTTTTTTTGCTTAAATAAATAGAAAAAAATATTCATTCAATTTACAAAATTTTTTTAAGGTAAGTGGTCGCAGTCTATTTATTTAAGCAAAAAAAAAAAATGGAAATACAAAACAAAACAAAAAACTTTTGTTAAAATGTAGCTTAAATAAATAGACTGCGACCACTTACCTTAAAAAAATTAATGAATCATTTTGTTCAGTGTACATTGGCAGACACGTTTATCCAAAGTGACTAAAAGTAACTTCAATTCAAAAAGTATCAAGGAAAAGTCCAAAAGTAGGTTTAAACGTTTAAAAATACAATTAGCATATTTTCAGAGATGTCAAAGTAGCCCAATTGGACTCCAAAAATAATACAAGGGTTAAGATATTTTCTAGGTTAATGATACTTACTATCACCTAACCCAACCAAACTTAATCATCACAGAAAGGTGCAAAACCCATGAGATCATCACAGTGACATCACACCACTCTTATACTGTGACATTCTCACAGTGTGAGTAGCTCATTGTCATTGTCATTGTCAAAATGTTGAGTTGATGGTAGTGAGTGCACAATAAGTATGCCTTACTGTATATAAATGTCAAGACATGAAGACAAGCCTATAAATAAAGGTTTTAGAAAGCTCACACAGACTGAAGGTAAAAGCGACCGGGATTTACAGATTTGTGTCCAAGCATCGTAGCCTAGTGGTTAAAGCGACAGACTTGTTTGTAACCCAGAGGTTGTTGGTTTGAATCTAAAGTGTTTCTGTGTTTGCAGTGATAGTTGCCCAGTGTTTGTGTCTGTGTGGTTTGTGTGTGTTCATGACTTGCAGTGCATGGGTAAAATGCTGACACAATCATGTATTTTTCACTTTGTCTTTTATTGGTCACTTTATTAAAGGTCTTTAATTATAATAATATGGGGAAAATCTGTAAAATAACAATATTTGGCTACAGAAAAATCTGTAAAATTGTTTTTGGACTTTATTAGAATTAAGATTTTTTTTCTTTCATTTACAGTTTTTGTTTTGTTAGTCATTTGACAATTTTTTATAATTGTCTTCCTGTAACTCTATTGGTAGAATTGCATTAGCAGCACAAAAAGTTGTGGGTTCAATCCCCAAAAACACACAGATTAATCAAATGTATCGCATGAATGCATGCACTAAATCAACTGTAAGTCATTTTGTATAAAACATCTGCCAAATGCATCAATGCAAATGTAAACATAACATGTTTATTTAAAGCCAAATAAAAAACTCTTCACATTGCAGTAAGATTCATAGCTCAGATTGTGCATGAACTTCATAGTTTTCCCAGAGGAACAGTATTGCTCAGAAGTTGCTCTTTCTTTCTAATTTTATGTTTTTTAAAAACAATAACTTTGAGACAGATGCTGCTCCTTAAATGACTTAGGAGAGCTAAAAATAGAAACATAAAATAAACATAAAATAAAATTGACTCAGTGTTGTTGTTGTTTTTAAGTATATGTAGATATAAAATTATTATGCATTGCATTGGTCTTAAGAATATTTTTTTATGTTTAATTCTTCTTCTGAAACTTAATCTCATAGATTTTTTAACATATGGATTTTTTTTAATACCAAGTCCTACAAATGCTCAGTTAATTGATTTTCTTATTTGAAAGGCTTAATCACGTATTACTCCAAATACGTCAGATTTTTAAAATTCCCTTTATTGGATAATAGCTCATACCCATTATTGGTTAAGTCATGCCACGTGTTGATAAATGATTGAAGGGGTGTAAGGAGATGCTACGTATTGAAGAGGTTTAATTATCCTTCAGCATCTGGCTCACATCCAGAGGTCAATGGGATAGATGGGTCCTTTGATTAGACACATGATGCAGAAATCACTAAATAACCTGCGATGTTTAGAAACTACGGCGATAATCAACAAAGCCGATGAGTTCATAAGGGCATATGTTTCATGCACACGCAACATTAATCCTGATCAATGTGACACGCTGAGGCTTTATTTTAAAGTTACAGTCACATTTATTGATTTAAACAACAATAGACCATATGGAGCGTGTGATGAATGACAGGATAAGGCGATCCAGCTGATTCTGTAACAAGTTCAACATATCAGAATATTAAATGGGCTTTTGCTTGTGTACGTGTCAAAACAGTGTGGAAAATCACATAAAAACATTTAGCAACATGCTAAATACAGATGCGAATTGAGCTTGTGCACTTTTGAACACATTTAAAAGTAGTCGAAAATGCATTTATGGTGTAGATGCTTGTGTGGTTGAATGTGTTTGAAGAGCCACAAAACATATTCATTATACGACACTAAATCTTAATACAGCCTTAGCAAGACAATCTCAAGCCATTTTATCATCCAATTTTTTAATAGTGATAAGATGTGGTGGAAATTAAGACACATGAAGACAAAGTACTCTTAAAAACTATTAAATCAAATGCATAAAATGTCCAGTTTCTTTAAAATACATTGCAACTCTTGAATGGAGATCACTGGAGAAGGATTAGCCCCAGAAAGGTTCAGTTACACCATCTATCAGCAAGGCCAGTTATACTGGTATGCTATAGCTATAACATTTTGGCATTAACATCCTTATACTCTGGAGTTGATATATGGTGTCCTGTTTTACACAGATAGTTGTCACAGGCTAAGACTAATGATGCTTGTAGACTGAGATGTAGTGAACATCTTCCAGCAGATATACAGGGCAGTGGATGTTCTTACATACTGACAGACTGACAGAGAAAACACTGCAATCATCTTCCAATGAAGAGATAATTGTAGAATAAGATGGGTGTAAGCAAGCACTGTGAAACAAAGGGTTATTAAAGGTGAAAGTATGCGTTTGTAATTCACATCTTCCATTACGTTTATATGGACTCAAGTACATAAATGCTCAGAGATTGGAAACAAATAAGCCCAAATAAGTACAAATAGTCGGCTTGGCAGACTGACCAGTTTTTCTACATAAATAAAAATAGTGGGATATGATTCTAGACCCTGTTTACCTGGTATTAACTCATTCCTGGCCTTTTTTTTTTTTAAGTTGCCCGCCAGCATTTTTTGTAATTTTCACAAAATTCCTTTCAGGAAAAATTTCTTCTATAAAACATACAAAAATTTCAAATAAAAGAACAGACCCTCTGCTTTCAAACAAACAAAATAAAACGGTAAAACAGTTTCATCCTATCTTCATTTGTTTTCTTTTTATAACATTTTAAATATGTGGTTTCTTAAAAAAAGACAAAATTTTGAGCAAAAAGCTGAAATAATTGGATGTTTGATAAGAAATTCTTTTAGAGATCAGATTCAGAACAATTATCAAAACACAGAGTTAAAAGTGAATAACGTTAGTTTTGCTTCCGTTTTTTATCAATTGGGTCAGATCACCATCTAGTGGATAATAGCGGAATTACAGATTACCGTAAAAACTCACAGATTTGGCATTGCAGCATTTTCTCTTTATTAACTCGTCAATGGCGGGGAAAAATTTAAGATGCGTTTTGGAGGATCGGATCATCGAGAGAGACCTGTTTGTAAAAGGTGTTTCATTCTGTTAATCCGTTTTGTGGCTGTTCAAACACATTTGATCACACAAGCTTCTACACCACAAAAGCAATCCAGACGAATGTGTTTTAACTATTTCTAAATGTAGTTGAAATTGCACAAACTCAAAACAGAACTGTATTTAGCCTGTTGCTATATGTCCACTGTTGTTTCTTTGATGTGAAATGACAAACAATAAAAATGTTTAGGTAACACTTTACAATAAGGCTGCATTTGTTAACAATTAGTTAATAGCTAACATGAACTAACATTATTCTATAGCATTTAATAATCTTACACTGCAAAAAAAGTATTTTCAAGAAAAAAATTCTTAGTATTTTTGTCTTGTTTTCAGTAAAAATATCTAAACATTCTTAAATTAAGATGCTTTTCTCAATGAGCAAAACGGCCCAAGAAAATAAGTCTAGTTTTTAGACCAACAATATCGAATTTAAGTGATTTTGTGCGTAAAACAAGCAAAAAAAATCTGCCAATGGGGTAAGCAAATTTTTCCTTTAATTTAGTGTTTAAGAAAAAAAAATCACGATTTTTTTGCTTACCTCATTGGCAGATTTTTTTGCTTGTTTTATACACAAAATCACTTAGATTTGATATTTTTGGTCTAAAAACTAGACTTATTTTCTTGGGTCGTTTTGCTCGTCAAGAAAAAACATCGTAATTTAAGAATTTTTAGATATTTTTACTGAAAACAAGACAAAAATATTAAGATTTTTTTTTTTGAAAATCCTTTTTTGCAGTGTAGTTCATGTAATTTCGGTATTTACTAATACAGTGTTTCCCAACCAGAACAAGGGGGCCGGGGCCCACAGGGGGGCCTCAGCAGATTTCCAAGGGGGCCTCAACTTGACTTAAAATTATTACAAATTGGACAAAACAAGCTTTAAAGTAAGCTTAAACAGGCAAAAATCAAGATGTTTCTTATTTATTGTGTCTATTTTAGTAGCAAATATACATGTGTCAAGTCATTCCAAGCTCTGGTAGATTTTATTTGGAAAAAAATAGTGAGTGGGGGGCCTTCAAATATTGTTGTGGGAAACTTGGGGTCCTTGAAGTGAAAAAGATTGGGAACCTCTGCACTAATACATGTATAAAATCAAGTGTTGTAACTGTTTGCATTAATAAATGCACCATGAACTAACATGAATAACTGTATTAACATAACATGAACAAGAATTTATACATGCTAAGAAACTATATTGTTCATTGTTTGTTCATGTTAGTAAATGCATTTACTAATGTTTATTAATACAACCTTATAGTAAAGTATTACAAAAGTTTACTTTTACAAGTGATATTTCAGCCCCATCTCACGAGAATTGTACATATTTTGCAAGTTGGCTATGAATTTATACAAAGGTAATTGTGCAAACTCTTAAACCAATAACAAAACCCCACCCCTAACCCTGTCTCAGGGCAAAGGCAAAACATACAAAAATATGCGAATGTGGTCGTACAAATTAATATGAATTCGCCACATTGTAAAATACGTATGAATTGCCACGAGATTGCACATGGCACAGGGGCAGCCAAATTTCAATGACCTATTTTTCATATGCTTCAGATAATGGTTTATCAAAACTAAGTTGCTGTGATCTTTTTCAAATTTTCTAGGTTGATAGAAGCACCTGACTTAATTATAGCTTACCTTAAATGTGAAAAAAGTCTGATTTTCATTATATGTAAAACAATAAGTATAATTTTTTTTGTCAAATATTGTTATTTTTAAAAATGCATCATTTAAATGATGATTTTTATATTTTAAAATCGAATGTTTGGTTCAAGAGTAAAACAATAAAATCCATAAAAGTTCCCTCAATGGAAGTGTAGGTGTTGAGCGTTTGCGGCCTAACAGTTTTCACAGCATTGACACAATGTTGTGCATGCCATCGTTCACTTGTTAGTGTTTGTGAGATGTCAGTCCCTGTAGCAGACGCGATGGACGAGGACTGACAGCAGGGGGAAGGCATTTTGGGGGCCAGTAAAGCATTTTACCCAGAGCTCCCTGACGGAGCCGTGCACTCTGACAGCTGAGCACATTCATTTCAACCCGCGCAAACACTTCGCTTATTCTCAATGCTTCTTCACGGCTCGCGTGCCTCTTTCTGACAGTTGGTATGAAGGGGAGGGTGCGACTGCGAACGTTAAATGGCTGCCATGCCGGATCTGGTGCCTGCTGTGCAGAACCGCATTTTGGCATTTACTTGTCAGGCAGATACAAACACAGATAACACATCTGGACAAAAACGGGTTTGTTTGGTCCAGAATGAGTTTTGCGTGCTGGTTTCATTTTGGACCTTTAAAAAAACAAATGTTATCGATGTTCTTTCATGTAGTCCTTGAGTCTGAAACAAATGGTTTGCTAATTCAACAAACAAATGACTAAAGTGAGAACCTAACAACTTTAACCACAGTGAAGTGATCTCATTCTGTCTGAAGTCTCAGACGTCCTGCTTAACAAACAAGGTTTTCCCTTTTAGCCTGAAAGCATTCGGTTGTACGTTCATTGTAACAATGTCTCGTCCGCTCAGAAAATAGCATAGATAATAAGATCCCGTTTAACAACGTATGGCTTTTTTGTGCATTTAAGATACAAAAAGAAATTGATGACTGACCTCCACAGCGTCTCTTTTGTTAAGACCATTGAACTGACAGCAAAATGAATTTAAATGGAAAGACTTGAGCAAGAAGCTGAAAGGAAACACATTTTTCAAAGCGATTTGATTTTAGTGCCTCATTTGTAGCGCATAACAGTGAGTCTGCATGTTTACTTGTCTTTAACATGTTTGTTAATGAGTAAAGCTTTCCTACACTTGTGTTTTGCGTGGCTGGGGATGCAGTTTAACAAACATCCTTATTAGTACAAAAAGGTTAATTAGTTTAACCATCGAGTGAATTCCATTTTCTGATGTAACCTTGGCGGCTTTGCAGTGACATTGACAGCAGAAAGCTGTTTAGAGTTGAGCTGAATTAGTCCGAGTAAAGATTTAATCAAAAAATCTGATTCATAATTACACGAGATGTCTGTAATAAAAACATTCTGTCCATCAAATCAAAAGATTTTATTACACAGACATGATTGACAAGATTTATCTGTAACAGGACCGTTTTCAAGCTGTCTCATTGGCTACATTTCCATATGCATTTGGCAGATGCTTTTATCCAAAAGTGCATTACAGGTATGTGTGTTCCCTGGAATCGAACCCATGGCCTTTTGTGCTGCTAATGCAATGCTCTCCCACTGGCTAGATTTAACAAACTTGAATCTTTGTATTATTTATATCTTCTTTTCTTCAGCTAAATAAAGGCAGAGGTAATGAAATGGCAATATTTGAAGAGGCATACATGCGATTGATGTCACTGGCATATCTTTTCAAATACAATTATCACTTGGGAAACCGAGCCAGGTTTTGCTGCATGAATAAGCTTCATTACTTAACTCTCATACCTCAAGGTTCAACCAAGTTTGCTCTGAATAATCTAAACCTGCTTATTTTCTTCATATTATAGCTGATTGCAATGAAAAAAAAAATGTTTAAGTTTCTGACTAATTGAGTTTTTTTTATTTTATTTATTTTTTTATTTGTGGCTGGCACACTGCCAGAAAATAATGGTCCCTAGCTGTCACTGGGGCGTTACCCTTTTAAAAAAGTACACATAAAGAGTTCATATTGATACTTCAGAGGTACATATCTGTACCTACAGTAACTGGTACACATTAGGACCTTTTTTAAGGGTATTGCCCCAGTGACAGCTACACTGTCAGAAACAATGATCAAAATATGTACCCCAGCTATACTGGGGGTGTACCCTTTCTAAAAGTACAGCTTTGCACCTAAAGAGTTCATAATAGTACCTCATAGGTATATGTTGGTATCAAAGAGAGCTCAAAGATACATAAAGGTACATGCTGGTACCAAATGTATATATATCTATACCTAAATTGTCAACCCAGTCTCACGGCAAGTCGTGTTTTAGTAAATTTTGTGTTTCTAGGGTGACCATACGTGCCATTCTTCCCGAACGCATCCCGTCCAGGATTTCGGTGCGTCTTCCGGAAGTCGTATTTGTTGACCGCATACGCCATTCAGTTAAAAACATAAGATATACAATTGTAGTTTCATTCTTACCTTAAAATGTAACGGTTGCTTTTCTGTAATAATAATAATAATCCTCTATGACGTATGCGGTCGACAAATACAACTTCCGGAATACTAACACAAAATCCTGGACGGGATGCGTCCGGGAAGAATGGCACGTATGGTCACCCTATGTTTGCTGACACGAACTGCCGCTGTTTTTCGTGTCTCTGAAGACAGATGTCTTTTTCATCCAATGGCTTTTCGTGTCTGTGCCATGACTTTCTTTATCGCAGGGATTCCCAAAGTGTGGTACGGGCACCCCCAGGGGTACGCGAGCTGCCACCAGGGGGTGTGCGAGAGGAAAAATGTAATGGCGGTCTGGTTCTTAAAAAGGGATTTACCATACATTAAATTAAACATGAACAGTAAACATTTCCTTTGTAATCGCTTTTTTTTTATAAAAAAAACTACAATTTATTAGTTTTTGATAGAAACGTAAAAGACCTGCGTCTGGTCATAGTGAATATTTTTTACAATGTCGGACCGTAGCTAAGCCCGACGTAGGACTTAAACCCAACTTTTTTTACATCCCTGGTTATTTGCGCATGATTAAACACACATCTTTATGGCAAGAAAACAAAGCTTTGTTGTGTTGTTTATTTTTTTAATTATTTTTTTTCGTTTTTTTTTTTTTTTGAAGAGGGGATTGGGGGTGCGTCAACCTGGTTGGAACATAGAAGGGGGTGCGCAGGAAAAAAGTTTGGGAACCGCTGCTTTATCGTGTCCTTTTGTATTTTGTTTTCTCATTGTTGTTTTCTATTTTTGACCATTGTCGCTTGGGGTTTGGGTTAGAATCACTTTCTGCGACTTCCTAATCCAAATCCCAACTCCAGGTGGAATTATTTTAAAAGCTGAGGAAAACATGTAAAAACCAATGCATAAAATTACATCCTAACGCAAACCCGAATTTAACCCTAACCCCTAGCATCAATGATTTAAAAATAGGAAAAAACGATGAGAAAAAAAATTAAATGACACGATAAAGAAAGTCGTGACACAGACACGAAAAGCCATAGAAATTCGTACTGGGAAGGACGAAAAAGTCATTCGTCTCCAGAGACACGAAAAACAGCAGAAATTCGTGTCAGCAAACACAAATTAATTAATCAAAATTTTGTTACTATAACATGACTTGTCGTGAGCCTGTGTTGAAATGGTACATATTAGCAGTGGCAGCTCGTGACTTCTCCTCCGAGGGGCGCAAATTTAAAATACATGTTCGGAGTGTCATGTGTGTTGCTCGTGTTTTCAAAATATGTGTTTGTTGCATCATGGGAACCATTTGCATCACGTGTGTTGTCAAAATAACTGCCTGCTGCACACGCGTCAAAACAGTTTATGATAAAAGAGACGCTCACGTTCATAAAATACACAAAAGACACTCCCTTAACAGTAAAATCTGATTACGCATGAGATTATGCGAGTATCTGGCAAACACAAGCGTCTCTTTAATCATAAACCCTTTAGACTCGTCTGCAGCAGGCACTTATTTTGACAAGACACTTGATAAACACAGGATCACTCGACGCACAGAACACATATTTTGAAATTACGAACCACACACAATGGGCTACATACATGTTGTGATGAACTTCACATCTAGCGCCCTCGAAAAAAGAAGTCACCGGCCGTCACTGGGCTCTGCCCTTTTAAAAAGTACAGCTTTGCACCTAAAGAGTTCATATTAGTACCAGAGGTATATGTTGGTACCAAAGAGAGCTCAAAGATTATATTATGTTTATTAAAGATGCTTAAACATCTTCATTTAACTAAGACCTAAACCCAGCTTTATCTAAGCCCTGTCTGTGAAACCAAGCCATTGTGTTTTCCCCTGAATAACATGCACTGTTAAAACATCAAGATTTAATATTGGTTTTCATTTGCTTTTATGCATCCTTGCAGTCTGCCCAAGTCTGCATCACAATAGAGATCGGCCTTTATGCACAAACAACACAAACAATCTACTTCATAGATGCATGAACCTGCTGTTGTCTTATTGTCCTTGATCATCTGTTTTCACAATAGCAACAGACAGCTTTCCCCACACGGCTGGAGAGTGACAGAATGGATCGGTGCTTCCCAGCTGTATTGTCAGAAACCAACTGCAGCGTATTACAGATATGAGCTCGAGTGTCCATTATCTCTAATTAGACGGACTGTACGGACCAGATAGAGGAAGCCAATTTGGAAATAATGTTGTTGACCCTGATATTAGGACGTCGTGTGCTCGAACTTGTGTTTATTTACGAGCTCACTCATAAAGGTGGGTGGGATGCTGTAAAATTATAGCCTACAAACAGTTTTGGACTGCTTATGTAAAGCAAACCAATAAACACTCCAGGGAACTATTATAGTAGATGCTGTTTCAGTATCACTTGAATTTTATTTCGCTTTGTTGTTTTAATAATGTATGATTGTTGGATATCTATTTTGTACTTTACACCTGGGCAATGAGTGGGAATCGAGACCATCTGCACAGTTTTGCTGATGTTGTTGCTTTAGTGTTTGTTTGGAAATAGTTTTCATCTGTTTAAACTGATGCATCCTTGTATAAACAGCACAAAGCTAATGTCAATCTAAAATTACTGATCCAATCAAATCAGACAAATACTGTAACATATATTTTGTCATCAAGCCTGCATGTGCATCATACTTTCGAAATTTATAAAGCTTTCCCCGAAACCGGCCCCTATCATCTTTAGTGCACTATATTCGGTGTTGGCCATTTACAATTTCAATCCCTAGATTCATTTACTCTTTTTACCCAGAATGCACTCTGATTTTGAGTGTACATTGGACTTACAGAAAACCTCCAAGAAAATATTGTATGATTATAATGATTAAAATATAATGTATGATTATGTGATTATAAAATTGCAGGTATATTTGGTGTCCAAAAGCATTATTATTCTGCATTTTTTCAAATGGTTACAGGCCATAACAACATTATAATTTCTGTACAAGTTATACACCAATCAGCCATAACATTATGACCACCTGTTTATTATTGAGTAGGTCCCCCTTTTGCCAACAAAACAGCCCTGACCCGTCGAGGCATGGACTCCTATCAAAACCAGCATTCACTTTTCAGCAATTTCAGCTACAGTAGCTTGAGCATTGCATCGGACCACACGGGCCAGCCTTCCCAAAATTTGCTAGACGACTAGCATCTCCAAAACAAGTTCTTGTGGGGTGTTCCCGGTCTGCAGTGGTCAGTACCTATCAAAAGTGGTCCAAGGAAGAAAAATCGGTGAACCGGCAACACTGTCATGGGCGGCCAAGGCTCATTTATGCACGTGGGGAGCGAAGGCTGGCCCGTGTGGTCCGATCCAACAGACGATCTACTCAAAACATACACAACAAGCTGCTGCTTCTTCGTTTGTGGGTTTACTGGCCAACCTGCTTCTTCTTTGGCTGTTTCATTGCTCACACGTGTGGATACCGCCTACTGGCAGTCTGCATGTATAATTGCACGTCGACACAGAAGACAACGCAGAAGTATATGAAAAGCGACGCGGTAGGCCAGGGGTCTCCAACATGGTGCACGTGCCCAGGTGCCCACCAAAGCACATTCTATTAAGAGTCTCAATTGTACTGTAATATTTATTATATTTGTTATATTAGCTCAGTTTGGTTTATGCATGTTAACATTTTAAACAATACTAAAACAATCAACAAGTAAAATAAAATAAAACCAACAGGTAAAATAAGTTTTGAGTAGACTATATCAAAAAAGCTTAGAGACATACGCAAAACTATAAAGAGCCCTTAATTCGGGAAATTATGATTTTCAGCTATATAAGACACTTTTTACAGAAAATATTATATTTTATTATCTTGTGTGATAAATTATTTTAAAATGTACCATTTGCATAAAGCAAAAAAAATTGGACACCATACCTGCAAAAATATAATCACTCATATACACTTTTGTTTGTTCTTTACTATTATTTTATACTAAAAAAGGATTAAATGTATATTTTTTTTTACATAATAAATAAATATACTAGCTGTTTGTTGTCTTTATTATCAACATATACATAATGAACTTACAACCTATAAAGCCACACAGATGTTAATACAGGACATTGTGATATGTTTATTATGAAAATGTCCTCAACAGTGCTCTCTGACGCATGGTATTAACGTCATTGTCTGAAATCGTGCACTCAATTTCGTTCCAATCTTCCCTATATAGTGGACTCAAGTGTTATTTGCTGTATAGAGAATAGTGAAGTGAGCGGTTTTGGACACAGCAGTGCGCTAAGGCCACGAGAGTCGCTTTTCGTGACACACTGACAATCCCACAATCCACCTAGAGACGAACTGTTTCCGTAGAAATGAATAGAAAACGCATTTTAACTTGCAGACTGGCATGATTTGACAAAACACGCTGTAAAAGTGTTACCGCCTTTCGCTACTTACTTTCGTAAACATGGAGAGTAAATGCGCGCCAGCTTTGCGCTGTTCGACAGCTCTCCATTGGCACCACGAAAAGTAGTAGAGGTAATCTTAATTTTGATCTGTTTTGTAATTTAAAACAATTTTTTGGTTGAAAGAGAGAATAGTTGATTCTGTCAACAATTTAGCTTGGAAAATATTCTCGTATTATGTTAAAATTTCAAATTTAATGCAGTGGTTGTTATATTTTCTTAAGTGTAGCTTGCTTATTAAATATAAGATTTACATTTGTGATATTATTTCTTAGCATATGGAATAAGCAGTCTTATTGAAGGATTTGAAAGAAGCATTAGGCTACAAATAAATGCCGCACCAGTGAGGTTAACTCTACATTTACGCATCTAACAGTTAATAATCAGAAAGCATAATTATTCACGTTTTACCCGGTAACTGCAATTACTCTATATTCATTATGTCGTCATTTCAAAGAAGCCTTCATAAATGCTTATTCTTACTGCTTACTGGCACTGATCTGAATGCATACCGCTACTTTCTCACCAGAAGAGGGCAATCCGATGCATCTCACTTGTAAAAGAAGATTTGGCAATAGTGTGACTGCACCAGTGCGCAGTGCAAACACGCATACACACACTAGCTCCTCTTTAAACCCTTTTTTTTGTGACAGATGTGCGAAGAAAGAATAGCAAGCTAATTGTGGCTTACTGTAGCCTACAGTGCGTCAGACAACACAATACCTGAACTTCTCAGAGATCAGCAGATATCTGGAATACATAACTCATTCTGCGCGCAGCTTTCCATCTATAGCCTACAGGACATTAAAATATTTTTTTTTGCCATTCCATAGTTGGCTTTTTTTTTGCTGCGCACCGTGACGAATATCCTATGGAGCGCTTTTGCGCAAATCTCTCCAAACTTTCCAACCAAGCGGAGGCTATTTTACTGTGAAGGATTTAAGTGATGCACGCGGAAATGTTCATCTTCGGACATTCTCACTAAGCAAATGTCCTTTTTTGCTGGGAAGAGCCCTTGCACTGCTGGTTTTCACTTGGACATGTTGCTGCTTAATGGCGCAACTGCGGGATTGAAATAACGGTACTGTTGCAGGAGTTTTTCCCAACATTACCAACATCTCTTGCACCGCGCAGCTTTGGGCAGGTTTTCTTTTCGTTTTAAGACGGTGACATGCGGGATCGGAAATCACTCATCGGAGGACTGTAAACCCTGCTCGAAATCAGAGTTACGCGGAGATGGGTATGTTTGCATTTGTGAATTCAACTTAGTTAAGATATTTATTAATCGACACACATTTTCAGTGGTATTTTTGCTGTTTTGATACACTTGGCAGGTGATATCAGCTCTATCAGAGATCCCAAAACCCTGTGGCGCGCATCTTGAGACGCGCGACCCTTTCTTAACATAACATTGCTGTAAGAAATGTTTCAAATGAAAGTGTGTTTGAATGTGTTTAATGGAAAAGAACGAAGCATCTAAAGCTGTCCTTGGTGTTTGCGCGACAACTTTCAACATGCACACCCGTGCATACATCATACAGAAGATGAATTCACAAAATAATATTGCAGTCTATGGTTGTGCATGTATTGTATGATCAACAGGCTGATTCTGTGTTGTTTTGCTGTCCTGATTCTTCTGTTGAAAACGGTTCTGAACTCGCATCGGTTGTTATACAGTGCTGCCTTAGATGTGCCCTTGTGCATAAGAGCATCCGACACAGTAAATGCAACGCTGATTATAGTAATACAACACTTCATGTATATAGTTATGTGTAAGACATGCATTATGTGAAGGACATGCGGGGGTTAATGTCAGTTCTGGCATTCTTTAAAGATAGAGAGAGAGAGAGAAAAAACTGGACTTTGATTGATGTTTTGATGCAGATGATCTCACAAAAGTAAAAAGCTGTGATTTACTCTCAGTAAACGTTTATTCTATGCTGAGAAATATGCTGAAATTCATATTGTTTGGAGTGCAGAGGTTGTATGTATTGTTTTTACCTGGTGCATGCATTGCTTGCTATTTCAATTTGAGGAATTTTAGCCTATGAGACTTAAGAGAGGTGGTCAAGTTGTCCTGTCATAAATAATTATAATCAGATCTTAAATAATACCCGCATTAAATTTTTATCAATGGCCACCCTGCTTACTGTAGTGTACATGCAAAGCCATTCATAAGAAGGCTCAATGAAATGAAATTCTGGTCAAATGCATACTTTGAAATGCCTCAAGCAAATAAGGAATTGTGCAATAGAGATAAGCCCAAACCAATATGACATTTGAACCAAACGGTTCATTTTATTATAACGGCTTGATGTCTTAGTGTCCTGATATACTGTAGGCTGCTTTCTGAGGAGATGATGTAGGTGGATGTTCTCTCTCGTGCCTCACAGGTGTGCTGTTTGCTCAGCTCAGTCAGATCTCATCCCATACCTAAAGCTGAGATTTTAAAACTAGTCCCTTCTCATGAATTTGGCTAAAGATTAAGCAACGTAAGATGAAATGAGAATGATTGATTAAATCTCAATTTTGCATATTTGAGTCTTTACTGTAAAATCAACAGGATCATTGGTGTATTAGCATTTATGATTTTTCTGGTGCAATCTTTACCCAAATTAACCTGTCATTTTGCTTGTTTTATTGCCATGTCTGTGGTGTCTGCTTGGGTATAATAGCACAGCATGAAGAACGACTGCTTACTGTCACATTCCCATTAAGTACCTTACTGTGATATTTTAACACTACAGAAGGGATAAGAGCCAAAACGAATCCCTCCCATCCTCTTTATCTACCTGTCTTATGTCATGGGCATGGCAGCAGATGAAAGACATCTGGACATATGAAGTGTCCCCTTATTAAATGCCTCGGAGCTTTCCCATGAAATAAAGTGGAGAGGCTGTCAAAACAGATAAATGTTGAGGGACGTCGTGGTCAGGGAATGAGAAATGGACAGGAAAGGAAGTTGCTCCGTTCTTAGGTTTGATTGCTTAAACTGTGAAGATGGTATTTCGGATGTGACCCGGGCTGTCGGGGGAAATTAAAATGTGGGTAATGGAAATATCATTTGGTTTGATGGGAGGTGGAATACCAAAAACTTGAGATGAGAAATCCCTTTTGTGACTTCTGCTTCTGTTTGAATGAGATGGGATTGCGCCAGAGTAGTTCAATTTTCTGTCGGATTATCTTCGTGTGAGATTAGCACTGCTGTTTTGGGATTAAGCTTTTCCTGCTCACTCAGAAACAAATCACAGATGGGATTAGGTTTGAAAAGTTGGCCAGCGTTACACTGATACAGTATTTTCTGCAAGGCTCTGCGTTTAGTTTATTGTGTTAAACGAAGAAAATTTCATGAGGACGTACATAACGCAGCGAACACAAAGTTCCAATATATCTACTCAAGAGGATAACCGTGTTGCTCAGATATTGCACTTTCATAGCTTGCACTCTTTAAAAATAAAGATGCATAGGAGGTTTTCACAGCGGTGCAATAGAAGAACCATTTTTGGTAAAGATCTCAACCTGACATCTTTTCATTAATGGCCAAATTACAAGGCAAACTTGAACACAGTTTAAGACATTGTTGAGATCTCCATTGAAGCTCAAAAGGAGACGAGTGAAATTACTAGGATGTTTTTTGTTAAGGATACGAGTCTGAAACGCTGAAGTCTTCGGTAGCTCTCCATTTAATTTCATTCCACTCTAGGAGAAACAATTAAGATATGAAATGGATCTCATTTAGATTTTTCCCGATAGGTATCCAGTTAGTGTGATTGCTTCTACCACAGGAAAAGTTTTGAAGCAACTGTGGTTTTGAGGTCAGGATGTGGGTGTGTTTTAATGCTGGTAACATGATGAATGAGTTTTACGATCAAGGGCTGGTTTACACGCGCTATTTGACTGCATCTCGGCTAGCATCCTTTATCATGATGAATTGAAAGCAGGTAGCATGAGAAGGCCAGGAGCCATTATGCTTTATGCATATAGACAGAGAAGAACAAATAAAATGGGAGGTTTATGGGTTTGCTGGTCTTGTACGTAAAGCATGAGAGTGACCATAGTCACAGAGTTAATTAAAACTTTGAGAATTTGCATACAAACCCTTTTGGGGTGTGCAGCTGTGTCCTTGCACACCTTTGCATAACTTTGGTGATCTTGCCTAAGGTTCTGTGTAGTTGCTGTTGCAGAGAACAAATTGATTAACCCGCCCCTCTTCTTCTAATTAGACGGCCATGGTCCTCCCAAGTGATTTACCGGATGAATTTAAAGGCTGAAATTCTTACACTGGGCAAAATGAAAACCAAAGTTATTTTCAAGAAACACTCTAAACATTTTTGGTTAATTTAATCACACTCTAAAGTTATTTTAAAACCATGTTGGGTAAATATTGGACAGAAAACACTGCTTGACCCAAAATTGACCCAATGCTGGGTTGGTTTAACTCAACTGCTGGGGTAATTTTTAACCCAACATGTGTTCTGTCTAGTATTTACCCATTGTGGGTTTAAAATGACCCAAGCATTTTCAATGTGCAATGGTTGGGTGAATATTGGACATAACCAACCGTTGGGTTATATGTAAACCAATGCTGAGTAGTTGTTACCCAACCATGGGTTGAAACACCCCAGCATTTGGGTTGAAACAACCTGACTTAAGTTTATTTATCAAACAGATCTAGGACTTTGTTTCTCAATATTTGAAAATAATTCAAAGTCAATTTACAAAGCTGAAGCGATTGTGCTGCAAATAACAACTTGTTCTGCCTACGTTGTGTCTCCAAGACTATTAGATTAGCTGGATTTATTCAATTGACCTACACGAAACGTTTAGATTAGATCTAGAGGCCAGTAAACAGTAGTTGGGCCGGATGATTTAAACGCATTTCTGCTCAATGCTGCACTCACCATTGTAGATTTATATAATTACTGTAATATTTACTCAATAGTTATAATATGATTAAAGGTTCAGACCCTTTGTCTTTGGTCCGGTCACTCAAGATAAACCAATAATTTCCTGTTTTGAAGCTCTTATCAACTCTGGCACCCTTTTCCGCCCCATTTCTGCCTAAGCCGAGGAAGATGGCCCAATAGATATCGAAGAAGATTTTCGTGTGATTTTGAGGCTGTCTTCTTCCTGCAAGAATCACATCATATTCTCTTATTTGTTTTTTTGTGCCATTGTTGTATTTTTCTTTTGCAGGGTGATTGCATTTTCTTTATGTATTGTTGATAACTTGAGTGTGTTATGTTGGGAGCTTTTTCCACACATTTTTTTTGTGAATAAACTTTTAGGGACTGTTAATCATAAACTTTGTTTATTTCACAAACCTTGGCGCGGCGTGAGAATATTTTTAACAGCCTTATTTGAATAAAGTTTCTGTTGTCTGTACAGCTTTATTGGTTGCTTCAAGGTAAAGGTGTATATTTGCTTTCATTTTAATTAAAGCACATGAACTCATTAAACAGGAAAAATTAATTGACATTAACGTTTTTTTTAAAGAATGCGGCTGTAGTCGAGCAATTTGCATAGTAATCACATTATTACAAAATGAAGAGGAGGAAAATAAAATTTTGACTCGGAGCCACACTAATAAAGTTCATACTTCCCACCTGCATATAAGATACAGTAAAGTAAACAATGACTGTGTAATTTGATAGCTTACTCATTAAAACAGTATAACGGGACAAATAAGGTATTAACTAAAACATATTCAAAAACAAAGCTAAAGTATTTTCAGTGTTTGACTTAATACAAAATGCATTTTAGTACATTTTGTAAGATGGGCATTGACCAAATAATTTTTCTTGTGTTTGTGCAGGATCCCTGGTGAGATCCCGCTGGCTTATGATCCCACTGCTTGTGCAAGCCTGGCTGTTGGCTTCCCAAGGCAGAGTCCGAGAGAAACCGTGTCCTCGAAGCTGCCGGTGTGATGGCAAAATAGTCTATTGCGAGTCGAATGCCTTTCGCGATGTGCCAAAGAATCTTTCGGTGGGATGCCAGGGCCTCTCTCTGCGTTACAACAGCTTGGCGAATCTTAGGCCTGGTCAGTTTGCCAGCCTCAGTCAGTTGGTTTGGCTGTACTTGGACCATAACTACATCAACATGGTAGACAGACAAGCATTTCAGGGCGTTCGAAGACTGAAGGAATTGATCCTCAGCTCTAACAAGATTACGCACTTGGAAAACAGCACGTTTCATTCGATTCCCAACTTGCGCAATCTGGACCTCTCCTACAACAAACTGCAAGTCCTGCAACCTAATCAGTTTCAAGGCTTACGCAAACTGTTGAGTCTTCACATTAGATCGAATTCCCTCAAGACGGTTCCCATGCGCGTGTTTCAGGATTGTCGAAACCTAGAGTTTCTCGATTTGGGTTACAATCGACTGAGGAGTCTTACCCGTAACGCGTTTGCGGGACTCCTCAAACTGACCGAGTTACACTTGGAGCACAACCAATTCTCAAAGATAAATTTTTCTCATTTCCCACGGCTTAACAATCTCCGGGCTTTGTATCTGCAGTGGAATCGAGTAAAGTCAATAACGCAGGGAATTACATGGACCTGGACCTCATTGCAAAAGCTGGATCTCTCTGGGAATGACCTGCAAGTGTTGGATGCCAGCATTTTCCAGTGTCTGCCCAATTTGCAGACTCTTAATCTAGACTCCAATAAACTAAGTAACGTGTCCCAGGGGGCCATAGGGGCTTGGATCTCTCTCACTACGATCAGTCTTGCAGGTAATATTTGGGAATGCAGTCCCAGCTTATGTCCCCTTGTGGCGTGGCTGAGGAACTTTAAGGGGAACAAGGAGACCACCATGATTTGTGCTGGACCAAAGGAAGTTCAGGGCGAGAAAGTGATCGAGGCTGTTGAAACCTATGGATTCTGTAAAACGACCCCCACTCCTTACCTTCCGTTGTTCTCCACTGTAAACTCTAAGTCCAAAACCGGACGTCTGCCCCTGCCCACCATGTTCAAAGCGAATGAGAAGATAGCACGCAACAATCCCGCCGCTCCTTCCCCAACGGTCGCATCCCCGCCTGCCCCTGAGCACGACTTTGAGCATGTTTCTTTTCACAAGATAATAGCCGGCAGCGTCGCCCTTTTCCTATCCGTGGCCATGATCTTGCTAGTGATCTACGTCTCCTGGAAGCGTTACCCCAGCAGCATGAAGCAACTGCAGCAGCATTCCATGGTGAGAAAACGCCGGAAAAAGGCACGAGAGACGGAGCGGACCCTCAGCTCTCCGCTACAGGAATATTATGTGGACTACAAACCCACAAACTCTGAGACCATGGACGTACTGGTCAATGGGACAGGACCCTGTACCTACACCATCTCCGGCTCCCGAGAATGTGAGGTATGATCCGTCGCCCTCTAAAATCCATTACCACTGCAGGGAACAAGAGGTAAATGTCCAGTCGATGTGAGGCAAATTGTGTTGTCCCCCGCTAGCTGTTCCCCTCCAATGGGTAGGAAACATGGGTCAGTGCATGGCAACTTGAGTTTTGAGACTTTTTAAGCAAAGTTTTGTAAACCTTTTATAGTAATATAAAAGTTTCTAAACGTTTCTAAGCTTTGGTGATTGATTGGCTGACAAAGAGCGTGAATTTTCAATTACTGGATACTGAAGTCTCTATGCATTGGTCTTTTCCTATCCTGTGTGTGTTTTTGCATCAGTACCAACATGCAGGCCCATAAACGCTGAGTCACATGAATTGGAATAAAATGTTTGTGTAAAGGAAAAAAGGCAGTAATGAAATGCAAGATCTAATATATTGGTGCAGTTCCAAGATAAATATTTGACTCATTTGAGATTCAAGGTAGCATTGAACGGATTATCGAAGGGTCAGAGAGTTTTTTAGAAGTATCATGCACTTTATCAGAGAAATTACCATTTCAGGACGTAATTAAAGACACACATGACTGATCCTTGAGAGTCATCTTGCCACATGGCTGCTCCTGATGTACAAGGATCTTGTAAATGATGGGATGCAGCTGGAATGTGTCATAGGTTCTCTGTATGAACTCTTGAATGATACAGGTCAGAGATGTAATGAAGCTTGTAAAATGCTTGTGGTGAACGTTGTGGAGATGAGGTATACAATGCAAATGATTCTTTCAACAGAATAGCAAAAGCAAAGACAATCTTCATGGTAGAAATATACCCGGTGCGTGTACATCCAATTTTTTGTAACAATTTCTCTAAAGGTCATATTGAGTACCATCTCCATTTTGAATTCTTTCGCATTGTTTGCAATTGAAGACGTGCGCATGAGCTTTGCTGGAGATCACCGTCATAATTTCTGCTTTATTGATTCAGTGGATTGTAGGTACATTTATATTGTTGGCCACTGTATTTCCATTTAAATAATGAGACCAGAGGGATGCATCTGATTTCACAGCTCTTTCTAGTCGGCTTTGCAGGAAATAATTATGAAATGTCACGTGAACCTGAAATAATTCTTGGGGTGAATTAATGAAATTAAAGAATGGATGTAATTCACAAGTGTTGGAGTAAGAGGCTTAGAGATTTATTCAGAAGTGCTATGGTGATTGTCTTTGCTTTCACAGCAGTGATCTCAAATATTGGATGTCGTAGTTTTGCTGTCCCGCTTGTGTATTTGTGCCACGCTGATCCATTTGCTTTACAGTACAGTATTTTTGTTGTCGACATCAATTATGTCCATTGCCCCCTTTGTTGCCCCTGGTGATGTGTTTTTCCTCTTTGGATGATTGTACTGTCAAAACATTTGTTTACGTGTGAAAATGAACCTTGTGTTTTAGCTTTGCATATTTACAAGATACAAGTAACCCTTATGGTAGACATGGGGTGATTTTGTATGAGATGAACCATCAGACCTCTTGCAAGCCACTGGTACTTCTAGTTGCTATGTAACCAGGATTGAAATCATATTTTATGTGCAGTATTGAGTCATCTATATAACGCTCAAACACGGATGCATAATTATTCATAATTGTAGTTTTTACTGTAATGTTGTTTACAGTTTGGTAGCAGGTCTGAAACCTTTTGCTTTCTTTATTATTAGTACACGCATAATTGATATAACTATCACAAATGATTTACGGTTGCCAGATCTGTAACCACTAAAAACATTGTGAGGATGCGTCCACAATAGAGTTCTGCTACATGACCAAAACAAAAGGTTTTGGCCCGGTTATGCTTTTGTCAGTTTTCCGTTTTTTAACTTGGGAATCTGGTTTGTAATTATTGAAGCTATTAATGATAGGCATGTCAAAGTTAATGTGCTCAATTAAAATTACTTTGAAAAATTAGATGAAATTAACATTATTACAGTTATTGCATTTACCTGATTTGGCGCTATATCTATTTGAATATGTTATGTTTATGATTTCTCAAGACCTTTACAGAGAGCGACAGGAATGTATGAAATGTATATAATTATTGCAGATTTGACCACAAAAACAGTCAAGGGTCAATTTGTTTAAATTGAGATTTATGTATAATCTATAAATAATGTAAATAATAAAGTTTTTTATTGATTTATGATTTGTCAGGATAGGACAATATTTGGCAGATATATCACTATAAGAAAATTTGTAATTTGATGGTGCAAAAAATCTAAATCACCTTTAAAGTTGTCAAAAAAAAGTAAAAAAAGTCATTAGCAATACATATTACTTATAATAAAAAAAATATATCTTTACCACAGATTTAGAAAAATCGATAAATCGATTTTGACCCATACAGTTTTGTTACAAATTTAACTGTGCTACTTAAGATTGGTGGTCACATTTAGTGCTTGATTTTTTTCTGCCTGTTGTTGTTCAGTTTAAGAAAAAACTGGTAACACTTCACAATACAGGTGTATTTGTGAATGCATTAGCTAACATGAACAATACTACAGCATTTAATCTTAGTTCATGTTAATTTCAGCATACTAAAACAAATTTAAAATCAATAAAATCAAATCAGTTTGTATTTGTTAACTTTAGTTAATGCACAATGCACATCTTAGTTCATGTTAATTTCAGCGTACTAAAACAAATTTAAAATCAATAAAATCAAATCCGTTTGTATTTGTTAACTTTAGTTAATGCACATCTTAGTTCATGTTAATTTCAGCGTACTAAAACAAATTTAAAATCAATAAAATCAATAGTTTGTATTTGTTAACTTTAGTTAATGCACAATGCACAACATAAACAATTGTATTTGCATTAACTAACGTTAATTAAGATTATTAAATGCTAAAAAACTATATTGCTTATTAGTTCATGCATTAACTAATGTTAACAAATGCAACCTTACTGTAAAGTGTTACTGGAGCCGGTGAGATTCATTATGTCTGTGGTCCACTCGAAGGAAAAATTAGAGATTTATTTCAGGTTTAACTCGGGTTCAAGTTATACGGTTTCACTACAAGCTATGATTGGATTGAAAGGGATAGTTCACCCAAAAATAAAAATTCGGTCATCATTTACTGACCTTCATATGGTTACAAACCTGTTTATTTTTTTCTGGTGAATGCAAAGGAAGATACACTGAAAAATACTTCTGGACATTGGTTGCACATGATTAAATATGATTTCTTAAAATGAAATTAACATTAATAAAAATTAACTTCATTAAAAAAAAAAAAATCATCATGTTGAACATGTAGATCCAAAATTTTTTTTAAAGAAAAGTCATTTTAAGAAAACTTAATTCAATCATGTGCAACTGGAGATTTTTTCAGTGTATTTGTAAGGAAACAGGAAGCAGATGCACCATTGACTTCCATAGTGGGAAAAAACACAACTATGGAAGTCAGTGGTGCTCAAAATAAATAAATAAAACATTGCTTAAATATCTTCCTTTGTGTTTTTCTTTTTTTTCAATTTTAATTTTTTGATGAACTATGCCTTTAATGTAATGCAGTGCAGTCATCTATTGTAATTTTTTCAGACTATTGTTATAATTTTGCCATAAAATATTCTTTTTTTTACAGTTTTTACTCAAGCCTCCTCCTCTCGATTTAATCACACGGTTGCTCTCCTTCACTAGCTTGTGAGTCCCTGACAGCTTTCTGTTGACAAGGCAGAACCGCAGGACGTCCAGGCAGTGGGCCATTACTGAAACCCCTTGATGTTGTGAACAGACAGGCTGGCCATATTTACAGCAGGAAAGACCTTGATTCTATCTCAGAAAATTGGAAGTGTCAAAGAGGGCGATCAGAGACATAAAGCTACTGCTGTCAGAAAGCAATTTTTATCGTACGTCGATAACCTGCGACCTCCCGTGAACGCTGTCATTGGCGTCTCTTGCACACACAGATAGAGGTCCGCGGTACAGGAGGTATACGGTGAGACCGAACGTGATGTGTAACATTTTGCTGATAATATTTTTTGTGTGACTATCTCCTCTATACACGTTGCAATGTTTTGTTTTTATATGGAAAGATTTTTCAGAGGCATACTTGCTGCCTACATCCAGTACTGTAGTCTGTAGTGATTGATTTGAAACCCTGAATAAGAAGCAAATACAAATAGTGACTCATATGCTGTAGACTTGACTCACAATGAATTTTAATAGTTGGAGGATCAATACAATACCATAAAAAATACACACAAGTAGTTGTTTAAAGAAGCTACTGTACAGTATAGCTATTGTTTCATCCAGGTCCTGTACACACGGAGAGCTAAACAAGATTCACTCCCGCAAATACCATGATTGACACGGAGGTAACCATAGCAACATTCTGCCGTCTCGCATGCTTTTGACCAAAGTAATATTATAGCAAAAATACATGGGGCCCTATGTTAACGATCTGAAACGCAAGTGCGAAGCGCAACGCGCAAGTGAGTTTGTGGGCAGATCTTGGGCGCTGTTGCTATTTTCCCGGCGTAAGAAATAACTCTTGCGCCGGGCACAAATCAATAAGGGGTTGGTCTGAAGTAGGTTCATTATTCATAGGTGTGGTTTGGGCGTAACGTCAAATAAACCAATCAGAACGTCATCCAACATTCCCTTTAAACGCAAGAGCGCAAGTTCCGTGGCGGGTTGCTATTATTATGACGGATTTACCAGGCGCACGCCAGGAGCGGTTCACAGCCGAGGAGACCAACGTCCTTGTACGGGGGAATCCCAAGCTTGCCAGCATAAATCGGGCACGCCGTGTAACGGGAGGTGGATCTGCCTCAGGACCTGACGCCAGCAGAGGACATCGCTGCGTCCACCCTCACCGCTAAAAGGGTTTGGGGGCTTTGAAATCGGACCCAAGAAACGCAAGGTCCAACCCCAAAGTAGACTAACAAATCAAGTTCATAAACATTAAGGTTTCTTATGAAAACATTTTAATTATTATTTACATAAAATAAACGTAATACAGCCACACAACAAACTTATGAAAATATTTTAATCGTTATTTGCATGAGAATTTTTTAACGCAGCCACACAATAAATAAAAACTATCACCACAATGCTCACCACTATGATTCCCCTTATCTCGTGTATTAATATTTTTAAGTGTAACAATTTATGAATTGCCAAAATAACTGTTGCATCTGTGTAGATTAGATGCAAAGTGTATGCGCGTTGTGCACGCTATACATTATGGTCAAACATGCGCCCTTAAAATAGCATAATGAACAACGCGCAACGCGCCACTGACTTTAAACTTTTTTTTTGGTCAGTGGCGGAATAGTTTTTTGAAACTGCAAAATAGCATCAGGGATGGTTTGCGCCGGAACACGCCTCTTTTTTTGCGCTGAAACGCCCAGGGAGTAGAGCTGAAGATCTTTGCCCGAACCCGACGGGACCCGTCGGGACCCGACGGGCTCGGGCGGGTTCGGGCTTCATTTCTAACATTTTACACGGGCTCGGGGCGGGCTCGGGCTTCCGCTCCGGCTTTGTGAGGTAAATGAGCGGTCAAGTTCAAATCAGTAGCGCAGGATCGCGCTGAATTCATTTACAGTGGATTTAATGATTTTCCTCATCAAAAACATGTAGCCTAATCTTGGTGAGTAGGTTTTTCAATGTATAACTAAATATGAATCGAGTCTTACATAATTTAGACAGAGGATATAGACTAATGTTGGCAGTAATGGAGAGAAGTGCCGACGCAAATCCCGCGGAGCCTGCCTCTTAATTTCGTTATTGCCAAATACCCTTCTTAATTCAGACTGTATTATCTTAATTTAATTCGTTAAGAAATAATAATTTTATTGGCATATTTATAGTGTATTGCATAAGCCTATTTAGAATGAGATGTTACAATGTTACAGATTACTTATTTCTTTGTTTTAACTTCCAAGTGGCGTGTAGATTATTAGTCATGAATAAATAATGTTAAAACCTGTGTAAATTTCTCATTCTTGACAAAAGCTGTGTGTGTGCGCACATTTAAATAATGTCGGGCTGTAAACGGGTTCGGGCTTTTAAAAAGCTGTCAATCTAAATGTACGTTCGGGTTCGGGCTGCATTCTGTCGGGCTCCGGACATTTCGGGCCTAACTTTTAAGGCCCGATTACAGCTCTACCAGGGAGCGCAAGTTCATTCCCTAGTTTGTCGACGTGCGTCTGTGGAGGGAAAAACCCGCTGTGCGCCGTTGCAAAATACGAATGATACATGCGTCACTGACAAAGTCAATTGCGCTGGGTGCAAGAAAGGGCCCATGTTGTAATATGCCATTTGAACTAAACTTCAAAATGTGTTGTCATATCGACATTTTTTGGGGGCTTTACATTTTGAGGCTTATATATTTTCGGCCTTGCCTCATAAAGCAATCAAGTTATTAATAGTCACGATAGTTCGATTTTAGTTCGACGTGACGCATTTGGATTTATCATGCGTTGTTTTCAGTTTTTTTGCACAAGATCTGGCAACACAAGGAGGTAAATGCTCACATCTTTTCATGTGATTTCCTGCATCATGCATAGAAAAGAGACATGCATCACCCTGATAGACATACATTAACGACAAGTTGTTCGGTTAGTTTCATTGTACGCTGTGTAAAATTTCTGTAAATGCGTTTGTAATTATATTAGAGTGTTGTGTTTTGCGATAACACTCTAATAATCTTGGCATTGTTTGTTGTATGCATTTGTCGTGCGGGGTTGACAGGTACATTCCTTTTTTGTGCTTGCATACCGTTGTGACGATCAACTCTTTTTGGTTTTTGGCTCATGATGCGATCAAGTTTATGGTGTTATTAAAGTGTGAAGGTTCTGGTTCCAATATTTTAAAGTAACACGTCCACATTTTAGGAATTTAGCTTATTCACCGTATCCCCCAGAGTTAGATAAGTCCATACATACCTTTCTCATCTCCGTGCGCGCTGTAACTCTGTCTGACGCAGCCCCCGCTAGCTTAGCTTAGCACAAAGACTGGAAGTAAATGGCTCCAGCTAGCAAACTGCTCCCAATAAGTGACAAATAACGCGAACATTTTCCTATTTATATGTTGTGATTTATATAGTCACAGCGTGTACAAATAACAAGGTGATATGAGACACAGCCATCTTTTAACCGTATACATACTGGGAACTATATTCTCAGAAGGCGAAGCACTGCTACATGGGCGTGTAGTGATTTGCACAACTCTGACCGAACTCTCTGCTTCTAACCAGGGGGCTTCTCGGGTGTGACTATACAAATCACAACACGTAAATAGGAAAATGTTTCCGTTATTTTGTCACTTATAGGGACCAGTTTGCTAGCTGGAGCCATTCACTTCCAGTCTTTGTGCTAAGCTAAGCTAGCGGGGTGCGTCAGATGTATGGACTTATCTAACTCTGGGGGATACGGTGAATAAGCTAAATTCCCAAAATGTTGGCGTGTTCCTTTAACCTTTGAGGTAAAGCATTTTATAACACGCTTAAATACTTCACCGACAACAACTAGTTGTTCAGTTCGGCTCTGTACACACAACACAGAGTTTCTGTAAATGCGCTCTCGTACGTTACTGAAGTGTGTGTGTGTGCAGGGGCCTCATTTACAAAGCATGCATACGCACAGATTTGATCGTAAATGTGTGTATGCAAAAATCCATGGAAAGTCCATATTTATAAAAACTGTCTTTGATGTGGAAATGTGTTTAGTGCCATGTCATGGTCTGAGCAGATGTACACACTTTGCCTGTCCGATGGCTGCAAGTTTTTGGAAATATAAGCCATTCTTTATATAAGCGCTCTTTTATATGTCTATGACATTAATAAGGCATTTGATTACAAAAAAGTAGTCTTTGCCGATGTGTTTAAAGATTTGTACGGAGCACAGCTGTGAAAAGTCACTGCTTAATCATCATTGTGACCATGTTTGGCTTTATTCCAAAAACAGAGATATTGTTCAAAGCCAGAGGCTTTGGCAGCATTGTTTTAGTGTATTAAAATGAACAAGCGCTTCCCCACGACTACAAATGTTCTCTTTAGCAGGACAGAACTCTCACAGAGCTCTCTGTCGGGTCAGCTTCTTTTGCTCCAAACGGTGAAGGCTTCGTCCTTCTGTTGGCCCGAGTCCCTGTGTTTCTGGCCCGATAAGCAGTGCTTTAACTTTCTCACCCCAAAAGACCCAAACAGTCGAACCCAGCATGGCTCTACTTTATGGATGCACATTGGTTGTTAAATATAATCACACAGAACCACACCACAGCTTTCTGTCTTTATTACTTTTTGTCTGTATTTCTGTATTGTGTAGTTACATTTGGCTGCTCATGTGAACCTCTAAGTTTTAAATTAGTCTTCATATCTTTAAATATGTCTGTCTGCCCGTTTACCTGTCTATTAGTATCTGTATTAGTATCTTTTGTTGGAATGAGTTACTGCCTATGTAGCATTACAGTCGGTCACTTACTTGGCAATCTATTAGCTTTTAAAACAGGAATTTAAAAGAGTAGTTAAGAAATATAATGTAGATTGATGTCTCATGATAACGCAGTGCTAAATGAATGTGTCAGCTATAGATGCTCATTAACAAAGATGGGTACATATTAAAATGAGAGTAATAGTGGTTTAGTAGAAAAGGTTGTGCAAAAGTATTTAAATGGATGAAAACAGAACAGAAAATTGGCCCCAAGGATACAAAACACAACCTTGAGGCGATATATAGCTTGGGTTGTTAGTGTCTTGGCAAATGAAACATGCTAGTGAAGAATGCCATTGGCTTTCAATTGGACTGGAGAAACAAATTACCGCTGCATCAGAAGCCTTTGTAGTCATTGACCTTGATTATAATACAGAGTTCAGGCTGTTAAAACGCATCTTAAATGCAGTTCTGTATGGCGGTCCTGATCTTATTAATCAAGTTGTTGTCAGATTGCTGTATAAGCGATCTTCAAGAGAACTAGAATTATCCTAATGATCCTAAATTTAGCCCATAATGTGTAAAGTGACACATTTTTTGTGAGACCTAAAGTTTGGCAGGTAAAAATGTGGAGAGGACCACATTGGATAATGAAAAGTACACTTTTTTTGCCGCATTGATTACCATTGGCAAAACCATGATTTTTTTGGAGCTCAACCATGGTTATTTTGTGTTAACCATGTATTAATAGCCATGTTTATTTACGTAAGGGTAAAATATACACTTTTTGTTTTTTTAGTCACATCTCCACCATTGGATAATGAAAAGTCCACATGTTTTTTTTCTGCCTTGTTGATTAACATTTGCAAAACTATGGTTTTACTACAGCAACTATGGTTTTTGTAGCTCAACCATGGTTATTTTGTGTGTTAATAGCCATGTTTTTTTTCTTCACTTTTTGGTTTTTAGTCATATCTGCACCTATGGGACTATTGTTGAATTTACATTACATTCACATTTGATGCTTTGTCCAAATATATCTACAAAAATAAGGGGGAAAAATCATTTCTTGGAGATAATCCTTGTTTTTTGCAAAAAATGTGGTTTCGAAGGTGGGAATATTTTTTTTTTGTCATGTAGAGCAGCAAGCTAAGATTAATTGTTTACGGTAAGCGTAAAGGACATTTATGAAGAACGCAAACAGGGTCAATTTTCATCTCGCATTGTCTCTAACCTCTCAGACTATAAAACGGCATTAAAATCGCAGGTATCTTTCGCCTATAAAGTAAGGGAACAGTGAGTTTTATAGCATTGGCCTGTCAGGTCAGATAAAATAAAAGTCATCCTGATGGGTGTTTAAAGCCGGTGGCTCTCAGGCAAAGTCAGACCTCTGGTGAATTAATGAATTGATAATGAAATTCAATTATACAGTTCCATTCAGGCAGGCATCTGGAACAAAAGGTTTCATTCGGGTGGCTGTCGTAAGTCTTGACCCCAGATGACTGGGACGCTGCAGATACTGTCAGAAAGGTTGTTGAATCTGGATGAAAGCACTTGGGATGTGGATTCTAGGTGTGTCGATGAGAGATTTGATAATCTATTCAATTCTGCTGGAAAAGGAAAGGTTATACACCAATAGAAGCTACAGATGGTCCTAATGAAATTAAACCTTTCTGTTTTTGTTTTGTTTTGTGATTTAAATGTAATTATCTCATCACAATCTCGTAAATGTATCAGGAACAGTATTGTTTAGAAATTACAGTGCTATTAAAATTGTGCAATGTGTGCAAAATTGTAGCTCTCTTCTTAGAAAAATTGGTAAGATTTACTTGAAGGGGTGTTCATAAGACTGACATGACACCTTCATAATCATGACATGACATGTGCTATGAACATAAAGGAGATATTATGCACGTTTATAACAACTGTCATTAAGTGTAATTTGCAAAGATGACATTAAAAAGCAAAGATGACATTTTTTGAGGTGTCTTTGTTAACCAATACATCATAACTTGTCATGACAACTTGACATTACCAAGACAACTTACTGATCACTTTTTTCCAGTGATACAAATTGAATTTATCATTAAAACGTCATTAAGTGTTAATACTCTGACAATACAGTTGTGTTGTCCAAAGAGGCAGAGTTTACCACAAACTGGAAAACTAGTCCTTTGTTTTTTTGTTAAATTATATGACTAAAGCTGTTACCTGTAAATTTAAATCATGTTTTTTTATTAAGTACTCGGTATCGGTATCGGCAAGTACTGAAATGCAAGTACTCGTACTCGTATTCCAAAAAAGTGGTATCGGTGCATCGCTAATAATTTGTCATTAAAATGTCATTAAGTGTTAATACTCTGTCAAATAATTTTATAATAGCGTCATGAATATTCTTCAGTTCATAATGTTTTTTTAAAGTTTTCTCCATGTGATTAAGAAATAAAATCAATCATCCAACAATAATAATAATTAAAATTGATAATTAGTATTGATTAATAAGTATTAAATGTTGGGCTCTATTAAAGTCCATTAAAAAGAAAGACATCAACATTTTGGATGACATGGTGGTGAGTAAATTATCTGGATTTTTTTTTAAGAAAATTGACTATTCTTTTAAGTTTGATAATTAATCTGCTATGTCATGTTTATGACAGATTTATGACAAGTTATGATGTATTGGTTTATGTCAAGTTGTCATAACAAAGACATATAAAAAATGACATAATTGAACGAATGACACTTAATGACAGTTGTCATAAAATCTCCTTCATGTTCATGAAACGTGTCATTTCATGATTATAAAGGTGTCATGTCAGCCTTATGAATACCCCTTCAAGTGTTGTAAGTACCTGCATAAACAAATAATTGTATAGGATTGTATAAAATATGGACTGCAGCTGTAAACCCAAATGTTCCAGACGAGTGCAAATATAAATAGATGTGTCCAGAATATATTAATTTATATTAATTTTGAACCAATTCAATATTTTGGGTTGGACTTTTTGAGCAATTAACGCATGCATTATTTGTTTATACTGTTGTTATAGAAGATTGCATTAAAAGATGTGTTGGAGAAAGCACATTTTTTTGGTGTACATAAAAAATAATGTTTGGGTTGAGTTGAATATCCATTTTAATTATTACTAAACTGTGATATTTAACCAACAGCTGACAGATTTTAATATAATTGTCAGGAATGCACGACTAATGTTATCCATTTATAATGTGTCCTGTATCAAAATACATCAAAGTTTTTCATTTGACCATTATACAGAATAGAGATAACACATCTTGTGTATCCTGGTAGTTTTTACACGAACCTGTCCTCTGATGATTAGAGGTCCTTCTTTTTTCTGCTTTCTTGTTTTCATCTTTCTTTGTGTGTCTCCTCCATCTCATTCTCTTCTCTTCTGTGTCACTCCTGGTTTTGGCAGTGTATTTGAAGTGTGATAAACAGTGCATGACACACACACACATCATTGCAGACAGTATGATGGTAGTGCTTCATCTATCGCTCTTCTCATTGCAGGCAAAAAGACGCACAGCTGTGTGAGGCGTCGCTTTCATTGTCGCATCTCAATATAAAAGCTTTGTTTGGCCGGGTACGCGATGGCTCAGATGCTGTGGGATTGGCTCCAGACCGGCAGCTGTATGCGTAACTCAAGAGCACCTTTACTGGAACAGATCACATTTAGAGCCCATTTTGATGCAAACTAGTTGTGTATATTTAGGTTAGGGGAAAATCTTTCAGAACAAACCTCCTTACTGCACTCTGAAATCGACCGAGAACGTGTCAGCTGAACCACATTATTGTTTTTGGGAAAGTCTATTGGGAATGTCTGTTCTCTTCAGTGTTTCATTTGGACGTGATGTAGTCCCGGGACAGGGAGAGCTGACAGATCTGATGTCGTACAAGATTCAATTCCCCGGCAGAATTTGATTCTTCTTTGAACACAGAAGAGAGAGGTTTTTTATCTTATTTGCAGCCTGATTAGAAATGCAACCTTTCATGATAAATGTACGCTATATATATTGAAGAACCTTTCACTACAAAACCGTTTTTGAAACGAAAAGGTGCTTGAGATGTTAAAGGTTCTTTATGGAACCATTTAGCCAAATATGATACTTCTATGACATCATAAAGCACCCTTATTTTTATTATTAAGAGTATATTCTTATCCATGAAAATATTTCATGTTACATTTAATTGAAGATACTAATCTTTTTGCCTAATGTAAACATTGCGCAGTCCCTCCAGAAAAACGTGATTATGCAATCGCATGATTCAATGCATAATCAGTCAAAGTCTGCATATTTATGCAGGGGCCGCATTTTTTTTTAAATACACCGCACTTTCGCCACATAAATTGGAGATTTCATAGCAAAAAGTTACATATATCTTAGCAGAATGTTGAAAAATGTTGCATTTACTGTTGCCATGGGAATGTAAGGAAGTGATGTAATTACGTGCATGAACATCAATGAAAAGCTGCAAACGGTTTTTGACAAGTTCCCGCAATTTCATTGCATAAATATTCCACATATTCCATCGCATTTTTTAAGAAAAGTCGATTTTTAAGAAAAGCCACAAGATCAAGGCTTTTTGCCCGCAACAATTACAAAAACACATGGATCTCAAACACGTTTTTTACTCCTCCATATGTAAACGTTGTGCATGCAATAGACCGCTGGAAAATAGACCAATCTCAACATAACACCAACTGTGATGTTACAAAAACAAAGTTGTGACCGCTGAGTTAGCTCTTTATGCTAGTTATTGCTAAATGCTAGCATTTAGGCTGAAGTTCTACTATTGACGTTATAGTTACGTTTTGCTGGTCCATACTGAAGTACACAAACTTACCACTCAGAAACGTCCATTAACAATCTCCAAACAATTCATTATTCCTAAAAATCTGTATTTTTGCTGATACAGACTCAAACATAAGGTCTGTTTACACACACATAGAGCTACTGAAGAAGCTGCTCTGAGAAACAGCCCATCAGATCAGAGCTCAACATTATTATTCATAAAGTAATAATAGACCATTTCATTCTAAAGGCAAATCCAAGGGTTGTAAATGGACATAAATGGATAAGTTTTTGCACTTCCAGTTTTTTTCAGCCGCTTTGGTACATTTCTCGAATCATCCTCGACATTTGCAAAACAATTTGTAAAAATAGCAAAACACCATGGATTACCTGCAAAAGCCAGTCTCTTGCTCAGAATCCTTAGTTCATCTCTCAAAAATAAGAATATCTCTGTCAATGAGACAGTCACATTTTTTAGCCATGTTGTCAATATAACAGTTTACTCTAGAGGGATGTTCGGATGTAAACTATGGCTAAAGTTTTGATGATAATTACTGTAAATTGTAGGTTACACCTTAGTGCATGTGGGAGTTTGATTGCAAGAGACTGGACAAGATTCACATTCACGCTTTTCCTGTTTGTACTGTAATTTGTTGACAGACCATGTCATTGCGATACAGAAAGGACAACACTGCATAGCACAAAGAAAAAAAACTCAAGAAGAAATGTGAACATAGGACAATCTCCTTAGGAATACTGTACAGTAAATGTACAAATTCCAGTGCAGTCTTCCTACACCTTCTGACGTTCCTGTCTGTTGGGCCACAAATTCTCAATCACATCACAACGAATATCTTCTCTTGTCATGCAGTGTGGAAAGAATCTTTTCAAGTCTGGAAATGTAATGGAAATGTATAGAAATATGCTTTACATATTATGACAACTTGTTCATCCGTTTTGCATGTGATCATGCTATGATCTGCTTTTTTGTCAATTTGACTGAATTTTAATCTGAAGGTTAAGACAATACCGTTTACATGCACCCTAAACATTGCAATCTGATTAAAATGTTTGTTTACATGCACATTTTATATAATTCGAACCGAACGTCTGCGCAAGCGCACAGCCAGGTTTGCCAGCTTCGGGAATCAAAACCATCCCAATGGACATTCGAAACTAGCCCAAAAAAGCATCCCAATGACTATTCACAATCCAAATAATAACCAATGAATCAAATCCTTTCATCTTTAACCCACAGGAAAAAAACAACCTGTGGAGACAGTTTAAACAATTGCTGAACTCAAAAAGCAGAGGACTTCTCGAGTTCCTCGAGTTCATGCTTTATCTCTGGATAAATATACAAAGCTGAGTTGGAGAAAGTTGTTCTTAAGACATTTTCAGATATGGGCAATGAAAACACATTTTTTTAAATGTGCAATTTGTAATTTTTTAAAGTATCTCTTGTCAGAAATGCAAAATAATATACAAAACTATATTATCAGGGATGTATAACAACCTTTTTATAACGAACCGTTATGTTTTTTCCTTAGAATGAGACATTTTTATCTACATACACCGAGGGTCCCCTTACGGGGAAGTCGCCATTTTGTGCCGCCATGTTTCTACAGAAATGTTGGTAAATAAGAGGTAAATATAAGACGTGCACTTGAGCATAAATGTTCCCCGCATATGCACAATGTAGTTTTGCATCCGATTGAGAAAATACTACGATTCACGCGTTTAAATGCACGCTTTTCTCCTGCTGATTGGATCACAGTTTGGACTACAACACCTTCTTCAATACGATCCAAATTTGCATCCGATCGACCTCAGTCGTATTGATTGAATTGTTTACATGAAGGCTTTTCAATACGATTCAGCCATCAATACGATTACTAACTGATTTTTTGGTTGCATGTTCTGTAAACATACCTAATGATGTGAAGATTGAACAGGTAGTTTTTAGAATTTCAATGTACCAAAGCAACTGAGACAAACTGTAATAAAGCCACATACCTTCTATGTAGATATCAAAGAACAATTTAACATATTATTTCTATGCATTCTTTGGCACCGGTCCTATATTCAGAATTAGCCCTTGGTTCTCCTCACATCCAGTATAGAGTGAATTTTTTCCGGACCCATTTATATCACTGTTACCAGTTCTCTTTCAAGGTCCACTGGATCGATTGGCAGGATTGCGATTTCACATTAATTTCAGGCCCAAACCCCGGATGATCGAGTTTTACCAAAAAGTCAGTCATCTGTAAGCAGTGGCACGTCTTGATGTCTGTATGCTTACATTTCTTCTCTGCCTGTGAAATGTTTGTTGAATTAAATCCATTAGATTGTTTTGAAAGGAAACTTCAAGCTATTCAATAGACATTATGGTGACAGTATTATTTATTTATGCAGCGATGATCCTATTGAGCACTATTTTATGTTCTTCTCTCGTTTTGCATCTGCCATTCAGAACAGCACGATTATATCATGAACCATCCATGCACTTTCATGCTAATGTAGCGACCGGCACGAATGCAATAAAGACATTTCTCTGCTCTCAATAATAGATTGCCGGAGGAATGACGTATTTTTATAGGCTAACGCAGAAGTTAGCGGGACACAGGTTCTCTCGCCAAAAAGCCCATTCATTTTTCCCATAGTCATTTGTTTTTAACAAAAGTTTCATGACACTTACACGTTTTGTCCAACAAGATAATCTTTACAGATGAACACAACTTTTATGAATATTACGTCTAAATGCACCTTAGGCTACAAGCGAATTACACCACGGTCTCTCGACATCAACATCACCACCACCACCACCAAGCTTCTGACAGCTTTTACAAACATTTTTAGCTGATATGAAGGAAAGGTAGTACCCATGCTGCGTTGGTTTTGATATCTTCATGCATGATGACGTTTAAAGTCCACAAAAACATTTAGTCCCATGTAGCAACTTGTTAGCAACCACCAATTAAATGATTCATTAAATCTTTAAAAAGTCAGAAGTGGGGGATATACCTGGTGTGTTTATGTTGTAGAATAAATAAATTGGGGTTGTTTTAACTCAAGATCTTACCAGATCCAAAACCAAAACCCTATTGACGTGTTAAAATGCAAACTCGCTTCTGGGTTTTGCCTACAAAAAATACGCCATCCCCACAGCAGTCGCTTTAAGTCATCAGGGTGGCATCATCAAAGCACGTAACACGTTAAGAGAAGATAACTGTCTGTCTGGACTTTCATGTTGGGGACGAAACACTTTGCAAAAGAGCCTAATCGTGTTTCCCTGGGCTAGAATAACTAATAGCTCCACATCTCTTTCTAACCCCTGTGATCCACCGGCCTTGCGCCTCCTTAAGGGGCCGTTAAAAACCTAATAGGATTTTTTTGATCCTTTACGCTAGAAGCAATTCTCCTCGGCTTCGCTCTCAACATGAGAGACGTTTGCTTTTTTGCCCCTGAAATGAGTCTATTAAAGTTTTAACGGGGATTTATGTATGCCTGGCTACCCGGTGGAAGTGATTTCGTTACATTGTCGGTAGCTGTGCGTCCACCTCTCCCATTTCTTCGGCCCCCTCGTCTCTGCTCCTCATCCTCTAGCCGTGAAAATCCGTCGCTCTGTGTTTCAGATCTGGTGTCGAATGTCAACGAGCTATGAGTCACTTTGCACCAGAGAGCATTTAATGATGCGACCCCGAGCGTGGCAGGCAGACCCCGCTGCAGGAGTGGCTTCCGTCTTTCATTTCTGTCTTTCACTTTTTGGGACAATCCTACAGATTTCTTGCTTGTCTTTGTCCCCATCAGTGTCTTACTTGTGAAAATGTACATTTGTCTGTGAATTATTCAGCACATCGGATCTTGAGTGCCTCTCTCTTGTTTTCCAAGAGGAATTTATGTATTTAAATCAGATCTTGGCACGAATGGAATTGTAAGATATGCAGACAGAGCAGAGCGGGACGACTAAAATGAGCACCTGGATCTATGTGCAGCTGCTGTTTCTCAATTCTCATTAGTTTTAGGGGTAATTGCATGAAACCTGTCAAGAAAACATCCTACACTGAGATTCTCGGATGGGGGCTTAAGTCTAGTCCCAGACTAAAATTATGTATTTCACAAGACTTTTTTAAGATGTCAAAGAAATATTTGGTGTCTCCAGAGTAGGTGTGTGAAGTTTAAGCTCAAAATACCATCTAGATAATGGCAGTGCCTTGGCTGGATAGTGTAGATTAAGGGGTGGTATTATCCCCTTCTGACATCACAAGGGGAGCCAAATTTGAATTACCTATAATGTGTTTAATTAATGTGTTTTTTTAACCATAAACCACGCAAACACATTGTATTATACCAAATGCACAAAATATCGTTGTTTTTAGTAATGAAATAAGTGCTCATTAAGCTCCATAAAGTTTATTTTCTCTCCAACGAATGAGATATTTTGCTGGATGACAGAATGAAATTGGAGAAAAGATCAAGTTTGAATGGTGTTGTCTGTTTTTATGGAGAATGCTAAAAAAGTTGATGAAAGGCCCAAATTTAGCAATGCATTTCAAAAGCATTTGTTTTTCAAAGACAATAAAAATATCGCTGTCTCCCTTTTCGCTGTTTTTAATTAGATCCGTATAAAGCACAAAGCAGAAGTCTGTCGGCTGTCTGACTTTGGCTTTGTGCCTGAAGCACTGAGGAGTAATCACCTGGCTTGCTTTGTTCAAACCTCTGTTCTCCTGAGCGCTCCGCGAGCATTTTGCATCCCATAAACGCTTCACTTGATTTTAAGTGCTGCCAAGCATTCTGACAAAACAATTCAACGTCTGCTTCACTTCATCTTGAGCTCTCCAGAGGTGAGGCAGCCGGCGTGGATACTTCACACGCTCTCCAATGTGCCGCTTCTTGGCGTGGAGCGCGAACTCGCCGGAAATCACGAGAGCCTGAAAGTGGCTACGAGAGGCGAACCTCTTCATTACAGTGAGTTTCTGGCAACCGCCATTCAAACACTGCGGCACGGTCGAGGGCCAACTGTGCAGTTCGCTCTGAGAACACAAAGCACAACCGTCACGTGCCGGAAACTCTTCAAGTTAAAGTTTTAATAAGACAGTTCACCCAAAAATGAAACCCGGTTGCGTCTATAAGGAGGGGAAGGTAGGACCACTTTAAGGGCCCACGCACTATTGGGGACCCCAAAGATCATTTTTATTAGTAGTAACATGGGTGTGGTAGAGGGCCCAACCTTATATTCTTTCATTGGGACCAAAATTGCTAATGGCGCCCCTGATAAAACCACACAGTGGTTGGCACCGATAGACTTCAATAGTATTCGTTTATCCTACTATAGAAGTCAATGGGTGAAGTCAACTTTTGTATCCGTACAAAATATCTTCTTTTGTGTTCAACAGAATAAAAAAACACACGAGGGTGAGTAAATGATGACAAATTTTTTATTTTTGGGATAACTATCCCTACAAGCATGAAAAATGTCTCTCTAGTCACAGCTTTGTTATGCTAACTGATGTAATTTCCTGAAACGTATTGTATGTAGGGGTGGGTGATGTGACTAAAATGTCTATTTTTACCTACAAATGGATTACATTTTTTTTTTTATAAAACATATCTCAAGATAAAACATTTACAGATGATTCAGGTTCAATCTATAATAAATGATGTAAATCAAATTATTTCTATAAAATAGTATATATTTTCTTAAAGGGACACTCCACTTTAAAAAAAAAAATATTATCATTTTCCAGCTTTAATTTTTGTTACGGCAGCAAAGTCCTTGATTTTTAGTGTATAGTTCATAGCCATATCTGCCTAGAAAATTACAACTTTTAATTTTCAGTCGGTCTTAGTACAAAATGTAACTACAGAAGAGTCAAGTTTTAAATAGGAAAAATATCAAAACTCTTTGGTTATTTTATTGCGCAATGCTAATGGTCTAATCAGAGTCAATGGATTATGCTAAGCTATGCTAAAAGTGGTACTGCCAGACCCGTAGATCGGCTGAATGGATTCTAAAATGGTAAAAATTAGTGATGCACCGATGTATCGGCCGCCGATATTAATCGGCCGATTTTTGATGAATTTGAAACCATCGGCATATCGGCAAAAGCACGAGAAAGGCCGATACCGATTGTTTATTAATTAACTGCATAAAGAAATCCATTATATGTAAAAAATGAGTTAAAGTTGTTAATAAAGTAAATGCTGAATATCAAAAACCACCTTTGAAGGTTGTCATGCTGTCTTATTATATTTGTTTTAGCTTAATTTGTGCCTCTCTTATTATGTTGGTCAGTTGAATGTTAATTAGATCCAATCAGTAAAAATAATTTGATGCAGAAATAAATAAGCTAATAGACCCACTTTATAGTATTGTATACAAGTGTTTAATATCGGTATCGGCATCGGTATCGGCCAGAAGTTGTCTGTTTAAATCGGTATCGGCCCAAAAAAATCCTATCGGTGCATCCCTAGTAAAAATCAAATGTATAACAAACAAAGCTTGAAAATCAGCATATTTTCAAATAAAGTGGAGTGTCCCTTTTACAAAATATTATCTTAAAGGTCTCGTTCTTTCTGTGTTTTTGAAGCTTTGATTGTGTTTACAGTAAGGTGACCAGATTTTTTTTAAATGAAAACCGGGGACATTTCCTAGTTCAATGGCCAAAATATCATTAAAATCTTATTTGTTGTTATCTAATAATTAAAACATGGGGACAAAACATTTTCTATTCAAAGATGACTTTCTTACTTAGTATTTTTGTCTTGTTTTCAGTACAAATATCTAAAAATTCTTAAATCAAGATGCATTTTCTTCATAAGAAAAATCCCCTAAGAAAAAAATCTAGCTTTATAGATAAAAATATTAAAACTGAAGTGAATTTGTTCTTAAAACAAGCAAAAAGTCTGCCAATGGGGTAAGATTTTTTGCTTGTTTGAAACATAAATTTGATATTTTTGGTCTAAAAACTAGACTTATTTTCTTGGGTCATTTTGCTCATCAAGAAAACGAATCCTGTTTCAAGAATTTTTCAATATTTGTACTGAAATCACAAAAAAATACTAAGAAAGTAATTTTTTTAGTGTTTCTAGTTCAATTAATTGAACAATTTCTGTAGCCTAAATCTATTTTTTTCCTTTTTTTATTTTGTGCACAAATTTGACATACCTTATCAAAATGTACTTCTAAGGTACAAATCCAGCTAATTTCATAGCATTGTAAACGTGAAGAACAGAAAGAATAATGCAAAATGTAAACTTATACCACGGGTCTGTTGAATGCTGTATTCCGATTGGCTGAGAAATGTTCCGTGGGTGATAACCGCACACCTAACTTTTCAAATGTCTTAAAAATAGGCACCAGAGCAATGTTTGTGGTAACCGTGGTATAAAAGGAATAATTGACTCCGGTCCTTTTAATTATTTGAAAATAATGCACACTCGTAGTGAAACCTTGGGTGTGCATTATTTTCTTATAATTCAATGGCCCGTCGTCAATTATTCCTTACATATTTAGCCTACACAAAACAAATGCTCAGTACCATGCTGTGTTCAGTTCAATTCATTGGTTTATTACTTTAATTTAACATGAGAAGTTACCTTAACCCCCAATAACTTTGACTGTTTTCATATCTTATGATAACTTGATTGATGATAACTTGATGACGCTTTCTCATGTGTCTCGTAGTAAGAGTTAAGTGTCTTCCTTGTTGTATGAAGTCGCTCCTTCAGAAATACTAACGAATTCTGATTGTGTAGTTTGTTTAGTGTGTTGTGATTCGAATGCTTAGCTTAGCAGAGCCGTTTGAGCTTAGGTGGCGACTGACGTATTCCTGTGGGTGGAGTTTAGTCAGAAACTCTTATTTTGACGTCATTCAAACCGGGAAGTAGAGGGCTGTAGTCCAAACCGGCCGTTCGCTGTAGGCTTTGAAAGGTGAATTCTGTTAAAGAAAATATATCGCCTGGCAGTGAACTTTGAGCTTTATTATTTTACAGGTATTATTTATGCTCTAACAGTAGCATTACACACTAACTAAAGTTTAAAAAAGAATGTGACCTTTAATATAACTATTACACACATTAATATATTTCAACTCTTACTGTATATACTGCAGACTAAACTACTCTAAAGTGAAACAAACTACATTGAAAACACTTCTCTTTAGCGCTTTTAGAGACTGGACTCTATTATTCTTCATCATCTTAACACAAAGAAAGAGAAACCTAAGCAGTCCAGTCGATCACTTAAATTGTTGCTCACCACAAATTGGATTTACACCACAGGCATCTTTTTAAAGATTTCTTAAGGTTTTTGTTCCACCGTTTGGGGAAGATTTAAAGTGTGATGGCAGGTTATTTTTAAGGGATGCTGTTTGGCTTGGTTCTCTGTTAACTGACGACTCCTGGCAGCTGGTGGGACGTCAGTGCCAGCACAGACAATGGTGTCCAGATCATCGAGTGCTGCCGTGGTGATGGCAGGAGCTCGATCTGTTACTGTGGTTACCAGATTCTCCTCAGCCAGAGGATGAGTTTAAGAGTGAGCGAGTCCGTTCATGAGAAGGTCAACAGAGGGACTGTTTGTAGATGTTGTAAGAGTGATTTGATAATATAATATAATATGATTTACATGAAGAAAACCCTTAGAAGCAAGGGATTGAGTGCATAATAATATTTACTGAACAGATAATAAACAGATGATTTTTTTCAGATATGAGTAGGTCAATATTTTTTATATACATTTAAATATGTATTCAAAGTGGGTCATGTGGCTGATTCTATTATTCAAACAATTGTGTAAATTCTCCTCATTAAAGAATAAAATATGAAAATAAAACGCTCTTCTTAGTTTAAAGATGGAAAATAAATGGCTTAATTTTATATTTGTCAATAGTGCTATTGCTATAGATGTTAAATATGCCAGATTCTCCCAGACATTTTATATTTGGGTCAAAAAGCACAGCCCGTTGGGTTGTTTTAACCCATCATAATTTCAAATATAAACATTTTCTGAGTTAATTTACCCCAATAGCTGGGGTTAACCCTTTCTGACTCAACACTGGGATAAAAACAAACCAGCATTTTTTAGAGTGTTTTGTTTTCAATTTATAACTTTGTGCAGTTTAGTTGGCAAACGCTTTAATCCAAATTGATTTACAGGGCATACTGAACATTTTTTCCTAATGCATATTTAAAAATATTATTATTAAATTATTAAATGGAAGTAAAGTATTAAATCCTTAGATTTTATATTTTGGAAAGCCTAATACAACAATTTCAGTTTACCTTATACAGGTAATGCAATGTTTACCATACTGCATGGCTACTCCCTTTGCACTACAGGAACATGGTGTGTTAACTTATGATCAAAACGTTCACAGAATTTTGCACCATCCATTCTTCCAGCACATTAACAAGATGGTCAGTCACTGCTGATGAAAAGCCGAACCACAGCGGGACGCTTCAGCTCCATACTTTACTGTTGGTGTTTTTCTGATGTGTGAGCTCTGCTGGATTTCCACAGCACATAAAGCTTTGTATTCGGGCTTTGGTCTCATCTCACCACAAAATCTTTTGGCACATTGTGGCCCGGTCACGCTTTTGAACAAACTCCAGATGTGCTTTCACACTGAGTAATGGCTTCTTTTGTGTTGTTTCTTCATATAGAGAAGTAGTGTACAGAACTCCTGATATGGTTGACTGCTGGAGCTTCATCCATTTTATTGAACTCTGTACCTCCTTCAGAGGGATCTTTGGTCTCTCTGTGACTTCAAGTTTTTATTTCTTCAGCAAGTTTTGAGGGACAAGCTTTCTAAGGGTTGCTACAGGTGCTTTGGACTTAAAAATGGCACTAAAGCCGTTTGGTATTTTTGGTTTGTTGTTGTATTTCATTTTAGGGGTTGTTTGCTGTTTCTGCACGGCAGTAATAGAAATTGATTACTTAATGCCTTGTTTATTGATTTATATTTAAAAAGCTTAATACGTTGTTAGTCAGTCAATTGAAAGAATTGTTTTTAATGCATTTTGCAATAATGCAAAGCTTTTAAAAGAAATTGAAAGAGCCGAATATAAGTGCAGTATAGAGGCCAGGGTGCAAGAAGTGGAACAGGTTGTTGCCAAGTGAAGGAGCAAAATGACTTCAAAGTCTTGTGAAAATGATACCCAGAAGTGCTATATCACAGTAAAAGCAATTTAGTAAAGGATAGGACGTACTTAGAGCCCATCTGCTAGCAGCTGCTGTGTAAATAGGCTCAAGAAATCCTTTGAATTTTGACCTTTTTTCTTCTTGCAATCCAGACGAATTGCAAAGGTACTTTCTGGAGAAACATCTTAAAATGATTGTTCTTAACATTTTCGGCAATGCAGAAAAGAAGATGGAGTCAATATATAAAATAAATAATAATGTTGACAGATTTCAGCATTTTGATTTTGACAGTTTTAAACATAAAGGGCTTTATCATACACCCGGGATGCAAGTGTCTTTTGCTAGTTTCAACCCGGTGCAATTATCATTTTCACGTTTAGCGCCACATTGTTTAAATAGCAAATGCATTTGCGTCCAGTTTTGTGCCCATGGGCGTTCTGGTCTGAAAACGAGGTGTGTTCAGGCGCATTTTTGGTGCTTTGCTATTTTGAGGGAACTAAAATAGACTACACCATTGACCAACAAAAACCTGCTCTAAAGTCAATGGCGCAATAGTGTTTTTTGTTACTTAAAGAGCGCGTTACTAATATGCGCCTATAAACGGGATGACAACGCGGGTTTGCTAATCACATATCTTACATAAATGCGCAACAGCACAAAACGCTTTGAAATATGAAAGATTAAAGGATTGAAATGTAAATGATTATTATTGAGTCTCTTGGACATAAATGAGGACCGATTATGAGACCACCACTGGGTCAGCACCCCCTTACCTTCGCTTGCTTATAGAGCCTTATGTACCCTCTCCATCACTGCGCTCTGCCACCGAGCGACGGCTTGTGGTACCATCTCAAAAAGGGAAGAAAACACTAACGCGTACCTTCTCAGGAACTGTCCCACAACTGTGGAATGATCTGCCGGTCGTGACACGATCAGCTGACACTGTAGCTGTCTTTAAGACTCGGCTAAAAACCCATCTCTTCCACCATAACCTAACTTCCTAAGTACAGATTTACTATCTTTCTTTAGTTACCCTTCTCTTTATCTCTTTCTCTATTTACCTTCCTCTTTATCTAGAAAAAAAAAATTACTAACATACCCTTGGCTATGTATATTGTGTTGGACTTGATGAGACTAGTTCCAGGGCACTTATGTATTGCTGTTCTTATGTTGCCATAATTGCTTCTATTGTTTACCTCACTTGCAAGTCACTTTGGACAAAAGCGTCTGCTAAATGACAAAATGTAAAATGAGACGTTAGAAGACGCAAAGAGCTGCTACACCTGTAGCCTGCTAAGTAAATAAATGCTTTGCTTTAAACAAATGCATCTATTTTTAAATGCTATCTTACGGATTTATTGTATATGATGACTCTGTACCTGTGGGTATGGTGAGATGAGAAACATTTTAAGTAATGCTTTTTAAGAATCCCATGGTGCTGTCCAAGTGCTGAAACGCTTCGGCTCTCCGCACGTTTGTAAATTCTTTACCTCTTGTTTGTATTTTCAGAAACCTTTTCTTGCATATTTGCAAATTATTTTATGAGATTACAATGATTATGCAGGATATCAATACATTTACATCGATTCAGAGCCTGCTATTTGTACTTCTATGACTAAAAGAAAAAGGCTTTTAAGGGTTTTAATCCAAAAAATTAAAATTTCAATAAAAATGAAAACAACACATTCTTTTAACATTATTCTTAAACTGGTGGTCTTTTTCCTCCGCTTAGTTTTTCAGTTTACAAAGTCCGTCATCTAAATAGGGATTAGACATAGTGCCAGCGCACAGAGATGAGACTCTCATTGGTTTATTGCACTTTACGCCCCCAAAACACACCCATTACTAATTAAAAGAATATGAACAACCCTTTTCGGCGTGCGCTCGGCGCACAAACCATTTTTCCCGTCGTTAAATTATCAAAGTGCGCTTTAGACAATGCGCTTAGATCGTTAATATAGGGCCCAAAGACTCTTAGCAGCAACTTTTCTGTTACCAAGGTAAATTTTTGACTGTATACGGTTTTTATCTGGTTCTTTGGAGTTCATAATGTATTTTCTAAGGCATCACTAAAACAGTGCATCTGAAATGGTTTCTTGTAAATGAGAATTTTTTTTATCAGGCTCTTATTTTTGGGTTCAGTAATTTCACTTTAATGGCAATGAAAAGGTAATTAGTCAGTAACTTTATTGCAAACAAAACTTTTTTACTTTGTATTTTTGTCTTGTTTTCATTTATTCAAATATTAAGTAAGAAAGTAATTTTTTGCAGTTTGAAATGTTTTTTTCCACAAAGGTCACTTAAGTAATTTCATTGGTATTGAAAAATCGCAGCAAAACCCTCTAAGTGCATATTTGCAAGTTTTTGTGGCAGAAACGTACAGTACACTTCTAAAAAAAATCTACTTCTTTTGACAAGACAGTAAACCATTACAAAATCCTTAAACTTGCAAATAGAAACATTGCAAACGATGAAAGTCAGATTCAAACGTTAAAAATGAAAGAGTGAGCCACACATTAGGGGGGCGCTGTTATGCATGTAGCTGCCCCATTCAGGTTGTAGTCAGGTCCAAGTACTCACAAGGGACCCAAGTTTAGATTTGATCCACGATCGGTCTTCTGTGCACTTAGAGGACTTTGCTGAAAAATGTGTTCGTTAAATGTGGCGTTTAAAGAATTCTGCAAACATTTCTAAATGGCCTGAGTGTGGAATTAAGGGGACTTGGAGCAAAAGTATTTGATGAGTGTATAAATAGGGCTGCACAATAATCGTAAAAAAAAAATCACAATCTCGATTCAAGGACCCACACAATCTCATTCCTAACTTATAACGATTCTTCTTAATGAAACATAAAAATATGTGTGGGTGCTGTTGTGGGGTCAGGGAAGTCCTCATGTAAAAAGGGATTTTTAAACAGTCGGTTTCATTTCTTCATTGGTTTACTCACAAGCTTTATCTGTGCTTTAACATGCCGTTCACATACTTCACAGATACTCAAGCGTGCATTTAAAGCATGGATGAAGTTGCGTCCATTGTGCCTAATAATTTGAACCAATTTTAAAATTTTTAAAGAGATTGCAGCAATTCATATTGTTTCTTTAGTAAAATATTATTTTGTTTAGTTGGCATGAATCGTGGGAGAATCGTGATCTTCATTTAAAAAGTAAAAGATTGTGTAATTTTTCCCAGAATCGTGCAGCTTTGCGTATAATACGTGCCGAGAGCATTCGAATAATATCTTTATCTAATTTTTGCCGGAGGTGGCTTTTGGCAGCTTTTGTATCTTAGTACTTCAATTGTTCACTTTGGACAAGAACAATACCTCACATTGTGCATGCTTGCCTGCATGTAATACTGGTGTGCTATTTTATTTGTGATGATATTCTCATAGCAGAAAAATCTCATAGGCATAAATTAAAGGAGGGACCTCAGCCCTATCTAGGGATTCATCAGACCATATTTTTGAGGGTGAACCTTTTTTTTTGGCCCAGTTAGCAACCACACGAACATCCTGGCAAACACCCACTCGCTAACATTGTGACAGTGAGTTTTGCAAGGCCAAGCACCACTTACTTTCCTTGAAAAATAATGTAGAATTGTGTTTCAACCTCAAGTATGCTCATATCGATCTGTTCATCTATAAGCCTGAGCCCCTTCACGACTGTACGCCCATCTGTTTTCATGTGCTTAACTCTCTATGTGCAGCACAATGGAAAAGAGATGAAATTAAAAGGAAAATGGGAGAACATTGGATGAAGGAAGAGTAATAGATATTTGAGAAAAACAGAGAGAAGAGAGGGTGATGGGACACAGAATCGATATCCCATGTTCGGTAAAACATTCCCAACACAGATAAATCATGATCTGAGATTATACCACGAGCAGATAGCAGAAGCTTTCCATCAGCTGAAGATCATGAGCTGGTATTGATCTCCACAGCTGTGCGGCGTTTCGACACTGTCTGTCTGCCTCTCTCTGTCTCATGCGATTCATTTCGAGCACTGGCGTTCTCTGCATCCAGCTCAGCGCACATTAAATAAAACGAAGGCTGCGCTGATTTGGTTATTTTCTGCCAATGACATTTGAAGTCTTGAAGCCCTTTGCTTAGAAAATCAGATGTTGATTAAGGATTGTTTAAGCAGGTGCACAGGAGCGCACGCTCTTATTAAGGCGACACGAAGCGCGTCCATCACATCAAAGATTCAGAAACCAGCTTACACACCGAGTGCAGGAAGATGCGATGCATTGTTGTTCAGTTTGATTAAATTATCACGCTAATGGCTTAAAGGAACAGTGCAGTCAAAAACGCTTTCGTTTAATTATTTAGTCACATTCTAAACCCATAGACAGAAAAAATAAAAACACTTTAATTGGTAACTTCAAATTTTTTCAGTAAAGCTTAAATTTTTACCAATTGAAGAATTTTTTTCAAGTTTTTTTTTCACTTTTCACTTACAGTAAGAAAAATTTTGTTGATAAAACATAAATATTTTAAGTGTTACCATTAAAATATTTTTTTAATATCAAATAAAAAAATGTTGATAAAATGTAAATATTTAAAGTGTTACCATTTAAAGAGTTTTTAAATATGAAATATAAGTTATTTTGTTCATAAAACAAGCAAAAAATTTTTTTGAACATTTTTCTTAAACACTAAATTCAAGAAAAATTCCCCATTACCCCATTAGCGTTTTTTTTTTTTTTTTTTTTTTTTTTTTGCTTGTTTTATGCACAAAATCACTTAAATTTGATATTTTTGGTCTTAAAACTAGACTTATTTCTTGGGTCGTTTTTCTCATCAAGGAAAAGCATCTTAATTTAAGATTTTTTAGATAATTTTACTGAAAACAAGACAAAAATACTATTTTTTTTTTCTTGAAAATCATTTTTTGCAGTGTGCATTTTTTTTATTTAAGTGGAACATAGAAAGAAGTCTTTCTATGTTCCTTTTTTTGTTCCTGTCTATGTAAACTTTATTTTTTTAATGCAGAAGTTCATACTGGCCATGTCAATCCTAGCCTGGTTAGCCAGACCTACATCAAGATGTAAGGTCTGGCAACTCTTCACACAAACGGCTCAATGCAAGGGGCGGGATATAAGGTTGTCCCTCAAAATGCCTCTGCACGCATGGGATAGCGCTATGACCAATCAGAGCAACGAAGAAGGTGACGTAGTTACCGTAACCAGTCGGCAAAACTCCAAACACATCTTTCTTGCTTAAAAAGGACTTCAGTAGGGTTATTTGCTCTTCTCTCAAAGAAAAACATAAGTCTAAGTCCTCCAGAGTCGCGGCCAAAGCCGCTTCAAAAGAAAGCTGTTCCCAGCAGCAGCAGCCATTCTTTGTTTTCAAGTAGGAACCGTTGCAGCTCTGTCGTCATCATGTTAAGCCCGCCCCACAGACGCTACACACGATGTGATTGGCCTGACCAAATTTTGGTTTTTGGAGCTGTTAAGTGTATTGTGAGTGCCTAGACTAAACCCTGGCAGCAAATATATGTTGCGGCCGCTAGGGTGCGTCTAGATTTCTAGGCTATGTCAATCCAACAAGAACAAAAATTGTCCTGTTTAAACGTAATTTAAATATTGTCAGTGCAGCATGATGTGGTCACTATGAAATAATGCAAAGACAATGATTCTCTTTTAGTAGAATCCCCTTATAGTAACAGTATATGTGGTTTAATTTTTGGGTGAACTGTTTCTTTAAATATGTCCCGGCTCATGGCAGTTCAAACATGTCAGTCTTAATTACAGCAAAGGCGGACATCTCTGTCCAGAGCAGCTTACTTGACTCCCAGATCACATTGCATGCCTGTCATGTCAGATTTGTCCAGTAGTCACATCAGTGACAATGTAGTTAGGGTCAAGACAGAGTCAATGCACAACATCCTGTCCATATTAAACACAACAGGCTGATGAATGAGACAGAGATGTCTGTGAGCGTTCATTGAAAGAGAAATGTTTACGTCAGTGTTTTGGTTTACAATTGCAGTTCTTTAGTCATGGTTTCTGTCCAGTTTGGTTTATAATGGTAACACAATTAAAAATAAAGATGCTTTGAGATGCCATAGAAGATCATTTTTTGGCTGAATGATGCCATAAAGACCATTTAACATCCAAAGAAAATTTCTGTTTCCAAAAATGTTCTCTGCATACATGTCAACACTGGGATTTTAAAATAAGAGAAATTTCCAAACCCCAACATGAACCCGCGGCCTACTTAGACAGGTATAATCTATCTCAGGACCCACCAAAATATTTTAAAAAAAATATATACATTTAGTAATACCATTTTTTTCTTTTAGAAAAAAGTAGTTTATGTTTTCAATGTATGAATTAAATGCAAGTTTTATAGCAATCCCATACTACACGACATCAAAACCACTGCCATTAATTGTCATTAATAAGACAAAAGTGTTTGAATCATTCACTACAACCAGCAAATTACTTTGCACAATCCACTAAATATTCCAGACCCACAGTTTGAAAACCCCTGGTCTAAGAGAATGGATGGAGGATACATTTTTTCATTTGTTGTGTGGCTATCCTGAATCTGCAAAGGACTTGTTATACATACAGGTTGCAGATTTTGCAGTCCTACCTTAACACCTTCTAAGGAGTGTGTTTGTAAGCTTGACCAGTGTGATTGATTTTGAATGACAGTAAAGCACAAACAGCAATGTTTCCCAACACGCATTTACAAAGAATGCACTGCACACCGCCGCACGCACGTCCAAATGCGCGTGTACACGAGGAGTGGGCAGACATGTGCGCTAAGTGCACGTGTCGGTGGGCACTGCATTTTGTGAAACTTGTAGAGGAATCGTGCCTCGTCATCGCTGCTGTCCCAAATGGCGCACTTCATGTGGACTTTCGGTCTTGTGGCCTTATGCTGCGTTTACACCAACCGCGATTGAGGCGTGAAGCGCGAGTGATTTTAATGTTAAGTCAATGTGAAGATGCGTTGATGCACGTTTGAAGGTCCCGCAGCGCGGATGAGGTGTTTGACGTGGCGCGGAAGACGCGTTTTCGCCTGATTTGCGCGTATTGAGCATTAAGGTGCTTTTTGTGCATTTTGCGGTTCACGCGAATTTGCGGCTGACAGCGAGTTGAAAAATTTTAACTTTGTCGGAATTTCGCGCCTTGTTAACCAATCAGGAGCCTGCTTTCTGCTGTGGCGGCAGCCCCGCCCAGAGTCACTCATTCAACCTGAAGGAACGCTTGATATTGTCCGTAAAGCTATACGACACAAGTTCTTATTTGTTATAGAGGAGACAGGAATAAAAACGACCTTGCTTGGAAGAGTGTCAATGAGGACATTGGGCAACCTGGTTAGTTGTAATACACATTTCACTTTTGAGTCACGTGACGTTTATCGACCCGCGCCGTTTAGTTCCCCCCTATAGTAAGGTTACCAAATACAAACTGGTAACTCTCTCGATAAATGCACAATTAATATCAGTCATCTTGCAAACAGACAACCGCATAGCACTTGCCCCTCCCACAAGAAGTGGATTTTGCATATGACGCGCGTCAAATGCTTGCTTTTTCCGCGCGTCTACTTCGCTCTACACCCGCGAATGCATTCAAACTGTTCAAGCGGCAAACTAGGTGCGGTAGATGCGATTTTGACGCCTGAAACGCGGTTGGTGTAAACGCAGCATTAAATTGCGCAAGCTTGCTTAGTCTACGAGTCTGTAGGGTGTCCCATCTGTTGTTTTTACACTTCGAAGTGTGCTCATCAGCGCCCCCTTAGCACCCTTCACTTCAGCAGGCTTCGCACACTTTACCAACCTAGAAGTCCTTGCGAAAGAGCAATCAGACCAACCAAGTCCACAAGTCCGTAGTGTGCCATTTGGAACAGGGCCATCCTCCTGCCTCAGGATGCTGTTCTTCTTCGACTGCTGTTCTTCTTCTTGCTTTATTGGCGTGTTTAAGTAATATGTTACAGCTTATACTGCCGCCTGCTTTTACGGTGGCAAATGTAGCAAACATTTTGAATATGCCCAGTGAGATTTTTTTTTATAGAATGTTGTGTGAGAAAAACGGGATAGAATGATAAAATATGGGAGAATACCAGGGAAAACGTGAGAGTTGAAAGATATGTTTCTCTCTGTAATGAAAAATGTTATTTAGATTATAAATAAAAAAAAGGTACGAAAGAAACGATTGTTCTAAGAACCTTTGACTGAACTTTTTTTAAGGAACCAAAATGTTCTTCTATGGCATTTTAGTGAAGAACTTTATAAGTAACTTTGTGTATTAAAATAAAGTTTGGTTAAAATAAAGTTCCCAAAAAAGTTTCAGTCGTTCAACCACTCGAAACAGGCTGAACGGCACTTTCACATTCGCTTTGCAGCCATCTATCGGCCAAAACCGCACTAAAGAAGTTTCCAACCGTCGGGTCGCGGTCCTGTAGTTCGAGTAAAAACTACAAAAACTTGCTTTACGGCAGACCTACAATCCAATCAGAGCCCGCTTTGCTGCAGTAGGCTAAATTATTTACGACAGTGGTACCGGACAATTCTGCTTCCAACCTGTAGGGGGAGCAAAGAGCAAAAACTCTTTAGTGTTGCTTTAAAATAAAGTAGTCGTTTGTTGGAGCCGATGGTTTTGGCGACCCAAGTTTGATTCCCGACTCGAGGTCCTTTGCCGATCCCATAGCCTTCTCTCTACCCTGTACTTTCCTGTCCTTTCCTTACATACTGTCTATCAAATAAAAGCAAAAATTTCCCAAAAAATAACTTGTATTTAATGTACAAAAAAAAACACTGTAGTCGTTTAATATCTAAGCTGTTTTTCAAAAAGCCACTATTAAAACATTGACAAGCACTTTTCATTTAAAAATCTTATTAAGCTTGAGTGAAATGGTGAATTAGCAAATGTTTTATTCTTGTACTTGTTTAATAATTTTAAGTAGATGTATTACACACTAAAAAATGGGGCCCATGGACATTTTATAGTAGGAATAAAATTTCAATAGGGACCATTTTTGGGTGAACTACTCATTTAAAGAAGAATAACAAAAATGAATAATTCCAGCTATATTCTTTGAAAACCTTATCTTGACCAAAGTGTTTTTAAATAGCTGCAAAAAAGCTTTCTTACATAGTATTTTCTTAGTTAATTTTGCTCATTAGTTAAATACACCTTGATTTAAGAATTTGTACTGAAAACTAGACAAAAATACTGAGTAAGAAAGTCATTTGCAGTGTATGCTGCTAGCAACACCAAGGTCATGGGTTAGATTTTGTAAAGCAAATTTAGTGAAAAAAATACTAAAAGGTAACTAAGAACAGAATGTGTTTTAAATGCATCAAAAGTCACCAATCACACACAGGTATTGTAAAGGTAAACCAATGGTTTCTTTACCATGGTGATGAAAGTTCCCATTAGAATTCTTAGACCGTTGCGGCGTAATTACTGGATAAGAGAACTGAGTGAATCCAGGGGTAAGGAAAGCTATTGCCGTAGTCTAAATTGAATATTGAACATGACCCCTATAAGAGCAAAAATCATTATAAAGGCCGGAGAAATGGAAGTGTATGTGGCTGACATATGTGTTGCTTCAAATTACATTTTGGTTGCACAGGCTGTTTCGTTTTCAAACACGTTTATATATTGCCTACCCTACTTTAAGTCCTCCCGCTGTGTGTGTACCAACACGCGCCTCTCACAGAGACCCGTGAAACCTCTGGTGTTTTATGATTGTTTTAAAATACGCAATTTCCCCTCACTTTAGCTTATCATTGGAGCACAGAGACTTCTTTTACGGAATCGAGACCCAGATCTGCTGCGTAGCGGACGTCTCACGAGGCGTCTGGTGTTTCATTGTTTGCCCGGAGTACCATTTTCGAGATATTCTTTTCTCCTAGATATTCCAATTGATGGAAAAGAGACCTGAGGGCTCCATATTCTCTTTGGTTATAAAAAGATAGTAACTCTGTTGCATTTTTAACCAGGCGATGAAGCAAACATCCGCATAGGCGCAAGACTTTTTCTCTTGTAAGAAATACTGCTCTTCGTAAAACATCGGCCTAATTCAAACAGGCTAAGGGGAAAACTGTGAAAATGAGATGGGAGACTTTGTTAATAACGGACTATGAGAAAACCTATTGTGGATGCCAGAGACTCCTCTGAACATTGCTAATATCAGTGCTGTTTGCCCCTGCCTGCAAGTCGATCTGATGTTTAATGAGACCCCTGATAAATCGTAGCGAGAACTCTAATTTTTCCTGCGGAGCTCAGCTCTGAAGTGCTATAAATAACCAGCGGCTGCATTAGCGGCCATGTCAAAACCCCTCAAAAGTTTATTATGATCCGAGGCCTTCGGCAGAGGTAGCTGGTTTTGAGTCATATTCCCGTTCTTCCTCTTTCATTCATCTCTTTGTCCTCCTCTCCAAGCGGCTGTCATATCAGGAACCTGTTGAGACATTGGTGTTGTTTTGGCAGAGGTTATTTTCTGTGATGGGAGATTGAAAGCCATCATCCTACCGTACATCACAGAAGGGTTTCTCTTTGTAGACGGTCATTAGACGGCCAGCAGGATATCTCAGATCCTGAGGTGGCGCCCCAGGCTAGGATTCCACATCTTTTATTCCGTTCCCTCTCCAGAGCTGCGGGTTTCAGATATTTCGGAGCTATATCTCCGGCCTTCTGCCGACTTGATCCATGTTAAGGGCCTCCCTATAGTCTCCAGTCAATGAAGGGCTTGTTGAGAATAACATTTGGTTTGATCATAGGGGGGTGAGTAGTAAATGCTGGTCTGTTGGCAGGTGCCATCATTGGCCACCGCTGTGCTTTTTGAAAGCCCTTTGAGATGGTTTATTATGTGTCTGACTCATCTCTGCAATCTCCATTGATAGTACATGATGAAAAAGGTGATGCCAAATCCTACAGTTTATCAAAGGCACAATATTCTACACTTTATACTTGTTTTAATTTACAATTTTCATGGTTTCTTGCATTAAAAGGTTTTACTTCTCACCATTTTTCTAATTGTATTTACTTTAACCAATCCAACACATTTACATGCATCACAACACATTGAAGGTAATGTTAGTTATATTTGATCTGGTGTGATCTGGTGCACATTAAATAAAACCTTCTCTTCTCAGAAAGTTTTCTTTTAGAAAACTTTTATGGTGCTTTAACCCATTCTCACGAAGTATGAATAGCACACAGTGTGAAAAGTCATATTCCAAAATCCAATTTTGCGTGCATATGATATGTCTTCCCATTCGCTGCATCTTTGTCAACCTTTGTCACTTGAGTTTGGGGTTAGATTTGAGATTTGCTTTAGGATGTCATTTAATATGTACTGTAGCATTCTCCGTGTTTTTGTCTATTTTTAAATTATGTTTTATTAACAAGGTTCGGGAGGAGCACGATCATATAATTAACGAATTCGGCAGTTGCATCTCATTAGGTAATCATCCTAAACACTACATATTAGGGATGTAACGATTCAATCGCGTGTCCCATTAAAAATGCCTGTCTGAAATCGATTCTGAATCGCAAGGCTGCGATTCTTTGTTTCATGCACAGCTTGTGCGTGTACTACGGCTCTGTGATCAGTAGGAAGTTTTTATCAATCTAAAATCACTATGAGTCTGAGTCGTTTATAACGTGAAATTAAAAAAGCAACACTCGTTAAATAAAAATCATTCAAAATATTCTTTATTATCATGAAAATACCTGAAACAATTTGAAGAACAGCTTATAAATATTCCTGTAGACATTTCCTGGAATAGCGTTTGTAATACTACTACTTCTGTGGCACAAAAGAGTTTCTGCACAAGAGCGCCCCCTGGAGTTCGGATGTGCCGGGATTTCACTGCAATTCATTCAAATTCATTCATTGAGAAAACACGCATTTGCACGGGTAATCGTTACACCCCTACTACATATACAGGCATCCTACCTACCTGAGATCCTTTTCCGACGACCCTCCACCACCCCACTCCCAACTTTAATCTGTTTTTATCCCACTGAGGGATGTTGGAGTTCTCCGGGCTCAGGGAACAATACAAATCCTGGTTCCATACCCCGGATTCGGAGTTTGAGCTTCACTCCGGATCCAGAGCCCTCCCCCAAGACAGCACGCCAAAATATGCTTACTCGCAGTCAGATTAGATGTAAGAGTGAACTCGTGAAACCATGGTTGCTTGGAGTTGGGGTTAGAATTGGGGTTTCGGGTAGGATGTCATTTTATGTAACCATACGTCAATGGTAAAAAACAGAAAAAAAGAAACAAATACATAAAACAAGACGAAAAGATGCTCAATATTAAGTGAACAGGAAGGACTGGCGTATCATATACAGGCGAAATTGGATTTCGGCGTATGTATTGCATGACCTTTCACACTGCGTGCTATTTATACGCAAATTATGAGAATAGGCTGGGTGCTGGGAGCTCCAGTAACTGCATAAAAGTCATAGCATGTGAAAGAGAATCCTTTAAACTAAAGATTTATTTTTGTGTTTCACAAAAGAAAGTTAGATGTGTTCAGAACAATTTGAGTAAATGATAACAGAAGTGAGATTTTTGGGTGAATCCTTTATTTAAATAGACCTTCTTGGTAGTGTAAATGATGATTTGCAATAATCTTTGCATATAAAATAAGCAGCTAGCAGCAATCATATATAGCTAAACAGTAACTTAAAAAATATTTATTTAACAGAACATCTTTCTGTGGTGTGGATATCAAGACATGATGATTTTGATTTGTGTAGAAATTCAAATAAGTCTTTGAGGGATTAGAAAAAAAGCTCTTTTTGATCAAGACATTATTCTGTCATAATCTGAGCAGTTATGTCCTGCGCGATATACATTGTAAAGATGCTTTGACATGTCTTTACTGAATATTTACAGTCTACAGCCGTTTTGTCAGTTTTGTTGAGGTTTTTCTTTGGCAGGAAGCTCAGTATCCCTACGGGATCCGACAAGATTCGCACAACAATGATAGATTCTCATCCAACTGTGTAAACATCAATGTGACGGTATAAATTAAGATGCAGTAAATGGGTAATTGAATTGTTATGAATAAATCAACAGGCATGGACATGTAAATGTAGTTCTGTATGAAATCTTTTGTTGGAGTTGAGGGCAATCTTTACATCCCTGAAAGAGCTGACTATAAATATTAGACACAAATGACCTGCAGGCCAAAACACGATAGGACTACACTCTAAAAAAGGTGTATTTTTAACCCTGCGCTTTTGACCCAACAATGGGTTAAAACAACCCACATAGGTAAAATTACAACCCAGATGGTTGAGTTTGTCCTTTTTTGACCCACCACTGTCCCAGCATTTTTTATTTTCAACTTTTATAAAAAATCTGATCATTTACTCACCACCATGTCATCTGAGATGTTTGTCTTTCTTTGTTCAGTCGACAAGAATTTACGTTTTTTGAGGAAAACATTCCAGGATTTTTCTCCATATAGTGGATTTAAATGGACCTCAACAGTTTTCAGTTTCAATGCAAGTTAAAATTGCAGTTTCAAAGGGCTCAAAACAATCTGAACCTAGGCATAAGGGTCCTATCTAGCGAAACGATCATCATTTTTGGCAAAAAAAAAAAAATATGTGCTGTTAAACCAGAACTTCTCGTCTTGCACTAGCCGTGTGACGCGTCAATGTGGCCTAACATATTACTAGGGCTGTAACGATTAATTGTGTGTCCCGTTAAAAATGCCTGTCTGAAATCGATTCTGAATCGCAAGGTTGTGATTATGCGTTTCATGCATACCTTGTGCATGTACTACGGCATTTGGTCAGTAGAAAAGTCCTTATCAATCTAAAATCATTATCGATTTAGTCAGAGTCGTTTATAACGTGCATTTAAAAAACGCAAGACTCGTTAAACAAAATTATTCAAAACCTTCTTTATTATCATGAAAATACCTGAAACAATTTGAAGAACAGCGATATAAAGGAAGTTTCTGCACGAAAGGGCCCCCCTGACTTTGGGATGTGCCGAGATTTCATCGTAATTCATTCAAATTCATTCATTGAGAAAACGCACATTTGCACGATTAATCGTTACAGCCCTACATATAACACAATCATGTCGAAAGGTCATGCATGACGTATACGAAACTACCGCTCCAGTGTTTACAAGTGTGGCGAAAGAGGACCGTTCCGATGTTGTTGTATGTGAAATAATACTAATTAATGTCTTTGTGTGAGTTTATTTTTTTAAATGGTCCACAAGTGTGCATTTCACATATGTAACGCATGACGTTTCGACGTGATTACGTAATAAGGTCGCGTTGGCGCATCACATGGCTAGTGCAAGACAAGAAGTTGTGTTTTTTTGGCGGCAATAATAATCGTTTCGCTAGATAAGACCCTTATGCCTCAGTTGAGATCATTTAGGGCCCTTTGAAGCTGCTTTGAAACTAGAGCTGCAACTAACGATTATTTTAATAATCTATTAATCTGTAGATTATTTTTTCGATTAATCGATGAATCGGATGATTATAAGCATTCATTTTCAACCCTTTATTACAAAAACAGAACTGAAATCTTCTGAAAGTGCACAAACATGTTGTTCCTTGAACATCCCTGAGCTGTTAAAGTAAATAAAAATGGACTAACACAAAAAACATACACGTGTATGCTATACACTTGCCAAATTTATAGACTTTTTTTAAAATAAAGTGCACCTTTGCCAGAACAATAAATCATTTATAAAAATCAGAAACAAAATTATCTGTCGTCATTAGAACCTAGTGCAGTGCTCGTGGATAATCGTTTTTTTGTGTGTGTTTTTAGTAATTGTGTGAGAGAGAGAGAGAGAGAGAGAGAGAGAGAGAGAGAGAGAGAGAGAGATCCTTGTTATTAAGACATGTAGACTGGCATTAATCATGCTTTTAAACAAAATAAGCAAGCAACATGCAATGCATTCTATGCATGTCATTCTAAATACAAGTCTATTTTACGTCTTTTAGTTTGTTAACCGAATTAAAGCGATGTTTTAGAAAAGTGCGCATGGAAAAACGTATGGGCTTTAAGACCCTGGGGAATCCCTGGCAGCGGTGGACTTGCGCTTGAATGAAATATTCGGAAACAACAGAGAACACAGTGCGCGAGAGAGCTCCGCGTTAAACTCAACTTTTTTATTAATACTCAAACATCTCCACGTCGTGCAAATCGATTATGGATTTCGCTGCCAACGCTTTCAGTAATCGTTTTTTATAGTTTTAATTGATGCAGCCCTAATTGAAACTGCAAACCATTAAGGTCCACTAATGTCCACTATACGGAGAAAAATTCTGAAACTTTTTCCTCAAACTACCTATTTTCTTCTCTACTGAACAAAGAAAGACATTAATATCTTGGATTACATGGGGGTGGGTAAATTATCAGGAATTTTCATGAAAGTGGAATATTCCTTTAAAGGATAACTAAATATAATTAACTTAAAAGGTGCCATCCGCATTCTTATGTGCCAGCCTCCACTTTAAGACCCCGAAAGTAAATTCCACCGAAATGTCTCGGATGGAGGTCAGACTTATCCTTAAATCACTGCAGTAATTTCACTGAGTTACGGTGAGTACTAATGTTTTATGCTCGTGTAAGGTGGCAGATTTTTGAGTCAATATATTTCCCAAAGCTCGAGCGGGGAACTCTTGAGCACATTTGATTGAAATCTATTGTTGTCTGATTGGTGCGGCGCTTCTCCACCGAGACGTAATGAGAACAGGGGAGAGCCAAGGCTAAGAGGCTAATTGGTTGTTCTCAAGTGATTGATGTCAATGTCGCTCGGCGATGCCAAATTAGCAGAGCCCAAGGTGAGCCGAGTGCGGGCGAGGACCCGCGAACAGGCAAATAATGGCCTTGATGCTCATAAAAATGTGCACAGACACCAGATGCCACTCAAAAAGTTGTCAAACACCTCTTCACTGATTGATGGCAAAGAGGGAACTTTCCATTTAGATGCGACGGCTCTCGGCAGACCGGATTGATTTCGTCGTGGGGAGACAGGTGGCCACTCTGAAAATACTTTAATCAGAAAACCCTCAGGTGGAGCTTCGCCATTGACTTTCGTACCGAAAACGTGGGGGGACCTTGAGTTGCAGTCGCCGCCTCATATTTCCTGGCACAGAGTCCTGCAACAGCTGTCATTCAACCCCCCGCTGAATTATCGGAAAACTCGTCTTTATTTTCTGTGTCATTCCAGAGCCAGGGCCGCTCAGAGGGAAAACAGAGAAACTGCACAGAGCAGATGTGCTGCCATCTAAACCACGGGACAGATCGGGATTTTCCTCTGCCGGATCACACATCTAACTGTAGATTAGCTCGTGCAGAAATGAAAATTTGTTATGTAGAAGAAGAAATATTGAAGAATGTTTTGACTTGCGTTGTCAAGCTCCAAGTTATGTAAAAAAGTATCAAGAAAGATAAAAGTCCATACAACTCATGTGCTGTATTGCAAGTCATTTTTCTTTGTATGAGAAACAGACTGAAATTGCATTATTCATTATGACCAAAGTCATTACTCATTTCTGAGACTCGACAGCTTTGGTCTGCGTTATGAAAATGAGCATTCTGCACATTTTGCAATATGTCGAGCAGTTTGCACGCCACAGACGAAAGTCAGAGGACTGACTGACATAAGGACAGGTTTTTATTTTGGGCTGAACTAATCTTTTAAACCAAAGATGTAATCTCTAAAAGCAACATGAGTTTTAGAGGTCTGAAATCTTCTGCACAGAAAATATTAAACTGACTTGTAATTCTCACTGGGAAGGATAACAAATATTGTGTGTGTGTGTGGGGGGGGGGGGTTCTCCATCGGGGCTAAAAAGCAATGAAAATGAGCGTGAAATTAATTTGAACTGCCTAAACTTAATTCAGTAACCTTGTGTAAATGGATCCTTGCTGCTTTGGATCCAATAACTTGAACCATTCCCTCATGGCATGACTAACGGGAATGTTTGGAAAGGCTACAGTGAATTTGTTTCTAAATACGGCTAGTTTGTATTTGCATGTGATATTGGCGGTAATTTTAGTAAGTCAGACAATATCTTTACAGTAAGGAACTCTTTTTAAGTTTAATAAAAAAATGTTGAATGTTTTGGAAGTGTGAAGCATCCTGTATGCAATAAATAATTGAAGCACAGGTACAATGACAAATACGAAGACCAGATTTAGGGGCCAGTGCTGATATTGGCTCCTAATGAAAGCAGTGCACTTTTACTGAAACCTGAGGTCCGCTTTGAGAATTGACTACATGTCTGTATGCACGGGTAATTTAGAAACCTCCACAGGAGAGAGCAGTTGAGTTACAACTCTCAGTTTTTGCCTTTTCTGTCTCTCTCTCTTCTTCTGTCTCACACACATAAACTCGTCTTACTCTCTCATTAATCATATGGCACACAGACACTGGCTTTGGCCCAAGCACTCTGAAGGTCAGACGCATGCAGTGAATCAGCACATGAAGTTTGCAGAGCGATGACGGTGACGCTGTAGAGCGACTCTCGTGAAACAGCAGATCCTGACGGTCATCACATTGGTGCCCACCGTGACTCTGCTGGAATGAGCCCACTGGTGCTGTGGGTTATTGGGTTGGGCTGTATCCTTGTAAGCTGTCTTTCTGTGTCTTATAACACTTTACAGGAACTATAAGTGGTGCTATAGTGTAAAGCTCAGTGGTAGAGCATTGCATTAGCAGCAAAAGGTAATGGGTTTGAGCCTAGAGAAGACACATGCTGATAAAAATTGTATTACTTATAATGCATTGGATAAAAGCATCTGCCAAATGCGACAAAGGTGCTGCTGTACAGCACCTTTATAGATAGTGGCTATACGTAGGTGCTTTGTAGCACTTAAAGCCAGTGAACCATGTTTAATGATAGTATAGGTCTACTTCAGTGCACTTGTAAGAGTATACTAAATACCAGTAATACTTAGATTTTTAGTGGATTAAAATAAATGGTAGCACAGTTGAATACACTTAAAGGTGCCGTTTTTCCTGTGTTTTCAAAACTTTGATTGTGTTTACGGTGTGCAATATAACATGTGTTCATGTATCTTGTGTGAAAAAACTTAGTATTTTTTACACAATTTACTTCTCTCTCTATTGCTGTTTTCACTGTCCTAAAAACGGGCTCATGTCTCTCTTGTTCTATGGTCCAGTGTGTTGTGATTCGAGGACAGCAGCGTAGTTTATATTGTCTGGAAAGGTCATGCCAGATTGAAGAAGCTGTCCAAACAAAGCGGATTTGACTCCAGGATGAAAGTAACATGGTCTCGATGTCATGCAAATGTTCAAACCAGTATGACGTCTAGACATCTTTTAACACTCAAAACACAGAGAAAACATGAAATCGGGTCATATGACATATACACTTCTTATTATTGGGAATACCATACTTATACTGTGTTGGACCCCCGTTCGCTTTCAGAACTGCTTTAATTCTACATGGCATTGATTCAAAAAGGTGCTGAATGCATTATTTAGAAATGTTGGCCCATATTGATAGGATAGCATCTTGCAGTTGATGGAGATTTGTGGGATGCACATCCAGAGCAGAAAGCTCCCGTTACACCGCATCGCAAAGATGCTCTATTGGGTTGAGATCTGGTGACTGTGGGGGCCATTTTAGTACAGTGAACTTATTGTCATGTTCAAGAAACCAATTTGAAATTATTCGAGCTTTGTGACATGGTGCATTATCCTGCTGGAAGTAGCCATCAGAGGATGGGTACATGGTGGTCATAAAGGGATGGACATGGTCAGAAACAATGCTCAGGTAGGCCATGGCATTTAAACGATGCCCAATTGGCACTAAGGGACCTAAAGTGTGCCAAGAAAACATCCCCCACACCATTACACCACCACCAGCAGCCTGCACAGTGGTAACAAAGCATGATGGATCCATGTTCTCATTCTGTCTCATACGCCAAATTCTGACTCTACCATCTGAATGTCTCAACAAAAATTGAGACTCATCAGACCAGGCAACATTTTTTCAGTCTTCAACTGTCCAATTTTGGTGAGCTTGTGCAAATTGTAGCCTCTTTTACCTTTTTATAGTGGAGATGAGTGGTACCCGGTGGGGTCTTCTGCTGTTGTAGCCCATCCGCCTCAAGGTTGTGTGTGTTGTGGCTTCACAAATGCTTTGCTGCATACCTCGGTTGTAACGAGTGGTTATTTCAGTCAAAGTTGCTCTTCTATCAGCTTGAATCAGTCGGCCCATTCTCATCTGACCTCTAGCATCAACAAGGCATTTTTGCCCACAGGACTGCCGCATACTGGATGTTTTCCCCTTTTTACACCATTCTTTGTAAACCCTAGAAATGGTTGTGCGTAAAAAACCCAGTAACTGAGCAGATTGTGAAATACTCAGACCGGCCCGTCTGGCACAAACAACCATGCCACGCTCAACCATTCCCATTCTGACATTTAGTTTGTAGTTCAGGAAATTGTCTTGACCAGGACCACACCCCTCAATGCATTGAATCAACTGCCATGTGATTGGTTGATTAGATAATTGCATTAATGAGAAATTGAACAGGTGTTCCTAATAATCCTTTAGGTGAGTGTATATCGCTTGCCATTAAACTTTGAGCTTTATAATTTTGCAGGTATTATTTATGCTCTAACAGCAACATTACACACTTACTAAATATCAAGAAAAATGGCAGCTTTAAGTTTAGAAGTACTAAATACTAACTTTTCATATATTAAGTACAAAATTAGTAAAAAGTACACTTAACAAGTATACTAAAATAAAGCGTATTTGAGTTTAATTTTCACATTGGTATATCAATAGGGAAGTGTTATATAAAGAAAACTGTATATAATATTCAATGTAAATATATATAAACATAAGTGTAATGACTTCTTTCTTTCTTTCTTCTTTCTTTTCTTTATGTGCAAATCTAATTCACATAACTCTGAATATATCCGGAGGCGATTGGCATTGTATTGAATGAGTGTTATATTGTGTAGGCTGATGTCAGATCTGCATGTGTTATTCTGATGAAATGTAATATTGTAATATTGTCTACACAGAGACCAAACAGACGTTTTGCACAGAGATGCTGTTGATATTACACTTAGAAATTTGCATTCATCCTTTTGGCACTTTCATCCAAAATGCATTTTGTCATATTTTTATCCTCTTGGAATCACAACCTTTGTGTTGCTCTTCCATCTGAGAGTCAGCAACGGTACACAATTTCTAGAAAAAAACGTTGATTTATTGCCATTAATTTTATAAACATCCACTCCACAGTACTGAACTTCAAACTGTGCAAAAGGTGAGGTGTGTTATTGCTTTTCCGAGTCATCAGACTCACATATCCCCCTGGTGAACCAAAAATCCCATAGACTTTAAAGGAGGGAGCAGAGCCGTATCTAGAGACCAGAAGATAATTGTTGCTCGGAGGTAAACTCTTTTAAGCAACCACCCAGAAGACCACAGCAATGCACTTTTATATATTTTTTAGCAACTGAGTAGTTTGGGTAACCGCTGCATGAAGTTCTAAATCTGAGAGCTTTAACGTGATCATGCAATCTTCACTGGATTCTTATTGGACTGTAATTCTCCATCCCACACGTTCGCCTGATAGCTGCCAATATCATGAATGTTTTCAGTCAAACATTGTGTATTTGGAGCTCAATTTTTCAATGTTTCTCACAGAGCGTTTCAATAAACTGTGAGACGAGCCATCGCTCGCAGATAAACCTGTGCGCTCTTACGCAGCTTGAATGCTTAACCAAACCCGAAGTGAATCTCACGGAGTTGAAGGGCTTTGCGCGTTTCCATGGTATTTCGAAAGCAGCTGGGAGCAGAGCTTTAGAAGTGGACTGACATTTTCCGATTTCTCCTGTTTTTCTTCCAAGTGCTCTGCAGCCGAGCATCAGCAATAGCAATTAGTTTGGGGACCAGCGGAGAGAAAATGCGTAAACATATTTGAGCTCTGAAGTGCAAATGGATGAGCATCTCTGAAATGCAGAGTTGCACGACATCCCAAGATAGTTTAACAGCACTGAGCGCTTCAGCCACAACAAATATCCTTGATCTTTATTTTTTTAAGATTTATTACGACTACAAGCTTGGTCTACCTGTTTTCTATGTCTTAAACCCTGTTGTCTGGACCAGGAGGAAGTGATCTACGAGCTTTGTTGTTTTCCCTTACGGAATCTAAGAAGCTTTTCGCTTTTCCACAACAGCTTTATAACTGTCGAGGTAACAGTGGATTTATACGAGCCAGACAAACATGCAAAACCTACATTGGGGACAAGCCTGCTTTGTAGAGTAGTACAAGCTTTTATCTAGAACATAATAGAGCTCAGGCAAATCAAACATATATGGGTCAGTAACAATAGGTTTTTTTTTCCGGAAACCTACACTGTAAAAAATTGCACTTAGATGCACAAGATGTTTTGATTTGACATATAAATGTGCTAAATGTTCATAGAAATGTAATATTTGTATTCATAATGTATTTGTTCTTTAATTTTTTTTTAAATATAAATAAAAAATGACTATATGCCAAACACCTCTCAAGGGTTTTTCCGCCTTAAAAATCCCCATTTAATGAGATTTTAATGCCACTTTTTGCCTTAAGCCCCACAAAAACTATCAAACTGAATTTTACTTAAAAATTTAAAACATGTTTATCATAGCAGAGTTGGTGTCTGCAGGAAATTAACACCATTCAGTTATTTTATTGAATAAATTTTTTATTGAATTGATAAACACGCATGGACAGGGGCGCTGCTAAGGATTTTGGGCCCCATGAAAATAATCTTGACAGGGCCCCCAACACAGCTGAGACTTTTTTCATATTAATTTTCATAAAATCATGCGCTTTTATGGTATTTTGACTTCCAATGGAGTGAGAAAATTTTACCTGAATTAAGTGTTTAAGAAAAAATAAATATTATTTCACAATTTTTTTTCACCCCATTGGCAGATCATTTTGTTTGTTTTGAGGACAATTTCACTTAAATTGTATATTAATTTGTCTTAAAACTAGACTTATTTACTTAGGTCATTTTGCTCATCAAGAAAAATCATCTTTATTTAAGAATTTTTTGATATTTCTACTGAAAACAAGACAAAAATACTAAGTAAGAAAGTCAATTGTTGCAGTGTTGAACGTTTAACTAAAACTGTGTATTGTTATTTTTTCCAGCGTTTTCTTGACCTAACATGGGCAGAAAATTGAGTTCCCTTATCATGCACTTTTAACACTAGAACGGCCACCGGCAGTCATTTTACCGTAACATTTAAACTTATGCACTGCAAAAAATTATTTTCAAGAAAAAAAATTCTTAGTATTTTTTTTCTTGTTTTCAGTAAAATATCAAAAAATTCTTAAATTAAGATGTTTTTTCTAGAGCAAAACGAACCAAGAAAATAATTCTAGTTTTTAGACCAAAAATATTACATTTATAGGATGTTGTGCATAAAACAAGCAAGAAAATCTGCTAATGGGGTAAGCAAATTTTTCTTGAATTTTTCTTGAATTTAGTGTTTAAGAAAAATGCTCAAGATTTTTTTGCTTACCCCATTGGCAGATTTTTTTGCTTGTTTTATGCACAAAATCACTTAAATTTTTGTCTAAAAACTAGATTAATTTTCTTGGGTCGTTTTGCTCATCATGAAAAAGCATCTTTATTTGAGAAATGTTAGATATTTTTACTGAAAACAAGACAAAACTACTAAGAATTTTTTTCTTGAAAATCATTTTTTGCAGTGTGGTAATTATCTTTAACACTAGAACAAACAAGGCGTCATTTTGACCGTTTTGAAATTTGCATAGTCAATAACTTTGTCTAATAAATCATAAAGCCTTGCTGCTCCCTGACTTTTCCTAAAACTACATGCATTTTCATTCAAACTAGTTTAAATATTTATTGTGTGAATAAAAACAGACATATAATCATTTCTATCTATAACGTCCACAGGCAGTCATTTTGCGCTGTTTAAATTGAGTTTTGCCAAGTTGATATTCTGCCGGCGCTATAAGTGAAGTCAAGCTGTGTTGCCTGGATTATACTGTACAATTTGGGCAGACTGAACCATTTTATGATAATTGAGAGGGGGAAAAGGGGCCCACGGACGTTTGTGTTTCCTAAACAAATTAAAAAAAATTGATACCAGGAAACAGCAAATAGAATAAAGTTAATAATTTTTACTATTAAATATTTTTTAGCACCACAATTTTGGGGGCTTCTCTGGGCCCCCTCTTACTCGTGGGCCCTGAGAATCGTCATTGTTTACCCCCCCTTTACAGCGCCCCTGCGCATGGATACAAAATGAGCGTCATTAACCAATAAATGAATCAGTTTGAATGGATTTGCAGATTAAAATGGCAGAAAAATGTTATTCTTTATCAGCCTATCTAATAGGGATAGGAAGATTCCCAGATTCGCTCAGTGCATTGGCATAAAATGTTGCACTGATGCAACCGATGCATCTGTTTAAAGGCACACCACAGAACTTTTTGGCCACTAGAGGGTGCTAGACATGTTTTTTTTACGTCTAGCGCCCCTTGAGGCCCTGTCGCAAAGGAAAAGAAGATAACTCTTTAGGTCACAAAGTGTGCCTTCCAGCATGTCATATGAATATAATTTCATGGGTTTAATTTTTTCCAAAGCCAAAAGGTGGTCGCTTGGTTAAAGTTTATATGAAAAAAATTGCCTTAAAGGGGAATCGAACCCGGATCACCCATGTCATAGGTCACCATGGCGCCACAATGTCACATATATAAATCTCTCTCTACACTCTCCAAGTAGCCTCCAGTAAAATCCACGTTAAAAAAAAATCGATATTGCATCGTAGGCTATGCATCAAGATGCTTATTGCATCGGACTTGGTTATGGAGATGGTTATGGAGATGTGCCAGATTAACAAACAGCTTGCGACAGTGCAAACACCTCTTTGATGTAAAATAAAACTGGTAACACTTTACAATTAGGTTCATTGGTTAACATTAGTTAATGTATTAACTAACATGAACAAACCATCAGAAATGCATTTGTTACAGTATTTATTAATCTTTGTTAATGTTAGTTAACAGAAATAAAGCTTTTAATTGTTTGTTCTTGTTAGTTCACAGTGCATTAACTACCGTTAACAAGATTTTGATAAAGTATTAGTAATTGTTGAAATTAAAATGAACAAAGATTAATAAATTCTGTATAAGTGCAGTTAGTTCATGTTAACTAATGTAGATAACTAATGTTAACTAATGAACCGTTGTCAGGATTTACTAAAGACGTGCATTTAACAATTAGCCGTGCACACAGTTGCATTTGTAGGCGTTCAGATGCACAGTTTATGAGAGGAGAGTTTTTAAATTAATCTCAAAACATGATTTACTAAGGTTTGCGCCCGAATGATTTTGGATTTATTGACTTTTCAGCTTTATTACAGGTACCCAAGGACGTTTAGGGACACTAAATAATTTTGCAGTTACAATAAAATATCAATATGAATTTACCTAAATTTAAAATACAACATTAAAAAACAAGCAAACAATTCACAAATGTATACAAAGTTCTGAACTTTATGTCAACAGTCTCATTTGAATCTATTGAGAATTTAAGGAGAAACATCTGACAACGCCTCATCTAATTTTTCATTAAAAACTAGTCAAAATAAATGACACAAGATTTTGTGTCTTTGTTCTTGTAAAAGTACCTGAAACACACAAACATCCACAGCTGAAGTAAACCCAATTAAAGTCTGCGAACGATAGAAAACACACTGATCTTTCATACAAAGTTTCCCTGTAAATAGCTGAGACGAAATCCATTCAGAACCTTCATCTCTGGTGATAAAGAGCCAGCGCTGCAGGCCCTCTGACATTTCAGGGGTGCAGAGGTGATAGGACCCTTCTCTGAGTTATTTTTTCAATGACGCTCCATCCATCAATTTCTAGGGAACGAATCAAATCAAATAAGTGCTGTGTGGGCAAAAAGCAAGAAGCAGTGGCGAGGGCACACGGCGCATTTTGATGAGAGAGAGAGAGGGGGGAGAGAGAGAGACCTCCTGAATTAGACATGAGAACGACGTTGCAGGTAAAATGTATAAAAAGATCTGCACTGTGTTCAGATGACAAACTCTCTCTCTCAGGAAAGCAATGAGTGGATATATAGGCTTCCTATTCATATTCCAGACATAGCGTCCTGTTTGTTATTGTGTATGAAGTGTCTCCTACAATTTATATAAACATAGTTTTAGATCATAGTCTTGTCTGCTTTGCTCAAAATTAGATTGAAGAGGACCACAAAACCCTGAGATCCTATATTAATTATTTATTCTGTTTACTCTTATTTGGATACACAGATTCTTTCCTAGAATTTCACATGCATTTTTATTTATCAGACATGCACAGAAACCTATCATTTATTCATCATTCATCTTTACATTTTCTAGGCGGTTTTATTAAAAGAATAATTCACAGAATTTTTTAAACAAATGTGCTGATCATTTATTTACCTTAATGCCATGGTGTGTATGACTTTCAAATTTCAGTTTTTCAGATGAACACATTTAGGGCCCTATTTTAATGATCTGAAACGCAAGTGCAAAGCGCAAAGCGCAAGTGAGTTTGTGGGCGGATCTTGGGCGCTGTTGCTATTTTCCCGGCGGGAGAAATAACTCTTGCGCCAGGCGCAAATCAATAAGGGGTTGGTCTGAAGTAGGTTCATTATTCATAGGTGTGGTTTGGGCGTAACGTCAAATAAACCAATCAGAACGTCATCCAACATTCCCTTTAAACGCAAGTGTGCAAGTTCCATGGCGGGTTGCTATTATTATGACGGATTTACCAGGCGCACGCCAGGAGCGGTTCATAGCCGCGGAGACCGACGTCCTTGTAAGAGCAGGCAAAGACAGAGAAGTTGTTTTGTATGGGGATAGAAGAAACCCGCCCAAATCAGCGTCGGTTAAACAGGCGTGAGAGGAAATAGCCACAATTGTCTCATCAGCTGGCATCCCCATCGTTGCGCCAAGCGCTACAATGATGTCAGGAGACGGGGGAATCCCAAGCTTGCCAGCATAAATTGGGCACGCCGTGTAACGGGAGGTGGATCTGCCTCCACACATGACCTGACGCCAGAGGACATCGCTGTGTCCACCCTCCCCGCTGAAAGGGTTTGGGGGCTTTGAAATCGGACCCAAAAAACGCAAGCAAGGTCCAACCCCAAAGTAAACTTACAAATCAAGTTCATATACATTAAGGTTTCTTATGAAAACATTTTAATTATTATTTACATAAAATAAACGTAATACAGCCACACAACAAACTTATGAAAATATTTTAATCGTTATTTGCATGATAATTTTTTAATGCAGCCACACAATAATTAAAAACTATCACCACAATGCTCACCACTATGATTTCCCTTATCTCATGTGTTAATATTTTTTATTGTAACAATTTATGATTTTCAAAAATAACTGTTGCATCTGTGTAGATTAGATAAGCAAAGTGTGTGCGCGTTGTGCACGCTATACATTATGGTCAAGCATGCGCCCTTAAAATAGCATAATGAACAACGCGCAACGCGCCACTGACTTTAGACTTTTTTTTTTGAAACTGCAAAATAGCATCAGGGATGGTTTGCGCCGGAACACGCCTCTTCTTTGCGCTGAACCGCCCAGGGAGCGCAAGTTCATTCCCTAGTTTGCTGACATGCGTCTGTGGAGGGAAAAACCCGCTGTGCGCCGGTGCAAAATACGAATGATACATGCGTCACTGACAAAGTCAATTGCGCTGGGTGCAAGATAGGGCCCTTAGAGTTATATTAAATAATGTCCTGGCTCTTAAAATATTTTTTTATAAGCTCCAATAAACCCTGTCTGTAAGCGCGTATAGGCTTCTGTCACCTTTCTACTCTGTAATATTGGCGCATTTCTCGCTACATCCCGTCCGTGATTGGACTGCCCAAAAGATAAGCCATTTTACATAAAATACTTACATTTATTTGGCAGATCCTTTAATCCACACGAAATATACTCTTTTTTTCATTTCTGAACATATTTCAGTCTTTGAGATTCTCCTAACCGTCCTTTAGTCACAGTTCTTATACTACAAGCACCCCGAGGCGTCTGAAGTTCACAGGTCAGTCCCGTGGTGAGTTAGAGATGAGAACACCAGCTAACCATCTCAGCTTTTTATAAATGAGATCCCTGCCCTCCATTTCCACCCAAGGTCCCTGAAACGTGGCCACCATGATGCTCGTGGGCAGACACGGCCACCGGGTTGCCGGTGACGTGCTGTGGGCAAAAGGTTCAATTACTTCAGTTGTCGTAGTGCAATAAATGACAAATTAAGTGGCTGGCGCTGCTTACTGCTGTGAAAGCATCGCACTGGAATACTAATGTGCAACTGTGTCTAAAGAGAAAGAAACCTCACTGAAACAACATCCGCCAGCACGCCAAAACGTGACAGACGTTCATCTGAGTGCTGCCTGTTTTGACATTTCAGCAGTCACGTCAAGATTTTGAAAGTTTTATCAGTATGATTTAATATTGTAGCAATGAACTGCTCGGTTTAGATTAAACTGCTGGTTTGTGTCAAGTGTGTTATTAACGTCTCTCATCTTGATTTATTCAGACAATTTACTGTCTTGAAATTGGTGTTATGGAAGCATGCATTAGTTTGACCTTGTGAGCACAATGTTTGGTCCTCCACAGCTTTATCGGTGGTTTGTAATTGTAAATAAGGGTGCAGTATGGGAAAATACAAGAAGTTCATTCTTCACTTTTGCTCTTATTTATTTTTGTGTTTCTGCTGGCTTTTTCAATTCACTGTCTTTGCATTTGTCAAACAATGGCCCATTACCCCTACGCTTAAACTGCTGAACACAAAATCCAGAATAACCTTCAGATTTTCAGAAGCAGACAGAAACATGATTTATAAACCGTTTCAGTGTTTGAACCCAGATCATTTTTTTTTCTGGACAATAAGTTATACAAGAGCATGCACAGGGGTCATATTTTAAATCAGGATTTCTATGCTAAAATCTTAAATGAAAGTGGCCTTTAGGAGGCTGTCATTTGTTTCCATGCAGTAAAACAGTGTATTGTCAGATTCAGCATACATCACAACCGAGCTCCTTTCTCTTCACGTTTTCTTTGTTTTCTAATGAGTTTCCTGAGGATGTGTTGCTTTGTTTTTTCTGGTTGTATGATTTTTATGAGGCCTGAGGCGAATCATTGATTCACTGTCGGCACGGAGTCCCTTCTGCAGCCCTTAAGTCATAGCGACGCCAATGAATCAATGTTTTACCTAAGTGAATGTTGGAGGATTACCTTCAGGTCAGAGAGCTCATAAAAAGCCCACTCATGTAGATGGAGAATAATCACTTTGCTATGGCCTCCAACAATATGTTGTCATGCTTTATCAAGCTGTATCTATGGTGTACTTTTAATTATTGCGATGCCCGAAATTGGGTAAAATATGACATTTTGTGGACACTCTTTTGATTGCATTTTTATTTACACACAAAAACATATTAGCCACATTCAAAGCTTTTGCAAATGTTGAAATAATAACATAATAATAAAATAAATAAAATAATAATAATAATAATAGTGAGAATGATAATAACAACAACACAAACAACAACATGCAGTCATGGTTAAGAATTGGTTGTAGTTATGCAGCTGTTTGCCAGTAATACCATAGATTTAAATATTAGTTATATACTGGCAACAGTTTGTTTAAAGTTAAATGAACATTAAACATTAACAAGTCTTTGACTTTACAGAGTAAAATATAAAATGACAGTCTCATGCAAAGCATTTGGGAACCAGAAATCCTCATTGACCTTTTTCTGTTTTTTCCTTGGTTCCCGGAATGGTTTGCATGATGCTGTTGTTTTAGTTTTATTCTGTAAAGATAAAGACTTGTTAATGTTTAGTGTTAATTTAACTTTAAACAAACTGTTGCCAGTAAATAACACAAATTTAAGTTTACTGTAAGGTGCCAGTAATAATGTAACTTCTACAGAAAGTTTTTCCTCCTCCTCCTCCTCCTCCTCCTCCTCCTCCTACTACTACTACTACTATTACTATTACTATTACTACTATTACTACTACTATTATTGCTGCTACTGCTACTATTACTATTACTAATATTATTACTACTACTACTTCTACTATAACTACTATTACTACTACTACTACTACTACTACTACTACTACAACCACAACTATTACTATTATTAATACTATTATTGCTGCTACTATTACTAATACTATAACTAATATTAATACTACTACTTCTACTATAACTACTATTACTATAACTACTATTACTACTACTACTACTACTACTACTACTACTACTACCACCACTAATACTATTAGTACAACCACTATTACCACTACTATTACTATTATTATTATTACTTTTACGATTACTATTAAATTACTATTACTACTACTACTATTATTGCTGCTACTATAACTATTATTACTACTACTACTACTACTACTACTTCTACTACTACTACTACTTCTACTACTACTGCTACTATTACTGCTATTATTACTATTACTACTACTACTACTACTACTACTACTTCTACTACTACTACCACTACTACTACCACTACTACTACCACCACAACTACTACTATTAATACTACTATTAGCACTACCACTATGATTAGTACAATTAAAACTTCCATGACTTCTACTACTACTACTACTACTACTACTACTACTACTACTATTACTACTACTACTACTACTACTACTACTACTACTACTACTACTACTACTACTACTACTACTACTACTACTAAAATTACTTATACTGCTACTACCATTACTTCTTCTACTACTACTACTACTACTACTACTACTACTACTACTACTACTCCTACACTATTACTACCCCTACTGCTATTACTACCATTACCACTACTACTACTACTACTACTACTACTACTACTACTACTACTACTACTACCACCACCATTACTACTACAATTACTGCTCCTGCTGCTACCAATAATAAGTATAACTGGCATTGTTATAATATGAATATTAATCATTAACCAAACCAATGAAACAGATTTGCACTAAACTTTACGGTTGTCTATAAAAAGTGTTTGCAAAAAAACGACTTTCCATTAACCGATGTGTGACTCAGCCATGTTATTCAACCATTAATGGTAAGGAAAGCCCTTATTTTTGGGAGCAGCAACTTATGGGATGTTTCTGGACTTTTATGCACGTCAGGTAAACTGTTTCAATTGCAGCTTTGCAATAGATTTTTTTCTGCAAATTGACTGAGAAACAACTTTTTTACAATATATAGATTTTGCTAAATTTCAATTCGCAATTTCACTTTGTGCAATTCGAAGGTTAATGGAAATGCAACTAGTAAGGTCTTACTCAGACTTGCAGCTATAACAGCTGGAAGTATGAGTGATTTTCATAAGACAACCAGGAATGATGTCTCGGCTTGTGAATCCGAGAGTTGTCGCGTCTGATTATGACAAGATGTGTCGTCTCAAAGCCATTTTTCTCCCGTAACAAGATTATAAGTCTCATTTCTAGTCGCTGTCAAAGAAACGTCATTTGTTTAGCGCTGCTGTTTCTACCTGCAATAACAGCGCAGGTTCATCAACAGTGTCATGAAATTCACCAACGCCCGTGGTGCTTCTGTTTGGAGGATCAATTCTTGAGATTGATTGTATGGAGGATACATTAATCAAATGCACCGTAGGACCCCTCCTCAATGATAAATAAACCCTGCGCAAAGCTATCAATCTGCTTAGCCTTGCTGTATACGCTAGCAAGTGGACGTAGGCCAACAGATAAGGCAATTTCACAGACCTCCATTTACAGAGGACAATGAACGGCGAGTAGAAACACACAGTGACAAAACTGTATAATCCAGCTGCTATCATGTTGGGGTTGATGGAGAACAATGTACAATAAGTTGTCTGTAGCTAAGACCTCCTAATCAATTTCGTCGGAGAGAGAGAGAGAGAGAGAGAGGGACGTAAGACCGCTGATAGAGGGAAGTATATGGTCCTGAGAGGGCTTCCGGGTAAGCTGATCCTCCAGAATATGTGCCATCCCTCACCGCTGATAGAAGAGGCTTTAACATGGTGTAAAACCATCGCCTGGGGAAAGCTTGTGACACGCCTGGTTTTGATGAATTCTTTTGGCTTTTTTCTATCTCGCCATCGCTTGTCATTTATTAACGACTCCCTTCGGTTAAGTGTTATTGTTGTTGCCGTGTGTGTCTTCTTGGAGTTTGTTTTTTTCCGACATTGATCGTTTTTGTAGCTTATCCATGCCTGTTTGTGGGTAAAATGACTGAAATATCTAAGTGCTTCCAGCCTCGCATATATTTTTGTGTATCAAAAACACGCGCTTGTGTCTTTCCTTCATGTGTTGAATAATTCATACATTCACACCCAACACGCTTATTTCTGAGAATATGTATAAATGCAGAGCCTTTAAGCCATCAAGGTGTTACAGAGGATAAATCACCTTAATATTGGTAAAACTGCAAGCCTCATTTAAAATGAATAGAATAAATAACAAAAATATAATGTTTTACAGTCACATCCGGAGATTGAAGTTCAGCATCTTCTTTTACTGGCCATTTGTTTCCAAATGTTTCAGAGCTCATTTTGTAACTTCCTGCGGAAAATGCCTGTTTCTGTGTTTACTATATATGACCCCAGACCACAAAACATCAGTCATAAGTTGCATGGGTATATTTGTACAGTAGCAATAGCCAACAATATGTTGTATGGGTCAAAATTATAGATTTTTTATGCCAAAAATCATGTTCCATGAAGATATTTTGTAAATTTACAACCATAAATATATCAAAAATATTTATCATTAGTAATATGTGTTGCTAAGAATTTAATTTCTTCTTTTTTGCACCGTCAGCAGGGTTTCCTGCAGAAACTTTGTTAGTTAAGGTGGTAGGGTTGGGTTGGTGGGTGGTTCAGGGGGCGTGGCAATCAAAGGGGTGGGACGTTCGCGTCAGGATGAAAATTAAAATATTTTATTTGAAACACTCAAATAAAAATTTATTTTGAAGAAAATGAACACATACTAGATTATTAATTAATTAAATGTTTTTACCTCTAACAGGAATAGCTGCGTGATAAAGTAAAACTAAAGGGTTAATAAACACAAACTGAAGCAGATGTTGTTGAACGTCTGGCGAACGATGATAGATAGCACAAAATTGTATTCTCCAAGATGCACTTGACGGCCTTTTGTGCAGCGAAATTATATTATTTGTTTGGACGACCTAGTTAAGGCGGTAGGGTTTCCCAGCTTAGGTGGGCCGCCCGAACTGCAAAGTGCTGAGGGAAACCCTTCTCTTGAGTGAGGCTTTAATCTGCTGAGACGCTTTCTGACACACAGACAATCGCAACGCATCTCAGACGAACATTATCGGAAACCCAAACAAAAAAGCACAGTAGTAACACCCAGTAAAAGACAGAAAATAGTGCATGCACATTGCACTGTAAAAGGTTTAGCCAGAAACGTAAGAAAAAGGTAGAATGCAGACCTCCAAAGAATGCAGCATTTTGCTTGAGAAACAGCATTTTACGTCCACAAAATCTTGTGACATAATTAATTTTGCGATACATATTTAATCTTGCGAGATCTCGTCGCATGAAATCTCGTCACACCCCTAATATTTACCAGTTTTAAAGGTTTTGTGGTCCAGGGTCACATATTTTTTATATTTTTATGGACTTTCATGCAAGAAATGGCATAGGGTAACATTCCCTGTTTTCCAGAGTGTTCCAGTTTCTCTCTCTTCCTCAGGGAAAAGCCTCCCAGCACACAAAAAGTTCACCTCCTCTATCATTTTTGTGTGATTTTTTTGTGTCCCATGCAGCAGGTTGATGCCAAGAGCAAAAAGGGCAAATAACATCTTTTCTTTTTCTCTGGCTTGATTCAGATGCTCTGCCCTTGCTTTGTCATTTTGGGGTGTTAAGGGTTAATGCATTAGTCATACTATACTGTATAGACCTGGAAAATAATGCACATGTACATAAAATCACAGAATTCATATAATCCATCAGTAAACAGTTTTTTAATCTGACTCCGCAGCTGTGGCAAAAATGGGAGCAGATCTTATTTTATTGGTTATGGTAATGACTTTTGTATGGATTCTTTATTTTATTTTTGTATGATATAATTGTAGCTGTAAATGAGTTGCCAGTTGCATAAAAAACAACATTTTATTCACAGTTTTTATTTTTTTTATATGAGTTTAATGTGTGAGTAGTTCCCTTTCAATACGGTTCACTTCGCATTGCGTCAGTTAGCTGACGCTATGGGGGAAACTCCTGTTTACTCCGTGACTGAAGCCTATTGGTTAACGTCTGTACAAAGTACAGACCAATGACGTTTGAACCCGCGCGCGGGAGGAACGCGTCCCTATATAAGCGCGGTTCAATCGTCAGGAGCTCATTATTTTCTCCTTCAGCGCGAACCTCTCGCTGCTCCGAAGAAAAAGAAGAAGCCTTACCTCGCCGTTGACAAAAGCCCTGCAGCGGAGTCCAGGCCTAGCGTCTTCCCCTGCCGTTTTCCGGCTGAGAACCGAAGATAGCAGAGTCCAGGTCTAGCGTCTTCCTCTGCCGCTTTCCGGCTGAGAACCGAAGATAGCCTTCGCTTGCCGTGGTACGAGCCCTGTGCAGCGGACACACGCCTGACGAGGTCTCCCCTGCGGCCGCCCGGTAAGATCAATATTTTTAATATAAAGCTATAAGCTAAAAGAGCAGGCGCTGTTGTAATAGCGTCCAGCACAGCGGCTCGGTGAGCCTCTCTGCTATGAATTTCCTCCGAGCGCGTTACCGGTCTGGCACCTCCCACGCCGGGACCGCGCTTATGCTTTGGTTGTCTTATCCATGTTTCGTGCTCCCCCTGCTGTTCCTCTCTCGCCGGGATGAACACACGGCGAGCCATGAGACTAGATGGATGCATAGACAAGCACACACGGACTAACCCCCCCTGTGTTCTGTCACACCGCAACCGTTGATGCTTACAGAGTCCCTTCGCTCCTCTCACATTCAGTGGCGAGATCTCTGGCACATATATTAATCCCCCGAGTGCATCGGGTGATACCGTCACGACGCATGGCTGTTCTGTCTGTGTTGCTGCTCCCCTCTGCCGTTCCTCTCTTGTTGAGATGAACAAGCGGGGAACCGTAGACCTGGATAGATGCATACGACAAGCAAACACGGGCGGTCTGCCCCTGTCTCTGTCATAGCACAGCCACTCGTGCTCCACGCTCGCGGAGTCCCTCGCTCCTTTCCCCACAGTGGTGAGGTCTCTTAACGGCTTAGCTAGCACGCGGTATTACGGCTCGCTGCCTCTAAATGCAGCTGTCCAGTGTTCAACGATTACAGAGCTTCATGCCCCTCCCCTCCTGGAGCGGCGCGATCTCATTCGTCTGCTCGATAGGGCCGATTCGCCGCTATTGGAGCACCAAGAACACTCATTATAAGAGAGCTTCATGCCCCTCCCCTCCTGGAGCGGCACGATCTCATTCGTCTGCTCGATAAGGCGGACACGCCTCTATTGGAGCGCTAAAACACTTATTATAGAGCTTTACTGGCCTGAGCCGATCTCACTTCAGATAGCTCATTCTTTGTCTGCCTGGTAATTTCTCTCTGGTTTAGACGGAATCAGAGGCAGAACGAATTTGTTTATAATATACTGAGGCCCGAATACCTCCCTTTATTCAGTCCCGTCCTATATCAGTGCGCTGAATATTGGTACATTCTTATATATATACCCGGTTTTTCTGCCCTTTTAATAAACGGCAAAACCACGGGCCTCACGGCAGACTTCCTCTCTGCGATGGGTTCAGTCTGACATTAAACCACCTAGACATACTACCCTGCTCCGTGAGCCGTTCGGTCACCGTCACTACTGAGGCTTGTGCACCTGAACGGCTGAGCTCTGGTCTCCGCAGCACAGCTGCATCAACAGAGAACGAAACTGTCTGGGAGAAAAGGGGTTATGTCGCGCCTCGGCTGGACTGCCCTGAAATGTTTTCTGTGTGCTGTTTATCCAAACATACTGTGTAATACTGTCGGCTATGCGACCTCACTATAGTGGCGAACGGTATTTAATTCCTCTAAAAAGAGTAATTTCCGTGCTTACTATACTGTGTTTTGACACCCACGGTTGTACGGTGTCTCTAAACACTTTATCGCCTTACTGACAAGCAATCAGTAATACGCACACACGGCCCGCTGTCCATAATTCTATCGACGCTAGCCGAAAAAAACCCGGTTTGGCCATATACTGTGTATTGACACCCCACGACTGTACGGTGTCTCTAACACCTTTCTGCCAAATTCGCTCGCAGCCCACCTCAGTTTCTCCACTACGATGCTGATGGCGCAAACGAGCACGGTCTTACGGCTGTTATTCTCTCTTCCTAGAGGAAGGACAGCCTCAGACTTTTGCATGGCTCCAAGCGTTTGAATCGCGCCCTCTCCGGACGGCCACTCAAAGGCTTACAGCCAAGCGGTTTATGACGTTTTTCGGCCATATAGCTGATTTATATTAGCGGATCCGAAGACGCTCACACCTCCGCTCCAATACTCGGAGATATTAAGGGTAATATCAACCTCAAGTGAGCTTGCTACCCGCCACAATAAGTTTCAAAGCTTAAAGCGCGCGCACAGTCAGACGCGCGCGGCATCTCGTTTAAGACGGGCACACGTACCCCTCTAACGAGCCTCAGAAAGCTGAATATCGTGGCATTCTATTCATAAGTCCACTTCAGTTTGACTAAGCAAAGGTCCCGCCCCGAGCTGACGGCCGGGAAGCTTGCTTAAGTTACACACGGCTGCATGAAGTGCTGTCATTACGAGCTAGCCCAGCATTTGCTGTGGGTTGAACACGCTTTACGACGGCAATCAGCCTTCGGCGCGTGGAACGCCGTTTGTCTCATATAAATCACCTTGTACTGTGAATACGGTACATTAATAGGATGATTTAGCACTGCAGCACTCTCGACCGTGTTATTGTGATAATGCGGTCGGGCAATCTACGGTGGTTTCATTATTTACCGAACCAGACTGAGATCTCGCCCCCTGAACAAGCTGACGAGTCATCTCCTTTATAAACTCATTGCATCGCTTTATAAGCTATGTTCAATCAGAGTGATACGCATCTCATGCTTAACTACCAATATTAACCCATTACGATGGGCGTGCGGAGATGGCATCCGTGGGACACGGCCTACATTACGTGCCTTATGACACATTGACACAAGCTGCTAGGACCCCTTTCACGAGGCGTCCTTATGCAAAGTCTGATCCATTCTGTCTAGTGACATTTGAAAGTCAAAAACCCCCCGCGAATCGCCGGTGGAACACTTTTCTCCTCACTACAGAGGCACGGCGGCTCTCTCCCCTACCTATATCTATGTGGCCGTGATAACAGCGAACCACGCTTTTACGACCGACCATTCATTTAATTCACAAGCCTGTCATCTCTCAGATGCGGACGGCGGCGGTAACAGCGAACCATGCTTTTACGGCTGGCCATTCACTTTATTCATAAGCCTGTCATTTCTCAGATGCGGACAGTGCCCGAGGCACAGCGCTCTGGAACTGTCCAAGGTCCTGTATGACACATACGTCTGACGTACATCAGAAGATCAGCTGTTCATCTGCGTCACAGATCACTCACTAGAGCACCTGTCAATACAGGCTATTTATGGATCGTTGACGTTATCACCTCCCGTGACAATTATGCTCACTTGTCTTAGAGCATGGGCATGGTCTTAGAGGTTTATCATTTGACAATTGTGACACGGCCGGCTGGTCCCCGCCGTCCACGTTGTCAGTTTACAGCTTCGACATCCCTGCTTCGCGCACTACTGAGGTTTGTTGCATTAAAGGTGCGCCCATTAGCTCACCTGTATGCACGATATGGTTTTTAATTATATGCGTCCACCGTGCGCTTAGAGAAGCTCACATGTACACGCTATAACATTTTGGTATACAATAAGATGCGCTTGGGAAAGCTCACCTGTATACACAGCTGTGTTATGCTTTGTGACACATACATTGTTGTTCATCTGTGTACGTTCACGGTGCGTTGGGTGCCCACCGTTACGTTCATCAATCATATCTGTACACATTCACGGCGCGTTCTGTGCACTGATTTATCTATACGCATTCACGGTGCACTGAAGAGTTCACCCGTGTGCGCACAATTTATTATCAGAACACATGACGGCGCGCTCGAGAATCTTGCCGGCCTGTGCATTATAACACTCTGATTCATCTATATGCATTCACGATGTATTCAAGTGTTCACCTGTGCCCGTGCAATTTATAGTCAATACACATTTACGGCGCGCTTGGAAAGCTCACCGATCTGTGCACTATAATACTACCTATATGCATCCCGATGCGCTCGAGGGTGCACCTGGGTTCACACTATTGTGGTATCTGTATAATCCCACGCTACGAACCGTTCTGCCGCATATTATAGTCAGATCGGCCGTTCGTGAGCTGCGCAGATCACTCACTACGTATGTCTGTTGCTAACAGTGGTTATTTAGATGGATCGTTGAAACCATCGCACTGGCTCACGCCCCTCTATGAGCTATGTTCTATATAGAGCCCACTCTGTGCGAGTTTGGCTTCTTCATGAACTTGGTCTACAGGGGTATCTATATCTATATTTGATATCTGCTACGCGGCCGGCTGGTCTTCGCCGTCTACGTTGTCAGATTGTACAGCTTAGACGTCCCTGCCCTACGAGCGCAGGTTCTCTCGGCTCAATCATGCACGCTCATGCGTTTTATGTGTACACCACGGTGCGCTCAGCGAGCTCACCAAAGTGACTCTGAATTTACTTATCTCGCACAGCCGCGGCGCGCTCGGTACCTCGCCGTCTTGTGCTATGTTATGTGCCCCCGGTGCGTTTAAAACCCCACCGTGTGCGCGTCAACAATTTATATGGTGCTTACACATTTGCTTTTAAAGCTGTGAATATGCCGGGTATAGGGCCACACGCAGTGTCTCTCCGGTTAGTCACTTCAGTACGTTGTGTATGCACGGCGTGATGGGATTACGTTCCCCCATAGCGTCAGCTAACTGACGCAATGCGAAGTGAACCGTATTGAAAGGGAACGCTTAGGTTACTCACGTAACCCCGGTTCCCTGAAATAACGGGAACGAAGCATTGCGTCTCTTGCCGTGCTACAAACGTCTACGCAGCGAGTGTTATTCGGCTGCGCGCTTCAGTCGAATAATAATGAGCTCCTGACGATTGAACCGCGCTTATATAGGGACGCGTTCCTCCCGCGCGCGGGTTCAAACGTCATTGGTCTGTACTTTGTACAGACGTTAACCAATAGGCTTCAGTCACGGAGTAAACAGGAGTTTCCCCCATAGCGTCAGCTAACTGACGCAATGCTTCGTTCCCGTTATTTCAGGGAACCGGGGTTACGTGAGTAACCTAAGCGTTCTGGTCTCTCCTGTTTAATGCACCTGGCTGAGTACATGCAGATTAAAAAACCCGTAAAGTCTCTTCTGCGTTTTATGACAACGATGTTGTCTTGTTTTTATTTCATTTTTTATCCTGCTGCCATTTACACTCAAGGATCCTGCTAAACCTTAATGCACTTGTAAAGACATTATAAAATCTCGATTCTGCCTGTCCGATAGCTTGTTTAACGTCCTAATTTTCCTACTTACAGAATTCAAGCTTTCTTTACGAATCTGTCAAGCTCTTTCTTTGCAAAATCAGATGTGTCCTCTTAAAACCTCGTAAAGTCCTCTGTCGCATAAATCCCAAGCTGAATTTAATTTTATATATGATTAACGATCTGACATTGTGTCTAAGTCATGTTTTATGTTTGTTGTTCACCCTCAAAAGGTCGAATGTCGGGTGCCGTCCGCAGGTTGTGATGGGCGACGCTTTTATGAGGCGTGCCGAAGAACAGAGCACCTGGAAACAAGCGACGTCCAAAAGAAATATCTTATAAACGCTATTTATGAGCACTAGAGAGGGAACAAACTAAGAAAGATGGGATTGGGGATAGTGTTTAATCAGCCAAAGAAACAGCACAGGGTAATTTGTTTTCACAGATGAACAGAGTCATCGATTATTTCGACGGTCTTTTCTCATCAAGTTTTTTAAGCTTGTTAAGGGCACGGTTATATTTTATGTGGGTGCGCGTCGGCTTACGGTTAATAATATATCCCACAGACTTATTAAAGCTACTCAAAAATCATCCATTAGACATCTGCTATGGGCTAAACGGTCTGTGTAATCTTTGCTCAGTTTTGCAGAGTGCTATTAAGTGCTAATCAAAGCCTGCATTGGTGATAGTGATGCTGTGCGCTCTACAAAGCCACAGGTTTGCCTTCTTCATCTGATAAATGCCTGTGTGTGTTTTCTTGTCGAGTTCCCAGTAGATTTTGTGTAACCGAGCTGATGTTGCCACTGTTAACCCTTTATAATGGACCTGTAGTCTCGTTCCAAGAAACCCATTGCAAGTTTGTGCTTCGTATTACTCTTAAAAACATAGTAGTGTTAAACCTGGGGAAAAGTTGCTTATTTGGCACTTTTCGACAGGAAAAATAATTAGAAGTGATTTGTCTTTACGGCTAATATCAGTTTGGCCGAAGGCGCTCGATTAAAGATCGGACGGGGTTGAGACGCTGAGCTCTTTAGCTCTGGTGTTTCTTTTGGCGCCGAGTCGAAATGCTTTAGGGACATGAAATATTTGGTAGTGACCGACTTCAAAGCTTCATGTATCATTCAGGATTATGTGGCATTTAGATTGAAATATTTAAGAGTGTGCTGTAAACAGCCAGTGCTTGAAAAACAGCATGCGAGAGTTTGGGGAAATCTATATAGAAGAAGAATATTGTACTTCACAGTAACGTGAGAATAAAGAGGAGAACTGGGGGTCATGTCATTAATAAAAACTTTAAACATAGACACACATGCATATGAATGGCCCCATATCATATAAACATATACATAAATCTGAAAGCTGAATAAATAAGGACAATATTTGGCCGAGATACAACGATTTGAAAATCTGGAATCTGAGGGTGCAATATTGAGAAAATCGCCTTTGAAGTCTTTACAGAATGATACATTTATATTTTAAATATATTTACAGTATGAAGTTGACATAATATCTTCATGCACCATGATCTTTACTTAATATCCTAAAGATTTTTTGCATTAAAAAAAATCTATAATTTTGACTCATGCAATGTATTGTTGGCTATTGCTACAAATATATCCGTGCTAATTATGAATGGTTTTGTGGTCCAGGGTCACATATTTAAGAAAATAATAAAAAAAAAGGGGACAAACACAGCTGTTGGATTAAATTAACCTAGAAAATCTTTTATATTTGACCCAAAAATGGGTTAAAGTATCCCAGCATAGGTTAAATTACAACCCAACAGGCTGGGTTTGTCTCTTCTTGACCCAACACTGGGTTGAAAGATATGCCGTCATAGGCCACACATTGCTCACATCTGACAATTTTGCTATAAAACATAGTTCTTTGTTTGACTTGGAGTACAGTACGTGTCTAAATACCTTCAGGGTTTAGGTGGCTCATGGGAAAACTTAAGTTTAAGTTTTGCTTACTCAACATTTTTACCTGAAAGACAGTTTATAGGTTAAACGTACAAAAGGACAAAGAGAGTATATGGGTTCAGCCAGAAAGCCAAACCCGATCCATAATTCTCATCTCATGCATAATAATTATACAAAGTCTTAAATCCAGAGCTCGATCAGCAATCATCAGCAAACAGGTCAGATGATCCACAACACCAAGGGCCATATAAGCATATATTTGCTTGCTTGGCAAATGCTGTGCTGAATGAACAGAGCTGCAGGACTGTTCTCAAAACATTTAGAGGTACTGTACATCATATTTCATTCAGTACATATTGTACAACCGAATGAACATAGGGTATTGGTTATACAGTATTCTTGTGCACCAGTGACTGCACTGCAGGTTTGTGCAATGAGGTTTAACCTGTTAGTTTCTTCAGCTTGTATTTACCGTCTCCTGTATAGTTCAGTGCTACACCATTGTTTTAGGGCGCACTCACACTATCCAAACCAAACTGCTCGGTTTGGTTAATTGCGCCCTGGCCGGCTTGCAGGGGCAGCAGTGGTTCATGTAGGTTGTCTACAAATCGGAAAGTTGGTGGTTTAATCCCCAGCTCCACCTTACCAAGTGTTGAGGTGAGGTGTCCTTGAGCAAGACACATCACCCCAGCTGCTCCCGACGAGCTGGATGGCGCCTTGCATGGCTGACACAGCTGTTGGTGTATGAATGTGTGAGTAAATGGGTGAATGTGAGGTAATATGTAAAGCGCTTGGATGGCCATTGGTCTATGAAAGCGCTATATAAATGCAGTCCATTTACAAGAGGTGGGCTTGAGCGTGGTTCACTTGGGCTCAGGCCGGGAATGAGTAATGTGATCACAAATCGCACCAGAACACGATTCAAAAAAGAGACATCAATTGCTGACCACTCACCTTCATCTGCCTTTGTAAAAACTTTCTGGTGCACGCAGCACGGTTACGTAAATGTCCGAGCTGCACACGCGACACCAACTAAGCAATATGATAGGCATGTGAAAGGGCTGTGTGTCATTGAGCACCAAACGACTCCAGATACAAAACACAGACTTAACATTTTGATGGGTTCCAGTGTTAAGAGAGCGCTTTACTTCCTGCTTTGTTTAAAACAATCGCATCCTAATGACAAAAGCGTGTCCGGGCTTGGATCAATAAAAGTACAGTGTGAGTAGGGAGAGGGGACAATCACGCAGGGGTACGGTTTGGTTAGTGTGAGTGCGCCCTTAGTGCAAAAAGTGCAAAAGGTCATTGGTTCCAACCCAGGGAACACAGATACAGATGAAAAAATTTATACCTTGTAAAACATGAAGTCGCTTTGTGCATGTATAAATGTAATTGACCAGTAAGCATTCAGAACCAGGACTGTCCATTTCAGGGCCCTTTTTAGCCATTTTGACGCCCTGGGCAAAACCCCTATTGGCACCCCCCCAAACAAGATCATACAAATTTACATGCAAAATTGCATACAAAAAAAAACCAATCATGTGATTGTTGAACACTCAAAACTTAAATGCATTAAATTCAACAAAGTTATTTGCTTAAATTTGCCAGAATGAAAGATTCTGATATGTGAATATGAACTCAATTATTTCTCAAAAGGTTTCCCTTGCTGCTCTTTACATGAAATAAATGTCAACAGTTGACTCATTTGTGTATTTTTTATGTCAGCGACCGAATTTCAGGAAAGCCAAAGCCTGCTCTAATGTAAGCAAGCGTGGCTGATAGATGGGAACAGAGATTATAGAGACGTGGCCAGCCGCTAGGTTCTTTGCTATGCTGAGTCACCTTTTCCCACACAGATCAGCAAAGGATTCAGGGTGGTGTGTGTTGTAACAGATGGGGAACTGACAGCTAAACACCCTTAGACAATGGAGGAAAAACCACAGGCTTCTGTTCCCATAGATATTGGCAAAGGATGCCTTTAGTGAGTGTGGAGTTCACTGTAGACGAAGAAAAACAAAGCCAAACTTTCTGAAGCGCACATAGCAATAAGCTCTGGGGCGGATTCGTAACGGAACCGCTCCAAAGTCGGCAGCTCCGTTCTGGATCCGTTGCGGATCCGGCCTGGAGCTTATTGCTAGCAGTAAGACACACCAAAGTTATTTTCCATGAAGAAATCTCACATAACTCCAACCAATGAGAATTTAATTTAGTGTGAAGTGATACAGAAGGATGGAGAGCTGCCCCATCCCAAAACTTCAATTTGATTATCCTTACTATGCTTTTACCAAAATACCATACTACAGTACATCAGAAACTGTTGCAATCGGGCAATAGTCACAACTGTCGTAAAAAGATTTAATGAAGTTTTTATAGTTTGACAGATGTCCTATATTAACTGAGCAGTACTTGTGGTTACCATGGTCATTTTTTCTTAAAACACGGGCAATCAATAGAGCAAACTTTTGCAATGTTTACTTTCTTTACAGACAGTATTTTTCTGTCTGTATCATGCAGGAATCAAGGTTGTTAAGATGGTCTGTTCTACCTACACCTGCCATCCTGTAGGTTTCAGCCATTGCCATATTGTGATGTTATCTTATGTAATTTCTTACATAACAAACCCACCCCCTATTCCCCCCTCACATCCCATCCCTCAATCTCATATGTGACGGTGTAATTCTTTTCTGGCAGCCTCTGATTTGGATGTAATTGTTTCAATCACAATGTATGAATAATTTATTTTCTGGAAAATTATAAATTCATCAGGGAGAACTTCCATATCCCCATAACATCCCCACCATTACTACCTCTCTCTCTCTCTTTTACTGTATTTCTCTCTGACTGTCTCTCTCTCTCTCTCTCTCTCTCTCTCTCTCTCTCTCTCTCTCTCTCTCTCTCTCATACCCCATTCACACAGCACTTTGGTCCCAGAAATTGTCTGTAAAATTGTCAGAGAGGCTTCTGTGTGAACACAAACACGTCCCGTATTATGTTCTGGGATCTCTCCCGTAAAAAGGACCTACATGTAGTAACATTGCCGTCACATTTATAGAAAACATCCTGTGTGAACAACTTAAGAGGCAGAAACAATGCAGAAAAGTGCGTGCCATAGTGAGGACGCACGTGTCATCTCAACAAGAAGTTATGGGTCAGCTCTTTGACACAGGATTTAAATGCAGATCAACATTCACGACGAGAAATGTCAGCAAACTGGACTGAAGCAGAGATCATTCACCAGCATGACAGAACAGCGCATCACCCACTGATGGGGCTTTCACGCAGGATGCGGTGTGCGCTATGAAACCCATTCATTTCAATGGTTTGCGCCACGCGAGGGTGGTTTTTTGTTGCGTCGAGCAAAGTGCTAGCGCAGCGGGGTGCAGCTTGCACTCACGCCGTGGTCAAAGTTCAAAATAGTTTAACTTTTGCGCTGTGCTCTGTGACGATTACCCGCACGGCCAATAGAAATGGGGCATCCAAACAAGCAAATCAAAATGGACGAAAAGCTTATATACTGTAATTCCCGGAGCTTTATAATACAAGTTTACGATCGGAAGGAAAGCCGTGTCATGAAAACATGTAGTAATTCAAGTTGGCATAGGTCACAAGTCAAGTAGCTTGTTGTAGGTAGGAAGCTTAAAGTTACGTGAAACGGAGATGGGCAACATCAGTCTCTTTATTCCTCATCCACCATTTAACCCAAATATAAATACTGTAGTAATTTATTGAAAACCCCACCTACTTTGGTCTGACCATCAGAGCACAAATCGCTTTGTTGCGCAGAACCCAGTGGGGAGCACAGCGCCCACCGCATCCTATGTGAAAGCCGCATAAGGGTGTCACGATTTTAAATCGAAATCAATTGAAATGAAATCACAACATCGAACTTCGAATTAAAAAATGTAATCGTCGATGCTGGCACGTGTTGAGTGCTGCGAGTCAACCTTCTCTAATTTCGCTAGCTACAGCACGCATCTCCTGCCTTCAGCTGTGACAGGACCGGTCGTTTCTCTGAACTGAGATCCGTTTAAGATTCACAACAACTTATTTCAGTTGCTTAAAAGTTATAAAAACAGCATTAAACATGACTTATTGGGGTATAGTCTCACAATCTCGTCCGACGGTAATAAAAGCGCGTTTTTAAGGTGCAAAGTACTGACAGGAATGTTCATCTGACAGGAACTTTGGTATTATCAGGTATGTGCATGTACCATATTTTTACACTGCCAGCACGACTAACATGGCAGGGCATCTCCGGGTTTAAGGTTTCAGTCTAGTCTAAAAATAGCATAGCAACCTGCTCTCTCAAAAAAAGTAAAAACCGAGAATCAAATTTTGACCTTTGAATCGAAAATGTTATCGAATCGAGGATTTGGAGAATCGTGACACCCCTATCACAAACTCCTTACGATCTTGTCATAGACAAAAATGAATGCGCATGGTTTCTAGGAAGAAATCACGGATAATTAGCAAACTTCAGATGCAGTGGATAAAACCTACCAAGTGCAGGACTTTAAACATGTCACGGGATCTTTACGGTATGTGTGTGAATGCATGCCCAGATTTCGGAAAATCATTGGCAGTGTGAATGAACCAAAAATCTATACCGGACACATTTTCCGTGTATTTTCCGTAATCTCTGTGTGAAAAGGGCTGCTCTCTGCCTGCTTCTCTTGATGTGGCTGTCTTTCTTTCTGTCTCTCTCTCTCTCTCTCTCTCTCTCTCTCTCTGGCTGTCGCTTTCTTTCTGGTTGTCTCTTACTCCTGCAATCTCTCCCTCTTTGGTTTTCTTTGTCTCTCTCTCTTCATCTAAGCCTCGCTCTGGCTGTCTCTTTCTCTCTGGCTGTCTCCAAACACCTGTCTGTCTGTTCTCATCACTTCCTTCTGTGGAAACATCTGACACTGACGTGCATGGCTGCAGGTACTTCACTTTACAGTTGAGGTTTGAAATTCCAGATGTTTGGTGGTCATTTGTCAAAAAGTCATCATTACTCACGCCATGACATTGCAAACACATTTGACGTATGGGCATATTTATGCTGCTTGTAAAATAACAAACATTTAACCACTGGCATACAGTGCAAAAATACAGAAACGTTGTATAAAGTTGAACGCTATTAAGAATAATGTTAGCACGGTAACTGTAAAGCATATTAAATGCTGTGGGTGTATTTGGTCTGTCAATTGCAATGCTCATATAACATTCCTGTGCTTGAGAGGTTTATGTCTAAATGTAGATGTCAGCAGCACAGGGCGTGCAGGAGCAACAGCTTTTAGCTTCCAAATCTAACAGGAAGTTCCTGCAGAGTTTCTCTGGGGTATCACGCTCTGAACGCTTCACCTCTAATGCAGGTTGATGTATACATGCAAAATCTTCCTCCGGAGCCTCGTGAGCTTTGGGCAACAGAACGTTTTGATTTATGACCGGTCGCAAGCGCTGTCAACTCGGATGTGCCGTAACATTTCCAACAGCGCAGTAACTTAACTGATTATGTCTCTTAGCGGAGTGCCGGCCCGGGGCGAGTTCCCTCCGAAAAGACTGGGGCCGCATGGGTGTGCGTTCACGAGTAGGTGGATTTTGAGTTTGAGTTTTATGATGTAACCGTGGATGTTTCCATATGAGCGTCTCTCCGAATGCAAATCCGAGAGTGTGTGTCAGCTTATGCGGGAGGAGAATGTATTCCAAGAATTAATGTTCCGGAAACTAACATTGTCCATTCTCCCAACTGTGAAATTCATTTTGAAATTATTTTAATTAGAGTAGCAAATTGTATGCGCACGTAACTTCGCTACAACAGCCTCTGCGCATCATTGGGTTTAACAGCGATTCGCCTCTTCACAACTACTAAATGGGCCGGTTTAAAAATGTAACGTTTTCTGTTTTTAGCACATCATAATGTCATTAAACTCTTTTATAGGATGGCTGATAGAATGAGGCATGAACAGAAAAGATCTTTTTAAATATTTTAGTCATTAGGATTAAAATAATCAAATTTTAGTCTAATAACATGAAAGCATGTCAAAGACGCACCGAATTTTTGAAGTTTTCAGACTTCCACTAACATATATGTACACACACATTCACCTAAAGGATTACTAGGAACACCTTTTCAATTTCTCATTAATGCAGTTATCTATTCAACTAATCACATGGCAGTTGCTTCAATGCATTTAGGGGTGTGGTCCTGGTCAAGACAATCTCCTGAACTCCAAACTGAATGTCAGAATGGGAAAGAAAGCTGATTTAAGCAATTTTGAGCGTGCATAGTTGTTGGTGCCAGACGGGCCGGTCTGAGTATTTCACAATCTGCTCAGTTACTGGGATTTTCACGCACAACCATTTCTAGGGTTTACAAAGAATGGTGTGAAAAACATTCAGTATGCGGCAGTCCTGTGGGCGAAAATGCCTTGTTGATGCTAGAGGTCAGAGGAGAATGGGCCGATGGATTCAAACTGATAGAAGAGCAACTTTGACTGAAATCACCACTCGTTACAACCGAGGTATGCAGCAAAGCATTTGTGAAGCCACAACACGCACAACCTTGAGGCGGATGGGCTACAACAGCAGAAGACCCCACCGAGTACCACTCATCTCAACTACAAATAGGAAAAAGAGGCTACAATTTGCACAAGCTCACCAAAATTGAACAGTTAAAGACTGGAAAAATGTTGCCTGGTCTGATGAGTCTCGATTTCTGTTGAGACATTCAGATGGTAGAGTCAGAATTTGGCATAAACAGAATGAGAACATGGATCCATCATGCCTTGTTACCACTGTGCAGGCTAGTGGTGGTGGTGTAATGGTGTGGGGATGTTTTGTTGGCACACTTTAGGCCACTTAGTGCCAATTGGGCATCGTTTAAATGCCACAGCCTACCTGACCATTGTTTCTGACCATGTCCATCCCATTATGACCACCATTTACCCATCCTCTGATGGCTACTTCCAGCAGGATAATGCACCATGTCACAATGCTCAAATCATTTCAAATTAGTTTCTTGAACATGACAATGAGTTCATTGTACTAAAATGGCCCCCACAGTCACCAGATCTCAACCCAATAGAGCATCTTTGAGATGTGGTGGAACGAGAGCTTTGTGCCCTGGATGTGCATCCCACAAATCTCCATCAACTGCAAGATGCTATCCTATCAATATGGGCCAACATATTGAAAAAAATGCTTTCAGCACCTTGTTGAATCAATGCCATGTAGAATTAAGGCAGTTCTGAAGGCGAAAGGGGGTCAAATACAGTATGTGTTCCTAATAATCATTTGTGTGTGTATGTGTGCGTGCGTGTGTGTGTGTGTGTGTCTATATATATTTATATAATAAAAACAGCATCTTATGTATTGAAATGTTTTAGAAGGAACTGTTGACACATAAATAGGGAATTGTAAATCATACTGTATTACTCGACGCAAAATCCAATTGGCAATTTAGCGATTGTTGTATGAAAAATGATGTATGAGTGATAGTATGACATAATCGAAGTGAAGGGCGAAGGGAGATCTTAATTTAATGCATTACTTCAACCATGCAGCCCTCCAATGCTATGAAGGTCAGCGTGTATTATAAAATTGAAGGCTCACATCCCAGTGTTGGTAAAGAATTACATTACTAATGCGCTCTATTTCAGTAAACATAATTTTTTTAGTAATGGTAGCAAACATTCAATGTTAAAAAGGCTTTTGGTGAAATATGAAATTCATGTCAGGTACGGGAGAGGTACTGTTTACAGCTTTAGCCTGGGGTAAGAGGAAACATGACCTGGCCTGTGAAAATGTGATGTGGAGAGGAATACATATTGAGGAATTAATGCAAACCATTTCCAAAGACTTTGTCTTTGTTTCTGCAACATTAGATTTCAAATCAAAATACATTATAAAATCTAATATATAAGGCTTATAGGGCTGCATGTGACGCCGGTGAGCTAGGGTGGTGAGACGTGAAAAGGTTTTTAGTTAGATCATCACAAAGCTGCTATCATCCGTTTATTGAAATTAAAAAGACCAACAAGCTTTCAGTTTTCTAAAGCATCCTCTGGTTTGTCCTTGGGTTAGTGATGTACTGCACAGGAATACATATACAGTATGTGTGGTACAGTATATGCTTTATATATTTAGGGTCTCAGGTCTCATAATTTCAACAATAATGTGCAGTAATGGTGCTTTCAAGTCCTTCTGGTACATTTGTATTCAAGTAGGAAGTCGTATGACATCACATGTGCTAAAGTCCATTTGGTCGGAGCAAGAGGATGGTTTACCTTAAAGGTGCAGTGTACAAATGACAGAAACGCAGTATAAAATATACATAAATATGTTTTCAGTGGTGTATAAAGACCTTACATAATGAACCATTATGTTTTGATTTCCTTTCAATCAGCCGTTTTATCTACATGCACCATGGGTCCCCTTACATGGAAGTCGCCATGTTTCTACAGTAGCCCTAAACAGACAAACTGCCCTACAAAGTGCATCACTATGTTGTCTCAGACGACTACATTTTTGTCTTGTGACGGCTACTGTAGCTTCTCTATGCATTTCAAAAGTGGACTGAGCTGTTAGTTGCCATTCATAACCTCACCACTAGATGCTGCTGAAATCTACATACTGCACCTTTAATGAATGAATGAATGAATATATATATATATATATATATATATATATATATATATATATATATATATATATATATATATATAAGTTCTCCCACTTAGAAATCATTGAGGGGTCTGAAATTGTTATTATGCTATGTTGGCGTATCAAAGGTTTTAGCTTGTATTTATAACTTTGTTGTGGTATTCATGTGTGTTCATCTCATAAATATGATATTTCACTGCATTAATGCAGTGTTGTTTTTGGCAGCCCTTTTAATTTTACTCTTAGTCTTAGTCTTTTGGACGAAAATGCTTTTTAGTTTTAGTCTAATGTTTGCATTAGTCATTTTGCCGATCATGACTGAAGCGTGGACTGAACCGCATCTCCTGTGGTGCTTCTGGCAGAAACTGTCAACCCTGTTTCTCTGTTGCACAGGACCTCAGACCCCATATAGTCCATACTCGCATGTCGACGACAAACTGTTAGTGTCCCCAAACTATTTTGCTTGACTTTGACAAAACTCCTCTTAGATCTTCTTCTCGGTGGGTTTTGATAAAACAGTTGTCTCTTTGGTACACTGCTATGACAAAGGCAAAGTCTAATCTGAGTCTTAAGGAAACTGTCAATTTGACCACAGTTGTCTGCCAATTATCTCTTGTGGTTCTTCTTTGATACATTCTGATATGTGGTCTTCTCCCCCTCTGCTATCTGCGCCGTGTCGGTCGCGGTTTAAACTCGGCAGCGTCGTGCCGCATGGCTGTCCAAGCCAATTATTAATTGAAACTGATCTGACGTCTCCTCAGTCGGTTTTCTCTTGGTTCTGTTTATCTGAGCTCGACTGTGATGTAGATGCTCGGTGTGAAGAAGGGCAATAAACTTTCAGCTGTGGTTAGAATAATGAAATACTGTTTAATAGAGTGGAATGCATTTTATGAACCCTTCATCTGCACCAAAGATTTATTTGCAACTTGACCGAGTCGCTCTCGGAAATATTTACATTTCGAATACGAATGTTGATGCAGCTTTTGCTGATTTTCTACATGCATACACTGTAAAAAAAAGGTTTATAATTTTAATGCAAAAATAATTTTAAAATACTGTGAAAACTGTGAAACCTTCGCATAAATAGAGAAAATTGTAATGGATTTAACAAGAAATTACATTTAATGTTATTGTAAAGTAATGTAAAACTTTTACTTTTTATTGATAGCAAACAATATCATTTAGCATATATTTTACGGAAAAAATCTGTATTATGTTTAACAAGTGAATGCATGTACTTTAACAGTAAAATATTGTTAAAATTATGTTTTAAAAGACATCTCACACATTATGATAAAAAACAGTAAATAATGCCAGGCATGACTCTTTAAATTTGATACAATTTAATTAAATTAATTATGTTTCTTCTTATATTATGTACATAAGTGTGTTTTATGTTAAATAAGAACTTTGTCCCTGTATTTTCACAGGTTTAAAATTAGTTGTTTGTGAGTTTCCTGTAGCTGCCAGTTTTTACCTTAAAACAGATTTTTGTTGCACTTTAATTTTTTGTCAGAGCTTCTTTTTGCTTCATTGTTGTAACCGTCTTGTTTTCTGGATATTAGCTGATCTTTTAGCAGGAAAACGTCAGTGATTATGAATATAACCGTGTATTGGTTTTTGCTTGTGCTGTAATTAATGCTCTTTCAGGCATGAAACCCTTGCTGAGAAAGCAGATATAAAACATTAATCTTTCCATAATTTGTTTCCAGACATTTTATAATGGCCTAAATTACCAGCAATTTTTTTTTTTTTTTTTTTTGATGGAATGGCCTTTTATGCAGTTTTAATTAATATTTTTAAATGGGATTTTACTTCGTTTTGGAAATTTAAGGTCACTTGAAATGATTTGTATTCATTTAATGAGAAGGAAACTAGTTTCAGTGAGAATAAATTCAAGTGCAGTTATTATAAATTGGTTTGAATAGTGAAGTCTCCAAGGACATGCACGCTGAGAACAGAAAATGAGAAATTGAGAAGTCAGAAACATGTTTGTTACACAGTGTGTAACAATTAAATTAAATCTTGGCAGAGAGAAAATAAGCCAAAGAAAAATAAAGTTTTGTCTTGGAGAAAAGATCTAAACCTAATTGTGCTATACATCTCCTAATCTTTAAAAATAAATGAATTGGGTTGAGTTGCAATGTAGATGACGACCTGAATAAGCGAATGCACGTGTAAATCGGATTTTAGTTGTCAAGCAGTTTACCAAATATTTTTAACATTTTACCTTTATTCAGATTGCCTTGACCACTGTGATGTTGGAGTTAGGGGCGGGGTTAGGGGTTGGGTTTCATTGTTTTTTATCATTTATGATAATCGTCAACTTGTAAAATATGTGTATGAATTCTCTTGAGATCAGGCTGGTCTTGCCTAAAGAAGTCGATTTCTTATAGAAGTGGAAGTTTTTGCCAAAAAGCTTGCATGCACTTAGAGGGTTTTGCACCGAAAGACAGTCAAATTTGTTAAATACCAATGAAATGGCTATAGAAGTGACATTTGTGAAAATAAGGTATTTACATTTCTCACTAAAAATCTTTTAATTGCCATTAAAGTGAAATAACCTAAATGTAAGAACCTGATCAAATGCTCATTAACAAGAACTCGTCAGACGCACGGTTTTGTAGCTAAACTCTTCAAATATTTTACTGACACGATGCAAATGTAGCCAGAAAATGATCTGAAGATCATGCGCTCTAGCTTTTAACAAAAATCATTTACTGTACTTAACCCTGCATTGTTCAAACTCATTAACCTTGTGTTAAGATGCTGTTTGTCTCATAATATAAGTTACATCTGATTGTTTGCTGCTTTAATGCGGATATTATGCAGACAGACAGACAGACAGACTTGTGCAGTTTCCTGTAATGTATCACACAATACTGTGGTAGATGATGTGTTTGCTACACGTGTAATGACCTTTCAAAAGCTCCTGTCTGCAGGATAGGACTGCCGGTCTGGGAGAAAAGATAGCCAGGTGTCTGTCACAGTGGGAGTGACAAATTCAGGCATCAAACAGCCAAGGTTAATTCATCTGAATCTGCTCTCGTCCCTGAGCATCAGGACTTGTGTGGTGAGACTCGCAGAAGAACAAACATGCAGAAAGACAGCAGGGAATGCAAAAGAAAGGATGCAGCGCTCCAATAAATTCTCATAGGTTGTGAGTTTATGACAGACTGGACAGATTGTTTCATAGCTAAATTCATCTTCTTCAAAGCACCTTAGCAAAGCGCTGTGTTTGTAATAATTTACATTCACTGGATAAAAAAAAAGAAGAAACAATTACTGTAGGACAGTACAGAGCGTCTGCTATGAGCAGTGTTTGTGTTGTTTATCAATTAAGATTAAAATTTAATCATTTAGCAGATGTTTGTATCCAAAACAACTTACAAAATGAGAACAATACAGCGATTTATCCTGTGGATAAATTTAAAAGAAACTCTTCAAACTGTGCACATGCAAACAAATAATTGGCTGTTGTTTTGTGTCTTGTGTCTTTTTTTTAAGCCTGCCAAGTCTAATAATCTAATAATAACTTATTTAGTAGTCATTACAGTACTGAGGTACAATAACAAAAACAGCCTCTTAAGTTCTTCATTTCTCTTATGGGTGTTTTTAAACTACAAAAAATAACATCTATTAATTTTACTTTTGAAATTGACCATGAAAACACTGCACTAGTTGTACATAACTTCTGGCCCTATTTTAAAGATCTTAGCACATGGTCTAAAGCGCATGGCGCAAGTGCACAAAGTGTGTCCGAATCCACTTTTGCTCATTTAACGAAATTGCTCTGGCGCCTGGCACACAGTCTAAAAGGGTTGTTCCTATTGTCGTAATGCGTAACTGGTGTGTTTTGGGAGTAACGTGCAAAAAACCAATGAGACAGCTCCCATCCCTCATCTGCCATCTCCACCAAGGTGGATTGCGTAAAGTTTGTGAGTGAAAAAAACTGTAAGCAGATGAAAAAGACCACCAGTTTAAGATTGATGTAAAAAAATTGTGCTGTGTTTTATCTATTGAAATGGTGATTTTTGCAATTAAAGGTGCTCTAAGCGAATTGACGCGTTTTAGACCATAAAAGATTTTTTGTTACATGCCTGTCCGCTGATCAAACTGTAAAAAAACGCGATCTCTGTAGGCAGCCCAGGCTTCACAAACAGCAATAACAACACAGTGGCCAAACCTAGCACCACAAAACAAAACAAAGTGTTCCAGCCAATAAACGACAAAAAGGATTTGGTGGTTGGGCGTGTTCATGAAAGCACGGAAGGGAGGGGGAGGAGTTAGCTACGTCCTTCTGTTTGAAAACAATTCAAACTTCAACAAAGTAGTGTTTTAATTGCTGATAAAGTATGATGCATGATAACTGTAATCTCAAAAATTTTATTTTAAGAATTAAGGATAATTTACAAATATGCAAAAAAAGTTTGGATATTTAAAAATACTTTATTTGTAACAAACAGGCGATAAAGAATTTAAAAACTGGTGGAGAGGCGTTTCAGCACTGGGGCAAACTTTTGAAAAATATTACTTAAATTTTTTTTTTCATCTTACCATATCCAAAGGTACAAAGTCATCATATACAATAAATTTGTGGGGTAGCATTAAAAAATCTAAACAAAAACAATATTGCGCCATTGACTCTAAAGTCGGTTTTATTTTGTCTACGTGGTCTATTTTAGTTGCCCCAAAATTGCAACAATGCGTCTAAACACACTCGTTTTTTTTTTTTTAGACCAGCACGCCCATGGGCACACAAATGGGCACAAATCCAAAATTCTTTTTTAAACAATGTGATGCCGGATGTGAAAATGATAACTGCATCAGGCTAAAACTAGCAAAAAACACTTGCGTCGGGCATTGCACTGCATTGCGCCAGTTGTATGATGAGGCCCTTTAATTTAAAAATACAAGGTGCCTTTCTCTTGTAATACCAATATACTGTGTGTAGCTCTTGCATTAATGATCAGTAGTTGTGTATCAGGATCTGATGATCTGCTGGCGTTTGCCTGCTGGCGGTGAACTGCACAGAGACACACACAGCCTTAAGGATGCTCAGGGAGAAACACAACTGTACACAACACCACCCTCATCTCTTCTATACAATCACATACTATATTGTACACGGTTCACCTGCATTATGACTCCAGGGGTTTACTGATGGGGTCGGAGTGATTTTTGCATAGTTCAAAACTAATGCTCTGCTTGCTCTACATACAGAATGAGACTGTATATATGAGGACTGTTGTGTAGCGGTCACTACACACTAACATTTTGAGCAAAGATGCTTTCAAATCCATAACACATCATCGTCTGTTCACACCCAGAGGAAGATCACGTTACTCTTTCGTAGCGTTCAAGATTTGAAGTTCTCAGCTTTGTTTACATTTGTGGATTTGGCAGACACTTTGGGTCGGTTTACACCTGATATAAAGATGCATTTTGGTCAATTGGATAACAGGTGGACCACGCTAATACAGGTGTAAACGGGGTGTAAAACTGTTTGAGCTCGTCCACTGTTGACCACATTCAAGGTAGTCGAAATCGCATTTGAGCGGATTGCTTTTGTGGTGTACGGTAGATGGTCATGTGGTCAGGTGTGAATGGACAAACATCTCTCTTTTCCACTTGTGATCTGATCTACTAAAACAAATTTTAGGAACAGTGTGCCTTTTATCCAAAGCGACTTACAATGCATTTGAGCTATATGTTATTTTAAGGGAGGGGTTTTTAAACCTGTGAATCAGGACCGATTTACAGGTCGATTTCTCAAACTGGGGTTCACAAAGGAATTACAGGGGGTTTGTGAGTAGATAACAAAATTAATCAATTAGATTAATATCATAAAATTTAAATAAAAATGGTAGGTGCGGCGCAAATGGTAGTTGACGCGGGAAACACACGATTTGAGGGTTGCCATATAAACGCGTGATTTAAAAAATCTGAACCTCAGCGGATTTCTGCGACGCGTTAACCAATCAGGACCTTGCTGTAGTAGTGACGTGATTACAGGAAGTGAGCGGAGTCTCAGCAGAGTCGCATAGGCCCCTCCCATGACGCGAATTTCCGCGTGAATGTCTCGAATGACTAGAATTTCACGCGCGGCTTTCATGTGAGAATGAAGCGAGTAAACTCAAATGTTTAAAGCCGAAAGTATACTAGGGACGTTCGCGTGGAGCCCAAAATTTGAGACCACGCGGACAGTGTGCGTACAACAGCGCATGCGTGTGAAAATATTTCGACAATACACTCCACTATAAACAATTATACAAAGGAAATAGACAGCATTTGCACACACACTATCGTTTTTCTTCTTTAACTTTTACTTCTTCCAAGAACAGAAAGCTGTGGAGCATGTTTGTTACCATAATGTTTGATTCCTGTTCTTTGTTGTCTTCTTGTTTGTACTAAACTGTGTTTGCAATGGTGGATCGGTTACTTTTCTTCACCTATCCTAATGTTTTTGGGTCGGGGACCCCTTAGATTAGAGAGGCATGGAGCAGGGACCCCCTAATACTAAATGTGTAAAACAAAGATATTTAAGTAAGCAGTAAGGTACGAGAGTCTGCCTTTTCGTATTAGGCACAACGCAAAGTGGAGTAAAGTACAACTGATGACCGATCAGAATCAAGGACTGGAACTGTTTTATAAATAGAAACAAACCAATTGTCACACAGCCATATTAAAATGCATAATTTTTTTGTTAAAGTAGATTTAGTTTTTATATTAATATAATAATAATAATAATAATATAATATTATTTTATGGTATTTGCAGTGTAATATATTTTAATTTAACTGTGAATTGGACAAGAGCTTTCAGTTTATAAAGAAGACTGATCATGGTGAATGGCACAAAGACTATTTGTCTATTCTGGTGGGGATAGAGGTTGTGCTACTTTATAATTCTGAGGTCTGTTGCCTTTCTCGTGTATCATCATTGTCACGAGTTTAAGTAACGCAGGTTTATTTTCTGTATAGCTTCATATCAGACTCAGGAGAACAACATGCAACGAGTCAGAGCGCATCTCTTTGGGGAAACTTTTTGAGAGGCGGATTTCAACCTGACTATGAATCTTGCACAAAGCACCATCACGGCACGCGTTTCATTAATTTTTAAATGCGAGCGATAGTTTTGTCACAGTTTAAAATGCAGACGCGGTGTGGTGTCATTTGCCTCTTGAATTATCGCTTTAAATCTGAACCGCGTGAAACAGCCGTCCAAGTTCAGAAATATAGATGAGACAACATGTCGCACTGATTCTAAAATGACATTCTGAAAGAAAGACACACATAGGATTTACCTGTTTTATGATGACTTTTCTGTCGCTATTGCTGCTTCCTGAGTGGACATTTATAATCTTTATATATTTTATTTTGGCCCGCTGGCTAAACTGAACGCGCGCCTTCAAACCTATGCGGCCACGCACGTGCACAACTTAAAGGGGAATATTTTACGTTTTAAGCAAAAAATAGCTTGTTGATGAACATCATTTGGCGGACCCCCTGCAGTTCCGTCACGGACCCCCTGGGGGCCGCGGACCCCCGGTTGAAGACCCATTGCGTGTAGTGTCGAACGCGGCCTTCCGCTTGTAGCCGTGGGGAGTATACTTGGAAAGCTGCGATAAACGCGATATTCGGGCGTTGTTGGACGCTTAAGGCCGCGGTATACTTTTTTCCGCGGCCTTAAGCGTCCGGCTCACGCGCGCACGCGTCTGCGGAAAAAAGTATACCTAAGTATACTTAAGGTAAATCCCGAATATCGCGTTTTTGCTGCCTCTACCGCGGCTGGAGTAAACGCAGCATTAGGGCACCACAACCAGACTTGTTGTTTTAGAAGTTTTAATGTCTACCATATTTATCTTTCAATCTATTTTATTAAGATACAAACAGAAACATTTATATATTTATATTCATATATGAAACTGTGAAACATAAATATAGATATATATATTGTATAGATCAGTGGTTTCCAACATGGTTCCCACCTGCACCAGGTTGCCCGCCAAAGCAAATTCTATTAAAAGCCTCAATTTTAAAATTAATTTATTACATTTTTTTTTCTGTTAGCTTGGCTTCTTTTATGCATGCTAACATTTTAAACAATTCTAAAAACATATCAACAAAACAAATTTTAATCAACAACTAAAATAACAAAGTTTTGCATAGTGTAGACCAGGGGTTTTCAAACTTTGTGTGTGTGTGTGTGGACCACTATTTGTAATCAAGAATTTTCGCGGACCACCTCATAATAAAATATGTCTACACAAAGTCTTGAATTTATCTGCACCTCTAAATAGGCTTACTAGCACTAAAACTATAACTGGTCATCACATCAGTACAACAGATTCTTAAAACATATTCTTAAAAATATATATTTTTCTTAAAAAATATATATTATTTTATATTTTATTTTGCCTTTACACGGACCACCTGCAGTACCCTCACGGACCACTGGTGGTCCACGAACCACAGTTTGGGAATGGCCGCTGTAGACTATATCAAAGAGTAGCCATTCAGATTGTTTTATCCATTGTGGTAGCCCTTGCTCACAAAAAGTTTGAAGACCCCTGGTAAAGATCTATACAATATGGATGTCTAAATAAAATTTGATAAGCATTGACTTTGGTTTCCAGATTAGAAGCTGCTTTTTATGAATGTTGTTATTTGTAAAAGTGCGTAATGGTCCCATAAATCATAATTATTTAATGTGACAAAATAACGTGCTGTGTTTTATTGCATACAGTACGACTCAGTTTTTCTGTAACTGTTGAACACACGCTGGTTATTTGCTCACAGTCACCCATCCGTCTCATATCCACTCGGGCTTGTTGTTTTATTCTGTAGTAATATCGTAACACGATAGCACCTGGATCCTTTGTGTCCTGTCCACTCTTGTTCTTGGCCACATCAATATTGTAAAGATGTTTCTGGATGCTGGGACTGCGGCGACCTGCCTGCTGCTTCACCTCAACCCCTGCTGAAAAATCCAGTTGAATTTGGTAGCTGTGTTTGCTAGTCTGCTTGGACCGAGCAGAAACCAGCGTGTTTTAAAACTAATAGGGACACCAGAAATAGCTGCATGCTTTATTGTACAAAGTCTTCCTGTTCAGTGCTTCTGCATCAATTGATTTTTTAATTTAATTAGACCTTTATCTGAAGCTAAAGATCTGGCAGTGAGAATACTGTAAGCTCAGACTTACAGTGCAGTACCGTATCTTTATTTTTAATCATACGCAGTTGTGCTGCAGATGGTCTCCGCTTATTTAAAATTCTGTCATCATTTACTCTTAGTCTGTGTTTAAGTCTGTATTTGCTCAAAATTAATTTGCAACCCATTTTATTTATGTAAAAAACATATTTGATACATACATGATTTTATCCATCAGGAATCAATTGTATTTATTAAAGTACCTCTAAGAGAGTTCAAAACAGTAAGTCAGCTTGGTGACATTGGCCACAAGAACAATTTTATCACATTTAAAGGGGACATATCATGAAAATTCAACTTTTTCCATGTTTAAGTCCTATAATTGTGTCACCAGTGCTTCTATCATCCTAGAAAATGTAAAAAAAAGAGCAACCCAGTAACTTAGTTTTGGTTTGACATTTTGTGATGTCATAAGGGGATAATACCACCCCTTTATCTGCACTATCCAACCACGGCACTGCCATATAGAGCAGAGATCAGCTCATTTGCATGTTAAAGGACACACCCAAAATGGCAAATTTTTGCTCACACCTACAAAGTAACAACTTTACCAAGCTATAATAAATTATCTTTACTCACCTAAAGGATTATTAGGAACACCTGTTCAATTTCTCACTAATGCAATGGTGTAATTGTGTGGTGGATGTTTTCTTGGCACACTATAGGCCCCTTAGTGCCAGTTGGGCATCGTTTAAATGCCACAGCCTACCTGAGCATTGTTTCTAACCATGTCCATCCCTTTATGACCACCATGTACTCATCCTCTGATGGCTACTTCCAGCAGGATAATGCACCAAAGCTCAAATCATTTCAAATTGGTTTCTTGAACATGACAATGAGTTCACTGTACTAAAATGCCCCCCACAGTCACCAGATCTCAACCCAATAGAGCATCTTTGGGATGTGGTGGAACGGGAGCTTCGTGCCCTGGATGTGCATCCCACAAATCTCCATCAACTGCAAGATGCTATCCTATCAATATGGGCCAACATTTCTAAAGAATGCTTTCAGCACCTTGTTGAATCAATGCCACGTAGAATTAAGGCAGTTCTGAAGGCGAAAGGGGGTCAAACACAGTATTAGTATGGTGTTCCTGATAATCCTTTAGGTGAGTGTATATGATATTTTGAGCTGAAACTTCACGTATGTACTCGGGGGACACCAAAGATTTATTTGACATCTTAAAAAAGTCTTGTGAAATGTCCCCTTTAAATAAAAGTTTACTAAGGAAAATATAAAGAAATAAACCTTTAAGTAAGACCAGGAGCATGCATGTATTTAAACAGAAGGGTTTTGAAGGACATCATGCCTAATGTTGTCGGTCATGAAGTCCTATCCATTCACACCGAGAACTTAAGATCACCTCCGCAATAGCTGAGCACAGTGGGTAAAGCGGGCCTGAAGTGATATCCCGTTGTGAAAATCCTGCCTAAATATCACGGTTTGCAAGAAGGATAAATACATTAGGACATAATCTTCTGTAAGCCTTCTCAGAAGGCACCAGGCACTTCATTAAAGCAGCCAAGCAGGACGTAAGAGACGCTGGCAGCGTTTCAGGACCCTCAACCCCTCCTCATCCTCTTCAATTCTTCACCTTCATCCTGCACAAATTTTTATGAAGGGTTTTTCCATAGATTCAGATATACACTCTTCACTCTTCTGTCATCACCATGGAAACTGAGGTAGAAAGAGGCACTGTGACAGGGTGGGGAATGCGAGAGCCGTGGGACTCGAGACCAGACGGGTCCAGGAACATAACTGGACAAACGACCCGGCTTGTGTTTTGGAAAACAGTGTTGGACTGCTGAGTGTAGCTTTATGGGTTCATGTTATATTTGGATTGGCATACTGCCATACCCTTTATCTGTCTCTGCTGTATGGACTTTGCACGGTATGCAGGATTTCCGTATGCATGAAATACTTGCATACCTTTGACAGTGTTTGCAGTCTGCCAGAATTCAATACTCTTTCATTGACCTTATTATATATTATATTTTGCATATAGCGGCAGTCCATAACTTGGTTTGGGGTAAAATTTAGTACACTTTAAAAATGCTGGGTTATTTTTAGCCCAGCGTTGGGTCAAAAAGAGACAAACCCAGGTGAAAAACATATTTCCCATACACAAATTTTAAAGGACAAATGTGATTCACAATTTTACATTATCTTTGGGGTGTAAGTGTGTATTAGTACTTGTTTTACAATATGCAAAAGGTACAAATCCCAAAGTAAACTATGATGTGATTTATCGTCTCCAACTTAAATCTCTTTTCTTGGACTACAACAAACACATGGATTGTTGGCAACAGTTTACTTCCTGGGATTGGTGATGTAGACAAGACCGACATTATCATAATTCCTCCCGCTTTGGACTCACAGGCTGTACTATAAGTTAACTCCTGTTAGCATTGCATTGTGAGCAAATCTTTCAAATATGGTA